>CM024575.1:49135176-50562691 GCA_014182395.1 Eucalyptus sp. ANBG9806169 | reverse complement strand
CACATTGGGGTAGAAACCTTGGCATGAACTTCGCCGATTTTCCGTCCCCGTGCACCGTCGGTCCGACATTCTTAAGCACGCTTTCTTCTCGAAGAGAAAGAAGGTCAAAGAAGGCCAAAATGCAATTCGACTTTCCCAACCTCCTGGCATCCACGTAATGAATTACGTCGATTCTGCTGCCAGGGTTCCCATGACAAACAGCAAACTATAAATACCAAACGAGCGATGCAGATCCACCTCAATTCAGTTCGCACCATCTTTTGATTTTGGCCATTGTTATCTTTATCGTTGGCCATCACTGTCCATCCTTAACATGGCTACGCACGAAATGGGCACGAACCTCTTCACTCCATGCAAGATGGGCAAGTTTGATCTTACTCACAGGTATCGTATATAGTCCGCATAGATCTGTACAGAATAACTCTGCACGTCTCGATTTCAACTTGGTGGCGGTGGTGACAGGGTGGTGATGGCACCCCTGACGAGATGTAGAGCGGTCGATGATACTCCGTTGCCGGGTCATGCGGAGTACTACGCACAAAGGGCAAGCGAGGGCGGTCTTCTCATTGCAGAAGGCACCGCCATCTCCGACACGGGCACCGCGTACGTCCTCTTCTCCCAAGATCATTGCTTGACAACAAGTAAAAGAAAATTTGTTTTGGATCATGGGAGGATCATTGAATTATGTTGTTAAACCAGGTTTCCGGGTAGTCCTGGGATTTACACTGAAGAGCAAGTCGAAGCGTGGAAGAAGGTGGTGGATGCTGTTCATTCCAAAGGCGGCATCATTTTCTGTCAAGAGTTTCACGCTGGTCGCGCCTCCAATCATGGTACTACTTTTTTATTTTATTTTTCCTGTTGGACTGTTTTCCTAAGAATAACTTGAACAATCTAGATTTGATTCTAACGAAATTGACGATTGTATTAGTTTATCAACCTGGGGAGCCGCACCAATTTCGTCGACAAATCAATCTATTTCCGGTAAATGGAGAATCCTCATGCCTGACAGGAGTCATGATGTTTATCACAAACCAAGAGCCCTCCAAACACATGAAGTATGGCAAGTTATTGAGCAACATCGACTAGCAGCTAAAAATGCCATTCGAGCAGGTTAGGCCTTGAATTATAGTCATACCATGATGGATGAAAAGATGAAAAAATAGTTTTATTTACTTAGTTCATCACGCATATGTGTACGTGATCATATGAATTTCGATTTTAGGCTTCGATGGGGTTGAGGTCCATGCAGCACATGGTTACCTCATTGATCAATTCTTAAAGGACTCGATCAATGATAGAATGGACGAATTTGGCGGATCGATTGAGAACAGATGTAGATTCTTGATGGAGATTATCAAAGTGGTGGTTGGAGAAATTGGTGCCGATCGAACGGGAGTTAGAATTTCGCCAATAGTCGACTATAATGATGCCACGGACTCCCATCCGCTCGGTTTAGGCCTAACAGTCATTGAGAGACTAAACAAGTTTCAAGATGAGTTAGGCTCTAAATTGGCCTATCTCCATGTTACTCGGCCTCGATTCATGGCTGCTCCCATAGAAGAAGAAGGCGAGGATGAAGAAGCTCGATTGATGAGAGCCTGGAGGAGAGCTTATCAAGGTACTTTCATGTCGACTGGTGGTTTCACTCGAGAGCTCGGGATGAAGGCTGTGGTTGATGGAGATGCGGACTTGATATCATATGGTCGGCTCTTCATCTCTAACCCCGATTTGGTCCGCCGGTTCAAGGTTGATGCACCATTAAACAGTTACAATAGAGAAACATTTTATACTCAAGATCCAGTTGTCGGTTACATAGATTACCCATTTCTTGACCAGGAAAATAAGGAAGTGACACATTAGCAAATGAAAATGCTATGGATTTGCTCGTACTCCCAGGAAGTTTGTGTGGACTTTTCGCTTATTGGATTATGTTGTACAAATCAAGCACTATGGAGAATGGAAGAAATAAGACAACTTGTTCATTGAATATACTTTATGTCCGTAAAAATCGGGCACATGATTTGTAAATTGTCGACTCGATTACGAGTCAGATGAATGATCAAATGTCCATCTCCTTAAATACATTACAATCCTTTCTCTGAAATTGTATGCGTTGTTGTATTATAATGAGATTATTAAAAGTAGTTGTAGAATATTATAATCATCTACAATAGAGACTCATGTTCATATTACATTTTTTATTGGCCGCTAGAGAAGCTTGCATCCGTGCGGTGTCATCGCAAAGTTTCTAAAGCTCGATTGAAAGTCTTAAAAACTTATTCCGAAAGTACAATTAAATCCTAAAACATTCAAAGAGTGCAATTAAGTCCTAAAATTTGTCATGAAAATGCATTTGAGTCCTAATAGCAACGTGCGACGACCTTGGTATTCTCAAACTGAATTACGTCAAAGCTTCCCAGTTTTTGCTGCAATGCTCGAATGGCAACAACAACTAGAAATAACAACGAGCAGTACAGATCAACCTCATATCACACCGTCTGCGAATCTTTCCCCATTGTACTTTTAGCATCGACCTTTGTCGTTCGCTCTTAACAAGAATACAAAGCTACGCACAAAATGGCCGCGAACCTCTTCACTCCATGCCAGATGGGCAAGTTCGAACTCTCTCACAGGGTAGTGCTAGCGCCCATGACGAGATGCCGAGCAATCAATGAGATCCCATTGCTGGCGCATGCAGAGTACTATGCGCAAAGATCGACCAAGGGTGGTTTTCTCATCAATGAAGGCACCCTCATCTCCAACACGGCTGCCGGGTGTATCCTCTTGTCCCAAGATCAGGCTGTCTTCTGTATATAGCGCAAAAAGGAATTAAATTTGTGCGCATGC
Source organism: Eucalyptus sp. ANBG9806169 (assembly GCA_014182395.1). NCBI lineage: Eukaryota > Viridiplantae > Streptophyta > Magnoliopsida > Myrtales > Myrtaceae > Eucalyptus > Eucalyptus sp. ANBG9806169. The sequence goes on along the minus strand of CM024575.1, from coordinate 50,559,844 downwards.
CGTTGTTCATCCAAGCACAGAAAACTATATAAATCCTATTTATTGCTTGACAGCAAGTAATATGAACTTTGTTTAAAATCATAGGAGGATCATTAACTTTGAGAAATGTAAAGTTGTTAAACAGGTTTCCAGGTACTCCTGGGATTTGTACTGAAGAGCAAGTCGGAGCATGAAAGAAGGTTGTGGATGCTGTTCATTCCAAAGGCAGCATCACGTTCTGTCAATTTTGGCACGTTGGTCATGCCACTAATCATGGTACTAATATATTTTTCCCTCAAATTGAACAAATTAGATTTGACAATTTCTTTGCAGCTATATTTTTTTCCTAGTAAGACAATGTTAGCTTATTGAGTTTCACCTTCAATCCTTGTTTCTGCAATATCGAAATGTTATGGTGATTGTATTAGTTTATCAACTTGGTGGAGGCACGCCGATTTCATCAACAAATCAATCTATTTCCAACAAATGGAGAATCATCATGCCTGACAGGACTTTCGATGTTCCTCACATACCAAGAGCCCTCCAAACACATGATTTATGGTAGATTATCGAGCAATATCGTCGAGCAGCTGGAAAATGCCATTCGAGCATGTTAGGCCATGGACCATAATCATACCATGATGAATTTTCAAATGAGATTTTCGTACTTTGTTTGTTGCGCATAAGCATTAATAATCAAATCAATTTCCACTTTAGGTTTTGATGGCGTTGAGTCCATGGAACCCATGGCTACCTCATTGATGAATTTTTAAAGGACTCAATCAATGATAGAACGGACGAATTTGGAGGATCAATCAAGAATAGATGCAAATTATTAATAGAGATTGTCAAAGTGGTGGCAAGAGAAGCTGGCACTGATTAAATGGGAGTTAGAATCTTGCCGGCAATTGATCACATGAATGCCATAGGCTCTGATCTGCTTAGTCTAGGCTTGGTGGTCATCAAGAGACTAAACAAATTTTAGAATAAGATAGGATGCAAACTTGCCTATCTCCATGTGACTGAACCTCGATTCATGGCCCATGGCACGAAAAAATTACGACAAAGAAAAGGAGGATTAAGAAGCTCAATTGATTAGAACTTGGAGAAGGGCTTATCGAGGTACTTTCATGTCAAGTGGTGACTTTACAAGAGAGCTCAGGATGAAGGCTCTAGCTGATGGAGACTCGGACTTGATATTGTGTGGTTGGCTCTTCATCTCTAACCCCCGATTTGGTCTACAGATTCAAAGTGGATGTACTGTTGAATGGTTACAAGAGAGACATTCTATACTAAAGATACAGTTGTTGGTCACCTAGACTACCCATTTCTTAATTAGGAAAATGGGGAAGTGACACACTAGTAAATGAAAATGCCACTGGTTTGTTCGTACTCCTAGGAACTTTGTGTGAAGTTTTCTTTATTGGATTATATTCCACAAGTTAAGCACCATGCAGGATTGAAGAAATAAGACAACTTGTTCATTGCATATAATTTATGTCCGTGAAAATAGGGCCCATGATTTGTACATTGTCGACTCAATAAATTATAATCCTTGGTGTTGTATGCATCGGTGTATTTTGATTTAAATTATTGCAAGTAGTCGTGGAATAATATAACCATTTACATTAGAAACTGATGTCTATTTATTTCTTATTGGCCGCTAGAGAAGCTGTCCTCTGAGCGGTGTTGTTCGAGAGTTTGTAATGTGAGTGTGGAAGAAAAAAAAAAGAGTCCCACGTAGGAAAAAATGAAAGAAACTTTTTTGCTTGAATATGAGAGCAACCATGTTTTTGTTTTTTAAAGGCATGGGAACTCAAGCGGACATTTTGCATTTAATCTTAATTGGGCACTTGAAAAATTGTGATTTAGCAATTTTGAATTTTATTTTAATTAAATTTTCGAACAAAAATGTATGTCAAAAGATTGACCATATATCAATAGAGTGATTGTATCTGTTCACAAAACATATTGGTTATTCTTATACAAGCATACTCCTTTTTTATTAAAGCTATTCGATTTTTCTTGTGTTTATGTTCAAAGAGTCTGAGAGGTTATTATATCTTGGGGGCATTACAGCTTCAAATGAGTGATTTCATACGTTTCTTAACAGAATCATTTGTTTTCTATAATTCTCTAGGGCTTTCTATCTTCAATCGAACTATATTCGAGGATACACTATTAGCGTTAAATGCGAGCAATGACTCTAATTTTATTGACTTTGATCCTATTAATTGCAGTTGGTTGAGTGAAATTGTTACAATATATTGTTACAAATTTGATGAGAAACTACTCTCATTACTTAGAGTTGTGATGGATAGGCGTATATTATCATGTGATCATGATATGCTCCTACTTTAATTTTTCCGTTCTTCGATTTCTTAAATTCAATGGAGTAAAAACCCCAACTTCTTGCTCAAGATGCCATTCCCTTCGAGAACTCGGGATTGATCTAGGAACTCACCTTGATGACCCAATATTGAGTTTGCAGTCCTTTCTTGGTTGTCTGCCTTTTCTTTAACATGCAAGCACTGCATTCGCTTCACAGTTTTTGATTAAGTGAAGTCGAGTGACAATCAACATGGCATGCCTCATATTTTCATTTCTGCAGTTTTAACCCAATTAATTGGCCTGAGTTAGTGTTAGGGACCCAATCTCTTAGTCTTTCTTTTTCTAGTAAGCATCATCCAAAAACGTGAACTTTAATCCAGTCATTATTATATTGCTCTATTATCACCTATTCGCATTAGCCTGATATCCTCAAAAATCAGATTCGTAGCACGGTGACCCCGACAGACTAACTCTACGGAAATATATAAAATAATTGTCACATAAAATGTCATCATAATGGACGTTGCTAAGAGAACGGCACGTTATTAAGAGGGAATGACGGTGCCTCGCGGGCCATTAATTCCCATTCAATGGGAATGGGCTACCGGTGGAACAAATTTGGGAAAAATATCTGGATAGAAAATTCTAAAATATCAATCATTATTTTTTGATAAAGAAAATAAAAATTCCTGCTTGGACCATTAAATACTTTGTATAACTATTTAAATATAAAACTCAATTCTATTGCAAAGTACTTGCAAAATCAATTTCACCAATTCTACATACAATAAAAATCAAAATGACAAACCACACATATATTTTAACCTAATACGATGAGACTTTAAAGAATTATTTGAATAAGTGAAAAATTTGAAAGTTGGCTAGTACGGAGAAAAAGTGTGGCAATACAAAGAGGAAAAAGCGTCGAGGTATAAAAAATTAATCAAACAAATTCAATATACTTAAAATTTTAAATTAAATTCATCTTTAGTTACTCACAAGATGATCATAATTTTGATTTTTGAGTTACCTAGGATTGCCGGGGCTTGAGCAGAATTTATTGAAGTTTTAAATTATGTAAATTAGGTATTCAACTCTTTGTTTTGACAATCGTGTTCATCGATGAATATTTTAATTCACTATTGTGAGTGTGAAAAATATTTAATTGTAGAGGTGTTGTTAATAAAAGATCCGACCTTTTTTTTTTTTTTTTTTTTATATAGTAAAGATGTTTAGACATCCTATAAATTGTTTACACAATTGCTACATAAAAAGTTTGTAGACTTCAAGGGAAAGAATACAAATAGAGGAACTTTGTAGAAAAATTACTACCAAAAGAGAAGATTCATAGCACCAAAAAGAAAAGTAAAAGGAAGGTGTAAACAACCCGAGAGTGGAAACTGGACAAAAGAGTTTCCAGGTTTCCTTGAAGAAATTTGTGGCCTAAAAAGGGCCGTAACTCTCATGGGTACCATTGGAAACTCATTTTTCTGGTTTCCACTCTCAGGTTGTTTACACCTTCCTTTTATTATTCTTGCTACAAATCTTCATTTTCTTTATGAAAAAAATAATGATTGATATTTTAGAATTTTCGATCAAGATTTGTTACCCAAATTTGTTCCACCGGTTGCCCAATAAAGGCAGAAAAGATCAAACTGAGATTCACTCCCATAAATGACTAAAAAAAACAAACGAAACCTAATTACTTTCTCTCCCAATGACGCCTATAAAATGCACCATCTTACGTACAAGATTTATTCGGATATACATTACATCTGCAATAGAGCCGATTGAACCTGATGGAGAGGAATTCATCATCCAAGATAGCGCTCGCGCTCATGCTCGTTGCCGTTTTGCTGTGGGCAGTTCTGCCATCTTCAATGGCCGTGCCTTAGAGGTGGCAATATGGGTCATAAACCCATATCATAACCCATTTTTAGTTAAATGGGTCATATATGGGTCAAGTGAAAGTTAAATATGGGTCAAAAATGGGTTTGAAAAAATAAAGCACAAAACTAAATGGGTCTAAATGGGTTATTACTAATAACTCATTAATAACCCATTTAGACCTACTTTCAACTCATGGCCATGGCATGACTTCTTTAATTTTATAGAATGTATTTTTATAAAAAAATCCAACTTATATTATTTTTTATATTTCAATTTTTTTCTTTTCTTTTTTTCTTTTTTCTTTTTTTCTTTTTTTCTTCCTTCCTTAGCCGATCGCGGCGTGGCGACGACCGGCCGCCGATAGGCCAAACGAGATCGAGCTCGCCGGCGTCGGGCGAGGCTCGATTTCGCCAACCGACGAGGCCGAGGCCCCGCCCGATGCCGGCGAGCTCGAGCCTTGCCAGTCATCGGCGAGGCCGAGCCTCGCCGGATCTGGCGAGATCGAGCTCGCCGGCGTCGGGCGAGGCTCGATCTCGCAGATTTGGCAAGGCCGAGGCCTCGCCCGACGTCGGTGAGGCCGAGACTCGCCCCTCGCCGACGTCGGGCGAGGCCTCGGCCTTGCCGGATCTGCGACATCGAGCCTCGCCCAACATCGGCGAGCTCGATCTCGCCAGATCCGGCGAGGCTCGGCCTCGCCGAGGACTAGCGAGGCTCGAGCTCGCCGGCATCGGGCGGGGCCTCGACCTCGCCGGTTCGGCGAGATCGAGCCCCGCCCGACGCCGGCGAGCTCGATCTCGCCTTTGTGGCCGGCGGTCGGCCGAAGAAAAAGAGAAAAAAAGAGAAAAAAAATAATTATTAAAAAATAAATTTTATATTTAAAATAAAAATATTTTAAAAAATAAAAATAAAAATTATATTTTTAAAAATAAAATCGAAAATATTTTTTTTAAAATAAAAATTCGATTTTTAAAAAATATTTTAAAAAGAATTATAAAAAAAATTCATTAAATTTGTATTGCATAAAAATGTTTTAATAATACTTTCTTATACTTTTTTTATAAAAAAAAATCATAGAAATGAGCTTTTTAGGTTTAGTTAAAAAATTTTCATATTATAGTTTTTAGTTATTCAATAGTATGTTGACTTCAAATAAGAGAAGTATGTGCATAGTCTAATTATTTATAAATATTTCAATTTATAGTTTTTTTAACTTTTTATTTTTATTTTATTTACTATTTTGAATTTAATTTGAAGGTTTAATCCAATTAGCATATAGTAGAAGTGAGTTTTCCTAGAATATTAATAGGTTTTAGCAATACGGGTCGGGTCGGGTATGGGTCGGGTACGGGTCGGGTCGGGTATGGGTCACTAAATTTACACTACAATAATATGGATCAAAACGGGTTAAATGGGTCAAATATGGGTCGACCCATTTTCGACCGACCCATACCCGACCCGACCCACCCGTTTGCCACCTCTACCGTGCTCGGTGAGTGCCGCACTAATGCGGATTGTCTCAACATTTGCGCCTCGGGTTGTGGACTTTGTACCCGAACCGAATGCGCTTTTCGATGGGAAACCGCCGGCTTGCACTAGCCGTAATCACCTTGGAACCATAAATACTCCTTGATGATGTCATATGAGAACTTTTACTTATTTGGATTCATACCGATGTTCGATCATATTTTCATCATCGTGCAATAATATTTAGTGAATTTCGCTCCGCTCTTTGTGATTTTGCCGTACTTTTGGTCCCGCGAAGAAATAATTGTGCAAGTCAAGCAATTTTTGCGCCATATAACTAACAAAACTCATGAAATTTACGTGAAAGCAATCTAAAAATGACTTTGCTGACTTAGAGTCCTAAATTATACATTAATTCATGGGATGCTTCAAGTTTATTCTTATGGTCCAGCTTCTATTTTATACGGTTAATGGTGGGTGAGAAATCTAAAATAGTACAACGGTTTTCGAATCCATAAGATTCGGTTGCTGATCTTTCAATTTAGAGTTCGAGTATAGAATTTGCTGAAAGATTCAATTGCCCGATAAATTAGAAAAGTTCCTGAAATTAGTTATCAGTCGAGTGATCAACAAGAACTCATCGCGCCAATCAAGGGGGGCGTCTCAAATTTGTCTTTTCGTCTATGGATTCTTCTCAATATGGTAATGGCGGCTAGGGTTTTGCCGGCTTCAATGAGGAAGAAGACGCGATCGCAGAGAACAAAGCTAGGCTTTTCGACGTTGGGCTTGGGCCTTGGAGATCCGCTTAGTGTGGGCTCTCTCAAATCCACTAATCACGACTTATAATTTGAATTTTTAACTTGTAAGTCAATTTCAAATAGGAGTTGTCACTAATTGATTTGAGATAGATCGATTAGAAACATTGGGAGAAATATTTTACTCATGTGCAATTAGAGAAATTAGAATTATACTAGTTAATCACTAATGCCATTCTCTATAATTTTATTTAAATTCCACAGCTTTTTAGATTTTTAAGGATTTTCCATGCGTGGAGAATAAAAACCATATTTTAGGATTTTTCTGATTTATTAGAAAATGTATTTTTCTGGATTTAAAAAAAAAATTAGAACAATAAAACAAAAGTTGACCCGGGCCGGTGAAGCCCGATTCGGATCCAGCCTGACTGACCCGGGTCGGGTCTCCGGAGGTGAGACCCCCGTCTCTGTGTTCTTTTCACTTTCTTTTATTCCCATTTTGATTTTATTTCTCTATTTTGGAGTATTTCATTAGCCGCCTATGCAGAATGGGGGAGCCCATTTTATTTTCTTTCACCTATTTTTTCTTATTTTTTTTTTTTTTTTTAAACCAACCCATGCTCTCTTCCTATTGTCTTCTCTTCAAGCACGCCCTGGACTCCCGAATCGAAGAACCCAAAAATTCCAACCGCGCACACAAAATACCACAGCCGGCTAAACACGCTCGACCCGTCCGAGTCGCCCCGACCCGCAAGTCAGGCCCGACCCGGACCAGCGCCCGGCCGACCCGGCTCCCCGCGGGACCTCTTTTCGCGACAGAAACGGCACCGGCTAAGTGGCGCCGCTCGTTTATCGTCTGGCCGGTGGCATCTCCGAGCGCCGCCTCAGCGTGGGCCTTTGTCTCGGGCGGCCGCAACACCGCCGGCCGATGGTCCCCTCTCCCGCAAACGAGCAAGAAACAACAAAAAGGAAAACGACGACTACGACGGGGACTCTGCGAAACGACCCAGACGACCGACGCCCGAATCGCTAAACGCAACAACATCATCTCAACAGCGTGAATCAAGCCAAGGACGCTCGGATTTTTGCCAGAAGCGAGGGCACGGAAACTAGGTCTCGTTGAGTCATTGTGTCGAACAAGTGGTGTGCGTTACGGGATCAAGGGTTTTTCAGCTCAACTGAGACCCAAACCGGAGACCGGGACTCTCGACGGACCAACACACACAGCAGCAAACCGAAGGAGGTTGGGAAAGTCGAATTTCAATATATTGATTGTACATAGAACAAGAAAAAACAATATTTATTTTTTTGCAATGACCTCCCCCACACCCCCCGGGAAATTTTGCTACATGAGATGTCAATGGCATAGTCATAATGGACCTCAAGGTTGCGTCCAAATCTCTTGTTCTCACATATCATCAAGCGATCATCTCATACATAAATTATAATTAAGCACGGTGGAAGTCAATTGGGGTTTTCTCAATCGAGAAGCAAAGAGAAAAATTTCATTTTTATTATCATTATCATAATCATAATGTAAGGGAACCTGTGATTATTATTATTTTTTTTCTCAGCAGGTGATGAGTTGGAAGGTCAGTGTAAGAACCACACTGGGGTAGAAACCTTCGCATGAACTTCGCCGATTTTCCGTCCCCGTGCACCGTCGGTCCGACATTCTTAAGCAATCTTTCTTCTCGAAGAGAAAGAAGGTCAAAGAAGGCCAAATGCAATTCGACTTTCCCAACCTCTTGGCATCCACGTAATGAATTACGTCGATTCTCCTGCCAGGGTTCCGCAACAGCAAACTATAAATACCAAACGAGCGATGCAGATCCACCTCAATTCAGTTCGCACCATCTTCTGATTTTGGCCATTGTTATCTTTACCGTTGGCCTTCGCTGTTCATCCTTAACATGGCTACGCACGAAATGGGCACGAACCTCTTCACTCCATGCAAGATGGGCAAGTTTGATCTTACTCACAGGTATCGTATATAGTCCGCATAGATCTGTACAGAATAACTCTGCACGTCTCGATTTCAACTTGGTGGCGGTGGTGACAGGGTGGTGATGGCACCCCTGACGAGATGTAGAGCGGTCGATGATACTCCGTTGCCGGCTCATGCGGAGTACTACGCACAAAGGGCAAGCGAGGGCGGTCTTCTCATTGCAGAAGGCACCGCCATCTCCGACACGGGCACCGCGTACGTCCTCTTCTCCCAAGATCATTGCTTGACAACAAGTAAAAGAAAATTTGTTTTGGATCATGGGAGGATCATTGAATTATGTTGTTAAACCAGGTCTCCGGGTAGTCCTGGGATTTACACTGAAGAGCAAGTCGAAGCGTGGAAGAAGGTGGTGGATGCTGTTCATTCCAATGGCGGCATCATTTTCTGTCAAGAGTTTCACGCTGGTCGCGCCTCCAATCATGGTACTACTTTTTTATTTTATTTTTCCTGTTGGACTGTTTTCCTAAGAATAACTTGAACAATCTAGATTTGATTCTAACGAAATTGACGATTGTATCAGTTTATCAACCTGGGGGAGCCGCACCGATTTCGTCGACAAATCAATCTATTTCTGATAAATGGAAAATCCTCATGCCCGACAGGAGTCATGATGTTTATCACAAACCAAGAGCCCTCCAAACACATGAAGTATGGCAAGTTATTGAGCAACATCGACTAGCAGCTAAAAATGCCATTCGAGCAGGTTAGGCCTTGAATTATAGTCATACCATGATGCATGAAAAAGATGAAAAAAATAGTTTTATTTACTTAGTTCATCACGCATATGTGTACGTGATCATATGAATTTCGATTTCAGGCTTCGATGGGGTTGAGGTCCATGCAGCACATGGTTACCTCATCGATCAATTCTTAAAGGACTCGGTCAATGATAGAATGGACGAATTTGGCGGATCGATTGAGAACAGATGTAGATTCTTAATGGAGATTATCAAAGTGGTGGTTGGAGAAATTGGTGCCAATCGAACGGGACTTAGAATTTCGCCCGTAGTCGACTATAATGATGCCACGGACTCCGATCCGCTCGGTTTAGGCCTAGCAGTCATTGAGAGACTAAACAAGTTTCAAGATGAGTTAGGCTCCAAATTGGCCTATCTCCATGTTACTCGGCCTCGATTCATGGCTGCTCCCATGGAAGAAGAAGGCGAGGATGAAGAAGCTCGATTGATGAGAGCCCGGAGGAGAGCTTATCAAGGTACTTTCATGTCGGCTGGCGGTTTCACTCGAGAGCTCGGGATGAAGGCTGTGGTTGATGGAGATGCGGACTTGATATCATATGGTCGGCTCTTCATCTCTAACCCCGATTTGGTCCACCGGTTCAAGGTTGATGCACCATTAAATAGTTACAATAGAGAAACATTTTATACTCAAGATCCAGTTGTCGGTTACATAGATTACCCATTTCTTGACCAGGAAAATAAGGAAGTGACACATTAGCAAATGAAAATGCTATGAGTTTGCTCGTACTCCTAGGAAGTTTGTGTGGACTTTTCTCTTATTGTATTATGTTGTATAAATTAAGCACTATGGAGAATGGAAGAAATAAGACAACTTGTTCATTGTATATACTTTATGTCCGTAAAAATCGGGCACATGATTTGTAAATTGTCGACTCGATTACGAGTCTGATGAATGATCAAATGTCCATCTCCTTAAATACATTATAATCCTTTCTCTGATATTGTATGCGTTGTTGTATTATAATGAGATTATTAAAAGTAGTTGTAGAATATTATCATCATCTACAATAGAGACTCATGTTCATATTACTTTTTTTATTGGCCGCTAGAGAAGCTTACATCCGTGCGGTGTCATCGCACAGTTTCTAAAGCTCGATTGAAAGTCTTAAAAACTTATTACGAAAGTATAATTAAATCCTAAAACATTCAAAGAGTGCAATTAAGTCCTGAAATTTGTCACGAAAATGAATTTGAGTCCTAATAGCAACGTGTGATGAACTTGGTATTCTCAAACTGAAGTACGTCAAAGCTTCCCAGTTTTTGCTGCAATGCTCGAATGGCAACAACGAACTAGAAATAACAACGAGCAGTACAGATCAACCTCATATCACACCGTCTGCGAATCTTTCCCCATTGTACTTTTAGCATCGACCTTTGTCGTTCGCACTTAACAAGAATACAAAGCTACGCACAAAATGGCCGCGAACCTCTTCACTCCATGCCAGATGGCCAAGTTCGAACTCTCTCACAGGGTAGTGCTAGCGCCCATCACGAGATGCCGAGTAATCAATGAGATCCCATTGCTGGCGCATGCAGAGTACTATGCGCAAAGATCGACCAAGGGTGGTTTTCTCATCAATGAAGGCACCCTCATCTCCAACACGGCTGCCGGGTGTATCCTCTTGTCCCAAGATCAGGCTGTCTTCTGTATATAGCGCAAAAAGGAATTAAATTTGTGCGCATGCAGTTGTTCATCCGAGCACAGAAAACTATATAAATCCTATTTATTGCTTGACGGCAAGTAATATGAACTTTGTTTAAAATCATAGGAGGATCATTAACTTTGAGAAATGTAAAGTTCTTAAACCAGGTTTCCAGGTACTCCTGGGATTTGTACTGAAGAGCAAGTCGGAGCATGAAAGAAGGTTGTGGATGCTGTTCATTCCAAAGGCAGCATCACGTTCTGTCAATTTTGGCACGTTGGTCATGCCACTAATCATGGTACTAATATATTTTTCCCTCAAATTGAACAAATTAGATTTGACAATTTCTTTGCAGTTATATTTTTTTCCTAGTAAGACAATGTTAGCTTATTGAGTTTCACCTTCAATCCTTGTTTCTGCAATATTGAAATGTTATGGTGATTGTATTAGTTTATCAACTTGGTGGAGGCACGCCGATTTCATCAACATATCAATCTATTTCCGACAAATGGAGAATCATCATGCCTGACGGGACTTTCGATGTTCCTCACAGACCAAGAGCCCTCCAAACACATGATTTATGGTAGGTTATCGAGCAATATCGTCGAGCAGCTGGAAATTGCCATTCGAGCATGTTAGGCCATGGACCATAATCATACCATGATGAATTTTCAAATGAGATTTTCGTACTTTGTTTGTTGCGCATAAGCATTAATAATCAAATCAATTTCCACTTCAGGTTTTGATGGCGTTGAGTCCATGGAGCCCACGGCTACCTCATTGATGAATTTTTAAAGGACTCAATCAATGATAGAACGGACGAATTTGGAGGATCAATCAAGAATAGATGCAAATTATTAATGGAGATTGTCAAAGTGGTGGCAAGGGAAGCTGGCATTGATTAAATGGGAGTTAGAATCTAGCCGGCAATTGATCACATGAATGCCACAGGCTCTGATCTGCTTAATCTAGGCTTGGTGGTCATCAAGAGACTAAACAAGTTTGAGAATAAGATAGGATGCAAACTCGCCTATCTCCATGTGACTCAACCTCGATTCATGGCCCATGGCACGAAAAATTACAACAAAGAAAAGGAGGATTAAGAAGCTCAATTGATTAGAAATTGGAGAAGGGCTTATCGAGGTACTTTCATGTCAAGTGGTGACTTTACACGAGAGCTCAGGATGAAGGCTCTAGCTGATGGAGACACGGACTTGATATTGTGTGGTTCGCTCTTCATATCTAACCCCCGATTTGGTCTACAGATTCAAAGTGGATGTACTGTTGAATGGTTACAAGAGAGACATTCTATACTAAAGATACAGTTGTTGGTCACCTAGACTACCCATTTCTTAATTAGGAAAATGGGGAAGTGACACACTAGTAAATGAAAAAGCCACTGGTTTGTTCGTACTCCTAGGAACTTTGTGTGAAGTTTTCTTTATTGGATTATATTCCACAAGTTAAGCACCATGCAGGACTGAAGAAATAAGACAACTTGTTCATTGCATATAATTTATGTCCGTGAAAATAGGGCCCATGATTTGTACATTGTCGACTCAATAAATTATAATCCTTGGTATTGTATGCATTGGTGTATTTTGATTTAAATTATTGCAAGTAGTTCTGGAATAATATAACCATTTACATTAGAAACTGATGTCTATTTATTTCTTATTGGCCGCTAGAGAAGCTGTCCTCTGAGCGGTGTTGTTCGAGAGTTTGTAATGTGAGTGTGGAAGAAAAAAAAAGAGTCCCACGTAGGAAAAAATGAAAGAAACTTTTTTGTTTGAATATGAGAGCAACCATGCTTTTGGTTTTTAAAGGCATGGGAACTCAAGCGGACATTTTGCATTTAATACGACTAATTAAATTTAATCTTAATTGGGCACTTGAAAAATTGTGATTTAGCAATTTTGAATTTTATTTTAATTAAATTTTCGAACAAAAATGTATGTCAAAAGATTGACCATATATCAATCGAGTGATTGTATCTGTTCACAAAACATATTGGTTATTCTTATACAAGCATACTCCTTTTTTATTAAAGCTATTCCATTTTTCTTGTGTTTATGTTCAAAGAGTCTGAGAGGTTATTATATCTTGGGGGCATTACAGGTTCAAATGAGTGATTCCATACGTTTCTTAGCAGAACCATTTGTTTTCAATAATTCTCTAGGGACATTCGAACCCCTAGAGTGCCATAACTTGGCAGAAAGAGACACTTAAGTGCCATAACTTACGAAAAGTACACTTAAGTGCAAAAATCAGAACAAAATGAAGCACATGAGTGCCAATCTGGCCAAAATCCGCCAAAACGGCGACGTGTCAATTTTAAAGGCGAAGCGAGTGCAAAACGGCGTCATTTTGGTGCGACGTGGTAAAAAATTTAATAAAAAGTTAATTAAATTAAATTAAAAACTAAATTTATTTAAAAATATTAAAAAATAAAATAAAATTTAGAAAATTTAAAATTTTTAAAATAATTAATATTTAAAATATTTAAAAAATTTTAAAAGAAAGGGAGGTGGCCCAGCCGACCCTCCCTCACCTTCCGGCGACGGCAGGGAGGCGGTGGCGGCGTCATTTTGGTGTTGACGTGGTTAAAAAATTAATATAAAAATTAATTAAATTTAATTTTAAAAAAAATTAAAAAAAAAAATTATTTAAAAAAATTTAAAAGAAAGGGAGGTGGCCCAGCCGACCCTCCCTCACCTTCCGGCGACGGCAGGGAGGCGGTGGCGGCGTCATTTTGGTGTTGACGTGGTTAAAAAATTAATACAAAAATTAATTAAATTTAATTTTAAAAAAAAAATTAAAAAATTATTTAAAAAATTTTAAAATAAAATTTTAAATTTTAAAATTGTAAATGTTTAAAAATTTACAAAAATTTTTTAAAAAATATATTTTAAAAAGGAGGCGGCTGAGGGCTGAAACTTTTTGTAAATTTTTAAATTTTCTAAATTTTTCGTAAATTTTTTAAAATTTTTAAAATTTTAAAATTTTATTGTTTAAATTTTTAAATAAATGTAGTTTTAAATTTAATTTAATTAATTTTTCTTTTTATATTAAAATTCAAATTATTCGAAACGATGGCATTTTCGCTGATTTAAGGGCTCTATTTTGGGCCAACACCGAAACGACGTCGTTTGGGGTGAATTCAAGCTGACTCAGCTCTCCGGCGAGACACATCGACGATAAATACTAATATTTTAATGCCACGTATAATTTCCGACCAACTTCGCCAGAGATGACACTCAGATGTTGCACTTTTATTAAAATGTGGCAATTAAATGTACCTTTCATAAGTTATGGCACTTAAGTGTCCATTTCTGTCAAGTTATGACACTTGAAATGTTTTTTTGCTATTCTCTGGGGCTTTCTATCTTCAATCAAACTATATTCGAGGATACACTATTGGCGTTAAATGTGAGCAATGACTCTAATTTTATTGACTTTGATCCTATTAATTGCAGTTGGCCGAGTGAAATTGTTACAATATATTGTTACAAATTTGATGAGAAACTACTCCCATTACTGAGAGTTGTGATGGATAGGTGTATATTATAATGTGATCACGATATGCTCTTACTTAATTTTTCCGTTCTTCGATTTCTTAAATTCAATGGAGTAAAAACCCCAACTTCTTGCTCAAGATGCCATTCCCTTCGAGAACTCGGGATTGATCTAGGAGCTCACCTTGATGACCCAATATTGAGTTTGCAGTCCTTTCTTGGTTGTCTGCCTTTTCTTTAACATGCAAGCATTGCATTCGCTTCATAGTTTTTGATTAAGTGAAGTCGAGTGACAATCAACATGGCATGCCTCATATTTTCATTTCTGCAGTTTTAACCCAATCAATTGGCCTGAGTTAGTGTTAGGGACCCAATCTCTTAGTCTTTCTTTTCTAGTAAGCATCATCCAAAAACGTGAACTTTAATCCAGTCATTATTATATTGCTCTATTATCACCTATTCGCATTAGCATGATATCCTCAAAAATCAGATTCGTAGCAAGGTGACCCCGACAGACTAACTCTACGGAAATATATAAAATAATTGTCACATAAAATGTCATCATAATGGACGTTGCTAAGAGAACGGCACGTTATTAAGAGGGAATGACGGTGCCTCGCGGGCCGTTAATTCCCATTCAATGGGAATGGGCTACCGGTGGAACAAATTTGGGAAAAATATCTGGATAGAAAATTCTAAAATATCAATCATTATTTTTTGATAAAGAAAATAAAAATTCCTGCTGGACCATTAAATACTTTGTATAACTATTTAAATATAAAACTCAATTCTATTGCAAAGTACTTGCAAAATCAATTTCACCAATTCTACATACAATAAAAATCAAAATGACAAACCACACATATATTTTAACCTAATACGATGAGACTTTAAAGAATTATTTGAATAAGTGAAAAATTTGAAAGTTGGCTAGTACGGAGAAAAAGTGTGGCAATACAAAGAGGAAAAAGCATCGAGGTATAAAAAATTAATCAAACAAATTCAATATACTTAAATTTTTAAATTAAATTCATCTTTAGTTACTCACAAGATTATCATAATTTTGATTTTTGAGTTACCTAGGATTGCCATGGCTTGAGCAGAATTTATTGAAGTTTTAATTATGTACATTAGGTATTCAACTCTTTGTTTTGACAATCGTGTTCATCGATGAATATTTTCATTCACTATTGTGAGTGTGAAAAATATTTAATTGTATAGGTGTTGTTAATAAAAGATCCAACCTTTTTTTTTTTTTATATAGTAAAGATGTTTAGACATCCTATAAATTGTTTACACATTCACTACATAAAAAGTTTGTAGACTTCAAGGGAAAGAATACAAATAGAGGAACTTTGTAGAAAAATTACTACCAAAAGAGAAGATTCATAGCACCAAAAGAAAAGTAAAAGGAAGGTGTAAACAACCCGAGAGTGGAAACTGGACAAAAGAGTTTCCAGGTTTCCTTGAAGAAATTTGTGGCCTAAAAAAGGCCGTAACTCTCATGGGTACCATTGGAAACTCATTTTTCTGGTTTCCACTCTCAGGTTGTTTACACCTTCCTTTTATTATTCTTGCTACGAATCTTCATTTTCTTTATGAAAAAAATAATGATTGATATTTTAGAATTTTCGATCAAGATTTGTTACCCAAATTTGTTCCACCGGTTGCCCAATAAAGGCAGAAAAGATCAAACTGAGATTCACTCCCATAAATGACTAAATTTTTTTTTTTTAAAAAAAAAACGAAACCTAATTACTTTCTCTCCCAATGACGCCTATAAAATGCACCATCTTATGTACAAGATTTATTCGGATATACATTACATCTGCAATAGAGCCGATTGAACCTGATGGAGAGGAGTTCATCATCCAAGATAGCGCTCGCGCTCATGCTCGTCGCCGTTTTTTGTGGGTGTCCGCCATCTTCAATGGGAAACCGAATGCGGATTGTCTCAACATTTGCGCCTCAGGTTGTGGACTTTGTACCCGAACCGAATGCGCTTGTTTCGATGGGAAACCGCCGGCTTGCACTAGCCGTAATCACCTTGGAAGCATAAATACTCCTTGATGATGTCATATGAGAACTTTTACTTATTTTGATTCATACCGATGTTCTGATCATATTTTCATGATCGTGCAATAATATTTAAGTGAATTTCGCTCCGCTCTTTGTGATTTTGCCGTACTTTTGGTCCCGCGGAGAAATAACTGTGCAAGTCAAGCAAATTTTTGCGCCATATAACTAACAAAACTCATGAAATTTACGTGAAAGCAATCTAAAAATAACTTTGCTGACATAGATTCCTAAATTATACATTAATTCATGGGATGCTTCAAGTTTATTCTTACGGTCCAGCTTCTATTTTATACGGTTAATGGTGGGTGAGAAATCTAAAATAGTATAGCTAACGGTTTTTGAATCCATAAGATTTGGCTGCTGATCTTTCAATTTAGAGTTCGAGTACAGAATTTGCTAAAAGATTCAATTGCCCGATAAATTAGAAAGTTCCGGAAATTAGTTATCAGTCGAGTGATCAACAAGAACTCATCGCGCCAATCAAGGGAGGGCGTCTCAAATTTGTCTTTTCGTCTATGGATTCTTCTCAATATGGTAATGGCGGCTAGGGTTTTGCCGGCTGCAATGAGGAAGAAGACGCGATCGCAGAGGACAACGCTGGGCTTTCCAACTTTGGGCTTGGGCCTTGGAGATCCGCTTCTTGGGCCTTCTGGACGCAGCGGTTTGAAGAAGTACGCCCACTACATGAGGCCTAGTCGTAATTTTTATTTTTATTTTTGGCAAGCAAATTAATTTCACAAGCATTTTGATATTTCCATTTAAGACTACTTTGTATAAAAAAAAAAAATTGTTCATTTAAGAAGGTATATAATGCAGCGGGAATGGAAATAACGTGAATGCTTGGTTGCAAATACAAGAAGCATGCGCGCACCACGAACAAAAGTGCATGTGCATGAAGCACAAAAATTTGCACGAAACGTAGCAATTCAAAAGGTAAGCATTAAAAAGAAATTTCACTTAAATATTTTTTCAAAATCATAGAGATGGAATTAGAATAATATCACAATGACAGTTGCATTGATCGTTCCTGAATTTATATAAATACGTGTCTTTATTCCCTCTTATAAACAGATTATTATTGCCTCTGCGTTCATCACATGTTCAAAATTACAAAAAAATTGATATGTATATACTAAATAATCACTTATTTTTGTGTTCCTGTTGCGACCTCCTCTTTCGGATGCCCTTACACATGGGCACGAGCGGAGGCTAATGGCTCGCAAAGTATTAAGCTTAGCGCAGCTCTCCCAAATCCACTAATTCACCACTTATAATTTGAATTTTTAACCTATAAGTCAATTTCAAATATGAGTCGTCACTAATCAATTTGAGATGGGTCGATTAGAAAGTCAAGTGAAATATGGAGAGAAATATTTCATTCATGTGCAACCAGATAAACTAGGATCGAGAACTTGATTATACTATTTAATCACTAATGCCTTTTCAGTATTTAATATTATTTAAATCCTATGGTTTTTTTTGGATTTTTAAGGATTTCCTAGGCATTTGTGGAGAATAAAAACCATATTTTAGGATTTTTCTGACTTTTTAGAAAAAAGTAAATTTTTGGATTTTTTAAAAAATTAAAAACAATAAAACAAAAGTTGACCCAGGCCGGTGAAGCCCGATTCGGATCCAGCCTGACTAACCCGGGTCGGGTCTCCGGAGGTTAAGAGGTGAGGCCCCCCTCTCTATGTTTTCTTTTCACTTTCTTTTATTCCCATTTTGGTTTTTTTTCCCCCTTTTTATCACTCTCCTTCTCTCTCTTGTCCAATATTTTCTATGCACGTTGCCAGACCAGCAGCGGAAAGGAGACCTATTTCCCCATTTTGAGTATTTCATTAGCCGCCTAGGCAGAAAGGGAGCCCATTTTATCGTCCGACTGGTGGCATCTCCGAGCGCCGCCTCAGCCTCGGCCCTTGTCGCGGACGGCCGCAGCACCGCCGGCCGATGGTCCCCTCTCCTGCAAACGAGCAAGAAACAACAAGAAGGAAAACGACGGTGGCGATGGGGACTCTGCGAAACGACCCAAACGACCGACGCCTGAATCGCTAAACACAACAACATCATCTCAACAGCGTGAATCAAGCCAAGGACGCTCGGTTTTTTGCCAGAAGCGAGGGCACGGAAACTAGGTCTCGTTTAGTCATTGTGTCGAACAAGTGGCGTGCGTTACGGTATCAAGGGTTTTCAGCTCAACTGAGACCCAAACCAGAGACCGGGACTCTCGACGGAAGAACACACACGGCAGCAAACCGAAGGACAGATGGGGGGGGGCCGGAGTTCGCGTTAGCCTGACGGCCGCGAGCTCCGCCCCGACGCCCCCAAAACAGGGCAAAAACAAGGCCGGGGGCTCACGGTTTGGCTCGGCGACGCCAGATGGAGCTCGTCGGACAGGGGTCGTCACGGCCACAGCGTCGGCTGAGGCTTACTCACTCTCTCTCAGCTCTCTCTCTCTCTCTCTCTCTCTCTCTCTCTCTCTCTATCTTCCTAGGTCTTTCTCTCTGTTCTCTAGCTTGCTCACTCTCAGAACGCCCCAAATGTAGCCTTCGAGTTTTTCCCAAATAAGAAAGCAAAGAGCAAATTGTCATTATCACTTTTATAAATGATATAACTCAACATATTATTATTTATTATCATTAAAGTTTCCGGCGATGGACCATGGACTGATTTTTCTATGTGAGCAGGGGCCAAGCGCCCACCGACTTTCTGGCAGGCGATGAAATGTTGAACGGTCAACGCAAGAACCACGTTGGGCAAAAGAGAAAGGAACTTTAGAACCCAACGTCCTATTCTTTAGACTCACCGTCCACCTCCGTCCAACATTTTTAACGATTTTCTTGAAGAAAAGGAAGGCTAAAGAAGGCCAAACGCAACGTGCGACGACCTTGGTATTCTCAAACTGAATTACGCCGAAGCTTCCCAGTTTTTGCTGCAATGGTGAAACGGCGACAACGAACTATAAATATTAACGAGTAGTATAGATCAACCTCAGATCACACTGCCTTCAAATCTTCCCCCACTGTACTTTTGGCATCGACCTTTCTTGTTCGTTTTTGACAAGAATACAAAGCTACGCACGAAATGGCCGCGAACCTCTTCACTCCATTCCAAATGGGCAAGTTCAATCTCTCTCACCGGGTAGTGCTAGCGCCCATGACGAGATGCAGAGCTATCAATGAGATTCCATTGCCGTCACATGTGGAGTACTACTCGCAAAGATCAACCAAGGGTGGGTTTCTCATCACCGAAGGCACCCTCATCTCCGACACGGCCGCCGGGTATGTCCTCTTGTCCTAAGATCAAGCTGTCTTCGGTATATAGTGCACAAACGAATTAAAATTGCGTACTTTCGGTTGTTCATCTGAGCACAGCTAACTATCTAAACCCTATCCATTGCTTCACAGCAAGTAATATTAACTTTGTTTTGGATCAAAGGAGGATCATTAACTTTGAGAAATATAATGTTGTTGAACCAGGTTTCCAGGTACTCCTGGGATTTACACTGACGAGCAAGTCGAAGCTTGGAAGACTGTGGTGGATGCTGTTCATTCCGAAGGCGGCATCATTTTCTGTCAACTTTGGCATGTTGGTCGTGCCACCAATCATGGTACCAATTTTCTTTCTCAAATTGACGCCCTACAAAATATTCTTTATGGCTCCTAAATGACATAATCAGAACTTGAACAAACTAGAATTGACAATTGTTTTGCTGTTACACCATTTTCCTAATTAGGCAATATTAGCTTATGAAGTTTCACCTTCTGTACTTGTTTTTGACAATATTGAAATATCATGGTGATTGTATTAGTTTATCAACCTGGTGGAGGCGCCCCGATTTCATCAACAAATCAATCTATCTCGGATAAATGGAGAATCATCATGCCCGATAGAACTCTTGATGTTCCTCACAAGCCAAGAGCCCTCCAAACACATGAAGTATGGCAGGTTATCGAGCAATATCGCCGAGCAGCTGAAAATGCCATTCGGGCAGGTTAGTCTATGGACTATAATCATAGCACGATGGATGCTCAAATGAGGTATGTAGTTTGTTTGTTGCACATAAGTATTAATAATCAAATCAATTTCAACTTCAGGTTTTGATGGTGTTGAGGTGCATGGAGCACATGGCTACCTAATCGATCAATTCTTAAAAGACTCTATCAATGATAGAATAGACGAATTTGGAGGATCAATCGAGAATAGATGCAGATTCTTGATGGAGATTGTCAAAGTAGTGGCAAGAGAAGTTGGCACTAATCGAATGGGAGTTAGAATCTCGCCAGCAATCGACCACATGGATGCCATGGACTCCGATCCACTCAATCTAGGCCTATCAGTCATTGATAGACTGAACAAGTTTCAGAACCAAATAGGCTCCAAACTTGCCTATCTCCATGTGACTCAACCTCGATTCACGGCCCACGGCGCGAAAAATTACGGCAAAGAAAAGGAGGATGAAGAAGCTCGATTGATGAGAACTTGGAGAAGAGCTTATCAAGGTACTTTGATGTCGAGTGGTGGTTTCACACGAGAGCTTGGGTTGAAGGCTCTGGCTGATGGAGATGCGGACTTGATATCGTATGGTCGGCTCTTCATCTCTAACCCCGATTTGGTCAGCCGATTCAAGATGGACGCACCATTGAATGGTTACAACAGAGAGACATTCTATACACAAGATCCAGTTGTTGGTTATCTTGACTACCCATTTCTTAACCAGGAAAAGGGGAAAGTGACATACTAATAAATGAAAATGTTATTGGTTACGTCGTACTCTTAGGACCCTTGTGTGAAGTTTCCTTTTATTGGATTATATTCCACAAGTTAAGCACGTGGGGGATTGAAGAAATCAGAAAACTTGTTCATTGACGTACTTTATGTCCGTGAAAATAGGGTACATGATTTGCACATTGTGGACTCAATAAATTATAATCCTTTAGGAGATAAGACAACTTGTTCTTCAATAAATTATACTCTTCTCTCTGGTGTTGTCTGCATTGGTGAATTTTGATGGAAATTATTACAAGGAGTCGTAGAATAATATAATCATCTACGAAAGAAACTGATGTTTATTTATTTCTTATTGGCCGCTAGAGAAGCTGGCGTCTGAGCGGTGTTGTTCGAGAGTTTGTAATGTGAGAGTGGAAATAAAAAAAAGAGTCCCACTTAGGAACAAAAGAGGGAAATTATTTTGCTTGAACATGAGAGCAACCGTGTTTTTGTTTTTTAAAGGCATGGGCACTTAAGCGGACATTTTCCATTGAATACGCCTGATTATATTTAATCTTAATTGGGCACTTGAAAAGTTGTAGTTAAGCAATTTAAATTTTATTTTAATTACTATAACCTTTTGGACAAAAATGTATGTCAGAAGATTAATCATATGTCAATCGAGTGATTATGTCCGTACACAAGACATATTGGTTTGTTATTCTTATACAAGCATACTCCTTTTTTAGTAAAGCTAACCCATTTTTCTCGTGTTTATGTTAAGAGAGTTTGAGACATTAAATTGCATCCTGAGGGCATTATAGCTTTAAAAGAGTGATTTCATACTTTTTTTAGCAGAACCGCTTTGTTTTCTATACGTCTCTTTTTCTGGGCTTTCCGTCTTCAATCTCCAACGTTATAGTCCAGCTTCTATTTTGTACAGTAAATGATTGGTGAGAAATCTAAAATAAGACCCAGTGAGAATATTAAAAGTCAAAATACAATGATGAATGAAAAGAGCTTTATATTATAAGAGCTGTCATCCCTTAATTTTAGTATATCCAAAAATTTGTTTGTGATTTTAATTGATATCCCTAGGTTTTTCTCCCTCTGTGCCACATTAATTATGCTTTTACCAAGATCCCCTCTCCTCCTCGCCCATTCAGCCTGGCCCTTTGCGTCAAGCCCGGATAAGATTTGGTGAAAAAATCTCAATCTAGTCGTGACTTGATCTAACATATAGACAGCGCATAAGAAAAAAAATAGACGGCAATGACATCTTGGTTTATTTAGAAGGAATTATGCCGATATGACCTCTCTTTTAACAACTTCGTCTACCATCTTCAGTTCCTGATGTTATACTATAGCATCTTCTTGGTTTGTTCATTCTTACATGGATATAAGCTACGCTCAATGGCTTTGAACCTCATTATTCCATGTCAAATGGGCAAGTTCAATCTCTTTCACGAGTACCATTAGTTGGTCGGTCTCTTTATTCAATTATCCATCAATAATATATTTTCATATGTTTGCAATCCTCGACAAGACACAACACAATATATTATAGCGCGCTATTTGAGCATACAATTTCGACATGCTTATGACTAATCGGTCCAAACAGCAAGATATCGAATAAGAGTTATATTAACCTACGACTTCTTCAGTCTTGACTCTTGAAACCATGTTTGTTTCACCATTGCTATCAAGCATGTGTATCTTTGTGGAAAAAAGGAAAAAAGAAGAAGAAAGAATAGTGAACCCTATATGTGTTAGTCTCCTCCCTTATGGGTGAAGTGAAGTGCTTAAGCCTAAATATTATTTCCTTTGAGTGCTCCTTCATCTCGGTGCAACACGACACAACACGTTGAAATGATGCGAGTGTTGGGCATGAGACCAAGGGCAAGCCCCTAACGTCATTCACTATCCTTGCCATATTATCAATACAATAAGGTTGCAGCAGATGAAGGCATAGGTTTATCTAGGCTCTCTCCAGACCGTTCCCCGAGATCCGATTTGAGCAAAGACGAAGTTGCATGTCGACACTTTAATATTTTCCCCCTTGAGATTTCCTACATGAGATGTCAATAGCGTAGTCCAAATTGAACTCTAAATGCCGTCCAAAGTTTGTGCTCTTCTCGTGCAAAATCAAACAATCACATCGCAGGAAAATTTTAATCACACGAAGTCGAAGTCGAAGTCAATGAGAGTCTTTGTCACCCAAGAAATCCAAGAGAAAAATGTCGTTGTCATTATTATAAATGATATATTAATATTTATTTATTAACATTAGATTCTCCGGACAGGGAACATAGACTGATTGCTCTTTCTGAACAGGAACGAACCGCCCACCGAATTCGTAGCAGCCCAGCAGGAGATGAAATGTTGAACGGTCAACGTAAGAACCCCGTTGGGCTAAAAGAAAGAAAATAAAGAAACGTTAGAACCACATGTTCTATTCTTGCGCAACGCAAGAACCCCATTAATATTTATTAATAAAGAAACGTTAGAACCACAGGTAGCATATCCTTGCACAACATGAGATTATGCAGTCTTTAGGAGGATGGAATGAGAAACTTCAAATGATTAGGGCAACGAAGGGCAAAGATTTGGTGGTGAGACTCCTCAAAGTATTTTTCCTAACAATCATATATTACATTTGGATGGAGCGCAACCATATACAGTTTCAAAACAAATCAACGGACATCCATATTGTTTTAGCCAAGGTGCATAAAAATGTAAGAGATGAAGCTTCACTTTACCAACAAATTAGACCTTCCTAGTTAAATGTTGCATTGACTACTATGTGGAGACTTCTACCTCCATCTTTTTGAATTATTTGATCTATTTGTAATACTTGGGGATGCTCCTAAGCTGTTGTACTTCATTTGCTCTATAATACTTACCTATTACACCACATCTTCTATTCGTCAATGCCTTTAACACACTTTTTTCAAGAAGAAAAGGGAGGTTAAAGAATGCAAATTGCAATTCGACCTTCCCAACGTGCGACGACTTGGCGCAAAAAGTCGCATCAAAATCAAACTTTGCCATGCTCAAACTGAATTACGCTGAATCTTCCCAATTCTTGCTGCAATGTTCAAATGGCAACACCAAACTATAAAAACCGATGAGCAATATCGATCATCCTCAAATCGCACCATCTTCAAATCTTCACCATCATATTCTTAGTATCAACCCTTGTTGTTCGTTCTTGACAGGATACAAGCTACGCATGAAATGGCCATGAACCTCTTCAGTCCATGCCAGATGGGCAAATTCGATCTCTCTCACAGGGTAGTGCTAGCGCCTATGACGAGATGCAGAGCGATCAATGGGATTCCATTGCCGGTGCATGCAGAGTACTACGCGCAAAGAACGACCAAGGGTGGTTTTCTCATCACCGAAGGCACCCTCATCTCCGACACGGCCGCGGGGTATGTCCTCTTGTCCTGAGATTAAGCTGTCTTCTTTATATCGTGCAGAAAGGAACTGAAATTGTCTACATACCGATGTACATCTAAGCACTGCAAGCTATTTATACCCTATTCATTGCTTGACAGCAAGTCATATGAACTTCGCTTTGGATCATGGGAGGATCTTTAACTTCAAGAAATATAATGTTGTTAAACCAGGTTTCCAGGTACTCCTGGGATTTACACTGAAAAGCAAGTCGAAGCATGGAAGAAGGTGGTGGATGCTGTTCATTCCAAGGGCGGCATCATCTTCTGTCAACTTCATCACGTTGGTCGTGCCTCCAAACGTGGTACTAAATTCATTGTCTGAAACCGACGCCACAAAAATATCTGTAGCTTCCCCATATATCACATAATCACGACTTGCACTACTTGGATTTGACAATTCGTTTTTGCTATTACACTGTATTCCTAATTTGGCAATGTTAACTTATTAAGTTTCACCTTCTGTACCTAGTTTCTAACAATAATTGGTATTATGATGATTGTATTAGTTTATCAACCTGATGGACGTGCTCCAATTTCATCGACAAATCAATCTATCTCTGATAAATGGAAAATCATCATGCCTGACGGAACTCTTGATGTTTTTCACAAACCAAGAGCCCTCCAAACACAGGAAATATGGAAAATTATCGAGCAATATCGCCGAGCAGCTGCAAATGCCATTCGGGCAGGTTAGTCCATGAACTATAATCTTACCATGGTGGATGCTAAAATTAGTTTTATTTACTTTGCTTGTTGCGCATAAGTACTAATAATGAAATCAATATCGAATTCAGGTTTCGATGGTGTTGAGATCCATGGAGCACATGGCTACCTCATTGATCAATTCTTAAAAGACTTGATCAATGATAGAATAGATGAATTTGGAGGATCGATTGAGAATAGGTGCAGATTCTTGATGGAGATTATCAAAGTAGTGGCAGGAGAAATTGGCACTGATAGAATGGGAGTTAGAATCTCGCCGGCAATCGACTACATAGATGCCATGGACTCAGAACCACTCAATCTAGGCCTAGCAAGTCATCGAAAGACTGAACAAGTTTCAGAATGAGATAGGCTCCAAACTTGCCTATCTCCATGTGACTCAACCTCGATACACAGCCAATGGTATAAAAAATTACGACAAAGAAGAGGAGGACAAAGAAGCTCGATTGATGAGAACATGGAGGAGAGCTTATCAAGGAACTTTCATGTCAAGCGGCGGTTTCACACGAGAGCTTGGGATGAAGGCTCTGGCCGATGGAGACGCGGACTTGATATCGTATGGTCGGCTTTTCATCTCTAACCCCGATTTGGTCCACCGATTTAAAGTCGATGCACCATTAAATAGTTACAACAGAGAGACATTTTATACTCAAGATCCGGTTGTTGGTTACATAGATTACCCATTTCTTCACCAAGAAAATGGGGAAATGACACGGTAGTCTATGAAAATGCTATTGGTTTGTTCATACTCCTGGGAACTTTCGATTACAATGTACAAGTTAAGCACTAAGGAGGATTGAAGAAACAAGACAACTTGGTCATTGCATATACCTTATGTCCATGATAATAGGGAACATGATTTGTACATTATCGAGTCAATCATGTAGAGTCTAATGAATAATTATATCTCCTTGTCATCAAGCTATAATTCTCTCTTGAATTGTACTTGTTCGTATATTTTGATAAATTAATAAAAATACTTAGAATAATATGATCAATTATGGTGGAAACCGATGTTCATGTGCTATTTTTTTAATTTTTTTCTGGTAAGAAGCTGACACCCATCTAGGTTGTTAGAGAGTTTGTAGCGGGAACATGGAAAAAAGAGTCCAGAGAAAAAATAGAAGGGAACTATTTATTTGAAATATAAGAGCGCCATGTAAATGTTGATTAAGAATGGGCTCTCAAGTGAACATTTAACATTGGATAGGTTTGATTATGTTTAATCTTGGTTGGACACTTGAAAAGTTGCGATTAAAAAACTTCAAAAATTCCTTTTTAAATATGTCAGTTGGAAGATTAACTATTCAGTCCAATCCAATGGTTGAGTTCGTTGACGAGACACATTGTTTCATTATTCAATTTTAAATATATTTCTTCCTTCAGAAATGCTATTCCAATTCTCGTGTGTTCATGTCGAGAGAGCTTAAGAGGCCAACCGGTATCCTAGGGGCATTATCGCCTTAGAAAAATGAACATTTCTCTTAGCCGATCAGTTATGTTCTCGTTACTACTCTTCTTTGGGGGTTTTCTCACTCCAGTCTCCAGTGTTATAGTTAAGCTTCTATTTTACAAGGTTAATGTTAGGTGAGAAATCTAAAATGATACCCAATGAGAACATTAGTTGTCAACATAATAAAAGCAAAAAAATAAAAATAAAAATTAATGTGCAAGGATGACAAATCGTAACAAGTTTTCATCTATTATTTACAATATTATAGTTGATAGCATGTGTTTAAGTGATGAACACCATATATTGGACTACTCACTCCCGACTTGGTCTGTCGATTCAAGATTGATGCGCCATTAAATACTTATGATCAACAGACATCTATAATTCAAGATCAAAGGGGTTACATAAATAACCTATTTCTTGACTAGGAAAATGGTCAACGCTCGTGAATGTGAATGCTAATGAGATGATCCTATTTAGAAGACAAGGACTTTTAATTTTACTCTATTGAGCTATCTCCCGTGTAATTCGCGACTCATCAGGAACATTAATTGACAAATTTGCTCTGAAGGTGCGAGCTCAATCAGCACCATTCATCGAAGCCCTAGCTCTCAAGGAGTCCCTCCCTTCTATTCTTCCATGGGCGAACCCTAGCTTTAAGAATTGAATTTGATGACTCAAGTGTGGTAAGTAGTAAAGTACAGAGTTGGGTGCAGTCAGTCAGGTTGGAAGAAAGTGCTACTGTCAATGACTGTAAAGCTTTTATTCTCTAACCAATTGTCTCGAAAAATGTTAGAAAAGCCATAACCATATTGTATTGATGTCAATTTAATCATAAACCTTTCATTGATATCAAATTTAGTCATAAAATCTTTTAATTCAGTGCCGATTCAATTATTCCGATTAATTTTAACCGAACATTATTGACATGGACGTTAGTGTTGTCATATAGGCTGGTCGGCCAATGGCCTGTGCTGGCCACTTGCACAAAGAGAGAGACGAAAGAAAAAGAAAGAAAAAAAGAAAAAGAATTCAAAAAAATTATTAAAAAAATATTTATGTTTGCCTCAGCCATACCACGTAAGAAGACTGGCGTCCATATTAGTAATATCCGATCTAAATTAGCTAAATAGGCTTAATTGGCAAAACGTGAAAAGGCTTAGGACCAAATTTGTCAAATTAAAATATTTAGAATTTAATTAGTATTGATACAATAAATTGAAGATTTTTTTAGTACTTTTCCCTATTTGTTTCTTTTAGCTTTAGACATTTCATAGGAGATTTCTTACTTTCACACCACAAACAAGTGTACTTAGCGACCAATTTCTAGCACGAGTTCTCTTGTTTGATTTTTACTTCTCGTATCAAAATTATTACCCAATCAATTATAAACCATATTGTACGATTGTTAATTCAGTAATAGACTTTCCAATTTTACTTGTGTAATCATAAATTTTCATGTGAAATTCTAATGTAGTCCCTATCAGTTAATTGCCGTTGGAAATCGTTGACGTAATATTCAATTATCGTCAATCATTTTACATGGAATGTTAATATAGATAATTTGTCAATTGCCATGTAGAAGATTTTTTGCCACAAGTGATTGTAACGATTATATTGAAATTTCGTGCAAAGAATATTAACAAAATTTAAAATTTAAAATTAAATTGATATTCATACAATAAATTTACAAAAAAATTAATAATTTTCCCTCTCTTGTCCTTTTACAGGTACGGCAGTGTCATGATCTATTCAGATAGAACATATGACGATGCCTATCTAGCCGCTATATATGTCCCCGATCCGGAATCTTTAACCGAATTTTATTTTAATCATTAATTTAAGTGGTTAATGTTAGGTGACTGACCAAAAAAAAAAAAAAAAAAAAAATGTTAGGTGAGAATTAGATGACGGCAAAATTTGATTTTAGTCGGTTAACGCAGATCATTAAGCACTTTCTTGAGAAAAGTTAAGTATAAAAAATCCCTAGAGCGACATGACTGATTAACAATTACGATAGAAAAGACTGCGGCTGAGCTTTTGTCGGATTAGTACGAGGCGGCATTAAAGAAAGTTTTCCACGAACACCAATCAAATCTTTATTTGCCTCATTGAATGCATTCAAAAAGCCCCCTAAAGTGTGGCTATCTTTCTTAAAATTTCCCCAAAATGATTTTTTATCTCAAAATAACCTCTCAACTTGGTGGTTCCGTCTCAGTTGACCTTCCGTTTCATCGGTGCCACAAATCTTCAATAGATGACGACCACGTGCTTGTCACGTGCCATATTTTGCATCATAGACGGGAGGATTTTTGTCCCAAAAATGTCTGATTTGATTGTATTGCACTTCTCATGCCTTCAAAGTTGCAAAAAAATCCCGAATTTTCCGATTAAACTAAATCACATTCCTCAAATTTTCCGATTAAACTAAATTGAATATCAACACTTCCTTTGTTTGGAGAGAAGGCGATTGCAAATTATTGAAACAACACGTCGACAAGACAGTTGCTTGTTGAATGTGAAACCACTAACCATGATCGCACAATAAAAAATATTTCTTTTAATTTCGTTTTGGCTCACGAGGGAGGATCTCTCTCTGATTGATATAGGTGAATTGCATTTTGTAAATGCAAGTAGTGTCCTTGTGGCCCCTTTATTGTTGGAGTATTTTCCTCTTTTAATTTGTTTTTTCGATGTTATGTTTTGCTGTGTATGTCGTGAAAACATATTTACGTTATTGTCGCTTCCTTTAGGTATTGGACGAGGGATGTGAAGAAAATAAGCATGGAATTTCTGATAGTAGGGTGATGAAAAAGATTAGATTATCATAATGATCTGGATTACTTATATAAATGAGACTTATGAAAGTATCAATGATGATGGTTCAATGGAGGGGGACACGGAGGTTGGAGACGTTAACGAGTATGTAGACTTTCATTCGATTTTTGCCTCTCATCTACTTTCACGAGTAGGGCAACGTCATGATCTAAACAAATAAAACATAATGCAAAATGCCATTCTTGCTGGCTCAAGATGGCCCCGGCTTGGAATTTCCCTGAGTTTTATTTTAAGCAATAATTAAAGTGGTCAATTTTAGGTGAGAATTAAATACGACAGCAAACATCAATTTTTAGATAGTTAGTCAATGCAGGTAGGTGAGACGAGATTTTGATTAAGAGCGCAAGGTAACAGCGGAGGACAGCCCGAACAAATATTTTATACGTTTGAAAATTTTAAATATGTTTATGCTTCTTCTATTATGAAAAGTTAAATATAGAAAAATCATCATGACAAAAAATTCGCGGACATCGAAATAAGTGGGGCAATTTTTTCAAAGTACCCCAAAAGTGGGTTTATCGCGAAATACCCTTGAAATTTGTGATTTTGTTTCAATTGGGACCCCATCGTCTTATTGGCAGCACACATCTTTCACGGGAGGATGACCATGTGTGTATCACGTGCCATATTTTTCGTCATGGACAGGGGCATTTTTGTCAAAATGTCTAGCTTAACCACATGCACATTAGGTGCCTTCCATTTTGACAAAAACTCCCAAAATCTTCTAATTAAACTAAACTCAATTTCAATCAATCCTTTGTCCAGAGAGAAAGCGATTGTAACTTGTTGAAGCAACGTATCGACTAGAAGGTTGCATGTCATCGCATGTGGAATCAATGGTAGCGATGGCAAGAGAAATAGTACTTTTCTTATAGTGTTGCTAGCTTATTTGGGAGGATTTGTCCCTACATTATCTCTTCTTTTGTGCGAATCGAGCATGGGAGTTGCATTTTATAATTGCAAGTGGTATCTATGTGTGCATTCTTAAACTACAAGTGGTATTGCTGTGGTCCCTCTATTATTGGGCTTTTTTGCTGTTTTTTGTTTTGTTTTTTCCGATGTTATATTGTGTCGTGTATTGCATTGAAACATATTGTTTACTCTTCCATTTTGCACCGGGTGAGGGATATGAAGAAGTGAACTATAGAATGCTTGATAATACGATTGTTTAAGAAGATCAATTTGTCATTATAGATCTAGATAACTTATACATAAGAAATATAAGAAATGAGTGTCAATGGTTATGGTTGAATGGAGAGCAATAGAGAGGTCAGAGACAATAATGAGTATGTAAATGTTTTAGTTGATAATGTCTTCTTGACTATGAGAAGCCAAAATGAGCATAAACACCCTGAGTTCAATGCTGAAGTCAACATGAGAATCATGTCTTCAATTTCGAAATGAAATTAGTAATGCTAAGGAGTTAGAGAAGTCCTCAAGTAGAATGCTATAAGAAATTGGGAGCCAAGTGAGGTTGATTAAGAATGAGCCAAATAAGTTGAGGCCAGAATATAAGATGCAAACTAAAGTTATCTACTAACCAAAAAGAGACAACCACATGAGTTGGAAACCATTGTTATCATAACAACGATCGCACAGCAACCTATAAATACACCTAGACATGCCAATATATCTACATCTTAGCACAATTCCAACAATAACAACCAATCTAAAGGTCCAAAACACAACCAGAACAAGCTATACTATTATAAATGATATAACACAACATTTTTTTTTTTTTTTTGATAAAAGGTAAGTAGTATAAATAGACAAAGGCGCAAAAGCTAAACAGCAGTAAAGAAGGGGGACTATGGCACCAGCTTACACTTAGAAAGACAGGAAGTCTAAACGAGTGGAGGGGGACCGGGGGAGGAAAGAGCTGCGAGAGAGATACAGTGCAAATAAAAGCAGCAGCGGCAAAGGAAGGCCAAAACAGCGGCCAACAAAGGAGACAAGGGGAAAGAGCATACAACAATGTAGCCCGCACAAGGAAAAGACAACAAGAGGAAAAGAAGATATAACGCAACATGTTATTATTTATTAATATTAGAATTTTCGGCCAGGAAGCATAGACTGATTGCTCTATGTGACCAACCGCCGGCCGAATTCGTAGCGGTTGATGAAATGTTGACCGGTCAACGAAAGAACACCGTTGGGCAAAAAGAAAGAAAATAAGGAAACGCTGGGGGAGCGATTCGACCTTCCCAATGTGCGATGACTTTGCGCCAAAAGTCATATGAAAATCAAACCTTGGTATTCTCGAAAATGAATTACGCCAATTCTT
The DNA here is from genome assembly GCA_014182395.1 of Eucalyptus sp. ANBG9806169. NCBI lineage: Eukaryota > Viridiplantae > Streptophyta > Magnoliopsida > Myrtales > Myrtaceae > Eucalyptus > Eucalyptus sp. ANBG9806169. The sequence continues at coordinate 50,527,953 of CM024575.1, read as the reverse complement.
TCCCAGGTTTTGCTGCAATGCTCAAATGGCACCAGCAAACTATATAGACCGACGAGCTATATAGCACAACCTCAAGTCACACCATCTTGAAACTTTATTGTTCATTCTTGACAGAGTTCAAAGCTACGCACGAAATGGCCGTGAGCCACTTCACTCCGTCCCAAATGGGCAAGTTCGATCTATCTCACAGGATAGTGCTGGCGCCCATAATGAGATTCCGTTGACCAAGGGTGGTTTTCTCATTACCTAAGGCACCCTCTTCTCTGACACTGCCGCCGAGTACGTCCTCTTGTCCCAAGATCAAGTATCTTCTGTATATCGCGCCGAAGGAATTGAAATTGCATACCTACCGTTGTACAGCAAACTATGAACTTCGCTTCGGATCATAGGAGGATCTTTAACTTTGAGAATAACCAGGCTTCCAGGTATTCCTGGGATTTACACGGAAGAGCAAGTCGAAGCATGGAAGAAGGTGGTGGATGCTGTTCATTCCAAGGGCGGCATCATCTTCTGTCAACTTTGGCACGTTGGTCGCGCTTCCGACCGTGGTATTAAATTCATTTTCTCAAACCAACCCACAAAACATCTCTGTAACTCCCCCATAAATCACATAATCATGACCTGCACTGCTTGGCCTTGACAATTCGTTTTTGCTATTATACTGTTTTCCTAATTTGGCAATGTTAACTTATTAAGTTTCACCTTCTGTACTTAGTTTCTAACAACAATTGGTATTATGGTGATTATATTAGTTTATCAACCTGATGGGCGCGCTCCAATTTCATCGACAAATCAATCTATTTCTAATAAATGAAAAATCATCATGCCTAACGGGACTCTTGATGTTTTTCACAAACCAAGAGCCCTCCAAACACATGAAGTATGGCAGGTTATTGAGCAATATCGCCGAGCAATTGAAAATGCCATCCGGGCAAGTTAGTCCATGAATGATAATGATAACATGGTGGATGCGAAAATTAGTTTTATTTAGTTCGCTTGTTGTGCATAAGTACTAATAATAAAATCAAATTTCAAATTTAGGTTTCGATGGTGTTGAGATCCATGGAGCACATGACTACCTTATTGATCAATTCTTAAAGGACTTGATCAATGATAGAATAGATTAATTTGGAGGATCAATCAAGAATAGGTGTAGATTCTTGATGGAGATTGTCAAAGTGGTGGCAAGAGAAATTGGCATCGATGGAATGGGAGTTAGAATCTCACTGACAATTGACCACATAGATGCCAAGGATTCTGAACCACTCAATCTATGCCTCACGGTCATCGAGAGATTGAACAAGATTTAGAACGAGAGAGGCTCCAAACTCGCCTATCTCCATGTGACTCAACCTCGATATACAGCCAATGGCATGAAAAATTACGGTGAAGAAGAGGAGGACGAAGAAGTTTGAGTGATGAGAACTTGGAGGAGAGCTTCTCAAGGAATTTTCATGTCAAGCGGCAGTTTCACGCGAGAGCTCAGGATGAAGGGTATGGCTGACGGAGACTTTTTTTTTTTTTTGGTTAGTCATACTCTATTTCTATTCTACACTCACTCTCAGACTTTTGCCCTGCCTCTTGCAGGGCGTGGGAGTCGAAACCCACTTTTGCCCTGCCTCTTGCAGGGCGTGGGAGTCGACACCCACTCTTGAAATTGACGCGTCCCCACCCCATCCCTCCCTGAGAAGATGGAGATTTGAACCCCTCACCTCTCCCTTCCATGTTGGAAGGGTGGCCACTAGGGCGAATCCCAGTGGTTGCTGATGGAGACGTTGGCTTGATATCATATGGTCGGTTCTTCATCTATAACCTTGATTTGGTCCACTAATTTTAGGTTGATGCACCATTAAATGGTTACAACAGAGAGACATTTTATACTCGAGATTCGATTGTTGGTTACATAGTTACCCATTTCTTGACCGGGAAAATGGGGAAATGACACAATAGTTAATGAAAATGCTATTGGTATGTTCGTACTTCTGGGAACTTTGGATTACAGTGGACAACTTAAGCACTAAGGAGGATTGAAGAAACCAGACAATTTGCTCATTGCGTATACCTTATGTCCGTGATAATAGGGTACATGATTTGTACATTTTCGAATCAATTACGTAGAGTTTGATGAGTAATTATATTACCTTCTTATTCAACAAATTTATAATCCTCTCTTGCATTGTACGTGTTGGTATCTATTGATATACTATTAAAAATTCATAGAATAATATATTCATTTATGGTAGAAATCATTGTTCTTTTTTTTTTTCTTTTTGTATTTTTGGCCGGTAAGAAGCTGGCACCCATCTGGGTTGTTAGAGAATTTGCAATGTCAATGTGGAAAAAAGGTACATATAAAAAGAGTTCAAGCGAACGTTCAGCATTGGATAGTCCTGACTATGTTATATCCTGGTTGGAGACTAGAAAAGTTGCGATTAAACAATTTCGAAATTTCCTTTTAATAAAAGTAAACTTTTTAAACAAATATGTCAATTGGAAGATTAACCATTCATTCCAATCCAATGATTGAGTTCATTCACAGGACACATTGTTTCATTGTCCTAAATTAAATATATTCCTTCCTTCAGAAATGTTATTCTATATGTCGTCTTTTTATATTGAGAGTGTTTAAAATAGACGCCCCTTAGCCGATCAATTATCTTTTCGGTACTAGGTTTTCTCTCTCCTGTCTCCAATGTTATAGTTAAGCTTCTATTTTATATTATAATGTTAGGTGAGAAATCTAAAATGATATCCAATGGGAACACTAATAGTCGACCCGAATAATGCTAAAAGAAAACATGTGAAAGGTTGATAAATCGTAACAAGTTTTCATTTGTTAATTCCAACATTATAGATGACAGCATGCGTTTTAAGTGATGAGCACCATAAATTTGACTACTTCATCACAACTTGATCCATCGTTTTTTTTAGATTGATGCGCCATCACAATTTTTTGCTTGATGTGACCACGTGCGTGAAATGTGCCGTCTCTTGCGCCGTAGACAAGGGCATTGTTGTCCGGTTTGAGTGCATGCGCTTCGCGTGCATTTAACTTTGCCAAAAAATCCCCAAATTTCCCGATCAAACTAAACCCTAATCCTCATATTTCCCAAACAAATTAAACTCAATTCCAATACTTCCTTCGTCTAAAACGAAGGCAATTGAAACTTGTTGAAGAAACATGTCACAAGGTGGTCGCAAGTCGTAGAATGTGCGGTCGATGGTGGTGATTTTATGACAAAAAGTTATCTTTTTGACCCTTGCTTAGCTTGTTTGAGAGGATTCGTCTCTATCTTTTCTCCTTATGTGCGAATTGATACACGCGAATTGTATTGTAATTACAACATCTTGTCATTGCAAGTGGTGTTGGTCCCTATGGTCCTTGCTCATGGAGTGAAATATGACAAATGACACGCGTGTGACCGTCATATAGTGAAGATTTGTATTGCCCGTGAGATAGGGTGTCGATTGAAACAAAATCACAAATTTAGGGTACATCAAGGTAAATCCCACTCAGTTTGAATGTATTTTTGAAAAAGTACTAACTCCAGGGATTCTTCTGAAATTTCCCCATCATTTGTTTTTTAAGAAACTTATTTGATTGCGTCAGTATCAATCCTAGGACCTTCCGAAGGACGAGGCTCTTCATTGCCTATATAAATAGAGCAATCGACCCCGCCGTTGACTTTCATAAACCTGATTCTCTCTGATTTTTCGTTCTCTTCGTCTGGCTTTCCGAACCAGAAACAGCGATGACGGACCTCCTCAGTCCATACAAGATGGGCAAATTCAACCTCTCACACAGGTGTGTATTGGTACTCTACATCTGATACTAGTTGCTCTTGCCCTCCATTTTCAATTCTTAAGGGGTCGTGTGAGATGAAACCGAGTCGAGTTTGGCATGGCGGCGCAGGGTGGTGCTCGCGCCTCTGACCAGATCCCGAGCCTTGAACGGAGTGCCACAGCCGGCGCTCGCTGAGTACTACAGACAGCGGTCGACGGAGGGAGGTCTTCTCATCAGTGAAGCCACACCCATCGCTCAAGAGGGAATTGGGTACTTTTCATGTCTATACTCTTTTTTCTCAATTAAATTTCAGATTGAGGTCGGTTATTTCACTGCGTATACATAAATTGATGACATGACATGTGACGGTCGGTCATGATTTTCTCCTTCTCTATATGGCTTGACATTCAACTGGATCTTAAAGATTTACAGGTTGATTGGGTGGGTTTGGTCCGATCTAGTTTCAGTTTACGATCAAATTAACCATCAATAATAAATTGCATGAACAAACTATATTTTCTTGAAGTGAAAAATACAGATTTACTGTATATTACTCCTTAGACTCAGTTTATGACTTTGGTTAAGTCTAAAAAATACATTGGATTTAGGTTTCCACATGTTCCTGGAATTTACACCGAAAAGCAAATCGAAGCTTGGAAGAAAGTGGTGGATGCTGTTCATGCCAAGGGTGGCCTAATTTTCTGTCAATTGTGGCACACTGGTCGGGCATCCCACAAAAGTAATTTCTTTGATTTCTTACTATATATATATTCTCTCTTTAGAGTTACTATTGTTTTATTCTAATCTATTTCTAGTTTATTAGTGTTGGGATCGTATGATCCCCGAAAGCCGGATTCGGCACTTAAACCGAACCCCTAAATCAATGCGGAAGATGAGCCCGGGAATTAAACACGTATCACCGATCGTAAAGCACACCACGGATTCGAGCGTACCTTGTTGGCCACAGATTAGACACCGATGTCGTATTGAGGAAGAGATTTCAGTCCCGTTCGATCCGATGTCGAAAATTCGCCGTGAGGGGAAGACGGAGTCGCTTCTTGACTTCGTTCTTCGTCTTGGAGAGAGAGCACTTTGGGAGAGAAAGGAGAACGTACTGTCAAAAATGCCAAGAGGTGCGTTCTTTCTCTTTCTCATTCCTTTTATAGGTTCCCCTTCCCACGGGCCTTATTCCCGTGGGCCGGGCCTTTAGGCCCATCGTGGCCGGGCCAACTTAGGCCCATTTATTAAATCCATCATCTCCCACTCGCACATGGTGGACCAAAACCAACATGGGCGGATAGGCCCAACTTAGGCCCATCAACTGAAAATCCCTCTTTTCCTCTTTCAACATTCATATCGGTGAATAATCCGTGCGACCAAAGATACTTTGAGAGCTCGTTGCTATACATCTGTTAGGAATATATAGCAGCTCATAATGGGCATCATTTTCCGAGTAAATTTAGTATGCAGTACCCTAGATCGATCGATCACATTTATATCTCTCTTAATCTCATTTAAACAATGATATATATATTGTATTCACAATTATGATTATCCCAAAGACAGTCATAATTGGTTGACCTGTGAATACAAAACCACAATGTGATTCTACAAATCCGATCTTCCTCTTTCCTTTAAACTCTCAATTTCAGTTCAACTTGCTTTTCTAGAAATGTCCCATTAGATCGAATCAACTCATGACCATTGGCAACATTCTAAGATAGCAAACACTAAATAGAAATCTTGAGAATAAGTAAGAGTCATGAGGGCACTAAAATTGAGGAACTCTTTTCCTCAAGAGTCTCACACGTCATAAAAGTTGAGATCAAACTTTTGCCACTCTTATAGGTCGTCTCATGCATACGTAGTATGAAATACGTATTACGGTATTAACTCATTTCCCATGGAGCGTATGTCTACACAATCAATACCGTACAGATGATAGTTCAGACATACCCAATGTCTAACTTGAGTTCACGTATTTACTCATTCACAAAATTCATCAGAACTCACATCTGGCATCTTAGATAGATAAAGTAAAAAGTGTGGGTTATTTTACTTTTGGACATTGTAAGTGCTATGTCCTCATCTTAACACTCAGTTAAGGCGACATACGTATTTTAAGCTTGAGCTCTCGATTATCACCTAGATAATAAGCTTTAAAAAAAAAAAACGTCTCATCTCTATTTATCACATAGTAAATAGAGGCGATTACCCATGTGAGTGGGCTAATCTCTTATCTGTCCGACATACTTTCTTAACATAATATAACGCACTAAGCATTAAGATGCATAAAGATCAAACAAAGACTCATAGGCATTAATGATGAAAACACAAATTCATTCAATGTGAACAACTTAGGGAAATTACAATATCCAGTATATTAGACTCTACGCAATCCTAGAGATTTTACATGACCACAAAACACATCTCTAGGTATTGGCTTTGTCATAGGATCTGCTACCATTCTATGCGTAGATATGTACTGCAAGTTCACATCCTTTCGTGCAACCATATCTTTTGACAAAGTTATACTTGGTATCTATATGTTTGGTCTTGCCATGATATTTTGGATCTTTGGTGTACGCTATAGCTGCTTGGCTATCTCAATTAACTAATAATGGATTTGTAGCTTTCTCAATAACACCTAAATGATCCAAAAAATCTCTTAAGCCAAACTACTTCTTATATTACTGCTGATAATGCCACGAACTCAGCTTCCATCGTGGACAAGGCTATACACGTTTGTTTCTTACTGCTCCAACATATGGTGCCAGTATTCATTAAGAAACAAACCTAGAGGTAGATCTCCTTTTGTCTAAACCTCCTCCCTAATCAGTTTCAGAATAGCCTGTGAGTCGCAGATCATTTCCTTAATAACTCATCGTATAATCAGTAGTTCCCTTTAGATACCTCAGTATTCTCTTAACGGCTTTCCAATGTGCTTGGACTGGATTGGATTGGTATCTACTCACCATTCCAACTGCAAAACATATGTCGGGTCTTATACACATCATAGCGTACATCAAGCTCCCAACCTGCACTAGCATAAGGAACATGTTTCATTTGTTCATTCTCTTGTGGAGTCCTCGGACACGATCTATGGCTCAATCCTTCAACTTTTGCAATAGGAGTGTCTATGGGTTTACAATCTTGCATACGAAATCGTTCAAGAACTTTATTTATATATGTTTCTTGCGAAAGAGACAACGATCTCTTCGAACGATCTCTTGAAATCTTAACTCCAAGAATGTATGCAGCCTCACCCATATCCTTCATCTCAAAGTTGGAAGACAACCAACTCTTGACAAGTATGAACAAACTCCATATTGCTTCCGGCAATCGTATATCATCAACATATAATGATATGATCACAAATTGATCCTTGGATCTTTTGATATATACGCAATGATCCTCATCAATCATTGTAAAATCATATGCCATTATGGCATTATGAAAACGTATATACCATTGTCTCGATGATCGCTTAAGGCCGTATATCGATCTCAAAAGTCGACATACCTTTTCTTCTTGGCCTTTCACTATGAAACCAATAGGTTGTTCCATGTATATTTCTTCCTCTAATTCTCCATTGAGGAAAGCAGTCTTTACATCCATCTGATGTAACTCAAGATCTATACTAGATACTATTGCCGAATAATGCGAATCGAGGTAAATCTCACTACGGGAGAAAACGTATCTTCATAATCAATTCCTTCCCGTTGATTATACCCCTTCGCAACAAGGCGAGCCTTATGCCTTTCTATTGAGCCATCAGCCTTTCGCTTTATTTTGAGAACCCACTTGTTCCCAATAGCTCAAGCGTCCTTTTGGAAGATCAACCAGTTCAGAGACTTGATTTGATTTCATTGACTCCATTTCCTCTTCCATTGCATGAATCCATTTTTCCTTACTAGGGCAATTCAGAGCCTCATTAATATTTCTTAGCTCATCCTCATCTTGTGGAGCAACCATAAAAGTTTCCCCTTCAATGTCAAAACGTCGACGGGGAATACTTTGGCGACTTGTTCGCCGTATGGGAGTTTGTACACTTTGCACATCATTCCCCATTATGCTCCCACTGGGATTAGATAATGATGATGTCGTCTCATTATGTGCTTGCAATTGAGAATGAGTTGAATTCAATTTATCACTTCTCATATTACTCCCACTTGGACGAACTCCACTAAGATCATTATCTTGATCCGAGGTTTCAAATAGGGTGTTGTCTTCCCCTATTTCGCCCTTCTTAGGAAAATTCATCCTCTAAGAATGTGACATCCCGTGATTCAAATTTAGTTATACTCCCACTTTCCTACTCACCTATGAACACATACCATTTTGAGTGTTCCGAGTATCTTATGAAAATACTCTTCTTTCCTTTGGGACCCAATTTCCCAAACTTGTGAGATGACTCATGTGTATAGGCAGCACAACCCCATGGCTTAAGAAAACTTAAGTCCGGTTTTCTACCTTTCCATAACTCATATGGAGTGGAAGTGACTGATTTGGAAGGCACTCGGTTAAGTATATAGGCAGCAGTTAACAACGCATCACTCCAAAAGGTGATAGGTAAGTTAGCATGCGCCATCATGGACCTAACCATTTCCAGTAGGGTTCTGTTTCTCCTCTCCGCAACAGCATTTTGTTGAGGAGTATATGGAATAGACAACTGTCTTTCTATTCCTTTTTCATCACATAATTTTCTGAACTCATCAGATAAATATTCTCGACCTCGATCGGATCTCAATGCTTTTATTTTCTTGTCTAATTGATTCTCTACCAGGTTCATAAACCTTTTGAAACAACTTATTGCTTCAGATTTGTGAGAAATCAAATAGACATATCCAATCGAGTATAATCATCTATAAAAGTGATGAAATAAACAGCCCCATGCCTTCCTCTCACATTCATTGGACCACGAGACATCGAATGGATTAAATGCAGAGGAAATTCAGCTCTTTTACCTTTTCCAAATGGTTTCCTTGTTGTTTTTCCCTTCTAGGCAATGCTTACAGATGGGCAAATCGACTTTTTAATGTTGCCCAACAAGCCTTCTTTGGCTAGTCTATTCATACGCTGTTGGCCAATATGACCAAGTCTAGCATGCCACACATTCACATTATTATCATATGAATTAGGAGATGTGAGAAGGAATAACAAATATTTACATTAACATAATCAATATCCAATACAATGAAACCATCCAGAAAATAATCATGACCGTAGTAGTTTGTACCCAAATACAAATCTACATCTCTATTATGGAAGTTCACATTAAAACCTAATTTAACCAACACTAAAACAGACACTAAATTCCAACGAATCTCCGGAGCATACAACACATCATGAAGGAACAAAGTGCGTCCATCACGCATATTCAGTTGGCATGTGCCAATTCCTTTCACTTCAGCTCTGGAGTTGTTTCCCACATAGATCCACTTAGTTCCAGTAGGTACTCGTCGGAATTCCACGAAGGATCCTCTATCCTTCGCTACATGGTCTGTCGCTCCTGAATCCACAGTTCACAGAGGATTAGATTCAGTCAAGAATACATAACTTGACTCATATGCAAAGTTCCCAATTGTACCAAGGGTGTGTACCTTCTTTGGCTCGCGACAATTGCGGACATAGTGACCCTTTTGGTCACAGTTGTAACACTTCACCCTTGAGAAATTCTTCACATGGGGATGTTTTCCTCTCTTTTGTTGGATAATTCTTGGTTTCTTGCAAGAAGGACTTGATCCCTTGCATTTCCACATATTGAACGAATCAATACGCTTGCGCTTAGAGCATGAAGCCCCTTCGAGCTAACAAAGAACACGTAAAATATCTGTTTCTTGCTCTAATGCCTTGAGGCGATGATCAGCTAGCTCAAGGTGGCGCACAAAGCATCCTCTAGATCTTCCATAACATGGTCAAGAGCTTTTAGTGCTTTTTGCTTTTCCATCACATATTGAATTTTCATTTGCCAAATTTCATAGTTGTCACCTTTGAGCTTTTCACCTTTGTTCAGCTCGACAACTATGCTCTTTGTGGCTGAAGCCATTGATCTGAACACATCAGACATACATGCACGAGTTATTAATGCCTATCACTTATGCATCTATTTTGCACAAAACCCATCATATTAATTAATAATTTTAAGTAAGGTTTCAGAATCAAAAGGTCACTATGTTTCCAATCATCCTCCAAAATCCTAACTTAAAACTATCATTAATATGATTGTCATATGCAAAATCAATTCTATGAAGCTACAAAAACTTCTATTACTACCCACAGCTAACTACCCACAGCAACCAGCAATCACAGAAAGCAGCAGATAATTGACATACAATATAATAATAATGCTTTCACTCAATATTGCTAGCAAAAAGGTTACTATATCAACAACAATCAGGTAGTTAACATTACATAAGATATTCACAAAGAACACAAATAAAAATAGCCATAACATTTAAAAAACAAGGCATATTACAACTAATAGGGAAAGCTGCTACATGTTCCAATTTCTTTTTCATTTTCTCTGTAAAATTTTCTGGCATTCTTGACAGCCACGGAAAAACAGACGGATATCCCTTAGGATTTCTCCTACGCACATTTAGTCCTGGCCCAATCGAAGTCATTCCTTGGGTCGCAGTCTTTGTGGCTCCTACCCGATGATATTCATCTACGAATGCCATTACTAGCTCCTTATAGCTAGTAAATCATTTGACCTCCCGTAGGCGATTCAACACTCCTTGCCATTCTAGTGGAAGAGTGTCCATAAAGAATCGCATCATCTGAATATCTGGCATGGGACAACCGTTCCAAATGACTTCCTGAATTTTTTGTTGTTGACCTCTATGACATGATCAATTATGTCGTCACTCTCCCATCGATAACCATTCAAATCGGCTATCAACCTTGTAAGCCTTTCTTTTTGTTCATATGACATTGTGCGCACAGATGCGCGCGGCTTACGGGGAGGCATTGTTCCTGCAACAAATGCAGAAAAAAAAATGGATTACATATAATCCACATAGACATAATTAAAAAAAAAAAAAAAAAACAGATTTTTTTTTTCGGTCAACGGTCGTCGGTCAACGGTCAACGGAAAGTCAACGGTCAACGGTGGTCAACGGTCAACCGAAACAGTCGTCGGACCGGTTGGACCGGTCAGGGCGGTCGGACTGATCGAGCCGGTCGGACCGGTCGCCCGGGTCGGACGGACCGACCGCACGTGCCGCGCGCGTGCGTGGGATGACATCACGCTGACGTCATCCTGCACGTGACGCGCGCGTGCCAGGCGGCCGGGTCGGGTCGCCGGTCCGGTGGCCGGCCGGTGACTGTCCGGCCAAACGAACGTCGGTGATGACGTCACCCGGCGGTTACCGACCGTTGGGTGACGTCATGCTGACGTCACCACGCGTCGGTCCGTGGACTGGCACGTGCCAGTTCGCCGGCCGGCGGCTCGCATGCGCCGGTTCGCCACCGGCGCGTGTCCCGCACGCGCTGGACGAACCAGCGTGCTGGGCGCGTCGCGCCCACACGTAGCACCTTCGGCCGCGCGTGGGGGCGCGTGTGGTGTCGTCCGGCGACGTGCGACATGTCGCCGGACTCGTCTCGACGTCGCCTTCCTTCCTATGCCTTCAGATTTTTATTTCGACTTACGAAAAATCGGAAAAATGGGCGAACATGCTCGGGTGTCGGGATTCATGGCCCCGATCCGTACGGCCGAAAAGCATTTGCGAAAAAATCAATCATAAACAATAAATTGGTCGGGAAAAACGTGAACCGATGCTCTGATACCAATGTTGGGATCGTATGATCCCCGAAAACCGGATTTGGCACTTAAACCGAACCCCTAAATCAATGCGGAAGATGAGCCTAGGAATTAAACACGTATCACCGATCGTAAAGCACACCACGGATTCGAGCGTACCTTGTTGGCCACAGATTAGACACCGATGTCGTATTGAGGAAGAGATTTCAGTCCCGTTCGATCCGATGTCGAAAATTCGCCGTGAGGGGAAGACAGAGTCGCTTCTTGACTTCGTTCTTCGTCTTGGAGAGAGAGCACTTTGGGAGAGAAAGGAGAACGTACTGTCAAAAATGCCAAGAGGTGCGTTCTTTCTCTTTCTCATTCCTTTTATAGGCTCCCCTTCCCACGGGCCTTATTCCCGTGGGCCGGGCCTTTAGGCCCATCGTGGCCGGGCCAACTTAGGCCCATTTATTAAATCCATCAATTAGTTTTCCAGCCTGGTGAGGGTGCACCAATTTCGTCAACCAACCGGTCCATATCGGAGAACTGGAAAATACTCATGCCTGATGGAACCCAAAACAATTTCTCCAAACCTCGAGCCTTGGAAACATGTGAAATTCCGAAGGTTGTCGTGCAATTTCGTCAGGCAGCAATCAACTCCATCCGAGCAGGTTAGGCGACGAGATTTCTTGTCTCGATTCACTTATTTTAAATTTGTGACACATGATATGCAAAATTTTCAGCTTATCTAATCTTTCTCGTTTAACTGGATGGAGCAAGGATTCCTAGAGAAATTACATTGGGAAGAGTCAAATGGTGACAAGAAAGTTGACTTAGATAAATCGAAGTGAAAATTTCGTCAAAAAAAGTGACTTGTGCGCTTAAGGAGGGCAAAAAAAAGGAATTCTTCTAGTAGTTAAAAGTTGAATATATCACTCAATAAACAAGTGGATGATTGAGATTCTATTACAAGAAATGTCCAGCCTAAAAGTTTATATGTTTGGATGGAGAGGATCTTATCATTATAACCACGTAGTCAATTGACGTAAGATTATACTTAGACTCTATTTGTTTTATGAAAAATGAATGATTTGAAAATTGCATTTTTCAAAATGATTGCCTGTATCGTTTGAAATAATTAATTAATAAAATATATTTACATTTTCAATAATTTTCTATATACAAATATTTTTATTGATAATGAAAAAAATTTCGTTTGTTATTTTTGTAAGTAATAAAAGATATTATTTTTAGGAAAATATTTTTCACATCATTTCTTTTCATGAACAAATATAGCATGTTAATGTTAAATACTCTAAAGCCGAAGTGTACTCCACACATTATAGATACTCATAGCTCCCCACCTTCTCAGGGGGATGGGGTGGGACGCATAAGTTTCAAGAGTGGGTTTCGACTCCCACGTCCCCGCAAGAGAGTAGGGCAAAAGTCCGAAGTGAGTGTAGAATAGGAATAGAGTAGACTGACAAAAAAAACCTATATTTGATAGTTAAATTGTTATATGGGTTAGTTATATTTAATAAATGGGTCATAAATGAGTTTAGAATGGTAAAAATCAAAATAATATGTATGTTAATGAGTTCACATCTTACTTATACTTAACCCACTTCCATGATTCTTTCTTCACTCTCTTTGCCCTCACTTAGTCTTGCGCTAGTTCACTCCTTGCTCACACTTTAGTTTGGGTTTGAGTAGTCCTAGATTGAGTTAAATATGGAAGAGTTTTAGTAATATGGATCAAGTTAAGTGTGGATCAAACTGAGTATGGGTTGGATCGAGTATAGGCCACTAGATTTATATTGCATGAAAATGTTATCTAACTTGATCCACCTGTTTGATGAGTTTATTTATTAGGCATTGCCTAATCCATTAAAGAGTCATATATGTTGTCTTGACCTATATGGATATATGGGAATCATAATGTTCTAACAGTTTATAAGTTAGTTACACGGCATTCATTTGACATCAATGTTTGACAAACGTTAGGTTTCCATGGGATCGAGCTCCATGCGGCACATGGCTATCTCATTGATCAATTTCTAAAGGACGGAATAAACGATAGAACAGATGAATATGGCGGTTCAATTGAAAATAGGTGCAGATTCTTGATGGAAATTGTCCGAGTGGTAGTTGCAGCTATTGGCGGTGATCGTGTTGCAGTTAGAATTTCACCTGTGATCAATTTCCTCGATGCCATGGATTCTGATCCACTCAACCTAGGACTCGCAGTTATCAGACAACTTAACGCATTCCAAGCTGATATGGGAACAGAACTTGCTTATCTCCATGTAACTCGACCTCGATTTATGCCATCTCCTGAACAAATTGGTACTGAAAATGAAGAAGCCAAGTTAATGCGGACTCTGAGAAGAGCTTATCAAGGTACATTTATGTCAGCCGGTGGGTTCACTCGAGAGCTAGGGATGACAGCTGTAGCTGACAGAGATGCGGATTTAATAGCATATGGTCGAATTTTCATTGCTAATCCCGACTTGGTATATAGGTTCAAGATCAATGCACCATTAAATGAGTACGTCCGGGAGACGTTTTATACTCATGACCCTGTTGTTGGATACATAGACTATCCTTTCCTTGACCAAGAAAGTAATGACGAGGACTCTGACATGACAAAAGTTTGTTCTTGAGAGAACTAGATTTGTATTGACTGTCTAAATGGGGGGTAAAAGTATTTCGTGCAAGTCTGGTCAATTCCTTCCTGCAATGTTATCTATCTGTTTCCGTAGATGTGTTGTTGCCTTCACTTTTCATGTAGTGATTTTTGCATCCTGCAATTCATGTGTTTAGGCCCGCGTACAGATACGGAAAGTGTTAGAAGATTGTTTACATAAAAAAATAAAAATGACCAACTTTTGGTTATTATTGATAAGTGATGGACTTATTCGAAGAGAGCAATTGTGATTATTTATGAATAAAATCATCAGAAACTTGAAGAAAATCGATAACTCGCCAGTGAAGTCAGACAATACACAATGTGAAATTTATCACAAGAACTTGGAAGTTGATCGACGATGTTATTAAATTTTGCAACAGGCAATTGACATGAGGATAACTATTGGGTTGTTATTTCTGTTGCTGCTATTTTAGGATGGTTGTGACTTATAAATAAGTGTCCTAAAAAATACGAGTTAGTGGATAATATAACTTCTTGTAACCGTCATTAGGACGTTATTTCTTTTTTTGCTAATGGTATGTAACTCCATTTGTAACTATCGATTGTAGGTTTTAAATAGTCATATTGTACTCTTTGTAAGACCCTACACCAACGAACAAATCTCATTGTCATTTAATTTCCTTTCAATTCTTGTACTGTAATTGTAGTTCTCAAATATCTTAGTGTAGATTAAGTTTCAACGAATATCTCAATTGTAGTTGGAGTCGTAACTCTTACATCAGCATCGTTGATTGAGTTCCAACATTGTATATTTATTCATATGTACTTTCTCATCAATTAAATTTCAGTAGAGTTTTGTGTTCTTTGATGATGGTTAAATCCCGTTAAAGCAAGTTCATCGGTTCCCTTTCGTTTCCATGATACTTCCTATCTACAGTCACCATAAGACCCATCTCCTTCTATAAAAAACCGAAGAATGACTTTCAGTTCATACTCCGCATTGATAGGAAGGCACATGGAGTTTGTGTATACTTTGATATAGACATACATACATACATGCATACATTCATACATACATATTAATGAAGAAGACATCGGCCTAATTATAAGCTTTATTAAACAACTATTCTATGATAATATATCCATCAAGATATGCATAATATACATGCAATGTACGTGCAATCTTGAGAGATACAAATAATTAACATAATTAATGGAAATTATTTTTTTAAAAAATCCCTAATTATCTCTAACAACGTCAATGAAACCACTGCCATCTCTCAAGAGGGAGTCGGGTACTTTTAATAATCCTTTCTTTTCAATTAAATCACATATTGTAAACGGTTATTTTACTACGTATATATACACTTATGACATGACATATGACTTTTTTGTAGTCTTCTGTGAGAAAAATTGATACTAAATCAATTTATTGTGTGAGTTTGGAGCCAAATGAAGATGAACAAGTTGATTGGTTCAGTTTGGTTCTAACGCACTTTCAGTTTAAGATCTAATGAACTATCCAATAATTACTTACATGAATAAATTATGTTTTCTTGAAGTGAAAAAATATATATATATATATAGTTTAGAACAAATATACTCCTAGGATATACACCATAATTGTAGAGAAATGAATTCGGCATTACTCAATATCTCTCTTGAAACTTCATCTTGAATTTATTAAAATTGTGTGCATGAAAATAGAAGAAAAGATTCTAAAATAGTAGTATTTTTTAATACTCTTGGCTATTATAAATAATATGTAAATTGGTGTTTATTTACAGATAACCAATTAACACATCTCTTAGGAATATGTATATTATTATCACCCATCACCATTCTCCATGTCAATAATAACTTGCTCTTATAATCAGGGACCTCATCTTTGGACTAAGACTCACATCTTTTCATAACCAAAAGTGACGTCTTCTCTAATAAAAAAATCACATATTCTTTTAACCAAGAGATACATCTTTTATGATAACAAGTTATTTCAACAATCCCTCACTTAGTTTGTTATCTACATTAATTTACATAAATTCATACATAAAAGAATGTATCTGTTAAAATTTGAACCTTCAATTAATGTAAATAATTCCATTAACAAAATAAGTGGTAGATAAAACTTTGAACCATAACTCCATTTGTTAATAAACTTATCACACATTCGATTAGAAATTTCCTATTGCTAAGCACTTTTATGGCCTTGTGCTCCTCCTGCATTGATGAATGTTTACAAAAGTCCATCTGACTTTTGTTAGAAGTGGCACCACTTCTTTTGTTCATTTAAGTGAAGTTCCTAAATTTTTTGTTCTTAGTATTGCCTTACTAAAACCTTGAACTTCATTAAGAGTATTTTCTTACGCTCATCCTTCTAGCTTTCCATGAGTTCCAACCTTGTGCCCTAGTACTCCATCACCACAAGTTACAATAGCTTGTTGTTACCCATTTAACTTTAATAATTTTGTTAGAAATTGTAAAGTTGGGTTTCCACTATACTTGACTATTATCAATTGATCAAGAGCCATTACCTTGGTAGTACTATTTATTAAACCTCTCAAGAGTCCCTTAGTGAATGGATCAACCAAGTTATTATCTGTTCAAAGTAATTAATTATCAAACATACTCATGTCGCAAACTAATGTCAAGATTTTCCTTTCTATATTTTATTAAATGCCTTAGACATAGTTGCCTCACTATCATAATTTAAAGATATGGCTACCATTGGTTGTGGCCACAACTCTTTGTTCAATAACAAATTTCGCAGCCATTTACTATCTTTACCAATCACCGATAGTGATATAAAGTCATATTCCTTCATCAAATGAGTTATACATGTTTGCTTCTTTGATGCCCGTGAGCTACACCATTGGCAAGCTTTAAAAACTCATTCAAATGTCGATTTGTTGTCAAATTATGCTAGTTCGAACTAGCAACTGAATATCCTTATATTATTGTTGGTTGTCTTTCATAGAATAACCATATTGTTTTCTTCTACTTATAGTATTCCCATGCATGGTATTAGGATCACTAGTAAATGTAGACAATTTACATACAATAAAGACTATATCTAGTCTAACGTAATGCATAACATACATCAAACTTCTAATTGCACTAACATATCTAATTGTGCTAAATGTTGTCCAATATGTTTTATGATTTTAATTGCACATCATATGATACATTTGACTCTTTAATTATCAAAGGATGATATCTTTGAATGATTTTCTCCTCATAGTGGCCTTGACTTAAAGCATAATCCCCACTATGTTTGAACACTTCGATACATAAAATTGTATTCACTTCTCCAAATTCTTTCATTTTGAAATGAGAAGATGGATTTCATTTATGCCAAGCATATTTATACTAATAATCAAAATATCATCTACATATACGCAAATAACAAACTCCATACTTTTTGGTAAATTTTGAATAAATGCACTTAAAAGCATTGTTAAGCTCAAATCCATATGATAATACCATTAAATCAGTTTTCTTATGCCATTATTTTATTACATTTTCCACAATCGGGTTCTCAATCATGTGAAAAAGTTTATTTCAATAATCATTCCAAGTTTAAAGCAATTTTGAAATAATTGCAACAACTTGAAGAGGCTCATAAACTCCATTCATAAGTTATTTGAGTTTGACAACATATATTTAAAGTTTATCCATTTTCTTAGAGACATATTTTCCATTAATCATGGCAAATTCAAAATACTTCAAACCAGTAATTCTATCCGTACCTTGTTTGTTAGCATTGTAATTTGGTCCAAGGCATTCCAAATGTTATTTAATACAGGCAATCTGACAAAGTATTAGGAATTAGTCATTGGTACTTCATTTCATTATCCTTTTCTCATTAAGACTATCACACCACTATTGTTCATAAATTTCAAAATACTATAGCCAACATGAGATAATCTAGTACGACACAAGGAAGATGAATCAAACATATAAGTAGAAACAAAACTTCATTGATACTTATTTATCAAGATTGTGAGCACTTGATACATTCACTATCTCAATTTCCATTAAAAAAAAAATACCTTAAGATTGTTGGGAAAATTTGATTTCCGATGAAGAAAGAGAAGTAGTAATAGATCCTTGTTACTTAGATTTGTGATGCCGCTCATTGTCCTTAAGGTATGATTTATCCCCATTATTGTTGCTATCGGGTTTAGAACAAACATACCTCCAAGATATAAACCGAAGCATCAAAGAAATGAGTTCAACAATTACACAATATCTCTCTTGAACTTTACTTTGAATATGTTAAAGTCGCGTGTATAAAAAAAGACGAAGAAAGAGTTTTAAAGAAGTGGTATTTTCAAACAGTTGAGGTTATTATAAATAATATAGGAATTTGTGTATGTTCATAAACAACCAATTAACTCATTGTTGACACTTGAATGTTTTTTGCCCAAAGACCATTTCAAAAAAATGGGAACTTATTTTTCTGCAAAAATATATCTTCTCAAATTGTTGCATAAAGATTACCTAGGCATTTACTATAGTTTTTAAATACATTTATTTTCTTGATATAGAAAATAATAATAATAATAATAATAATAATAATAATAATAATAATAATAATAATAATAATAATAATAATAATAATAATAATAATAATAATAATAATAATAATAATAAAGATAAAAGAAGAAGAAGAAGAAGAAAAATTGGAGTTGATCTAAATGTGACTAACAAAGCTCAAAAGGTCATATTGTAATTAAAACGGCAAGTGGGCCAAAATGCAATTTCCAAAAGTTGAGGGATCAATTCACAAATTTTTGCAAAATTTCGCTTGAGCCCTTAAATCATCATCTTGGGGCCCAATTAAGTTGAAATTGAACTTGGGCCGGGTCAAATCAATCAAATCGGGCCAAAATGACCAAATTTGCATTGAAATGGGCATTCCCGGGCAAGAAAATGGCTAACTTTGAGGGACTTTCTTAAAAAATCGGGTGGAGACAATTGTGAAGATTGACCAAGATCTTAAATTACTATACATAAGCTTGCTAATTGATCAAAAATTGCAACCAAATTGATGGATTAGGATGCTCAAATCAGCTACCAAAACCCAGTCCACGATTTGATCTCAATTTGGAGCTGCTAAGTAAGCAAATTTGTGACGCCCCCATTTCCTACTTAGTAGTAATCAACTTGATCTTTACATGTGATGGAAGACCATAATTAATAGTGTAAGTAAACAAAAATTTGACAAGGATAAGCTACTAAAAGCACAAGAAAATCATAGCAAAATCTGCACACTCAATAGCTACAAAAGTTGAAAATTTTGGCTAAGTTAGAAAGTGGGTGAGCTATCTCAGTTGGCAATCTTGGTAGGGAGCAAAAGCCCGACCAAGAGATTGTTTGATTTAGTGGATAAGATCTATGAAGCAAGCTCTTTAAAGGGATAAAAGTTAGGAGACAAGAAGCACTAGGGAGAAATCACAGTCGTTCTCCAAAAACACCCCCCAAGCAACTCAAAAAAAGGTCAAACCCAGAAATTCCAAATTGACATTTGCAGAGAAAAGTGAAATTTTCACAAACTTGCGGCCAAAATTAGTCAAAACCTTCAACTATAGAGTGAAATTTCACTCAAAGATCTTTCCAATCATAGGTTGCACGTCTAAAATGGAGATCTGGAAGACCTCCTAAAGCCTAAAAAAAAATACCCTTCTAGCAGGCCAAGGAAGTCCTAAAATTTTTCTAAGTGTAGAGTCCAATTGGTCATGTGTGATGAAAAACGAGTGTTTTTGAAAAAAGTGAGAGACAAATGAGGAAATCCATGACTTATAACCTAAACTAGAATACATATAGTTTGGTTTTGTGTTAATTTGGCCAACGAAAGAGTTCTTAAAGTCCAATTTTGGAGGTCAACGAAAACCTTCGTTATCAGTTTTTTTTTTTTTTTTTTTTCTGTAGATCTCATTTTTAGTTTGAATTAGCCAATTTCCATGTGCCCTCGAAGGGTAATTTCTTGTTTCCTCGACTAAGAGCCACTTGCAAAAGAAACTAGGAAGTAATGTAAGAATCTTAGATGTATTTTTGGTCAAGTTTGAACATGTTTTAATAGTAAAAAATCAAGAGGAAAGCTAGTAAAAAAGAAACTGATTTTGAGGCTAGAATTTTTCCAAGTGTTGAAATCTCTTCAAGAGTCTCACATGTTTGATTTACTATACCCCCTTTTAGTGCATTACTTGTTTTTGTGACTTTGATTAATGTTATATGGGAGTACAAATGATGCATAGGTTAGCTTGGTTTAATCTTTAAATCTCCGTGTAAACCATGGGATCGTCTATAGCTTGCGCCAAAAGCCAAGCCAACCCACATTAAGACATGGTTGGCTAGCATAGATCATGCATGTATACTTCTTGGAGAGTTCATTTCAATGTGTCCAATTGGTCATTCTCTATAATGTTTATTGTATTTGAAAGTCCATATTACCTATTTTTATTTGGATGAAGTGATGTTTCCAAAGAATTTTGCATGTGATGGTTATCGAGGCTTGAATATGGGCATACAACATATCTGTTTGACTTGGGTTCAAAACCCAAATTTGCAAAATCAACTCAAACTCGCATATTTGAAGTCGATTTTAGCTTGGTTCTTTCGTGTTTTAAGTTATGATTTCTATTTAATCTTGTTCCTTGCATGTGGTAGTATAATCTTGATACTTTGTCACAACCTGTTTTTCCTTCGACGCTTGATCAGGATGGGCACCTAGTGGAGGTTGATGTTTCAGCTACGTCTATTAGGCATAGCCCGGACTCTCCCAGGTCCACCAATTCACGACTTAATGATTTGATGAGTTTTTAACCTGTAAGTTAATTTTAAAATGGAGTTGCCACTAATCAATTTAGGGTAAGTCAAATAGAAACCCAAACGAAGTATCATAATAAATACTAACTTCTGCGTAACCAGAGAAATTAAGATCGGGACTTGATTACATTAGTTAATCACTAATGCCCTTTCGGTATCTAATCTTATTTAAACCCTAAGGCGTTTTGGATTTTTGAGGGATTTCACATGCATTTGGAGGAAAAACATTTTTGGGTCTTTTTTCTATTTTTTGAACATAAAAAATGATTTTTTTAATCTTTTTCTGAAAATGTAAATCACTTTTTGGCTTTTTTTTTTTCTAACTTTTGGGTGTTTTTTTTTGGGAAAATATAAGATTCTTTTGATTTTTTTAATTTTATGGAAAATAATTTATATTTATTTTTTATTTTTAAAAATATTAATTTTAAAAATTATAATAGTATATTATAAAAGACCCGGTCGAATCCTGGGTTGGGTCCGATCCAAGTCGTCGGCGGCAAACTCGAGTGGGCCTGAGGCATAGGCCCAGCCCAAAATTCCCTCTTCTTTTGGTATTTTAGTCCAAGTCCACTTAAATAAACAAAATGCCCACCTACCCTTTAGCCCGCGTGAAACTAGCCCATGTGAGGCCGGCCCGATCGACCCGGATGGGAGAAACCCTACCCGGTTTGAACCTAATGGGCGCCTCTCTCTTTGCCCGCGTCTTCGCGGTGCTAATGAGGGTGGCTAAGGAGCTACTGGGTGGTTGGACGACGATGGCGACGACAGGATCGATGACAGCAGCCGGCTGCTTGACAGGGATGGCGTTGCAGTGTGATGGGCAGCGGTGGCTAATACCTGTCTATAGAGAAGGCACGGCGCAGTGGCGTTGCTGATCGGTGAGACGGCGTCGGCTGCTACGACAATGACAGACAATAACAATTCATCTTAAGGACAGCGTCATTGGTGGTGGAGGCGACTACCCAGAGCAACGAACGCGACGAGGCAGCAATGATTGCAACGAGGCAGCGACGACGGGTCGTTGGCTTCTCAGATTTGGTCATCCATCTTCCAGATCTAGCCTTTTTCCTTCTCTCTCTCTTGGTTTGCTCACTATTCGACCCTAGCTTCACCGACGAGCTCCTTCGGTCTTCCTCCAATCTCGGCCATCCTTATATCTCAACCTTCTTGTCCTCGGGCCTCCCCTGAAGTCTCTTAGTGGGAGGTTCGAAGTAGGCCTCCATCCTTCGCGGTCCTCATGTGTCTTTTGATGGAGGTGGTGCTAGCCTATTTATAGGCGAGGGAGTCAAGTTGATAGAGAGCTTGGCCGCCGGTCCTCCACGTGCCGACCGGCCTTGGTGCGGCCGGACCGGCATCGCCTCAGTCGCCCACGTGCTTGCTTTGAAGGCGCGTCCCATCCATCACTAGCTAGTCTACGCGCATCGTCGTTGCTTGTCCGTCCGGCATCACTCCCTCTACGCGTGTGTTGCAGAGGCGTGGGGGGAGAAGCCAAGGAGGAAGAAGACAAAGGGGGACATGCTCTTTGGAAAAATGGAGGCAGGCTGAACCCTAGGCCCACCGGGGGAGGAGGGGTGGAGGGGGAGGGAGAAGGCTACTGTTTTTTTTTTTCTTTTGTTTTTATTATTATTTTTTGTTGTTTTTATTATTGATTATTTATCATTCGAAAAAAAAAGGAACTTAAGACCTAATTAAAAACCTAATCAAAATTTAGGTGTCAATAGCTGCCCTTCTTTGAAGGTGAGGTCGCAAATGTTGCATTCAAAAACAAACTAATACCTAAATTTTGTTTATGCATACACAGTAGATTATATCTTATTTGGGACCTAGTGTCCTATGCAAGAAAATGAGCAATATAACATTACACATACTAAGACAGATAAGAAGGCATCATCTTATCGAGGATGTACCTGAGATATTTGTGGAGGTCTCTCACCTCCCAGTAAATGGAATATCGAGGACGTGCCTCGCATATTCTTGAAGGTCTTCCACCTCCTAACAGTTGGAATATCGAGGATGCACCTCGCATATTTGTGAATGTCTCTTACCTCCTGGTAATTTGGGAATATTGAGGACGTACCAGAGATATTCGTGAAGGTATCCCACCTCTTGGCAATTAGGAATATTGAGGACGTGCCTCATATACTCCTGAAAGTCTCCCACCTCTTAGATGGCCGCAGGCACTTGAAAGGGCTGGAACACCTAGGTAACCGCAAGCATACAAAGCAGTGGAATACTTGGATAAACACAAGCATTTAATGATACAATCTAGGACCATTCGGGTAGATCCAAGTGTCATGATGATAAGAGAGCATGCCTGGGTAACTGCAGGTGCACAACGCAGTGGAATACTTGATTATTCAATGATGTAATTTCGGGACAACTCAGACAGGTTGAGTGTCATGAAAAGGAAGTACCTGGATAGTAGCAGGTACTTGAAGGCAAGGGGGTATCTGGACAGTCGCTAGTGTCCATGCTGGCGATATTTCTGATTTCTGAGAGTATATCCGTTATTTGCATAGTATGCACACATGATTGTATATGTTGTAAATTCATGAGTCGAATGCAATTTGTGTATGATAATTTTGTCAGTTTTGCATCATTTGAGTTCCACTAGGGAAAATTTTGATAGACAACATTCATTTAGAATGTAGATGTCTTGAGCATGTCAGATAAGGGACTTTCAGCCTGGAAGGACTTTCCGCTCACTCTCATGGAAAAGTTTGTTTTATCCTAACCATTGATGTAGGATTCATAAGGACCAAACTATCTCAATGTCATCATGTCAGCAGGCGTCCGAGTATTCTCATGAGCAGTACAACTTTACCAATGTGAGAGATTTTTGTCGGGACTGTAATGTAGGCTTGGTCAATGGCTCATCAAAGGGGACCATCTGTTAGAACTAGTATTAGCACCTAGAGGGGGGTGAATAGGTGTTTATCGCGATTTTAACAATTCAAATCAAATAAGATATGAATAATTTAAAATCAACGATTGCAGCAAATTTAAGCAAATAACAATATAAAGGATTAAGGATAGAGAATCAAGACTCCAGATTTATAGTGGTTCGGCTTAGATCAAGCCTACGTCCACTCTCCCGCACGGACAGCCCTTCAGCCGGATTTCACTAAGAATCAATAAGAGTGATTACAATCTCACGCTCTTGAGTCCACAAAGTGTAGATTACTCTACTACACTTCCTCAAGATCTACAATATGATCTCTTTTGATTACATGTAATGCTCAAAGAATGATATCGCAAAGTGATAGAGGAGATTTCAGACTTTGGAATTCTTCTATCCGCACCCTTCAACAACTAGAGCATCTCTCTTATATACTTCTTCATGCCTTCAGTACCGTTGGCACCTTCCAAAGAAGTTCTTCCAATCAACCCGTTGGACAGAATCAATTAGAGAGATCTCGAGCTCTTTAAGGTAAGTGTTGATAGCCCATCAATCCCGCGCCCATACAATCGGGATCTCGGTTTCCATAAGTAGATCCTTCCAAATATAAGTTGCGAAGTCGTCAAAGAATCTAAACATATTCCATATAAAACTTAGATCGTTTAGTGCTGAATCCAAAAGAGAAAGATATCCATCGACGTTAGAAGAAAGATCGTATAAGATCGAATAAACGTCGCCCCGGAAACTGTCCTTGTGAGTAGACTTTAAAATATAAGTCTTGAGTCTTGCTAGCTTCGGACTTTAATCTTCGACTTTGATCTTCGACTTTGATCTTCGACTTTGTCAATAGAATCGTAAGTCTTCGACTTTGATCTTCGACTTTGATCTTCGACTTTGTCAATAGATTCTATAAGTCTTCGAGACTAGACTCGATAAACTTGTTTTGTCAACTTCAAAATACTTTAAGGGATTTCATCCAACAATCTCCCCTTTTTGATGGTGACAAAACTTTCCTGCAGATTTGAATATTATCGCCCGCAATACAACTTTTAAGCAAGCATCATAAAAGATTTAAATAAGATAGTAGAAGTTATCCCGTATACGTATATCCCGTACTCGGACTTTCCCCGTACATAGATCTGCATTCACTTTGAAACCTCATTAGTCATAAAATGACAAGTACTATCAAATTTACGAAGCTTAAAGTATTGCCATAGAGAACATACTTTCCAAAACTGCAAGCAAACGTTAAAGAACTTAAGTCAAAGTCAAGATAGCAAGCAATAAAAGAAAAAGATTGGGTTTGATTTTGAGAAAATCAAAAATCTGCAAGGTCTTCTCCCCTTTTGTCAGCATAAAAAAATCAAGGAGCTCGAGGAATGCGAACAAGTTGAAAGTCTTCCATAGACTTTACAGTGTCTTCCAGCTTCCTCAAATTTGCCTGTACTTGGGTGAGAGTAGTGCCCTTTGCAGTTTCTTGAATCTGACGCTGAACATCTTTAATCTAATCATGCAAAGTGATGAACATTGCATGATTTTCATTTTGCAAGGTCTGAAATTTATATCCCATGGCATAAATTTGACCTTTTAGTTCCAAGATGATCTCAAGCAGCCTTCGAAAATCTCCAGAGTTGTCGGCCCGAGTGCTTGTTTCAGCTCGGTCCGAAGGTGGAGTCAAGCCGTAGGAATGTCGAAGGAGGTTCATTGTGTGGAGATGATGCCTCTCCTTCAGAAACTTTGCAGCATGAATATCCTCAGCATCGGGAGGTGATCGACTAACACTGTTTGATCATCCTCTTCTCTCGAAAGTAAGCCGAAGAGGTGTGTGTTCGCTTTCTTTATCTCCCCCGTCTCCATGTCATCTGGTGGAGAAAAGAATTCTTCTTTTGAGGCGATTCCTCGTTACAGGATGTTGTAAATCCTCCTTTTCGCTGGAGAATTTGTTCTTTCGGGTTCATCCGCTTTCTCTTCTTTTCTTTCTTCTTTTCCTCTCGCTCTTCCTTTCTTTCTTCCTCTCGTCTTCTCTTCCTCTTTCTTCTCTTCCTCTTCCTCTTTCTTCTCTTTCTCTTTCTCTTTCTCTTTCTCTTTCTTCTCTTCCTTCTCTTCATCTTTCTTCTCTTCCTCTCGCAACTTGATGTTCTCGGGAACAGTTGGAATAGATGCAGCAAATTGAGAAATTAGAGTAGAGATAGGAATCGTATCCTCATCATCTTCATCTTCCAGGATGATTGCCCTTCGCTTCTTGGTGGAACTAGCCATAGCTTCTTTCCCTTTCCTTTTAGCCGCCGATGAGTCCGGGTCCGAGCTTGGCAGAGTCTTTTCCTTGAATTTTTCCAGCTTCTTGCTAAGCTCCTTCAAACGCATCTTGGTAATCATCCCAGCCCGATGACCATTTTATCAATGGTCTTCATGGTTCGATGTCTTCATAAACCATTTCATCTTGAGGTCTAGTTGGAGATGACTGCTTTTGAGACTGCTCAGAAGGAATGTCGCTTTCCTCAGTGAGATCAAAATGCGTAGGCCCCTCACCGAGCCTTGTGGTCCCTTGTTTGCTATTCTCGGAAGATTTCCTCCGATACGACATTGTGCTTTTCTTTGGAGAGACTTTCTCACTTGTTTCGCAAGAAAGTTGAGAACTTTGAAACAATGAAGTTTAGGAGGAAAAATTGCAGAGCAAAGTGAAAAGCTTTTGATCTAGGGTTTCGAGTAAAGTGAAAACGAAGGAGAAGAGATGTATAAAAGATAACAGCACGGGAATAACCAAGCGTCGTATCTTTGGAAATTTTGAATTTTCCTTTTTGAAAAAAATAACTGCCTTAATAAAACAATAACCACTTCTTTTGAAAATAATAACCAACTTAAAATTAGACAGATTATCTTACCTTATCAATAAGACAGTTTAAGTAAGGAAACTTACGTACGTGTCGATTCATATTCTCAATCCTTTGAGTCCGATGCTCGTCGACTTTAGTTCGAGTCCGAACTCTAATATTCTTCAAGAGATAATATATTGAGTCTTGAGCGAATAGACTCAAACAAGCTTTTCTCAAGAGGCTTTGTAAAGATGTCTCGCCAATTGATTCTTTGAGTCTATGAATTGTATCAAGACTTCTTTGTTCTGAACATGATCTCTTATAAAGTGATGTCGAATCTCAATATGTTTTGCTCTTGAATGTAGAATGGGATTCTTTGTAAGATTGATTGCACCGGTGTTGTCACACCTAATTTCGTGCAAGAGTCTTCAATGCCAAAGTCTTGCAGTTGTTGTTTTATCCACAAGATTTGAGAACAGCAACTTCCAAGAGCAACGTATTTCGCTTCACCGTTGAAAGAGCCACGCACTGTTTCCTCGAAAACCAGGATACCGCCCCGTTTCCTAGTAATTGACACGTACCAAGTGCTTTTTCTTTCAACTCTACAACCCGCAAGATCTGCGTCTCGAATAGCCAAGAAGTGTAAAGTCTCCTTCTTTGGGATACCAAAGACCGATCTTAAAAGTAGTAGCAACATATTTAATAATACGTTTAACAGCGCTTAAGTGAGATTCTCTAGGATCGATTGAAATCTAGCACATATGCAAACACTAAATAATATGTCGTCCGGATGCGTAAGATAAAGGAGTGAGCCAATGATACTCCTGTATAATTTTTGATCAATTTTCTTCCCTGCTTCATCTTTGTCTATCTTCAAGGAGCTTGACATTGGTATGTCAGTCTTTTTGCAATTTTCCAGACCGAACTTTTTAACAAGTTCTTTTGCATACTTCTCTTGATGAATGAATATTCCCTCCTTTAGTTGTTTGACTTGTAGACCAAGGAAAAGGATAGTTCACCCATCATGCTCATCTCGAATTCATCCTGCATAGACTTAGAAAATTTCTTGCACAAAATCTCATTAGATGATCCAAATATGATGTCATCTACATAAATCTGAACAAGTAGAAAACTTTTACCTTCCTTTTTAATGAACAGAGTAGTGTCTACATTACCTTTAGAAAAGCCACTATGAATTAAGAAATTGCTTAGCCTTTCATACCAAGCTCGAGGAGCTTGTTTTAGTCCATATAAAGCTTTCTTCGCTCTGAATACGTAGTCCGGTTTCTTTGAATCTTCAAAACCAGGAGGCTGTTCTACATAGACTTCTTCTTGAATGACTCCATTCAAGAATGCACTTTTGACATCCATTTGAAACAACCTGAAATTCTTATAGCAAGCAAAAGCAAGTAATAATCTGATTGCTTCTAACCTTGCTACTGGAGCGTAAGTCTCATCGTAGTCAATCCATTCTTCTTGCGTGTATCCTTTAGCTACGAGTCTTGCTTTGTTTCTCGTTACTTTGCCTTTTCATCAACTTTGTTCCCGAAAACCCATTTAGCTCCAATAAGCGATTTACCTTTTGGTTTGGGAGTTAATTCCCATACATCATTAATACTGAATTGTCCGAGTTCTTCTTGCATTGCTTCAATCCAGCTTTCATCGCCTAAAGCTTCTTCGATATTTTTGGGTTCTATTTCAGAAATAAGAGCAATAGCACTAGACTCCTCTCGCCTTTTGGATCTTGTTCGAATTCCCTCATTAATATTTCCAATAATGAGTTCTTCAGATGACTAGACTTGTGCTTCCAAGCCATTCTGTTCGCCCGATAGATTGTTGATCTTCTTCTTGAGTAGATTCTTCATTAGTAGCTTGTTGTACGATCTTGAAATAGCAACCGCTTCAAAGGTGGAGTCGCCTTTAACAGTTTCGGAACAGTTTCGAGTCTTCAATCAGATCCGCCGAACTTGTGGAGAGTCTTGAAATTTGACATTCATTGATTCTTCCACAGCCCGAGTCTTTTTGTTGAACACTCTAAAGGCTTTGCTTGTTGTAGAGTATCCAAGAAAGAATCCTTCATCGATTTTTCTTCAAACTTACCAACACGATCATTAGCATTTTTTAGAATAAAACATTTGCAACCAAATATTTGAAAATAAGAAACTATTGGTTTCTTCCCTTTAAAAATTTCATAAGGAGTTTTCTCAAGAATTGGTCTTAAAAACACTCGTTTATAATATAGCAAGCGGTTGAAACACTTCGCCCAAAACCTTGAAGAAACTTGATTTCCAATTAAAAGAGTTCTTGCCATTTCTTGTAAAGATCTATTCTTCCTTTCCACAACCCCATTTTGTTCTGGTGTATATGGAGAAGAGAATTTATGTTGGAAACCAAATTCATCACACAAGTTAGCAAATTCTTGATTTTCAAACTCACCTCCATGGTCTGTACGAACGCTTGTAATAGTATGACCTTTCTCATTCTGCACCTTTTTAGCAAATTTTGAAAAAGAGAGAAAGTCTCGACTTACTTGAAAGAAAGTAGACCCAAGTAAATCGTGAATAATCATCCACTATTACAGACATTTAACCTTTTACCACCAATGCTTTTCGTTCGGTAGGTCCAAACAAATCCATATGCAAAAGCTGCAATACATGATTAGTGGAAACTTTATTTATTGATTTGTAAGAATTTCTAACTGTTTACCCAGTACACATGGTGTACATAGATCAGATTTTGAATAATTCAAAGTAGGCAATCCTCGAACAAGTTTCTTTGTAAAGATCTTGTTGATTTGCTTCATGTTGATATGGCCTAGCTTTTTGTGCCATAGATTTGCTTCATCTTGTACCGATATTAAGCATTGTGATCTTTCTTGATTCACATCCGTAAGATAGATATTTCCATGTCTTCGACCAATAAAAGATTGAGTAAGGTCTTTACCGATTCCAGAGCACGTTTCTTCCCGAAAGTTGATCTTGAAACAGTAATCACACAACCGACTTATGCTAAGCAAGTTGTAATTTAATCCTTCAACTAATGAAACATTATTGATTGACAAACTCCCAATCTCCACTGTTCTCGACCAGTAATCTTCCCTCTATTGTTACCACCAAAGGAAACTTTTCCTCCGTCTATCTGGATAAGTTTTATGAAGCAAAGTTTGAGTCCCCCTGTCATATGTCTTGAGCAGCCACTATCAAGATACCATTTTATCTTCTTTTTGATAGTAACCTCGCAATTAACAAGAATTCAAGCTCTTTTTGGTACCCATACCATCTTGGGTCCGAAGTGTTAGTACAATAGACAGTCTTAGCCCAACTCCTTTTAACAGTCTCCAAACTAAAGGACATTCTTTCTCGAAGTGTTCGAGCTTTTACACTTGGAACATCTTAGAGCACTTCTACCAACGGGTTTTACAAAGACTTTCTGAAAATGATTTTTGTAAACAGTTCTAGCTGGTCTTTGTTTAATTCTTTCTTTTACCTTTGGGAAATCAATTAGCGGAATAGTTTGAAGTCATACCAAGACCCAACTTGTCAAAATATGGTCTTTGTATCGAAAGAATCTTGTCCAGTTTTTCAGAACCATTCGAAAATCTCTTTGATATGTTAGTCATATCATTTTTCAAAAGATTATTTTCATTTAAGATGTTGTCCGAGTTTTCTTTTACAACAACAACATCTTTTCAAGTTTTTCAACCTTTTCTTTCATAAGTTTATCCTTATGTTTCAAAGTAGAATTTTCCCTTTTTAATTCGGAGATCCTCTTAAGAGAGGTTTTCAGACTAAGACAAAGTTCATCAATGTATTTAGAAACTTTAACAGGAATTTTCAAGTTACTTACCTCGAGTTCACTGTCCGAGTCGAATCAAGGTCTCGAGTCCGAGTCCGATCGTGCCATTAAACAAATATTGGCATAATCATTGTCACTATCTTCACATTCAGTATCACTCCAAGTCTCGCCTTGAGTGCCTTCCCCGTTTTTCTCGACTTCCCTTTTCTCTTCTTTAACAGAGGACGGTTTGGTCCGATGTGTCCCTTTTTCTTGCATTCAAAGCAAGTCACTTCTTTATTCGTATCATCTTCCCCGTTGACTTGTTTTGAAACCTTTGAGAATTTTGTTTCTTCCAATTGAATTTCCTTCCTTTTTTGTTCAGCTTTCGAATCTCTTTATCATCAATGCAGTTCTTCATCATCTAGATCTTCTTCGAATCAGTAACATCGAATAGTCATTAGACTTTAAGGCAATAGATTTCTTACCTTTTGAATCTTCCTCTTCGTTGTTCTGTTCTACTTCATAGGATTGAAGAGTTCCAACTAATTCATCTACGTAAAGTGGAGCAATCCTCTCGTGTCTCTCTTATTGAGGTTTTTATGTGATTCCGGTCTTTTGAGAGTCCACGAAGGAGTTTGTTGACCTTCATATGTCCCGAGATTGGATGTCCCCGATATTCAAGACCATTCACAATTTCAAGTAAAGCGACTAAACATGTCGTAATTGATTCTCCCGATCTCATCTTAAAAACTTCATATTGTCCCAAGAGAATGTTGATCCTTGTTTCTTTCACACGATCAGTTCCTTCATAGGTAATGTGAAGCCTGTCCCATACTTCTTTTGCTGTATCACAAGAAGATATTCTATTATATTCAGTAGGGGATAAAGCACAATATAAAGAGTAAATAGCTTTGGCGTCGAGAGTCTGTCTTTTGGTAATTTCTTCTTGAGTCAAAAGAATAGGAACAAAGCAGGTTCTTTTCTCTCTCTAAGTCTCGATTCAGCAACAGGAATAATTCCTTTATCAACAACTTCCCATTCCAAAGGATCTTTCGATCTTAGGAATGCCTTCATCTTATTTTTCCATATGCTGTAATCTTTTCCATCAAAGTATGGAGGTCCGGTATTGCTTTGTCCTTCAACCAACCCCGTAGGCAGCATACTAGCCATAGATCTTTTACTTAGAAGTAAAGACACTTCTTATAAACAAGTACACAAGCTCGATACCAATTGTTAGAACTAGTATTAGCACCTAGAGGGGGGTGAATAGGTGTTTATCGCAATTTTAACAATTCAAATCAAATAAGATATGAATAATTTAAAATCAACGATTGCAGCAAATTTAAGCAAATAACAATATAAAGGATTAAGGATAGAGAATCAAGACTCCAGATTTATAGTGGTTCGGCTTAGATCAAGCCTACGTCCACTCTCCCGCACGGACAGACCCTTCAGGCGGGATTTCACTAAGAATCAATAAGAGTGATTACAATCTCACGCTCTTGAGTCCACAAAGTGTAGATTACTCTACTACACTTCCTCAAGATCTACAATATGATCTCTCTTTTGATTACATGTAATGCTCAAAGAATGATATCGCAAAGTGATAGAGGAGATTTCAGACTTTGGAATTCTTCTATCCGCACCCTTCAACAACTAGAGCATCTCTCTTATATACTTCTTCATGCCTTCGCACCGTTGGCACCTTCCAAAGAAGTTCTTCCAATCAACCCGTTGGACAGAATCAATTAGAGAGATCTCGAGCTCTTTAAGGTAAGTGTTGATAGCCCATCAATCCCGCTCGCCCATACAATCGGGATCTCGGTTTCCATAAGTAGATCCTTCCAAATATAAGTTGCGAAGTCGTCAAAGAATCTAAACATATTCCATATAAAACTTAGATCGTTTAGTGCTGAATCCAAGAGAAAGATATCCATCGACGTTAGAAGAAAGATCGTATAAGATCGAATAAACGTCGTCCCGGAAACTGTCCTTGTGAGTAGACTTTAAAATATAAGTCTTGAGTCTTGCTAGCTTCAGACTTTAATCTTCAGACTTTGATCTTCGGACTTTGATCTTCAGACTTTGTCAATAGAATGTAAGTCTTCGACTTTGATCTTCGACTTTGATCTTCAGACTTTGTCAATAGATTCTGTAAGTCTTCAGACTAGACTGATAAACTTGTTTTGTCAACTTCAAAATACTTTAAGGGATTTCATCCAACACCATCAAGGTCATGGCTCTGTGAAAAAGATGCCGAACGATCATCTCTGGGTTTGCAAGTCAAGAATCCTACAAAAAGAGAGAATAATATTGCTCATACTTTTTCGAGTGATGCTTATAGACATATGAAATCCTATGTTAATTGAAGTGCCATAGTCTGAAGAGACTTTTACAATGGGACGCAATGTAGGCTTGACTCATGTGTAAAAGGGTGAGAGCCGGCGATTGCCTTGGCATTTGTCATTGGTCTTTCTTTTCATTATCAGATGAAGGCTCAATTAATCAAACCACAACAACAACTTCTCTTGGGAATACAAATGGCTGTATTTTTCTGTTAGGGGGCATCAGCCTCGCTTTTACCAGGCACAATACTTTTTCATGCCCCTAGTTTTTATTCCAATTTCCTCAATTATTGGCATTGACCTTGCTTTTACCAGGTATACTGTTTTTTCATGTTCCTAGTTTTTTTCATTCTTGTTGCTTGAGGAACTGATATAGGCAAGTTCAAGCATGACACTATTTTGTTAGACTCTTGAGTCTTCATCTTTTGCCGGTGCTTCTGGTTATGTTGCTTGAATGGCAATAACTTTTATTTTGCCTCTATGTAAGGGTGAAATTACAGACTCAATTGGGTTGTACAATGAATACAAGTACGTAGAGAAAGAATTGCTCTTCGTCATTCTAGGGCACTTAAATTGACGAGAGTGTTCATATGCAATAAAGATACCCGAAGATTGATGCAAGTGCGAGCAACAAAATTTCTATCCCTTTTCTCACCTTGTTATGTGCTTCACCTTCAATTTGCCCTAGTGTGGGGTGGTTCTTGACGGGGGTATGAGAGAAGCTTCACCAGTGTATGGGGCTCAAGAAGGGAGCGAGCAATGAAATGCCTCTCACTATTTTAGTTATCGTATCATTCGCGAGAGAACTCTTTACCCTGCAATCATGGGATCTTCTGCACTCATCTCACAAGTGTATAGATGGGGGACTGTGTGTCATGCCCTGAACCTCGAGCGCACGACAACCCCTTCCCTTGGTCAATTTAATTCGATATCCCAGGACTCATTGACGACCATTCATTTTAATCTTTCATTATGCGCAAGCAGAAGACAGACCATCTCTCAATCAAACAGACAATCAAGCAATCAAATAAGGATAGAGGAATGAATAGCAAAAATGACAACAACTAGTCGTATATACATTTTCATTGGATTAACCAACGGAGGATCGTTTCCAATTTACAAGCCCACTAGAGGGGCCGATCCATCCTCTAAATTAGACCAAAAAGAAACTAGGCTAGGCTAATCCAACTACACAAAACGAACCCTCGGGTTTGGCACCCCTCTCACTCAGACCCATCGGACTCAAGCTCCGTTGGGTCGATCACTGATGGAGCAGGGGCAAGATTCTCCATTGCACCGGCAATTGCGCCATTCTAAGGACCTGAAAGTGGTTATACAATAACTAGTGAGATAATATATTAGTAAGTTCTCCCCCTAAGCTCCGGTTAGTACACCAACTCAACTTGAGGTATCTCTCCAGAACCACCCCACAAACAAACCAACGATCAGCAGCCAACAACCAACAATCAACAAATAACATAGCCAGGGTCAACCAACAATCAAATAGTCTGTTTGCATGCAACCTTGCCAGTATACCATACCTTGCACGTTATATCTCAACACAACACATGTAATGCACATGGCCTTTAGATGATGCAATGCATCAATCACATACGAGTCGTGTCACAAGCAATCTCACCTGACCATTGCCACACCCTACACGTTATCAATTCAAGCGTGCGTGCCATAAACAATTCACACGTGTCCCGATTATAAGGTAAAACCGTTATGACACATCCCATACCGTGCCACACAATTTTGCCCCATAATCAAGCGCGGCTATCACATACACTCATGCATAATCGAAACCAATGATGCCATGTTTCTCACATGCTCTTGCATTCACACGTGGTCCAATTAATTACTATCACCCGTCAAAACTACTGTCGGGGTGGCGGGTTTAATTTAGTGATCATGCAAGCATACCACCACTTTTTATCTTTGAGCATTAGCCAATGCACGCATGCTTGCATATAAAACCTCAAATCATTTTCTCATGAAAGCGGTCCATTTTCGGTGTCCCTCGGACAAATCACATATAAAACCTCAAATCATTTTATCATGACAGCAATCTATTTTCGATGTCCCTCGGACAAATCACTTATCCTTTTTTCGTGAAACAAGGCAATTTTTCACTCTCAGGTGAACAGTGCACATGAACAGTGCGCGTGAACAGTAACGCGTAAACAGTGCACGTGAACAGTCTTTTGTGAATAGTGCAATATGAATAGTTTAATTTCTAAATTCAATAATTAACAAATTAAATTTAGAAATTAAGCAAAACCTTAATTAAAATAAAAAAAATCAATTAATTAAGGCAAAACATGCTTAATTAAACACAAACCACAATTAATTAGTAAAAAAGCAAGATTAGCCTCATACAACTTAATTAAACCCTTTAAACTAGAATTAGCCCTAACTAAACCAACCTTAAGCAAGTTTAGACATTAATCGAAGGATTAAGAACTAAACCCACCCATTAAGCAGGCTAGAGACATGAACGCGGCAGCGGCGACGAAGGCAAAGCACCGAGACCTCAACCACAACAATCCAAGGTGGTCCCGAGGCTAGAATAATAGCCACAAACTCTACTTCTCACTACAACTTTGAAAAACTGACTACCAAAGGAGGAAAATGAGCTAAATGAGTTAGCCGGAGCTTCGGTGAGCTGGTGGCCGGCAACCGGCAACACCTAGGGGTCAAGGGGGACTTGCTAGTGGTTGGGATGGGCAGAGGTAGGGTCGGAATGGAAGAAAAACGGTCGAAATGGCGAAATGGTGTAGGCGGCAGGCGAATTGATGAACGAGCAGGCGATGGCTTCATGCCGGCCGGTAGGTCAGCTGACAGCTCCGACTAGCAAGTGGCCGGGTTCTTCCGTACGAACTGGATGTCTTGAGCACGGTGATGGGTGGCACAAGGGTTGATTCTCATGGGAAGGCAACAAACAACTCAGCTTTTCACAAGAAGGTTAGCTGGAGCAGAAATATGAAGAAGAGAAAACATAGGAGAGAGAGATTCTGTCGAAATGGGGCTGAAGGAGAGGAGAGAGAGTGATGTGAGGGCTGGTTGTCAAGCCCTATTAAGGTCCTCACATGCTTGCTTCAAGTCCCCAAGCGACATCACCTTCTCTCTCTTCTCTTGACTTTTGCTCCCTACAACTAGGGGTAAAATGGTCATTTCACCATGCACAATTCCCCATCTGCCCTTGGGCTGAAAATGAAGGGTGGGCCTACGAAATGGGCTTGGAAATGAATAGGAACAAGCTTGGGAATTGGTTGAGCTTGAAATGGCTAAAGATTGGACAATGGGCTCGAAAGGTAAAATGGTTGGTTGAGTCCAATGGGCTCACTTGCTTGCTTTGGGCCCACCATGGTGGTTGTTCCACCATAGGCTTGAGGCCTACATTGGCCTTGCCTTGCCCACGTCCCCAAAGGCTCGCTTCCTCGGTCCGTAAACCCTTCTTCCATCTACTTGGCTCAACTAACACTAATGACTGTCGAAGTAGCATCTTCTAAAAGTCCGTCTTGGACATTCTCGAAAATTCGAAGTCCATTCTTGGATTCTCATGCCATGTCAATTTCACCCCGATGCCATTTTGGTACAACTCAGACTCATGGGTGGCTTCAAGGATTCACGCGTAATTGACTCATGCCAAACCACGTTCAAGACATCTCGACACGTAAACATCCTTGACTACATGAAATTGCGGAGGATAGATTCTTATTTCAAAGTACATGATTACCGAGAATCGACATAGGGTCGTTCACGGGTTCGATAACAGTAAACATAATCACTTGTCATTCCATTATGTTATGTTCATGAATTGACTTCTAGTCGTTCCCTGAAATCGGCCTACCTATCTATAGGATCGTCCTCACGCAAATCTCACGGTCAAGTCGTTTTCTCAGGTCAAGTTCTTTAGTTGCACAAGTTTTGTGTGGCACCCCCAAACAGCTAAGGTCGCCATAGATACCTATCGCTCTACCTATTGAATACCAGTTACATATCTTTGTTTCGGGGTTAAAGAAGAACCGTAGTTCATAGGCATTTTTTTTTTAAAAAGAATCTGGCGCAGCTCATAGCGAAAATAAGGACGAGTCTCACCATGCCTCTACTCCCATAACGATGATACAATGCACACCAACTACACATCGAAGGAAAA
This sequence comes from Eucalyptus sp. ANBG9806169, assembly GCA_014182395.1. NCBI lineage: Eukaryota > Viridiplantae > Streptophyta > Magnoliopsida > Myrtales > Myrtaceae > Eucalyptus > Eucalyptus sp. ANBG9806169. Next base: position 50,490,948 of record CM024575.1, on the reverse strand, counting down.
CATAAAGCCAAGCCACTTTTTATTTACATTTTTATGATGGACATATCGGGTTGGTACAACAAAAAAGCCAAGACTTTTAGCTAAACTTGGCTACAGCTCAAAAGAGAGATCTCGACCCCCTATACGATCACGTATAACCCTCCATCTATAAGTGTCGACTATCCCCAAAAAGTGTGAGCTCCCACTCCTCACACGGGCCGTCACACCTACCCTGGTGCATTGGGCGGTGGCGGCGGCAACATCCCCAGCATCACTCCGTCACAACGGACGTGGACAGACAAGAACTCCTAGATGACTGGGCCCCCCGCCAGGCCCACGTCATACATCACCAGCACGCGAACCCGAATGAACACCAAACCAGGAATGGTGACACAAATATGCTCCACACACTCGACCTCCACATCAGATGGAAGGCCGTAAAAGGTACCGTGCGTGACCAGTGATAGAGGCATCTTTCTAATCTGAAATGTTAGTCCCCAAAGGGGTGAGTACAACCACTCAACAGGTAAAAGATCCATTAAACTACTTAATGCATCAATCAGAACAATCATGACATCATGGTAGAGTACATATAGTTTATATATGTTAAACATACCTCACCTTTCAGCCATGCACATTACATCAAAACAACCATGTATATAAGTCACCATGTTATGTGCATATACCACCATGCACTTGTACATATAATATCATACAGCTATGCATACATGTCACCATACTATGTGCACATACCACCATGCACTTATACATATAACATGATACAGCCATGCATACATGTCACCATACTATGCATAATTCAATTTCAGCTTTTATCTTTCAATTGGATCACTACATTTTTTTTTTCCCGAGACCAATAATTGCATCCCATATTTTATCGCTCGCACCCAACCTGGCATCCCGAGGAACCTCCGACACACACCTCCGGGCATCTCGAAACTCCCAAGGACATCTGGCACACACCTCCAGGCATCCGGCACTCACCTCCGGGCATCCTGACACTCCCGGGGCATTGTCGGCTCACACCTCCGACGGTATCCTCATTTATCATAATTCATGTTCACAATTGTGTCTCAATATCATCATGGCACATGATGTGATGGCAACAAGGTCAAATTCAGCTTTTGATTTTATATGTAATGCCAAATGTCATCACATGTGCAGCAAGATCAATCACTTTAAAACATTATAATTCATGGGGCAAACTCATGGATTATTACTATTATTTTAGAAACGAAATGCATTCTTTTAATTAACACTTCTTAAAATTTAGTGATTGGCCCTAATAATTTCTAAGAATTTAATATATCATAGAAAAGCTCTAGAGGCAGTTATCTCATGAAGAACACCGCACCACTAGAATTTCATACAAAACATAATAGTCCATGCATTACAGCTTTTGAAATTCGCACAATCTAGCTTGCACAGTTTTAGAAAACATTTTAATTAAATGCCCAAATGACCTAAAGGCAGATATTTCATGAAGAACACTACACCAAAAGATCCCCATATAATTCAGTATAGTCCATGCATCACAGCATTACTATTTTGACATTTCAACTTGCACAGTTTTTGAAACATTTTCGGTTGAATAGGCAAATGAACTTTAAAAATTACGAAATTTGAATATGTTGTAGGCAAGACATAAAGAGAGATATTCCATGTAGGACATTACACCAAAAGGATCTCATATAAAACGATATAATCCGTGCATCGCAACTAACAAAGTCCTATCACATCAGATTGCACAGTTTTAGAAACATTTCCGATTAAATATCCAAATGACCTTCAAAAATTATGAAATTCGACTATGTGATAGCCAAGACCATAAAGTAGATACTTCATAAAGACATAAAAGTCAAGTTCATCCTAGATAATTAAATATGGATGGTTAAAATCCCTGTTCCTAGTACCGTAATTCCAGATCTAACCATCTCCAAATGACCACGATTTCACCTATCTATTCTTGTTTGTTTTCTCTAAAGTTTTGATATGTTATATCTCAGGATGTCCTTTACAACTTTTGTTAAGATATTGAAGTGAAATTTCGACAAAAAAGGTTGCCTTACAGTCCATGCATTCATCAAGGGTCGGTACCAAAATTTCCAGATCCAGTCTTTCCAAATAATAATAATTTCACCTACTTATACTTGTTTTTTTTGTCTCAAATTTGAGAATGTTATACTCCAAGAAGTCATTTACTACTTTCATTTAGAAGTCGAAGCCAAATTTCAACTAGAACATCGCATGCGAGTCACTAGAACATCCAAGGTCGAGCTGTTTTTCTCAAGAACAACACACTAGACTAGAGCACCACTGTTATAACTTCAATTTTTCGCATCCTATACATCCGAAATTGTTACCATTCAATCACACACACTAAACACAGCATGCAAGAGTAGATCAAGGGATCCCACTTGCCTCCAAACTGAGTAAACGGCGAGCACGACGGCAGGACACGGCGACGACATATGGCGGTGAACGGCCCTTCTCCCTCCTCTCGCACGCACGGCCTCTTTCCTTCTTCCTTTCTTCCTTTCTCTCTTCCTCTCTTTCTCTCCTCTCTACCGTGCGACACACCTCTCTCTCTCTCTCTCTTTCTCTTGGTTCCCTTTGCTTAATCCGCCCACTTTTCCTCTCTAATTTTCCTTCCCTCCATCATTAGCCATCATTAGTTTTGCATGGCTTGACACTTGGCTAACTTCAAGGGACAAATGGGGAGGCATGCAAACCGGTCTCCTCCCCCTTCTTCGTGCGATCGATGGCCCCTCATGGGCTCTATGGGCCGGCCATTTTGGCCCATCTTAGGCCCAACACTCTTGGGCTTAAGACCCAAGCTTAAATGACCCAAGATTAACCTTTTAAAAAAACCAACTTAATCCATATTTATTCAAAGTACTAAATTACAAATTTGAATGGCTATAATACTTTGTAACATAAATTAATAAAGTCCAACTTATAAAATTCATGGCCAAAAACATAATTTCCTCATCAAATAAATCTTGATCTCACATGGGCATGGAACATGTTTTCAACAAAATATTCACCCATAAGGTGCTCAGCCATTAATTCTATTACACTTCTTTGGTCTAAAGACCACAACATAGGTCAATGATGCGTCCATCGCCCTTCCATAGGTTGTAAGGCATCTAGAGGTTGCCATGGAGTTTTAGGATGCCACATTATGTCCTCATTAGCCTTTCCCTTCAAGGTCAGTATCTCAGGAGTGATCAATTTCAAGTGAGATCAACCAACAATGAATTGACGAAATTCACGTTCATTCATCCCTCAAAGGGCTTGAATTTCAAGACGTCACATTGTGTGTAGGATATGGCTTTATATTCCATCATTCTGACGCGCCTCATCCAACATGCTTAATCAATCTATGTCTTTCATTCGGTTGTCTATTCTAATAATCCTTAGTGGGACCAGAGCTTCAGATAAACAAAATCATCATGCAAAATTCATTTGAAAATGGCATGCAACATTTTAAATATGATGGAGTTTGAACTCTCAAAACAAGTTAATGGTTTTGACTAAAAAAAGACCCTATTGACAGCTTTAGCGGTTAACAGAAAGGGATTTCCAAATATGTTAAATCTTGAATATCAAAAGGGTTATTCACAAAGGGGTGTCGATGGATCGTCCTTATTGAATAGGGAGATGACACACGAATGATCAACTAGGGTTGGAAATTTGATTATTGATTTGACGAGCCATTCTGCTTTTGCCCCTATAGAAGATAAGATGTAAATGGATTAATCAGCAGGGCCAAAATTAAAAGTGAATTGAGGGCCAAAGGATCTTTGTCATTTGCTTTGGCGATACTTGAGACACCATTTTGTTTGGAAGAGCTTGCCAGAGTCTGACATGCTTCTCATTGATTTATTTTCCACATCTTTGACGGTTAGGTGATCCTGCAACAGACAAGAGGGAGCATGTTAGTCATGAACTCTTTCAAAAGTCAAACAACTGTAAGCGAAACAACATTACCCTTCCTTGGTTTGCAAATGATTGAGTGGACCTAGAGTATGAGGAGGACATGAAGTCCTACGTCTCCCATTTTGTCAGGTTAATTATTCTCCTTAATTGGCTTATGGATGACACGTCCTTTTACACGAAGTTAAGTGAATTCGATACGGGTCATTCCCATGTACTAGGCTAGTATTGATTTGCCAAACCTAACCATCAAGTTTGGCTCTTGAATCCCTATGCTTCTGGCCGATAGGGAAAATATGTCGAAAGCGAGCTTAGAGAGAGAGAGTATTGGAAACGATACCAAGTTACCCTTCCCCAGAGTTTGTATTTGCTGACTCCTAGTGATATTTGAATGTTGATGACAGCCTTTTGTCTTGGCACAATTCAATGTCTCTTTTGATTGGCCATCCTCGTTTACGGCTATGTATGTATGATTGATGTTTGTTGATTCATCTTCAACACCCTCATTCCGTGGAATTTTTCTTCTGCTTTTGATCGCATGAACGTTAACAACATTGAGCAAAGTCATGTACCTCAAGTTTCCATGGAATTCTATGCTTCTTGGTTTGTCAAAGCTAGAAGTCCCATGAACTTGTGACATCTTGCCTTAAGCTATCATGTTATGCATGCTTCAAGTTTGATATTAGGCCTGTGCCTATTTCGCCCCATCCTTCGTCTCCTTTTTTGAAGCGGGATGATAATTTCTATTTGCCACCACTTTCTTAGAAGAGTGTCTTTGAATTTGGTGGGTTCATATGATGTGCCAGCTTCAAATGCCTCATGTCGCACTAAGTCAAAGGAGATGATATTCCTAGACATGAAGCGAGTGAGTCGAAAGACAAAATTAACATCTTGTTTTGACAAAAACTTTTGGTAATGAAATATTTTTGTTTTCAAAAGAATGTATTTCGGGTGGGGTGGGGTGGGGTGGGGTGGGGGGGAAGCATGAGGGAACCCAACCCTCGGTATTCTCCTTAGATGGTATTTTCTTTTCATGGTTGGATAACATCTTTGGGTTGGTTTGGTGTGTCTCTTCATGCCCTCAAAATGTCTTCAACTTTATTTAGTAATAGGTGGATTTACATTTTGGAAGAGTGATTTCAAAATTTAGTTCCTGAAGTGGAACTCATGTTGAAAACAAAACAAGCCAAACTTGAGAAAAATGTACAGGTTCCCACGTAAGGGAATATGCAAGGAAATTAAAAAGGGTTCTACTTGAGCGAGCCTGCACCCATTTCCTTTGACGGTCCTTCATCGATGGTGCCCATCAATAGGTCTCCAAACATGGTGGTCATGTCCTTTGGCCTTTCTTTCTTTGTTGCTAAGGGTGGTACTTCATTGCCTAAATAATACCCAGCCTCTACCAGCCCTTGATAAATGTTAGTGGTATGTGCTTTGACATTTTTTATCCGGCTGACTTCAGAACTAAATATCTCATTTACTTTGTCAGTGTGATCAGGGAGAGGATTGCTCTAGAATGAGAAAACTTTAATGTCTAATAGGTTTTGGATTCAACTCTTGAAAACGAAGCACTCATCAGTCAAGTGCCCTACTTCTCCCATGTGATAGTCGCATTTTTTGGACGGGTTATAGCTGGAGAAGTTTTCGGCGTTTGGTCGCTTTGGCTCAGTCGAGAGGAGGTTCTTATTCCGGAGGATTGCCAAAACCTATGATGGAGATCCGAGAAGTGGAGTAAATTGTCTCCAATTGCTATAACGCTGGGATGGCTAACGTCTGGTGGTCTATTGTTGTCTTGTACTTGTCTGAATTGTTGGAGGATGATTATAGGTTGCATTGACATTTACTAGGGGTTCTTTGTCTTTCTTCATGCTGAGCCTGCCCGTGTGTGCAGGTTCAATGAACCAACCATCCCTCAACCCTATCTTGATTTGCTCCTCTACTAGAATGAGTTGATTAAATGATTCGGTGATCATGGTTACCATTTGATTACGATACTTGTAGGGGAGAGTTGATAAATATCTTTCTCAGCTCGAAATCGGTTGGTTTGGTACTAATTTGGGCGGCTAGATTTCTCCGTCTAATGGCATACTCTTTGAATGATTCATACTTTTTCTTCTTGATATGCTCAAGATCCTCGCGAGAAGAGTTAATGTCCATTATGAACTCGTACTACTTGAGGAATGCCTCACTCACTTCGCTAAATGTTTCAAGGAGGTTTACGCATGAATTGACACAAATATTGACACAAATATTGAATTGATACTTTTTCTTTCAATTTGAAAGACGATGAAAGCATGAATTGACACAAATATTGAAAAAGACTTCTATCCATTTTTAAAGCAAATGAAAATTCTTGTAGAAAATAATTTTGTAACATGCTTGAGGAAAAGATAAAAACACTGATTGAAAGTAATTTCCTTTATTAAAGTTTTTTTTTTTTTTTTACTTTGTGACAATTATTTCCAAATTTAAATGACCGTGGCACTAAATCCTAGACTAATCATGGATTGGTCAATATATACATGAAGGTAAGTAAATTGCAAAGTGCATGAATAAAAACTTATTTCATGTGAGAAAATTGATGACAATCACACAGACATGAGTATGATATGTGCGGCTCGATTTCTAACTAAGAGGGTTTAGAGAAATTAAAAGGGTGTCTGCCTATCGCAGTCTTGCATTGGCAACATACCCTTTTAACCTCAGCTCTACCTAAAGAAATTCAGGGAAAAGAAAGGCAACCTCTACATTGCAGTCTCGCATTCGAGGCCATATCTTTCTTAACACCATCCTAAATATCCTATGGTGGCCCACATCCGGCAGCTGGGTTGTGTGTGCCATGTGTAGTATTAAAATAGTAAAGCATGCACAACAGTTTATAATCGCAAGACATTTTATTTTAACGTAGGAAAAAAGCTACTAACCCGCACAAAAAAAAAAAAAAAAAAAAAAAAAAAAACAAGTCAGCAAAGCATCTAAACAAGATAAAAAGGCCTAAATCTTCAAATTGTCCCCAACGAGTCACCAAGTTGTCGCGACCTCTTTTATTCAGCACTTGATCGGGGACGGGCAGCGGCGGAGGCGATGGTTCGACTACGTCTATTAGGCATAGCCTTGACTCTCTCAGGTCCACCAATTCATGACTTAATGGTTTGATGAGTTTTTAATCTATAAGTTAATTTTAAAACGGAGTCACTACTAATCAATTTAGGTGGGTCGATTAGAAACCCAAACGAAGTATCGGGAGAAATACTCGCTCCTGCGCAACTAGAGAAATTAAGATCGGGGACTTGATTACACTAGTTAATTACCGATGTCATTTCAGTACCTAATCTTGTTTAAACCCTAAGGCCTTTTTATTTTTGAGGGATTTTCCATGCATTTGGAGGAAAAACATTTTTGGGTCTTTTTTCTATTTTTTTAACAAAAAAATGATTTTTTTAACAAAAAAATGATTCTTTTAACAAAAAAATGATTCTTTTTTTTTTATTTTTAATCTTTTTCTGAAAATATAAATCACTTTTTGTTTTTTGTTTTTGGGAAAATATAAGATTTTTTTTTATTTTCTGGAAAATAATTTATATTTTTTATTTTTTATTTTTAAAAATATTATTTTTTATTAAATTATAATATTATATTATAATAGACCTAGGTCGGATCCTGGGTTGGGTCCGACCCGGGTTGTCGGAGGCTGACCGTGGTGGACCCGAGGCGCGGGCCTAGCCCAGAATTCCCTCTTCTTTTGGTATTTTAGTCCATGCCTACTCAAATAAACAAAAATCCCACCTACCCTTCAGCACGCGTGAAACGAGCCTGTGTGAGGCCACCCTGATCGACCTGGATGGGAGAAATCCTACTCGGTTTGAACCCGACAAGCGCCCCTCTCTTTGCCCACGTCTTCGCGGCGCTGATGAGGGTGGCTAAGGAGTTACTGGGTGGTCGGACATCGATGGTGATGACGGGATCGATGATAGTAGTTGGCAGCTTAACGAGGATGGCGTTGCGATGTGACGGGTGGTGGCGGCTGATACTTGTCTATAGAGAAGGCACAGCGCGACGGCGTGGTTGGTCGGCGAGACAGCGTTAGCTACTACAACAACAACAGACAATAACAATTCGTCTTAGGGACAGCGTCGTTGGTGGTGGAGGTGACTACCCAGAGCAACGGACGCAACAAGGTAGCGACGGTCGTGACGAGGCAAGGACGGTGAGTCGTTGGCTTCTCAGATTTGGTCCTCCGTCTTCCAGATCTTGCCTTTTTCCTTCTCTCTCTCCGAGTTTGCTCGCTATTCGGCCCTGTCTTCATTAATGAGCTCCTCCAGTCTTCCTCCGATCTTGACCGTCCTCGGATCTTAGCCTGCTTGTCGTCAGGGCTCCCCTGAAGTCTCTCAGTGGGAGGTTCGAAGCTTGCAGGCCTCCATCCTTCGCGGTCCTTGTGTGCCTTTCGATGGAGGTGGTGTTGGCCTATATAAGTGAGGGAGTCCGGTTGACAGAGAGCTTGGCCGCTGGTCCTCCGCACGCCGACCGGCCTTTCTGCAGTCGGACTGGCATCGCCTCAGCTACCCACTTGCTTGCTTTGAAGGCGAGTCCCATCCATCACCAGCTAGTCTACACATGTCGTCGTTGCTTGTCCGTCTGGCGTCGCGCCCTTTGCGCGTGTGTTGCAAAGGCATGGGGGGAGAAGCCAAGGAGGAAGAAGACAAAGGGGGGCCAGGCTCTTTGGAAAAAAGGAGGCAGGCTGGGCCCTAGGGCCCACACGAGGGGAAAGAGGGTTGCTGTTGTTTTTTTTTTTTTTTTTTTTTTCTTTTTTTTGCTTTCTTTGTTGTTTGTTGTTTTTATTATTTATTATTTATTATCCGAAATAAAAGGAAAAATAATTGAAAAAATTAAGACCTAATTAAAAACCTAATCAAAATTTAGGTGTCGACATACTTTAGTTCCACATAAGATTGGTCATGGGTCAAGATTGAATGTCACAAATATGGCTTGGGGAAGTTGCTTGAGGTGGGTTGATGTGCACCACTTGTTCGATGAAATGCCCAAACCAAGTTTCCATCTTAACACGGTCGATTTGAGTTCAATTATTGTGATATTCATGTGCTGTGCTATTCCATGTTAGCATAGATTGGTTTAAGGAATTAGTATTAATATATATATTTTTAAAATAATAATAAAATTCAAAAAATTCATATATATATATATATATATATATATATATATATATATGTTAGATAGTATCAAATTAGGACATAAATGACATTTATGAGATTTTCCTAATTTTATAAAGTCATTGTCCTAATTTGATGTTGTTTTGATATTTTATAATGATTTTGTTTTGTAAAAAAAAAAATCCACTTTGCAAAGATTAAAATTATCTAGAGTAATTTCATGCATACTTAAATTCTCATTTCGCTCACGGGGGTCTTATCTTGGGGCGTGATAACAAGGCCATGTAATATTATTTGCCCGATTCGTATCAGGTTTTCCTTCCTGCATTTTCTTTTAAGTCATTTCAATTTCTTGGATATTTACTTACTGCACCACTTTTCAATAATTTGAGTGTAATTTTTTTTCTTTTCTAAATTAGGTTAGTATTAGTCTAGACATTAAGGAAAATAACCCTACAAAAACATTTGTATGGACACTTAGCAACTTTCATAAGGATTATAATTGGTAATCAAGATTGTGTGGCCATCTAGATAAACAACCTTTCAAGTTAGTGGTACCGCAAGAGCACTAATAGAAATATTGGCGTAAACAAGTCCCCGTTCCTAGAAATCTCTAATTGCGTAAGAATCGAGACAATACTCCTATATCTCAACTAGTTTCTAGTCGACTCCAATAGGTTAGTGGCAATTCCTAGAAATATTTAGGTTGTTAAGAACTGAAATGCAAAATCCAACGTAATGCGAGGTATGGGCTTGGGAGAGCCCACGCCTAATCCAAAGCCATTAGTCTGCCTCTTTAGGCAATACCCGTAAACCTCTTCCTTTTCCCCCAACGGCAAAAAAGAGGTTGTGACATACATCTATTATAAATAGGTACTTTATCACTAACCATTACCATTCTTCATGTCAAGAATAACTTCCTCTTATAATCATTGATAACCTTCTTTTAGGACAAAGACCAAGAGTCATGTCTTCTCTTAACCAAGAGACATCTCTTTTAGGAAAGATCTATATATAACCAATTAAATGATCAAAGACCTATGACAAATAAAATTCCATCTATTTCCCAGTTAATGTGAACAAAGTCTTATTTCTAGTACATTGCCAATTACTTTATAATTCATCCTATTTATGGTATAACCCTTATCACTAGGAATCTTTTATATAGATTCTTTTTATTATCAAATTGTTCATCTTGAGAGCACTTATATACAAAAACAAAATGTTAAGAATCATTTCTATCATGAAAGTTATATTCCACGATGTCGCGACCAAATTTTCGGTGAACCACCTAGGGTTAGGCTAATGGCATGCAAAAGGGAGTCGCCACTAATCAATTTGTGGTAGGTCGATTAGACACCTAAGTAAAATAATAGGAGAATCATTTTACTCCTACGAACCAGAGACTTTGGGTACGGGGATTTGGTTATACTAGACTATCCTAGTGCCCTTTCGGTACCTTTTATTTCGAAAAAATGTTTTGCATGCAGCTTGAATTAATTTCACTTTCCTAACATGTAAGGTGATCATACGGGTGTGCATACCACAATTTAACACTCAAGAAAGCAATTAAATAATGCAGAACTTACCTCGAAGCAACGAAAGCATCTGCGTTGTTAGAACATAATTCACATCAGCAATCCTAGATATGATTTCTAATTAATAAGCAATCACTCAATTTTTGCTTTCACTTTTTAACGAGAATATAGTCCATATGCAATGCAATGCTTCTAATATAAAATGAAATAATATGGCATGGCAAAATGTCCTAAACTATATGAATGAGTAAAAAGAAAATGATTTCTTAATGAACATGCAATAATTAAATATGCAATCTAAATTAACCAAAATGACCTAATTCTAATGACGGACAATTTCTAATTTTTTACGAGATAATCTTTCGATCATTTTAAAAAAAAAACATGGGCTTGGGCCAACTTGCTCGCTTCGTGGGCCTGGCCCATCTAATTTGAACCCATCCGCCATCGGTCCAATAAAATGCAAATAACAAAATAAATGCATCTAAATCTATATGCTATGCAATTAATAAAATTAACCCCTAATTTCCTATGCAATAAATAAATAAACTAAATCACCAAAATTTAGGTGTTAACAGCTGCCCCTCTTTAAAGGTGAGCTCATAGAGGTTGCTTTCAAAGACAAATTGAAACCTAAATTTTGACCATGCACATGCACTGAACGATTTGATTTTTGATTTTTGATTTTTTTTTTTGAATAATGAATCCCATTTTTAAATGCAATTTATATGATGTATGGAAATGCTAATGCAAATGATTGATGCGAAAGGAAAGAACGTACCTGCAATTACTTACCAGTTAGTGTGGTAAAGCATTTTGAGGTACCTGATAAATCCCTATTTACTCCACAAGTACCCAACTTTCACTCAGATTCCTTGAATAGTTAAACAGGTAATAGATTGAAACATTGAGATTGAGAAGAACATTCACATCCAAAGTGAAATGTTCAACGAAAAGAATTGAGACATCTAGATCCAGACTGAGATGTCAAGATTTAAAAAAAAAAAAAAAAAAAAAAAAAAAAAAAAAAAAAAAAGTTCGAAATACCTAGATCCAGACTAAGATATAACGAGAAAGCTCAAAAAACATTCACATCCAGAGTGAAATATTCAACGAAAAGAATCAAGACATCCGGGTCCAGACTGAGATGTCAAGATATTTGAAGTTCGAAATACCTAGATCCAGACTAAGGTATAATGAGAAATATTGAAAAAAACTTTCACATCCAAAGTGAAATGTTTAGACGAAAATAATTAAGACATCCGGGTCCAAATAGAGATGTCAAAAATTTTTGAACTCGAAATACTTAGATCTAGACTAAAGCATAACGAGGAAAATCAAAGAACATTCACATCCAGAGTGAAATGTTCAACGAAAATAATCAAGACATCCGGGTCCAAACAGAGATGTCAAGATTTTTAAACTCGAAATACCTAGATCCAAACTAAGGTATAACGAGGAAGATTGAAGAACATCCACATCCAAAGTGAAATATTCAATGAAAATAATCAAGACATCCGGGTCCAGACAGAGATGTCATGATTTTGGAAACTCGAAAGACCTAAACCAGACTAAGGTATAACGAGGAGGGTCGAAGAACATTCACATCTAGAGTGAAATGTTCAACAAAAAGAATCAAGACATCTAGGTCCAGACTGAGATGTCATGATTTTTAAAACTCGAAATACCTAGATCCAAACTAAGGTATAATGAGAAAGATCTTTGGGGGACAGCTCGATTGAGTCGAGTGTCGGTGCACCTGAGGGGGAATACCTATACAATGACAAGTATTCAAGGTATGAATAGAGATATACTTACCTGGTAACATCTCTGATCATCGGGGATATGTCTCTTGCAAAACATGGTCGTAAGAGAGGCAACATGCATTTTTAATCACAAACATGCATTAAATCAAAAGAGGTTCATGTGTGACGACTTCCATGCATCACCTAATTTCCATTGGAAAAGACTTCAAAAGAATATTCCAGTCTGAACATATGAGTGTCATGGATGTGTCAAGCGAGGGATCTTTCAGTCTGAAAGGACTTTTCACTCATCCTCATTAAAATGGCCATTTCATCCTGACCTTTGATGTAGGATCTTGACAGTCACTCTATCTCACCGTCATCATGTTAAACAACGGTCTAAGCAATCTCGCAAGTGGTACGACCTTACCGATCTAAGAGGTCTTTAATAGAGACCGTAATATAGGCTTGGTCAACAGCTTAGCAAAGGAGACTCTTTGAGTCAAGGCTATTGGAAAAGAAAATGAGTGATATTCTGCAATCATCTTTGGGTTTACAAGTCAAGAAACATTCGAAATGAGGCAGAAATTGCCTTACTCGCACTTCTTCAAGCGATGCTTAAAACATGTGAACCCCTACGTTAATTCAAGTGCCCTAATCAAAAGAGACTTTGCAAGGGACGTAACATAGGCTTGGTTCATGGGTTGAGAAATGAAATGATCATTAGGCTCAAAAAGTGTTTAGAGGGTCAAAGTTGGTTGAAGTTCTCAACGTACGTGCTAGCCATCTGGTTGCGAAACTCAAACGGGAGAGTCTTGACGAATAACTTCATCGGCTCCTTGTTAGCAAGCTCCGGAGTGACTTGAGCAGCCAGATTTCGCCATCTCATGGCATACTCCTTGAATGATTCACTCCGCTTCTTCTCCATCCTCTCTAGATCTTCTCGGGAAGGCACAATGTTCATATTGAACTTATATTACTTGAGGAACGCATCAGCCACTTCATTCCAGGTGTCAAGAACATTGACATTCTTCATCACGTACCAACTCAGTGCGGGCCCAGTCAAACTTGCATGGAATGATTGAATCGTGAGGGGCTCATTCTTGACATGTTGGGCCAAACGTACGTGGTACATTTGCAAATGAGCTTTTGGGCAGGAAGTACCATCGTATTTCTCGAACTCCGGCATTTTGAACTTCTTCGACACCTTGACCTTCTCATACACAGACAAGTCGAATGGGAGTGAGCTTTGTGACTCCTGCAGCTGTCTCACTTTCTCTTCTAGCTTTACAACACGCTCATCTTGATATGTCTTAAGAATGTTGTCAGGCTTGATCTTTCCAACAAGGACTGAGTCATCTTCCAGCTCGGGCATGTCGTCGTTAATCGTTTGAACCTTGTTTGTTTGCTTCGGGATAACTATTTCAGGAAGAGCGAGTGTAGCTGTTGGGTTTGCTTGAAGGAATTGGAGTTTATCCGTCACAAGCTATATAGAGGCGAGCACTTGATGGAGTTGAGTCTCCACAGCGGACATACGATCATGCATTTCAGTTTGGTCGGCCATTCTAGCTCTTAATCATGTAATTATGGGCGAACGTGAGGGATCCGTTATCACCTAAATTAAGAAATGAACAAAAATAAGTATCTCGTATGAAATACGCCGATCCATGGCAATGTTCTAGAACTTTTGTTCATTAATGGAGCTTTTGACAAACCTAACAAAATGGAAACTCGAAATGCCCTAAACAAGTGAACTAGGAAAGTAAATGACTCAACTTCCTAAACATTAATCTAGAAATGAAAATAGCAAGATTGATTCAAGTACTTCATCTAGCTTGATCAATATACACTCGGGACACCATTCGGCGCAATCACTTGTTTTCCTCTTGAGCTTTTTGAGCAACTCTTTTGAGGCGTTTATTCTCAGCACGGTTGGTGATCTTCAACGGCACCTCTGGTATCTTTGGAAGCAGCTCCTTTGGAATCTTGTGTTGTTGAATGTATAGTACTTCCTTTCTTTACCCTTCAGCTCTTCCTCGGGCCATTTGAGTTTTCGTGAATGGCACATGTCTCACATTGATTTGATAGTGAGAATAGAGTCTTTATGGTCTCGGTTTCCATCAACGAAGCTGACTTGGAGTGGATCTACTTGTAACGCCGGGGGAAGCTCTTGCATAACTTGATACTGACGAGTCACTCTAGTTGAATAGTATTCCATTGCTCCAATAAATCCCAAAAGAGGGATTGGGCCAACACCTCCACACGTGAGCCTCGCCACACGAACTTGGAACCATTTAGCATGCCATAGGAAACCCTTGGAAATTGGTTTTTTCATGAAAGCTAGCCACCTAGAATAATGGTAATCCGGTGCATATTTTTTGTTGTTCTCAAATTTTATAATAGGGTGATTAGAATCACTAACATTATGTATAGTCATTAAACCACCAAATCCCTTTATATGAGAAAGAAACCAAATTTGCAAAAGCTCGGGAGAGGAACGGAAGGTCTTATCACCGCCTCCTTTAAATCGAGTGAGGGAAAGAAAGGTTTTGGCTAGAATAGTGTTTACAAAATTTTTCCCTTCCAACACTTGCTTAAGTAAATGAGCCATCAAAGGGTTAATAGCATTCTTGCAGTAAGGAAAGACTATGCACCCAAAGAAAGCTAAAAGGAAAACCCTACGCATTTGAAATGAAGTGCCATTTTCGAAATACTCTTTTAGAAAAGATAATGGGCAAGTATGGCGGTGAGCCTTCAAAACTTTTCTTATGTTGTCCTCTTTGATTCTTAAAAAATCAGATAAGGCCACAACGGGATCAATTCCAATAGGTGGACTAACCAATTCAGCTTTCAAAGATTTTCCCAGGGCAATGCTATATTCTTCCAAGGTGGGAGTGAGCTCATGCTTACCGCCAAAGATAAAGGTGGAAGTCTTAAGGCACCAACAGTGGGCGAGTGCTTGGATGAGGCCACCATGGATGTTGATACGCAGTAATGAAAGCAAGCAACCAATGTGTGACTTTATGAACTGACGACCATCTTGATCTAACTTGTCCCACCAAGGGCTAAGCTCTTCCTTTGGAGGGAGAATAATTCGACTGTTTGACGTCCCCATTATATATTGATCAAGACTCGTGACAACCCTAATGCCATGGACTGACAAAATAATGCGATAAAGTAAGTAAATGCAAAAGCAAAAATTTAGAGAACTTACTTTACCCATGGTGGGCAATCACATAGACATGCACCTGGTAAGTGGCTTGATTTCTAATCTATAAGGCTTAGTAATGTGGAGCCACAAGGATTATCAGACTAGCCACGGGCTTGTGGACTATGTCGGGTCCTCATGACTCCGGCTTGGTCAAAGAGCTGACCTAGGTCGCGGGCATGTGAACCGAGGTGGGTACTCTTGACACCATGAAAAAAACTTCGAGATTGAGATGGGTGACTCGTACCGCAAGCAAGCGGTCAAAGTGGTATCCATCTCAACACCATCCTAAATGATCCTATGCACCCTAGGTCCGGCGGCAGGTTGTGTGTGCAAAAGTGTAGTGTAAATGCAAAGCATGCACAACAGTTTACAGCAAACAACACTTCATATGTGTAAGTAAACCATTCATTCCTACACCTCCCTACAAAATAAGGGTTAGCAAACACTTCCCCTTATACCTCCCAATTTGCAAAATCATTTAACACCTTAAATGTTAGGGACGTACCTAGAATCCTCGCTGCCAAACAAAAACATTTTTCAAAAAAAGAAAATTAGACTAAGTCCACTAAAAGTTTCAACTCAAATCCCTAGCGGAGTCGCCAAGCAATCGTGACCAAATTTTCGGTGAACCACCTAGGGTTAGGCTAATGGATTGCTAAACCTAGACTTAGCTCGGGCTCTTCCAAGCCCATACCAACTCGTGACTTAAATTCAAATATCTAGCATGCAAAAGGGAGTCGCCACTAATCAATTTGTGGTAGGTCAATTAGATATCTAAGTAAAATAATGGGAGAATCATTTTACTCCTACGAACCAGAGACTTTGGGTATGGGGACTTGGTTACACTAGACCATCCTAATGCCCTTTTGGTACCTTTTATTTCGAAAAAAATGTTTTGGAGGCAGCTTGAATTAATTTCACTTTCCTAACATGTGAGGTGATCATACGGATGCGTATACCACCAATTTAACACTCAAGAAAGCAATTAAATAATGCAGAACTTACCTCAAAGCAACGAAAGCATCTGCGTTGTTAGATCATAATTCACATCAGCAATCCTAGATATGATTTCTAATTAACAAGCAATCACTCAATTTTGCTTTCACTTTTTAACGAGAATATAGTCCATATGGAATGCAATGCTTCTAATATAAAATGAAATAATATGGCATGGCAAAATGTCCTAAACTATATGAATGAGTAAAAAAAAAAAAAAAAAAAAAGATTTCTTAATGAACATGCAATAATTAAATATGCAATCTAAATTAACCAAAATGACCTAATTCTAATGACGGACAATTTCTAATTTTTCACGAGATAATCTTTCGATCATTAAAAAAAAAACATGGGCTTAGGCCAACTTGCTCGCTTCGTGGGCCTGGCCCATCTAATTTGAACTCATCCGCCATCGGTCCAATAAAATGCAAATAACAAAATAAATGCATCTAAATCTATATGCTATGCAATTAATAAAATTAACCCCTAATTTCCTATGCAATAAATAAATAAACTAAATCGCCAAAATTTAGGTGTCAACATGCGATTGAGCGTGTTTTCATAATAAATCATTTACAATAATTCTTATGTATATATAAATTTTATTTTGAAGTACCAATAAATAAATAAGGCTGATTTTTATAAAAGAAAATTAAGGTTACGCTTTTAAGTTGATGGAATAAATTCGTTCATCTAAGCTATAAAAAGAAAAAAAAAATGTTTTTTTAACAGAAAATAAAAAAATGTTTAAAAAGATATATTTTGTGCATACTTCAGCAAAAAAATTTAAGATTATTCTTTATAATTTTTGAAATACTTGGAGATTGAAATTTAGGTTGGTGGAAAAACTTCCTGCATATAAATTATAAGGAACTAAAACTAAAAGAAATTAGTATTGCAAAGAATTATATTTTGTGACTAAGCATATTTTTGTACTAAATGTTTAAAAATAATTGTTTATGCATATATAAATTTTATTTTGAAATATTTATAAGATCAGATTTTTATTTTTAGTTTTTTTGGTCATAACAGGGAAATTCATTCAAGTATAAAGGAAAAGTACAGCTAGCTGCTAAAGCATCCGAAACAAGAAGGTCTAGCAAAATGGAAGGAGGCGAAATGGCCCATTTTTGAGGTAGGGTACCATTTTTATGGGCCTTCGCAGCCCAATGAACTACAACATTTGCCTCATGTTTACAGTGTCTAACCCTAATGTGAGAGAAACGGAAAAGGAGATGGTTGGCTTCTTCAAAGATAGCTCAGACTTCCCACGGCGTCGGGGCGGAAGCATGAACTGAATCAACCAACACCAAGCTGTCTGATTCGATTACCAACTGATCATGAGCCCTGCCGATCTCCAGCAGATGGTGTAGAGTGATTATTAATGCCATGAACTCTGTCTGCAGCACCAAAGATGCGACAAAACTCCTAGTAAGGCCACTGATCATTTTCCCGTGCTGATCACGACAAATACTAGCCATTGTCCCTTGATTGTTGTGTGACTAAAAAGCCCCATCTATATTCACCTTGAAGGCACTTGGATTTGGAGGTCTCCATAGTTCGCCAGGGTTGAGTTGTTGTCGGCCTTTGTCTGCTGGATTGCGATTGGAATACAGAGCCATTCAAGCGTTGGCTATGGCAGTATCCGCAACTTGAAGTGCATCCAAATGCTGGTGGCGGAAAATAAAGTTATTCCGCGCTTTCCAAATCTGCCACAGGACATAGGCAACGATTTCCGGTTCAGGTGAGGACTGATTTCGCATAAAATTTTCTGCAATCCATGCTTCCATTCGTTGAATTGCCTGCGGCTCTATCTGAATATTGATCGCCGGATGCGACCATATGGTAGTGGTCCATGGACAGAGCAAAAAAATATGTCCTATTGTTTTTGGTGTTCTTTTAGGACAGAGAGTGCACACTGGTTCTAAGGTTATTTTTCGATGAAATAGATTGGCTTTAGTGGGTAAGGCATTGTGGCATAGTGTCCATGGGTGCTATCTTCAACTTCCAGAGTTGTTTCCACAGCACCTCTGGGGTTTGGTAAGAAGACGAAGCTTGTTGTGGATTCTTGCTGGTTGTTGTTTTCCTGAGTGCTTGATAACCACTTCTGAGGGTATAGGGTGTGGTTTCTGTCCAAATCAATTTATCTGCTGCATGAGAGGGACTTACTAGGATGGTAAGGATCTCCTTGACAATATGGATGTCGTAGAATCTGTGAAGTAGTGGAATATTCCAAGCATTAGCTTGCATATCTAGAAGTTCGGCGACTTTTACAGGTTCATCGCAATTGCCGAGCCGCCCAATATTCCTTTGAGCAGCCAATAGTCTTCCCTGATTCTGATGCTTTGCCCATCACCAACTGACCATTGAAGTCTTGGAAGAATTGAATCCCATCCTAATAACAGACCTTGCCAGACCGAAGATGGTCTTGTTGTGGCATCCGGGTTTTCGTCAAACCTCGAATATGTAACAGAGCATCACGGATTCACGAAAGTGTTGTTGGACCGTATCATTGGTACAATTTACGGACGCTATTGCATCATCGTCATCGTTAGCCCCAGACATCACGTTACGCGATGATCTTAGGATATACCTTCGTAGTCGCGCCTTGATCGGGTCAAGACAATTCGATCATCGCATAACATATCACTTCGTCGAAAGTTTCTTTGCGTAACGCCACCACTGAGACCAACATCCCCTAAAACTTGTACCTCCCTAGCCCAACGGCCATACGTACGTCCGCAGCATTTTCTCCATACAAGAATGAAGGTATTAAAAATTCTTGCAGCCATGTGTACGTGCATGATGGTCAAACGAAAGGAAAAAGGTTGACCCCATTTCAGCTACGTAAAATTCCCCTCCATGCAGCAACCAAAGGCCCACGTTCACAGCCCATATTCACGCCTTCTCTCTCGCCATTCAACCGGTCAACCGAAGGAAAACATTTTACCCATGCAGCCACGTGACTCCATTCTCGGTGGCCAGCGAAGAAGGAGCTTGGGACAGCTGCATCAGTCGTGTCTTCAAGAGGCAAAAAAAGCCACCAAGAGCAGCCACGTTCCCTCCACCTGTCCTCGCCTCCTTCTGCCGCCGAAGCACCCTCTTTTGTTGACTGGTTTTTAACAAAACCAGTGACCAAAGTGGCAAACGGACGAGCAAACCGAAAGAGAGAGAGTGAGCAGTGGGCGAGCAAGCGAAAGAGTGAGTTTGAGCGAGAGAAATTCGAGAGAGGGCAGCGAGGGAGAAGGGAAAGGACTGCCTTTCACCCGTGCGTGCTGCCGCTGTCAACGCCGCTCGCATTTGCCGCCGTTGAGCCGCGCCCGAGACCCGCTAGTTTTTATTTTTTGCTTGTCGTTGAGCCATAGGACTTGAGGCAAGTGAAAGTCTACTAACCTATATAATGCAATGTTGTTATTGTCTGATGTTGTGCAATAGACTCGGAAATATTTGGGTTTTGGATGTTGGATGCTGAATTTTGGATGATTGAAGTAGATGGGAATTTAGGAAGTGAGAAAATGCTTTGGTTTTCTATATGTATTTCTGAATTCCTTTGAACTACAATCAGAAGTATAGATTTTAATGAACTTTTGGAAGTAAATTAGCCAAGGGATAGGCGTGGAATTCTATTGAATCCATGCGGTCCAGAACAACTGATGTGTAGTCAGTAGCTTTGTCGATTTTCTACGGAAATTTCTAGCATGAATTTGGTTTTGACCTCTTCATGGGAGTTGTAAGGAATTGTTTAAATTATAACATATATTTTTCTCAGATTTTTCTGGATTAATATAGTGGGCACAAACTTATTTTGATGTGCGATGTTTTTCTGCTAGCGTGTGAAACCCGAAAACCGGAGTGAGTTATTAAAATTTTTATAAAATTTTTGGAGCTAATTCGGGCAATACTTTCTTCAACGAATTCGTAATATACCTTTGTACGTACAACATTTGGGTTTATTTGTTAAGTTGAGGAGGTCGAAAAGCTTTTCTTTTGTTATTGTGAAGTCTGGTTGATGGAATAAATCTGAGGCTGAGTTGTGTTATTTAATGCTCTCTGTATGTGACAAATTTGGCTTAGTGTTCTTCAAGAAATTCTTTCCTTTAGATCCTTTTTATAACATACTAAAATTTTAGAATTTTTTGAGTTCATTTAGGGGTTATTCCAAAAATTTTACTAAAACTGTGCATTCTGATTTTTGGGCTGTTTTATTCCGAGTTTGCTCAATTTATCTCAAGGGTGAATGCATCTTGATTTATCATTTGATACGATGGTGTTGGCATTCAGCATATTATGCAATATTGAGATTTGATGAAAACTCATGGGACTTTTGATGTCATTGCATTGAAAATGTTTTTGGTATTGAAATAATCTAAGATGTTGATGATGCCGTCGGACCTTCGAGTCGACGATGCCCCGAGAGTCGGGAGGCCCAAGGGTTCGAATGAGTCGATGCCCTTTGGATGCCTGGGGTCCGCAGTGCCCCAGAGGTTTTCCCGGGAGTGTCAGGATGCCCAGTGGTATGTCGGTACGTAATTCCGAAGGGTAGGGGTAACCATTTACATGGCGTGCCTCGGAGATTCCTCGTGATGCTAGGTGGGGTGCGAGATGCCTGGAGGTGTGACGTAACACGCTCTGGATGCCCAGTGATTGAAAACCGGAGGCTTTCGCGATGCTAGGTTGGGTGCGAATGCTTGAAGGGACGCAAACACTAGTCCTTCGGGAGAAAAATCTTTTTTAATATTAAAAATTGATGGTTCTGATAAGTGATACCTATTTATAGGACAAAAACTGTGTGGCACGGTATGGGACGTGTCATAACAGTTTAGTCTTATAAACAGGGGCCCCATGTGTTTGAAACAACATGCATTGGTTTTGAAACTGCATTCACTACTACTTTGAAAAGTTCTACCGGTTTGGTGCATACTCATTCCTTTGACTATATATTTTGTCTATCTTGCATGAAATTGGATAGTGATGGCTCTGCACGATATAGTTTAGTGGATCTTTTATAGCTGAGTGGTTGTACTCACCCCTTTTGGGGACTAACATTTTCAGACTAGATAAGATGCCTTTGCTACCTGCACCTCCTGGTACATTCTACGGGATCCCTATCGGCCTACAGTGGGATCAAATGGAGCATGAGGATCCTAATTGGATAGGACTGACATTTGTTCGAGTGAGGGTGAACATGATGTTTGACATCGGTCTTCCTTCCAATCCTTTACGTCAAGTGAACATCGTCTTATTCGTCCACGGGAATGTGCAAACTCTGGGGCTGCTGCCACCGCCACCAGAGGACAACAACGACGAGGGATTGAATGGTGTGGAGTGACCGTGGATGGTGAGGTCAGTTGAGGAAGAAATTTTTGGACGCCGACACTGATCGATAGACTTTATGTTATTAGATGTTGAAAATGTCGGGTACTTTTGAAGTATAACCGAGTATAGAAAACTACGGCATTTTGGTGTACCGACAAATCAATGTCCATCTAGTTGTGTAAATAAAAGTGTCCAGCTATTATCTATAAACATGTTTCGTTGGTGTGCATCGTTTCTGAGTTTAGGACAGGGAGTTGTTGGATATGCTTCTGCTATATTTTGCACAGGGACCAATGAAAAAGATATAGACCCCCAGACCTCATGGACTTACTAAAATCCTATGGTATCAAAGTAACAGACTTTCAGGTTAAGAGAAATGTAGTGATATGTGGTGACCCTAATGGATCGGGGGTCGTCAGGGGGTGCCAAACTTGTTCCTTTATCGGCATGTAAAAAATCCCGAGAATGAAAATAAATACCTTTGAAAAGGTTGCTCTAGAGTACTGTAAGGTGCTGAATTAGACGCCAAGCTTGTTTTCTGAGCATGGCCTTGTTGAAATCCATGAGGTCTCGAAAGCCAAGACCTCCCTTAAACTTGCTCGTCTTAACCTCTTTCCATGGTTTCCAATGGATTCCAGACTTACTGGAATTATTCTGCCACCGGAATCACACGATCTTCTTTTCAATGGATATACAAATATATACTGGAATTTTAAATATGGACATAGCATACTGTGGGATAGCCTAAACAACGAACTTAATCAAGATTTCCTTTCCACCCTTGGATATTAAGTTTTCTTTCCATCCTTCTAGTTTTGTGTTCACTCTCCCCGTTATCCAAGCAAACATATCCTTCTTGGATCGTCCCTAATATGAGGGAATTCCCATATATTTTCCAGTTCTGGCTAACACCGGGATTTTGAATGCATTTGCCAAATTTTCCTATAGGGCAAGAGGACAAGCCTTGGAGAAAAATATCCCAGATTTATTCCTATTGATAGCTTGTTTTGTAGCTAAACAGTAATGATTTAATAAATTGGCAAGATTTTGGCATACTTGAAGTTTACCATCTAGGAAGAAAATGGCGTCATCAGCGAAGAATAAATGAGATAGGATAGGACACCACCTATTGAGCTGGATGCCTTTGATGTTGCCCATGTCGATAGCTTGATGTATAAGAATAGATAAAACATTTGCCAGGAGGATAAATAAATATGGAGAAAGTGGGTCGCCTTATCTAAGGCCTCGGGTCGGATGGAAGTAGGTTAGCTGGTCATCGTTAAATCTTACCGAGAGAGACCATTGTGATACATTGCATCACCCACCTTACCCAAGTGGTATGAAATCCTAACTTCAGAAGATAATCTTCTAAAAAATCTCACTCCACCTGGTCATAAGCCTTTTGCATATCAATTTTCAGTATTGCTTGAAAATTTTTCTTGCATTTCCTAGTCTGCAGTTGATGTAGCACCTCCTGGACTATAAGAATGTTGTATTGGATTTGACGACCGCTTACAAAGGCACTCTATTCAATGGATATTAAATCAGAGAGCCAAGGTTTAAGCCAATTTGCAATCACTTTTGATATAATCTTGTAGGCATAATTGCATATACTAATAAGGCGGTACTGGTCAAGGCTTTTTGGGTTTGGAACTTTCGGATTCAGGGTAATTATGGTTTTATTAAGATCTGTAGGCATGAAACCTATTTTAAAGAACTCCTGTACTAAGAGAAAAAGATCATCCCATAATATGTCCCAATGAGTTTGATAAAAGAGTCCATTCATACCGTCTGGTCCCGAAGCTTTTAGTTGTCCCCATCTGGAAAGTTGCTATGCTGACCTCTTCTTGAGTACCCTCTGTTGTCAAAAGATTATTCATTTCCGTTGAAACGACTCGCGAATATTGGTCAAGGAGGGGCCTATAGTCACGATGCCCAATAGATTGGTAGAGGTTGGTGAAGAATTGCGTCGTCATATCTTTTAGAAGATTGTCTTCCCGAACCCATCTTTGATCACTATCCTTCAGCATGCGTATTCTTTTTCAATGCCTTTGTTGGATTGTCATTGCATGGAAAAATTTAGTATTCTTGTCTCCCCACTTTAGCCAATGTATCTTGGAACGCATCACCCAGAATTGCTCCTCTTGTTGCCATAGTCATTGTATCTCCGCTTTCAAATTGCTTACTGACTGCTTATCATAGTGGCTGTGAGGCTGATTTATATGATTCTAGAGCTGTAGTTGCAAACTTGCTATTTGGTTGTGGGCTTTGGAAAACTTCAGATGACTCCATTTAGTAAGGGCCAGCAATACCTTTTTTAGTTTTTGTGGCAGGCTATGATTATTTTCATGGCCTGAATTCCAGGAATTAGCTATCACCTCACTACACTCCTTGTCCTGTAACTAGAAAGCTTCAAAAATAAAGTTCTTGTGTCGGCGCCCTGGTAAAGCTTCAGTTGTTAACAATAAAAGGCTGTGGTCAGAGCCCACCACAGGTAACGCAATAACCTCCGGTTTAGGGAATGTTAGATGCCAGTCGAAAGTACATAGCACTCAGTCTAACCTTTCTTTCACAAATTCAGCTCCTTCCCGATTATTCATCCAAGTAAAAGCACAGCCCTTTCTGTCCATATCATCAGGGAGCAATCTTGTATTAATTTTCTAAAAGAATACAATCTATGAGGTTTTGCAAACGCTTGCCTACCTTCTCCCAATGGTATATGACCTCATTGAAATCACCAACACAGACCCATGGTAAAGTATTTGTAAAAGCAATCTGTCGAAGTTGAGTCCAGAAAAGTTGGCGAGGTTGATAAGCCGCGGGTGCATGGACGCAAGTTAGACACATAGATAAACCACACCTAGAATCTGTACATATCATATAAAAAAAGTCTTGGGAAGATTTAGTCGTATTTACCGTAAGATGATCGTGCCAAAGTAAAGCCAACCCTCCCACCAGACCAACAGGGTTTAGAATGTAACAGTTTCGAAATTTGAGGCGTTGCTGAATTTGAGTGATCACCTCCTCTCGATTCTTGGTTTCCATCAAAAACACGATATCGGGCTGTTCTTTGACCACGAGGGCCTTAAGGGCTCAAACTGTCAAGGGAGAGCCCAGACCCTAACAGTTCTAGCTTATTAGTTTCATTTGTTCAATGGCGACTATTGAGGGCCAGCTGCCACCGCCCACTTGTCTGCCTTAGTAGCCAACAAGATGGGTGTTTCCATAAGTCTGCGATCATCTAGTTCTTCTACTATAGTGCTGCGTGAGTCATAAGGGTTGTATCATTTAATTTTCTTTGCCGCTCTTGCTCTTGTGGAGAGTCTTGCATTCTTTAACTTCTTGTGGTTGGGAGATTCCATGGCTTTCTGCTGGATGTTCTGCATTTCGATGGGATGAGGGAGTGTGGGGTGAGTACTTTCACGCAATTGTGGATTAATGGTGGAGACAACAAGGTCAAGAACATTGGTTGCCGGGTGTTTCAAACTTGCAGTTTCCATTACTAATGTTGTTGGCTCTGCATGCTGACTTTTCTTCCCCTGTACAGGTACATGGACTACTGCACTTGTGGATGTGTCCCCTGGCAACGTGCTGGTATTTATATGTTGCTGTATTGGTTGCTGCTGGACTTTAGAGTCTTTTTCATTGCCCGGCAGAAGCGCTAGAATCAGATTAGATGACGGAGGAGTCTCTGGTATGACCTCATCAACGGTATGTTCCTGCACCTCATAAAAGGCTCACCAGTATGGACTATATTCTTTAACTTATGCCCTCAATCACTGTCCATAAGCCATTTTTTCTTTACCTTCCATTTTTGCTTCTGTGAAAGGAAAATCCTTGCAATACATTGCATAATGACCTATTTTTCCACACGAATAGCAAAAGTGTGGGAGTCGTTCATATCTGAAATCAAGCCATATTGCCTTCTTGGCTATGCGTATTATTTGGCCTGTTTTCAAGGGTTCTCTCAAGTTAAATTCTACACGCACTTTGCCAGTTCTGATGGTTGTGCCCTCTTTAGTATCTAGTTTGACATCGAGAACCTTTCCAATGTGTTTAACAGCTTTGGAAATCATATAATCCAAGCACCATTCTAACGGCAGACCATAGATTTGTACCCAAAATGCTCAAGTTGAGAATTCATAGCAGTGTAGAGGTGTATTAAATATCCATGGTTTAAAGATGACCAAATGGCTAGAAAACAACCAAGGCCCGCCCTCTTGCACCCTTTGTTTTTCTTCTTCTGATTTAAACTAAGCGAAGTAGATGCCACCTTCACGTTGAGTAATTTCAACTTGTTCTGTTCGCCAAGCCCTTTTTAAAGTATTCTGGAAAGCTTCGAAGTTTATAGAGGGATTGGATGGAATTGTACCTACCAGCATTAACTTACACTCTTCTACTTTTTCCAGAGGCAGCAGATCATCCCATTCTTCTATTTCTTGCTGGGGCACAGTCGACCCAATCGTTGGCATAGAGCAGCAAGTTGAGGATCTCCCTCTTGGTCGCCAAGGTCCATGAATTACAGTCACCAAAGCAGAATTTCGTCAAGAAAGTGTTGGGAGGACAATCCGTCTAGCTATCAATTCGGTTGCAACCCAGAAAGCATTGTTGGAAGCCATGCATGAAGTTCGAAAGGGGTTTTGTTGAGGGATAACGGAGAAGGGGTGAATTTAAGGTAAGGTGGTTAGGTATTATCTAAGAGGAGATGAGGATATGGGAATCGCATTTAAACCTTCGTTTCTGCAGAATGTAAAGGAGAAACAGGGGAATTGTAACGGAAGGAGAGTCTGATTTTGGTGGACCTAAAATTCTTGGACGGAAAGAAGAAAGATGGTGATACTGGCTATGAAAGGCTTCGATGATAAGAAGCAAAGTGAAGGTGAGCTACAGGGAAGGCCTCGAACAAACGAAGGCGATGAAAATTCACAATTAGGGTTTCGATTCAACGACTACCATGGCAGTAGGGAAATAGCTCTTCATATCAAGAGAATGAAACGATGACAACCTTGAACATCTACAATATTCAGATTTGTACCCAAAATGCACAAGTTGAGAAATCATAGCAATGTGGAGGTGTATTAGGTATCCATGGTTTAAAGATGACCAAATATTCAGATTTTAATTTGCTTTGGTGAGAAGGTAGGGAAACATAATTTTGCATAGTAATTGTTCATGTACTTTGAGAAAATACAATTAGGACTGCATTGGCCCCACTACAACCAACTATAACGAAGACCCACACCATCAAATCAAATTCGTCAACCACGTGATCTCGTCCAATTACAATGCCTCAGCCCCAAAAATGCTCTTCCAAATGAAAGATTCCTCGTCCATAAGTAGATTTAACCAATTTGAACAGTAGGAGATGCTGTAGTATTGCATATGAAGCCACGGGAAGAGAGGTTAGCACAGCAATGGGAATGTAAACCCAATTTATTCTCTTGTCCAGCACAATTGTGAGTGTTGCAGCGAAGGCCACCAGCATGAAAGTCAAAGAGAGGAAGAGAAAGGAAAGCCCCATTATGATCCTCTTAGGTAATGAGTCGAGAAAATCTCGCAACTCATACCGTGAAGTTAAGATGGCTAGGAATATTAAGATAGCCATCACAGAGCAGAGTAAACCCAACGCATCTGAAATTGCGAAAATTAGGAAAGAATCCTTTCCTAACATCAGTGGGACTCCGGTATTGTTGTCATTGCCTCCAGGCACAGTGAAAGCAGCAGCAAATAATACCGTGGCAATTAAAGCGGAGACGAGCATACATTTATCTGTTGTGTCCTTCATCCACTTCTCTCCTTGCCCAAGCAACTCTTTGTGCTCCTCCACGAATATATTCCAGATTGAGCTCTCCTTAGAATGGGCAATTGATCTCTCTTCCCATGGGGCAATTGTTCTCTCCCCAGATTGGGCAATTCTCTCGTCAAGGGCAATCAACAGTTCGATAGTCTATGCATAAAAGTGGCAAGCATGAGCTACAACAGTAAGATAAATTATAGAAAATTTTAAATAAATCGTCAAACGAACATCTCGAGGAGATTAAGACTTATCCAACACATAATGCCAAATTGCTTAAGAGTTTTTTGTTTTTTTTAAGGATAATAGCACCAACAGTTCTCAAGCTCTAGTTCAATATGCGATGTTGTCATTGAACTTTTAATTTGTGCAATGTGGTCCCTGAACTTTGCCTCAATGCGCAATGTCGTTCTTAAATTTTTAATTCATACAACGCAATCCCAGAACTTTGACTCAATGTACAATATCATCCCTAAACTTTTATTTTGTTCAATGTGATATATGAACTATTGGTTAATGTTCAATGTAGTCCTTACACAAAAACTATTTAAAAATTCATTGATCACAATAAATATTATATCAAAGTTTAGAAACTACATTAAACAAATTAAAAGTTGAGGAGCAATGTTGCACATTAGACCAAAGTTTAGAAATCGCATTGAACAAATTAAAAATTCGAGGATGACATTGCACATTATACCAAAATTTAAAGACCATTTTTGTCATTATCTCTTCTTTCTTTTTATGTCTAATCCCTAAGCAATTTGGCGTTATGTGTTGGATTCAAGGGTCAATTTTTTTCTAGGATTGATAATGACTCCATATAGTCAAAATAATATATGAACTAGCAGCACTAGGTTTCTAATATCAAATGAGTTTAAAGTTTCGTCAAATTTGGATATTCTAGAGGAATTTATGGAAAATTTATTAAGGAGCTGGGATAAGAATGGGTCTTTTTGTATTTCTATTTGCTTCATAGCCCCCTAGGCATTGTATCTTGTTTCTAGATTCATTTATGTCAATAGACAAATGTGGCATTTATGATTTGTCTAGAAACATTGGCCGTTTAGATTTTTAGTCGGAATATGATTAAAAATGATGAGATATGAAATCTAGAGATTTTGTTACCTCTTATTTATTGTTTTGTGAATCATAATTAATAAAGTTGGACATTTTCATATCATATTATATCCATTGTTTAGTATGAAAAGAATATTAGTGTAAATGAAGCTGAAAATGCATCAATGGAGATAGTAAGAATCCATCACAATTCATTGCTAAAGAAACCACAAATGTACACATAGAGATAACTGCCACCAATTAATCCATCTTACATGGCAAATAGGCTTATAGCAACATTCCAAAGCCATGGGTTTGACTATGAAACTAGGCTACACCAACATCGACGGGGTAAATCAAGTAGTGAGTTTCTAATCTAGCAAGAGAGATAAAACATGATCATCCACCTTCACAACTCCGAAAAATATATTATTTCAACTCTCTAGCCAATTTTTTTGAAGTTTCAAGGTGAATCACAACGTCATGGAGAAAAATGAGCTCCAACTCTCTTACTACGTTCATTGATTTAAAGATTTATAGAGGAGAAGGAGCTTAGACCCCCTCACTGTTTTTGTGTAGATTTGATGTGCAACAAATAACTACAAAAGAGTTGTGAAGTAGTTCTTTGCTTCAACATGAACCAGAGGTATGGAGAAGGAGACAAAGAGGGCATGGATTTTTTCTAGAAATCTCATTGCCCTCATTTTTCGAGAATTAGAAAAATCATTTTCAAGTTTCAATCTTTTCATTTAAATTTGAGTTCTTTAACTTCATTTTTATTTACTTATTTCTTTTTATCTTTTCCCTCTCTTTTTCATTCCTTCCATCATTCCTTAATAAAAATTTTATTAAATAATAAACTATATTAATATACCTACATATTGTCAAAGATATAAATACTAAATATATATATAGAATAGAAACAAATTCAAGTATATATATATATATAAAGGAATGAGCAAAAACGGAAATGATTGTTTTTTTGTTATTTTGAATTTTTCTTTTATATTAGAATTCAAATTATTTTTAATATTTATTTTATTTGATTAATTTAAGAATTTTTTTTTTTATCTAAGGAATATAGTTTTATACTATGGATATAAGAAATGGATAATAGTAGAAATGTTTTTTTGAACTTTGGTCTAATGTGCAATATCGTATTTGAATTTTTAATGTATGTAATGTGACCTCTAAACTTCGACCCAATATACAATGTTACTCCTAAAATTTTAAGTTGTTAAATGTAATCCCTAAATTACTTGTGAATGTTTGATGTAGTCGTCCTTAGATTGTATGAAAATATTTAAAAGTTTGAGGACTACATTGAATATTGGATTTTAATTAATGTAATGTGGTCTTTGAATTTTGGCTTAATGTGCAATGTTACTCTTAGACTTTTAATTTGTTAAATGTGGCCCCTAAACTACTTGTAGTTTGATGTAGTTGTCCTTAGACTATATGAAAATGTTTAAAAGTTCAAGGACTATATTGAATACTGGATCAAAGTTAAAGAATCACATTAAACAAATTAAAATTTCAGGAAAGACATTGTATATTAGACCAAAGTTCAAGAATCACATTGAATAATTAGAAGTTCAGGAATGACATCACACATCGACCAAAGTTTAGAGACTGTTTGTATCATTCTACCTATAAGAGATCATGTCTACCTTTGCCCTACCGCCTCCACGGGATATTTTTATATTGGCTATATCTCTCTTTTATCTGACTTTTTCCTACTTTGGGTAGGATTTAAACACACATATTAACTTTTATTCTCGCTACGGAACATAGCTTAAAAGGTTAATGTCTTAAGATTTGCCTACGCTTGGAAGGTTGTTCTAAGTCACGAATCTATAAACCCTTCTAAAGTTTCATTGAGGATGAGTGCATGTTTTGTGAACCTTTGAAATAAACTCTTGAATTAGGGTTTCCTGAACTTTGTATCTTTTCGGTGGTATCCATTCAGTGGTGGATTGGATATGTTTTATGCTGAGGTGGACTCTTTAAGTAGTGAGCATCTACCCTTAATATGCCTTAAGCATCTCGCTCTCATATGCCCTGTATCCTGAGGGGGATTCCTTAGGCGGTGAGCATATCTCTTGTTTCAATTGTATTACCATCTAATTCTACGAAATATTTAATATGAGTTGGTATCAGAGCCTAGGCTATAGCTGGTTCTCCCCTTTGTGGACTCGATGGTGACCGTGGTGATGTCGAACTGAAAGATTTCAGAAGATAGAACAACTCCAAGAACAATTGAAGGAATCTCAATTGTTTAGACGTGACGATCCCCATTACCCCGTGAAGGAAAAGACAATGAAGAGGAGATTACCCCTTCCGTTTTGTTCATTCCAACCCATCTAGTGAAGAGGCTCCTTTGCACCATCATCAGAAGAATCGTAATTCTTAGGATTTTGATATAAAAATTGACATCTCAAAAGACTTCATCTACTGGCTTGAGACCGTTGAAAGAGTTTCTAGTTATAAGAATGTTGCCGAGGATCAGAAGCAGAAAAGGAGATCCCAATCATTTTGCATCCTTCATTTGACGACACCCATGATGTTTATGTTCAACGATACTGATACATTACTGAGTTTCCACTTATGGAGGACGTTCGACAGTACTGATGTGCTCGGTGCTTTTATTCCAACCACAACAGCCTATCAAATGAATCCTAGAAAGTGATTCCTCATGGGCACGTTAGACAAATTAAACCAAAAGTTGATGGCTCATCCTGAGTAAAGAGAGTTGATGAAAATGCTTAGAAGATAGAATGGCCCGACAGTTAAAAGAGTCTGGACAATCTCTATACATCAATAATGAGAATGGAATAGACATGACGACAAGTCTTTTCATCAATCGGCAGTGGACGATAAAGGAACAAATCAAGGAGATTAAGACTTATCCAACACCTAATGTGATGTTTAGAGGTTAAGTCGATCTCTGCACGCATAACTTCGAGTTCAGTTACATCTGAGCTTTGATGATAATATTGGGCTTCAATATAGTCAAGTGATAAATGGATGGAAAGCTCTGCGTGTCTACTTTTAAGGAAATGAAGTTTCATACAATTTGGAGAGTTCTAGAGGACGTCACAGATAGAATACCAGGAGTTGGTAAGGAAATTCAAGAATGAGTCATTTAGTATTTCTACGTGTCTTGTTGAGACCAGTGCATTGCGTTTTATTTTCTAGAGAAATTTGGGTCAAGAGTAACTGTTAGCGTTTGTGTTTTGTCTGGGGATTGTTGGTCCTTTCTTGGTAAATAGAAGGTTAGCGTCCTTTCACTGTGGATAAGTAAGTTTTTCGATGTTGGTAGGAATCCTGGGTTAGAGTTCCCTCGACTCTGTACTTATCTGGTGAATTGCATTGAGCGATGATTTCATACCCTAGTAAATTTCTTAGGTAGTGAGAATCTACCTCCATATGACCTCTATCTAAAGGCGGATTCGTTGGTGAGTGTCTATCCTATCATACGCCCAGTATTTCTTGTGTCGCACATTTGTTGCTTTTTAAATGTCCGTTTCTTTCGGTATTAAAAACCCTTTTCTCTTTTCATCCGGAGAAGACATTGCATCCTCTTCTTCAAATCTATTGAAGTGCAAAAATAAAGATAATATTAGAAGGTGTGAGGCGTTTCTCTATTTTCAATATTCCTAAATTGCCCTTTCCCAAGTCTCAATTGTGAAAAATCACATCCAAAGGGCACAACTCCTGAGATTTTAAACTATACATATTCTCATTTGATTTCCTTGGATCACACAACCTTTCAAATCCCCCCCCCCCCCCAATTTTTACTCCTTTTTTGACAATTTTAAATTTTCTTCACTAATCTTTTCCCTGCAAATCCTTATTCGATATTGTCAATAGCTTCTCTACTTCTTTCTGTTATACTCATTAAACAGTCAGAGTGACGAATTGTAGTCCTGAGATGGGGAAAGGAAAAGGGCACAATGTTTCTCTACTTGGGATGGGGAAAGAACGGATTATATGTATTTTGCAGTCTTCTGAAATTTGCAAATCCGTTCTTATTGAGGTGATTGATTTGGTAGTCGTCATGGTGTTTGTTCGTACACTACAACGAACTCTTAATTTTCTTTTTACCCTTATCATTTTCTCATTACCTTGTAGCTCACATAATGAATTGATTTCTATAAAGAAAGTAATAAAGAAATTGATTTATCGGACGTAAATAAAAATAAATGAAGAAAATTTCATCCGATGGTCAGTAGTCACATGCATTGCAAGTGGGAATTTCGTCTTCATATTACTCAATTGTATGTTCCAAAGTAAATATTGTAACATATTATGTGAATGGATAGTTACATAAAATGAAAAGACGCAATTCAATGTCCCCAAATCTTTTCAAGACAAAGACAATAAAAGAGTTAAAATGAATAAAGATAAATATATGTGAAAGATTCATGATACCATTTTCCTGGTAGACAATGAATTGCATTAATACAATTTTAGTTAATAGCTAAATTAACTAATAGTACTGTTCTTGAATTAACAGCTATTCAAATAAAATAGTGGCCATAATAAATGAACTTAGCTAACCTATTAATTAAAAAACAGTAGATTCATGTCATGTTACATTTAATTAAATTTAAACACACTATAATCTTAAGTACAGAATAAGATACAACGGAATTAGCACAGCTATAATGAATATATAGAAAAAGTGATTTAAATGTTTTTTGGCTCCAAATAAGTATAAGTGGGTTATACAGGAAATAATTTGCATAATAGTCGCCTAATTGTTTGGTGGCAGACACCTATAGAAAGAGTAGGTTGGATATAAGAAAGCGTTGTTCGGATTAGATTAAGTGGTGGATCATAGTTCTATTAGTACATTTTATATTTAATTTAAATATGATAAGCTTCAATCGGTTCTAGTGCCCCAATTTCTCCAACCGGTTTCCCTTATTTTCCGTAAATTGTTCTAAGGATATATTGTTGTTTCTCAACTTACTCTAATTTATGTTTAGCATGTGGAATTTAGAAGTTCTAGGTACTAAGAAGGTGCTCACTCAAAATGGTAAGTGAGTGTATTATTGTCTTTATGGCAATGGACTTAGGTCTTGTTGAGAGCATTTTCATTAAGCACGGTCACTAAATTTATAAAAAGATACTTACCTTAAACCATTGCAATTCTCTTTGCATTTCGTGAGCTGATCCGTAGACATTTCTTATGGCATAGACATTATTTTTGTACCTTGCTGCTGCGAGTATCATAGCCTTTGATTCTTGCTGTGTAGGCGCTGGAACTAATGACAACTCATTGGTTGAGCTTACCTTCAGAAAGAGTTTGAGAATGCCTTCTTGGCGATGCAGCACAGCAAGCATCCTCGACTTCCTACCGTAAGGCGTAATCCAGAAAAGCTCCGGGAAATACTGAATACATAGCTTCATGAGTTCATTGATTCCCCTCGCCGTGGCTTGACCCAACAGGTCGATCTCTTCAAAAAACTCGGCGATCTCAGTAGTTTTCATATTAGAGATCTCGATGCAAACTTGTTCTGCCAACTCCAAGGCCCTCGTGTGTCTCAGCTTCACCTTGTGAATCCTCTTGATTATAGGGACTACAAAATGTTTAAAAAAAAAAAGAGGAAATAGAAAATGAAAGACGGAGAGGCGGCAATTGGGCTTCACTGAAAAACAAAAAAGGGTTGTCTCCCGAATGTATGAATTTGACACCAAATTGCATCTGAAAACAGGATACTATTTGTCATACTTTCCCACAAAACCCCGACCACATTTGAAGCTTGGGTTGGTGGGTGATTGGGAAAAGTATCTCATTTTTTTCTTCATCGTTCAGGAAAGATATTTTGATCATTGTTATTTCTTCCGGATCCTGTCCTCAAATGCAAAGTGTGGGTTTTAGTAATTGCTAATGCAAAATAAGGTTTGGCATTTTCCAAAAAAAATGGTTTATATCAGGTCTAGATGAAAAAGGTAATAAGATGTAAACAAAGCAGAAGTGACGAGAGTAGGTGAAATCAACTAGTTAGTCCCAAACCTATGGGTATAAATATCAATTTAGTCTTAAATCTTCTAATTATGCCAATTTGATTATAGATCTTTATGTGAAATTCTAATATAATTTTTCGGTCAATTTTTGCCGAAAATCACTACTGTGACGGTGTGCAACCACATTGAAATTTTGAGTAAAGATTTAGGACTAATTGACATTTGTATAATAGTTTTAGGACTGACTGGGTAATTTTTTCAGTGAGAGTATTAGTGAACAAAGTGGTCTTCCTTGAAGTTGTTCTGGAAGGGTAGAAAGAACGGATGAAGGAAAGTGTAGATCTTCATTTATCTATAAAGACGAGGAAATTCAAACCAAAGAATTTTTTTTTTTTTTTGAATGATTGACTTTTCCCTATTATAATGTAAATCATGATTAAAAGAATAATTATAAGACTTAACCTGATAGAACAACTTTGAAGATAACCTCTCTAATTACACGTGTCTCGCTATAGTAAATCATAGTAATATTTGCATTCATTAAATTATTTCAAATAATGTGCATAGCTGCTCATGATTTTAAAAAAGAAAATGTTCACATTAACTGTACAATCGTTTATGTTGTTATTTATGCTCAATACAGGAGTAAATGTTAATTTTTTCTCCATTCTATTTGTCTCTAATAAAATCAAAACTTCCACATGAGCTCACAATAATGGTATGTCACTTTCGAATTTACTTGGTACACCTTAATGACACAGTGAGTACCGTTAACTCGACTCAATTCTAAAATAACTTTTGATTTAATAAAAATAAGAAAGAAAACGATATTTCTGTTTCCTTTTTGTTCTTCGAAAAAAAAAAAAAAATAGAACAAACGAGGACTAGGGCTAAAGGGTATATCGGGTGCATATAAAAATTGTGGGGAGATGACACGATGAGTAAAGTTGCAGGCAAAAGTTGTGAATGAGTTTTGGGAACTGAAAGGATTTTAGGGGTGCATGACAAATTAAAGTTTTTGTTCCAGGAACAATTTTTCTATTTTAGACTTGTTTCTGGAATAGAAATCCATTTGATAAAATTATTTCATTTTTTTATTTATGAAATAGATTTTTGTTCTAGAAATAGGTTTGGAATAGAAAGCAGAAGTAAAAAATTTTTACTTTTCTATTTCTAGAACAGAAATGAGAAACAAAAATTCTTCTCATCGTTCGTTATTGCTATGAATCGGTCATCCATCCATTGCTGTCAACTATCGTCTGCCGATCACCGCTGGCCACTGCCTGCCGGCCACCGGTCGTCGGTCGCCGCCAGCCGCCAGTCGCCAACCGCCACCACTGATCGCCGCCGTTCGAAAGGGGAAAATTTTGTGTCATTATCAAACAGGTAATTTTGCTTAGAAACTCATCTAGAAATAGAAATAGAAAAATCTATTCCTCTTTAAGAAATCAATTTTTGGCCAAAATGATTATCATTCGCGCCCTTGGTGGTCGAGTAATGTCCTGACAACTTTCCTGCATTTCAGGTCCACCTCTCTAAACAATCTTAGAAGCGCACTTCTCCATATTTTCTTCATCCATACAAAATTTATTTCTAAAGTTCTCCCAATAAATCTTGAGTATAAGATTACAGGAGAGGAGCGAGCTTTGTTACCATTTTAGATAACAACTCATTGGGAACATTATCTAATCAGTCATAAACTTATTATATGAATACCAATTCAATTCCAAACTTTTTAATTTACAAATTTAATCCTAAATCATTGCGCAAAATTCCAATATAATCCTTTTAGCCAATTTTTTCCTTAATGTGTTGGTCAAGTCTCACCAACTATCCTATGTAATACATTGCCACATCAATAACTCCCGAGGAAAATTAACCGTAATAACTATATTGGAATTTTGCACAAAAGTTTAAGATTAAATTAGCAAGATTGAAAATTTTATGACTTAATTAGCATCTGTCTAATAGTTTTATGACTAATTGGACAATTTTTCTGAATTTTTAACCTTAAATTGTATCGAGAGGAAGTAGCAATAAAAAATAATAATATTTAGGCTTAAGCGCTTCACCATTAAAGGAGGAAACAACTACATATTGGTTTATTGTTCTTATTCTCTCAAAAAGAAAAAAAAAATCTACGTGCATGATAGAAATGACGAAGTGAACATGATTTCAATAATCAAGATTAAGGAAGAAGTCCAAGGTTAACATAACTCATATTTTTTTCTTTTGGCCGAAAACGTTACTCATATTCAGTTAGCCATGACCACGATGAATTCCGAGGTTAAGTTCATGTCTTGCCTCAATTTGCAATTTCAAGGATTCTTTTATACCTTTTTTCAGTTTCGAGTCTTGCAATTAGAATTTCGTGAATACATGAAATCTTCAAAAATATAAACATACTGACATAAAGAATCATATACAAATTTATTTGAATTTGAATATTTTTTAAAATATTAATGTTATATTCATTGTTGATGTAAAGAACAACTTAAACTTCACCATTGGAGAATTGGCATATGGCAAATCTTATTGTAGAGCTTACTTTAAATACACATTCACTAATGCAACAGTCAATGTGTAAGGATAGTTCTAAACAGGCACTAGACCAAACAAATATAAAATTAGCTAGGAACATTTTTTCTACTTACGAAAGAAGTATGAAAACTAAAAGGCCATAGAGAGAGAGAGAGAGAGAGAGAGAGAGAGAGAGAGAGAGAGAGAGAGAGAGAGTATCTTCATAAAATGGAAGCATACCTATATTTTTGACAGCACACCAAAGTAACCTTGTAAGATATCGTATCGCTACAATTAGATTGTAAATAAAACCAAGTCAGTGGATATTGTGTATAAATGAAATGAAGATGCTTTATCAAAGCAAACAACATTCATATTCACATTGACTAATAGTTGGGATTGTAAGTGATGGATTAGAATAAAGGAACCCACTCAGTGGAGCTCCGCTTCGTTTTGCAGCTCCTCCCGTACTAGTTGCGGGTCAATTCTTTCGTTACATTGTACAATAAATAAAGTTATACAATACCAATGCACTTGGTTGAACCACGAGATAAGCTGATCTATAAAGTAGTTTGATTTCAAGCCATTCTTCAAGTAAAACTAGGTCAAGGAACGAGCATATATACTTCAAAGAAACAATCATTTTCGGTTTGCTTTGCTAGGAGGGAATCAATCAATCTAAGAACACTGACTTAAAGTTCAAAATCATGGAAGGCCCTAAATTAGATAATGCTCAACTGTAAAAATGCAAACCCACCTGGATCCGTTGACGTTTGCATATTCCTTGAATTTTCATCTGTAAGTTTGTACTTCAAGTCCACCGGAATATCTTCAGTTCAAATGCAAAAGATCAGGCAACAAGCCAGGTATGATCTTGAAGGGAATCAGTAATGAAGGGATGCGAATGCAGAAAGTACTGACATCTGTATATTAATGCTTCCAAAACACTGAACCTTGCTCCGCTGAGAAAGTCAACTTCCTTCCTTGCCAGCATGCTCAGTATAGACATGCCTCCATGCTTTCCGCGTCTCATCTTAATTAAATTAGGGTCTTGCCCTACTATATCTAGGGCGATTTCTATCCGAATTCATCAGCAAAGTTGTTCAGGAAAAAGAGTCTAGAATGAAGGAAAAAACAGATGGAATTGAGATAAAGAGCGATGGTGATCTTACCATAATGACCAGCGTAGGTGAGATTTATAATAGCTTCAATCAAAGAGGGACTACTGAAGGGACGACTTGGCGAATTGTTTGTTGTCTCTTTCGCCAGGAACCGTGCAATTTCCTCATGCATATTTGATTCCTGAGCAGATATCTTCAAAGGAACATTTCCTTCGTTATCTGGAAGTTGCGTCAGATTGGGATTACTTTCAACTAATGCCTTGACCATCCTTATACTTCCACACTGTACAGCATTGTGGAGGACTGTGCGGCCATCACAATCAACCATTTCAAGCGCTTCCAGAGATGGAGACAAGAGCTCAATCAGGTCCTCAACAAATTGGTCTTGTGCACTCAAAGCGGCTATGTGAAGCACTGTTTCGAATCTGCTTGTTATTTTGGCCGTCTTTGAAGCAGGATCCTGTTCAAAAATTATTTGAGCAGATTTCCAATCACCCTTGATTGCGGCTCGCAATAATGGTCGGTAATCGTGTTCGTTTACTACATTTTCCGACATTCCTGCAGTAAATGCAAACTTTTCAGGCCATTTTGTAAATACCTTTTCCTCGCAGACATGGAAAGGTGTCCCAGAAAAGAAAAAAATTATCTAGATCCGCCCCAAATATTAATTTCACAATGAAATAACTATTTCGAGAAACAACACACCTGGAGCACCTCTAAATTCAGAAGAAGTTGATTCAATGATTAGACGAAAATCTTCAATATCTGCAGGAGAAAGAGGGAACACAAAATCATTTTCATATTGTTCTTTTTTCCTTCTTTTTCCTAGCCACCGTCAGCATTCTTTTTGTTTGATGATAAAGCAAACAAAAAGAAACATACGAAAATACAAATTGCAGCATGTTTTAAGAACACAACGCTTGTACCACATCTTTTCTGGGTTGGAAGTTGAACATGTACCTGCTGGTGGTTTTGCATGATTCAAATTTGATTGTTCTTCACTTGCTTGCATCATCATTTATGAAGCACGGACTTTCCGACACGTGATCAACTTTTTTCAACACGTTTCAACACGTGTGTCCAAAAGACGTTGGAGGGTGGAGGCAAGGGCGAGGGAGCAGAGATGAGGCCGTGAGCGATGGCGAGCCCGTGACGGCGAGAGATGGCTAGAGAAAGAGTAGAGACTAAGGCGAGGGCTGGCACTCTATGATGCTGCGATGGATCGGTGACAAGGCTACAGCTGCGAGGGAGGAAGGGCCGGAGGCGAGGCGGTGAACTATTGTGATGAGGACCAAGAGCAAAAAGAGATCGAGAGGAAGGGGTCGTGCGGCGAGGAGGAGGAGGAGGAGAATGATGGTGCTACTAGGGTTTTTTTAGAAGGAAACTCAAAAAGAATATAAAAGAAAAAAAGGACTTGGCGTGACTTTTCATTTTGGAGGAAGGGAGAAGTGACAGCATGTGAGGTGGTTGGGGAGGGAAAGTAGTTAAATAAATTTGGGGGGGGAGGGTAAGAGATGAGGGAAAGAAGGGAAGTGGGGGTTAGGGGTGGACCCCGATGGGACTTTTCTTTTAATCTAAAAAATAAATAAATGAAATTAAAAAGTAATCTCAAAAATA
This sequence comes from Eucalyptus sp. ANBG9806169, assembly GCA_014182395.1. Taxonomy (NCBI): domain Eukaryota; kingdom Viridiplantae; phylum Streptophyta; class Magnoliopsida; order Myrtales; family Myrtaceae; genus Eucalyptus; species Eucalyptus sp. ANBG9806169. The sequence goes on along the minus strand of CM024575.1, from coordinate 50,450,951 downwards.
AAAGTATTGAATATTGAATGATGATAAATTTTGGTTATTGTAGAAGATCATGGATTTTTAAATAAGTTGATTCTAATTTCTTGTTTTTATTTTTATTTTTTTGGTAAGGTGATTCTAATTTCTTGTTAGTTATTAGTTTCATCAATAACTTTGTTAAAGTTAGAAATATGTTTCCAAATATGGATATGCCTTTCGAATTTTCATTAAATAGATTTATTAATATTATTTATGTAAATTCGTTATAAACTCTTTTTTAATTAATTAATTATTTATGAATTTGAATCATATTCATTTAATATACAAGGTATCCCAACGTATTAGAATTCTCTATTTTGGAAAAATGACATGTCGACGTGTCGTGTTGTGTCGTGTCATGTCGCGTATCGGTGCTACTTAGATCGTCATTACGTTGTTCTTCTGGATACAGCGTTTGAACAACCAAGTAAACAAAGAGTGCAAAAGAGACTTTCTACTTTCCTAGAAAGTTGAAGCTGTCATGTCAATCGGCTTATGTTGCAAGGCCTCTTAAAACCGTGCTCAGGGGTCTACCACTTCCCGAGTTATGCCTTGAACCTTAATTGTTTTTATAATAGTTTATTTGGTGATATATTGAAATAATGTAGTATTGTATAATAACATAGCATGTGGTCTTTGTCTCATGCCTCATGTGGTTGTTATCTTCACTTCAATATTTATTAACTGGGTAGTCGCCATGACCGGTGATTCTTGGGTAAAACTTCAATTTCTCTATTTTGATATTCTTTTGTTCTCTAAAACATTAAAAAAAAAAAAACAAAAATTCTTTTGGTAATATTAGTTAATTTTTTCTATTCCTCATAATAGAAAAATGGTTAGTGAATAGATTTGGAATAGAAATAAAAAAAAAAAAAATATATATATTTTTTATTTCTCAGAACAAATTCTAAAACAATGTCTTTTTTTTTATTGTTTTTTTCCTTCCTTCTTCTTTTTTTCCTCGAACTAGCCATCGAGCCTCAAAGATGACGGACAATTGGCTAGAGATGAGGGTTTGGCAAGCCTCACCATGGTTGGTCGGGTTAACCTCGCGGTGGCCGGGCGAGGTCAAGCCTCGCTAGTGACTTGGCAAGGTCAACCACTCCAGCCCTCATCTTTGGCCGATTGCTGGTGATCGTTGATGCTTAATGACAATTCATAGGAGAAAGAAGAAGGGGAAAAAATTAAAGATTAGAAAGAATCTTAGAAAAATATTTAAAAAAATAAAAAATTCACATCACAAAAAAATTGACAATCATACCAAATGCTTATATATTGTTTTTTTATTCTCTGAATATAAATTTAAGAAATTCATTCTTTTGTTCAAAAACTTGTTCAAGAAATAAAAATGAAAAATTATTTCTAAATAGACATGTTCTCAAAAATAGAAATGTTACCGAATACACCCTAAATGCCTGTCTCATTCTCAACCCAATTGTGATATATTTCATTCTTATATTAAATTTTTCTATGGATTGCATTTTATCATTCACGTATTGATCTTAACTTCTTAGGAATCTTTTGTTAAAATTTGACATACAATCATAAGGAAATAGCGAGAAAAAGAGATTTGAGACGTAATGTTTTATCTTGATTCGCTCTCAAATTATGTCTACATCTAGTAAAAGGATTTCACTATAATTAATACTTTGTACCTCTCTGTTACATTTCTCAAGTAAAACAGAAAGAGATTATATATATATACACACACACACAATAGCTATTCATGGATTCAAATCCAAACTATTAATAAAATATAAATTCAAATTATTAAAGCTATTTGGTGGCTTAGGGGCATTGTCCCCGTGACCCGACTGGGGCAGCCCCTAGGCCCCCACTCCTCGTTGAGGAGCAAGACGCCTTTGCCTTCTTGTGTCTTCTTGTCCATGAGTAATATGAATCGTACTCTAATATATTTGCAATAGCTAAAAAATTGTTTAGATTTAGCGTTTATTCGACTCATCATGTCCTCAGAAAATGAGTAATGAAATAGATTTCTAAATGCTTTTCCCCATATACTGATTTTGATATTTTGAGTAGCCAGCTTTTGTTGAAGCACGGTATTGCGGACCACGTGCAAGTTCTTATAGATTGTCAAGATATGAATATTCAGAGATTCAGTATGGGTGATGGTCGTACGTTGCGAATTTCGAATTGCTATTTTGTCCTGAGTTAACACAGCACATGGCTCGTACTGTTTTTTCACTCATGCCTCGTGTCATGTGTCGGTTATGTTGACGTCTCCCTGGCCGAAACACCGCCGGTTCGAGGAAGAATGGGCATGTTTATTGTTTACTTTGCGTGAATTATACAAGTGGACCTCGGAGGCACTTTTTCCGCATCACGTGCATTCTCTCGCCAGATTTCAAATTTTCTCCCGTCCGTTATTCTATTTTATTTTTGAAAAAGAGGAAATATGTAAAGCGGCTAACCGCATACGCCTTGTCTCATTATATGCACATAACATATATGTAAGATTCTAGTCCATGAGATTATTAATTACAAAGTCGCGTAGTTTGACATCAACCTTTTCCCCGAGAAATAAAAGTGGTATGACTCTTGTTTGCTTTCTCCAGGATTTTTAGTGGGGAATAGAATAGTCAAACCAGTGAGTTTTGTTGAATTTGGTTGGGTCAAAAGTGGATCCAACATAAATCGACTCATTTAATCTATATTTACTCCTTTTTATATAATATAATTTTAATGATTCATATATGATCCAAACCAAACCCATACCTAACCCAACCCAATTTAGACTCTAATCCTTAGCAATTTCCCTAAATATGGAAACATTGAAAGCAACTAGAAAATTGTTATCTTTTTATAATTTTAATTTCGAAATCATTTTTCCATTTATTGATGATAAAGCATTATAGAATTTACTTGTGAACTATTTTCATTCTTGAGTAAAATTAGAAATTACAAAAATCAAATGAATTATCTTTGCATTGGATAACATCGTTTTGGACAATGGATAATGTATATCTTGAGAAAACACAATGACGAAGGATTTTGCCTTTTAAAATATGGATTTTAATACTAATTGAGGAGAAGGAAATATTACCGAAAGAATTACTAAAAAAGTCATAAACTTATTATAATTGCATCAATTTAGTTCTAAACCTTTTTCTTTGGCCAATTCAATCCCAAACCTTCTGCATGTATTTTAGTTCAGTCAATCCAGCTAATTTTAACTGACAGACTCTAACATAGACTTTTTAAAATAATATTTTAATATTTTTTCTTTTTTCTTTTCGTTTCTTTAGCTTTTTCCAATCCACTTAGGGCTAGGACGCCCTCATCGGTAAAGAAAGAAAGAATTATACAAAAAAATATATTATTAAATATTATTTAAAAAAAGTCCATGTTTAATCCTAGCCAGTCATAATTACCAAATGGACTGAATTGACACAAATACAAAAGATTTAAGATTAAATTAATACAAAAAAAAGTTTAAGACTGAATTGGTACAATTGCACTTAGGACTTTTTTTTTTTGTAATTTTCCCAATATTATCACTGGACCTTTATTCATTTATATCTTAGAAATTTATAGATTTATAAATTCTGAAAAAAAATTAAAGATGTGCATCTTATATTAAATATTTACCTACCAATGTATATATGACAAAAAATTTGTTACTACACCTCAAGACTTGCCGTTGTTCCCTTTCTAGTTTACATGCCCAATTGATATGAACAAATGACTATAGCTAATATTTGTCAAGCTGATTTGACCGGATAAAACAAATTTTCTATTACGTTTTCATTTCCTTTCGATTTTTTTCGATAAGTCAGTATATATGTACAGATATAAAAGAGCATGAGACCGAGGCCACCACACGTTCAAAAAATCACACGTTAACCATTAAGATTCCGATTGAAGAGAAAGGGTCTGAGCCTATCTATCGAAAATTACTTCCTAATCTCAGAAAAATTAATTAGACTTCCTCTAATTGCACTCCTAATTATCATCAAATTTGGTATCAAGATTACAACAAATGGAGCATTATGCAAACACTCGTTTCGGGTCATCCGTATATCAATATGAAAAAGCATTCCTGGAAAGCTTGAACAACCAGTGAGGCGATGGTTTTCCTTGAAAGCCCAGGATGATTCCGCAAACTAATTTCCAGTCGTATGACTAGTTTAATGGAGGAACTGCTCTTATTTCTTTTATTTCATTTCCATCACAGGGGCAAAACATGGTCCGAGTCAAATCCATTTAGACCCATTTTTAATTGTTCTTTGCTTCTTACAAGTCATTTGAACTCATACATAAATAAAATACAAGTGACCCACTTTAAACGCGGCCTAACAAATTTGAGAGGAAAAATGGGTTAGTAGTGCACCAATTTTTCTCATGAGTCAAAGTCAATGTGGTTGTCATGTCGACTTCCATATTATTTGCCTATTGAGTCACCGTGCTTAGGATATCTGGACATACAACAATAACAAACCCATCTGCCAGAGAGACTCGATTTGTTATGGATTTGATTCTATATGCAGATGATGACTAAAGGCTACCAGCCAATAATTGAGTCCGTGTCCTGCAAATGATATACTCGAGCAACGTGACCTGTATTATAGTCTGTCACAAGCACACCAATCTGGACTTGTCCTTCACGTCATATGCTACAGTTCTTCGATGTTTCTCGGCGGCTCTCCGGTGGGAAACCAATGGAAATTTTGAGTCATGAAATAATGAAATGGATCTGTCTAATTCTCAGTCGAATTCTAATGTGTTTCCTTCTAATGTTTTATCTTCTACCAATGACACTTTAGCAAAGACCTTGATTTCTCGGGAATCCGTACAACAGCTAGCAAACAGTTCAGATTTTATGCTATTAACTTATAATGTCTTCAGAACATGGGTCAATGGCACGAGGGGGTGCATGTTTACCTCTTTTTGGTCAAGATGTGATTTATTTATGTTTTCCTCACTGGCTCTGATTTGGCTGCATTGACTAACTGTATACACCTGCTAGATTTGAAACTTCTCAGTCTTCATTTTCTTTTCTTCTTTAAAAAAAAAATGCTTACAGCGGCTAACCGTGTGCTCTTTGTCAATTAAACTCTTTTGGTTGTTATATCCATGAAAAAATTGAAAAAAAAAAAAAACTGACATAATTCTTTCTTCTTCCTGATTGCAGCACTTCATATTTTTACGAAGTTGTTCATGGTTGAAGCAGTTGGAGCTTTACAAAAGTTTCTCTCGACTGCTACCTAAATTGTGGGTATGATTCCACCTATGAAGTCATTAACCTGGCCCATTCTTCGTCTGTTTCGATTTCTGAGAATACTATAGCGATATACAGGCTATGTAGCACGGACACGGCGACACGGACACGTGACACGACACGACACGACACGCGACACGTCATTTCTCAAAAAGTAGAGAATTTCGACACGTTCCGACACGTTAAATATTAAATAAATATTTTTATTTTTAATTAATTTGATTCAAATTCACAAATAAATAAATAAATAAATAAAGAGTTTACAATGAATTTATACTAATCATATTAATAAATCTTACACTTTTTTTATTTTATTATCCCAAATTTACATTTATTTTTCGAAATCCCCCTCCCCCAAATTTACTTTTATTTTTGAAAACCCCGCCCCCAATCTGCGCCCAAACTTCCCTCGTTCTTTTACCCCCAATTTTTTTCACTTTCTTTTCCCTCCCCACCAATTAATGGGTCGATTCCCTCCACCCTCAAATTAATTTTTATTCTTTCCCTCCCACCGTCCATTTCCCCACCTGTTCGTCACTTTCCCTCCCCCAAATGCGTACCCATCAGACTCCCAATTTTTAATTATTTTGAGTTATGAGAAACCCTAGCTTCTTTCTTCCTCCTTGCCGCTCGCGACCTTTCCTCTTCTCTTCCTCCCTCCTCGCCGCTCGCGACCTTCCTCTTCTCTTCCTCCCTCCTCGCCGCACGCACGACCCCCTTCCTCGCCGCTCGCCGCTCCTCGCCCGACCCCCTTCCTCGCCGCTCGCCGCTCCTCGCCTTCGCCCGACCCCCTTCCTCACCGCTCGCCGCACGCCCGACCCCCTTCCTCACCGCTCGCCGCTCCTCGCCCGACCCCCTTCCTCACCGCTCGCCGCTGCTGCCGCTCCTTGCCCGACCCCCTTCCTCGGAAGGGCCGCTTGCCGCTCGCCGCACGACCGCCTTCCTCTCCTCTTCCTCTCGCCTTTGATTCGTCTCTCGCCGTCGCTCACGGTCTGCTTCCTCCCGGACACGCGTGTCGAAACGTGTCGGCAAGGTTGACCACGTGTCGGAAAATCCGACACGCGTTGACAGCGTGTCCGACCGTGTCCCGAGCGTGTCGACGTGTCCGACACGCTCCGACACGTGTCGGACATGACACGGAAGCACGGACAACGTGTCCGTGCTTCATAGTATACAGGTGATTCTATTGATGAAAATAACAGACATCTGATTATCTCAACCAATTTTTCACAAGCATGAAGATCTTGCAATTGACATCGGAAAAGATATATGAAAAAGATAAATGAAGATCTTCCTTTACATAATATTTGCCAACAAATAATGTTTACTATTTAGCAAACACATATCTCATATTATCTTTTCTTTTTCAATATCTTGAACATATAATTTTTAATGCTCCAAAAGTTTTCTCATTGAAAAATGTTTAGATAGTGATATTGCTTCCTTAAATTGACGGTTCCCATATCAAATGTAGCTAATAACTCACTTTCCGTAAGAAAAATTCTATTTCCTCCCCCGGGATTAACGTGAATGACATAAATGCCTTGAAAGACATCAAATCAACATAGGATAGTGGCAACACCAATGATTGATACTCCAACTACAGTAAAATTACCAAAAAATTCCTTAATTATACCAATTTAGTTTCAACTTTTCAATTGCACCAATTTAATTCTACATCTTTTAATAATTTGCTAATATAGTCATTCTGATCAATTTTGACTAGAAAACGCTAACATAGTGGTCCAATCAATGTCGACTATCCTATATAGTGCATTGACGCTGATATAGACAATTTTTAAAAATGTTGCTGAATTTTTTTCTTCTTTTTTCTTTTTTTCCTTTTTTTCCTTTTTGTTGGTGGGTCACCATTGCCTAAGATTGGCCACCGGTGAAAAGAAAAAAGAAATAGTAAAAGGAAAAAAAAAAACAAAGAGGAAAGGGGAAAAAAGAAAAAAATTCAATTTTTTTTTAAATTGTCCATGTTAGTGCCGATATGCCACATAGAACGACTGGTACTAACTAGACTGCCACATCAACGTTTTCTGATCAAAATTGATCGAAAGAACTACATTGGCGAATTACCATAAGGTTTATGATTGAATTGTCACAATTGAAATATTTAGGACTAAATTGGTATAAATGTAATAAGTTTAAGAATTCTTTGGTAATTTGCCCCCTCCCCCCAATTGCTATATTAAGATGAGTAAATTAGAATCTCAAAAATCTATAAGTTAACAAGCAAGTTACATTCATTAATAATAGTCTCTAAGCTTTGAACTTAAACGCAGACAGATTTAGGTTGTGCATTATGAATATATACATTATGAATCATGTAGTGAGAGTCTAAGTAAATGAATTTGTAAAACCTTTCTTTTAATAGGTTATTTAGTCAACTCCAATCAAGCAATAATATGAAATAACTATGAAATAAAGATAAATGATTTAAATACAAGTTTAGTTGTTGTAGAATTCATTATATTAATTGTCATGACCTACCCCTCAATACGGAGGGAATTATAGGTTTCTAGGTATTCCTTAAAAGACTGGCCTACGACTCTTGATTAGGCTTAGCCTTTCCCAAGCCTATGCTTCGCATGACATTGGAGCATTCATTAAAAATAATAATAATAATAATGTGAAGTCGTCAGTAGCCTATTGGGTTGGCTAGAAATCAAGAGAAGCGTGAGAGTATACTTTACTTTCTATGCAACCAAATAATTTAGGGTCAATAACTTGATTACACTAATTAATCAAGTGAAGCATGGAAATATACTTCACTTATTCTCATGAGTCAAAGTTGATGTGGTTGTGATGTTGACTTCCATATTATTTGCCTGTTGAGTCGCCGTGCTTAGCGGATCATGTTCATAATGAACACGGTGATTGAGGATATCTGGACATAAAAAAAAAAATAACAAACCCATCTGCCATTTATTCGATTTGCTATGGATTTGATTCTATATGCAGATGATGACTAAAGGCTACCAGCCAATAATTGAGTCCGTGTCCTGCAAATGATATGCTCGAGCAACGTGACCTGTATTATAGTCCGTCACAAGCACACCAATCTGGACTGGTCCTTTGCGTCATATGCTACAGTTCTCCGATGTTTCTGGGCGGCTCTCCGGTGGGAATCCTACGGAAATTTTGAGTCATGAAATAATGAAATGGATATGTCCATTCCTCAGTCGACTTCTTATGTGTTTCCTTCTAATGTTTTATCTTCTACCAATGGCATTTTAGCAAAGACCTTGATTTCTCCGGAGTCTGTACAACAGCTAGCAAACTGTTCAGATTTTTATGTTTATTTAACTTATCATGTCTTCAGAATATGAATCAATGGCACGAGAGGGTGCATGTTTACCTCACTTTAGTCAAGATGTGATTTATTTATGTTTTCCTCACTGGCTCTTATTTGGCTGCATTGACCAACTGTATACACCTGCTAGATTTGAAAATTGTCGTCTTCATTTTATTTTCTTTTATTTTCTTTTTTAGAAAAAAATGCTTACGGTGGCTAACCATGTGTTCTTTGTTATTAAACCTTTTCGGTCGTTATATCCGTGAAAAAATTGAAAAAAAAATTTAACATAATTCTTTCTTCTTCCTGATTGCATCGCTTCATATTTTTACGAAGTTGTTCATGGTTGAAGCAGTTGGAGCTTTACAAAAGTTTCTCTAGACTGCTGCCTAAGTTGTGGGTATGATTCCAACTTTTTAGAATTCATTAACCTGGCCCGTTCCCTCTGTTTCGATTTCCGAGAATACTCCAGCGATATCCAGGTGATTCTATTTGATGAGAATAACAGACATCTAATTATCTCAACCAATTTTTCACTAGAATTAAAAGCGTGAAGATCTTGCAATTAACATCGGAAAAGATATATGAAAAAGATAAATGAAGATCTTCCTTTACATAATATTTGCCAACAAATAATGTTTATTTTTTAGCAAACACATATCTCATATTATCTTTTCTTTTTCAATCTCTTGAACATATAATTTTTACTGCTTGAAATGTTTTCTCATCGAAAAATATTTAGACAGTGATATCGCTTCCTTAAATTGATGGTTCCCATATCAAATGTAGCTAATAACTTACTTTCCGTTAGAAAAATTATATTTCCTCCCATGGGATTAGCGTGAAATGACATAAATGTCTTGAAAGACATCAAATCAACGTAGGATAGCAGTAACACCGATGACTGATTCTCCAACTACAGTTAAATTAATAAAAAATTCCTTAATTTTTTGCACTTATACCATTTTAGTTTCAACTTTTCAATTGCACCAATTTAATTCTAGACCTTTTGATAACTTATTAATATAGTTATTTCGACCTATTTTGATTGGTGGTCTAATCAATGCCGACTGTCTTATATGACGTATGGACGTTAATGTTGACAACTTTTAAAAATGTTTCTTAATTTTTTTCTCCTTCTTTTTTCTTTTTTCTTTTTTGCTTCTTTTTTTCTTTTCTCCTTCTTTTCTTTCCTTTTTGCTAGTGGGCCGCCATTGGCTAAGATCGGCCACTGGCGAAAAGAAAAAAGAAATAGTAAAAGGAAAAAAAAAAAGAAAAAATTCATAGCTTTTTTTAAAATTGTCTACATTAGTGCTAATACACCACATAGGACGATTGACACCGACTAAACTGCTACATCAGTGTTTTCCGATCAAAATTGATCGAAAGAACTATATTGGCAAATTATCATAAGGTTTAGGATTGAATTGACATAAATGCAATAAATTAAAAAAAAAAAATTGGTAACCACCCCCCCAACCCCCCAATTGCTATACTAAGATAAGTAAATTAGAATCTGAAAAATCTATAAGTTAACAAGCAATAAATTGTAGGCTCTAAGCTTTAAACTTGAACGCGGATAGATTTAGGTTGTGCATTATGAATCATGAGGTGGGAGTGTGAATGAAATTGTAAAACCTTTCTTTCAATAGGTTATTTGGTCAACTTCAATCTAGCGTTAATATGAAAAAACTATGAAGTAAAGATAAATGACTTAAATACAAGTTCAGTTGTTGTAGAATTCATTTTATTAATTGTCGTAATCTCCCCTAAGTACAAAGGGAATTATAGGTTTCTGGGTATTGCTTAAAAGACGGGCCTACAACTTATGATTAGGCACGAACTCTCCCAAGTCCATATCTCGCATGATATTGATGTGTTCATAAAAAAAATAAAAAATTAATGAGAAGTCACCACTAGCCTATTGGGTTGGCTAGAAATTAAGTGAAGCATGGGAGTATGCTTCACTTCCTACGCAATAAGATAATCTAGAGTTAAGGACTTGATTACCCTAGTAATCACATGACGTATAGGAATATACTTCACTTTTTCTTATGAGTCAAAGTTGATGCGGTTATCACGTCGACTTCCATATTATTTTGCCTATTGAGTCTCCGTGTTTAGTGAATCGTATTTGTTAAATTTATGACTCGAGTTTGAAATTCCCTGGATTATTGAAAATTTACAATTGAAGAAATATAAAATAAATGAAAACAAAGTTTCCTCTTTGCCGCACGGAAGATTGCGGAATCGAATTGAAGGAAAAAGAAAAAGAAAAGTGAAGCCTCTGCACGTACGCAAGAATTCAAGCAAAGGTGGGCCCAAGTGAAGCCAATTTCAGCGTCTCTCCCACGGTGAATTTCCTCCGCACGTAATTTTGGAAATTGGTGGGCCCAAGGTCAAACTTTTGACCTTGGCCACACTTATATATATATATATATATATATATATATATATATATATATAAATGCGGATGATTGGTTAGGTTTTCTCCCTTTTCGTGTGGGTTGCCGTTGCACCCGTACGAGAGAAAAGGAGGAGCCGCATGTCTTCAAGCTGAAGCACGATCAAGAAAAGGAGTTCTTTTTCAACGTTTGTTTTGAGCTTGTGTGATAATTTTGTGCCGTGAGTTGGATTTGGGGTTAAATTGTTTTGGGAACACCGAGAGAGTGTTTGAGTGACTTGAGTGTGTAATCTCCTTGTATTGCTTGATCTATATTGAAATTCGCCTGTCGCGACCCGATCTCGCCGCCCTATAATCAAAGGGGAGGAGGTCAGGTTTAGGAGTATTTGATCATAAGATCGCGAGCTCTCCCAAGTTCGTACCCTGCGTGACAGCGAATTTATTTATACAATCTAGGTATTTAACAACCTAAGAATATACATGAATCGCCACTAGCCTTATATATATATTTTTTTGGAGTCGGCTAGAAAACCCAATCGAGGATTGAGAGAATTCTCTCGATTCCTACATAACCAGATATCTAGATTCGGGGATTTGGGTTATGCTAATATAACTATTAGCGTCCTTTCGGTACCTAACAGTATGTTGTGTTTTTCCTAACATGTCCATGCATCTCTTTTTATATTTTTGGGATCACCAATTATAAGCTAAGTGATCACGTGTGGTGGATTATTTTTATGCTATTCTATTTCTAAAAGAAAAACAATAAAATGAATCAATAAGAGAAATTGAAAGTGCAAGACATGAAGTAAACAATGAAGAAAAAGCAATAAATCTAGTCATGCAATCCTAAAAAATATGAAAGAGAAAACAATCGGGAAAGAAAGGAAACCCGCAACTCGTCGGGTTTTATACAACGAAAGGAACCCGAGACATATGTCGGGAAAATGAATATAACATGACAACGGTCGGAGTGGACATCGACCTCCACCATATCTTCATGCCTTCTCCATCTTCAGGGTCCTAATCTAAACCTAATCTAAAAAACAATGATTCCTTGCCTCATCTTATATGACTAAGACAACGCATTGAAATCGTTATTATAACGAATAGACATAGGCATCAGACATGAACATGAATCCAGCAAATTCAAGTCATGAACAGGACAAAATACGATGCATGTTTAATGGTTCGTAAGACCACCTAGACAATGCACAAAAATGTGAAACTTGCACATGACATAAGGTTGAATGCGAAAAAGGTTTGGGTAAAAATTAACCCTAAATCAGAATGCAACGAAGTCACACAAGTCATTAACATTGCCAAGTGACTTAGAATTAGGAATGTCATGCTTGGCAAATTTCAATTGCAATTAGCCAAATGGATGCATGATATTCACATCAAACGAGATTCAAAAATGATATGCCATGCATTGATGCGAAACTTGAAACATGTGTTTCAAATGTCAAGAAGACAATGAGGCATGATTTGGCCCTTAACACAAAGAACCAGCAAAATCATTAAACAGAAACAGCAAAAAAATTGACAGATTTTGTAGGTGTTTTTCGATGACCGAATGACGTCCGTTCAGGGCATGCAACATATCAAATCGAAGCTTGAGAAGTCTATTTTCTATGTCTAGAAGTGCTCGAGGTCAAAAAACCTCATCTAGCACCTCATTTAAGCCAAAACAGAAAGTGACATATCAGGCGTACGAAATTGCAAATCAAGGCAAATATCGCCCTCACACTTCAGCAGACGAGATAGAGGGGACTGGTCAGACCATCACCAATTTATCCAAAAATTCCAACATCGATGGATCGTTCTAACCTTCCCTATCCTTCTTTATCAAAATCTCAGTAGAATAAGCAACAAACATGGGCAAGAAGCATTTCCAGCAGTCGCAACAGCAGTATCTCAAATCAAGAAATCAATATAACATTTGAACCAAAAGTCTCATGATCCTATCCATCTTTCCTTTCTGAACAAACACTTACAAAATGCATGTCACCGATAACCTTGAAGTACTTTATAGGACAGATCGCAAAACCAGCAAGCAAATGCATTTCAAAACAACACCCTTAGGCGAGTCAGTCAAGCAAACATCATAAGAGAGTCATCATATCAAGACATGAAACTTGCAACTATTATGAAGGAATCTACTCTTGAACCTAGATTGCATGATTTGATTAATACCAAAGAATCGAGACACTCAAATCATCAATATGAACTCTATAGAGTAAAGCATTAACGGTTGATTTGAACCCTATAAGAGGAATGAATGCAAGGGTGCACAAAATATAGACCTTTATTCGCATTACAAAGAGGTGAGATATCTTTACAATGCAATACTTCTCTTCCTTTTAATGATGGAGGCTCGTCAAGAATAAACGCTAACGATATTGTGAATCCACTGGTAGATATGAAAATCTATTGGTGCATGCTACGGTCAAAAATCTAAGCAACAAGAATGATATTTACATGATTCACGTACTATTCTATATAGGTAGAGAGGAATGTAATGCAGTACATGCGCAATTGAACTACATATAATATTCAAAGACTTTATTTATAACCAGAAAATATTGCCAAAACGAGCAACGATGACAAATCTGAACCTATACACAAGTTCCGTGATCTAAACGATACTCGGAAAAATTTGAGCATAGACAATCAGACGCATTCATTCAAATGATTCGGTCCTTCGATATCAGCATACTCTAAAATCTCAGTTGATGGAAGACTGGTGATAACAAAATTCTCCACTCTTGTGCGTCAGAACAGAACAGTCGCCATTATTTCAAACAGAGACATCAATCCAACTTTCAAACCATGGCGAAATGCAAATTACTCACTCTCTGCTCATGAAAAGAACACTCAAATTACTCGGAAAAAAGCCGCATGACAAAATTACAAATAAAACGAGATCATTACCCCCAACAGAGCTGATCAGAGTCTACCCTCAACAGAGCTGATCGAAATCTAAAAGAAGCGAAATAAACACCTCACCTGGCTTCACCAGTCGCCGGGAACCACGACTTATAGAAGAGAGAGTTCCTTCTGACGCCGTAGAACAAACTCGTGCTCTACTGACAGGCGCGGCGATTTCAATGGTTTTCAGTCTCGCTTCAGGAAGACGCCGGGTTCGGTCGGTTCAATGGCTGAATCGATAAGAGGAGCATCCTCCCATCGTCCATCGGCGCGCAAAAGCACATGTTCGAAGGGAACAAAGAAAACTTCAAGAGATGGAGGTACAGAGATGACTCTAAAAAATACTTCACTAGAGGAAACGAATCTGTAATCTGAATGAGACTTGCCAAGATCTGAGAAGGAAAACCCTCGGAAATGACTTAATCGAGAGAAAAAAAACGTTGCCGAGCCTTCTTCCACGTGAAGTCACTGGAAAAGCAGAACAAAAAGATGATCGGAAGCCACCGCCGCCATAATCATCATCACTATCGTCGGTTCTTCTCGAAGTTAGAGTCGAGGTGAGCTGCGAGACCCCGCGCTCAGAGTGTGTTCCGCCGCTAGAGGAGATGCTTCCGGCAGGGGGGAGTAAGCTTGACCAGTGGAGATTGAGATCGAGAGGGAGAAACAGATGTTGCCGCTCAAGCTCCTTGGCCGGCAGTTATTCTCCTTCTAGGGTTCGAGGATCGTCGGATCTGCAACTTCAACGGCGGCATCGAAAAAGGTGTGCAGATTCAGAGACCCGCCGGGTGGAGCGTCGGGTTTGGTGCCGATCGCGAGGGAGGCAATCGCTAGGGTAGCGATTGCCGCGAGGAGGCGATAGCGGCTAGTTCCTTTCTCAGGCTTCTATCGCCGGAGATGGCGGAATTGATTGATGGATCCCTCCGTGTTTTTTCGGTTTTGGGCCAGCTCTCCGCCGAGAGAGACTGAGAGAGAAAGAGCCAAAAACCCCTCTGGAGAGCCTCCGAGAGATCGTGATGGAGAGAGAGAGTCTCGGAGAGAGAGCGGGCGGGAGCCAAAAAGCCCCCAGAGAGAATTCGTTTTCCCCTTTTTTTTATTTTGTTTTCTCTCTTTTTTTTTTATTGCTTTCTTTACATTTTTTGTTTTCTTTTCATTTTTTTTTTATGTTTTCATTCATTCAATTTTTTTTTTTATCTTTTTGTCTCTTTATTATTTTTTTTTATATTTTTGCAAAAAGAATGTTTAAAATGTCAACAAAAAATCGGGTGTCAACAAATTCTTCTCCCCATTGGACGCAGTGCCTTTACGACCGAACCACGTAAACCGGTGTCCAATTTATTTCTTTTTCTGTCTATATTATTGTTCGATCACTCGCTTAATTGCAACAATTGGTATCAGAGCCAGGCTTGGCTAAGTTGAAGCGAATCGATGGCGACAGAAGAAGTAAAAGTGAGAATCGACAAATTTGATGGGAATGATTTTAGTTTCTGGAAAATGCAGATTGAAGATTATCTTTACCAAATGAAACTGCACTTGCCCTTATCTGGGGAGAGACTAGAGACGATGTAGCAAGCTGATTGAGATTTGCTGGATAGACGAGCTATGGGTGTTATTCGACTGACGTTGGCTCGTAACGTCCCATTTAACATCCTAAAGGAGAAGACCACTGCTGACTTGATGCAAGCCCTGTCGGATATGTATGAGAAGCCCTCTGCGATCAACAAGGTCCATTTGATGCGGCGTTTGTTTAATTTGAAGATGAGCGAAGGTGTATCAGTTGCAAATCATATCAATGAATTCAATGTGATTGTTAGTCAATTGAGTTCAGTTGAGATTGATTTTGAAGATGAGGTATGTGCTTTGATTTTGTTATCCTCATTGCCTAATAGTTGGAATACTACTGTTACTGCTGTTAGTAATTCCTCTAGGTCAACAAGTTTGACGTTTGATGGGGTTCGAGATTTAATTCTGAGCGAGGACATTGGTAGAAGAAAATCTGGCAAACATGTATCTGCTGCTTTAGTAGGTGAAAATAGAGGAAGATCTATAACACGTGTGGGTAATAGTAGTACTAATATAAACAGGCATAGTCAGTTTAGGATTGCTAATGTTATCTGTTGGAGCTGTGGCAAGAGGGGACATCTTAGAAGGGATTGCCTTAAGCTGAAGAATGAGAAGGGTAAGGGAATTATGATTGATTCTACAGATAATGTTGCAGTTGTAGCAGATAGTGCCGATTATGTCTTGTCTGTCACTGATTATTCATCGTTTGATGGATGGATTATGGATTCTGGTTGTTCTTTTCATGTCACACCAAATAGAAACTGGTTTATCACGTATCGGTGCACGAGTAGTGATAAAGTCCGGTTAGGGAACAACGCCCGAGTGCGATGTTGTGGGTGTTGGTGATGTTAAAATCAGAATGCATGATGGTATTGTGAGGACATTGACCGGAGTAAGGCATGTTCAGAGTTAAAAAAGAACTTAATTTCCTTGGGTGCCTTAGATTCACAAGTTTGCGGGTATTCTTCAAAAGGTGGAATTCTGAAGGTTGTACGAGGTGCCTTGGTGATAATAAAAGGAATCAAGCATGGAGGCTTGTATAAACTTCAAGGTGAGACAGTGAAAAATTTCGCTGCAGAGACGTCGGATGCATCTGTTCGAGAGTCTTTTGATCGCTCGAGGAAGACTGGGTGTTTGTGCCAAGGCACAAGTTTGATCTTGGTGTCGGGATCACGCAGTCAAGAGCTTTGATCGAGATGGGAGGCGGTAAGTCGATCAAACATGTGCTTGAGGCCCGACAATAGTATAGAGTTCTGCTCGGAGCTGGCAAATAAATTATACATGAAAGAGAGCATAGTGAAACACCGCACTAGTGCCAATAAATCACAACAATTTGTAGAATTGACGAGAAAAACATTACTAGAGACGGCCCGTAAAATTATCTCTAATGCTGGTATTGCTAGGAGAATTCTAGCTGATGTGCTAAGTACGGTAAGCTACTTGGTGAATAGATCTCCATCAACTGCTATTGAATGGTAGACTCCTGAAGAAGTGTGGTCAAGTAACGTTGCTGATTATTCTATTCTTGGAATGTTTGATTGCCCATGTTATTTTCGAGTGAGTGATGGTAAGCTTGTTTGGAGGGCAATGTGCATATTCCATGGCTATGCACAAGGTGAGTGGGGCAATCAGTTGTGCCCGAATATAAATTCACATGTTGACAGCAGAGAAGTTACCTTTGATGAGTCTCCAGTACTTTTGGCTAAGAGTGATTATAGCAGTGTTCAAACAGATCTGAACGGTGTTCAGCTTGAGGTGGAGTTGCGACCAGAAACTCCTAAGGTAGCTTATACAGGTACTAGCAAAGTAATCGACAC
This sequence comes from Eucalyptus sp. ANBG9806169, assembly GCA_014182395.1. Classification (NCBI taxonomy): domain Eukaryota; kingdom Viridiplantae; phylum Streptophyta; class Magnoliopsida; order Myrtales; family Myrtaceae; genus Eucalyptus; species Eucalyptus sp. ANBG9806169. Next base: position 50,433,681 of record CM024575.1, on the reverse strand, counting down.
AGATGGTGCTCATAGCGAGGTGGAGCGTATAGAGCCAATGGTTGCTATAACTGCTGAAATTAACAAGGTACATATTCGATCTCCTGATAGATATGGATGCAACAATTGTTTTGCTTTATGGAGGTTGCGTCGGAAAATCTTTGCGGAACAGTTAAAGGTGCATGTGGAGTTGGTATTCTGATGAGGTCATCGGTTATAGCAAAGTTCAAGCAAGACTTGGACTTGGATAATATCTGTGACAGTTGAGCTCATCGGGGGCTATGGGAAAGTAGCAGTAGAGTTTGAATTTTTTCCTAGTGATTGCGACTTGGCTCAAACGTCGAGCCAATGTGGAGATTGTTAAATTTATGACTCGAGTTTGAGATTCGCTGGACTATTGAAAATTTACAATTGAGGAAATATAAAATAAATGAAAACAAAGTTTCCTCTTTGCCGCACGGAAGATTGCGGAATCCGAATTGAAGGAAAAAAGAAAAGAAAAGTGAAGCCTCTACACATACGCGAGAATTCAAGCAAAGGTGGGCCCAGGTGAAGCCAATTTCAGCGTCTCTCCCACGTGAATTTCCTCCGCACGTAATTTTGGAAAGTGGTGGCCCAAGGTCAAACTTTTGACTTGGGCACACTTTTTTATATATATATATATATATATATATATATATATAAATGTGGATGATTGGTTAGGTTTTTTCTCCCTTTTTCGTGTGTGTTGCCGCTGCACCCGTATGAGAGAAAAGGAGGAGCCGCATGTCTTCAAGCTGAAGCGCGATCAAGAAAATGAGTTCTTTTTCAGCATCTGTTTTGAGCTTGTGTGATAATTTTTGTGCCGTGAGTTGGGTTTGAGGTTAAATTGTTTTGGGAAACAGAGAGAGTGTTTGAGTGACTTGAGTATATAATCTCATTGTATCGCTTGATCTATATTGAAATTCGCTGCTACTCTCCCCGTAGACGTAGGTCTTTACGACTGAACCACGTAAATCCGGTGTTCGATTTATTTTCTTTTTCTGTCTATATTATTGTTCGATCGCTCACTTAATCGCAACAGTATTCATGATGGACATGGTGATTGACGATATCTGGACATAAAACAATAACAAACCCATCTGCCAGAGACTCGATTTGCTATGGATTTGATTCTATATGCAGATGATGACTAAAGGCTACCAACCGATAATTGAGTCCATGTCCTGCAAATGATATTCTTGAGCAACGTAACCTGTATTATAGTCCGTCACAAGCACACCAATCTGGACTTCTCCTTCACGTCGTATGCTCCAGTTCTCCGCCTCCGGTGGGAATCCTATGGAAATTTTGAGTGATGAAATAATGAAATGGATCTGTCTAATTCTCAGTCGAATTCTAATATGTTTGCTTCCAATATTTTACCTTCTAACAATGGCATTTGAGCAAGGACCTTGGTTTCTCGGGAATCGGTACAACAGCTAGCAAACTGTTCAGATTTTTATGTTTATTTAACTTATCATGTCTTCAGAATATGAAAAAATTGAAAAAAAATAAAAATAAACGAACATAATTCTTTCTTCTTCCTGATTGCAGCACTTCATATTTTTACGAAGTTGTTCATGGTTGAGGCAGTTAGAGCTTTACAAAAATTTCTCTGGACTGCTGCCTAAATTGTGGGTATGATTCCACCCTTTACGAAGTCGTTAACCTGGCCTATTCCCTGTATCATTTTTTCTGAACCACTCAATCTATGCCTCACGGTCATCGAGAGATTGATCAAGATTTAGAACGAGAGAGGCTCCAAACTCGCCGATCTTTATGTGACTCAACCTCGATATACAGCCAATGGCACAAAAAATTATGGTGAAGAAGAGGAGGACGGAGAAGCTTGAGTGATGAGAACTTGGAGGAGAGCTTATCAAGGAATTTTCATGTCGAGCGGCAGTTTCACGCGAGAACTCGGGATGAAGGGTATGGCTGATGGAGACATGGGCTTGATATTGTATGGTCGGCTCTTCATCTATAACCTTGATTTGGTCCACTGATTTAAAGTTGATACACCATTAAATGGTTACAATAGAGAGACATTTTATACTCGAGATCCGATTGTCGATTACATAGTTACCCATTTCTTGACTAGGAAAATGGGGAAATGACACAATAGTTAATGAAAATGCTATTGGTATGTTCGTACTTCTGGGAACTTTGGATTATAGTGTACAACTTAAGCACAAAGGAGGATCGAAGAAACCAAAAAACTTGCTCATTGCATATGCCTTATGTCCGTGATAATAGGGTACATGATTTGTACATTATCGAATCAATTATGTAGAGTCTGATGAGTACTTATATTTCCTTCTTATTCAACAAATTTATAATCCTCTCTTGCATTGTACGTGTTGGTATCTATTGATATACTATTAAAAATTCATAGAATAATATATTCATTTATGGTAGAAATCACTGTTCTTTTTCTTTTTCTTTTTTTTTGGCCGGTATGAAGCTGGCACCCGTCTGGGTTGTTAGAGAGTTTGCAATGTCAATGTGGAAAAAAGGTACATATAAAAAAAGTTCAAGCGAACGTTCAGCATTGGATAGTCCTGATTATGTTATATCCCGGTTGGACACTAGAAGAGTTGCGATTAAACAATTTCGAAATTTCCTTTTAATAAAAGTCAACTTTTTAAACAAATATGTCAATTGGAAGATTAACTATTCATTCCAATCCAATGATTGAGTTCATTCACAGGACACATTGTTTCATTGTCCTAAATAAAATATATTCCTTCCTTCAGAATTCTTATTCTATTTCTCGTCTTTTTATATTGAGAGTGTTTAAAATAGACGCCTCTTAGCCGATCAATTATGTTTTCGGTACTAGTTTTTCTCTCTCCTGTCTCCATTGTTATAGTTAAACTTCTATTTTATATGGTAATGTTAGGTGAGAAATCTAAAATGATATCCAATGGGAACATTAATAGTCGACCCAAATAATGCTAAAAAAACTCATGTGTGAAAGGTTGACAAATCGTAACAAGTTTTCATTTGTTAATTCCGACATTATAGATGATAGGATGTGTTTTAAGTGATGAGCACCATAAATTTGACTACTTTATCACAATTTGATCCATCGTTTTTTAGATTGACGCGCCATTGAAGGCTTACGATCGAGAGATATCTATAACTCAAAGATCGGGTTGGTGGTTACATAGATTAACCTTTTTCTTGATCAGGATATGGTCAACGCTCGTGAATGTGAATGTAGTTGAGATGATTTTATTTAGAGGACATGGACTTTTAATTTTACTCTTATTGAGTAAACTTGTATTGGTATTCTGGCTCATGGTGAATATAATTGCGAGATCCTGTTTATTGTACATCTATATAGGTCAATGAAATTGAAGATGACAAGGACATACCGACAATTGGTTATATGAGAAACTAAGTTTCCTCTAGGACATTGAATATATGTAGTTCACTGTGAAATGTCATTATGACGTTGTTTCATCCCCACACATGATTTTGATAGTTCGATTTCTTGTACTAAAGTCGGCTTAACTGCAAGATGAATGATTTCCATGAATTTCCTTCTGAAGTTTTCTATTCGGGCTTAATGAATATTAGGAACCTTTGCCTATTACATTGTGACTTTTAGAGATAGTTGCCACAGGGCCTGGTAGCGGCGAGCGGTTCTGGGGTTGGGTCGGTCCTGAACTCTAAAACCTACCCTGCCGGTCTTGTCCGGTTTTGTTCTAGAGGCAGTCCAGAAAACTAGCTCAATTTTTTTTAATGGTTTCATTTTATTTTATTTTTTTGATATCCTTTGAAAGGACAAACTTATTTGTTCAAAGTACATATCCATTGACACACAATATTTAGAACCATAACGTTGAGCAACGAAATGGCGAGAAGTAAAACGCCGGTAAAAAACAAACAAAAATCTAACGTGACCGGAATTTGTCCAATGCATCCCCTAGTCAAGCAAAACAAAAGCTAAAATAAAACAGAAATCTTCATTTGCCAAAAGCATGTAACATAAAACATGAATTATATAACTTCATTCCTTATTCATCCATAAAAGATTGCCTCAATTTCTAATCACCTAAAAACAAAAGAAATAACAAACTTAAGTAAAATGTATACAGTCCGAGTTAGGACCCTAGAATTCAACCTCCCAATTTTTGGGACCAAGGACCGAATCAATTCCCATGGAAACCGGATCTTATAGTACTGATCTAAGGTCAGTCCAAGGTCGACTTTGGACCCAATACTTACCTTAGTCCCTGGTGTATCCCTTTGGGGACGCTCTAAGCCGTCTTCATATAAACTAGGCTAGCAAGGGTAGCTATCAGGTCGGAGGAAAGGCTGAAAGCCATGTAACAAGGACGGCCAAGGGTACACAAACCGTTGCAGGATCTCTTTAGCAACTAGCATATAAGCGACGGTCACCAAGTCGTCCCTAATGATCATTAAGGGCGGTTTACTTGACACTTAGGGACAGTTTTGCCCCTCGCCTGTTCTCCCATTTCATGAATGAAAATTTCTCGGATATGTCTTCAATTAAAAAAGAATATCCTACGGATAAATCTTCATAAGAAAATCTGGGGATAAAGTATAAAGAAACTTACTGGACTTAAGCCCGGTTTTGTCTTTCCATACGACTCTAGGTTAGTTTGAACTTTCAATTCCTCTCGCCCGTAGTTACTGGTACCCTTGTGGGCTCTCGGTCTCCATGTTTACTGCACAAGTTATGATTTACTAGTATAATGTTCCTGGGTCTTGCAGCTGATTGTAATTATTAGCTTATCCATTAAATATTGGAATGAATTTTTAATTAACCGATAACCCGGGCTAGTCGGTTTAAGTTGTAGGCATTATAGGATAGTCTTAGAAAAAAAATAATTTTTATTGCTTAATTCTTTTGTACACATCTTCATTCATTCTCTTTTAGTTTGCTATGTGAGCTCATTACATATTTTTAATTATTGACTTGATTATTCCACGTGGTACAAAGGAAAGAGAACCGCGAATCATAGTTGAAAAAGAAGAAGCACTCCATATTTAATATGATTAAAATAGGAATTGGGATAAGTTTACGTAGCTTGAGCTTTTGCTATAAGTATAAAAGAACGGCTAAAAGAGAACTAAAGTAAGACGAGGGAAGTGTCACTTTAACACCCACAATTGTTTTTAACACAAATGGCTAATTAATAATTCGTTAACAAATAATCTTTCTATAATGCAGAACAACAAGCGCCTGCCTGTCTCAAAAGCAAATAAATGTAATGGCACGGGCTTTCAGCGAAAATGAAAATCATCATTAGTCCGTAATTTCGTCCTGGGGGAATACAATTCTATTAAGCAATCTGGGGAATCGCCCCTTGACGTATGAGACGATCCTAAGATCCATCATGGTAGCTACAATGCCAATTCGAACTTCTCGTGCCTCTTACATTACATGACTCGGACGCCAACTTTTGTATAAAAACAAACCTCGAAAGATGATGGAGTAAAATTGGGTTAACGACACGATGACGAGAAGATCCAAGAGGGAACCCATAATTGTCACGTTCTATACAAGTAGAACATATGCCAATGCCTCCCGAGCCGGCTGAAGATGGCCCCGGTTTGGAATCTTTCGCTGAGTTTTATTTTAAGCAATAATTTAAGTGGTTAATGTCAGGTGAGAATTGAATATGAAGGCAAACATTCATTTTTAGTTGGTTAACGCACATGGCGGAGACGAGACTTAGATTAAGAGGGCCGAACAAGGATCCTATATGTTTAAAAAAGTTAGATTGATTAAGCAGTTTTTTAAGAAAAGTTAAATGTAAAGAAGTCGACATGACGAAAAATGCGGGGACATCGAAGTTCCACGGGCGGCATGACTGATTAACAATGACAAAGAAAGGCTAATGAGTCCGGAGTCCTTGTTGGATGAGTATGAGACGGACATCAAAGAAAGTCTTTCTTGAGCACTGTTGACATCTAAATTTTGGCGATCTGATCATTTATTTATCGCATTAAAAATTAAGGGTTAATTTTATCCCTGAAAAAATATTAATTGCATAACATATAGATTTATGTGTATTTGCATTTTTGCATTTGTTTATTGGACCGGTGGCAGATGGGTTTAAATTAGTGGTTCCGAGCTTTAAATGACAGTTGGACTAAGCTCACGAAGCGAGCAAGTTGGCCCAAGCATGTTCTTTTATGATCGCAAATTATCTCGTGAAAATAAGAATTTGAAATTTTCCGAGATATGATGGAATTTTCTGGATAGGGCAAGTGGAAAAAAAACGAATATTGCGTTTGGGAAAAAAAAAAATCTTTGTGGATGTCGACTTTGAAAGATTAAAAACCCAAATCCGTTGCCTATAAATAGATTAAAAAAAAATGCATAGGATTTTTAGGGGGCCACAAAATTCCATACACGGCCACAGAATTAAGAGAAAGGGGGGTCGGCAATTTTATTCTCAGAGGACTAGAGAAAATACACGTGAGAACACGAGAGAGTGCACTCGTGGCTGCCCCTTGTTATTCCGTCGACCTTCTCCACCGAAGTTGCTGTCAAGTCTAAGAAGCATCCTTGATTGTGGGACGAGATATCCCCTTTTGCCTCCCAGTCATTGTCGCTGCATCTAGGTTTTGTATCACTCTTGGAAGATCCAACCCAACTTAGAGCAATTCATAAGTCAATGTATAAAGGAGAGCTTGATGGACGAAGTCAGAATTTTAAGGATCCACTTTCTCAACGCATAAATATAGAGAAAGGAGGATACTTTTAAGGCGGTGGTCTTTGCCTTGTGGAGTTCAAGCCGAAAGAGGCAAAAGAAGGTGTCGCTACTTTGCTGTTCGCAGGTCCAACTCCACGTTGCAGCCATCGCCGTGCCAGTCTCTGTGTCCTGCGGCATTCCCGACGTTCCAGGAGCACTCTCGAAGCTTTCCGTTGGTCTGGTTCATGGGTGATCATCTCATATTGGCCGTCTCACCGCAACTTGCAGAATTTCTATTTTATTTTGTAGGTTATCTGAAGCTCTCGCTGACCGCATCGTGAGCATCATCGAGCGCCGCAAGCACCACGGCTGGGTCACCGTTTAGCCGTGAGTCTCGATGAGGTCTCGCTGCCCATCCGTGAACCATCACCGCTTGCCACCGTGAACCATCGCCGCCATCCTCCAATGATGCCCACCAATAGACAATCTCACGGACATACAATACAACGACGATCCATAGAGAGTAAAAGAGAAAAGAAATCGTGAGCGTGGCAGCCATAAAAGGAGACAATCAGGCAATCTCCCGCACGTGCTCGTGCTAATAAATTGAAGTATTGTTGGGAGAAGGCCTGTCTTGGAATTTGAAGTCTTCTTTCCATGGCTTGAAGTGTGGAATTTCGACGAGTGAGTTTCTCTAGGTCAAAGAAAATCGTGAACTAGGGGAAGAGTAGCAGCCACCTGCCACTTCACACCTTGCCAGATTGAAGGAAACACTACACTAGTCGTCCACGCTTGTGTAGTGTTGTCCTCTTACGGCCACGACGAGCTGCAATTGTAGCCAGATCTTCTTGCTTCGCAACCGAGATCCCACTGACTACATTCAGCAAAGATATCACCACGAGCCACCGGGCTTAGCACCACCACGTCGAGTCGTGAGGATCCAAATTTGGAAGCCAATATTCGAATTAGGTAAAACTCTTATCTAATTTAATTTTTGAATATTCAGTATCCTTATTTGAAATATCGGTGATGCGCATGATTAAAATCTCCAATGCACTAATTAATTTCGGATTTTTATTCTATCTATAAAGCTTTAGATGGAATAATTATTCACGCAGAAGTAAAATTGATATCTTGATCTTTAAGGCTTAAGATCAATTTATCGATTTTTATTAGAGAAAAAATCAAGTTTGAATTTTAATTTGAATGGTGGATAACACTTTTGATGACCATGGATGGTTTGATGTTTATCTTTTAATTGTTTTGTTTATCTCGAAAATACAAAAAAATTGTGTTTGCATTCCATGTAGATTAGAATTGATTGCATGATAAGTTAGTTATTTTTTTTTTAAATGCATGTTTAGAAGGCATTTAGAATAGATAACATTTCACTTTAGTTAGAATTTTATTTTTAATGATTTTAATTACGAATTTTCATTAAAAAAAATACAAAAAAATCATGCGCATGTCATATAGAATTAGGTTCATGAAATGCACGCCATTTAGTGATTGTGGCTAGGTTCATTTAATTAGAAATTGCACGTCACTAGAATTAGGTCATTTGGTTAATTTAGATTGCACATTTAATTATTGCATTTTTCTTAATTTCAAATTTCATGAAAAATCCAAAAAATTGTATTAGAATAAATCAATTTCATCCTTTAGGATAGACTGCATTTTATTTATGTCATATAGTTTAGGTCATATTGCTATGTCATATCATTTCATATTAGATTAGTAGCATTGCATCGCATAAAGATTAGATTCTCGTTAATTAAGTGAAAACAAAAAAACAAATTGCGTGTTAATGAGAAATCATATCTAGGACTATTGATGTGAATTCTGATCTAACATTACATATACTTTCGTTTCTATGAGGTAAGTCTTGCAATTTATTCATTGCTTTTATCTGGGTGTTAAATTGATGGTTTGCACACCCACATGATCACCTCACATGTTAAAGAAGTGAATTAAAATCAATTCAAGCTGACTGCCAAAATTTTTTTCAAAATAAAAGAGAAAGGTACCAAAAGGGCGTTAGAGAAATCTAACGTAATTAAGTCCTTATATCCAAAATCTTAGGTTCGTAGAAGTGAAATAATTCTCCCATTATTTTACTTAAGTGTCTAATCGACTTACTGTAAATCGATTAGTGACGACTCCCTTTTGCATGCTAGATATTCAAACCTAAGTCGTGAATTAGTATGGGCTTGGGAGAGCCCGAGCTAAGTTAGACTTAGTAGTCCATTAGCCCAAATTTAGGTGGTGCACCCGAAATTTAGGTCGTAACAAGCACCAATCCCATTTGTTATTTACTTTAACCGACGCATGCACTCATTTGTGAAAAAATTTCCCCAAACCCCCCTGAAGTGGAATATTTTTCTTAGAATACCCCGAAAATGAGGTTTATCTCAAAGTACCCCACGAAGTTGGTGGCTCCATCTCAATTGACCCCATATTCCGCCGGCGCCACAATTTTTTGCTTGATGATGACCACGTGCGTGACATGTGCCATCTCTTGCGCCGTAGACAAGGGCATTATTGTCCGGTTTGAGTGCATGCGCTTCACATGCGTTTTTTTTTTTTTTTTTTTGATCGGCGCTTCACATGCGTTTAACTTTGCCAAAAAATCCCCAAATTTCCCGATCAAACTAAATCCTAATCCTTAAATTTCCCAAACAAACTACTCAATTCCAATACTTCCTTCGTCTCTAACGAAGGCAGTTGAAACTTGTTGAAGAAACATGTCACAAGGTGGTCGCAAGTCATGGAATATAAGGTCGATGGTAGTGATTGTATGAGAAAAAGGATCTTTTTGGGTGTTGCTTAGCTTGTTTGAGAGGATACGTCTCCATATTTTCTCCTTATGTGCAAATTGATACGCACGAATTGTATTGTAATTACAACATTTTGTCATTGCAAGTGGTGCCGGTCCCTATGATCCTTGCTCATGGTGCGAAATCTGACAAATGACATGTATGTGACCGTCGTGCGGTGAAGATTTGTATTGCCAATGAGATAAGGTATCAATTGAAACAAAATCACAAATTTAGGGTACTTGAAGGTAAATCCCACCCAGTTTGAATGTATCTTAAAAAGGTACTCACTCCAGGGATTCTTCTGAAATTTCCCCGTCATTTGTTTTTTAAGAAACTTATTTGATTGCGTCAGTATCAATCCTAGGAACTTCCGAAGGACGAGTCTCTTCATTGCCTATATAATTAGAGCAATCGACCCCGCCGTCGACTTTCATAAACCTGATTCTCTCTGATTTTTCGTTCTCTTCGTCTGGCTTTCCGAACCAGAAACAGCGATGACCGACCTCCTCAGTCCATACAAGATGGGCAAATTCAACCTCTCACACAAGTGGGTATTGGTACTCCACATCTGATACTAGTTGCTCTTGCTCTCCATTTTCATTTCTTAAGGGTTCGTGTGAGATGAAACCGAGTCAAGTTTGGCATGGCGGCGCAGGGTGGCCCCTCCTTATGCTAAGTCAGATCCAAAGTGCAGTGCCATTCAATGATTTAGCTGTAGATGCGGAATGCTCGCGCCTCTGACCTGATCCCGAGCCTTGAACGGAGTGCCACAGCCGGCGCTCGCTGAGTACTACGGACAGCGGTCGACGGAGGGAGGTCTTCTCATCAGTGAAGCCACGCCCATCGCTCAAGAGGGAATTGGGTACTTTTCATGTCTTGTTTTCTTTTTTTTTGGTCGAAAAGATAGGTATTATTTAAGTATTCGCAACATTACAGATAGGTGTGACGTTACAACCAGAAGCTATGGCATCGGCGGCTACCAAAGCTTGCAAAATAAAAGGAGGAAAGATATTCCAGTTGCGGGCCAGGTCAGATCTGCCGTGGGCTTTAGCAGCCCAATTTGCTACTCCATTTGCTTCCCGTTTACAATGCCACATTTGCAAACTAGGGTAAAGGGATAGCAAAGCTTCAATTTCAGCGAACATCACGCGTTCTTCCCAAGACGGCTTCTGTCTCCCTTGAACTATGTCGATCAAGAGCAAGCAATTAGACTCAATGACCAGATTTTCCTTATTGAGGCCTTGGTGCAGCAGGTGATGAAGAGTGAAGGTGAGTGCCTGCACTTCCGTTTGAAAAGCTGAAGCTGCTGTAGATCTTCTAGTGCAGACATCTGTAAGAATACCTTGATGATTCCGGCTTATACACGCCATAGTGCCCTCGTGACTGCCAGGATGATGAGATCCATTGATATTGCATTTCAGGAATCCGCGATCCGGGGGTTTCCACAAGATTGCTGTTTGGGGAGCAGAATCCCCTGTTCGTGAGTCCCTTGTTCACTGGTTGCTCGGAGGAGAGATGTGCTGGATCCGTGTTTGTGCCAAGGCATCTGCCACTACTCGGTTTGGATCGAGGCGATGTCGGCGAAAAATGTTGTTCTTGCACAGACACCAGATCTGCCATATGACATGGGCAATTGTCTCCAATCCAGGTAAAAGTCTCTTATTTGTTGCTCTTTCGTGATCCACTCGTCCAGACGGTGCACAGTATGAGGCGATACTAAAATGTTGAGCTGAGAATGACTCCAAACTCCTTTAGTCCACGAATAGAAGAAGAATAGGTGTTCAATTGTTTATGGAGATTTCTGATTGCAGAGATTGCATATAGGATCGGGGTGATATGACGATAAAATAAATTAGCTTTGGTAGCAAGGGCATTATGGCATGCTATCCATAAGAATATGCAGATTTTATGTGCTGTTTTCAGTGCTGACTAGAGTATTGTAATTTGTCATGTCCCGATCCTCGGGGACGCGCCCATCCTTCTACTTGATCGATTTTAAAGTGCGATATCCCAAGACTATGTATCGCTGACTCTTTTCATTTTAATACGCATGCGGAAACAGTTATAAATCCCCAGATAATAAAACGATGGGATAGAAAAGCAATGCCATATTTTTCATATTGAAATCCACAACCATACTTTTATTCTCAGCACAACTCATAGTGCTTCACAAAACTATTCACAACTTTTTAGTCTCATTCTATCCACACATATATAGGGTTCACAAAAGAGGATGGGATCTCAGTCCTCATCCGGATTGTACTCAAGATCATCCTAATCCTCCTTCGATTCTTCTCCACTCAGCTCGTTTCTTTTAAACTCTTCATCTTCTTCTTGCTCATCCTTGGCTCCAGATGATGGCTCATCCTCAAGTGATCTAGGGGCCTGAAATATTATCGCACAACCAGGATGAGATTACATCTCAACAAGTTCTACCCCCTAAGACCCGATTAGTAAACTCATACGCTATGGGCTGCCTAAACACGTACAGGTCAGAGGACTTACCTTGGTCTCATATTCCACCTGCAAGTCAGTACAATTTAATATCAACACCCATTTAAACCATATGGATCGAACTATCGATCAATCGAACTATTGATCAATCAAACTCGTTGATTACATGTCACTCGGACCATACATTCCCCGTAATGTATATCTAATTATCAAGCACACGTGTATTCTCTTAGGCATTAGTTCGCCAAAGTGATGCATCAAATCACCGAGCCCACGTGTCTCTTCCAAGATGCCACACTTAAATCCTTGGGTCCACGTGTATTCTCTTAGGCGACCTCTTCGCCAAAGTAATGTATCAATTCACCGAGCCCACGTGCCATTTTTACGATGCCCGGGCCCACGTGCCTTCTCTTAGGTGCTAACTCACCAAAGTGACGCATCAGATCACTGAGCCCACGTGCCATTTTAGATGCAACTCTCAATCACCATTTTACTATCGATATTGACCATCGATACCCAATCATTTCCCAATCAAACATATCATAAAATTCACAATTTAAATCAATTCTATATAAATTGAAGCTCAATTAAATAAACAGACTGCACCACGACAATTGGCATGAAATTCCAGTCACTAGCCATCCCGGTTGAATTTCTAGAAAATAAATAATTAAATAAATAAATTTCGAAAATTAAATAAATAATTATTAAAAATCCAATTTAGGCCCATAATTCCTTATTGGAAGCCAACACGGATCGGGAAAAATCCCGAGACCCGTTCAATAAATAATAGTACATCTCTACTTGCTAATTGCACAATTTAATTACCTAACATGCATCACAATGATCTAATAATCCTTAATCCATTCTAATCTAACCACCTAGTAGGCCCGGCCCGAGTGTCCGTCGACGCAACTGAAAGTTCGGTTTTTTGGCCACCGTCGCGGTGATTCGGTCTTCGCTTTTGCCAAGTGAGTTTTGCTCACTAATGCTTTCTTAGTTTGCTAATTATACTTAGGGTTGATTAGATTTAATTAAATGCAATTAGGTGGTTAGGTTAATTTAGATAAATTAAATTAGAGACATAATGTTGCATGTTAGGTGGTTAGCAATAGCCATTAGGAGTAGAAATGCTCTATTATTTATTGAATGTCTCTCGGTAATTTTCCGGGCTCGTCTCGGTTTCCAATCAGGCATTACGAGCCTAAATTGGATTTTTATTATTTATTTTTTTATTTTCGAAATTAATTATTTTTCCGGAAATTCAACCGAGATGGCCGGTGACCGGAATTTCGTGCTGATTGTTGTGGTGTAGTCCGTTTATTTAATTGAGCTTCAATTTATATGGAATTGATTTAATTGTGAAATTTTACGGTATATTCTTAAGTGATGTGATTTTTATTATTTGATTGAGAAATCATCGGGTATTGGTTGTCGATATCGAAAGTAAGTTGGTAATCACTTGAGAGAAGATATGTGGGCTCGGTGAATTGGGATATCACCTGGAGAATGCACGTGAGTTCGGTGGTTAAATATGTCATCTTGTTGAAGAGGTCGCCTTAGAGAATACACGTGGCTCGGAGACTCGGTATGTCCTCCTGGAGAATGCATGTGGCTCGAATAGCAGTATGGCATCTAAAAGGGCACGTGACTCGGTGATCGATGCGTCACTTTGGTGAGGCCAAGTACTTAGAGAATGCACGTGGGCCTAGGCATCATAAAAGGGCACGTGGGGCTCGTGAATTGATGCATCACTTTGCGAACTAATGCCTTAGAGAATGCACGTGGGCCTAAGGAATTAAGTGTGGCATCTTGGAAGAGACACGTGGGCTCGGTGATTTGATGCATCACTTTGGTGAACTAGTGCCTTAGAAAATGCACGTGTGCTCGGTGACTAATTAAACATCGTGGGAAATGTATGATCTGATTGACATGTAATCGACTAAGTCGATTGATCATTGCTTTGATATGATGTTGTGAATTGATTGATTGAATGGAAATGACCGATGAGTGGTCTTGTTGACATGTAATCGACTATGTCAATTTGATCGATGCTTTGATCGGTGTTGTGATTACTTGGGTGCCTATTTGATCGGTGCTAAAATGCAGGTGGAATCTGAGGCCAAGGTAATTCCTCTAACTCCTGTTGTGGTTAGGCAGTCCTAAGGTGTATTGGTTTACTAATCGGGTCTTAGAGGGTAGAACTTGCTGAGACGTTGTCTCATTGGTTATTAAATAACCATTTCAGGTCCTTAGATGCAGTAGACTTGGATTTTGAAGATCTCGAAAGTCTGGTGCAGTCTGCTGAAGGCTCCAGTTGGAGTGTGGAGAATGATGAAGAAGAGGACGGGACCTGTAGCTTGTAGATTCCCACTTCTGCTTATAGACCTTGTTTTAAAACTGGTTTAATGTGAATTAAAATTTATAGTTCACCTTGTATATAGAGTGAAGGTTTGAAATTTAGTTCTATTGTTCTATCCCAATGTTTTATTGTGTGGGGATTTTTTAGTTGCTTCCGCATGTGCATATGAAAATGAAAGGGTCGGCGATACATAGTCCTGGGATATCACAATTTTTTTAATCGACCAAGGTGAGGGATGGGTGCGTGCCCGAGGGTCGGGGCGTGACAGAAGTTCTATAAACTTAACCAAAATTCTGCTGCACCACTTTGATAAAATTGCTTTGGGGACATTGCCCTTCCTACTCAGTGCATACTCGATTCATCTCTGAGCTGGTGGTTCATTCAACGGAACTATACCTGCGATCACATCAAGTGCAGCTTCAGCCTAACCCTGTGTAATTGCATACACAGTGCCCTGAACTAGAGGTCTCAGCTGTCCTCCTTGTGGCACATTTTGAGGGACATATCCTCTAGTCTGTCCCTTCTGCGGTGGCGGTGGGAACTAATGTGGTCTCCCCTGTCTTCTGGGACAGTCCCTGACTATGTGGCCCAGCTGGCCACAACCAAAACAAGTACCCTATCTAGAATGGCATTGGCGTGTGGAACCTCTCTTCAGTGATTTCCTTCGGCAAACCAGAACACATGGGAGAAGGTAGAGGTGTTGTCATCTACGGGCTTGAAATGGTTATACAACAACCACTGAGACAACGTCTCAGCAAGTTCTACTTCCTAAAACCCGATTAGTAAACCAATACACTATGGCTGCCTCAGCACATCACGAGACAAGGGGCTTACCTTGGCCTCAGATTCCACCTACACATTAGCACAGTTCAAATAGGCACCCAATCACATCACACGGATCAATATCTCGATCAATCGACTTAGTCGATTACATGTCAATCCGACCATTCCCCAGTCGTCTCACTTATTCAGTCTCAAATCTTACTCACAGCTCAACAAGCATAGTCTACCAAATTTCTTGGCTACGAATTACGGTCCACAGGACACGACCTATCTTTAGATGGCAAATTACGGCCCAATGGGCGCGACCTCTAATAGTTGGCAAATTACGATCTTATTAGGCGCGACCCCTATCAAGTGGCAATTTACGACCCAACGGGAGTGACCTCTATTAGGTGGCAATTTACGGCCCAATGGACACGATCGACTCTAAATTCGGTGGCAAAACTCAGCCCCACTGGCACAGCCACACTTTGACGGCTTTCGAGGTTCAGCTTACAACCTCCCATAGTCAATTTCTAATTGAATATCGACATTGATCAATTTTGGGATAAATCCCCACATACTCATCAATTCATTCAATTTCCACAAACCAGTGCTCAATTAAATAAACAGAAAGCATCACTGCAATCAGCACGAAATTTCGGTCGTCGACCATCCCGATCAAAATTTCAGAAATTAATTAATTAATTCATTAATTAAATTCGAAAATTAATTAAATAAATACTAAAAATCCAACTTATGCCCGTATCGCCTAATTAGAAGCCGAGACGGACCGGAAAATTTCCGAGACCTGTTCAATAAATACTAGCACATATCCACTAGCTAATGACTATGTCTAACCACCTAACATGTATCGTTAAGCCACTAATTTAATTGATCTAAACTAATCTAATAGCATAATCATGCTTAATTAACACTAATCAACTCCTAAGCACAATTAGCAAACTAAGCAAGGTTTAGTGAGCTAAACCCACCCGTTTAACAATCTGTTCGGATTGAAACATCGTTAACGTTGCAGGGGACGTTTTTCTCCAAAGCGGGCCTAAGGTCCGAGGCCCACAAGCACCTCAAAATGGGCTCGGAAGTGGTTGCGAGACCCACTTTCTAACTTGCTGGTCGCTGCTGGAAATGGAGAGAAAACAGCTCGGTTTAGTGCGGTGAGGCTCGAGAAAGATAGAATAGGTTAAACCGGGCCTTAGTGAGACTTTATCGGTCAAGAAACGACTAAGGATAGCCCCGGCTAGGCTCAGGACAACGAGAGGAAGCTGCTGGATGGTGCGGCTGAGTGGAGAGGGGCGTACGTGCGCGGCAGTGCGCGGGAGCAGCGAGGCATGTGGATGGTGGCGGTGCGGGCAGTCACGACGGCAGCAGCTTTCTCCGGCTGCTGGTCTCCTTCTTGCTGGTGGCGCATGGGCTGAGAGAGAGAGGAGAGGGGCTTGGTCGATTGGGGAGAGAGAGAGAGAGAGAGGATAGAGTTGAGGTTGGAGGGGGAGCCCACATGCCTTCAATTTCCACCAAGTTGTCTCCCAAGACTTGCCCACCAAGCCAACAACCCATGGCTGTTATTAAGCCACCAACACACCTCTCACAACCTCTCAAATGGTCCAAGAATGCTAGGGAAAGGGGCTACGAATTTTGAAAGAGAGGGCATCAATTGGTCACTTATTTCATTCAATTCAACCTCAATCGACCCTCATAAATTCAATTGATACCTCATTGATAATCTTGATAATTTTCCTCACCCATTTATCCATCATGCTTCCCAATTTTACTATAAAAAACAATTACCGGCTTTTTCTGCACAAAAACGACCCGACAATGATTTTTTCCCAAAAAGTGTTGGGTGTTAGAAAAATCTTCTGAGACTGAGTTGACACTCTTAGAATTTATTGTGACATGACAAGATCTTCAATTTCTGAAATCGGACTCGAATTGGCGGTTAATTTCCACTCGACACGTTTTTAGTGTGACCTAGGCTACCGGGTAACTTTCAGAAAATTTTAGGACAAATGAGCCGTGGTCAATTTTCTTCGAGCCACTATAAACCCACTCAACTCATCGGCGACTCTCGGTTGTCGTGAAAATCTCGATAATTCAAATACGGACACAAGGTACTAAAACGATAGTAAAATCAGTTTAGTGCCGGCTGACGAGAATTTTCCAATTTAGTGGCGTCACCCACAATTAGCCACACATCTTAATCGAACCAACATATATCTGATATCAAATCGATTTATATTTGTGCCGTAATGATCTCGACAGATAAGCACGATCGAGAAACCGATTTCCTAGTCGAATTCTCAAGTTTATTTGCTTTAAAATCTTTAATGGTTTCTCCAAATAGTTGTTATCTCGAGAGTGATCAGCTCTGAGAACAACTCTATAGGCGTGTCAATGAAATGCCCGATTTATTCAGTAGAAAACAAGGTTGAAAATCTAGGATGTCACAGCATCTATGCTATCGTTTGTGGGTCATCAAAAGAAAAAAAGAAAACAAAAAGTTGATAAACAATAAAAAAAAATATTGGCAAATAAATCAAACAAGCGTTCTAAACCAAAAGTAGTTCTTAAAGGATTGATGATTTGCTTGAATGAAGATTGGTTAATTTATATAAGGACCGGCAAATTTAATGTAGCAGTAAAATATGCATATAAAAGTTGGCCAAAGATTAAAAAAAAAATGGTAATTTGTAAATTGTAAAAAAAAGGAAATTTTATATATATGTTAGTTAATTCTCAACATGTTGTTGAGCAATTTGATGAACTTTTTTTTTTTTTGAAATAGATAGAATAGTAAAATCACCAAAATGAATGTTTAACAGAGTGAAATTCAAACACAAAGTGTATTAAAATATTACCTCATATTACTTGACAACAGATCCTATATATTCTTTATATTCATATGGTCTCCCTCTACCTATCAGCTTAAGTTATTGGTTTGGATTTTCTAACATGATATCAAGGTTAGTGCTATCCTTTTTGCAAATGTGCATCCCCATTAGCCATTTATAATCAAGTATGGTTGGGTTGGATTTTTTTTTTAAATAAAATAGCTTACTTACCTATTACATCTAAAGAGAACTCCTTTTACCCGTTAAATATCTTTTAGTTTTAGAATTCTGATCAACATTACGTCGCATATTCCACATTAAAATTCTCCGCGTGATTGCCGGCAAATATCTTCAACTGACCATTGAAAGAGTGGAGGGACAGGAATTGGAATGGGCTTTAGAAAGAAAATGTTAACAATGCGTTATCAGTTCACACTTCAGTCCTCAGTATACAACAAAAGTACGTGGCCAATAGACAAGCTGTAGGACATATGAAGTTTCTCTTTCAGTGATCTTTGGAAATATCTTGACTGCCATATAAAATGGCTTTTAGTCTGTTCACTGCTGGACTGGTAGAGGGAGTGGACCATTTTTAATGCATTTTGGCTGCATCTTCTAACTTTTTTTGTAGTGATGATCGATTCCATCCCCTCGGGTTGAGCTTAGCGCACAAAGGACGCATCATTTTGCAAGGACAAGCTGGGAAGGAGAGGGTATTGTGCTTACACTAGGGGTTACTCATTTGGCGTACTCACGACAACTTGAATTAGGCTGCAAATTGAGATACTTAAGTCCAATCTTTACTCAAACATACACTTGGATAAGCTGAGCATGATCACCAATTGAGTCTACTGTAGCTTGATCGCATGCGTTTTGCCACTAGGGCTGATCAAAAGAAAGTCATCATTGTAAATCGTAGGATTGATTGATGATTGTTGTATTTTCCATTAATTATATGTTTATAGTACGTATAATAGGGAAATTTTCTGCAATATAGTGTTACATTAGATAGACAAGTAGTGCCAATTAAAGTTTTATACACCTCATGTACATTACATTAGTGTGAGAATTATTGCCACATCTCTCCATGGAATTATGGTTTTATCACACAGTTGTGATTAAATAGGTCAATTTATCTGTGAGAAAGATACCAAATGACAAACATCGAAGCATCAAATCCCCTAAAAAAGTCAAATGAGACAATCTCGACAAATGTCATGCGTGAAATTAGGGAAAACCTTTTCTTTTACGTTGCTCCCTGAAATCCGAGAAACCCTAAAAGATAGGGAATTCGCGATGTCCACTCAAATTCATGGCCAAAGCTCGGACAACGGAAACCAAGACTTTGCAGTCTGCAGGAGCTACACTTCTAGCTGTCTTGTATGTCCTCTTATGCCATAATTTCTCTCCTCCCATGTGCTCGGGGACCACCTTGTTGATTCTCTTAAGATTATTATTTTCGGACGCTCCCTCTATAACTTCATATAATTCAAATTCCTCTTCTTCTTTTTTCCATTCAAATAAACTTTCTTAAAAGAAAGTTAGAAGTACTCCAATAATGTAGAGCGAAATTCGCCCCTTTGTGATGAGCAATGTGGTTTATTTGTCCCATAAATTATATAGTTCCTATAGTTACCAAAAGTTGTAAGAGTCATGTTTTCTTCAATCTCTAATAGCTGGGAACTTCATCTAACCTGTATTTGATTACTGAATTACATGTCTAAATATAACCTGCTTGTAAGTTAAACAAGCACAAAATCCTTAACGAGAGAGAGGTGTTTTATTTGTGTTAATCCAAGTTTTAATTGAGTGACAAGTACAGTATTCTTGTACTTAATGGTTTATTGGTAGTGTGGTTCTCGATTTTAGTTGAGTAAAATTCTAACCAAAGAGGTGCAAAAAATAAAAATTCTAAGCTAAGATACACTTATAAACAATCTAGTATAGATTGGTCATCATGTGCCACTTTTAAGATAATACGGTACTTCTAGCGAAAATCGCAAGTTTTGAACTTCTTATTGAGTTCTTCCAATTGGAAATGTATTTGGAGTTCATATTCTTCAAAGAGACGAATATTCTTTTACGAAGCCCAAAAATATCTCAAGATATTTTCTCATGGTCCTCTATTTTCAGACTAAAAGAACCTCCTTGTTCTTTTCTGTGAAGAGATTACCCTCCGACAGGTGTCACGAATCGCAATATGTCTGCTTCCAAGGTACCCCCTGTCTTGCATTGCCATGCACGTGAAACCCTGCATGGGGTCTCTTATCCTCTCGGCCAATCACCAATGCCTCAGAACATCCCACAATATGCCGCTCTATATATACCCCCAAGAATCCCTCAAACACACATTCGAAAGGAAATCCTTCTCCCAAGAAATTAAAGAGTTGGCATAAAGATGTCAATACTCCAAACCTTAATTCTGTTCTCCTTCCTCCTCTCCGCCTCCCACGCGGCGGTCCAGGACTTCTGCGTTGCAGACCTCTCGGCCCCCGAGGGCCCCGCGGGCTACTCCTGCAAGAAGGTCTCAGCAGTCACCGTGAATGACTTTGTCTTCTCAGGCCTCAGCGTGGCTGGGAACACCTCGAACCTCATCAAGGCTGCGGTGACCACGGCATTTGTAAACCAGTTCCCTGGCCTGAATGGGCTCGGCATCTCCTTGGCCCGCCTGGACATAGCCCCCGGTGGGGTCATTCCATTGCACACGCACCCGGGTGGCTCGGAGGTCCTCCTTGTCCTCCAAGGGACGATTTGTGCCGGGTTCATCTCATCATCAGCGAACACCGTCTACTTGAAGACCCTCAACAAAGGGGATAGCATGATTTTCCCTCAGGGACTATTGCACTTCCAATTGAATTCTGGTAAAGGTCCAGCACTTGCCATAGTCAGCTTCAGCAGTCCGAGCCCTGGGCTTCAAATCGTGGACTTTGCTCTGTTCGCTAATAATTTTCCTTCTGAGTTGGTGGAGGCCACCACTTTCCTTGATGACGCTCAGGTCAAGAAGCTCAAGGGCGTTCTTGGTGGCACTGGCTAAGTGGCTAATTTCATTTTCATCGAGAATCCATCCATTAAGAATCACCGCCTTTTCAAGCCTTTTCAAAAAAATGAAAGGAAAGAATAATTCGGCTTATATGCTTGTCGTCAATGGCTTTCCATGGATATTTCTTGTGAGGTTGTATTTGGTTTGCTAGTGTGTTGAAGTGAGTCGTTGGAGTGGAGATTTGATTTTTAGTGCTTTCTGACTTGTTGTTATGTTCGGACTATGGAGCAAAACGCCTCCCTTTCTTCATCGAATTTTGGGTAGATGAATAAAAGTATGTTGCTTTGTCAATTCCTTGAGAGCTAATGTTCATATGTAAAAATATTCATGATAAATCAAGTGATGCAGTAATATCATCTACCTATTATAGATGAGATTACAGTAAAATTTGGATCCTATCTATAGAGGGATAAACTAACATTCGGTGTTGCATTCATATGATGACGGCTCACGTCATGCCGATCAAAGCATTATTTAGTAATGGTGTGTCATGCCAACACTTTCAATATGTTCATTTAGTATTGTCCAAGGCCAAGTGGACCAATTCATTGACGTGGACTTTTCTACACGACTTAATTATGGACGCAGATTCTATTTTAGAGCCTAGCTTTGGACTTGTTTCATTTTTTTCTAAATACACTAGAATCTTGTTGCGATCATTTGCACAATAAGCCAGTAATGTATGCGTCCGGATCATGTGAATCTAGCTCACGCAACTGTTAGATTAGTGGGTTCTACATGGGCCCACTTCATCCAATGGTACATGTGAGATGAGCTCACATGCACCGAGGGCATCTAAGAATTTTTTTTCTTCTATAGTACTCGTTTTGCCTTAAAAGTGTTGAGGTGTGGCATTTGATTAGTTGTTTATCCATTACTTCATAAATTTTCGAAACAATTATCTTCTAAATCCATTTTTGGATTCCTACAACTCTAATGCCGCCGGAAAGCTTGACTCACTATTGTTAAGTGTAAGTATTTTTTGATTTAGATCCTTGGGTATTTATTTGATCATGTGTTTTCCTAAAAAAAGGTGGCTATGTGATTTGAGACCAACAAGGGTGTCGGCCAAATGATATCTTGTTGGAAAGCTTACAATGAACTTAGGTGCTCACGAAGTTCTGGGGTGAGATGACGTAATTCAAGGAAATGATGCTAGCATTTCAATCTCTATCTATCTGTCAATGAATAAAAGTGGGTCAAACTTGCACGATGATGACTCACGTGGCGCACACTCGCGCAAGCTCGATGCACTGATTTGCTTTTGACGTCAGTTAGCAAACCTATAATCGATGTCTAAGAAAACCCTTCCCTCAAATCCCCACATCAGGGAAATTGGGGGTGGGGACGATTTGAGTGGGTTTCTAATTTCCCAGAGTGAGTGTTAGAGTATGATTAGCGTAGGGACCAATATGATGTCTAATTTTAGCAAATATATAAATTTTAATTTTTGTAATGAATTATTACTGATTAAAAGGAAATATTGAAATAAGTTTTCAGGGCAATTATCAAGTCAATCCTAAACTTATTATACCAATTCAAACCTAAGCTTTCTGATTTTATCAATTGAATTGCTTGACACTAGAATTTGGCCCATAAAAATTAATTCACAAAATTAGGGATTATCACTTAGATATGTTATGCGCAACCCATTTAAGCTTCAAAATCAATTATCCCCTTAGCTTCATCCAACTGAATAGACATCGAGCACTCTCCCCCAGAGATACGGAGGTCATCTATCGTACGCACAGAGGCTAGATGAAGCGGACGGAGGAGTCCTATCTCGGGCTTGAGTTCGGCCGGACCGGGCTCTGTCAAGAGCCCGGTTCAAATTAATTCTTCTTAGGCCCAAATTTCACTTGAAAGAAAAGCCAGGCCCACGACCTTGCAAGCCCATGCAAACCCAGACCCAGCCAGCCCGGACAAATGAAACCCTACCCGAATATGACCCGTGCTCGACCTAGTTTGTAGCCTCCTCTACTCTCCCACCGCTAGAGGTGTCAAACGGGTGGGTCGGGTCGAGTCATTAATGGTCTGACTCAAATTGACCAATTAACTTATTTATTACCTATTTATGCCTAATGTAAATTTTTCGACCTATACCCGACCCGACCCATACCCGACCCATTTAACTAAACTTAAGAAAGCTTATTTCTTATATAAATATATATTTAAAAAAATGGTATTCATAAAATAGTTTTATGCAACACAAATTTAATGGACAATTTTTATAATTTTGAGAATAATTGTTTTAAAAATCGAATTTAATTATTTTTATTTTTTAAAATTAATTTTTCAAAATTAATTTTTAATTTTCTTTTTTTTTTTTTTGTTCTTCTTCTTCTTTGGTTGGCTGCCGGCCACAATGACGACCGGCGGCCGGCCACGGGCAAGCCTCGACCTCGCCCCGACATGCCAACGCCGGATCTAGCGAGGCTTGAGCCTCGCCGAACGTCGGCAAGGCCTTCGCCTCGCCAGATCGGCAAGCTTGAGCCTCGCCGGTGTCAGCGAGCTCAAGCTCGCCCCTCGCCGAATCTAGTGAGGCTGGAGCCTCGCCCAACACCGGCGAGTTCGAGTCTCGTCAGATTCGGCAAGCTTGAGGCTCGCTTGGGCGGTCGCCGCCATTGCCGTGCCGTGTGGACCAGGAGGAAGAAAGAAAAAAAAATTATAATATTGGTTTTTATAAAAAAATATATATATATTTTGTAAAGTTAAAAGAGAAGAGAGAGATTGTTAGGTTTTGGGTGAAAATGGGTTCTAAATCCAACCCATTTAAGACCCATATAAGACCCACTTAAGACCCACATATCTTAAGCCTTTAGTTGTAAAACCTATTTAACTAACTTCTTCAAAAAACAAGTGACCCATTTTGCCACCTCTACCCACTGTGAACCCCGACGGAGACGGCCGTGGCGAGCGACGGCGGCTGGCCCAGTATTCTTGGTCACAGTGGCGCAGCGAGCAGGATCGGTGGCAGATCGGCGAAGTAACTGGCAGTGGTGTTGTGCCAGCAACGACCGTTGGCTGCAACACGGCCTGGGTCTCCGTGGCTTGGCCAAGATGGGGCTCTCTCTCTGAGATCTCCTCTCCGACCTCCGCCCTCTCAGTGCTCTCCCTCTACCTTCACCCCCTCCGCTCACTCTCTCGAGCTTCTCGGATGTCTCTCCGAAGAAACCCCTCCGCTCTCTCTCCTCCACCCTTCTTTTCTCTCTCTTTGGCTCCCCCATCAATATTACAGTTTCGTCTAGGGGTTCTCGCATTTCCTCTGGCAGGCTTCTTAACGAATCAACTACCATTTTCTATGTCCATTATCATGCGCGTGTTTTTCTCTTACCTTTGATCAGGAGCATTCGTTAGTATAAGTAGATCAATTCCTGCCAGCTACCTATGTTATGATCGTAACAATGCTACTTATTCTCTCTTTCCAAACATTTAGAATAGCCCACGTTGTGCTCTGAACTTGGACAATTTGTACAAGTATCAAAGTTCAGCTGTTCCAGAAAGCAGGATACTCATCTCTTTGCCTTGTAAGGACATAAGCAGGATACTGACACTCTGTTCTTCAACTTTATCTTATTGATAGAGTTCCTTGTGCTTCCTAGTGCCTCAGCTTGTATATTTTATCTTGTAACGGGATTGCTCCCTGCTTATGTGTTTTTTGCTGAATAAAATCTTACTTATCAAAATAAAAAAGAAAAGATGATGTCTGATTACGAGTCGTGATGATAAGCGACTTACTTATCTGATGAATCTGATGTTGTCCAGCTCGATTCTTCCTTTGATTATGTCTCGCTTTCCCCAAACCTAATCTTTTTTCATCTTCTAGTCTCCATGTGTGTTTACACACGCGGTAGTTCCTTTTGATAATAACATTCTATTATCAATTCTCTATTGCTTTGTGGTGATCTTTCATAATTGTTTGCGGATATTACCAGGGCGTCCCTGAGGCTATTTCAGACTAAGAGTAAAGAGGCGGAAGCACGGTAGAATCTCGTTAAGTGTAAGTTTTGTTCAGTTTAGATACTTGGTTTTGACTTGAGGAGCTTTCGTAATTTCATCGTCAGACTTTTTTATTTTCCTGCAAATCCGGTCAGTTAATTACATATAGAGAGTTTGGTTTATTTTATACAGATCCAAATTCCAGGCTTCAACCCTGCTGCTAATGTTGATTATTTCTTGTAACTCCATGCACGTATGAAATGGACCATTTTTTTTTTTTTTTAATATAACACCAAGATGTGGCTATGTTCATTCGAGACGAACAGCCCTTTTGGGCGAATGATTTCTTACAGGAAAGCTTACAATAAACCTAGGTGCTCACGAAGTTTCGGCGGGAGATGAGCTACTTCAAAGAAATTATACTTGCATGAAACTTTCGATGTGAATTTAGTATCCATTAATTTGACTATATATATTTATATATAAGTGGGAAAAACTCGTGTAAGGTTGACTCATACAATACGCTCATGTGCAAGCTTTATCCATTTCTTTACTTTTGATATTCAATTTCGCAACTTCTAATACTAGCAGATTTCTAATTTGAGAAAATATCTAATTCAACATCTTTAATTTATTTTGCATATTTTGAGAATAAATTTTATCAATTTGCAAGACATAAATGCTCAAGGAAATTAAGTATGTATATGTAGATGCTATTGAACTGTTTATGTATATATGGAACATTGTTGTAAAATATTGCGTTGCAAATATATAATAGAGAGAATAAAGAGATTGGGAAGAGAAAGCAGGTAAACACCAAAGATAGTAGAGAAAGCCAGAGGAGATAATTTTATTTCCAATGTATCATAGTATATCTATGACAAAAATTAAGCTCCTATTTATAAGAAAACAAAAATGTACTTATCATTAATATCAATGTATTGAATAATACATGTATTGGATAGGGAGATGAACATTCATTGTATAGGGAGATGTACTTATAATGTATGGTACAAATGTATCATAATAAGTACATTAGATAAGATGATTATAATAAATATCCGTTCATGTATTTCATTCATTCATATATTTCATAACACTCTCCTTTGAATATTCATTGTATTCAGTATGAATGTGCATCGAATGATATTGCCTTATTAAAAACCTTAATCCGGAAAAACCCAAGGGGACAAAAACCGAACAAAAGGGAAAAAGAGTGCAGAGCACAAATTTTATGATCTCTCCCTTTTATGGATGCATTAATTACCTTATTAAAAACTTTAAGTCGGAAAAACCCTGTGAGAAAAAACCGGACAGAAAGGAAAAAGAAGCAATGCATAGTTCATAATATCTCCCCCTCAATTGAGCCATATAGCCACTGCTGCGGCTAGTCAATCTTGCATCTTGTGAAATCGCCGCATACCAATGCCATATACTAATTTCTCAAAAGTTGACATTGGCAATGACTTGGTAAAAAGATCTGCAAGATTATTTATGGATCGAATATGTTTAACATCAATTTGTTGACTTTCTTGGAGTTCATGAGTATAGAAAAATTCCGACGAGATATGCTTGGTCCTATCACCTTTGATATATCTTCCCCTAACTTGTGCAACACGAGCAGCATTATTTTCATAAATTATAATGGGGGAATTTGTAACCGATATTAAACGACAAAAATTATGAATATGCGTTATAACAGATCTTAACCAAACACACTCTCTTCTAGTTTCATATAAAACAATAATCTCAAAGTTGTTAGAAGATGTAGCTATTAGCGATTGCTTCGTAGAACGCTAAGAAATAGCAGTGTCGTTATAACAAAATAAATAATTGGTTTGAGAGTGAGCCTTATGTGGATCAGATCTATATTCAACATCAGCATATCCAACTAAACCAAAGTTAGTGGAATCCTTGGAATAATATAATCTCAAATCTACAGTTCCTCGGAAATAACAGAAAATATGTTTAACTCAATTCCAATGTCTGCCAATTGGCTCAAAACTAAAACGTGCTAATAAATTTACTGCAAAAGCGATATATGGTCTCGTACATTGTGCCAAGTACATCAAAGCCCCAATTACATTGAGATACGGTACCTCAGGACCAAATATCTCTTCATTAGATTCTTTAAGACGAAATGAGTCTTTTTGGGGATCTAGAGACCTTACAACCATAGGGATGCTCAATGGGTGAGCTTTGTTCATGTTGAAGCGTTTAAGCAATCTTTCAACGTATGCTGATTGATGGACGATTATTCCATTTGCTTTATACTCAAGCTCTAGACCAAGATAAAGTTTGGTTTTACCCAAATCTTTAACTTCAAACTCCCTTTTTCAAATACTCAGTAGTTTTAGCTAACTCTTCTGGAGTTCCAATTAAATTTATATCGCCGACATAAACTGCTATAATAGCAAATCCGATTTCTGATTTCTTAATAAACACGCATGGGTAGATATGATCACTCTTGTACCTTTCCTTAATTAGGTACTCACTTAGGCATTGATACCACATGCGACTGGATTACTTTAACCCGTACAAGGATCTTTGCAATTTTATTGAGAATAAATTGTGGGGAGTGTGTGGCATCCGGAAATTTCGACAACCCTTAGATGTGCAATGGCTGTGAGTAATCGACGAGAGTATCCTCGGTACCACATTTGGCCTAGTTTCATCGCCACTCAACATCCCGAAATATTTACTTTCGGAGAAAAAGGAAATTTTCTTTGAATGACCATATGAACAATCCCACCAATGGCCACGTTATTTGTATTCTCTTGGACCGAACCTCCCGTGTACATCGTCGCGACCCCATGCAGCCTTGCCGATTTCTTCCTCCACGCAAGAATTTCGGTCACGTACTTGTACATGAAGTGGATTGAATAAGAGGAGATTAGTTGAATTCCATGGAGACCATGAAACCGAAATGCTCCATACAATCTACCGAAATTTAAGGATTTAATCTTTGGAGAAATTGGACCATGTACTAAGGACCGCACGGCCACAAATTCGCTGACCCAATTAACCCAAAACCTCTCTTTTCATTGTCGACCAAGCAAGTCAACAATCCTCAAAACTTCTCCAACTTTGTTGACCGAGAGGAAGCCAGCAATGGCCATGTTGCTTCTAGGTGGACAGCCAGCAAAACACAAGGAAGGGCAAGCTGAAGACATGCCCTCGACAGCTGTCCTCGGTC
Source organism: Eucalyptus sp. ANBG9806169 (assembly GCA_014182395.1). Taxonomy (NCBI): domain Eukaryota; kingdom Viridiplantae; phylum Streptophyta; class Magnoliopsida; order Myrtales; family Myrtaceae; genus Eucalyptus; species Eucalyptus sp. ANBG9806169. The sequence continues at coordinate 50,405,580 of CM024575.1, read as the reverse complement.
TTGGACGCCACCGCAACTCCCATGCAATTGACTGAATAGTCAACAAATCAAAGGAACAAAAGGATTCGGAATTGAAGGGGGAGAGAGAGAAGTTGAAAGAGCATAACCATGAACAGAGGGAGAGAGTTTGAGCGAGAGAAGCGGGCGCACGAGTGTAAGCCGCGAGGAAGGAAGAGAAGGACCGCCTTCCGTCCGTGCTCGAGCTGCCGCCGTCAACGCCGCCCGTCTTTGCCGCCGTCAGGCTGCATCGCCGAACCGAACCCCCTAACTATTGAACCATAGGACTTCAGGCAAGTGAAAGTCCATTAATCTATATGATGTAGTGCTGTTGTTGTCTAGTGTAGTGCAATAGACTTGGAAATGTTTGGATCTTGAATGGTGGATGCTGAATTTTGGGTGATTGAAGTAGAAATGGGTTGAGGAATTGAGGAAACGCTTTGGTTTTCTATGTGTACTTTTAAATTCCTTTGAACTACATTAAGAAATATAGATTTGGATGGATTGTGGAAGTGAATTAGCCAAGGTATAGGCATCGGATTCCACCGAATCCATGTGGTCCAGAATAGCTTATGTGTAGCCTAGTGATTTTGTCGATTTTCTATAGAAATTTCCAGTATGATTTTGGCCTTGATTTCTTCATGAAAGCTGTAAGGAATTGTTTAAACTATAACATATATTTTGGTCAGATTTTTCGAAATTCATATAGTGGCACAAATTTATTTTAATATGCGGTACTTTTCTGTTGGAGTGTAAATTCTGGAATAAATTTGGGGTTGAGTCATGCGATCCGTTGCAATTCATACATAACTATTTTGGCTTAGTGTTCTTCATGAAACTTTTCCTTTAGGCCTTATTTATAACATATCAAAATCTTAGAATTTTCTGAGTTCATTTAGGGGTTATTCCGAAATTATTATTAAAACTGTGCATTCTGATTTTAAGCTGTTTTATTCCGAATTTGCTCAACTTGTTCAAAAAGGTGAATGCATCTTGAGTTGTTATTGGACATGATGGTTTTTGGCATTCGGCATGTCATTCAACACCGAAGATTTCAATGAAACTCATGTGATTTCCAATGTCATAGCATTGAACATGTTTTTGGAAATTAAGATGTTAATGTTGCCGTTGGACCCTCGGGTCAACGATGCCCCGGGAGTTGGGAGGTCCCAAGGCTCGAGTGAGTCGATATCCTTTGGATGCCTGGAGTCTGTAGTGCCCCCAAAGGTTTTCCCCGGGAGCATCGGGATGCCCGGTTGTATGCTTGTCGGTACATGAATCCGGAGGATAGGGGTAACCTTTCATGGTAAGCCCCAAAGATTTCTCGTGATGCCAAGTGGGGTGCGAGATGCCTAGAGGTGTGACGTGACACGCTCTGGATGCCCGGTGACCCTAGTGGCTGAATGCCGAAGGCTTTCGCAACGCCAGGATTAGGTGTGAAATTCTAGAAGAACGCAAACGTTGGTCCTCTGTGGGATGAACCTTTTGAATATTACAACCGATGGTTCTACTAAGTGTGTGTGTGGTCTGGTTATGGGACTAAATTGTATGGTAAGGAATGGGACATGTCATAACAGTTTGGCCTTATGATCGGGACTTGTATAACTGGACGTGATGCATCTTGATCCTTTGAAACTGCATTTGTTATTGCATTAAAGAATTTTATGATTTTGATGCATACTTATTCCTTGATGACCTGTTTTTGTCTATTTTGCATGAAACTAGATTGTGATGGCTTGCATAGTATAGTTTAGTGGATCTTTTACTGCTGGGTGGTTGTACTCATCTCGTTTAGGGACTAACATTTCAGACTAGAAGATATGCCTTTGCTACCAGTCACCCTCGGCACATTTTATGGTATTCCGATCGACCTTTAGTGTGAGTGTTCGGAGCACCACCATCCTGAGATACGAGGGTTGGTCTTTGTTCGAGTGCAGATACTGATCATGTTTGACATTGGTCCTCCCGCCAGCCCAGTGATTTAGGAGTTTCTGACTGTGTTCGTCCGCCGTGATGGGAATACGCTAGGGCCATTGCCACCGTCGCTAGCTGATGGACCGAACTGAGTGTGACCGAGAGTGATGGTTAGCAGATGAAGCATTTTTGGACCGCCAACACTAACTGATAGACTTATGTATATGACTGTTTGGAAAAAAAGAAGTCAATTATATTTTGATATGTAGCCGAGTATAGAAAACCATGGTAAATTTTGGTGTACCGACTGATGATGTCCATCAGGGTTATGTAAATAAAAGTGTACGGCTTTAACTTATAAAATATCTAGTAGGTGTGCATCGTTTTATTTTCAAGAAGGGGAATAGTTGATTGTGCTTCCGCTATATAAACTGTGCAAGGACCGATCTAAAAGATATAAACCCCTAGAACTTATAGACCCACTATAATTCTATGGTATCAGAGTGTTAGACCTTCAGGTCAAGAAAAAGGCAAGCAAACTGTGGCGACCCTAACGGATCGGGGGCCATTCTAGGGTGCCATAGAGTGCATACTTCAGGCATTTTGAATCCCTCGGGAATTTTCATATAAATATCAGAATCTAATAAGCCATATAAAATGCCGTCACAACGTCCATAAGACACATTTCCAATCTTTCAGAGATTACTAGGCTAATAAGAAAACGAAATGTAATCATATCAATCACAAGTGAATATGTCTTATTATAATCAATCCCAGGTCTCTCAAATAATCCTTGGACAACGAGTCGAACTTTATATCTAACAACCTCGTTTTTCTCATTTTGTTTCTGGACAAATACCCATTTATATTCAATGGGCTTTACATTATCAGGGATACGAGTTACGGGTCCAAAAACCTCTCGTTGAGCTAAGGAAGCTAATTCAGCCTTAATTGCTTCCTCTCACTTAGGCCAATCTTGCATTTGACGACATTCAATAATAGATTGTGGCTCACAATCATCATCCATAATTTTATGAGCAATTGAGAATGCAAAAGTATCATCAATGATGATTTCATTTCGATCCCAAATTTCATTACAATATGTAATGGAATTCTCAGCATTCTTGGGATTGGTGTTCCTTTCATGGGTTTGCGTCTCTTTAAGGGCAATAATCTCTTTTGGAGTAAGCACAACGCCAGGCTCATATGGAGTGAATACATGATTCTTTCCCCTTCATTTTCGAGGAGCAGTATCTTTTGATTCTATCGGTCTATCACGCTTCAAGTGCGGGGAATTTTGATCCATTTAGCCTGTCCTTCTGGAACAACTATCCTAGCTGGAGCATTTGCAGCTGGAATATGAGACTTCGTTACCTTAGTAGCATCATTAAATGCGTTAGGAAGTCTATTGGCTATAGCATGTAAATGGATTATGCGCTGCACCTCGTTTTCACATTTAGGAGTCATTGGGTCTAATTGAGATAAATTTTTCTCATTCTAAGAGAAAACCTTAACTGGTTTTTGTTTTGCAGTCATGGAAGTTGTAGGTATCCCAATTAATGGAAACCTAATCTCATCGAAATGACAATTTACAAATCTGGTAGTAAAAAGATCACCGGTAGTTGATTCCAAAAACCTAATGATAGACGGTAAATTAAATCCAACATAAATGCCCAAACGGCGTTGGGGACCCATTTTTGTTCTTTTTGGCGGTGCTACAGGCACCTGTATTGCACAACCAAAGGTGCGTAAATGTGAAATATCTTGTTCATAACCAATAACCATTTGAAGGGGAGATTGTAAAAGACTAGTAGTGGGGCATAATTTTATTAAAGCTGCCACATGCAAAACTACATGACCCCATGTCGTATCGTTGAGATTCGTTCTCAATAATAAAGTGCGAGCAATTATTTAGACATTGTTTAATCAATGATTCTGCCAATCCATTTTGAGTATGAACATATGCAACCGGGTGCTCAACCTCGATTCCGAGTGAAGCACAATAGGTATCAAAACTCTTTGATGTAAATTCATCAGCGTTATCCATTATTATGCTCTTAATTGGATAATCAGGGAATTGTGCCCAGAGTTTTATAATTTGCGCAAGTAAACGTGCAAAGGTAACATTGCGCGTAGATAATAGGCAAACATGAGATCATCTACAGGATGCGTCCATTAGTACCATAAAATATTGAAATGGTCCATTTGGTGGTTGTATTGGTCCACAAATATCACCCTAAATTATTTGCAAGAATGAAGAGGATTCAAGATTAACCTTTGTTATAGAAGGTTTGATAATGAGCTTTTCTTGTGAATAAGTCTCACAATTATAATCTTTGGACAACAATATATTTGTAAGCTTTAAAGGGTGTCCTTTTGTATTCTGAATTATTCTACGCATCATTGAAGCGTCAGGGTGACCAAGGCAATCATGCCACAGTCCAAACTAATCGGGGTTTACCAATCTCCAGGATGTGGTGGCGTAGGTTTCAATAGCCTTAATCATGACACAATACAAACCCATAGAAGAAGCTTCTAACTTCTCATGGATGGTCTTCAGGCTCATCTTATAAGAGGAAATGTCAATATATTCCTTATCTTGCTCATAAATAATCTCAATATGGTACCCATTACGGCGTACATCTTTGAAACTGAGCATATTTCTTTTTTGATTTAATGCTTAAAAACCCATCCTCAATATGCAAGATGGTGCCATTTGGCAAAATAATTGTGGCATTCCCAAAACCATCAATAATCGGAATAGGATAAGATATTCTATGGATTTGTGTATTACGCAATGTCATACTCTAGAAAAAATGTCTACTACGAAATATAGTATGTGTTGTTGCACTATCAAGCAAACAAACATATTCATTTTTCTCGGTATTTTCCATTTGCATTTATATTGACAACTTCAAGTGTCAAGTATCATAAAATTTGCATATTAGTTATAGAATCAAATAAAATTTCAAAATAAATATTATATAAGGTTCATAAACATTTCATAACCATATTAAATAATAATAAAAAGTAATACACTTAAAGCAAAACAACTAAAAAAGAAATTATTAAAATCATAGAATTTGAAGTTCAAATTATCATCCACCAATCTGATGCTTCATCAAGGTAATCGGAGGTCCTCAAAGAAATTAGAGACATCCAGAGATGCATTTGCTACTTCAGGAGCAAGAAAAGTCCCACCAACGGAGATATTGTTGGCCTCAACAATGGTTATGGCAGTAGGATTGATTTCAATGGCATGAGATTCACCAAGCTTGCCCGTATTTTTTAAAGATGCCCGGTATAGGTCAACAAAGTGCTTTGGCGTATGACAAATATGTGACCAATGTCCAGTCATGCCACAGCGATGATAAATACTTTCATTAATCACCTTCTTAGGCTTCTTTTCTTTGTCATGATTCAGGCCAAAGTTAGATTTCTTAGGGTGGTTAAATTTCCTGTCATCCCTTCTAGAATTATGTTCTTGCCTGCGCTTATAGCCCTTAAAATGACCAATATTTTTTTCAAAGTTAGCATGTGCTTTAGGCAATGCTTTAGAGCCAGCAAGTCTAAGATCATGATTTTTTAGCAGTAATTCATTAGTTTACTCAGCAGTAAGAAGCACATAAATTAACTCAGAGTATGTGGCAAACTGACGTTGCCGGTATTGCTATTGCAATACAATATTCGAAGCATGAAAGGTGGAGAAAGTTTTCTCTAACAATTCCGCATCAGCGAGTTTGATACTGCATAACTCAAGCCGATAAACAATATCAAATAAAACGGAGTTATACTCAGACACTGATTTAAAACATTGCAGTCTAAGATTTTGCCAGTCATATTGTGCTTGAGGGAGGATAACAATCTTGGTATGATCATACCTATCCTTCAACCTCATCCGCAAGATCTGAGGGTTTGAACGAATAAATATTGAGTCTGCAAGCTCTCATGCAAATGACGACGAGTAAAAATCAGCGCATTTGCTTTATCTTTTGCATTTGAGGTTCCATCCTCTGTAATTGCATTAGTGAGACCTTGCCATTGAAGGTGCATTTCCATGTCAAGGTACCATGATAGATAATTCTTTCCACTCACTTCCAGGAGTGATCTCGATTGGTCCATTTTACTATGTTGTTATCTCGTGAAATAGAGTTATGTTATTGCTTAATCATAATTTATTTCTAGTTCATTAGTATAGCAGCCTGGTGAGGGTGCGCCAATTTCGTCAACCAACCGGTCCATATTGGAGAATTGGAAAGTATTCATGCTTGATAGAACCCAGGAAAATTTCTCCAAGCGTCGAGCCTTTGGAAGCATATGAAATTCCGAAGGTTGTCGAGCAGTTTCGTCAGGCAGCAATCAGCTCCATACGAGCAGGTTAGGCTACAAGATTTCGTGTCTTAATTCACTATCCTAAGCTGTTTTCCATTTTAATTTTGATAAGACTTGACATTGAAAAATTTTCCACTTATGTAATTTTGCCGTTCACGTGCACTGAATGAGGATTCAAATAAAAATTGTATTGAGCAGAGTCAAACGGTTACAAGATAGTGAATGACAATATAAGTGAAAATTTACAGTTACGAAAGTGACTTGGTGCATTTAAAAGCGAAAAGAGAATTCTGTCTCATGCTCAAGATTGATTATATCGCTCAATAAACCTGCTGATTCTATTGAGACTATTTATGTATAAGGCTTATTACAATCACATAATGAAGTGATGTAAGATTACAATTAACAGCTATATTAATGTTAGGTACCCTAAAGACGACATGCACTGGACGCATTGTCATGATCATTTTTATAGATCCACTTAACTCTCAAACGACCTTATGTGACCCTATACCTATTAGGCATTGCCTAGTCCATCCATGGAAATTTTTTGCGTGGCCCTGACCTACGCAGATCGAGTGAATGGCAATGATGGTTCAAACATTTTAAGAGTCGGTCCTACAGTGTTCTTCTAACATTATAGTTGGACAAACGTTGGGTTTCGATGGGATCGACCTCTATGCAGCACATGGCTATCTCATTGATCAATTCCTGAAGGATGCAGTCAACGATAGAACGGATGAATACGGTGGTTTAGTTGAAAATTGGTGCAGATTCTCGATGGAGATCATTTGAACGGTAGTTGCAACTATTGGCGGTGATCGAGTTCAGTTAGGATTTTCGCCTGTGTCCAATTATGTCGATGCCATGGATTCTGATCCACTCAATCTAGGACTCATGATGATCAAACAACTCAACACATTCGAGGCTGATATGGGATTAAAACTCACTTATCTCCATGTAACTCAACTGCGAGTCATGCCATCTGTTGAAGAAACTAGTACAGAAGATGAAGAAGCCAAGTTGTAAGAAATGCTCATCAAGGTACATTTATGTTAGCCAGCCAGTTCACTCAAGAACTAGGGATGAAGGCCGTGACCGATGGTGAAGCAGATTTGATATCATACAGTCAAACTTTCATTTCTAATCATGATTTAGTATATAGGTTCAAAATTAATGCACCATTAAATGAGTGCGTTCGAGAGACATTTTACACTCATGACCTTGTTGTTGGATAGACGGACTATCATTTTCTTAACCAAGAAAGTAATGATAAAGAGTCTCACATGACAAAAGTATGTTCTTGAGGGTCCTAGATCTGCATTAATTGTTTAAATGAGGCTTAAAAGTACTTGGTGTATCTTATGGATGCTTGAATTGGTAAAAATTGGTGAATCAAATGAGGACATTTATTTTGTTATTTACACTTTAAAAAAAAAAATTGTATATCGTTTAAAAATCTAGAGAGAGAATGTCCATTTCATACAAAAAATGTACATCCGTATTCATTAATTTCTTTGAAACTGTTTTTTCCTAATCTTTGATCAAGAAAATTTCTCCAATCAGACATCCAAATTGGTGTTCTACATATATACAAATTATGGAAGATTGTCCAATCAATCATAAATTATCCAATCAATCCTAAACCTATTGTAAATATACCAATTCATTCATACTCTTCAATTTTGCTAATTTAATCCTAAACATTTGCAAGAAATTCTAATATAATCATTTCAATCAATTTTGCCAGAAATCTCTGACATGTTAATGTGCTACGGAGGACAATCGATGATAACTAAACTGCCATGTTAGCCATTTCTAGCAAAATTAATCCAAAGGATTACATTAAAATTTCTCGCAAAGGTTTAGGATTAAATCGAGTTCAAAATCTTGACTGGAATTATGCTTCAAAATTCGAACGCTAATAAATGAATAATAAGTAAGCAGGTTATATTCAAGCGTCCAACAAGACTATATCATGCCATTTTGTAAATCGACTTTTGATAAACCAATCTCTACGCATGTATCTAATAAAATTCTTTAGAATATCAAATTAATTTATCCTAATTGTGTGCAAATTCCCTTCTCGAGATTCGATTTGGCTTGCTTGGTGACATTGAAGAGAAGCCATCGCGTTATTGATTTTTTGGTACATCTGACTTATAGACATAATAGCTAAAACTGTAAACATAAATGAAGTAATAGCGATCGTTGGGATGAACCATGCGGTCATGCCATACTGGTATCGTTAGCTGAGTGGCGACTCTTTTGCTGCGGTGGTGCAGGGTAGTGCTTGCGCCGATGACAAGACGCAGAGCCTTAAATGGCACTCCGCAACCGGCTATGGTGGAGTGGTATGGGCAGAGGATGACTCTGCCTTCTCATCACTGAAGGCACTGTGGTTTCCGAGACCGGGGCCGGGTAATTTCATAAATGTGTTGATAATTCAATCGAGTTTCATTTATGGGAGAGAGTTGCATAATGTACCATCTCCAAAACTACAGGAAACGTCTATTTAGCTTTAGATTTCATGTTATCATTCAAGATGAATCTTTGGTCAGAATATAAGCACATTGTCCTTGGACCCAGTCTCACTTTGTAGACTTAACAGCATGTTTTTCTTGTTTTTCTTTATCATTTCCTTTTTTTTTTCTTTTTTTGGCTCTTTTGAAAATGTTTCTTTCCTTAAACTTATTATAGAGCTCATGATAAATGAACATGGGTTTTCCCATGGGCATGTTTGTTATACCGAGGAACAAGTGGAAGCATGGAAGAAAGTGTTAGACGCAGTTCAAATCGAGGGTGGCTCTATTTTCTATAGAAAGTTAGGAAGATATTTTTATTGGTAAAAATTAAAAAATGAATTTAAAAAAGTTAAGGGAAAAACACAAGAAATTATATACTTTATGAGGTGAAATTGTGTCCTGAAATTTTCAAAAGAATCAAAAGTGAGGATGATATTTTCCCCAATATGTTGGGCCCGAAAACCTTGCCGCGGCCCCTACCTTCGTAAAAGGTACTCAAAACGGACAACAAAGGACCGCTAAGAAGAATAAGATGAATCTATTGCTCTAGTAGTTAGGAATTAGATGATAATTTTTTTCTTTATAATCCTTATTAGGTCCACCGCTAGTGTAAAAAGATAGTTATATATTCATAGTTTGATGAGCGACATGTGTATTTGAATTTTAAAACCATATTCTTCCAAGTGTCCAGCACGTAAATGTGAGACCTAAATTGCACACTGGTAACAAAATTCCTATTTTCTAATTAGAAAAAAAAAATGTAAGATTTCATTTTCCCCTCTATTTAACTTTAATTTGTTTGAGTCTAACCGCACCTATAAACGTTTTATATGTGGTTTATGTTTTCATAATAACAAAAATGATTGAAGGGCAATAAATTGACATATAGGGAGAAACTAAACATGTAAAATCAATCTCTCATTTTCTTTTTTCCTTCTAACATTTGAAAAAGCACGTGAGTTATAGCTTGACAATTGCTCAAAGTATAATCGTGTTCATGCTTACCGAATAGCAGCTGCCACAATATTTGAATTCTATTCTGATGAAAATGGAATCCTAGGAGGAATGTTCCATATTCTAACCAAACCTTTTGAACCAGCTCGTCGTGCGTTTGTATGGTCTGGAGAGGCTTACTTATCTTAGATGCTATATCTGTTTTTGGCTTTATTTATTCGTTGCTTTGTCTGGTTCAATGAAGTCGCTGGTTCAACTGAATTCTACGGGCTTGATATTTTGTTGATGATTATACTCTAAAACGATGGAAAATGGTAACAATTTGAACAATATCATATTAACGTAATGGAATAGAATAATCTCCCTATTGTGTAAATCTAATAGGATTTGATATAGTATAACAAAATAAATATCAAGCACGCAAACACAAGCGATTTTTTATGTGGAAAACCTCCTCAGAGTGAGGAGATTAAAAATCACAAGGACTCAAAGTCCACCCAAAAATCTTCACTATCAACAAAATCGGGTGAACAAAGTTCTTCTCTAATAAATACTAGAGGTACATAGCAACAAAGACCTCAAGAAGATCATTCTTGGCAAAATGCATAAATTTCACAAGAGATCAAGGATAAATCTGACCAAAAATGCAAGTTTTGATTAATCCACGAAATACTTGGTATAGGGAGCTTCAAACAAAAATCAAACCGTCCAGATTCGAGAAGAGTGCGCCACAAAAATGTTTACAAAATTTCAGCTCAATCGGAATACAAATTGACCTCCAATGCCAGCTTGATATAAATCAGACTGATTCTCAAATCTTAGATTTTCTGTTTGCTCTTTTTCTTTTGTCATTGATTTCTGCTAATTTCTTTGCGGCCACTATTTAAAAGATAATAAAAAACCTTATTTCTCCATATAACTTATCATATGAGCTCAAGCTCTTTTGGGCTTGTAATTCCTTAGCCTTCCTTCATATGAGAGTGAACTCAGCTAGTACAAAGGTATCACTAATTGACATTTTATTTTTTAATTTTGGTTTAGTCTATCGACCCGGTCAAGGTACATCAATCTCATCCACCAACTAGTTCAAATTGGAGAAGTGGAAAAATCTCATGCCTGGCGGGACCGACGACATATCGTCAAAAGCTCGAGCTACGGACACATTCGAAGCATCGCAGGTTGTCGAGCAATTTCGAAAGGTTGCTATGGACTTCAGTCGAGCTGGTGGGTCAAATATTTTCTCGATTTATTGCCTTCAATAGGGAAAATTTGACTATTGCAGTTCATGTCATTAAAGTGGAAATCAAACTTTGGTGCGGTCACGTATGAACATTCTGCAGCGCATAAAATTCTATTTTACTGGGGTGTGTGTGGAGGCAAGAGAAAATGAAGTGCAAAAAATTGACAGGTAAATTTAAGAATAAACCAAAGTTGGTAAAGCAAAAGATAGTAACTCAATCGGAGAAAATTTGGTAAATCACTTAAATAAAAGTCAACACTTTCATATGGTAATTGATAAATTTAAATAGTAATTGTTAAAAATAAGATAAGTTTTCTTTTGTCATAGACAAGAGAAGTTGGTAATTAAGAAAAAAGCTAAACAAACATTGATGACTAACTCAAGTAAGAGTCGGTATTGCAAAAGTTAATAATTTAGTCAGAGAAATGTTAGTATCTATCGAAATATAAATCAGTGATTTCTAAAAAAAAGTTGGTAAATTTAATGGGCTGTTAACTCAATAGAAAAATTTCTCGATTAGAATCACTGAGCACTTAAATAACTTTGTAAAAAACTAGTTGGTAACCGAAGAAAAGCTTAGTAAATTTAATGGGTTATTACATTATGTTTCATGATCCCTTAGGTAGCTAGGCGTCTATGCTATCGTCCATGGGTCATCAAAGAAAAAAAAAAAAAAAAAAAAAAAAAAGTTGATAAACTATAAAAAAAATTGATAAACTATAAAAAAAATATTGGCAAATAAATCAAACAAGAGTTGTAAACCAAAAGTAGTTCGTAAAGGATTGATGATTTGCTTGAATGAAGATTGGTAAATTCATTTATAAGGACCGGCAAATTTATTGTAGCAGTAAAATATGCAAAAAAAAGTTGCCAAAAGATTAAAAAAAATGGTAATTTGTAAATTGTAAAAAAATTGGAAATTTTATATATGTGTCAGCTAATTCTCAACATGTTGTCGGGCAATTTGATGAACTTTTTTTTTTTTTTTAACAGATGGAATAGTAAAATCACCAAAATGAATGTTTAACATAGTGAAATTCAAACATGTATTAAATATTACCTCATATTACTTGACAACGGATCCTATATACTCTTTATATTCATATGGTCTCCCTATACCTATCAGCTTAAGTTATTGGTTTGGATTTTTTAACATGATATCAAGGTTAGTCCTATCCTTTTTGCAAATGTGCATCCCCATTAGCCACTTATAATCAAGTATTTGGGTTGGATTTTTTAAAAAAATAAAATAGCTTATTTACCTATTACATCTAAAAAGAACTCCTTTTACCCGTTATATATCTTTTAGTTTTAGAATTCTGATCAACATGACGTCGCATATTCCACATTAAAATTCTCCGCGTGATTGCCGGCAAATATCTTCAACTGACCTTTGAAAGAGTGGAGGGACAGGAATTGGAATGGGCTTTAAAAAGAAAAGGTTAACAATGCCATTATCAGTTCACAAACGTACGTGGCCAATAGACAAGCAGTAGGACATATGAAGTTTCTCTTTCAGTGACCTTTGGAAATATCTTGACTGCCATAAAAAATGGCCTTTAGTCTGTTCACCGTTGGACCAGTAGAGGGAGTGGACCATTTTTGATGCATTTTGGCTGCATCTTCTAACTTTTTGTTCAAGTGATGGTCGATTCGACTCCCTCGGGTTGAGCTTAGCGCACAAAAGAAGCATAATTTTGCAAGGACGAGCTAGGAAAGAGAGGGTATTGTGCTTACATTAGGGATTACTCATTTCGGCGTACTCACGACAACTTGAATTAGACTGCAAATTGAGATAGCTAAGTCCAGTCTTTACTCAAACATACGCTTGGATAAGCTGAGCACAATCATTGATCGAGTCGAATGTAGCTTGAACGCATGCATTTGGCCACTGGGGTTGACTGAGAGAAAGTCATTGTTGTAAATCATAAAATTGATTGATGATTATTGCATTTTCCATTAATTATATCTTTATAGTATGTATAACGGGGAAATTTTCTGCAATATTGTGTTACATTAGATAGACAAGTAGTCCCAATTAAAGTTTTATATACCTCATGTACATTACATTAAGGTGAGAATTATCGCCACGTCTCTCCATGGAATTATGGTTTTATCACACAATTGTGGTTGAATTGGTCAATTTATCTGTGACGAAGATACCAAATGACAAATATCGAAGCATCAAATCCCCTAGAAAAGGTCAAATGAGACAATCATGTCAAATGTCATGTGTGAAATTAGGTGAAACCTTTTCTTTTACGTTGCTCCCTGAAATCCGGGAAACCCTAAAAGATAGGGAATTCGCAATGTCCACTCAAATTCATGGCCAAAGCTCGGACAACGGAAACCAAGACTTTGCAGTCTGCAAGAGCTACACTTATAGCTGTCTTGTATGTCCTCTTATGCCATCATTTCTCTCCTCCCATGTGCTTGGGGACCACCTTGTTGATTCTCTTAAGATTATTATTTTTGGACGCTCCCTCTATAACTTCATATAATTCAAATTCCTCTTCTTCTTTTTTCCATTAAAATAAACTATCTTAAAAGAAAGTTAGAAGTACTCCAATAATGTAGAGCGAAATTCGCCCCTTGGTGATGAGCAATGTGGTTTATTTGTCCCAGAAATTATATAGTTCCTATAGTTACATCAAATGCACAATTGGTTATCCAAAAGTTGTAAGAGTAATGTTTTCTTCAATCTCTAATAGCTGAGAACTTCATCTAACCCATCTTTGATTACTGGATTACATGTCTAAATATAACCTGCTTGTAAGTTAAACAAGCACAAAATCCATAACGAGAGAGAGAGAGGTGTTTTATTTGTGTTAATCCAAGTTTTAATTGAGTGACAAGTACAGTATTCTTGTACTTAATGGTTTATTGGTGGTGTAATTCTCTATTTTAGTTAAGTAAAATTCTAACCAAAGAGGTGCAAAAAAAAAAAATTCTAAGCTAAGATACACTTATAAACAATCTAGTATAGATTGATCATTATGTGTTACTTTTTAAGATAATACGGTACTTCTAGCGAAAATTGCAAGTTTTGAACTTCTTATTGAGTTCTTCCAATTGGAAATGTATTTGGAGTTCATATTCTTCAAAGATACGAATATTCTTTTACGAAGCCCAAAAATATCTCAAGATATTTTCTCATGGTCCTCTATTTTCAGACTAAAAGAACATCCTTGTTCTTTTCTGTGAAGAGATTACCCTCCGACAGGTGTCACGAATCGCAATCTGTCCGCTTCCAATGTACCCCTGTCTTGCATTGCCATGCACGTGAAACCTTGCATGGGGTCTCTTATCCTCTCGGCCAATCACCAATGCCTCAGAACATCCCACAATGTGCCGCTCTATATATACCTCCCCGAGAATTCCTCAAACACACATTCGAAAGGAAATCCTTCTCCCAATAAATTAAAGAGTCAGCATAAAGATGTCAATACTCCAAACCTTAATTCTGTTCTCCTTCCTCCTCTCCGCCTCCCACGCGGCGGTCCAGGACTTCTGCGTTGCAGACCTCTCGGGCCCCGATAGCCCCGCGGGCTACTCCTGCAAGAAGGTCTCAGCAGTCACCGTGAATGACTTTGTCTTCGCAGGCCTCGGCGTGGCTGGGAACACCTCTAACCTCATCAAGGCTGCGGTGACCACGGCATTTGTAAATCAGTTCCCTGGCCTGAATGGGCTCGGCATCTCCTTGGCCCGCCTGGACTTAGCCCCTGGTGGGGTCATTCCATTGCACACGCACCCGGGTGGCTCGGAGGTCCTCCTTGTCCTTGAAGGGTCGATTTCTGCCGGGTTCATCTCATCATCAGCGAACACCGTCTACTTGAAGACCCTCAACAAAGGGGATAGCATGATTTTCCCTCAGGGGCTATTGCACTTCCAATTGAATGCTGGTAAAGGTTCAGCACTTGCCGTAGTCAGCTTCAGCAGTCCGAGCCCTGGGCTTCAAATCTTGGACTTTGCTCTGTTCGCTAATAATTTTCCTTCTGAGTTGGTGGAGGCCACTACTTTCCTTGATGATGCCCAAGTCAAGAAGCTCAAGGGCGTTCTTGGTGGCACTGGCTAAGTGGCTAATTTCATTTTCGTCGAGAATCCATCCATTAAGAATCACCACCTTTTCAAGCCTCTTCAAAAAAATGAAAAGAAATAATAATTCGGCTTATATGCTCATCGTCAATGGCTTTCCATGGATTTTTCTTGTGAGGTTGTATTTGGTTTGCTAGTGTGTTGAAGTGAGTCGTTGAAGTGGAGATTTGATTTTTAGTGCTTTCTGACTTGTTGTTCTGTTCGGACTATGGAGCAAAACGCCTCCCTTTCTCTATCGAATTTTGAGTAGATGAATAAAAGTACGTTGCTTCGTCAATTCCTTGAGAGATAATGTTCATCTAGAAAAATGTGCTTGATAAATCAAGTGATGTAGTAATATCATCCACCCATTATAGATGAGATTACAGTAGAATTTGGATCCTATCTACAAAGGGATAAACTAACATTCGGTGTTTATATGACGGCTCACGTCATGCCGATCAAAGCATTATTTAGTAATGGCATGCCATGCCAACACTTTCAATATGTTCATTTAGTATTGACCAATTCATTGATGCGGACTTTTCTACACATGACTTGATTATGGATGCAGATTCTGTTTTAGAGCCTAGCTTTGGATTTGTTTCATTTTTTTTGTAAATTCACTAGAATCTTGTCGTGATCATTTGTAGAATAAGCCAGTAATGTATGTGTGCGGATCATGTGAACCTAGCTCACGCTACTGTTAGATTAGTGGGTTCTACATGGCCCACTTCATCCAATGGTACATGTGAGATGAGCTCACAGGCACCAAGGACATCTAAGGATTTTTTTTTTCTTCTACAGTACTCTTTCAGCCTTAAAAGTGTTGAGGTGTGGCATTTGATTAGTTGTTTAACCATTACTTCATAAAAATTCGAAATAATTATCTTTTAAATCCATATTTGGATTCCTACAACTTTAATGCCGCCGGAAAGCTCAACTCACTATTGTTAGGTGTAAGTATTGTTTGATTTAGATCCTTGGGTATTTATTTGATCATGTGTTTTCCCCGAAAAGGTGGTTATGTGATTTGAGACCAACAAGGGTGTCGGCCAAATGATATCTTGTTGGAAAGCTTACAATGAACTTAGGTGCTCACGAAGTTCCGGGGTGAGATGACATAATTCAAGGAAATGACGCTAGCATTTCAATCTCTATCTATCTGTCAGTGGATATAAAAGTGGGTCAAACTCATGATGACTCACATAGCACACTCTCGCGCAAGCTCGATGCACTGATTTTCTTTTGACGTCAGTTAGCAAACCTATAATCTGAACTGATGTCTAATTCTAGCAAATATCTAAATTTTAATTTTTATAATGAATTATTACTGATTTAGAAGAAATATTGAAATAAGTTATTTAGGGGCAATTATCAAGTCAGTCATAAACTTATTATGCCAATTCAAATCTAAACTTTCCGATTTTATCAATTGAGTTACTTAACATGAATTTCGCCGATAAAAATTAATTCACAAAATTAGGGATTATGACTTAGATATGTTATGCCCAACCCATTTAAGCTTCAAAATCAATAATACCCTGAGCTTCATCCAACAGAATAGACTTCGAGCACTCTGTCCCAGAGATACGGAGGTCATCCATCATACGCACAGAGGCTGGACGAAGCGGGCGGAGGAGTCCTATCTCGGGCTTGAGTTTAATTCTTATCAGGCCCAAATTTCCTTGAAAGAAAAGCCAGGCCCATGACCTTGCAAGCCCATGCACACCCAGACCCAGCCGGCCCGGACAAACGAAACTCTACCCGAATACGACCCGCGCCCGACCCAGTCCATAGCCTCCTCTGCTGCCCCACCGCGAACCCCGACGGAGACGGCCGCGACGAGCGACGGCGGTTGGCCCAGACTTCTTGGTCGCGGTGGTGCAGCGAGCAGGATCGAGGGCAGATCGGCGAAGCAGCGAGCAGCAGTGTGGTGCCAGCAACGACCGTCGGGTACAGCGACGGTGCGACTTGATTTTGGCGCAACAGGCAACGCCGCGGCAGCGACAGGCGGCGTCGGGGGCAGCGACACCGCGGAGGTCTCATGCGGCGAGGATCTCCGCGGCTTGGCCGAGAGAGGCTCTCTCTCTCTCTCTCTCTCTGAGATCTCCTCTCCGACCTCCGCCCTCTCGGTGCTCTCCCTCTACCTTCACTCCCTCCGCTCAGTCTCTCGGGCTTCTCGGACGTCTCTGCGAAGAAACCCCTCCTCTCTCTCTCCTCCACCCTTCTTTTCTCTCTCTTTGGCTCCCCCTTCTACTGAGCTCGCGCTGTCCTATGTTGCTCTGAATGAAGAAGGTAAATGATCCCAAAACAAATCAGCCCCACAAAATATGAAATGGATAAGTATTCCGACATGATTTGAGGAGGCAATATTGGGAAAGAGACCGTGGCCAGTCAAGAGGAGAAACAAATGGAATATTTTTACTCGGAGAAATGGTAGGCGGGAGGCAAAATCGGCAATAGATCGAGCGGAGTTTGGAAAGAGAGGAAGACGAAAATGATAGCGAATGAACGTGGACACATACACGGCGGCATAGGTAAAAGCAGGAGAGCAAAGCATGGCAATTGAGAGACAAATCGGCGAAGACGGACAAAATAAAGGAAAGAAATCAAAGCGTTCGTGGAAAGTCTGGGCTGCTGGAATGAAATCCTGAAGATAGCGAGTTTTTTTTGCCCTAATTTGTGATTTTCAAGATTTTTTGTTCAATAAAAATAAAATAAAATCACAAATTCGGATGGAAAAACAATCTTTCATATATAATTTGTATAATTTTGTTGAGAATTGAGTGAGAATTTTAAATTTATACTCATTTTGGAATGAGCTGGCCGATCATTGCGCGGAATTGATTTAAATAATGTAAGTTTGAATGAATATGGACGCGAGGATGATGGGGTTTGTAAAGATTTGTATTTGTATATATATATATATATATTTTCCAGTAGTGTTGGTATCTTCATCCTCTACATTGTGGTGTATTTATTTTAATTTTTTGATGATTTTATGGATGTTAAAATACATACAAAGCCCTAAATAGGTATTTTTAGTGTAGTATTTTTCTTGGTGATTTTGACGCTGGTATGTTATAACATGAATTTTATGAGTGTTATTCAATCAATAAAGTTTATTTTTATGAAGCAATGTAATTAGCATGATATGTGATTTTGGTGATAATGCCCCTATCACTAAAGCTAAAATCACCCCTGGTATGAGAGAGTTTCAAATTGGAGCCAAAATGGCACGCTTGATTGGGTTTGGAAATTTTTCGTATAATGATTGGGACTTTCCCAAAGGGGTGATTATATATTAGTTCATGGAGGGATACATGATTATGTAGTGGAAGTGATTTTATGCCCAAAGGTGATGAAAGAAAAAGAGACTGCTTATCACGCCCAAAGGTGCCATTGAGATGTGTACTTGTGTGTCAAGTTACACATTGCTCACATGATGCTAATTAAAATTGCTTGTTATTTTAGTCATTTTTCTGTAATTAATAATTCCACTATTATTTAGGTTTTTACTACTTCAAATTTTAAGTTGTGGACATATGATTTATTGCTTGAGAATGCAATAAAATTTGTGTCATCAGCACTTGAAAAGAGGCTTTCCTATAATTATGAGTCTTGAAATTATGTCTTGTTTGATATTGAAATTAGGACATATCTGCAAAAATTGTGTTTAAGTCCTAATGATATATACATCTCATATAAGGATGAAAAAGTTGTTTCCAAAAAATTTTTTTCTATTTAAACGGTTATCTAAAGACTTCTATAGATTATTGTGGAAGTAAAATTGACCGAGATAAAGAATGTCCTTATCAAAGTTGTTTTATAAACTTCTTTTGAGTTATAGATTGGGCATAGATTACTTGAATCATATTAAATTTAGGGTGTGAAGATTATCTAATCCAATTTTAAGTGTATTGCAATTCAGATCAACTCGAAATTATTTTGTATCTTATCTAGATTGTTAAAAGGGTATTAATTTTATGATTCTAAAAAAAAAAAGATACAAGAATTATGGAATCCTCTAAAGTTTCTTAATATCGACGTAATCATCTTGCTTCAAACTATTAAAGATAATAGTTGATGTTACTGTGTGTTTTTGTCTTTATCTATACAAATAATTATGGAATCTCATGTACCATAGACTAAACTTGTTGAGATTTAAGGTACTATTCTTGATATAGTTTATACTGAAATTTCTTAAACCTCTCAAGTTAGAATGAAGTTTGCAGCTTTATTAATGAGATTTGTTAAGGAAAGCGATATGCCATCGACTATATAGTCTTTTTGAAAGCATGATTACAATATCCATTACATGGTTGTTTTGCAACTTATAAATGTGTTTCTTGTTCTTAATTAAGTATGTGATTAAACGCCATAAAATAAAAGATAATAATATTTTTACCTGAAAGAGGGGTGGATAATTAGTGAAGAAATAATTATTTCTTTATAGATTCCAGTGACACGTGGCATTGATAGTTTTAAAAGAAAATCAAAATATATATAAGTGCAACTGGAGAATTTTGCAGCAAATTCAAGTAAACTTGTGTGTAGACTGAAAAGTCTTAATTCATGGTCTTAAGCAAGTTTCCGGGCAATATTATTAAAGTTTCATAGTGTTGTTATTTTGTTCAATTGGGAACAAAGTAATTCAATATACTGCAAGGTCAGTGGAAGGAAATTTATTTTTTCTCATACTCTATGTACATAATATTTTGCTTACAAGTTGTGATCTTGAGACATCTTATAACTTTTGTACTAAGGTTTGTAATAATTGTTTTTGCCATATTATATTAGATTTTCTCGGAGGACATTTGCTGATTGTATATTGGAAATATTCAATATACATTATTGCAAGCCAGAATTGCTCCTGTTGTTAAAGGTGATGGATTGAATCTATCACATTGTCCTTATTTAGATATTGAGAAAATCTAATTAAAATGTGTACCTTGTGTCAGTACACTTAAAAATATTTCTGAATGTGTTGTTTATTTATAACAACAGAAGTCTCAAGGGGTCTAAACACATGGAGGTCAAGTTTTTGACTATAAAGGAATCGCATGTGAGAATGGTGACGTTACGGTAGATTATATTCCTACGAGATGATATGGTTGCGAGATCCACTAACTAAAGGCCTACGTCCATGTATATTTGAGCGACATGTCATTAGCATGGGCTTAGGAGCATCTTGGGATGCTGTTATTTAGTGGGAGCCGTTTTATTTTTCTTTGAATAATATTTACATCTGTTTTTTGTTACAATTTAGTAACTTTTTGATATATATATACATATATGTATATATATATATATATATATATATATATATATATATATATATGTCACATATATATGTCAACTTTTTCATTCAATAAAATGTTTTTGAATGGTTTGTTATTATGTTGAAAATATATATATTGTTAAAGTCTCAAGGTATTGCTTAAACCTTGAGTGAAGGCTAGGGTATACGGTTATTAGCCTTGTTCATATGTCTTGTTATACATAACTAATGGTTAACCGTAAGGACAAGACATATGTGGGTTCATGGAACCATAAATGCATTCTCTAGTGGCACAAGTTTTTTGTGACGCTTAAGGTAAGAGAATGGACATTCTCTAGTGGCACAAGTTTTTGTGACGCTTAAGGTAAGAGAATGGTGACTGACAAATGAGATCTCTTTATGAGAGATGTTATCCATTTGACACACTACCATATTGGATCCATATCAATAAAGTTGAGAACACTCGTGACCATGGAAGGCTCTGTGTGTATACATGCAGTTACCGCCATGATTCGGTGTTTGAAACTTTATGGGATATGATTGACTATTAAGAATTATCTCTAGACCAATGTGCGCACATACAGTACGATTTCAATTAATATAGTCCAAGTGGGAGAATGTAAGAGTTTTCCTAATGTGGATTACATTAATTGATATTGTAATTTACCGTTTAACGTTTACCGTTTTACGGGGATTGGTCTAAGGTGAGATAGAAGGTTTCTTAATTAGTCTAATATGGGCATTTGGCTAGTGTGGCCGAGTTGAGCCCGGCCCATAATGAGGGGCCTAGCTGGAAACTCTATAAATAGCGCTAAGTCTCTCCTCTAACCCGAATTCTCACATGTATCATCACCTAAGGGCGTTTACCTAACGCTAAACGTGAGGGGCCGCCTCGTTGAGCAGGTGATACGGAGGGCAATAGAGGAGAAGGACTTGCGCATGGAACATTGTGTTTCCGCTTCCGCTTCAAGATCGATGGATTCCAAAACAGGTGCGTTAATCTTTCTTCTCAATTATGCATATTCTTGTTCTGGTTATGGAGATCTTGGGATTGCGCAATTTGCATCCAACATAGAATTCAGCAATCCCCACTATCAAAGGAGCAAAGGTTCGCGACCTTCCAATAATTAATGGAAATTTTTGCTATAAGAAGAGACTTCACGAGCCATTGAGAGGCGGAAAAAATAAAAATAGAGAGAGGTGTCTGTGTCACCATCGTGGCTTTCCTCTATGAGTCTACATTGCGGGAGCGAAGCGATTGTTTAAAAACAGAGGAGAAAATAGTGAAGATAGAAAATTGGAGAGAGACCCGTCCTCTTGACATCCACGTTCATCTTGCTTCGAAGACGTTGATAACAATCATTAAGCTAAGTCGAGCATCTTTTTCTTTAATTTGATCGTGTGCGATTCCATTTTTTTGCTATTCAAACTATTGTCATTGTAATTTCGTTTCTTGTCCGATTAAGGTCGTCCAACACGGAAAAGAAAATCGTGAGGAATGGGGTGCTTCGCATCAAGAAGGAGAGAAGTATCAAAACGAAGTCTTCAAAGTCATTTTTTTCTGCCACCGCAGGCATTGACGTCTACACTTGGATGAAATTTTTCATGATGCGAGCACAACAGTAAATGCAAAGAGAACTCCATTAGCTTTCTCCCAGACCTTTGGAAAGGTCACAATAGTAATTATTCAAACACTTTGAGGAAATACATTCGGTATCACATTGTCCCGCTATAACCAACTATAATGAAGACATACACCCTCAAATCAAATTTATCAATCATTGATCTTTTTTAGTATAATCGACTCCATCCCAAATGCCATTGGGACAAACAATGTTTGGTCCATAAGTGGATTTAACCATTTGATATAGTAAGGGAAGCTGTAGTATTACGAATAAAACCACGGGAAGAGAGGCCAGCAAAGTAATGGGAATGACAACCCACTATACTCTTTCCTTCCAGCACAAGTGTGAGAGATGCAGCAAAGGCCACCAGCATGAAAGCCAGGGAGAGGAAGAGAAAACAAAGCCCCATTATGATCTTCTTAGGCAATGCTTCAAGAAAATCTTGTGGCTCATACCGTGAAGTTAAGATGGCTAGGAATAGCAAGATGGCCGTCACGGAAGAGAACAAACCTAAAACATCCGAAATTGCGAAAACAAAGAAAGAGTCCTCTCCTAACAACAGTGGGACTCCAGTTTTGTCGTCATTGCCTCCAGGTATAGTGAATGCAGCAGCGAACAATACTGTGGCAATTAAAGTTGAGACGAGCATAGATGAATTTGCTGTGTCCTTCACCCATTTCTCCCCTTTCTCGAGCAACTCTTCGTGGTTCTTCACGAAACCAGCCCAACATGTCACATCCCCATCCTTGTTTTTTTCGATGAAAACAGTTCTATAAAGAGGGATAACTCAGCTTTCCACAGCCTATGCATAAAACTCACAAATAGGAGTTTCAATAAGTGGATAAAGTATTGAAAATTTTCAAAAAACAAACGAGGGAACATATCAAGGAGATCAAGATTTATCCAACATTTGATGCGAAATTGCTTAAAGGTCAAGTCACATGTTTATATCTAGATCATGTTGAAACAAAAGATAGGCACAAAAAGAGAAGAAAAAAAGGAATCTTACTGTACTATTTGTACCATGAAGAAAGTAATTAATATTGATGACAGATTCAATCTCATAACAAGATGATCGAAATTTTAAACCATACTTAAAATTTTCCTTTGAGATACTTTAATGTGAGTCCAGAAGTTGGTGTAACTAGATTGAAGAGAGAAAAACATTACATTGAAGATAAGGATATTTTGGTCAGTTAATTTAAAAAAAAAAAAAAGGAATGTCTTAACCAAAATAAGAGTGGGAATAGCATGTCCCTATGATCATTATCGTTAAGTGTGGTTATCAAATAGATGAAAAGAATGATACCTTATACCATTGGAGTTCTCTTTGCATTTGAAAAGTTGCTCCGGCCACCTTAGTTACATTATCATAATTAGGGAAGTACGATGCTGCTGCAACCATCATGTCCCCAGAATCTCTGTCTGTAGGCCCTAGGGCTAATGACAACTCAGCGGTCGACCTTAACTGCAAAAAGAATACGAGAGTCCTTGCTTGGCGATGCCTCACCGCATATGCCGGCAAACTGCTACCATCAGGCTTAATTCGAATAAGTTCCGGGAAAACTGAAGACAGAGCTTCACGATTTCACTGATTCCCTTAATGTAGCTTGAAACAGCAAGTCCCTGTCTCTGAAAAATTTGGTGATCTCGGTATTATGCATGTAAGAGATCGCAATGCAAACTTGTTTTGCCAACTCGACTGCCGCCATGTTTCTTAGCTTCACCTCATGAACTCTCTTGATTATAGGAACTACAAAATGTCAAAAATAAAAGGAAAAAGAAAATGAAAAACGAAGGGCCGGCAATTGGACCAAGAAAAAAGTTCCCCAACTCTGGGTCCCAAATTTTTTTTAGACAACAAATTACATCTAACAACAGTCTACTAATTGTCATAATTTCCCATGTTTAGAGCTTGGGTTGGCGGGTGATTGGGAAAAGGATCTCATTCTTATTTATTTTTAATCTTTTAGGAAAGCTATTTTGATTTTTTTTTCTCTCTTTTGGAATTCAGTCCTCAAATGCAAACAGTGAGTTTGCATCATGTCTGGATGAAAACAGAGTTGGATGTGAAGAAAGTAGAAGCGATTAGAGGGTAATTGAAGAGAGTGATCTTCCTTGAAGTTCTTGTTTTTTTTGTCGGTATCTTCCTTGAAGTTCAAACGAGGTTTTATGATGTTAATCATAATTAAGAGAACATAATTATAAGCATTAACCTAATAGAACAACTCTGAAAATAACCACGCTAATTACAAAATATGCATAGCAGCTAGTAATTAAAAAAAATATTATTGAAATATGCATAGCAGCTAGTAATTAAAAAAATTAGATTAATCGTACAAACCGTTGTGTTGTTATATATGCTCAGCATAAGAGCAAATTTTTTCTATCTCTAACAAAATCAAAACTTCCATCACACAATGGTGCGTGATATTTGACTTGTTACACCTAAATGGCAGTGAGTGGAGTTGATTCTATCCTCTAATAACTTTCAATTTGATAAAAATACACAACAACACTGTTCTGTTTCCTTTTTTTGTTCTTTGACACAAATAGAAGAATTAGGGACAAGGCCAAAGGGTATTTCGGGGGCATACAAAAGTTGGGTGAAATGACAAGTATGTGTAACTATGGGCAAAAATTGTGAATAAGTTTTGGGAACTATAGGATCTTTTTATAGCGGTCAGGTGGTGTTTGGGTTAATTTTCACATACTTCAAGCGGTCCACCTTTTCAGGTAATCTTAAGAGTGCATTCTTCCTATATTGGCCTAATATATTCGGGGTCTTATTTTCTAGAGTGCTGGCAACAAATCCAAAATATACGATTATAAGAGGAAAAAGCTCTTTTATTATATAATAAATAGCTTGTGGGTATAGGATATATCACCTGGGGTGGAATTCTGGGATGCACGATTTTGTTGGGACTCACAAAATTCGCTCCACTGAAATATTCTTCTATTACGAGCCCTCCCAAACAAATTGTTTTGATTTTTACTACCTGTTCCTATTCCTATTCTTCATGCCAAAAGTTGGCATATGAAAGTGTAAATTTACTATGTTAAATGAGATTAAATGATAAGCCCATGCCTCCATCTATTGTAACCTTTTTCACGCGAGGGGCTTGCCCCCATTCCCATGCCCAATTCCTGCACCCTCTCAACGTTTTCTTTCGTGGTGTATTGAGATGAAGTAGCAGTCAAAGAAAATAATACTCAGGCTTCAGGCACTTCACCCGTAATGAAGGAAACGAATGCATATGGGTTCATTGTTCTTATTTTTCCAGAAAGATTTACATGCTTAATAGAGATTATGAAGTGAACATGATTTCACCGATCGAGATTGAAGGAGAAGTCCTATGTTTACGTAAACCTTATACCATATTATACGCTTAGATCATTTAGCCATATGAAAGAAATTCCTAGGTTATCATCAAATCTCACCTCAATTTACGATTTCACGATTCTTGTAATTAGAATTTGGTGAATATCAGAAATCTTTCAAAATTTTAAAATATTAATATAGAAAATCACATATAACTCTGTTTGAGTTTGAATACTTTCGTGAAGGATTTTTATTAGGTTCATCGACTATGTAAAAAATAAGTTACTTACTCATTGTTGGTTGACAAGGAAAAATTGAATTACAAAACTAACTTCAACATATATGTCACTCATCTTATGGTAAATGTATAATGATTTTTTTAATGCATGTTATGGCCCTAACACAAATTCTTTTCCAAATTATGGCAAAGAACTAAGTAGGAACTTTTTCCTACTTATAAAAGAAGTCAAAAAACAAACAAGCCATAGACTTTTAATAGGAGAGAGAGGGACAAATATAGAGATGATATCCTGATAAAATGGAAGCGTACCTACAATTTTGGCGGCACTCCAAAGTGACCTTGAAAAACATTGAAGCGCTACCATCAGATTGCAAAGAAAATCCGGTCACTGGATATGAAATCATTGTGAGACCTTGTAATTCATTCATTATATTGTCCAAAATCAATTAAGTTATACGGTACTTATGCACTTGGTTGAATCATATGTGGTTCCAAAGGGATAGCTCATCCATAAAGTAGTTCAATTTCAAGCCATTATTGAAGTAAAACTAGGTTTTTTTTTTTTTTTGGTCAGTCCTACTCTAATTCTACTCTAACACTCACTCTCAGACTTTTGCCCATGCCTCCTTGCAGGGCGTGGGAGTCGAAACCCACTCCTGAAATGAAATCTTCCCCACCCCAATCCCCCAAGAAGGTGGGGATTTGAACCCCCAACCTCCCCCTTCCAAGATGGAAGGGTGGCCACTAGGGCGAATCCCCAGTGGTTAAGTAAAACTAGGTTGAGGAACTAGAATATATCCTACAAAGAAATAATCATTTCCTATTTCTTTTGCGAGTATGGAGGGAATCATTTAAGAAAATTGAGCAAAAGTTCGAAACCATGGCAGATCCGAAGATAATGCTCAAACAACAAAAATGCATACCCACCCGGCTCCGAATTTTTGTCTGTTGGTTTGTAGCTCAAGTTCACCGGTATACCTTCAGTTCAGAAACAAAAGAGAAGGCGATGAGCTAAGCATGATCATCTTGAAGGGAATCAGTAAAATGAAGAGATGCGAGCGCAGAAAGTACAGACATTTGTATATCAATGCTTCCAAAACACTGAGGCTGCTTCCACTGTGAAAGTGAGATTCCATCGTCGCCAACACGAACAGTATAGAATATCCGGGACGCTTTGTGCTTTTTGTTGTAAGTAAGTGAGGGTACCGCCCAACTAGATAAAGGATGATATCTATCCGAATTGACCAGCAATGTTGATCAGGAAAATAAGCCATGTCTAGAATGAAGGAAAAAACAGATGGAATTGAGATAAAGAGTGATGGTGATCGAACCATGATGACCAGCGTAGGTGAGATCTATGATGGTCTCAATCGCAAAGGGATCGCTGAAGGGATGACTTGGCTCATCGTCTGTTGTACTTTTTGCCAGGAACCAAGCAATCTCCTTATGCATAGAGGCTTCCTTAGCAGATATTCCCAAAGGAACACGTCCTTCCTTATCTCGAAGTTGCGTCAACCTAGGATTACTTCTAACTAATGCCTTGACCATCCTTATCTTTCCACCTAGGACAGCATTGTGCAGGGCTGTGCGGTCATCACAATCAACCATTTCAAGCACTTCCGGATATGAAGACAAGAGCTCAACCAGGTTCACCAAAAATTCGTCCTGTCCACTCAAAGCGGCTCTGTGAAGCAATGTTTCTGATCTGCTTGTCATTTTGGCCGTCTTCGAAGTAGCATCTTGTTTGAAAAATCTTGTAGCAAATTCCCAATCACCCCTGAATGCAGCTCGCAACAATGGTCGGTAATAGGGTTCATCCACTACGTCTTCCAAAATTTCTGCGATGAATGAGTACTTTTTAGGCCATTTAAGTTAATAATTTTTCCTTAGAGACATTGACAACTGTCCTAGAAAAGAACAATTTCATGAAAATCCGCCCCCAATATTAATTTCACAATGGAATAACCCTTTTGAGGGATAACACACCTGGAGCACCTCTTGATTGAGAAGGATATGACGGAACGCTTAAACGAACATCTTCAATAAATGTTGGAGAAAGGGTGAGCACAAAGTCCTTCTCAAACTGATTTTCTTTTCTTTTCTTTTTTTGTAGCAAGGTCAGGGTTTCGTTTGTTCGATGATAAAGCAAAGAAATAGAATTATGAAGAAAATGCAAGTTCCGGAATATTTTACGACCATATCGCCTATACCCTATTGTTTCTCGCTTGGAACTTGAACAAATACCTGGTGTTAGTTGCGTCGCCATTGGATTGCTCTCCTGATTAGAGTTTTTCGACAACGAAGTGAACGGAGTATGCTAAAAACGGGTAAGATATTTAATTATCGAAGAGTACTAGTCTCCCTGGGGAGAGCTCAGTCCTTATATACAATTACCTTCCTGAAATTAAAGGTGACCCTTTACAATTACAACAAGCAAGCATATCTTCTTCTTCTTCTTCTTCTTCTTCTTCTTTCTTCTTCTTCTTCTTCTCCTTCTGCTTCTGCTTCTCCTTCTCCTTCTTCTTCTCCTTCTTCTTCTTCTTCTTTTCACTTTATAGCAGTTGGATTCCATGAGTGTAAAATTGTTTATTCTTGGGAATATAGACTAGTCCTATTCTAGTGAGCTCCACCTGCGTCACGCATGGATTCCTCTACACAGGGAGCTCTCATGATTCTTCTCCGTCACCTCACCATTCCGACGAGCTCCCTCACTGTAACACCATCTGAGCTTCCAGAACAACGTCACCACAGTTTCCGACTCCTACTCGACCTCAGGCGATCGCTGGTTACGGCTCGGACGAGTTTGGCCGAGAGGCTTCATTTTGGGATCCTCTAGTTTTTCCGTTCAAGAGCTTGCTTTTCTCGTTCAAACCTTTATTCATCCAATCCTGAAGCTCCAGACGCTCGAAACACGCCTCAGTGAGTGCCATGGAAGCGCTGGTTTCGCCTAAAACTGCCCTGGCAGAGATGGACTCCCTGTCTTGGCGTTTTTCCCTGATTCGAGCCTTCCGCCGGCAACTCACTTCACGGTGGTGCTTCGTCATCATGCCTTTATCCCCAATAATGCTTACACATACAGCGGCACCTCCCATGACCGTCGGATTGGCCTTAAATAGCCATGGTGTTACTCTGCTCTGTTCTGCTCTGTTTCTGCCTCGCTGCTGTGATTCGTCCTGTTGTTGCGAGAATAGAACGCCCACCTTGCCACCATCGCTGATTGCTCAAAACTGAACATTCACTAGGATGGAAAGCCACAGCCCAATCAAATCTGGAGAGAAACAGAAGATACAGGGGAAAAGAAAATACAAAAAGAAAACAGGGAGAGTGGTAGCCACGAAAACTCGTCATCGCCAGGCGTTTACGAATCCCCTTTGGAGTCTCCGTATCGCCTGACCCTGAGATGGATGGTCGCGGCTGTAGGAGTCCCAATTGAAGTAGTCTACCTTGGATACTCTTCGGCCGTTGATAAAATCGCTGGTTTTTCGTTGCCACTGTGGATTAACAGGCCAACGGGGTCGCGCTGTTTAGTCCAGCCAATACTAACGGATCAGTATTGAGAGCAGTGTCTTTCATGCCGTCTTACTTTGTCAGCGGAGCTAGGCTCAACCTCTGGGAAAGATTGCTATACAAATGTCAGCGCTTCCACCGATTTTTTACTCTAATGCATTTGATTTGGACGACTCATAAGATCGTACATGTTCACCCTCTCTTTTTGTATCTGTAGGATCTTGCCAGAAAGCATTAATATATTATATAATTTCGATCCCTTACGGTCAATCTTTTACCAGTTTATCGCCTGAGTTGCTTACGCTAATCATACTTGCGAATGAGGTGCTCTTTGGTATTTTTTTTTTTTTTTTTTCACTCTTCTTTTGATAAGTAGGTATATCATTTATATGAAATGTTAGCGAATGTAGTGCGAGTGTAAACAAAAAAAAAACGCAAACAATCTTTGGCCATCCTTGATTTAAGAGTTTTAACCATTCACTCTCTTTACTAACCATCAAAACCGACGGTTGTATAAGGCCGCATATGGAAAATTTCTCATACTCCACCGGTGTAAGCCGTAATTACTCCATTAATTTTTTTTTTGAATTATTAGTTGGGACGGAAAATACTACATGTAAAATAGGGGTGGGTGGCGCTGGGACAAGACAGGGCAGGTTCAATTAATTTCAAGATAAAAAATTTTCAATTAAATTCTTTAAAAAGCATAATTATATGAACTCTCGAAAAAATTTGCAAGTTGAATAAATCATATGGGTAAAATATATATATATATGTGTGTGTGTGTGTGTGTGTGTGAATTTGGAATCCTTAGATCCATTACCATAAAGTTCAGTTTGGAATATTTCCACGAAAAAATTGATGAGAAAATGGTTTGAAGTAGTCAAATTATATCGAAATCAATTTTGAAAATGAGAAACATTATATTACAAAAATAATACAATTTATGTAAAGGAACAAGGTTAATACTAGAAATCTCCATGTTTTAGATATAGGATCACCCTTTGGGCTAGTTCTTGCTTCTTGGGGTGGGGCAGAGCATATTCCTTCGCCTTACAGGCGGAATAGGAAGTTTCATCCCATCCCCACTCAAAACTCTTTGGTAGAGCGAGTGACTTGCCATACTTAATGTGAATCAACACACCAGTTCCATTTGCGGCATTTAATCATGACTTCAAAATTAATATAGTAATCTTTTTAATGAAGTGATCTATTTATCTATATGTACATGTCATTTGTTTGTATTTGCAATGAACTTTTTTTTACACCTTTATAATATCTTGTAAAACCGCTACCAAAAATTCAAATGAAAAAGCTTATGTAGATAAATGGAGCTATTGTTTAATATATAAACATTCAAATATTCCCCTCAAGTGTAAGTTGGAGTTTGGCCTAAGATTAAAACATGTATATATATGGTAGTGGAGATTCTAAAAAAATTTGAACTCAAAATGTGAAATTTTGATGTCACATAAAAATTTATGGGAGCAGTGCTGCTTATTTCAAAAACTTAAACAAATAGATGAATATATTTAAAAATTTTGACAACTCGTGTTGCCACACGGTAGAGATCTTTAAATTGGAATTTATGGTTTTGATACACATCCTCTTATTTTTATATTTTCGCAATAAAGTTAATATTTTAATTATTTGGATATCTATATCCTATTTACAACTACCACCTTGTATTATGTTACAGAACAGCTAGAGAAAGCAAATTGATTAAAAATTATATTATATGGTGAAGATATTTGTGACACTTGTAATGTGATTCTCATAAATCAAAATTAGATGAGAGTAATACATACACACGCATTAGTTGGTATTTTCTCTATGTATGTGTGTATGTGTGTATGTGTGTGTATGTATTACTCTTGTCTAATTTTGATGAATGAGTAATTTTAATTTATTTTCTCCATCAATGTTAAGTTTTCGTAATCAATAATTTTACCCTATAATTACGTAGAGGTATAATTACCTTACTAGCTTAGCTTTCAAAATGAACATTTTCCAATGCACAAGAAAATTACGTGCCTGTAATTGATGTAAAAAATTATAGGTTGTTTTAATTCTTCATTTATTAAGTTTCCTTAAACATCTATAGGAAAGTTTTATAATAAACAAAAGTTTCAAATATGCTCTTAACATTGAAGAAAATAAATGCTATTAAGATACTTATTAATACTCGTCTATTAAAGCGAGAGCGGTGTGGCTAGTATAATGAGTCCAGGCATAAACGTTAGCCAATGGTCGGGTGACTCTTGGCACGTTTCTTTGGTCATAATTATCATTGAGAAGTGAAAAAAAATTGACAATTCTTTCTTTACATAATATATGTCAATAAAAAATGTTTACCTTATAGCATATACAAATCTCTGTGATGTCCTTCATATCTTTATGGGTGAGATGAGTGGATACGAATAATTCGTATTATTTCTTTTTCAATCTTTTGAAAAAAAAAATACTACAAAAGAGATTTATTTATTAATAGTTTTTCAACAATGATATCGCTTTCTCACATCAAATGTAGCTAAGAACTTACTTTAAGATGACTAGTGGGCAAGTAGCCTCATGTTCTGGTGCCACAGACCATTAGGTTTAGTCCTTAGTAATGAAACCAATACTTTAAGATGACTGTCCCTCTTTCTTCATATAGAGTTCATTCTATCCATTGACAGTTGACACCATGATCAAGTTGAGTTTTTACCAAGGTAAGTTGCTTCTTAGGCTTGGGAAAATTGTTTGAGCAACTTAATTTGCAAGCTTTTAGTCGTATAATTCATCAGCAAAATATTCACCTCACTTTTGTCAAGCCCAAAAGCAAAAGTAAAGAACTTCAATTTGATGACTCTATCTCTCTTTCTTACTATAGAGTTCATTCAATCCATTGATAGTTGACATCATGATCAAGTTGAGTCTTTACCAAGTTAAGTTGCTTCTTGGGCTTGGAAAGCTATTCAAGCAACTTAACTTGCAAGCCTTTAGTCGTATAATTCATCAGCAAAATGAAAACCTCACTTTGTCAAGCTTGAAAGCAAAAGTAATCAACTTTAATTTGATGACGCTATCCCTCTTTCCTACTATAGAGTTCATTCCAACCCTTGACAATTGACACATAGATCAAGTTGAGTCTTTACCAAGTCAAGTTGCTTCTTGGGCTTACAAAAGCTATTTGGACAACTCAATTTGCAAGCCTTTAGTCGAATAACTCATTAGCAAAATGAGCACCTCACTTTTGTCGAGCTCAAAATCAAAAGTAAAGAATTGCGATTTGATGACTTTGTCTCTCTTTCTTACTATAGAGTTCATTCTATCTCTTGACAATTGACACCATGATCAAGTTGACTCTTTACCAAGTTAAGTTGCTCATTGGGCTTGGAAAAGCTATTCTAACAACTTAATTTGCAAGTCTTTAGTCGTGTAATTCATCAACAAAATGAGGACCTCACTTTTGTCAAGCACAAAAAAGAAAGTAAAGAACTTCAATTTGACGACTCTATCTCTCTTTCTTACTATAGAGTTCATTCCATCCCTTGATAGTTGACACCATGATGAAGTTGAGTCTTTACCAAGTTAAGTTGCTTCTTGGGCTTGCAAAAGCTATTTGGGCAACTTAATTTGCAAGCCTTTAGTCATATAACTCATTAGCAAATTGAGCAACTCACTTTTGTCAAGCCCAAAAGCAAAAGTAAAGAACTTAAATTTGATGACTTTGTCCCTCTTTCTTACTTTAGTGTTCATTTCATCCCTTGACAGTTGACACCATGATCAAGTTGAGTCTTTACCAAGTTAAGTTGATTCTTGGGCTTGGAAAAGCTATTCGGACAACTTAATTCGCAAGCTTTTAGTCGTGTAATTCATTAGCAAAATGAGCACCTCACTTTTGTCAAGCACAAAAAAAGAAAGTAAAGAACTTCAATTTGATAACTCTATTTCTATTTCTTACTATAGAGTTCATTTCATCCCTTGACAATTGGCACAATCATCAGGTTGAGTCTTTAACCAAGTTAGGTTGCTTCTTGGGCTTGCAAAAACTATTTGGGCAACTTAATTTGCAAGCCTTTAGTTGTATAACTCATTAACAAAATGAGCACCTCACTTTTATCGAGCCCAAAAGCAAAAGTAAAGAAATTCAATTTGATAACTCTGTCTCTCTTTCTTACTTTAGAGTTCATTGCATCCCTTGACAGTTGACACCATGATCAAGTTGAGTCTTTACCAAGTTAAGTTGCTCCTTGAGCTTGGAAAAGCTATTCGGGCAATTTAATTTGCAAGCCTTTAGTCGTGTAATTCATCGGTAAGATGAGAACCTCACTCTTGTCAAGCACAAAAAAGAAAGTAAAGAACTTCAATTTGATGACTTTATCTCTATTTCTTACTATAGAGTTCATTTCATCACTTGACTATTGACACAATGATCAGGTTGAGTCTTTACCAAGTTAGGTTGCTTCTTGGGCTTGCAAAAGCTATTTGGGCAACTTAATTTGTAAGCCGTTAGTTGTATAACTAATTAGCAAAATGAGCACCTCGCTTTTGTCAAGCCCAAAAGCAAAAGTAAAGAACTTCAATTTGATGACCTTGTCCCTCTTTCCTACTTTGGAGTTCATTCTATTCCTTGACAATTGACACCATGATCAAGTTGACTCTTTAACAAGTTAATTTGCTCCTTGGGCTTGGAAAAGCTATTTGTGCAACTTAATTTGCCAGCCTTTAGTCGTGTAGTTCATCAGCAAAATGAGCACCTCACTTTTGTCAATCACAAAAAAGAAAGTAAAGAACTTCAATTTGATGACTCTACTCTCTTTCTTACTAGAGTTCATTTTATCCCTTGATAGTTGACACCATGATCAAGTTGAGTTTTTGTCAAGTTAAGTTGCTTCTTGGGCTTGCAAAAGCTATTTGGGCTACTTAATTTGCAAGCCTTTAGTCGTATAACTCATTAGCAAAATGAGCACCTCATTTTTGTCAAGCCCAAAAGCAAAAGTGAAAAGCTTCAATTTGATGACTCTGTTCCTTTTGCTTATAATAGAGTTCATTCCATCAATTGACAGTTGACACCATGATCAAGTCGACTCTTTACCATGTTAAATTGCTCCTTAGGCTTGGAAAAGCAATTCAATCAATTAATTTGCAAGCCTTTAGTCATATAATTCATCAGCAAAATGATCCATTGACTTTTGTCGAGCACAAATGTGATAGCTTGAATTTTCAGATTTGTTTTCGATTAAATAAATTGGGCTTTTCATCCACGTGCTTATAGCCTTTTTTTCTGAGTTAGCCACTCACGAGTTAACTAGCCTATCAGGTGAAACCGTTTTGGAATCTAAACGTAATAGACTTGAGAATTCGACCATGAATCGACTGCTCGATCGTGCTAATCTGCAAGGGTCATTACGGCACTGTCAAAATCGATCAAAGACCAAAGATAGGTCAATTCAATAGAAATATGTGATTAGTGCATGAGTGATTCTACCTAATTGCAAAATTTTGGTCGAATGGCACTAGACCGATTTTTCTGTCGTTTTCGTATCTTGTGTCCTTATTTGAAATATCGAGATTTTCACGACAATCGAGAGTCGCCAATGTCTCAAAGATATATGTTGTGACTCAAGATAAATTGATCACAGGTCAATTGCACTAAAAATTCCTAAAAGCTACCCGGTAGGTTAGGTCACGCTAAAGTCGCGTCAGATTAAAATTAACCGCGAATTTGAACCTGATTTCAGAAATTGAAAGTTCTGTCATGTCACGATTTATTTTAGGAACGTTGACTCATCCTCCGAAGAATTTTCGGAGATTCCAAGATTTTTACGGAAAATCTATTTGAACGATTCAGAAAATGAACGTAAATTCGGATGGGCTCAATTGAAAGGAATTTTGGGCTTCCAATTGATCCTTTGAGTGTTGGGAACTTGTAGAAATTTAGTGAACTCTTTCTTTGTCAAAATTGGATGTCGATTTGGGGAATTTGTGAAGAAATTGAGGTCAAGATTGGGAAATTCGGAGCTATGGTTGAGGGCTACAATTTTTGGCTTCAAATTTGATTAATGGTGGAATTATCTTTCAAGAAAGAATTGGGGACAAAGAGGATATACTGGTGGGCTTTTAGGGGGACCAATTCATGATGAAATTTGAGATATTTTACTAGACTTTTGCCTCTCCCCTCCTTCACCACCTCTGTCTCTCTCCCACTTTATTCGAATAACGGTGCAGCCCCTTCAATCTTCTATTCTTGCTTTGCCTTCCTTTATTTTTTTCTTTGATCAGCCCCTCCGTGGAGTCCATCGAAGCCACCACTTGCTTCGATTTCCCCCTCGTGTTTCCTTTCAGCTCAATCATCTCCCTAGCTTCACTGCCCCGTTAACGCCACATGCCCCAACATCATCAAACAACCCAACAACGTCCATGTTCTTCTCCAATTCAGCTGCCTTGCGTCGGCCCATCTTTCCCATCAAGTCAAGCCCAACAAAAACCCCTACTGTTGACTCCATTCCATTGACATGTCCACGGCTTCACTTTCGCCCGTCAGCTGCCCCAATTTCATTTGTTTCCTCTCAACCGAAGCAATCCCAGCTTTGATTCTACCACGTTCCGCACCAAACTCGCCGTTCGTCTCGTCCCCCACCGACCGAGCGCCTACTGCTTCTCCATTGGATCACCACCAGCTCAGCCAGCAAATCCAGCGATTCGGTCAACCCATCTTCATTCGGCAGCCCATCTCGAAGTCTGTGGTAGTTCAGCCCAACCTTAAGTAACCCAGCCCATTCAAAGCCCATCTTCAATTGCATTTCAACCTAGTCTTAAAGCCCTACCGCAGTAAGCCCAGTCCAACTTCGGCCCAGCCCAATTCAGCAACAAGTCTCAGTTTGGGCTGAGATTTGTTGGGCCGATTTTAGGCCCGGTCCAAGCCCGTTGGTGTCACCGTGAACCCAAGTTTCGGCCGCCGTCACAGTGAACTGGTTCTTGTTTTTAAACCAGTGAGTTTATGCACTAAACTCTTCTTAGTAGGCTAATGACGTTTAAGGGGTGATTAGATTGATTTAAGTGTGATTAGTTTAATTATTAGTTTGTTTAATTAATTTATGTTAGTTAGATTAGTGATCTAGGTGGTTAGAAATTTCAATTAGATAGTTTATTGTATGGTCTTCTAGTTAGAATGGTTAGGGTAATTTCATTAGTTCAATAGGTGTTTAGATTAGCAATTTTAAGCCTAAGTTGTATTTATTGAATTGACGTGTATTTTATTTTATTAATTTCCGTATTTATTTATTTATTTTTTCCGGAAATTAGGCCGGGATAGCCGGTGACCGGAATTTCTTGCAGATTACAATGATGTGGTTAATTTCTGCAATTGAATGTTAATTTATGCAACTTGAGTGCTAATTAGATTTTTAGTTATTTATTCCAAAATTTGTGAATTTCCAATATTTATTCAGAAAATCCTAGGTGTCAGGTTTTGACACCGAAAATAGTTTTAAGTACTATATAAAACAATGGGATTTTAAAAATAAATTATATTACATTTTCTGGGTCGAGTTGATCGTGTACCAACACATGACTATTTTACTCGGTATTTCTAATATGAAGAAAGCAGGCCAAGATCACTAATTTAATAGAGGCATTTGTGTGTAAGGCACGGTGTCCTGGGCTGAGATTGAATTGTCGTGTGTTGGTTAAGAGAACCCGTCCCAGGCTGTTAAGCTGGACGTTACCCCTATATGGGACGCCCCTAGACAACGAGAACCCGGTTGCAATAGATTATGGACTTGTGCTCCTTCGGGAAAGCCGTCTGATGGAGACGTGCTGTGTTCAATGGGGTGAGACGATGCCTGGCAATGCCAGAAGACTGCCGAACAGAGAGTAGGCCGTGCTATATGCCGAGATCAAAACTAGGAACACGTGATTAATTGAGTTGAATGCGTTGGATTACGGGACAAACTTATGTGGCACGGTATGGGACGTGTCATAACGATTTGCCCCTATAATTATGACCCCTGTACTTATTTGAGATTGAGCTTGAGTGTTGCTCTGGTTTGTGATATGAATTGTACTGAGCTGTAGGGAGGATTTGAGATGAGGTAAGTTTCATTGGTTGTGTGATTGTGTGGTTAGGACGCCCTAGGCGTATTTCCATCCTAATCGGGGTTTAGAGCGTGAACTCGATGAGATTTATATCTCATCCCGTCATGGGCTAAATGTTTAGGATCGCAGAGTGGTGGATCTGGAGCCTAGTAGAGGGGACGTGAGGAGTAGGTCAGTTAGGTCAGCTTCTTTTTGGAGAACCGTCTTTTGTAGACTTTTGGTTGACAACCTTTGTACATAACTCAGTATATGTATAAAGGTGTGTTTTATTGGTGAATTCGTTGTCTTGCCTTTCTATCCCAAGTTGTTGATGTCAAGGGATTTATTATTCGCTTCTGCATGTACAATAAAATGAAACAGGTCGGCGACTCGTCTTGGGAAGTCGCAAATTTTATCGACCAGTGAGGGATGGGCATGCACTCGAGGATCGAGGCGTGACAAAAAAAAGAGTAAAGAACTTCAATTTGATGACTTTATCTCTTTTTCTTACTAGAGAGTTCATTTTATCCCTTGATAGTTGACACCATGATCAAGTTGAGTTTTTGTCAAGTTAAGTTGCTTCTTGGGCTTGCAAAAGCTATTTGGGCTACTTAATTTGCAAGCCTTTAGTCGTATAACTCATTAGCAAAATGAGCACCTCATTTTTGTCAAGCCCAAAAGCAAAAGTGAAAAGCTTCAA
Source organism: Eucalyptus sp. ANBG9806169 (assembly GCA_014182395.1). NCBI lineage: Eukaryota > Viridiplantae > Streptophyta > Magnoliopsida > Myrtales > Myrtaceae > Eucalyptus > Eucalyptus sp. ANBG9806169. The sequence continues at coordinate 50,367,804 of CM024575.1, read as the reverse complement.
TTTGATGACTCTGTTCCTTTTGCTTATAATAGAGTTCATTCAATCCCTTGACAGTTGACATCATGATCAAGTCGACTCTTTACCATGTTAAATTGCTCCTTAGGCTTGGAAAAGCAATTCAATCAATTAATTTGCAAGCCTTTAGTCATATAATTCATCAGCAAAATGATCCCTTGACTTTTGTCAAGCACAAAAAAGACAGTAAAAACTTCAATTTGATAACTCTATCTCTCTTTCTTACTACAAAGTTTATTCCATCCCTTGATAGTTGACACCAAGATCAAGTTGAGTCTTTACCAAGTTAAGTTCATTCTTGGGCTTGGGAAAGCTATTTGGACGACTTCATTTGCAAGCCTTTAGTTGTATCATTCATCAGCAAAATGAGCACTTCACTTTTGTCAAGCCCAAAAGCAAAAGTAAAAAATTTCAATTTGATGACTTTGTCCCTCTTTCTGAGTTCATTCCATCCCTTGATAGTTGATACTATGATCAAGTCAAGTATTTACCAAGTTAAGTTGCTTCCTGGGCTTGGAAAAACTATTTGGGCAACTTAATTTGTAAGCCTTTAGTCGCATAATTCATCAGCAAAATGAGTACATCACTTTTGTCTAGCCCAAAAGCAATAGTAAAGAGCTTCAATTTAATTCAAGGTAGAATCTTTATAAAGAGATAGCTTTCATGCAAAATATAGTTATACAATTGAAATTCTCCAATTCATTGTTTTCATCTCTAAAATTCTCAATAAAAAACGTTTGGTGGATATTTTGGTTGTTGTGTTTCCTAAACTTTGAACCTTAAAATTGAAAACGACCAAAATTGACTTTATTTTATACAGGACACCAAAAATATTTATATAATGTTCATTCTGTTGAAAACTCCTACTCTCTTTTTTTCACTCACCGAACATATTATCAAGAAAGTAGAAGTTGAAACAAAAGACATTTTTATTAGAACATTTTTGCAAACCAGATGCATGCTATATATCTTGGGAGAAATTGTCCAATCAATTTTAAACATATTGTATGGATGCCGATTTAGTTCTAAATAATTACTTGAAATTCTAATGTAATCATTTTAGCCAATTTTCACCAAAAATTGCTCGTGTGACGGCAGAAAGCTAATGATTACTAGACTGCTATGTCAAAGATTTCCGATGAAGATTAATTGGAATGACTACATTAGAATTTTGGGTAAATATTTAGTGACTAAATTCGTAAAATTCAAAAGGTTGATGACTGAATTGTTATTTGTGAAATATGTTTAAGACTGGTTAGGTAATTTTCCAAATACCTTGAAAGATTTGATGGTGATTTGGTTTTCAGAAAACTGGTGTCATGATATATGAGTTGAGTCAAAAGGTGGAAATGTTAATTAGACTAAGTTGGATTACAGTTTTTCTCTTGACCCGACTCTAGGATACTTGAAATCAAGCCTCATACTCAACTATCTTTCCTTAAAAACCATCGCCTAAAGATTTTCTGTGCAACCAACGAAAAAATGACTTCCAAATAATTTGAAAAGTCCAACTAATTCATGAGATTTTAAATTTATTATTTTTGGAAGAACTTACTTTAAAATTATCCGTTCCTCTACAACGATATGATGAATATGGTTTTTTCTTCTTCTTTTTTTTTTGGTCGGTGCTGAATATGGTTGACACCTCAACTTTTACCGGCAAGTCGAACATTACTTTTACTGAAAATAATAAAAATAATAAAAATAATAAAAATAAAATAAAATAAAATAAAATAAATAGTTAGTGTGTATAAATCCACATTCATTACATCACTTTAGGCTTTTCGGCCCATCACTCCAGCCCATCAGATCCAACCCAGCTCATAATTCTTCTGAACTCTCCCTTTCTCTCTCTCTCTCGCTCTCTCTGTTCATGTGTGTGCCTCATTTGCAGGTGCTCATGAGTGGCAGTCGGGAGAGGTAGGATCAGAGAGAAGACCTGGTCATGGTGGAATCCGCAGGGGGTAGGCGAGATTGAATGCAGCCGCATAGGAGGAGATCCAGAGGAGGAAGGAACTCCTGAGCGTGCGTCTTCTCCGCAAAATTCCAGAGAATCCCTCCCCTCTGCAATGTGTATGACGTTGGTTTTTTTTAGTGTCCACAGAGAGAGAGAGAGAGAGAGAGAGAGAGAGAGAGAGAGAGAGAGAGAGAGAGAGAGCGAGACGAATTCCCTCTCCACTTATTCTCTCGGACTTGGAATCACTCATGGAAACCAGTTCTCTTCCTCTCCTGACCTCCACCTTTGTCGTGCCTGGATTCCTCTACACACGCCAATAGGACCGAAGGGTCCTCTCTATGGCTTTTATATCTCACGAGCTCTCCTACCGGCGTCAGGGAGCTCTGATGATTCTTCTCCATCACCTCACCATTCCGCCGAGCTCCCTCACTGTAACGCCAGCTGAGTTTCTAGAGCAACGTTGCCACCATTGCCAACTCCAACTCGACCTCACGCGATCGTCGGCATAAGCTCTGACGAGTTTGGCTGAGAGGCTCTGTTGTTAGCTCCTCGTTCAAGAGCTTGCTGTTCTTGTTCAAACCTTTATTCATCCATTCCCGAAATTCTTGACGATCGTCCTGCACCTCAGTGACTGCCATGGAAGCGCGGGTTTCTCCTTAAACTGCCCTTGCAGAGACGGACTTGATAACTCCCTATTTTGGCGTTTTTCCTTGTTTCGAGTCTTCCACCGGCAGCTCACTTCACGGCGGTGCTTACATACAGCGGTGGCCTCAAATAGTCACGGTATTACTCTCTGCTCCACAAGACATTTCGATATTTATCGGTAGATGAGTATATACGAAAAAAATCATATTATATTTTTCTTTTCCGATCGTTTGAACAAAATAATTTTGCTACGCGAGACATTTATTTAGCAAAAACTTTTCAGACAATGATAAAGCTTCGTGAAATTAACAGTTCCCATATGAAATGTAGCTAATAACTTACTTTCTACGAGAAATTTTTTTATTCCTTCAGATTAGTTTGAAATTACATAAATGTCTTGAAAGATACCAACATTTTTAGAAGAATGATTTTCAAATCATTCAGTTTTCACGGAACAAACAAAACCTAAAAGCATTTGAACAATGGTCTCCTCATACCGGCCGTTACAACTCTGAAGTCTTCAGCCTCGACACTAGAGGCTCACCAAAATCGAACAGAAAAAAATGAAAGAGGAAATCTGGACAGCAACTGCTTGGCATGAACGAACAAAACATCAATGACACAGTTAAACAATTCTACACACAAGGACATATGAACAGCAAGCATGCACAGAATAGACATAATCCGTAACATACCGCATCACGCATTGGTATGAACACAACAACGTGACCACATCAACAACTCAACGCATGCGAAGATGAACCAATCAGTAACACTGCCCACCCAAAATGAATGTGTATACGCCATTAGAACTCTGAATTCTTCAGCCATGACACTAGAGGCTCACCAAAAAATAACAGAAAAAAATGAAAGGGGAAATCTAGACAGCAACTGCTTGGCATGAATGAACAGCACATCAATAACACAATCGAACAATTCCATATACCAGGACATATGAACAGCAAGCATGCACACAATAGATATAATCCGTAACATAACACATTGGTACGAACATGACAAGGTGACCACATCAACTCAACGCATATGAAGATGAATCAATCAGTAACACTGCCCACCCAAAATGAATGTGTATATGATGACTAGAGCAGCAGCTCAATGCTCTTGCAGCATGCACCAAAGATTCAAGATATTAGCATTCATTCAATATGCTTGCAATCTCAACATGTGCAGAGAACAAACCAGCAATATTTTTTCTTAATATGTTTGCAGTTGGGCACAATAAACATAGATCAACATATTGTGAAGCAAAAGAAGTAAATGTGTATGGATCAATTCATTTTCGTTCAAGATGCCCTCAGTCTAAGTTCTGAAATACTTAGATATCAGATTTATCTCATGTACACACTTGATATGCATCTAATCCGAGAATTTCAATAACAAATCCTAAAACGGATAGCTACTAACTTCTGAAATGAAATGAAGCAAATACAAGTAAAGTCTATAAAACAAAACTAATGTATCGATCAAGCAAAGGGAAGCTCTCAATCAGAATCTGAATCGAAATACACACTGATCTAGTTAAGGAATTTTATCAAATAGGTGGTAGATATTTCCGTCAAATGATCTAGATGCAGAAACAAGGGAGACATATTATCACAAAGAGGCAACGCAGCATGCTCCAGTCATTAGGAAAGCCTCAAACGCGACCAGATTTCATGCTGGTGGAATTGAGTACTCGGTCTTTACCTTTAGCAGAAACAGAGTATGTGGATTTACCTTGACGAAAAGTAACATCTGACCGTGATTAGAGATCAAATCAGAGGAGTGAATCTTCAGGAGGGAGATGGAGAATCAAGCACTTCGATGAAGTTAGCCCAAAAACGCAAGCGAAGAGAGCACTTCCTGTGGCTGCGAAGCTGGTGGCGTTGGGGAAGTGGCCTGCAATGGCAATCGGTGACAGAGAGAGGGGTAAGGATGCATAGAGGAAATCGAGAGAGAATCACAACTGAACACGAGAATTCATTCCCTGTACTCTCTGCTTTATTCTCTGAGGTTCAAATGCAAAGAAACTATGGTGCTCGGCGATCAGAGACAAGCGGTGGCTACTGGTGGAGTGGAGGTGGCCGAGTATGAAGAGGGAATGGCGACCTAGGAGCTGCTGGAGAATGATGACACGAGAGAGAATTCTCTGAGCTCTATGTATGTGCGTCCTCTCTGTTCTATTCTACCCCGCCGAATGCATACGTATAAGATATGTATATGTGGAAGCGAGGCCGTAGTGAGATGGGCCCAACGTTTATTTAGTTTTTTATTTTATTTTATTTTCATATACTTCTTGTTTTACGTAAAAAAAAAAATGCGATTTGCCGACAAAATTCAGGCATCAACAAAAATTCTATTTGTCTTTTTCTCAAAAGGAAAATTTATGAGAAAACTATTTTTGTATTGACTGGAGAAGAGATTCATTCAATTAGATATAGAGAAGTATCGTTTGTGACAAATAATTTTATGTACTTATTGGTTTATTGGTGGTGTAGTGCTCCATTGTAGTTAAGTAAACTTGCAAGATAGAACTTACAAACATTCCTGTATGGATTGAGCCTTCTTTGCCACTTTTAAGATAAGTTGTTAACATGCTCAACAGCTATTTAATCTCTATCATCTACAGATACAGATTGGTTGCCACCATTAATTTCAATATGGCCCCCGGTGGGGTCATCCTAATGCACACACCTAGGCGGCTCGGAGGTCCTCATCATCCTCCAAGGGTAGATCTGTGCCAGGTTCATCTCGTCATTGGCAAACACCATCTACTTGAAGAACCTCAACAAAGGGGAAAGCATGATTTTCCCTCAGGGGCTATTGCACTTCCAATTGAATTGCTGGTAAAGGTCGAGCACTTGCCATACTAAGCTTCAACAGTCCAAGCCCGGGGCTTTGCTCTGTTCGCTAATAATTTTCCTTCTGAGTTGGTGGAGGCCACCTTTCCCCTTGATGATGCCCAGGTTAAGAAGCTAAAGGGGTTCTTGGCGGCACCGGCTAAGTGGCTAATTTCATTTTCGTCAAGAATCCATCCATTAACAATCACCACCTTTTCAAGCCTCTTCTTTTTTTTTTGTTTTTTAACTTTATTTTATTTTATTTTTGGGTGAAGTATGAATATGACAGCAAAATGCTACATCGTAAATTGCATAGGCAAGATGAGTTATAGATATTTACTTTGGAATTAATCCCAGCATAGTCTGACTATCCACAAATAGCATTTCTCCTTTCTGCAGGCCCATTGTGATAATTAAAATTTTCGGAAGTTCAAATCATCGAAATATAAGCATTAAGACGCTTAGTATAGTTGGAAGGAAAATCCTCCAAGATTTATGGCCAAGAAGGGAACGTTTTACATGGCAAGTGTTTATAATGCTTGATAATTAAAAATAAACTAGGACAATAATACCAACCTCCTACAACTTTGTATCAATGAGTGCGTGCGCAAGGGTGAGATTGGCAAACGAGGGCCGGCGAGGTGACATGATGATGGTGCCATCGCCCAACCATCAGAAAATGGCCCGGCATCCCTCGTCAAGCCGAGGCACAATAGAGAGAGGCAAGCATCTAAATCGCAACCATCGTGGCCGCCTGCTGGGCGCCTTCCTTTGACAGTACACATTCCTCACTCTCTGTGCAACCATGCTATTGAGTGCGCGATGTTGTGAGCCAGACAAGGGTCCAGCCACCCGCAGCAACGGCACAAGGCGGCAACGTGACATATGGTGATAATTTGACTATCATTCTTTTAATATAAAAGCCAAGATGAACATGAAAATCATATAATTTAAAAATCCATTCGATAATGAGAGTTTAAGGACAATATAAAGTGATCGGTAATTAAAAAAAAAAAAAATCCAGAGGTGGGTGACGATTTGCCCGCGATGGACGGGACCATAAATAGAGAGATCAAGGAAGAAAGAGAGAGGGCCTGTGCTAGTTTCGGTTCTCTCTTTTATCTTTCTCTTTTTATTTATTTATTTATTTTTTTTTTTTGTTGTATGCCGATTAGGATAACATCTCCCGCTCAAAATCAATTTGCAAATTATGGGTTCGAAAATTAGTTAAGTTTGAATTTCTAGGTGGTAGACGTTGATCCAACTTGACTTTTAGCTATTAAAGATAACTAGCTGAGACGCGCAAGGCCTTCTCTAACATTCCCACAAAAATTCTCCTTGTTGGGGAACATCAACATCTCACTATTTTGGTAATGCACCCTCTACATTATAAAGTAAATCCGATGCCATTCTCAATTTTTGCCCCAAATTTCCAAAAATAACAATAACTGAAAATTAATGAACAATAACCTTGTACTTTAAACAATGGCTAAAATGGTAATTGACAAAGGTTCACGTAAAAATTATGTTATCACAAAAATCTCTACCGTAGATTAAAACTTAAATTCAAGCTTTGCCATCCTCGGACAATTTTAAATATTTATTTGTTTAGTAAGCCCTATAGCTCTTCTTCTTCCTTTATTAATCTTTTTCCTTTCTTCTATCTTTATGGTTCCGTTAATGAACACCCTCACAAATTCTATGTGGCTGCTTACGTGGACAACAGGAGGCAACGGATTGTGACGTGGGTTAAAGTGAAAGCAAAAAGATGCCGTTTTGGTTGCCAAATTATCTGACGCGGCCGAAGTTACAAGAACGACGCCATTAGCTTTGGGTCTATCTCGGTTCCTCCACAGGAATCGATCTGGGCTTTAGGGTTTATGCTGATTGATTCTGTCTCTCCAGGAAGCTCGATGCGTTGCTGAAGCTCGATTTTGTTCAGAGCTCATTTGTCGGATGAAGGTGATTTGGGGCGGCGATGGCCGGTGTTTTGGCCAAAAGGCTCTGTTTTTGGATCCTCTATTTTCGCCGTTCAAGAGCTTGCTCTTCTCGTTCAAACCTTTATTCATCCATTCCTGAAGTTCCAGAAGCTCATCCCACGCCTCAGAGACTGCCATGGAAGCGCTGGTTTCGCCTATAACTTCCCTTGCAGAGACGGATTGACAGCTCCCTGTTTGGCGTTTTTCCTTGATTTGAGTCTTCGGCTGGCGACTCACTTCACGGCGGCATGGTATTGCTCTGCTCTGTTCTCCTCTGTTTCTGCGTCGCTGCTGTGGTTCGCCCTGTTGTTGCGAGTATAAAACGCCCAACTTGCCAGAATCGCTGCTTGCTCAAAACTGAACATTCGCTGGGACGGAAAGCAACAGCCAAGCCAAATCTGGAAAGAAACAGTAGATACGAGTAAAAGATAACACAAAGAAAACAGGGAGAGTGGCAGCCACGAAAATTCGTCATCGCCTGGCATTTACAAAAACCCGCTAGCGTATCCGTATTGTCTGAGCCTGAGATGGGTGGTCGTGGCTGTAGGAATACCTGTCAAAGTATTCTACCTTGAACATTCTTTGGCCGTCGATAAATTCGCTGTTTGTTCGTTGCCATGTGGATTACCAGGCCAGCGGAGTTGCGCTATTCAGTCAAGCCAAATCGCGTCTTGTCATTTTGGAGCCTGTAAAATCACGCATTGGCCTCCATGGCGTGTGGCCGACACTAACTCGCTTCAATACCATCAGGCCGTTTTTACTCCAATTGAGTTTCAAAGTCTATCACATGTCCGGATTTTCATCTCGCTATGCTTTCCCTGTGCTGATAGCCGAAGTTGAAGAAAACGCCAGACATCACAGATGATGTAATGACCAACATTTCAATGCCGCTGCCGGCAAAATCACAGGCTCGGTTTCCATGCATGTCGAAATCCTGGAACACTAAGCTCACCGACCCTTCCTTCTTCAGGTCCTATCGAAACCTATAGAATGCGTGATTTCACCTGAAGAAACCAGTGAGTTTTCCAACGCTAAGGGATCCCTATTGAGAGCATTGTCTGTTATGCCGTTTCACTTTCTCAGCGGAGCTAGGGTCGACCTCTGGGAGAGAATGCTATGCAAATTTCAGCACTTACTACCGATTTTTCTACTGGAATGCATTTGATACGGACGACTCAAAAGATCATACACGTTCGCCTGCTTTTTTTCTTTCTGAAGGTGCTCCGGTGGAGTTGAACTCCATACCGACTTGGGTGCGTAGGATCTTGCCAAAGAGCATCAATTTATCAGCTAATTTTGATCACCTTAGGTTCACTCTTTTCCCAGTTTATCGCCTAAGTTGCTTACGCTAATAATACTTGCGAATGAGGTGCTCTTTGGTCTTTTCATTCTTCTCTTGATAAGTGGGTACATCAATATGAAATATTGGTGCATACAACGTGAGTGCAAATTTTCTTTTTCACAAACAGTCTTATCCACCGTTAATTTAAGAATTTTAACCGCTTACCATCTTCACTAACCATCAAAATCAACTGTGTATAAAGCCGTAAGCGGAAAATTTTTCTTTTTCTCTACCGGTGCCTGCTGTAATTATTGTATTAACATTTCTATTTTTAATTTATTAGCTGGAACAGAAAATATTACTGCATGTGAATTAGGAGTGGCAATAGGATTGGGCAGGTGCACAATTGCAAAGCGGATGCAGGGGACTGCATCGTGGCTCCACTATTATTAGAGATACCCTATCATCGGCCCATGTCCCGAACGGGGACATACTCCATCCCCAACCCCGAGCAAGAATGCGGATTTCCCTGTTACAAAAAAAATTGCAAGTTGAAAAAAAAAAAAACCATTTATGCGGAAAAAACGAATTTGTGATCCTTAGATCCTTTAGAATATAATTTAGTTTGGAAGTATTTCTGTGATAAATTGATGAGAAAAGGGAATGAAGTATTGGAAGTATTCATGTTATATTGAAATCTATGTTGAAAATAAGAAACTTTATATTACCAAAGTAATACGACTTATATAAAGGAAGAAGGTTAATACTAGAAATCTCCATGATTACTGGTCTTATCCACCCCCATTTTAGTTGACAAAGCGCGAGTATTCGGTACGTGGGGTAAAATTACCATCCCAAAGCTAGCTTAATATATGAGGTAATTGTTAGTTCTATTTATTTACTTTTTTATGAACTCTCTTGTACATTGTATTAATCTGAATATTTCGCCAGCTTGGATTTTAATATGCATTTTTTTTAATGAAGTGATTTATTTATCTACATGTACGAGTATGTTGTTATTTGTCAATATTTGCAACAAATTATTTTATACATTTATAAAATTTTGTAGAACTACAACTAACTATTTTAATCAAAAAACTATTTGGTAATAAATGTACAAAATCAGCTTCTAGACCATAGAGATTGTACTTTAGAAAACCTGGAGGCTGAATATTTAAGTTGATGGAAAAAGTTCCTGTATCTTAAGAAAAGGAAAACGGAAAAAACACTAATTTTTTGAAAAGTTATATTCCATAACTACTCGTACTTGGTATGAGATATTTACAATAATTTTCCTGAATTTATAGATTTTACTTCAAAATATCTGTAGCTTGACACTTTAAATTGGTCAAATTATTCTATAAATAGATCTCTGGTAAGGTAAACATCATTTTGCGTGGTAATTGTTCAAATACTTTGACGAAATACATTGAGTATGGCATTTGCCTTGCTACAACCAAACAACTATAATGAAGATATACACCCTCAAATCAAATTCATTTGTCATCTGATATTGCCAATAATTATGCCTCATTTTTTTTAATATGATACTTATGGGAAAGTTGCCCACTACCCCACAGGACGAAAGATGCTTGGCCCATAAGTGGATTTGACCATTCGGAATAGCAGGGGAAGCTGTAGGCCTAAGAATATAAACACAGTCAGAGAGGCCAACAAAGTGATGGGAATGAAAACCCACTCTAGTCTCTTGTCCAGCACAATCGTGAGGGTTGCAGCAAAGGCCACCAGCATGAAAGCCAAGGAGAGGAAGAGGAAAGAAAGCCCCATTATGATCTTCTTAGGCAATGAGTGAAGAAAATCTTCCCACTCATATTGCGAAGTTAAGATGGATAGGAATAACATAATGGCTGTCACAGAGGAGAACAAACCTAACGTATCCGAAATTCCAAAAATCAGAAGAGAGTCCTTTCCTAATAATAATGGGATTCCGGTATTGTTGTCATTGCCTCCAGGCACAGTGAAAGCAGCAGTGAACAACACTGTGGCAATTAGAGTTGAGACGAGTATACATGAATTTGCCATCTCCTTCACCCACTTCTCTCCATTGTCAAGCATCTCTTTGTGATTCTCCATGAATAACATCCAAAATGATTTCCCCTGATAATTGGCAGTCCTCACGTCAGGGATAACACACATTTCCATGGCCTATGGATAAATGTAGAAAATATGAGTGGCAACAAGTGGATAAATTATTGAAAATTTTTCAAAAAAACCGCTGAAGCAACATCTAAAGGAGATAGACTTATTTAACGTTTAAGAATGAATTGAATTTTTTCAAAAAAACCGCTGAAGCAACATCTAAAGGAGACAGACTTATTTAACGTTTAAGAATGATTCATGTCATATTACTTCAAGAAAATCATTATCCATCTACATACATTTAATTTCATTTGAACTACGCTATAATCATAAATACAAAATATTATACAATGGAACTAGCACAGCTATTGTGAAAACATAAACAAAACCGATTTTAAATATTTATGGATAATACATGAATCGATTTGCACAATAATCCCCAAATTGCATGGTGACAGGTTGGATTTGAGAAAGAGATCTTTGGATTAGATTAAGTGGCAGATCATAGTTGCAATCTAATTATGATAACTTTCAATCTGTTTTTAGCACCCCAATTTCTCCAATCAGTCTCCCTCATCTTTTCTAAATTGTTCTAAGGATATAGCGTCGTTTCTCAACTAAACTGATATATGTTGACCAAGGTGTCGGCTTAAACAGTAAGAGAATTTATTCTATTCCTTGTGGTCTTGCATTCAAGCCTTGTTGAGAATATATCAGGACTAAAATCCCAAATGCCCTAAGACTGATGTAAGGCAGTGTGCCCTTAAAGTCGATCGGAGAGATGGACCAATTGAAGTGTATGAGAATTTACCAAAATATTGCTGGACTTCTATTAAAGAAAGTAACTACATATGATCTCAAAGCTATCCAAATAAAGATCTAGCCATCATATTTTAATAAATTTGGCCAGAAGATATGATAATTATCAGTAAGAGCGGTTGTTGAGTATAAGAAAAGAAAGATACTTACCCTAAACCATTGGAGTTCTCTCTGCATTCCAAAAGCTGCACCAGAGACTTTATTTACACCACCCAAATTAGGGTTGTACTTTGCTGCTGCAAGCATAATTTGCCTCGATTCTTCCGGTGTGGGCGCTGGAACGAATGACAACTCATTGGTTGAGCTTTCCTTCAGAAAAAGTCGGAGGATGCTTTCTTGGCGACACTTCGCAGCAAATGTCCTCAACGATGTATCATAAATCGGACGCGAAACAAGCGCCGGGAAATAATCAATCCATAGCTTCACGAGTTCAGGGATTCCCCTGGATATAGCTCGACGGAGCAGCTCCTGCTCTTGGAAAAACGTGGTAATATCGATAGTTTCCACAGAAGAGATCGCAGTGCAAGCTTGCTTTGCCAACTCAACAGCCGCCACATGTCTCAGCTTCACCTCGTGAATCCTCTTGATTGTAGGAACTACAAAATGTTAAATAAATGAAAAAAAAAGTAATGGAAAATGAAGAGGCGGCAATTGAATTCTACTAAAAAAATTCTCCAAGGTTTTTTATTAGACACCAAATTGCATTTAGCATCATTTTGCTAATTCTTGTATTTTCCCACAAAACCCCTACTACATTGAGAGCTTGGGTTGAGTACGCAGGTGGTAGATTGGGAAAACGATCTCTTTTAACCCCTCCTTCTCACTTCAAGTGCAAGAAGCTACTATACCTATCTATTTGACAGTAACCTAAACGTGAGCTTCGACATGGTGTCACCTTCACCATTGAAGGGCCCAACTGAGTGGAAATACGAGGGTGACATTGCAAGGTCTACCACCCTGGATAGTTCTTCTGTCTATTCTTTCTCCTTAGGCTTTTTAAGGACTTGCTCAAGTCCGATTCAAGAAGATATTTTGATCTTCCTTTTTTTTCGGGATTCTTTCCTCAGATGCAGAGCGTGGGTTTTAGTAATTGCTGATGCCAAGTACAAAAAAAGTATAATCATTTTTGGCTTTTTTTTTTTCCAAAAAAGGTTTATATAACGTCTTGATAGAGAAAAATAATAGGATGTGAAAAAGCAGATCAGATGAGAGAGCAAGTGAAGAAAGTGATCTTTCTTGAAGTTGTTTTGCAAGGGTAGAAAGAAGGGATGAAGGAAATGTCTAGATCTTCATTTATTAAGACAGAGGAAATTCAGGCGAAGCTTTATAATGCAAATCGTGATTAAGACTGAAAATAACAATGCTAATTACAAGTGTCTAGCTAGAGTAAATCACATTAATCTTTGCATATATAATTACTTTAAACAACATTATTCATATGTGTAATAAATCGTACGATCCTTTGTGTTGTTAGTTGTGGTCTGTTCGATAGCAAAAGTATTGCTTTTCTCCATTCTGTCGAATAAAATCAAAACTGAATGTGAGGTCGTACACCAACACGTCAAGTTTGAGTTTATTTGTTGCACCTAAATGATATGGCGAGTATAGCTAACTCGACTCTATTCTAAAATAATTTTTTATTTGATAAAAATACTCAACGACCTTTTTCCTTCTCGTTCTTCGACAAAAATAGAATAATTAAGGACAAGATGACAGTGTAAGTCTAACTTCAGGCAAAAGTTGTGAAAAAGTTTTGAGAACCATAGGATAGCGGTCAGATAGTATTTGGGTTAGCTTTCGCACACCTCAATTGTATTTGGGATTTATTTCTAGAGTGCTTCTTTCAAAATACAAGATTATAAAGAAAGGAGCAAAGCTCCTTACCATCTAGCTAACAGCTTATTGGTACAGGATACATAACAACGAGTGGATTTCTGGGATGCTTGGTTTTGTCCAGGCCCAATAAAATTGCTCCCCCCCACAATATTGTTCTATACGGAGCCCTTTCATTATGATTTTTCCTATCTGGCTTTCTTCCCCCTTTGCTATTCTTTACGCCGTTCTAAAGTTGCCAAATAATAGTGTAGATATACTATATCAAATGTGTTTAGAGGATAAACCCGTCCTTTCATCTATCGCAACCTCACTTTAAAGTCAAGGATGCTAGGGGCTTGCCTTGAGGCCCATGCATAAATTTTGCACCCTCTGAACAAATTGTATCGTGTTGTATTGAGATGAAGTAGCACTCAAAGAAAATAATATCTTGGCTTTAAGCACTTCAGCCATAAGAGAGGGAACAAATACATCTGGGTTCATTGTTTTAAATTTTTCGCAAAGATTTAGAAGCGTTATAGAGATTGACAAAGCAAACATGATTTCACCAGTCAAGATTGAAGGGGGGAGTCCTAGGTTTACGTAACTCATTCATTTAGCCATTAGCAAGATAAATTCCTAAGTTAAACATCACATCTCACCTCGCTTTGTAATTTCAACGATTTTGTTTCTTACTTCTGCGACCCCTGCAATGGTGGATACATGAGATCTTTAAAAATATACAAATATGGACATAGAGAATGATATATATAAAAGATTTTTTAAATTAAATCCAATGATGTGTAAAAGAATGAGTTATACGTTCAATGTTGAATGATTGACACGTGAATAAATTTACTTATAAAACTAAACTTCAAATGCACTTGTTGCTCATCCAATGGTGACCACGTAAAGATTTTCTTAATAGAGGCAATGGACCTAATAAAAATCCCCTTTCCAAATTAGGGCCAAAATATTAATTATAACTTTTTCTACTTATAGTAGAAGTTCAAAAAAAAAAAAAAAAACAACAAATAGGACTTTAGTTTAGGAGGGAGGGAGGGACTTTTTCTACTTATAAAAGAAGTAAAAAAAAAAAAAAAAACAACAAATAGACTTTTAGTTTGGGAGGGAGGGAGAGACTTGTTCTACTTATAAAAGAAGTGAAAAAAACAAACAACAAATCGACTTTTAGTTTGGGGTTTTTTTTTGCCGGGGGGGGTGGGGGTTTTTAAAAGGACGATATTTTAAAATGAAAGCATTCCTATCATTTTGACAGCATTCCAAAATGACCCTGTAAGACATTGAAGCGTATAATTAAATTGCAAAGTGAACTGGGTAAGTGGATATGAAACATAAGTACATGGAACAAAGATACTTTACTATAGAGATCATAATTACTGATGTCTTCACAATCTCAATGGTTGATAGTCACAAGATAATAACAAAAGACATTTACATTCGCATGGATAAATCAGTATAGTTCTTCTTCGTTTTGTGGCTCCTCCCATACTAGTTCCATCATAATTCGTCCATTTCGCCGTCCATTAAACAAGTTATACAATATTTATGCAGTTGGTTGAACCATGTGTGGTTCCCACTTGCCATAATGTAGCTTAATTTCATGCCATCATTCAAGTAACAAGCATTTTGATTTCCTTGCTACTAGGAGGGAATCAAACTAAGAAAAATGACTTTTTAAGTTAAAAATCATGGAAGGTCCAAAATTAAATAACGCCCAACTGTAAAAGAGCATACCCACCCAGATCCTTTGAACCTGCCTCGATTGGCCCGTACAAGTTCACCGAAATACCTTCAATTCAAATAAAAAAAAAAAAGTAGGTAATGAGTCAGGTATGGTCTTCATGAAGGCCCAAAGGGAATCAATAATGAAGGAATTCGAGTGCAGAAACTACGGACATTTGTATATCAATGCTTCCAAAACACTCAGCCTCGTTCTGCTGGGAAAGTGAGAGTCCATGCTTGCCAACACGCCCAGTATAGATACATCTCCATACGCTCCGCCTTGCATGGTCAAAAGGTGAGGGTACCGGCCGACTAGATAAAGGGTGATATCTATCCGAATTCACCAGCAAAGTTGATTAGGAAAATAAGCTAAGCCTAGAATGAAGGAAAAAGCAGATGGAATTGAGATAAAGAGTGAAGGTGATCTTACGAGAAAATAACCAAAAAAGTCAACTTATTTATGGCAAAGTTGATTAGGAAAAAATTGATTGGATGTAATGATCTTACGAGAAAATAACCAAAAATGTCCTAAACCTATTTATGGCCAAAATTAATCAGATTGAATGAATTGGCATGAATACAAAAGCACCCAATTGAAAGTTCATTTTTTTTTTTTTTTTTTTTTTTTTTGTGCGGGAGGAACCGAACTTGCGGCCCGAAACCGCGCCGTAAAATTGGCCACGACGTCACGCTTAAAAATATATAGTTTTAAGATTGAATTGATATATTTATAATATATTTATAACTTTTTGGTAATTTTCTCATTATTTTACCATGATGACCAGCATAGCTTAGATATATAACGATGTTAACCCCCAAGGGATGACTGAAGGGGTGACTTGGCCTATCGTCCGTTGTCCATCTCGCCAGGAGCCAGGCAATCTCCTTATGCATAGAAGCTTCCCGAGCAGATATTTCCAAAGGAATACGTCCTATTTTATCTGAAATTTGCGTCAACATAGGATTACTTCTAACTAATGCCGTGACCATCCTTATCCTTCCACACAGGACAGCCATGTGGAGGGCCGTTCGGCCATCACAATCAACCATTTCCAGCGCTTCCGGATACTCACGCAAGAGCTCAACCAAGTTCTCCAAAAATTGGTCTTGTGAACACAAAGCAGCCACGTGAAGCACTGTTTCTGATCTTCTTGTTATTTTGGCGGTCTTTGAAGCGGGATCTTGCTCGAACCATCTTTTAGCAAATTCCCAATCACCCTTGAATGCAGCATGGAACAATAGTCGGTAATAGGATTCATCCACTTCCTCTTCGGAATTTTCTGCAATAGATGCAAAATTTTCAGATCATTGAATTAATACTTTTATCCTTGCTGACATTGAGAAATGTCCCAGAAAAGAACAATTTCATGAAGATCCGCCTAGATATTAATTCCACACTAAAAATAACTCTTTTGAGGGGTAACGCACCTGAAGCACCTCCAGATTGGGAAGAAGCTGATCCAAATCTTGCTAAAACATTTTCAATATCCGTAAAAGAAAGAGTGAGCACTAGGTTCTTCGCATACTTTTTCCCCCCTTTATTCTAGACTTCTAGCTACGGTCAGCATTATGTTTGTTTGGTGATAAAGAAAATAAAAAGAACCATGAGAAAATACAAGTTCGAGCATATTTGAGACTCCATCGACTATGCCATATTCTTTCTTGGTTGGAACATGAAAATGTACCTGCGGCTGGTTCTACTTGATTCAAATTTCCTTGTTCTTCACTTGGTTGCGTCGCCATTGGGTTGCTCTCCTGGTTATGGTCTTGCAACATCAAATTAAACGGACAATGCAATGTACCTACTGCTGGTTTTGCGGGGGCCTGTTATACCATGTGGTTCACGTTGATGAAAAGTCCATCAGCAATTGAAAAATATAACTCTTGTTACATGAAAAATAATTAAGTTAAATATGGCATAAATGCATGAACTTTAGATTTTTTATAGTATTAAAAATTAAAAATAGAGAAATTATCTGAGTTCTTTCGAGCTTGCCTCTCTCTCCTCCCTCTGTTTCCACTGCTGACCAAAGTCGACTGTGGTCGGCAAAGATTCTCTCGTGGTGGATGAGACTCACAAAAAAATTAATTAATTAATTAATTTTTTATTATTATTATATTCGGGAACAGGGATTCGGACCATAAACCCGGTCCGAACCGATAACCCGATCCGCCCACTGGGATATGACCCGCATAAAATTAAAAACTAATTTTTTTAATCCTTCTTAAATTCATTATTTTAATTCGTTTTTATTCTTTTATTTTTCTATTTTCTCTTCTTCTCCCTGTTCTCTCCTTCCCGAAGCACGCCTCCCCCTTGCGCTCTTCTTCACCGAAGCTCCTCACCCGAACCGACGCCACTTAGACAAGCCCTCGCCGGCGCTCAGGACACCGCCGAGCTACCACCCAGCGTCGTCCACTCCGAACGCCACTCGTCGGCCGACCTCCCTGCCGCCGGCCGAGAGCCACACCACGGCCAAACACCGAACAAACTAGGGCGACGATGGAAGGTGAACGACTACACGGCCGACGCCCAAGGTCGCCCAACACCACTGGAACATTCCCATAGATCACGGCGTGCACGGAAGACTCGATTTCGGCCAAAAACGGGAGGATGAAAACTAGTTCTCGCTTAGCCTTTCATCGAACGGGTGAAGGGGGCTCGCGAATCATGAGGTTTCCGGTTCAACTTCAACCGGGATTCTCGACGGGACTCTCGACAAACAAACAACGACACACACAGTAGCTGGAGAAAGGAGGGTCAGGGCATGAGCTCGCGTGAGCCGGACGACCGCGAGCTCCGGCCCGGCACGCCCGAGAACAGGGCCAAAATAGGGTCGAGGCTTACCGGAGCTTCGGCGCAGGAAAGGAGGCACGGCGGCGGGTAGTCGGCGGCGATCTAGGCGCGGTGGCCGGCGGTCTACCCCTCCGACTCTCTTCACTCGCTGTCGCTCGCGGCTTTCTCGTCGGATCTCTCCCTGTCTCTCTCTCTGGATTTTTCAGCCGAAGAGCCCCGCCGCTCGGTCCAACCTCTCCTCCCTTTTAAACAGCGTCGCCAGCTGCAGGCCGGTCGTACCGCGCGACATTTCCCCGCTGCCCGTCCGTATCGTCCGCTGTCCTTATCGTACTTTGTCGTTTGTTTATCCCCTGCTCCAATTTTTCTTGCACCATCCCCTTATTTCCAAACAACATACGATAATAAAATTTTTAATCAGTGCACTAACATTGTCACAATTTCTTTACATAAGCTGGTTTTTATAAAATGACACATATTCAATTTTTACTTTTAGCATGTAGATATATTTCATAAACAGGTTATGCTCCTATTCTGAGATTATTTGTATAAAAAAAGACTAACATTGACCGTGTATGTAATATGTATCCTCTTCAAGGATGCTGCCAAAGTTTCTACGGCCACGATGATGTCACATTCTTGCGTCATCTCCAAGTTTGTATGACGTCATTGCTTCCATCCTCAAGAGGAAAGTCTGGGTGGCGTCCTGACATGGATTATGACGCTTGCTAGGTGTCTCAGCATGAAAGGATAGAAGAGATAGAGACAAGACATCTGCAAGGAAGGGATAAGAGAGAGAACGAAAGCCTTTTCGACTAGCCCAACAATGGCACCCTAGTATCGTTTATGAACTTTGAGGGTTGTTTTTCGGTGAGAGAGGGTGGCTAATTGCATTATGTGAATGTGAGCCATTCAAAATTGAGATATTGGGTATGTGGCCTTGGCATGCCCTCAAGAAGATTTTTTGTTTTGTCAAAAATAAAACTGGATATGCATTGAAAATTTTGGTTTACACCATTTCCTTTGTTTATACCCCGCTTCAATTTTTACTTGGTATCAAAGGAAGGCTCAAATGCCTCATGGTCATGCTAATGATGAATTTTTTGGTCCATTCAAAGTGGGAACGCTGCTATCACTGAACATTCTAAAGCTTGTAGGGATGTGAGGGTAGCACTTCAAAGAAGTTGATAAATTAATAGATTACTAAAATGTTGACATATATACTATAGTGAGGATTATCTACTTACGATGCTTGCAAAATTTTTCTTAAGATTTGATAATCCAACAACTTATTTGGAAGTTAGTAAATTCTTAATAGTGTTGGTAGGTTATTATTGTTGTAAAAGAAAGTCGGAGAATATGAAAATGAGATCTACTATTTAAGACGTGGAAGCATCATCCTTCACGATAATTCCGAATCTCAAAGTATAAAACTCAATGCAACCGACTCTAACCACTATCCTGTTGGGATAAAACAAACATTGCTCTTTACTCTGCATTGAATAATAGAGGGAACATGAACAACAAATTTGTATGTTAAACACAACAAAGAAATGAAAAATAAGAACAGTAAAGATGTTCTTGCTTTTGTATGTGTTTTTTGAATTATGTTTGGAGTAACAATAAATGAAAGAGAAAGCCGTTATTCTATCGTCAATTCTTGCATTAAATTGAAAACTGTTACAAATCAGGACAAGTGTAGCAGGAGTGCCATAACTTTCGTATAACGATCACTTGAATGGCATAACTTTTTTTCCGCTTACTTAAATGCCACGTCAAAGTAAAATCAATCTTTTGAGTGCCATCTCCGGCAAATCGTCTTACATATGTTTTTGCATTTTTTAAATATTGAATTTTTCTAAATTTTTGAATTTTTTAGTTTATATTTTTATTTTCCTTTTTTTCTTTATTTCTTTTTTGTGTGCCGATTAAAATGGCATCACCCTTGACTAGCGGGGCCATGAAGGCCCTGGGTGAGGCCATTGATAGCTATAGGCAAGGGCCTTCACAGTGTGGTCACCTCTCTTGTGGAACACACCCTTATTATAGAGAGAAAGGTGCTTTGGCCATTAACAAATAATGATATACGAAAATAACATATCTATAGTCTTCGGAGCTGATCTTAACATATATATATATATATATATATATATATATATATAAAATTGGTCATTTCTCTTTCTAACTTACAAAAATTTCTTTAAATCGTGAGTGAGAAAATAGGATTTCGCATACAATCATAAACACACACAATGACTCATCAGTTTTCCACGTCCGAATTTTTATTCGATGATGATTCGTTGATGAAATAATTGTTTGGAAGCCAAGAAAAAAGTGAAGCGAGGGCCATTTCCGCAATCCTGGGCTTTTGAGGTTGACAACTTTGTTATGTTTCTCCTTAGCCGTTGGATTCAAGTGAATTAATATCGGCTGTTCGATTATTGCGTGTTGTCAACGCTTCTGGATCACTACCGTTGTGGAAAACTCGTGGAATTGGCCACTCAAAAGTGCCAAAATCACAGCATTGCCCTTACTTTGTTTATCCCCTGCTTCAATTTTTCTTGCGCCATCCCCTTCTTTCCAAACAACATATGTTAATAAAAAATTTTATCAGTGCACTAACACTGTCGCAGTTTCTTTATATAAGCTGGTTTTTATAGAATGACCCATATTCAATTTTTATTTTTAGGATGTAGATATATTTCATAAATAATTTATGCCCCCATTCTAAGATTATCTATGTAAGAAAAAAAAAAGGCGTACATGGACCGTGTATGTAATATATATTCTCTTCCAAGGGCTTTTATTTTGTACAATGGCAAAATAATTTTTTTTTTTGCACAGATAGGCTTTAGATAATCTTTTTGGCACAAATAATTAAGATTTATTTTCTCTCTTGTTTTATTTGTACAATGTCGATATAATTTCTTTTTTTGGCTATGTTTATCACCTGCCGAGTGGCCGTGACTTCAATATTTATTGACTTGTGTATTGACTTCTCGCTGGCTGATGACCTCACTTGTTATGATTTTAAGCAGCCATCCCATCTTCTATTTAAGAACAATATAACGAGCATGTGCCTTTAGCAAAAAAAAAGTAATCACCTTTTGTTTAAGAGTGATATCGGGGAGCATGCACATTTTTATTATTTTTTAATAAAAATATTTGTTGTTTCCAGCCGTCTTTGACTTGAGTCGCATCGATCAAGTGCATTCACATGTTAGATTTGTAAATTTTATCCTCTCTTTTCGCTTTATAATTTTTTTTAATAAAAAAGGGATATACCTAAAGTGGCTGACCATCTGTACGTTTTTCAATGTTTCAGCACCGCCCATTTGTCTGCTTTTATCATAAGTTAACTGTGAACAAAAAACTATTTAATTTAAGTGACTTGATAATTCTAGTTCCGATTTAATTAAGGATTGAAGTGTACATATATGTCTATGTTTATATGGATGTAGATGTATTTAATACTGTATCATGTCTATATGGAGAATAAAGTGTTGGTTGTCGGTCCATGAACATATGATAAATGAGTCACTTTTTTCTTGAACCACCAGAAAGGGCTAGCGTGGATTGAATAATTTACATTAGAAAAAAAGAAGGAAAGAGACCCCTTCAATTAGTTGGTTGTCACGATTGTAAGTAGCCCATCTTTTGCCTTTAGCAAAAGGGGAAAAAAAAAGAGTGGCCCATCTTTTATTTAAGAATGATATTTGGGAGCATGCGCGTGTTTCCGTTGTTTTGTCAAAGATGTGAATAAAAGTTCATTGACAGTGAATGGTATTTGTTTTTCAGCCTACTTGTGACTTTATTATGTGTGTTCACATGCCTATTTTGAAAATTTTCTTCTCTCATTTTGTTTTATTATTTTTTAACAAAAAAGAATATATCTAAAGTAGTTGATCATCTGTGCGTTGTCTATTATTTTTACAGGATATACAGGGAATATCCCAGCCAATAAGCTTGCCAATACAAGTAGTGTTACATTAAAGTGATAAAAAGCATAACAACACTTCATATATGATTGATTCTCCATAGCTTATGCAAGTTATAGAGAATACAAGAATGGAATGTAAAGCATTTCTTCCTCCTTAGCCTTCTTTTTCTTCCCCTGGCCTTGAGGTTGAACTCAGACTCTTTGATTCACATTTCATTTCATTCCATTCCTGATGGTTTTAACTTTTAACTGGTTCAAGACATCGATAGGTATCAATGCCTGGGCGTATAAGGCCCCGGTTGGCACAAGGTTGATCAACGGGTAAGC
This sequence comes from Eucalyptus sp. ANBG9806169, assembly GCA_014182395.1. NCBI lineage: Eukaryota > Viridiplantae > Streptophyta > Magnoliopsida > Myrtales > Myrtaceae > Eucalyptus > Eucalyptus sp. ANBG9806169. The sequence continues at coordinate 50,345,548 of CM024575.1, read as the reverse complement.
CCTAAAGAGGGTACTTACTAAGGAAACGCTTAACTAAGGAAGGGCCATATGTTGGATCATACAAAGTAGGATTCCACCTTATGGTACAACTCTGACTCTGGTCTTATTAAATTCTTTACTGGATGAATTCAATAGGGTCTTCAAAGCCCGCTTTTCCACCATTCCATTCGCTCATTTGTTATTACCATTAGATCTTTTGTTACTATCAATGTAGGACAATCCACTAATGTTCTAAAAAAACTTATTGACATTATAAGGTAACGGAGCTAGGACTGTATAGGCGCCTTATATGTATATCTCCGAGAAACGTAGGAATTGACTACTTAGGGGGTATGATCTATCTTCGTCGACCATAATGGCTTGATTCAACCTATTAATATATAGCGAGACCCTTTCTTGTCTTAGTTCATGGTAATCGACGGCCTCTTTTTCTATTGGAAGGGAGCTAGAGTTGATCAAGATCAAGATCAACTCCAGACTAGCCATTTACTGCATGGTGAGCTGGGTAAATAAAAGTCATGATCAGAATAAAGGGAATTCGCAGGGATTGAAGTGATTCTCCTATCCTTGGTTCGAGTCTAGCTAGTGACAAGGCCCCTATATGGCTATATAAAAAAAAAAAAAAAGAACATAAATTCGTTTGATAATGTCAGTTAATTTTTCTATTCCTCAGAATAGAAAAGCGGTTAGTGAATAGATTTGAAACAGAAATAAAAAGTAAAAAAAAATACTTTTTTTGTTTCTCGAAACAAATTCTAAACAGTGTCATTTTCTATTATTTTTCTTTTTTCCTTCCTTCTTTTTTTTCCTCTAGCTAGTCACCAGGCCTCAAAGATGACCGGCAACCGGCCAAAAACAAGGGTTGGGCAAGCCTCGCCAGGGCTAGTCGAAGTTAACCTCTTGGTGGCTGGGCGAGGTTGAGCCTCACTAGTGACTTAGCAAGGTCGACCTCTCCCGCCCTTGTCTTTGGCTAGTCGCCGGTCATCGCCAAGGCCTAATGATCGGTCATAAGAGGAAGAAGAAGGGAGAAAAAAAAAATATTTTAAAGATTAGAAAAATCTTAGAAAATTATTTTAAAAATTAAAAAAAAAAAAAAATCAAGCCACAAAAAAATTTGAGGATTGTACCAAATGCTTTTATATTCTTTTTCTTTCTCGATAATAGAAATTTTATGGTCGTACCAAATGCATTCTTTTGTTCAAAAACGTGTTCGGGAAATAGAAATGAAAAATTATTTCTAAACAAAAATATTCTCAAGAATAGATAAAATGCACCATAAATGTATGTCTCATTCTCAACCCGACTGTGATGTATTTCATTCTTATATTAAATTTTTCTATGGATTGCATTTTATCATTCGGGTATTGATCTTAACTTCTCAAGAATGTTTTGTTAGAATTCAACATAAAATCATAAGGAAATAGATAATAAAAGCAAAAAAAAAAAAAAAAAAAAAGAAATTCAAGACACAATATTTTATCCTAATTCGCTCTTAAATTATGTCTACATCCAGTAGAGGATTTCACTATAATTAGCACTTTACACATCTCTATTGAATTTCTCAATTATAAGAAAAAGAGATTATATAGACCTAGTAACTATTCATGGACTCAAACCCAAATTACTAATAAAATATAAATTCAAATTATGAAAACTATTCGACGACTTAAGGGCATTGCCCTCGCAACCTGACTAGGGCAGCCCCCAGACCCTCACCCCTCATTGAGGAGCAAAACCCCCCATGCCTTCCTTTGTCTTCTTGTTGATAAGTAATATGAATGATACTCTAATATATTTGTAATAGCTAAGAAATTGTTTAGATTTTACGTTTATTCGACTCATCATCTCCTCAGAAAATGAGTAATGAAATAGATTTCTAAATGCTTTTCCCCCATATACTGATTTTGATATTTTGAGTAGTCAGCTTTTGTTGAAGCACGGTATCGCGAACCACATGCATGTTCTCACTGCTTGTCAATATATGACTATTCAGAGATTCAGTTTGGGTGATGGTCGTACGTTGCGAATTTCGAATTTCTATTTTGTCCTGAGTTCACACAGCACATGGTTCGTACTGTTTTTTCACTTATGCCTCGTGTCAGGTGTCAGTTATGTTGACTTCAATATTTATTGACTTCTCCCTGGCCGGAGACTCCGCTAGTTCGATGAAGCATGGGGATGTTTATTGTTTACAATGTGTGAATTATATATGTCGACCTCGGGGGCACTTTTTCCGCATCACGTGCATTCTTTCGCCAGATTTCAAATTTTCTCCTGTCCGTTATTTTATTTTATTTTGAAAAAGAGGAAATATGTGGAGCAGCTAACCACCTACGCCTTGTCTCATTATTTACACATAATATATATGTAAGATTCTAGCCCATGAGATTAGTAATTACAAAGTCGTGCAGTTTGACATCAAGCTTTTCCTTTACGAAACAGTGAAAAATATTTTCTAATTCATTTTCAAGTTTTAATCAAATATCGAAAAATATAATTTTTTTTTAAATGATTGCAAGGAGGAAAATCAAATCAGATTTTCCATATCAAACAGTAGAAAATATTTTCTAGTTCATTTTTAGGTTTCAGCCAAACACAAAAAATTATTATCATTTTCTTGAAAAACAACTTCTTAGGGAATATTTTCTAGAAATATCACATTTTTCTCGAAGGCCTTAGAGTTATAATATAAATATTATTTTAGAGTATGTGAGATTTATCAGGAATATCAAGGTGTGTGTGTATATCTATATATTGACAATTGTTTCTCTTTCATTGTATTTTGAGAGGTAAATCTTTGCACTTATTGTTGTCCCATGAACGGAGGTCATCAACTGAATCACGTAAATTTCTTTCTTTTCGTTCCAACATTTAGTAATGATTTCACAAAATTTTACAAATGTTAGGAGGTTGGAATTGCTATTTTTCTTGAGTCAACATTCTTTTGCTGAAGAAAGATAGTATGAATTAAAATAAGATACCACGTGGTAGGTAAGTTATTTTTCTCATGCCTCAAGTCATGTGGTTGTTATGTTGACTTTAATATTACTCATCTACTGAGTCGCCGTGGCTGGTGGATCCTTTTCACAATGAGCATAGTGATTTATGAACCCTGGACATAAACAATAACAAAAATTATTACATTCCGTATTGATTTCTCTCTGGCCAGAGACTCCACTTGTTATGAATTTGATTCTTTCTGCAGATGATGACTAAAGGCTACCAGCCAAATATTGATTCGGTGTCCTGCATATATTACATTTGAACAACTTGACCTGTATAGTTCATCACCAACCCACCGATGTGGAAGAGTCCTTCCCATCATCTGCTAATATTCTACGATGTTTCTGGGCAGCTCTCATATGGGAATTCCACAGGAAATTGCAAAAATTGCTAATTTAATGAACTCATAGCATTCTCAACCTAGTTTAGATTTGTTTCATTCCAATATTTTACCTGCTATGGTTAGCATTTTATCAGAAAATTAGTCAAGTAATAAATTTTCCAACGTCTGCTAGATGCAGATTTGTTTTTTCCCATTAACTGATTTTGATATTTTTACATCAATTTGTCAAGATGTGAATATTTATGTTTTCCTCACCTATTCTAACTTTGGCCGCATTGATCAAGTGCATCCACCCGCCAAATTTGAAAATATTTTCATTTCTCTTTTATTCTATTTTATTTTTTTAATTTTTTTTTAAAAAGGATGTCTTAGAGCGGATGACCATATGCGCTTTGTCAGTTACTTACACATGATGTAAATGGAAAATTCCAGCCCATGAGCTTGGTAGATATAAGCAGTGTTGTTCAACATGAAAGCTTTAGCTTTTCTGGAGAAGTAAATAATCCGATCCTAGTGGCTATTTATGTTTTCGCCCCCTTAATTGAACAAACATATAGTTTCCTAAATGGAACAAACATATAGTTTCAGAAAGGCTATTTGCGTTAACTCTAGTTTCAGAAAGATTTACAACAAATGGAGCATTTTGCAAGCACTTAGTTCCGAGTCATCCATATTCAGTATGAAAAGGCGCTCCAAGAAAGCTTGAACAACCAGTGAGGCGACGGTTTTCCTTGAAAGCAAGGAGTAGCCCAGGATGACTCCCCAAATTAAATTCTAGTCGTATGACTAATTTGATGGAGGTAATGCTCTTATTTGTTTTATTTCATCTTCATCACCGTTATGAGTCGGAGTCATATCCACTTACACCCATTTTTACTCGTCTTCGTTTCTTACTACTAATTTTAATCCATTCATAAAATTGAATTGACTCACTTTAAACTCAACCAGGAAAATATGAGTGGAAATATGGTAACCAAACAAGGTGCAAATCCAGCAAATTCCCCTGGTGTTGAACACCAGCTGATACGGCCCCTCAGCTTGTATACTCAGAGCAAACTGGTTCGTTGATAGGTCTCCATTCGAAAATTCTAGATTCTAGAGTGACTAATTATTTATTTTTGGCCCCCTTAATTGAACAAATACGATAATTCTTTTTGCATAGTGCACTAGAGTTGCGGTCCCTGTGGCTTTATGGATCATCTCATCTCTTTCAAGCCAAACATCGTAAACTTACCTTATTCACTGTAACTATGAATATTATTGTAATTTTTGCACAGCAACTCAATAATCACTATAACAATGGCTATTATTATTTTTTGCTTAGAGCAATATAATCTTAGAAATCAGAAGTATGGTTGCATATAGATAGACGTCAGAGAAGAGTAAGTCTAGATAGCTCTCATCACCATTTTCTCATCATTAGGATTCCACTCGTTTATAATCTTTCAGCACAGCCCATGCGTTTGCATTATCATAAGCAAATTGTGAACAAAAAACTATTAAACCTAAGTGACTTGATAATTCTAGTTCCAATTTAATTAAGGCTTGAAGTGTACATATATGTCTATGTTTATATGGATGTAGATGTATATAATATTGTATCATGTCCATATGAAAGACCTGTTAGGGAAATCCCTTATGATGTTTTGAAGATGACAAAATAAATCAAAGGCTACTAACATGTTTGATGGTTGAGTAATAGACTATGCAAATGATTGAACATGTAAAGGATATTGTCAAAGTACGAAGACGGCAGAAAACTAAACGGAACACATGTCCAAAGTATATTCGAAGATTTCCAGATTTCGTGTCGTGTCAAAGTCCGAAGGCGCCAGACTTTAGTGTCAAAGTCCGCCCTCTTTGTGACAAATTCCAGACTGAACGTGAATGAAGAACCAGAAGACAGACTCAATGCTGAAACTAAACCAGAAGACAGACTCTATGCTGAAGCAGAACATAACAGATTGTGTTCAGACTTTAAAGCTAAATCTGTTCAGACCCAGATTGCAAAGTCTATCGCAATCAGACTCAAATTATAAAGTCTATTGCTCTCAGACTTTACATCCAGAACTCGACAGAACGTAACACAAGCCCAATCATATAACGGCTAGTGATCTGGTTTGGATTCCACATCAAGATTGATTTGATCGACTCAATCTAATTGATTGACAATTAGATTTTGAAGACAAGAACTTTCTATACGAAGAAGCTTTACTTATGGAAACCAAGATTCCGTTTGTATGGGCGATCGGAATCAATTTGGGATTCTACTTTTGTCACTCAACGGTTACCAAATCTTCTAGATACAAGGCTGTCCAATGGGTATATTGGAAGACGATCCTCAAGATGCTGTCCAACGGCTAGTTTGGAAGTGGAGGAGTATTTAAGGAGATGAAGGACCGATGAGCAAGTAGGAGACGGAGCGTAGAATTTATAATTCCAAAGTCGAGCGATCTTCTATCATACACTTGTCTTTGGTGAGCTTAAACGTTTGTGATCTTGAGAGAAATACCAAAAGAGTGACTTAGTGAGATAGTGTGATCTACTACTAAGTGTTTGCACTCAAAGTTGTAATCTCTTGTTGATTGCATAGTGGAATCCAGCCAAGAAAGTTGTTAGCGTGGGAGAGTGGACGTAGGCTTGGATTAAGCCGAACCACTATAAACATTGTATTCTTATTCTCTTCTCTAAACTCTTTATTGTGTTAAAGTCTGATCTCGCTCAAAGTCTATTGTTTTTCAGACTTTGCTCATAACTTATTTTATTCCGCATGCTTTTGCCAATGTTTCATTTAAACACCTATTCACCCCCCTCTAGGTGCTTGTACTAGTCCTCTCAAGACCAAGTGTTCATCGTCGGTTTATAAACGAATGATAAAAAGTCACTTTTTCTTGAGCCACCATAAAAGGCTAGAATGGCTAAAAAAAAAGAAGAAGAAAAAGAGAAGCCTGAAATTAATTGGTTGTTATGATTTTAAGTAGCCATCATTTGCTTTTAGCAAAAGAAAAGTAGCTGGGTAGCATGCACATGTTTTATTATTTTTTGATGAAAATTATTTGATGTTTCCAGCTGTCTCGGACGGGCTGCATTGATTAAGTCCATTCATAGGTTAGATTTGAAAATTTTCTTCTCTTTTTGTTGACTATTATTTTGTCATCTAATAAAAGTATGCATTATTACTAACTAACTTTCTCCCATATCTACGTGGGTTGAAAAGTGACCTGGGTTGAAGAGTGGGGCTTTGCTACATCAAATTGAAGTGTGAAAAAATCCATGAAGGTTTTTTTTGTCGGTGCATAAAGGTTTTTTTTTTTTTTTTAATCGAAAGTGCATTTACCATTCATTTACTTAGGCAAGTTCGGAGTAATTACATCAAGAGCATCGGCGCATAATAAATCAAACAAGGCTGTCGAGGGATTAATTACCCAATTACTAGGAAGATAATTCTCTCGTTGGGCTTTTGCAAGCCAGTCTGCGGGCCTATTGGCTTCTCTACTGCAATGGGCCAAAGAGAGGCCCTGAAATGCTTTTAATCTTTCCTTAATCCAGTCCATAATCGGTCCAACTCCCATTTGAAGTCTGTCGCGAACAGAACCCCCGCACGAGCAGCATACAGTCGGAATGTAATTCCAGTCTTCTATTAGATCTGGTGGAGAAGAAGTCTAGGGTTTCCAAAAGAGCGAGTGTCTCCGCCTATTCCGCTGAGGATGCCGCCACCGTCTTGGAGAAACCATCGACCAGGCGACCCCGAGAATCTCGGCATATGCAGGCGATGGCGGCTCTGTTTTCGTCCTCTCCTCTGTTCTCTTCAAAATCCGCCGTCTCGCCTTCATTTTGGACAAATAAGGCGCTAATGTTGATTTTTAGTGAGCCGGAGGTCGGGGGTTGCCACCTAGGCGTGTAAGCCTCGCTTTGCTTCTCTTTTGTTGCGGTCCTATTCCAGATTTCAAAGTTTTCTTGTAAGGCTGCTGATCTGAACAGTGAAACGATTGACTTGTGCAGGAATCTAGAAATGTGAAATTTCAGAGGATTGGTAGATAAGAGATGACCAAGAGTCAACGGCCGTATCCACACTCTCCAGAAATCTCTTTTGTCTCTTTCCTCTCTTTCGTGATGTGCACAACTTGAGAAGAGCCCTCATCCCACGGGGCACACGAAAAACGTTCCATCTTTATTTTATGTGTTTTGCAAATATCAGCTAATTTCAGTGATTGACTTTCCATCTAAATCTATATCCTTCCCATTTTCCTTACTTTCTCAAAGACTAAATAAATTCCCTATTCAGTTAATTATTTTTTTAAGAAAAAAATTATGATATTGAACTTTTGAAAATACTCACATTAAGCTAAATACGTTAAAAAATTTAATAACTAAGGATTATGATGTTCTCAATTTATGAGATAAGTTTAAAGATGTTCATGTATCTCTTTTACGCGAAGGTTACGTTAGCGCAAGCCACACTTTTGGACGGTTTTTTTAGTTGTCGGTGAAAAGACAAGAAAAAGAGGTAAAAAGAATTATTTTTGCCATGGTGCTCAGAAAGTACTTGTCTAAGGTGGTGAATAAAAATATTATGGATATGTACATATTAGAAATTACCAACATCTTCATAGACCTAACTTAGAAATGTTTCAGATTTAAGGCCCACTATCCAAATTGTTGGACTTATGAGTTCGGCCATTTCATGATGGTCTGGACCATATTCAATTAAACCCAAGGGGATTAAGTTTTCTTTTTCTTTTGGTGAAACAAAGACCATCGTTTAGAAATTAAACCAGTCAAGTTACATCACTCATAGCCAAAATACTGCCAAGTGCATACTTACACAAAGTATCTTCGATAATGTTTGGAATACTTGTGAAAATAGTAAACTGCATATGCTGCTCCTTTCCCAAACTAGCCAGAGCATGCGGTGCATCCGTTTGCTTCTCTGTATATATAGTGCTCAATTCACGTATGCCTGCATTCTTTCCTTGCAAGTTCATGCACTCACAAGGAGAGGTTCTATGAGAAGATAGTGAGACTGTTTATTCTCAAGAGCATGAATAACGGCTAAAGCATCTAATTTGTTATGCAAATGAATAGCACTATTCGAAAGACTAGGTCTAATTTTGCCTCCTAACGTCCAAATCTCAGCAATAAAAGCATTCGTTCTTCCTGTGTTTCGAGGAAAACTGGCTATCCAGCTCTCCTGATGGTCTCTCGAAAGAACTCTCGTTCCTGCTTCTCTGTTCTCCACAGGCATTAATTGCTCTGTCGGAGTTGAGCTTAATTTCGCATTATTCAGGTTCCCTCCATTCCATTCCCCGCCTTGATGAAAAGAAGAGTTATTTTCCTCTTCCTAAAGGCATGGACAAATGTAGAATGAAGAAGCAGACGCATGCAGACAAGTCATATGAAGACGAAAAGGAAGTTGCCTTCGTGTTATGTGAGTACGCTAGAATAGAACAAAAACAGAGTGCTCGTGTGAATGTGTCTGGGGTTGATGGAGAGGAATGCAAAGGAAGTTGTCTTCGAAGAACACTGCAAGCATTCATTTGAGCGCGATTAAACTCCTGGCTAGCACAGACAACACAAGCATTGCATGGAGAAACTGTTGTTGGGCAAACACTTATTAAGCAGGTTCCTACTGGCCGGAACATATCTGATTATGATCTGCAATTGTTCTTGTGCAAACATGGTCAGTTAGCCCAATTGAACTTGATAAACAACTGTTGGGATTGTGCAACAGAATGCTAATACCTTCATCCGAGGAGAAGCCAACTAGCATATATTAATTATTCCACACCATACCAATTATCCAAGGGGAAAGTACCAAAAAACTCTTAAATCTATTATATTTGTGCCAATTTAGTTGTCAATTTTTTAATTATACCAATTGAATCATAAACCTTTTAACGATTTATCAATATAATCCAAAAAATCACTCACACGGATGTTATGCGTCCTACATGATACGACCAATGTTAACATGGAAATATTTTTCTAAATTTTCTAATATTTTCGTGGACCTTTAGAATATTTTCATTTGTTTATTTTTGTAAGAGAAATAAGTGATTATTTTTGCTTTGCGGAAAATGAATGATTTGTAAATCATTTTATATAAAATGATCACTTGTATTGCTTATGAAAATGAATAGCTCATGAAAATATTTAGATATAAATTATTATTAATATTAAAATTATTTTTTATTAACTAATTATTTCAGTCGATACAAACGATTATTTTTTGAAAAATATTGTCCAAACTATTTATTTTTGCAAAAAAAAAAAAAAAAAAAGCCTAAAAGAATTTGAATAATCGTCTCATCATACTGGACCGTTATAACTCTGAATCCTTCAGTCAGAAGCACGACACTAGAGGTACTAATAATGCAGTCAACCTCAGTAATGAATGAAACGCACTAAACAAGAACAGAAAAAAATGAAAGAGAAGATCTGGACAGCAAGTACTTAGCATCAAAGAACAGCACATCAATGACCCAATTACATGATTATGCATACCAGAACATACGAACAGCCAGCACACACAGAATAGACATATTTCGTAACTCACCACATCGATATGAACACAACACAGTAACCACGTCAACAACTCAACATATTCGAAATGGGCATACAGCTGATGAACCAATCAGTCACAGCGCACCCAAATGAATGCGCATACGATGACTAGAGGGGCAACTCTAGTAAAAATTGAGATGGTAGCGTTCGCTCAATAAACTTGCGATTTCAACAAGTACAAAGAGCTAACCGGCAACATTTTTCATAATATGTTTCCAATTTGGCACAATAAACACATAATGACATATAGTGAATTATAAGAAGTAAACGTGCATGGATCAATTCATTTTTGTTTAAGGGGCCCTCGGTCAAGCTCTGGAGTAGCCAGTATCAGATTCATCTTGCGTACACACTGGATATGCATCTAATCCGAGAACTCCAAGAACAAATCCTAAAATGTATAGCTACTAAATTCTAAAATGAAAGGAAACAAAACAACGGTAAAGTTTATATGATGAAAATAGTGAATCGACTAACCAAAAAAAAGCCCTAAGTCAGAATCTGAATCGAAAAACGCACTGGTCTAGTTCAGAGATTTTATCAAACGGCCAAAGGATCTAGATGCAAAAATAAGAGAGGGGTCATAATTAAATTTATCGCTAAGGCTCGAACGCGACCGGATTTCATGCTGGTGTAATCGAGCACTCGGCCCCTACCTTCAGCAGAAACAGAGCATGCGAATTAGGGGAGAACAGAGCACTTACTGTGGCTGCGAAGCTGGTGGTGTTGGGGAAGTAGCCTGCGAAGGCAATCAGTGACAGAGAGAGAGGTGAGGATTCATAGAGGACAGCAAGAGAGAATCACAAATAAACATAAGAATTGAAATGCGAAAAGACTATGGTGGTCGGCGGTAGGAGACGAGCAGCGGCTACCGGTGGACTGGAGGGGGCCGAGTATGAAGAGGGAATCGCAACCTAGAAGCTCCTGGAAATTGACGATACGAGACAGAATTTGCTGAGCGCCGTGTACGTGCGTTCTCTCTGCTTTATTCTACCCCGCCGAATGCGTATATGTTAGAAATACGTATGTGTGGACGCGAGGCTGCCGCGAGATGCGCCGAAATTTCATTTATTATTTTTATTATTTTCACATATTTCTTATTTTTACAAAAATGCATGCTCCATTTGCTGACGAAAATTTAGGTCACAATGAGACAGAGAGAGATAAGTTTTATTTGCGTTTTTATCAAATGGATAAGACTTTCATTTGTGGTTTTATCAAAAGGATGAAATTTTTTGCGCAAAATTAATGAGAAAAACCCACCACATACATACTGACAGGAGGAGAAATTCCTTTAATTAGAGATAGAGAAGCATCATGAGTGACAAGTGATGTATCCTATGTACTTATCGGTTTATTGGTGATGTAGTGCTTAATTATAGTTAAGTAAACTTCTAAAATAAAACTTATGAACATTCTTTGCCACCTTTAAAATAAGTTGTGAAAATGCCCAGGAGCTATATGGTCCCCATCATATACAGATTGGTTGCAACCATTAATTTCGATATGGCCCCCTGGCATGGTCATCCTGACGCACACACACCCAGGTGCCTTGGAGGTCCTCCTTGTCCTCCAAGGGTCAATCTGTGCCGAGTTTATCTAGTCATCAGCGAACACGGTATACTTGAAGAACCTCAACAAAGGGGATAGCGTGACTTTCCCTCGGCCTATTGCACTTCCAATTGAATGTTAAAAAAAATTGTTTATGTATGTGCGGATTCAATTTTGAAGTATCCATAGGCTGAAATTTTAAAATGATTGGATCATTTTATAAATGGAGCTTTCATAACAAGGTAGGGAAACGTAATGTATAGTAATTGTTCAAATACTTTGAGGAAATAGATTTAGTATTGCATTGGCCCCGCTACAACAAACCAACTGTAACGAAGACATACACCCTCAAATCAAATTCGTCAAACATTGATCTTGTTCAATATAATTGACTCCATCCCAAATGTCCTTGGGATGAAAGATGCTGGATTCATAAGTGGATTGAACCATTTGAATAGCAAAGGAAGCTGTAGTATTGCGAATAAAGCCACGGAATTAGAGGCCATGTGCTCGGGGAAACCAAGACTTTGCAGTCTGCAGGAGTTACACTTTTAGCTGTCTTGTATGTCCTCTTATGCCGTCATTTCTCTCCTCCCATGTTTTCGGAGACCACCTTCTTGATTCTCTTAAGATTATTATTTTCGGACGCTCCCTCTATAACTTTATATAATTCAAATTCTTCTTCGTCTTTTTTTCCATTTAAATAAACTTTGTTAAAAGAAACTTAGAAGTACTCCACTAATGTAGAGCGAAATTCGCCCCTCTGTGATGAGCAGTGTGGTTTATTTGTCCCAGAAATTATATAGTTCCTATAGTTACATCAAATGCACAATTGGTTATCCAAAAGTTGTAAGAGTCATGTTTTCTTCAAGCACAAAATCCATAACGAGAGAAGGGTATTTAATTTGTGTTAATCCAAGTTTTAATTGAGTGACAAGTACGGTATTCTTGTACTTGATGGTTTATTGGTAGTGTAGTTCTCTATTTTAGTTGAGTAAAATTCTAACCAAAGAGGTGCAAAAAATAAAAATTATAAGCTAAGATACACTTATAAACAATCTAGTATGATTGATCATTATGTGCAACTTATAAGATAATACGGTACTTCTAGCGAAAATTGCAAGTTTTGAACTTCTTATTGAGTTTTTCCAATTGAAAATGTATTTGGAGTTCATATTCTTTAAAGAGACGAATATTCTTTTACGAAGCCCAAAAATATCTCAAGATATTTTCTCGTGGTCCTCTATTTTCAGACTAAAAGAACCTCCTTGTTCTTTTCTGTGAAGAGATTACCCTCCGACAGGTGTCACGAATCGCAATCTGTCTGCTTCCAGTGTACCCCTGTCTTGCATTGCCATGCACGTGAATCCCTGCATGGGGTCTCTTATCCTCTCGGCCAATCACCAATGCCTCAGAACATCCCACAATGTGCCGCTCTATATATACCTCCCCGAGAATTCCTCAAACACACATTCGAAAGGAAATCCTTCTCCCAAGAAATTAAAGAGTCGGCATAAAGATGTCAATACTCCAAACCTTAATTCTGTTCTCCTTCCTCCTCTCCGCCTCCCACGCGGCGGTCCAGGACTTCTGCGTTGCAGACCTCTCGGCCCCCGATGGCCCCGCGGGCTACTCCTGCAAGAAGGTCTCAGCAGTCACCGTGAATGACTGTCTTCGCAGGCCTCGGCGTGGCTGGGAACACCTCGAACCTCATCAAGGCTGCGGTGACCACGGCATTTGTAAATCAGTTCCCTGGCCTGAATGGGCTCGGCATCTCCTTGGCCCGCCTGGACATAGCCCCTGGTGGGGTCATTCCATTGCACACGCACCCGGGTGGCTCGGAGGTCCTCCTTGTCCTCGAAGGGTCGATTTCTGCCGGGTTCATCTCATCATCCGCAAACACCGTCTACTTGAAGATCCTTAACAAAGGGGATAGCATGATTTTCCCTCAGGGGCTATTGCACTTCCAATTGAATGCTGGTAAAGGTTCAGCACTTGCCGTAGTCAGCTTCAGCAGTCCGAGCCCTGGGCTTCAAATCTTGGACTTTGCTCTGTTCGCTAATAATTTTCCTTCTGAGTTGGTGGAGGCCACCACTTTCCTTGATGATGCCCAGGTCAAGAAGCTCAAGGGCGTTCTTGGTGGCACTGGCTAAGTGGCTAATTTCATTTTCGTCGAGAATCCATCTGTTAAGAATCATCACCTTTCCAAGTCTCTTCAAAAAAATGAAAAGAAATAATAATTCGGTTTATATGCTCGTGTCAATGGCTTTCCATGGATTTTTCTTGTTAGGTTGTATTTGGTTTGCTAGTGTGTTGAAGTGAGTTGTTGGAGTGGAGATTTGATTTTTAGTGCTTTCTAACTTGTTGTTCTGTTCGGACTATGGAGCAAAACACCTCCCTTTCTTATCAAATTTTGAGTAGATGAATAAAAGTACGTTGCTTCGTCAATTCCTTGAGAGCTAATGTTCATCTGGAAAAGTGTGCTTGATAAATCAAATGATGCAGTAATATCATCCACCCATTATAGATGAGATTACAGTAGAATTTGGATCCTATCTATAGAGGGATAAACTAACATTCGGTGTTGCATTCATATAATGACGGCTCATGTCATGCCGATCAAAGCATTATTTAGTAATGGTGCGTCATGCCAACACTTTTAATATGTTCATTTAGTATTGTCCAAGGCCAAGTGGACCAATTCATTGATGCGGACTTTTCTACATGACTTAATTATGGACGCAGATTCTATTTTAGAGCCTAGCTTTGGACTTGTTTCATTTTTTCTGAATACACTAGAATCTTGTCGCGATCATTTGTACAATAAGCCTATAATGTAAGCATCCGAATCATGTGAACCTAGCTCACGCTACTGTTAGATTAGTGGGTTCTACATGGGCCTACTTCATCCAATGGTACATGTGAGATGAGCTTACATGCACTGAGGGCATCTAAGAATTTTTCTTCTTCTACCGTACTCGTTCTGCCTTAAAAGTGTTGAGGTGTGGCATTTGATTAGTTGTTTAACCATTACTTCATAAAATTTCAAAACAATTATCTTTTAAATCCATTTTTGGATTCCTACAACTCTAATGCCGTCGGAAAACTCGACTCACTATTGTTATGTGTAAGTATTGTTTGATTTAGATCCTTGGGTATTTATTTGATCATGTGTTTCCCCCGAAAAGGTGGCTATGTGATTTGAGACCAACAAGGGTGTTGGCCAAATGATATCTTGTTGGAAAGCTTACAATGAACTTAGGTGCTCACGAAGTTCCAGGGTGAGATGACGTAATTCAAGGAAATGATGCTAGCATTTCAATCTCTATCTATTTGTCAATGGATATAAAAGTGGGTCAAACTCGCACGATGATGACTCACATAGCACACTCTCGCGCAAGCTCGATGCACTGATTTGCTTTTGACGTCAATTAGCAAACCTATAATCTGAACTGATGTCTAATTCTAGCAAATATCTAAAATTTAATTTTTATAATGAATTATTACTGATTTAGAAGAAATATTGAAATAAGTTATTGGGGGGCAATTATCAAGTTAGTCCTAAACTTATTATGCCAATTCAAACCTAAACTTTCTGATTTTATCAATTGAATTGCTTGACACTAGAATTTCGCCGATAAAAATTAATTCACAAAATTAGGGATTATGACCTAGATATGTTATGCCCAACCCATTTAAGCTTCAAAAATCAATAATCCCCTGAGCTTCATCCAACAGAATAGACTTCGAGTTTTCTCCCCTAGAGATACGGAGGTCATCCATCATACGCACAGAGGCTGGACGCAGCGGACGGAGGAGTCCTATCTCGGGCTTGAGTATGGACGGACCGGGCTCTATCAAGAGCCCGGTTCGAATTAATTCTTCTTAGGCCCAAATTTCACTTGAAAGAAAAGCCAGGCCCACGACTTTGCAAGCCTATGCACACCCACGCCCAGCCAGCTCGGACAACCGAAACCCTACCCGAATACGACCCTCGCCCAACCCGGTTTGTTGCCTCCTCTGCTGCCCCACCGTGAACCTCGACGGAGACGGCCGCGACGAGCGACGGCGGTTGGCCCAGACTTCTTGGTCGCGGTGGCGCAGCGAGCAGGATTGGTGGCAGATCGGCGAAGCAGCGGCAACGGTGTCGTGCCAGCAATGACCGTCGAGTACAGCGATGGCGCGACTTGATTTGGACGCAGCAGGCGACGCCGCGGCAGCGACACGGCGGAGTCTTGTGCGGCGAGGGTCTCCGCGGCGTGGCCAAGAGAGGGGTCTCTCTCTCTCTCTCTCTCTCTCTCTCTCTCTCTCTCTCTCTCTCTCACTCAGATCTCCTCTCTGACCTCCGCCCTCTCGGTGCTCTCCCTCTACCTTCACCCCCTCCGCTCACTCTCTCGGGCTTCTCGGATGTCTCTTCAAAGAAACCCCTCCTCTCTCTCTCTCCTCCACCCTTCTTTTCTCTCTCTTTGGCTCCCCCTTCCACTGAGCTCGCGCTGTTCTATTTATAGGCCAAGGAGGCCGCTCGACGGAGGCTTCGGCTGCCGATGCTTGGCGCGCCGACCGGCCTCCCCCAGCCAAACCGGCGTCCCATTAGTCATTACTTCCGCTTGCTCTGCTCCTTCATTTCCGCAGCATGCTATCCTTGTTGCGTGAGAAAGGGAGAAGAGAAGGAGAGAAGGGAGAGCCACCCACGGGAGTTGCAGGAAGGGAGAAGGAACGAGGAAGGAAGAAGGAGGAAGAAGGAGGGGCCGGGCCGAGCCGTGAGGGGGGGTGCTGGGCCTGGTCCTAGACGAAGACAGGCGAAATAAAAGGAGGGCTGGGCTCAGGTCCGCCCCAAAGCCATTTCGCCCCTTTTCCTCCTTTTTTTTTTTTTTAATATAATTTTATATCTATAGGGTAAAATAAAGGGGAAATAAAATAAAAATAAATCTTAGTAGATGCAAATAATATTAATGCCTTGGTGATGTGAAAATCATTTTTGTTATGGCCAAATTAGTCCCCCATTTTCTATGCAATAAATATTTAAATATTTGATCAAAATTTAGGTGTCAAGTTGCCATTCTTTAAAGATGAGCTTGCAAGGTTGCATTCAAAGACGAATTAATATCTAAATTTTTTCCATACATATGCAGTAAATAATATCTTGTTTGGGACTAGGTATCCTATGCAAAAAAGGCAATATAGCATAATATATACTAAGACAAATGTCAGAAATTGAAGGCAAGCAAGAAACGAACAATGAAGAAGAGAAGAACGAAGTTTTTCTGGTAGAAGATTTTCTTGTATTCTGTGTAATCAATGTACATGACTTTTCTGTTTATAATACAAAGTGTATACACAAAGAAAGGCAATGTAATATTTTACAAATCAATCTAATATCTAATTGATTTTCTATAATCAGAATATGGATCAATCAATTCCCGATTTATCTCAAGAATAATCTGCATAACTTCCAACACTCCCCCTCAAGCTGGTGGCTTGTAAATGTCCAAGACGCCTAGCTTGCTCAGTAGATATGCATGTTGTTTTTGACATAGGGCTTTGGTAAACACATCTGCGGGTTGTTTAACGATTCCAATCCCTCTTGTCTCGATTGTCCCTTCTTGAATCTTCTCCCAAGTGAAATGGCAATCCACTTCTATGTGCTTGGTCCTTTCGTGCATTACAGGATTCGCTGCAAGTTTCAGAGCTGATTCACTGTCACAGAATAATCTCGTCGGCCCTTTTAGCTGTATTCCAAGATCACCAAGTAATCCTTGTATCCACACAATTTCACACGTGGTCTTTGCCATAGCCCGATATTCTGCTTCAGCTGAGGATAGAGAAACTGTTGCTTGCTTCTTGGTTTTCCATGAAAGAAGAGAATCTCCCAACTTAATGCAAAAACCAGTTATAGATCTTCGACTCATAGGACACGTTGCATAGTCTGCGCATCGCAATATGCTGTCATTTCCATGTTGCATCTTCTAGATAGAAGTATCTCGAGTCTGGACATCCCTTCAAATACTTCACCACCTTTAGAGCGGCATTCATATGAGATTCCTTCGGTTTGTGCATAAATTGACGAGATTTTTGCATATGATATATCAGGCCTGGTCATAGTAAGATAAATAAGATTTCCAACAAGCTTTTGATAACTCGTCGGATCCTGTAATATAGGATCATCCTGAGAAGTTCCTCCAGTGTGATCTACTGTAGTTAACCTGATATTATGCTCGATTGGAATGACAGCTGGCCTGCATCCTGATAAACCGGCCTCTGATATAATTTCCAACACAAACTTCCTCTGACTGAGGGAAATTCCTTGATGAGATCAAGCGATCTCAATCCCAAGAAAATATTTTGGCGCTCCCGGATCTTTTATATGAATGTAGTGTGCAAATATTTCTTCAGGCTCTTTATTGCAACTTCATCATTTCCCATGATAAGAATGTCATCTACATAGATCATCAAGTAAATAGATGACGTACCTCTGGTCCATGTAAATAAGGCATAATCATACTTGGATTGTTTGAAGTTTGCACTGATGAGCGCATTAGCAAATTTAGCATACCACTGTCTGGAAGCTTGTTTCAGCCCATAAAGGGATTTGCGGAGACGACATACTCTATTCTCCCCCTGTCTCCGTAAGCCCTGAGGAATATCCATGTAAATTTCTTCATCTAGATCACCATGAAGAAAGGCGTTATGAATGTCCATTTGGTGCAACGGCCAATCATGGATGGCTGCAACTGATAAGAATGAGCGGACGGTGACATCTTTAGCAACAGGGGAGAATGTTTCGTGATAGTCGAAACCTTCTCATTGCGTATATCCCTTTGCCACTAATCGAGCTTTGTATCGTTCAATGGATCCATTAGCTCTATGCTTAACTTTATAGACCCATTTACATCCTATGGACTTCCTATTTGTGGGCAAAGGAACTATCTCCCAAGTGTGGTTATCAGTTAAAGCCTGTAATTCTGCTTCTATGGCCTTTTGCCAACGTGGGTCGTTTGTATGCCTCATCATAACTAGATGGTTCTTTCTCATCTGATATACGACTAATGCAACATCTATGCTCCGACGAAAGCTTGTCAAAGGAGACATAAGAGGATATTGAATAGTGAATACCCGGTCCGTTAAGTAAGGCACAGACATAGTCTTTGGTCCACGTTGGTGGTTTCGTAGCTCGCCCCGAACGTCGTGGGTGATCCATTGGTGGTGGAGGTGGAGAAAGTTCCGCAATATTAGTGGCTGTTTGATCGCCAGAATCATCTTCAACGTTCATTGGAATAACAGGGTCACTTGCCAATGTTGCTGGCTTGGTTGATTGATCAACGGAAGAAGATGGAATATCTTGGCCTGGTGATGCTACGAGAAAATATTCAGGAGATATATTCTCCTCAATTGAGGAGCAATGAGGACTGGTGGAGATATCCAAATCCTCTGGAGATTCACGAAATGGAAAGATAGTTTCGTGAAAAATGATATCCCTGCTTACAAAAAATTCTCCTGTAGATGGATCTAGAACATAATAACCCTTATGCAGGGTAGGATAACCCATGAAAATACACCTCTTGGCACGTGGACTCATTTTGTCTCGAGGCCCCATAGTTGCAGTATAGCAAAGACAACCGAAAACTCGTAAATGATCTATTGCTAGTTTTTTTTCATAAAGTAATTCGAAGGGTGATTTACCAGCTAATATCTGAGTAGGCATACGGTTGATGAGATAGGCTGTAGTGAGGACACAATCTCCCCAATATATTGCCGGAATAGATCCTTGAAACTTCAAAGCTCGGGCAATTTCCAGCAAATGACGATGTTTGCATTCTACCACTCCATTCTGTTGTGGAGTATAAATATAGGAGCTTTCATGTAAAATGCCATGGGGCAAGAAAAGTGATCTGCAATCATGACTAAAAAATTCCTTCCCATTGTCAGTTCGTATTCGCTGGATCGACTTCCCAAACTAATTTTTAGTCAGGGTAATGAACGTTTTCAATTGAGATGGAACCTGAGCCTTTGATTGCATCAAGAATACTCATGTGGCCTGGGAGTGATCATCCACAATTGTTAGAAAATATCGTGAACCATCACGATGTGCTGTGTGATATGGTCCCCAGACATCCACATGAATTAAAGAAAAGATAGTGGTGGAGCGCATTGTATGCAAAGGGAAAGATGTGCGAGACTATTTTGCAAGGGGACAAATAGGACATTTAGAATAAGGAAAAAAAAAAATACTATGTCCCATCCTTGAATGTAAAAGAAAGTCTTTATCATTGGCAATGGCGTTACACAATGACAATTTATTGAAAGGAATTGAATTCAAATCTAGATGACTTGGAATACTGGTCCAGAAATATAAACCTTCAGAAAGACTACCCAAGCCCATCAGTTTCCCAGTCAAAAGGGCCTGAAAAAAACACGTGTTAGCATTGAAGAGTATTTGACAGGAATTTTCCTTGCAGACTTTGGATACGGAAATGAGATTGAATTGAAATTGTGGGACATAAAGGACATTTTACAGGATAATTTGAGGGCTAAGTTGAATAGCCCCTGTCAATGTGACATGAGTAATATTCCCATTTGGAAGCTGCACAGAAATAGGCGTGGCCAATTGCCTATGCTTTTTTGAGAAAAAATTTATATCACAAATGATATGATCACTAGCTCCTGAGTCAACTATCCATGCCCTTTTTGAAATTGAATTAATTAGGCAATGGGATATACCTAAGAAACTTCCTCCCTTATTTCCAATATCTGTTTTCTGCAATGCCTGCATCAATTGCTGATATTGCCCATAAGTAATTGGTCGGTCAGTACTTGGTCCAGTAGGTCCAGTTACCTGGTAAGCTGCAGAATATTCTTTCTTTTTGCCTTTTTCTCCTGGCTTTTCATGTAATTTCCAGCAATTATCTATGGTATGATGTGGACGTTTGCAATGCTCACAGTATAATTTACCTCGCCCCCTGGAATTTTGACCGAAATTCCTAATTGATGCGGAATAAATCTGGCCGTCGGATGATTTGATTGTGGAATAATCTCCACCGTCTGATGCAGCGTATGGATCGACTCCTTGCGCACCGTCAGATCTCCGCGGGAAATCAAGACCATCAGATCTCTGCGGGAAATCGAGACCGTCAAATCTCCGCGAGAAATCCGAGCCGTCAAATCGCCGGATTGCATCTCCACCGTTGCTTCCTTCCCTTTTAAGGATTCTATCTGCATTTGCGAACCCTAGCCCCTTGCGATTTTCTCTCTCCCGGGCTAGGGTTCTCGCCCCCGATTCTCTTCCGCGGCGTTCTCCGCGAAGGGCGAGAGCAACAGACTCGCTCCCTCGTGTCGTCTCCGATGCTGTGAACCGTTGGCTCTCTTCTTGGATGGCCAACTGGAAAATCCGGCTGAGGGGCGGCACGAGGTCCATCGCTAGGATCTGCGAACGAAATGTTAGGTACGTTTCGTTCAATATCAAAAGAAATCGAGTGGATTTCTCCCTCTCCTTCATGGATTTGTACCGCCCGAGAGTTTCCGGGGGTCCTCGAGTTTCTCTTCGTGGCCTCGAGCTCGTTCCAGAGCGATGACAGTTTGTTATAGACTGCTGTGACGAATAGATTCCCTTGCTTAAGATCTGTGAGTTCCTGCATGAGACAAAAAAAAATTTCTCGATCGAGCTTCCCATACATTTCTTTTATGTTGTCCCACATGGTTTTCGAATCTTCCGTCGATGGGAGGCCTATTGCGACGTCTGGCGAGACGCAGTTGCCGATCCATGTGCGGATCAGGTGATTGCACTTTCGCCAGTGCCTCGCCAGCCTCTCATCCGATGGAATAGGTATTGTTCCGTCAAGGAAACCGTCTTTATCTTTGGTCACCAGGGCTCGCCGGAGGTCTTGCGACCATTTGTTGTATTTTTTTGGCCCGGTCAGTTGCAGACTGATCAGTCGCAACTCTGGACCGTTGGCAGTTGATACGTGCAAAGGATCGCCTGGCTCCGGTCGGCCGGTGATTGCCGCAATTGGAAACGATAAGAATCCGGGTGAGAGGTTTGGGTAGGGATTCGTCCCTGTACCCGACCCATTGAATCCGGTCCCATGACCCGCATTAAAGAGTCCCGGATGAGGGTTTGTTCCCGAACCCGCTTCTCCAGACTCGTTTGTTCGTTCTGCCTCGGCGGCTGAGTTTGCCCCGCTTGCGGCTGGTAGACTCCCGTCAAGTTGAATGTTACTTTGGTAACTCGTTACCCCTGGCAATGATGGATTCGAGCCTTGCCCGACGTACCATGGATAAGGTACCCAATGGTAAGGATGGCCCGGAATGGGCTGCCCCATATTCGCCTGAGCCGGGAATATCTGGCATTGAGTTTGGATTGGTTGCTGGGTTGTGGAAATTGTAGGTATCGCATGGGTGTTGTGGCCTTGTGTCTCTCCCGTTGGTGTGGCATCGCCTATGGGAGGAGCGACAGATGTTCCAGGGAGCAGATTCTCTGGATTCATGGTAAGAATTCCGTTTCTTCTTCCTTCTTACAGAATTTGATTCTTTCGTAATCAAGACTTTGATCTGTCTTGCAGCTTCGAAAGCAATCAATTGCGGAAGATGGAGCTTAAAGCCAAAGCTCTAATACCATGTCAGAAATTGAAGGCAAGCAAGAAACGAACAATGAAGAAGAGAAGAATGAAGTTTTTCTGGTAGAAGATTTTCTTGTATTATGTGTAATCAATGTACATGACTTTTCTGTTTATAATACAAAGTGTATACACAAAGAAAGGCAATGTAATATTTTACAAATCAATCTAATATCTAATTGATTTTCTATAATCAGAATATGGATCAATCAATTCCCGATATATCTCGAGAATAATCTGCATATCTTCCAACAACAAATAAAAAGATACATGTAGTTACTTACCTAGAAGGAGTGATATGAGCACGGACCCCGAGTTTTTGGCAAGTACCGGGGTATTATCTTACTTGATGACGTAGAAGAGTTGCTTTTTTAGGACTTGGACATGTCTTTGATTGCCTATTGGAGCAATGAATTGTCGCCAAGGAGCTAGAGCTATCTCCAGTCGCCTTGACGGTGAGGATTGCTTTTCTAGGACCAAATTGGTGTCTATTTTTCTATGCAATAAATATCTAAATATTTAATCAAAATTTAGGTGTCAACAATGACCACTAGGGCAAAGATTTATGGTAGGTTTTATTCCATCTGTTTCACAACTGATACACAAAAAGTATCATAATCGATATGATTCCAATTACTTTATAGTTCACAAGAATAAAGTCTACATCTCGTATCGTTCTTAACACCGAAATTTTGCATCTATAGATTTTTTTCTGTAAATAATTGTTTGTCTCTCATTCCATAATGAAAGATATATTACATTATAGCATGTATTTTGGTAACAAGCGTCGAAGTTAACTTTTAATACATATTATATTTTGCAATACCTGGAGGCTGAATGTTTAAGCCGAAAGAAAAAAAAAAAATCTGAATCTAAATTATAAAACAAAAAGCTAGAAAAACTAATTTTTTTTTTTTTTTTTGGTAAAAGGTAAGCATGTATTAACTTTTGCAAAGGAGCTATACAATAGTAGAGCAAAGGCCGGCACCAAAAGCTTACAATCAATCAGACACAGGCGTCAGATCGAGTGTAAGGGTGTCGGGCAAGAACAGCAAAAAAAAAGGACTAAAAGAAAGCAGAAGAAGGAAGGGAGGGGGAGAAAGAAGGAGGCCACATCCGGCCAAAGAAGGAGAGGAAGAAGACACCAAACATACAAGAAGCGGAGGAAAAGCCATAAATGATCTAGGGTAGGGGGAGAGGGAAAGACCTACAACCCGACCTAAAACAGGCGGAACCTCCGAAGCGGTGCAGGAGACAAGGGGTGTCCACACGCAAGGAAAAGAACCAACCAAAAAGGCAGCATCTTCAGTAGAAAATGGAGGGGTGGAGTCCCCAGCTTTGTTGTAATCTACGGTTGCATGCAGTATCAGGAACCATTGAGAAGGATAAAGCTTTGTCCTTGACAGCTTTGAGCAGGTGTTCTTTAAGGGCCGGAAAGAAGAAACTTTGATTGCGAAAGATGATATTGTTGCGTTCCTTCCAAATAAGGTAACACAAAGCACCAAAGGCAAACCGAGCAAGGGAGTGATGAAAGCTCGAATCAGATAAATATTTCCCAAGCCATACCAGGTTGTCTCTCCAAGATTGGTTCCGCCAAGGAATATTACACTTTGCCGCCCAAAAGGAGGCTAATCGGGCAGTAGTTGTGCAGGCAAAATAAAGATGATCTACTGAGTCCGGCCTGCTAGAGCAAAAAGCACACGCTACATTGGGAATTCTCTGATATGCTAGCAAAAGTACCTGAGTAGGGAGGCGATTACGAGTAATCAACCTGAGTAGAAAAACTAATTTTTAAATGGTTATATTCCAAGATTGAGCATACTTTGGTACTGGATGTTAAAAAAAAAAAAAAATTGTTTATGTATGTGCAGATTCAATTTTGAAGTATCTATAGGCTGAAATTTTATATTGATCGAATCATTCTATAAATAGATCTTTCATAACAAGGCCGGGAAATGTAATGTATAGTAATTGTTCAAATACTTCGAGGAAATACATTCAGCATCACATTGGCCCCGCTACAACCAACCAACTATAATGAAGACATACACCCTCAAATCAAATTCATCAATCACTGATCTTGTTCAGTATGAGTGACTCCATCCCAAATGCTCTCGAGATGAAAGATGCCGGGTCCATAAGTGGATTTAACCATTTGGAATAGCAAGGGAAGCTGTAGTATTGCGAATAAAGCCATGGGGACAGAGGCCAGCAAAGTAATGGAAATGAGAGCCCACTCCAGTCTCTTATCCAGCACCATTGTAATAGTTGCAACAAAGGCCACCGGCATGAAAGCCAAGGAGAGGAAGAGGAAACAAAGACCCATTATGACTTCTTAGGCAACGAGTAGAGAAAATCTTGCGCCTCATACTGCGAAGTTAAGATGGCTAGGAATAGCAAGATGGCCATCACGGAGGAGAACAAACCTAACGCATCCAAAATTGCAAAAATCAAGAGAGAAACCTGTCCTAGCAACAATGAGACTCCAGTATTTTTGTCATTGCCTCCACGCACAGTGAAAGCAGCAGCGAATTAGAGTAGAAACCTGTCCTAGCAACAATGAGACTCCAGTATTTTTGTCATTGCCTCCACGCACAGTGAAAGCAGTAGCGAATTAGAGTTGAGACGAGCATACATGATTTTGCTGTGTCCTTCACCCACTTCTCCCCTTTCTCAAGCAAATTTTTGTGCTTGTCCACGAATCTATTCCAAAAGGTCATCCCCCTATCCTTAGGGATTCTCCAGAAGGTGGTGGTTCTCGTGATGGGGATAACCCAGCTTTTCAAGGCCCATGCATGAAATTCACAAATTGGAGTTTTGATAAGTAGATAAATTATTGGAAATTCTCAAAAAAACAAACAAGGAAACATGTCAAGGAGATTAAGACTTATCCAACACTTGATGTGAAATTGCTTAAAGGTCAAGTTGCATGTTTATATCTAGATCATGTCAAAACAAAAGATAATCACAAAAAGGAAAGGGAAAAAAAAGGAACTTCTTACTGTACTACTTCTATCACGAAGTAAGTAATTAATATCGATAATAGATTAAATGTCATAGCAAGAGTATCAAAATTTTAGATCATACTTAAAATTTTCCTCTAAAATATTTTAATGAGAATCTAAAAGTAAAGAAGGTGTAACTAGATTGAAGAGAGAGAAGCATTACCTTGAAGAGAGGGATATTTTGGTCAATTAATTAAAAAAAGGAGTGCCTTAACTTAGATAGGAGTGGAAATAACGTGATCCTATGATAATTATAACCAAGCACAGTTATTAAACAGATGAAAAGAAGCTTACCTCATACCATTGGAGCTCTCTCTGCATTTGAAAAGCTGCTCCGACCACGTTAGTTACGGCCTCGGAACTAGGGCTGTACTATGCTACTACATGCATCATCGCCATTTGAATCTTCCCATATAGGCCCTGGGACTAATGACAATTCAGCGGTCGAGCTTAATTTCAAAAAGAGTCCGAGAATCCTTTGTTGACGAAGCTCCACCGCGTGTCATCAAACTGTTATCATAAGGCCTAATCCGAATAAGTTCCGGGAAAAACTGAAAACAAAAGTTCATGTTTTTTCTTTTTTTCCTTGGCTGTAGCTTGAAAGAGCAGGTCCCCGTTTCCGAAAAAATCGGTGATCTCGGTTTTATTCATGTAAGAGATCGACATGCAAGCTCGTTTCGCCAACTTGACTGCTGTCATCTGTCTCACCTTCACCTCATGAACCCTCTTGATTGTAGGAACTACATAATGTCAACAAAAAAGAAGGAAAAAGAGTATGAAAAACGAAGGGGCAACTATTGGATTAAGAAAAAAGTTCCCCAGCTCTGGGTCCCAAATGTTTTTAAGACACAAATTGCATCTAACAACGGTTTACTAATTGTCATAATTTCCCACATTTAGAGCTTGGATTGGCCGCTGATTGGGAAAACGATCTCATTCTTTTTTAATTTTTAATGTTTTAGGAAAGCTATTTTGATTTTTTTTCCCTCCTTTGGGATTCAGTCCTCAATTTCAAAGTGTGAGTTTTAGTAATTGCTGATGCAAAGTACAAAAAAGTTATAAAATCATTTTTGGCATTTTCCAAGAAAAAGTTTATATATTATGTCTGGATGAAAAAAATTATTGGATGTGAAGATAGTAGGAGTGATTAGAAAGTAACTGAAGAAAGTGATTTCCTTGAAATTCAAACAAGGCTTTATAATGTTAATCATAATTAAGAGAAGATAATTATAAGACTTAATATGATAGAACACCTCTGAAAATAACCGTGCTAATGATGTCTGTCTAGCTAAAGTAAATCACAGTACTAGTTGCATATGTAAGATTATAATATTATTCAAATACGCATAGCAACTAGTAATAAAAATATCATATTCAGCGTACAATCCCTTGAATTGTTATTTATGCAGCAAAGTTTTTTTCTTTTTCCATTCTATCTGTCTCTAACAATATCAAAACTTCCACATGAGGTCACATAATGTTATGTGAGCTTGGACTTTACTTGTAACACCTAAATGACATAGTGAGTAAACTTGACTCTATCATAAAATAACTTTTGATTTGAAAAACAATACGCAACGACACTATACTTCTGTTTCCTCTTCGTTCTTTGGCAAAAGAAAAGAAGAATTGGGGACAAGATTAAGGCTATTTTGGGTACATATAAAAGTTGGGTGAAGATGACAATTTCAACCACGGGCTAAAGTTGTGATTAAGTTTTGGGAGCTATAGGATTTTTTTAGCGGTTAGGTGGTGTTTAGACTAATTTTCACACATTTCGAGTGGGCCATCTTTTTGGGTAATCTTAAGAGCGTGTTCTCCTATATTCAGGATCTCATTTTCTCGAGTATTTCCAATCAATCTAAAATATGGGATTATAAGGAGGAGAAAAATCCTTTAATATCTAACTACCAGCTTGTTTGTATAGGCTATATAACTTGGGGTGGAATTGTGGATGCACGATTTTGTTGGGACCCACGAAATTCATCCCGAATGAACGATACACAATCATTTTTAGGAAAATATTTTTCAAATCGTTCATTTTTTGTGAAACAAATGAAACCTTAGGCCTTAAGTATTTCATCCATAATGGAAGAAACAAATACATATGGGTTCATTGTTCTTATTTTTCCAAAAAGATTAACATGCTTAATAGAGATGATCAAGCGAACATGATTTCACCAATCAAGATTGAAGGAGAAGGGCTAGGTTTACGTAACTCTTATTCCATATCTTCTGCTTAGATCATTTAGCCATAAGCAAGAAATTCCTAAATTAACATCAAATGTTGCCTCAATTTGCAACTTCGTGTAATTTTTCACTTCTTGTTTTTCAATTTCGCGACTCTTGTTATTAGAATTTGGTGAATACCTAAAATCTTTCAAAATATTAAAATATTAATACAGAAAATCATATATAACTTCGTTTGAGTTTGAATAAATTTTTGAAGGATTTTTATTAGATCTATTGACGGCGTGAAGAATAAGTTACACATTTACTGTTGGATGGTTCATTCGTGGAAAAATTAAATTACAAAACTAACTTCAAATATACATGTCACTCATCCAATGTTGAATGTGTAACACATGCAATAAATGGGAAAAGTACCAAAAAAGTTAGACCTATTGTTTTAGTACCAATTCGGTCTTAAACTTTTTAATTGAACTAATTTAGTCCTAAACATTTTCATATTAGTACCAATTTAGTCTATCCGACTAATTTAGGCCGGAAATTGCGTACATAGATGCCAATTGTCCTACGTGGCACGATAAGCATCAACATAGACATTTTAAAATAATTTTTAATAATTTTTGATTTTTTAATATTTTAAAATTTTTTTTTTTTCCTTTTTTTCCCTTTTTTTCCTTTGGACTATGGCTAATACCGATCGTGGCCGGTGACTAGCCACAAGCGAGGGTCGCGAAGAAAAGGAAAAAAAAGGAAAGGAAAAAAAAAAAAGGGAATTTTTTTTTTAAATGATTTAAATGAAACGAGAGGTTCAGAGGTGAGTTCAAGTGTTCCAGAGAAGGACCGAGTAATGAAATGAAAAATAAATAAATAAATAATAATAAAAATTCCGAAAAAAAGAAAATTGGAAATAAAAATATGTTTTAATTAGGTTGTTAGATTTTTTGTATTAGTTTTAGCTTAGTTTCATTTCATTAGAATTCGCATAGTTAAAAACTTTTTATTCCTTGATTTTGTGTAAGTCATGTCGTTATTTGCTTGGTTGGTGATTTGTGTGTTCATTTTAGATTAGATTGTGAATTCTTAGTTTTAGTTATATTCATTTAGGATTAGTTTATCTGATTAGTCCTGTTGAATAATATTAAATTTAGCTTGAGAAATATAATCGAAAAATTAAAAATAGTAAATTAAAAACAACGCTTCAAAAGATTAAAAAAAAAATATAGTATATAGCTTAGTTGAACTTAGAATTTATCTCAAATAATTGTGTGAAAGTGTTATAACCTAAGTAATATCGACGCGCAACATGATACGACACGACATAACATGTCGACACGTCGTTTCTTAAAAAACAAAGAATTTCGACATGCCGGAACACGTTGTATTGGAACACATTATATATTAAATGTAAATTTTTATTCATACATAATAAATTATTATTTCTGTGATTATTTTAATCAAATTAATTGATTCAAATTCACAAATAAATAAATAATAAAATAGAGCCTAGAATAAATTTACATTAAAAAGATTAATCCACTATTTTGTTAATATCATTCATTGTTTCAATTTGACAAATTCAACTGCACTCCAATAATCCATAAAACTTAGAAGAAAAAAAGAAGCAATCCACATTTTGGACTCGTGTCTCAGAGTGTGTCAAAAGAGGAGAAAAAAAAACTTGAGAGTAAATTGTATGTCATGGGAAGTGAGAATTGAAAGAGAAGAGAATACTAGCCTTTTTTTTTCTTGACCCCTAATTTATTGAAAATTCTTAAAATTGACCCCTTGTGTGTCAAAGTCACGTGTCGGAATTTAGAACTTGCATGTTGAAATTCTCGACTCGTGTGTCGGAGAGTGTTGGGAAAATTGATCAGGTGTCAGATTTTCCGACATGCGTTGATCGAGTGTTGAAGAGTGTCGAAGAATGTCGGAGAGTGTCGAATAAATGTAGGAATGTCCGACATGACACGAAAGTTCTTGGAGAGTCTCGGTACTTCATAGGTTGTAACCTTAGAGAAATTTGAAAGGGACTAAATGAGCACTAAATATGATAAGGTCGAATTGGGACACCGACTTACGATGACAAGATGCTAACCAAGGGTTTCTTGTTTCTCTGAAAGTTTCGATAACCCTAATTACCCATTTTAAGAAAGGATAGTGTCTAAAGTCAAGCTCATATGGGCTGTTGTCCTAAAACTTAATAACGAAGTCATATTATATTCTTTACTCGACTCGTAGTAGGTTACCTTATTACATTCTACTTTTTTACTTGTTCTTTCATTATTATCTATGATGAATTAGTTGTGATTCTTTTACACTACATTTTGAGATGTGATTTGCTTGTTATACTTAAATGGTTAGGTTACATTTTAGGATCATAATAAACATAAAAAACAATAAATGGACACTTAGTGGGCAACAATCCTAGGATTCATAATTTGGTAAAAAGACTGCGTGAACACTTTTACTGACAAATAATCAAGTTTTAGGTACCAAAAAGGCATTAGTTAGATAACTAATGTTATCAAATCCCCAACCTTAAATCTCCAGTTGTGTAAAAGTGAAGTATTCTCCCATATCTCATTTGGTTTATAGCCAACCTGTTGGAAATCAAGTCGGCGGAAGATGACTTACCTTTATCCGATGCGCAAGCAACAATTAATCCCGGAACGAACGTTGAATTGCGGATGAATCACGAACAAAATTACTTCACTCTGATCTGAATGCAATCACAAAGAAAGCACCCGATTTCCACGGCGTAAATGCAAACCGTTCTTGCAAAGGATGAAATTGAAATGCTTTCTTCTTCACTTGATGAAAGGGAGAGAAATTTGGTGTGTATGTTCTACCAACAACAACCATCAACGGTTGTCTTCAAATGGTATTTATACATCTCCCTTCATGCCCTTTCAAAGAGGTGCCTTTCCATCGTAGCTTATCAAGGCCAAACGGTGCGTTCAAATTGCACCCCATCATGGATGTACTAGCTAAAGTACAACATCTCCCACTCGGACATGATGGGCTTGATAGCGCTCTATCAAGAATATAAGACATTCAATATTCATCAACTTTACAAAACAATTCATACTAGCAAGTAAGCCGTGCGACCAGTGAGTACACCTGCACTTGGGAGCTTAAATTATGCACCTGTTAGGGATGAATAATGGCTACAACCCCAAAAAAAGAAATAAACAATTAATGTCTCACAGTGTCCTAGACATATTTTGTTACATCAATTCAAGTATACATATCCCTTAAAGGCTATACTTGATTATTCTCAAAAACACCATGTATTTACAATTATATCCGCAACCACAGAGGGCGATATAATTGGTCGACTAATAAATACATGTAATAGATGTAAAACAACAATAGTCTTCCTTTGCACTCACGTCTCTCTCCATTTCAGAACAACTACTTTCCTAGACACGTCCCATAAGGCCATATCCATTCATGACCGCTGATAACATGCTAAAGTAACAACATTGATCTTTCACTTCGAGAACATAGTCAGAAGCAACATAGGGCACAAAAAGAGGTAAATTATAAATTAGCTCAAGGGCTCACACGATGAGTAAATAGGGATAATTTTACTCACCTTCCCTTGTCGGTCGAACAATGCACATGTAGTATGAATTACATGCTATAGTAAATTTCTCTTTCTATAAGAGCGTATGTCATTTCTTAAATATATCCACTATACGGATCTTAGCCTAAACATAGTCACGTGCTTCTCACATACTCATGTTTAACTTGAGTGCTATATCAGCTCGCTTTCTATAGCGCCCAATTAAGTACTCGCATCCGGCATTTTACAGGCATACATGATTGTGGGACTATCATGTTCGGTCTTATTATAAACAAATCACAGACCTCATCTTGACTCCAATCAAGGCGACATATTTTATGTACCAGATTTGCTCTTCAGCATTTATTTGTACATAATGTCTCATCTCAACGTGCTAACTATAGCACTTGAGGCGATTGCTCGTGTGAGTAAGCCAATCATTGCATGCTGACATACTTTCCAATAATATATATGTGCTTGTGCTAGTCTCATAATGGATTTGTACTTCTTGATAAAATATCAAGTCATTAATAAACAAACAAGTACAATACATATGTCCACAAATACATAAAACAATTATTCTCTACAATAACACATATCACATTCTACGCAATCCTAGTGACATCCTGTGGGTCAAGAATATGTCTCTAGGAATAGCTTTCGTAAATGGATCATCAACCATTCTATTGGTTGAAATGTATTGTAGGATCACTTCTTTCTGCGCTATAATATCTCTGATGAAGTTGTTCTTTATGTCAATGTGCTTCGTCCTTCCATGATACTTGGGATCTTTCACATAAGCAATGGCTGTTTGACTATCGCAATAAACTGTCACCGGTCTTGGAACCTCAGTGACAGTGGCTAAATTTTCCAAGAAATGTTTTAGCCATACTGCTTCTTGCACTGCGGCAGAACACGCAATAAACTCAGCCTCCATAATAGACAAGGCTGTGCATGTTTATTTCTTGCTATTCCAAAAAATTGCATCTCCATTGAGCAAGAACGCATATCCAGAAGTCGATTTATGCTCATCCAGGTCTCCACCCCAATCAGAATTTGAATAACCTAATAGGCGTAAATCATTCCCTTGGTAACAAAGTCGATAGTCCATAGTGCCCTTCAAGTATCTCAGGATCCTCTTCGCTGCTTTCCAGTGTGCTTGACCGGGATTTGATTGATATCGACTCACCAATCCCACGGCATAACAAATGTAGGGTCGAGTACACATCATAGTATATATCAAACTTCCGACCGCGCTAGCGTAAGGAACAGTTTCCATCATTTTAATTTCTTCTAGAGTCTTAGGACACATATCGGTACTTAGGCCTTCACCTTGCATGACAAGGGTATCAATGAGATTACAGTGCTGCATATTGAAACGATCAAGAATCTTCATAATATAAGACTTTTGTGATAAAGTAAGGAGTTTCCTTAATCGATCTCTTTCGATCTTAACTCCTAATATATAGGCAGCTTCTCCCATGTCATTCATTTCAAAATTGGAGGACAACCATTCTTTTATGGTGATAACAAAAACCTTGTCATTTCCAGCCAATAGAATATCGTCCACATAAAGTGATAAAATCACAAATTTATCTTCGAACCGCTTGACATATACACAGTGATCTTCTTCGATCATCGTGAAACCAAAAGTTGTTATGGCTCGATGAAAACGAAGATACCACTGTCTAGATAATTGCTTAAGGCCATATATTGAGTAATGAAGTTTGCAAACTTTATGCTCTTGACCTTTAGCTATGAAACCTATTGGTTGTTTCATATAGATTTCCTCATCTAGTTCTTCATTGAGAAATGCCGTCTTTACATCCATTTGATGTAATTCAAGGTCTAAATGTACAACGATGGCTAGAATAAGGCGTATTGAGGCAAACCTTACAACTGGTGAAAATGTTTCCTCATAGTCTATACCCTCTTGTTGAGTATAACCTTTCGCCACAAAACGAGCCTTATACTTTTCAATGGATCCATCCGCTCTTTGCTTAATCTTAAAGACCCATTTGTTTCCAATGGCCTTACGATTGGGTGGTAGATCAACCAAGTCCCAGACATGATTTGTCCTCATTGACTCCATCTCATCTTCCAAAGCTTTTCTCCATTCTTCCTTATCAGAGGATGAGAGAGCCTCTTGAACAGTCTTAAGCTCGGCATCATCTTTCTGAGCAATCATAAATGCTTCCCCTTCAATCTCAAAACGACGATGAGGAATACTTTTACGATTACTTTTACGCAACTGAATTTCTCTTGAATTCAATTCGCCAGATGATGCAACACTCCCACTAAGTCTTGCATGTTGAGGTAAATCTTCATTTCCCTCTACAACATTAATGGGTGTGTTATTAGGATCTTCCATCTCATATAATTGGAAATCCTTATCAATCTCACATCTACTAGGAAAATCGTTCTCCAAGAACGTGACATCTCGTGACTCCATTTCGGTCACACTCCCATCAGCTTGTTCACCTATGAACACATACCCTTTGAAGTGTTCAGAATATCTTATAAAGATACATTTCTTCCCTCTAGGACCTAATTTGCTATATTTATGGGAAGAATCATGAACATAAGCTGCACATCCCCATGAACGTAGATTGCTTAAGTCTGGTTTTCTACCAATTCATAATTCATAAGGGGTGGAAGTGACCGATTTTGAGGGCACTCGATTAAGTACATAGGCAGCAGTCAATAATGCATCTCCCCAAAAGGAGATAGGTAAATTTGCTTGCGCTATCATAGACCTAACCATTTCCAATAGGGTTCTATTCCTTCTTTCAGCTACCCCATTTTGTTGTGGAGTACTAGGAATAATCATTTGTTGTACAATTCCCTTTTCATCACAAAGAGCTTTGAATTGCTCCGATAGATACTCACGTCCGCGATCGGTTCTCAATACTTTTATTGTTTTGTTCAACTGATTCTCTACCATTGTTATATATCGTCTAAAGCAGTCTAATACTTCTGACTTATGAGAGATCAGAAAGACATAACCAAAACGCGTGAAGTCATCTATGAAAGTAATGAAATATGAGGCTCCATGCCTCGCCCTCACATTTAAAGGACCACAAATGTCAGAATGTATGAGTTGCAATGGAAATTCAGCTCTAGTCCCTTTACCGAATGGTTTTCTAGTTGCTTTTCCCGTTAGACAATGTTCACATATGGGTAGATCAACATTAGTGAGTGACCCTAAAAGGCATTCTCTAGCTAATCTTTGCATTCTTTGCAATCCAATGTGACCTAATCTAGCATGCCAAGTACTCGCATCAATCTTAACATTACTAGAAGATGCAATTAAAGAAAAAACAACCATTAACATTAACATTAACATTGTACTGATCATAGTTAATGTCTAACACCATAAAACCATTCAATACATGACATGAACCATAATAAACTGTTCCATACAAAATGTCAACACAATCACCATGAAAATTTAATACATAACCTAGGCTAAGAAGAACAACTACGGAGATCAAGTTTCGTCAAATATCCGGAGTATAGAGGACATCATGTAAGAATATGCTTCGACCACCACGTAAAATTAATTTACATGTGCCAATACCCTTTACTTCAACTCTTGAGTTATTCCCAACATATATCCATCTTCTTCCAGGCTGTATCCGACGATACTCCACAAATGCTTCTTGGTCTCTAGCTACGTGGTTTGTTACTCCTGAGTCTACAGTCCACATTGGATAAGATTCAGCAAGCATTATAGTACTAAAAACAAAAGCATTACTTAAAGTAATGGAGTAATAGGGTACCTCTTTTGGCTCAGTGCATTCACGAGCAAAGTGACCCATTTTGCCACAATTGTAGCACTTCATCTTGGCCTTGTCCTTCTTCCCACCACGCTTCTTGCGTTGGAAGGTCTTTGCCCTTTTAGGTGCCTGATCAGTCTTCTTCCCTTTGTTGATGAATTGAGAATTCCTTTTGCGCTTGAAACCCAAAACTTTGCGCGAACTCGATTCAGCAACATAAGCATGAGTAGAGGATCTCGCAGCCTCTAGGCACTCATCTTCTAATTCCAAATGACGCGCTATATCATCAAAAGTGACAATATTCTCATTATGCATCATATTGATCTTCATATGCTCCCAATTGTCAGGAAGAGACCTTATAACAGCCTAAACCTGCTGTTCATCAGTAAGGGAGTGACCTGCCGACCTCAGCTCACGAATCATATTTGACATCTCCCGAAGATGCTGCCTCATCGTTATATTTGGGTGCTTTCGGTATGTGTCAAACTTGATGGTGAGTCTCCTCAGCTTAGTGGCAGATGTACCCCCAAACTTATCTTTCAAGGTAACCCACATTGTCTGAGCTTTATCATAACTTTCAAACTCACACATGAGATCATCTTACATACAGCTCAGCAACGTGATGCGAGCAATGCTATTCTTCTTTTTCCAAGCTTGATAAGCTTCTAGATCTCTCTTATGTTGAGTTGAAGTTCCATGCTCAGGTTCATCCATGGTATGGTTGAGGGTTTCCAAAACCTCTTGCTCTTCAAGGATGTACTGAACCTTTCGGTGCCAAATATCATAATTATCACCGTTCAACTTCTCACCTTTATTGAGGTCAGCCACAATGGTCTTGGATGCCAATGCCATAATCAATTACTATAACATATTGACATAATAGACGCATAATCAATACTAGCACATTTTTCAGAGTAACACACATATTTAATTTGCAGCAAAAACAAACTAAATTAATGATAATTCAACAAAATACACAAAAACAAAAGTTCACTATGTTCCCAATCAACTTCTATGTACGATTGTTCTATTATCATTAATTAGTTTAATTTGCGCAAATTTTAAGTTCTAGGTGAGAACTCCTTCAAATTCTACCAACCTACGAACTCCCACTAGGAAAAATAATTACATGACCTCATGTAATTTCTACATTTTTTCATTAATACAAAACATAGCATAATATAAACCAATGTACAAATAACAATCATGCAGCAACTCTAATCAAAACCACAATTCAACATGTAACGGAAAAACAAGGATTTCCTATCACTGTTCGAATTTTCTTGGAACTAGTAAATGGCAAGTATATTAAACTAAATACATGCTACCATCGAACCAAGCTCTACATAGCATATATGACATCACTTCCATATAGGCTAGCTATTGTATTTCCTAAAGCATAAGAAAATACAAGCTAAAAATGAATGAATCGTGCATTTAAACCACCAAAATACGCGTACTTAGGGTTCCTTACACATTTTCATGCATTTATAAAATTCAAAATTGAAAAATAATTATTCCATGGTATAGAGGACATTCATACGAACCAAACGCCAGCGACCACGCTCCAATCGGAGCTCGCACGCCACCACACGCGCCGCCTGAGTGCGCGGCACGTGTGACGCATGCACCAGCGAGCCCAAGGGCTCCTGGCCGGTCCGACCGGTCCAACTGGTCCCACCGTTGACCTGTCCAACCGGTCCAACCATTGACCGGGCCGACCGCTGGCGTCCCCAGCGCGTCAGGCGCATGAGGCCCACGCATAGCGGCTTCTGGCCACGCGTGTGGGTGGGTCCGGCCTCCTCCGGTCGCACTCGAACCAACGTCGAACTCGTCTCGACGAGTACTTTCACCTTGTATATTCAAAATTTGATTTTGGCCAAAAAAATATTTCGAAAAATGGCCAAAACCACATGGATGCACGCGACCCTGAACCCGTTCTTCGCTTTGGTTCGATTTTTCAACGATTCATATATCAATTTCGATTAATAAACATCCAACCAGTGAAGATATCATACTCTTGATCTCGATATCAAATGGTAAACTGGAAAATTCGATGAAAAACAAGGCAGAAACCACGACCTAGCTCGATACCAATGTTGGAAATCAAGTCGGCGGAAGACGACTTACCTTTATCCGATCCGCAAGCAACAATTAACCCCGGAATGAACGTTGAATTGCGGATGAATCACGAACAAAATTACTTCACTCTTATCTGAATGCAGTACCGTTCTTGCAAAGGATGAAATTGAAATGCTTTCTTCTTCACTTGATGAAAGGGAGAGAAATTTGGTGCGTATGTTCTACCAACAACAACCATCAACGGTTGTCTTCAAATGGTATTTATACATCTCCTTTCATGCCCTTTCAAAGAGGTGCCTTTCCATCGTAGCTTATCAAGGCCAAATGGTGCATTCCAATTGCACCCCATCATGGATGTACTAGCTAAAGTACAACACAACCTCAATAGCCTAGAGGTGACTCTCTCATATAAAATTCTCATAAAGTTAATTGAATCAAATTGAAAGTCCCAACATTGCGCAAGGCATGAGTTTGAGAGAGCTCGCGCAAATTGATGATCGTCGGTTCTTAACTCAACACTACCTCTGAACCCATCTTTCCTAGACCATTTTGGAGGCTCACGACAAGTCATAAACTTTTATGCGAAATTTCAATGTAATCATCTTGACCAATTTTCACTAGAAATCATTGACTTACAAGTGCGCCGCATAGGATGGCCGAGAATGAATGAATTGTCATATCAGCAATTTTCGATGATAATTTACTAGAATGACTACATTAGAATTTTCACAAAGGTTAATAACTTAACTGGTAAAATTGAAATTTTTTACTGAATTTGATCCATACTATAGTTTTAAGACTGATAGAGTAAATTTCCTAAATTGTTTATGTGTATATGAATTTTATGCAGTTGTTCATGCATATGTGGATTTTATTTTGAAATATATATATATATATATATATATATATATATATATATATATATATATATATGACTGTTATAATTCCATGTGCTTCACAATTTAGGCGGACGGAATCTTATATCTAATTTAATTCCAATTTTATAATTCTTAAGATATAGTCATGCATCTGGTATCATGTCTATCATTGATATTCTTTACATAGAGATTTTTTTTTTTTTTTTAATTATCAAACCATTCATCTCGAGAGCACCTATCAAGAAGATTAAATGTTTAAAAGTCAATTTAATCATTGCCCATATTTTGGTAATTAATATTTTAAAGTAATTATTGTGTGTGTGTGTGTGTGTGTGTGTGTGTGTGTGTATCAATTTTGACTTATCTATATTATAATAAAGTTGTTTTTTTATTTTTGTAAAGTTGGTGGACAAATTCCTGCATCCAGGTTATAAAAAGAAAAATTATATGTGCATATTGTGGCAATAAATGATTGAAAGTAATTGTTATGTATGGATATATTATATCATGAAAGATCCATATAGAACTAACCATCGAAAATTTACAGCGGGTAGAATTCCATCTATTTTACATTTATTGGGAACAAAGTCTTATATCTGGTATAAATCCAATTGCCTTATAGTTCATAAGAATAAAGGCCGACATTTGATGTAAATCTTATCATCAGTATTCTTTGTGTATAGATCCTCTTGTATATGAAATTGTTCGTCTCCAGAGCATCTATTAGAAAAATTAAAGAGGAAAGTCGTAATCCATGATTATGCATATTACGGTAATGAACTGTTTAAAATAATTGCTTATGTATATATGGCAATTTTTTTAAAAGGATGAACTATTAAGTTGATGGAACAAATTCAAGCCTTTAAGCTATAAAAGGAAAAAATAAATGTTTGAAATGTTATATTCCCTGATCGTGCATATTTGGTTAATAAATGTTGAATATAATTGTTTCCGTCGCGTAGAGATTCTATTTAGAAATAGCTGGACGTTCCATATTTAAGTTCATGGAAAAAAAATTCCTGCATCTAAATTACAAAAAGAAAAACTAAAAAAAACTAATGTTTTAAAAAGTTACATTCCATGATTACGAATACTTGGTAGTAAATGTTTAAAATAGTTTTTCATATATTTATAGACTTTACTTTGGTATATCTATAGGATGACACTTTAAATTGATTAAATTATTCTATAAATGGATCTCCGGTAACAAAGCATGAAAAGCTAAATTTGCATAGAATAAATTTTCATATGCTTTGAGTAAATGCATTAAGTATTGCATTACACGCACTGCAACCAACTATGACGAACGCTTATTACCCTCAAATCAAATTTGTCAATCACATGATCTCGCCCAATAATTATGCCTCACTCCCAAATGCTCTCGGGACGAAAGATGCTGGGTCCGTAGGTGGATTTAACCATTTGATATAGCAGGGGAAGCTGGAGTACTACGAATAAAGCCACCGGGACAGAGGTCAGCAAAATAATGGGAATGAGAACCCACTCCACCAGTCTCTTATCCAGCACAATTGTGAGAGTTGCAGCGAAGGCCACCAGCATGAAAGCCAAGGAAAGAGATAGAAAAGAAAGTCCCTTTATGATCTTCTTAGGCAACGCTTCAAGAAAATCTTGCGCCTCATACCGCGATGTTAAGATGGCTAGGAATAGCAAGATGGCTGTCACAGAGAAGAACAAACCTAACACATCCGAAATTATGAAAACCAGGAAAGAGTCCTTTCCTAACAACAGCGGGACTCCACTTTTGTCATCATTCCCTCCAGGCACAGTGAATGCCGCAGCGAACAATACTGTGGCAATTAGAGCTGAGATGATCATACATGAATTTGATGTGTCCTTCATCCACTTCTCTCCACTCTCAAGCAAATCTTCGTGCTTCTCCACGAATGTAGTCCAAAATGTTTTTCCCCCAATATACTTTCCTCTCATGTTAGGGACAACCCAGCTTTCCACAGCCTAACAAATAGGAGTTTTGATAAGTGGATACGGTGATGAAGATTTAAAAAAAAAAAAAAAAAAAAAAAAAAAAAACCAAACAAACAAACAAATGAGTGAACATCTTAAGGAGATCAAGACTTATCCAATGAAATTGCCTGGAGGTAAAGTCACATGTTAAAATCTAGATCATGTCGAAATAAAAGACAAGCACAACAAGCGAAGAGAGAGAGAACGAAAAGAGGAACTTCTTACTATACCACTTCTTCCATAGATAAAGTAATTAATATCGATAATAGATTCAATCTCATAGCTGAGGATCAATGTTTTTGGAACATACTTAAAACTTTCCTCTTAAATATTTTAATGTGAGTTTGAAAGTGAAGAAGGTATAACTAGATTGAAGAGAGAGAAACATTACATTGAAGGGAGGGATATTTTGGTAAGTTAACTAAAAAAAAGGAGTGCCTTAACTGAAATGGGAGTGCAAATAGCTAGGCTTATGATAATTATCATTAGGGGTGAGCATAGTTCCAGAGAAAAATTTGGAACTTGAAAACCGGACTAATGGGAATTTGTCCGATTCTAGGTTCCAAGATATTAGGGTAAGTTCTAGGTTCCAAAAATTAATGAACCTATTTTCATGGATAGATTCCAGATTTTAGGTTGGTGGAACTTAAAACTTGGAACTTAGAATTTGAAACAAGTTTTTGCATTTTTCTTGATCCATATTTTTGGGCGATCTTGTGATATTCCATGGCATTCAATAAGGAATGTTTAATCTGGGACTATTTGTTTGAGCTTCCATTTTATAATCGAGACTTTTACTCTATTAATGTTTTATATTTTTTTATGTCTAAATATAAGTTATGGTAAATAAATTATAGCAATAAATGATGGTCATTAAATGTGATAATTCACTCAATCGTTCAATTAATAATACAGGTTGGTCATTAAATGTGATATTTCACTCAATCATTCAATTAATAATACAAGTGGAATTTGGGTAGTCTTTTGAACTGACTTTGGAACCTGTGATAAGGTAGGTTCCAATTTTCAAGATATATATGATAGGTTTCAGATTCCAAAAAATAAGGAACTTGTTTCAACGAGTAAGTTCCAAGTTCTAGATGGAACTCGTACGGATCCTATAATTGCTTATCTCTAATTATCATTACGTGCAATTATTCATATATGAAAAGAAAGACACTTACCTTATACCATCGGAGTTCTCTTTGCATTTGAAAGGCTGCTCCGGCCTCGTTAGTTACTCCATCGAAACTAAGATAGTAGTTTGTTGCCGCGCGCATCATATCTTCCGAGTCTTGCTTTGTAGGCCCTGGAACTAAAGACAACTCATTGGTTGAGCTTACCGTCAAAAAGAGTCCGAGAGTCTTTTCTTGGCGAAACCTCACCGCACTTGTCGTCAACCTCTCATCATCAAACTTAACTCAAATAAGCTCTGGGAAAAACTGAAAACAGAGCTTCAGGAAATCATCGATTCCCCTGGCTGTCGCTCCAAATAGAGATTCCTCGCCTAGGTAAAGATTGGTGATCTCGGTAGTGTTCATATAAGAGATTGCAATGCAAACTTGTTTTGCCAACTCGATTGCCGTCACATGTCTTAGCTTCACCTCATGAACTCTCTTGATTATAGGAACTACAAAATGTAAAAAAAAGAAAAAAAAAAGGGAAAATGAAAATGAAAAGCGAAGGGGCGGCAACTGGATTAAGAAAAAAGTTCTCCAACTCTGGGTTTCAATTTCTTTTAGACACCAAATTGCATCTAACAACAGTTTGCTAATTGTCATAATTTACCGCATCTAGAGCTTGCGTTGGCGGATGATTGGGAAAACGATCTCATTCTTTTTTTTCTTTTTTTCTTTTTTCTTTTTTTTTTTAATTTTTTAGGAAAGCTATATTTTTTCCTTTGGGATTCTGTCCTCAAATGCAAACAGTGGGCTTTGAAATTGCTGATGCGAAGTACCAAAAAAGGTATCAAATCATTTTGGCATTTTCAAAGAAAAGGTTTATATCATGTCTGGATGAAAAAAAAAAAAAAAATTGATGTGAAGAAGGTAAAAGCGATTATAGTGCAACTGAAGAAAGCAATCTGCCTTGAAGTTCAAACGAGGCTTTATAATTAAGATAATATAATTATAAGACTCAACCTGACAGAACAACTCTAAAAATAGCCACGCTAATGACGTCTGAGTAGCTACAGTAAATTACAGTAGTCTTATGTTTATGTAACTCTTATTCCATATTTTCTGTTTAGATCATCTAGCTATATGCAAGAAATTCCTAGGTTAACATCATATCTCTCCTCAATTTGCAGTTTCAAGTATTATTTTTTTCACTTTTTTTCTTATAATTTTACAACTCTTGCAATGAGATTTTGGTGAATTTTAGAAATATTTTAAAATATAAAAGATAAAACAGAAAATCATATATAACTTTGTTTGAGTTTGAATAATTTTTTTGAAGGATTTTTATTAGATCCCCCGATGGTGTAAAGACTAAGTTATACATTCACCGCAGGAAGAGATACGTGGAAAAATTTAATTACAAAACTAACTTCATACACGTATCTCACTTATCCAATTGCGAATATGTAATGGTTTTTCCACACAAAAGTCGGCCCAACACAAATTCTTTTCAAATTATGGCAAAGAATTTTCCTACTTATGAAGGAAGTAAAAAACAAACAAGGCATAGACTTTTAGTTGGAAAAAGAGGGATAGAGATAAAGATGGTATCTTGATAAGATGGAAGCGTACCTACAATTTTGGCAATATTCCAAAGTGACCTCGTAAGGCATTGAAGCGCTGCAATCGGGATGCAAGAGAAAACCCAGTCACTGGATATGAAATCATTGTAAAACCTCATAATTCGTTTGTCACATTGTCTAATCAATTCAGTTATACGAGACTTATGCACTTGATTGGATCATATGTGATTTGTTGGGGATAGTTGATCCATGAAGTAATTCGATTTTAGGCCATTATTCAAGTAAAACTAGGTCAAGGAACCAAAAGATATCCCCAAAAAACAATCGTTTCCAATTTCTTTCACTAGTACGGAGGGAATCGATCTAAGAAAATTGACTTAAAGTTCAAAAATATGAAAGGTGAAGTAAAAAATAGATGGAATTGAGATAGAGTGATGGTGATCCTACCATGATGACCAGCGTGGGTGAGATCCATAATGGTGTCAATCGCAGAGGGACTG
This sequence comes from Eucalyptus sp. ANBG9806169, assembly GCA_014182395.1. Lineage (NCBI taxonomy): Eukaryota > Viridiplantae > Streptophyta > Magnoliopsida > Myrtales > Myrtaceae > Eucalyptus > Eucalyptus sp. ANBG9806169. Next base: position 50,302,791 of record CM024575.1, on the reverse strand, counting down.
CTAAAGTAATCACCTGCCCCATCTTTTGTTGTACTTTTCACCAGGAACCAGGCAATCTCTTTATGCATAGAAGCTGCCACAGCAGATATTCCCAAAGGAATACGTCCTTCGTTATCAGCAAGTTGCGTCAACTTAGGATTACTTATAACTAATGCTTTGACCATCCTTATCCTTCCACATAGGACAGCATTGTGGAGGGCTGTGCGGCCATCACAATCGACCATTTCAAGCGCTTCTGGATGTGGAGACAAGAGCTCCACCAGGTTCTCCAAAAATTGGTCTTGTGCACTCAAAGCAGCTATGTGAAGCGCTGTTTCTGATCTGCTTGTTATTTTGGCTGTCTTTGAAGCAGCATCTTGTTCGAAAAATCTTTTAGCAAATTCCCAATCGCCCTGAATGCAGCTTGGATCAATGGTCGGTAATAGTGTGCATCCACTACGTTTTCCAGTATTTCTGCAATGGATGAGAACTTTTCAGGCCAAGTTAATACTTTTTTTTCTTGCTCACATTGAGAAGTGTCTCAAAAAGGAACAATTTCATGAAGATCCGCTCCAAATATTAATTTCAAAATGGAATAACTCTTTCGAGGGATAACGCACCTGGAGCACCTCTTGATTGAGAAGGATCTGATGGAACGCTTAAACGAACATCTTCAATAAATGTAGTAGAAAAGTGAGCACAAAGTCCTTCTCAAATTGATTTTCTTTTTCTTTTTCTTAGCCAAGTTGAGGGTTATATTTGTTCGATGACAAAGCAAAGAAATAGAATTATGAAGAAAATACAAGTTCCAGAATATTTTAAGACCATATCGCCTATACCCTAATTTTTCTCGCTTGGAACTTGAACAGATACCTGCTGTTGGTTCTGCATGATTCGACTTTCCTCGTTCTTCACTTGGTTGCGTTGCCATTGGATTGCTCTCCTGGTTGGAGTCTTTGAACAACGAAGTAAACGGAGAATGCAAAAAATGGGTAAGATATTCAGTTATCAAGGAGTTTTAGTTTCCTGGGGGAGTTTAGTCCTTCCTTATATACAATTACCTTCCTTAAATTAAAGGTGAGCCTCTACAATTACAACAAGCAAGCATATCTTCTTTTTTTCCACTTTTTGGCAGTAGGATTACTTGAGTGTAAAATAGTTTATCCCAGTCCTCTGCTGGTTACCTACACCTTCGTCACGCCTGGATTCCTCTATACACGCCCACAGGACCGAAGGTTCCCCTCTCTGGTTTCAGGGAGCTCTCACGATTCTTCTCCCTCACCTCACCATTCTAACGAGCTCCCTCACTGTAACACTATCTGACCCTCTAGAACAACGTCCCACAGTTGCCGACACCTACTCGACCTCAGGTGACAGCCGGTGTCGGCTCCGACGAGTTTGGCCGAGAAGCTCTGTTTTCGGATCCTAAATTTTCGCCGTTCAAGAGCTTGCTTTTCTCGTTCAAACCTTTATTCATCCATTCCTGAAGTTCAGACGCTCATCCCACGCCTCAGTGGCTGCCATGGAAGCACTGGTTTCGCCTAAAACTGCCCTTGCAGAGACGGACTTGACAGCTCCCTGTCTTGGCGTTTTTCCTTGATTCGAGTCTTCCGCCGGGACTCACCTCACGGAGGTGCTTCGTTGTCGTGCCTTTATCCCGATGATACTCCCACATACAGTGGCACCTCTTGTAATCGTCGCATTGGCCTTGAATAGCCACGGTATTACCCTGCTCTGTTCTGCTCTGTTCTGCTCTGTTTCTGTGTCGCTGCTCCGTTTGCCCTGTTGTTGCGAGTATAGAACGCCCAGCTTGCCACCATCGTTGATTGCTCAAAACTGGAACATTTGCTGGATGGAAAGCAACAGCTAAACCAAATCTGGAGAGAAACAGAAGATAAAAAAAGGAAAACGCACCCAGACAACAGGGAGAGTGGGAGCACTTGGTATATCAGTTCATTTCTTATAATTTCTGCGGAATCTTCACCACTTCTTGTGCACGCACACTTGGTATTGGAGAACTGGGGATGAAGAGAAGAAAACTCGAAATGAAATTTGCGATTCTGTTCGAGAATAAAGACTGTTCCTACACCGTAAATGCTGCAGTAAGGATTACGTAAAGCCACCCGGCAAGGTTCTTAAACTTCTTCGCATGGTCTCTCAAACAACAACAAAAATAAAAAAGAAACGAGGCGGAAGGGAAAGAAATTCTTTTCGACCAACAAGAAAAGTGATTCAGAAAATCACCTGAAAAGATAAACAGCAATTATGAAAGAGGAGATGCGAACAATCATGCCTTTTTTTCGAATCAACGGTCATAACCCACAGTCACAAAGTGATTTTCTAGGATTAATATAAATACTAATAAACATGAAAATATAAAGATCATTTTGTCGGGATTTTTTATTTCCAAAATTACCATCTTCAGTTTGCCAGGTGCAAAGCGCCAAAGTGCCAATCTTTGTCTATAAACAACATGCACTTTTTCTTTTTCTTCCATTCTATTTTCCACCAAATTCAGGACTAATCAGAATTATTATCTATCATGCTAAAGTTTCGCTTTAATTTTATAGTTGAGAGGGAAAAGGATACTGACCTCCTACGACTCTGTATCTATGAGTGCGCGCGGGTGAGAGTGGCAAACTAGGGCCGGGCGTGGCTACATGGTGGTGGCGCCATTGCCCAACCTTCAGCAATGGCTCGACATCCGTCATCGGGCTCAAGCCGAGACAATGTAGAGAGAGGCAGGCAAGCATCTCGCTCACGACCATTGTCATCGCTTGCCGGGGGCACTTTCCTTTGGTAGTACGCATTCGTCGCTCTCTGTGCGCCCACACTCTTGAGTACGTGTAGCGAGCCAAACAAGGTCCGGCCACCCTCGGCAATGGCTAGGGTGTCAACGTACGTGCAATGATAATTTGACCATCACTTCAAGCATTTCTGTCTATTCTTTGAATACAAAAGCTAACATGAACAAGAAAGACATATAATTGAAAATCCATTTGATTAAAATGAGTTTAAGGATGATATCAAGTGATCGGTACAAAAATTAAAGCCTCTGTTTTACGTAGTCTAATTGAAATAAAATTAGGAACCCAACTGATTGAAAAAAGAAAGATAATGGACGATAGGTAATCGATAAATGTTCAGCACCTTTGGTCTTATAATCCCGAATGCAATATCTTAAATGTTCATTTTTTAATGATGATGCTTAATATATGAGTAAATCTATAGTTACTCTAAAAGGAAGAAAGAGAAAGGGCCTGCGCTGATTTCGGTTCTCTTTCTCTCTCTCTTTTTTATTTTTATTTTTATTTTATTTATTCTTCTTCTTTTTGTTGTATTCCGATCCATCTCTCCACTGAAAATCAATTTGCCAATTATGGGTACGAAAATTACTAAAGTTGGATTTCTAGGCGGTAGACTTTTGGCGATCCAAGCATAATTAGCAAAGACGGGCAAGGCCAATTGAAATGGTAACCATGCATTTTAAACAACGGTTGAAATAATACACACACATATATATTTATATTATGTTATTACAAAAATCTCTACCATAGATAAAAAATTATATTGAAGGTTTTCCATTCATGGACAATATAAATTGATTTTTATGCGAGGCTCTCTCGCTCTACTTCTTCCTTCATTATTTTTTTTTTTCCTTTTCCTATAGTTTATGATTCCATTAATCAACGCAGTTAAAAATTTTGTGTGGCGACTTACACAGACATTGAAAGGCAATCGGCAGTGATGTGGCGCCATTTGGTCGCAAAATTATCTTCGGTGGCTAAAGTTACAAGGACGAGGCCATTTGCTAGTGTCTCTCTTTGTTCCTCCATAGGAATTGATTTAGGGTTTTCGCGTTAATGGCGATCGATTCTCTCTCTTAAGGAAGCTTGATGCATTGCTGAAGCCTGATTTGTTTGAAGCTCATTTGCTCGTTGAAGGCGATTTGGGGCGTAGGGCTTAGTATGTTGCTCGATTCTCTCTCCGTCAAGGAAGCTCGATTAGGCCGAGGCTCGTTTGCTTACTAAAGGAGATTTGGGCCTTTTCTGGGGTTTTTCTGCTGGATTCGATCTCTAGAAAGAAGCTTGATTCTAATTCGGTAATTCTCTGAATTTGCGAAGGAACATTTGTTTTTTAGGACATGACATCTAGAACCAAATGAACAGGGATCTTGTTGATGCAAAGATGTAACAGGACGTAAGGCATGAGGGGCATTTCTTCAAGAATAGTTCACGATTGTTGGAGAAGAATCAGAGATGAGAGTTGAATCGGTTGCGGAAGCTCGATTTATTCAAAGTCACCACATCACAGTTTCGTCTTGGAGTTCTCGCATTTCCTCTGGCAGGCTTCTCGACGAATCACCTACTATTTTCCATGTCCATTATCATGCGTATGTTTTTCTCTTACCTTTGATCAGGAGCATTCGTTAGTTGAAGTAGATCAATTCCTGCAAGCTACCTATGTTATGATCGTAACAATGCTACTTATTCTCTCTTTCCAAACATTTAGAATAGCCTAAGTTGTGCTCAGAACTTGGACAATTTGTACAAGTATCAAGTTCAGCTGTTCCAAAAGCAGGATACTCATCTCTTTGCCTGGTAAGGACATAAGCAGGATACTGACACTCTGTTCTTCAACTTTATCTTATTGATAGAGTTCCTTGTGCTTCCTAGTGCCTCAGCTTGTATATTTTATCTTGTAATGGGATTGCTCCCTGCTTATGTGTTTTTCACTTAATAAAATCTTACTTATCAAAGTAAAAAAGAAAAGATAACGTCTGATTATGAGTCGTAATGATGAGCGACTTACTTATCTGAATCTGATGTTGTCCAGCTCGATTCTTCCTTTGATTATGTCTCGCTTTTCCCCAAACCCAATCTTTCTTCATCTTCTCATCTCCGTGTGTGTTTACGTGCGCCGTAGTTCCTTTTGACAATAACATTCTATTATCAAATCTCTTTTGCTTTATAGTGATCTTTCATAATTGTTTGTAGATATTACTAGGGCTTCCCTGAGGTTATTTCAAACTGAGAGTAAACAGCGAATGTGCCTGTTGATCCAGAATGATATAACAAGAATATTATGAATTCTTTGTGGTTGCAGAATTCTTCATTTTTCGGAATAGGATTCTCGGTAGCCACATCTTTTCATTCCAAAATGCTAGAATCTCGGCTGCTTGTTCTTTTTGGCTGTAATCCAAAAAAGAGTTTTTCTACTTGGTGTACAGTTTCAACCCTTTTTGACAATCGAGATGCCTTTAGATTCAATGATGAATTATTATTCAATTGTGGCTATGATAATTGGTCTTGCACACTCATTGTATCAATGAATTGTTTGATGCAAGCTGCAGATATGGAAAATTCAGGAAAAAAAACTAGTTGAATTTAATTTTTTATTAGCTCATCTTGCAAAACTTGAGAAAATATTGGGTACAGCTCTGATTCTACCATCTTAAAATCCGAGTCCACTCACCAGCAAAACATGTTGCCGAGCCCCACCACGCCAGAACTTCTAACACCCTCACTCTCTTGCTTGTCTCTCTCTCTCTCTTTCCTCTCTTCTTTTTTTCTTTATCTCTCCACTCTTGCTCTCTCTCTCTCTCTCTCTCTCCTTTCTCTCCTCTCTCATAGGGGTGAGCATGTCGGATTGCCCAAGTCGAGAACTACCCGAACTGGATTGGATCGGTTAGTTCGATCCTGTTCTTGGAGGGATCGGTCCAGTTCCCAATTCCATAAAAATGGAACCAATGATCGTCGGTCCTGCCGATGGTTCCCGCTCTTTTTGGGGGGGAATCGGAACCGCCGACGGCCCTTTCCCCCTCCGGACTCTCTTTTTAAAAAAAAATATATATATATTTAATTTCTTAAAAAACAATAAACCCTAAAAATAGTAACAACACTAGTATTTTTTGAATTTTTAATTTTTTTACTAAGTGATCGGTTCTATAGGATCGTTCGGTCGGGTCCTCGGTCCCAAAAATTAGGAATCGGTCCTCCCGGTCTGATTCTTGGTTTCTAGGTGGAACTGGATCGAATTGGAACTGATCATCCCTACTCTCTCGTTCACCCTTGCAATGACGCCCTTCTCTCTCCCCTCTACTCTCTTGTCCGACGACCCACCCGCCGTCTCTGCCCTGCCTCGTCCTGTCGCCTCCGCCTTCGCTTCCACCTCGAGGAATCAAGGACATCTACTTCCAACATTTTCTCCGGTAGAGACTCACAAAAGTATCCCCATCCTCATCAAGTGTATTCGGCCTAAGATCATCTGGATCTTTTTCCATGGCGGCGATTGCTCCAAGACCTGCTTATTAGCATCGATAACTCTTAAAAGACGAAACTTTTCGCAGATTCTGCACATATGAAGTATCCACAGTCGCCAGTTAAACCCGGAATGAAGTAAACAATCGTTTGCTAAAAGCACAAAAAGGGTCGCATTAGCTCAACATCGAAGTGCTCCAGTCCTGGAAACTAATACACAAAAACTTATGAATTGCTTCTGTCGTTATGAAAACCCTAGTCCTCTTCTTCCCACGTAAAAGAACCAAATGCAACACAGATACCCACCAAATTTAGAAATGCAGAAAAACAGTTTTCGAAAGGAATCATTAACCCATAACAAGAAAAATTGCAAGCAAAAAGGGGAGATTCGGAACTGGATATGAAAGGTCAAAGCTTCGTGAACCAAAAAGAACCAGAGAAAACAAGAAGTAAGGGAACTAATAGTCTCTCAATCATCTTGTTTAAAAGTTCGGTTGTGAATTTATGTTATTTCATCTGATGTTGGTTTGATGATAATCGGGAGAGAGAGAGCAGGGCGTCATCGCAGGCGTGATCGAGAGAGAGAGAGAGAGAGCAAGAGCGGACAAAAAAAAGGAAAGAAGATGAGAGGGAAGAGAGAGAAGCGAGAGGGTGAGGCTGAGGTTCTGGCACGGTGGGACCCGAATGATCCGTGTTGCCCAATGAGTAGATATGGATTTTGACATGGAATCCGAGCCGTAACCAATATTTTCTCGCGAAACTTACCATTTTACTATTACTTGATGTAAAATGGTTATAGATATTGACAAGCAACACTATGAATTTAAGATCCATTTGTTACATAGCCATCCGTAGCGTTGTATGATAGTTGGTCATGCGCACTTGTTATATCAATGAATTGTTTAAATCCGTTGCATTAAACAAATATAAGCACACTTTCCTTCATTGTGTGATTCTTATTAGTACAAGGCAAAAACTACAATAGTCCAGTCACAGGAAAAAGACCTCTCTGGAAATTCTGTTACATAGCCATCCCTAACTCGATTTGGCACACTATTAAAAGCCACGAAACTTGAAGGCATTTCAATACCCATCCCGGCAAAGCTTATTAGCATGCTTTGCCTATCTAAACACTTCTAGCACTCTGTCGAAGACTACAGAACTTGATTTTTAAGAAATTTCCCTGAAACGAGGGGTACAGCCAGACAACACAGCTTCCACTACATCCCAGAATTCGAGTATCACGTCACGCTCGATTCTCCATTCTATAGTCAACATTAAAAGTGCATTACTTGAACCACCAACTTGTCGAAGAAGTGAACAAATCAAAAGATCATAGCAGACGAGCAACAAAAGTCAACATCAACACGAGAGATTCTAATTTCTCTCATTTTGACTGTAATTGCGGACGAGAAAGTAACTACAGATTTGGTAGGAGATGGATCATCTCGCAGGCCATAAAAGCACAATAAGGGCACTTCTTTGATCCCTGTGGGCCTGTGGCATCGATGCCTTTTCTTTTCCCCACACCCATAATGTATTATTAAGAGCCACACAAAATGAAACACATCGATGCTGAGCAAAGCAAGAGGGTAAAGGAATCATCAGCAGTCACCATGACTAGTTTTCAAACTTACAATCACAATCTTCTAGTCATCTTGGCCTTCTGATCCAACGTTGTTTACAATTTAAGGCAACGAAAGGGCAACGACAGCGCCTCCTTCCCGGATTTGTTGGGGTCCAAGCTGTGTATAGGTTGACATATCGTCCATGGTTACACGATAATGGACAAACGTCATTACTACTCCCAATTGAATCCATTGATAACCGTAGTGAAAAGAAATACTTAAATGGAATGAATTTGATATCATTCCTTCAATTTAGCTAATGATTAGACATCAGTGACTAACAACAAAACACCCTTCCTAGTTCAAAATTACGGAGATCAATAGGAAAAGAACCCTAAAGCCCCAAAATCGATTAAGAGAAACTCAGGTGAATAGCATTGTTCTCGTAACTTCAGCCAATTCAAATAATTTCATGATCAAAATAGTGTTTCACCTTCACTTAAATCCTGTGACAACACATCATCACCGTTGTCCATGAAAGGGTAAATTTGTCACACAATACAAATTTGGGCCTTTTGAAGTAAAAAAGAATTGAGTAAATGTGTTATGGTGAACATAATTTAAGATTTTTGTGACATTTTTTTTTCTATTGTCAAATTGTTCATCTTGAGAGCACCTATATAGAAAAATTAAATATTTAAAAGTTTATTTCTATAATAAAAGTTATATTTCGCGATTGCGCCTATTTGGATAGTCAATCATTTGAAATAATTGCTTATGTTTTTCATTTAAGCTTCTATAAAATAAAAAATAAAAAATAAAAAAGACTGATTTTGAGGTTAAACTATTAAGTTGATGGAACAATTCATCCATCTAAGCTATAACAAGAAAAATTAAATGTCTGAAATGTTATTTTTTAGGATTGTGCATTTTTTGGTAATAGATGTTCAAAATAATTGTTTATATAATATTTAGATTCTATTTGGAAATACCTATAGGCCGGGTATTTGCGAATGATTACCATTCTATTTCTCTACTTTTCTATTTTTTTGTTCTCGAGAGCAAGTCTAGAATAGAAATCCGTTTAGTAATATAATTTCATTTTTCTATTTTCGGGACAAATATTTAGCCAAGAAATAGGTTTGAAACATAAATGAAAGGTAGAAATTTTCTACCTTCCTATTTTGGGAACATAAATGAGAAATAAAAATTCTTATCATTGCTTATTCTCGTTGCCAACTGGCCATTGACCTACCGCCCACTACCCGCCTCCTGCTGCCACCTATTGTCCGCTGCCTCTCGCTACTAGGTCACCCGAGAGGAAATATTTAAGAAAGTCTATCGAAAAAAATTTTGTTCCGAGAACAAAAATTTTGTGTCATTTTCAAACACGTATTTAGCTCAGAAACTTGTCCAGGGAATTAAAAAAAAAAAATCTATTTCCAACCAAAATTGTACTAGGGAATAGAATGATTATCATTCGTGCCCTTAAGTTGAGAGAAGAAATTCTTGCATCTAAATTATAAAAACAAAACTAAAAGAACTATCTTTTTGAAAGTTATATTCCATGAATTGAGCATATTTAGTTACTGAATGTTATATCCATAGGACGAAATTTCAAATTAATCATATCATCTTATAAATATATATCTGGTATAAAAAGTAGGGTAACATAATTTTGCATAGAAATTGCCCACACACTTTAAGGAATTGCCCACATTATCATATTGGCCCGGCCACAATCAACCATAACGAAAACCCATACCCTCAAATCAAATTCGTCAATCAGGTGATCTCGTTCGATGATTATGTCTCACTTCCAAATGTCCTCGGCACTAAAGATGCTCCGCCCATAAGTGGATCTAAACATTTGGAGTAGTAGGGGAAGCTGTAATACAACGAATAAAGCCACAAGGAGAAAGGCCAGCAAAGTGATGGGAATGAGAACCCACTCCACTCTCTTATCCAGCACAATTGTGAGAGTTGCAGCGAAGGCCACCAGCATGAAAGCTAAGGAAAGGAAGAGAAAACCAAGGCCCGCTATGATCTTCTTAGGCAACGAGTATAGAAAATCTTGTGCCTCGTACCGCGAAGTTAAAATGGCTAGGAATAGCAAGATGGCCGTCATGGATGAGAACAAACCTAACGCATCCGAAATTGCGAAAATTAGGAGAGGGTCCTTTCCTAATAACAATGGGACTCCAGTTTTGTCATCATTCCCTCCAGGCACAGTAAAAGCGGCAGCGATCAACACAGTGACAATTAGAGTTGAGACAATCATACATGAATTTGATGTGTCCTTCACCCACTTCTTTGCATTTTCAAGCAACGTTTTGTGATTCTCCACGAATATATTCCAAAATGTTTTCCCCTCGTGGTATTCGTTTCTCATGCCAGGGATAATCCAGCTTTCCACAGCCTACATATAAAACTCACAAATAAGAGTTTCAATAAGTGGATAAAGTACTGAAAATTTTCCAAAAGACTAAGGAGGGAACATCTCAAGGAGATTAAGACTTATCCAGCACTTAGATGCAATATTGCTTGGAGGTCAAGTCCATCTTTGCTAGCAGAATTTCAAGCGTCGCTTTCTTCTGAGCTACCATGATGATTATGTGCTTCATTTTAGTCAAATAATATAGCACTACTTTCTAATAAATGAGATGCTTTTTAATTTACTTATTGCAAATAACAAGTGATTATAAATTGTTGAGGTTAATGATAGCCCAAAACTGTTCAAGTCCATCTTTGCTAGAAATCTCAGAATGAGACTTTTAGTACTTCTACGTGCTTTTTATTTTTTATTTTTTATTTTTATTTTTAATTAAAAAAAATTGTTCGGATACGTGCTTTATTGAACATGTGCTTTGTTTCTAGAGTCATTTGAATCAAAAGTCGAATATTACCTCTTCCGAGATGTCTGTTAAATGCAACTAGTGAAGAGGCATCATTGCGCCATCGTCAAAGGAATGGTCATTCTCTTGATTTCGATGTCAAATTCGATGTCTCAAAAAGACTTCATCTATTGACTTGGGACATGTTGAAAGAAGAAAGGCGCAATATTTCTCCTGTTGGGATGCTTTGTTCAACTATGGTTCTTGATTCATATTCATACTGGAAAAATTAACCAATTTTTCAATCTAATATACAAATATCAATTCAATTCTAAACTTTTTAATTTTACCAATTTAGTCATAAATTTTTGTATAAAATTCTAATGTAGTTCTTTCAATTAATTCCATAAAAAATTGCTAATGTGGTAATCCGTTTATTGCTAGCCGTCCTTTGTGGCATATTGCCACATTATCAATTTTAGACGAAAATTGATTATAAGAACTACATTAAAATTTCACACAAAGGTTTAAGATGAAATTGAAAAAAATTGAGAAATTTAGGATGACATCGCTACGATGATCTAAGATATTCTTCTAAAATCTGCAAATCTGTTCTTCTTAATTCTTGGATTGATTGAAACCTCCAAGTGTCAAAACTTGGCACGGAGGGAAAGTATCAAAAAAGTGACACTTAAATACCAAAATCGGAGCAAAATTGATCACTTAAGTGTTACTTCGGCCAAAATGCCGACGTGGCGATTTCCCGACAAATGAAGTGCAAAATGACATCAAGCATCCAGTGAATAGACAATACAAATACAACGTCATTTTGATTGATTTTAAAAAAAATTAAAAATTAATTTAATTTAATTTAAAAATAAATTTATTTAAAACATTTAAAAATAAAATAAAAATATTAAAAAACTCAAATTAAAAAAAAATTAAATTCGTCGCCGCCGCCCCCGCCCGCCTCCCCTCTTTGGGAAATTTTTAGTTTTTTTTAAAATTTTTAAAGTTTTTAAATATTTTATTTTATTTTTAAATGTTTTAAATTTTAGTTTATTTTTAAATGGTTTATTTATTTTTTTAAAAAAAATATTTTTTAATATTTTTAAAAAAATTAGTTTTTTTAAAATTTAGTTTTAAAAAAACTATTTTTACTTTATTTTTAAATTTTATTTATTTATTTAAAAAATATTTTTTTAAATTTTTAGTTTTTTTTTTAAATTTTATTTTTTAAATGTTTTAAATAAGTTTAGTTTTAAATTAAATTTAATTAATTTTTATATTAATTTTTTTTACGATGTAGCATCAAAATAACGTCATTTTTGTATTGTTCGCCATGTCAATGTGCAAAATGGCGTCGTTTTGCACTTCATTCGCCGGAAAATCGCCATGTCGATATTTTTGCCGGATTTTGGCCGGAGTGATACTTAAGTGATTCATTTTGCTCTAATTTTGGCACTTAAGTGTCACTTTCTAAACTTTTGGCACTTAAGTATCCCTCCGTGCCAAGTTTTGACACTCCAGGTTTCCGTGCCTCGATTGATGTCATTGATTGGGAAGCTGTCAGTCTTTGCCCTCCTATTTCTTACATTAGAACTAAACCCTATCAATCTCTTTATTTATCCCTTATCATCTTTGTATTAATTTGTAGCGCACACGCTCGTTTTGAGCATCCAACGGATGGTAATCAAGTGCATTGCTAGTGGGAGTTATGTCTTCATATTACTTAATTGATTGTTCAAAAGTAAATAAAATAACATCCTCTATGAAAGGATTAACACAATTGATTAGGAAGTAGGGAATTTCCAACTTAGAAACTGAAATTTATTGTTTTATAACTATCATAGTTATATTAGTAAAATTGAAATGCAATTTAATTATGATTAGTCTCAATCGTTTTCAATGCCCCAATTTCTCTAATTAGTCTACCTTATTTTCTATAAATTGTTTTAAGGATGTAATGTTGCTTCTCAACGTACCTTATCAATTTATGTTTAGCATGTGGAATTTAAAAGTTCTATGTACCAACAAAGTGTTGGCTTAGATGACAAACGATTTTCTTCTTGTCATTGTGGTCTGGATTCAAGTCACATGGGAAGCATTTCAGGAATACAGTTCTGGATGCACCTGAACAATATGGCGCAGTCCGCCCTTAAAATCACCCAAGAAGGTAGACCTCGTGGTGCGCAAAATCTTGACTGGATATCGCCCAACCATTATTAAAAAAAAAAAAAAGTTTCTATGTATATTCTCAAGACTATCTAAATAAAGTTCTAGCTATCATATTTTAAGAAACTCATCAAGAAGATAAAATATTTATCATTAAGCGCGCTTATTACATATATGAAATGAAAGACATACCTCAAACCACTGGAGTTCTCTTTGCATTTGAAAAACTGCTCCCGCGACATTATTTAGTGTGCTGAGATTAGGGTAGTACCCTTCTGCTGCGTACTCTACTGCTGCGATCATCATTTCCTTCGAATCTTCCGGTGTAGGCGCTCGGACTAATAACAACTCGTTAGTTGAGTTTGGCTTCAAAAAGAGGCTGAGAGTCCTTTCTTGGCGACGCTTCACAGCAAGTGTTATCAACTTCTTACTATGACGTGAAACCCCCTGTGACGTGAAATAAGCTGAATACATAACTTCACGACTTCACTGATTCCGTTTCCTGCAGCTCGATCCAACAAGTCCTCTTGAAGAAATTGGATGATCTTGGTAGATTTCATAACAAAGATCTTAGTGCAAACTTGTTTTGCCAACTCGGTTGCCGCCTTGTGTCTCAGCTTCTCCTCATGAACTCTCTTGATTATAGGAACTACAAAATGTCAAAAAAAGGAAAAAAGAAAATGTAAAACGAAGGGCGGCAATTGGATTTAAGAAAAAATTTCTCCAGCTCCGGGTCCCATTTTTTTTTTTTTTTCAGACACCAAATTGCATCTAACAAACATCTTACTAATTGTCGTGATTTCGCTCATTCAGAGCTTGGGTTGGCGGGTGGCTAGGAGAACGATCTCATTCTTTGAAGAAAACAAATCTGTTAAGGAAAGCTATTTCGATTTTTTTTCCTCCTTTGGGATTCAGTCCTCAAATGCAGACAGTAAGTTTTAGCAATTGCTGATGCAGAGTACAAAAACGGTATAAAATTATTTCTGGCATTTTCCAAGAAAAGGTTTATATCATGTCTGGATGAAAATAAAATGAATGTGAAAAAAGTAGAAGTGATTGAAGGGTAGTGATTTTGCCTGAAGTTCAAACGACGCTTTATAATGTTAATCATTATTAAGAGAATATAATTATAAGACTTAAGCCGATAGAACACTCTGAAAATAACCACGCTAATAACATAAATCTAGTCAAAGTAAATCACAATAATCTTTGCATATATAAAATTATTTTGGATAGTATTTTTCCAATATGCCTAGCAACTAGCAATATAATAAAAAAAAAAACATATTAATCATGCAATCCACTGTATTGTTATTTATGCTCAGCACAAGAGCCAAACCTTTTTATAAAAGGCTGGATTATAAGAAAAGGAGAAAACACCTTCATTATCTAACCAACAGCTTATTGGCAAAGGCTATATTACTTGGGATGAAATTCTGGGATGCACGATTTTGTTGGGACCCACGAAATTTGCTCCCATTGAAATATTCTTCTATTCCAAGCCCTCCCAAACAAATTATTTTGATTTTTCCTACCTGCTCCTTTTTCTATTCTTCACGCCATTTTAAAGTTGCCAATAAAAGTGTAAATTTTGCATGTTAAATGTGATTAAATGATTAACCCATGCTTTCTTCTGTTGCAACCTTATTTCATAGAGAATGACGCTGGGAGCTTGCGCCCGGTCCCATGTATTCCTTCGTGTTGTATTGAGAAGAAGTAGTAGTCAAAGAAAATAATATTTAGGCTTTAAGCACATACGAAAATACATATGGGGTCATTGTTCTTATTTTTCCAGAAAGATTTACATGCTTGATAGAGATGATGACGCGAACATGATTTCACTAATCAAGATTGAAGGAGAAATCCTAGGTTTACGTAACTCTTATTCCATATTATCTGCTAAGAGCATTTAGCCATAAGCAAGAAATTCCTAGGTTAACATCAAATCTCGCCTCAATTTGCAGTTTCAAGTATTCTTTTTTCACTTTTTTCTAAAAAAATAAAATTGTGCGGCTCTTGCAATTAAAATTTGGAGAATATCCAAAATCTTTCAAAATATAAAAATGTTAACCTAGAAAATCATGTATACTATGTTTGAGTTTGAATAATTTTTTGAAGGACTATTATTAGGTGCGTCACGTTGTAAAGAATATGTTACATATTCAACATTGGATGATTGACCCATGGAAAATTAATTACAAAACTAACTTCAAACACGCAGTGCACTCATCCAACGGTGAATATTTAATGGTTCTTTCACGCAAGCAGGATGCCTAACACAAGTTCTATTCCAAATTATGGCAAAGAATTGGGCGGCAGCTTTTTTCTACTTATAAAGAAGTAAAAAGCAAACAAGCCATAGACTTTTAGTTGGAGAGAGAGGGAGAGAGATAACGAGTCGTTATTAATGACGGTATCTTAATAACATGAAAGCGTACCTAAAATTTTGGCTGCATTCCATAGAGATCTTGTAAGACATTGAAGCGCTACAATCATATTACACAAAGAACACAGTCACTAGATAGAAATCACTATAAGACCTCATGATTAGTTAGTTACATTGTCGGATTAATTAAGTTATACAATACTTATTTACTTGGTTGAATCATATATGGTTCCCAATGGATAGCTAGTCCATAAACTAGTTCGATTTCAGGCCATCGTTCAAGTAAAACCAGGTAAAAGAACCAGAACATATCCTAAAAATAAACAATCATCATTCTTTTGCTAGTACGGAGAGAATTAACCTAAGAAAATTGACTTAAAGTTCACAATCATGAAAGTTCCTAAGGTAATACCCAACAGCAAGTATGCATGCCCACCCGGATCAGAATTTTTGTTTGCTGATGTGTAGTTCAAGTCCCCCGGAATACCTTCAGTTCAGAAACAAAAGAGCAGGTGATGAGCCAGCTGTGATCATCTTGAAGGGAATCGGTAACGAAGGGATGCGAGTACATACATTTGTATATCAATGCTTCCAAAACACTGAACCTGGTTCCGCTGGGAAAGTGAGACTGCATTGATGCCAACAAGTACAATATATTTTTGCCTTCATGCTTTGTACTTATCATGGTCATTAACATAGGATACTGCCCGACTAGATAAAGGACGATATCTGTCCGAATTCACCATCAAAGTTGATCAGGAAAATTAGCTAAGTCTAGAATAAAGGAATAAACGGATGGAATTGAGATAAAGGGTTATGGTGATTTTACCATGATGACCGGCGTAAGTGAGATCCAAAATGAAATCAATCGCAGAGGGACTTCTGAAGGGGTGAGCTGGTCCATCGTCTGTTGTGCTTTTCGCCAGAAACCAAGGAATCTCCTTATGCATAGAAGCTTCCCGAGCAGATACTTCCAAAGGAACACGTCCTTCATTATTGTCAACTTGGGTTTACTTGTAACTAATGCCTTGACCATCCTTATCCTTAGACTCAGGACAGCATAGTGGAGGGCTGTGCGGCCAACACAATCAACCATTTCAAGCGCGTCCGAATGTTGAGACAAGAGCTCAACCAGGTTTTCAACAAATTGGTCTTGTGCACTTAAAGCGGCTATGTGAAGCGATGTTTCAAATCTGCTTGTTATTTTGGCCGTCTTTGAAGCAGAATCTCGTTCAAAAAATAATTTAGCAGCTTCCCAATCACCCTTGTATGCGGCTTCCAACAATGGTCGGTAATAGCGTGTGCCTACAATAGATGCAGACTTTTCAGGCCATTTTGTTTATACGTTTCCCCTTTAGACATTGAGAAGTGTCCCATAAAAGAACAATTTCATGAAGATCTGCCCCAAATATTAATTTCACAATGAAATAACTCCTTTGAGGGATAACGCACCTGGAGCATCGATAGATTGAGGAGCTGATACAACGCTTAAACTAACATCTGTAATATGTGTAGGAGAAAGAGTGAGCACAAAATTCTTCCCATACTAAATATTTTTTTCTCCTATTTTTCTTAGCCAAGGTCAAGGTTATGTTTGTTCAATGATAAAGCAAAGAAAAAGAACCATGAGAAAATGTAAGTTCCAGCATATCTTAAGATGGCTCATATCTAACTTTTTCTCTGTTGGAACATGAACATGTACCTGCAGGTTGTTTTGCATGACTCGAATTTCCTTGTTTTTCACTTGGTTGCGTTGCCATTGGATTGCTCTCCAAGTTAGAGTCTTTCAACAACGGGTAAGGTTAAGAGTTTTAGTCTCCCTAGGTGGAGTTCATTCCTTTCTTATGTATAAGTAATTCCCTTTATAGCAACAAGCAAGCATCTACAATTACAACAACCAAGCATATCCTTTTTTCCACTTCATAGCGGTTGGATTAGTTTAGTGTATGATAGTTTATCCTTGGGAATATAAACTAGACCTTTACTAATGGGCAAGTAGCCTTAGGCCCTAGTGTCACAGATCATTAGGTTTCAGTCCTCAATAATGGAACCATTACTTTAAGATAATTCCATCCCTCTTTCTTATTATATAGATCATTCCTTCCATTTATATCATAATCAAGTTGAGCCTTTAGTCATGTATAGCTATAAGCAAAATGAGTACCTAACTTTTGTCATAAACCCGAAAGCAAAAGCAGAGATGTTCAATTTAATATAAGGTAGAATATTTCTAAAGAGACAGTTTTCATGCAAAATATAGTTATACCATGTAAATTCTCTAATTTTTCGTTTTCATCTCCAAAATTCTCAAAGAAATATGAAAGAAAGCAAAAGGAAGCAAGAAGCGGACGAAGCTTAGGGAGAAATCTTTTTGTATTCCTTCACTTGTAATGAATGTATAGCACTTAGTAATTATATTACAAGATGTACATGAAGAAAAGGCAATAAAATATTACACAAATCAATTTAATATTTCTATCTAATCCCTAATTGATTCTATAATCAAATCAGATCAGAATCAAATTCCCGGCATATCTTCCGGATCTTCAGGCATATCTTCCAACAAAATAAGTTTGGTAGAAATTTTTTTTGTTGTATTTTCTAAACTTTAAACATTAGAACTGAAACGTCCAAATAAAACAGCACGATCAACGATCACTTAACGTTCTATCCACCATGAGGCAAATAGCCTTATCAAGCGACGGACTCATTTTTTAAACTACTTGAAAAACAAGTAGCTCAAATGCCAGCAAAGTTAATGTCTAGAAAACACTACAATACTCCATTCCTTTCATAAAAAAATGTGACAATTCTAGAGAATGTTTTTCAAAAAGACATTTTTCAAGAAAATGATAATATTTTCTGGTGTTTGGTTAAAATCTAAAAATGAACCCGTGCATGACCTTTGTGGACCAGAGCTCAGGTATCAGGGACCTGAGCACGTCGTTTATGGGCCCAAGCTCAAGTGTCGAGGAATTGGGGACATGCAGTATAGGTTTGGGCTCGACCTCGATGGATTCGAGCGTGGGCGCTGGGGGCCTGGCCCAGCCATTGGAGACTTGGTCTTGAATGCCAAGACCTAGGGATCAACACTACAGTTTTCGTGCCCAAGCATATAATTTTAGGTCCAATCATCAGTACTTAATCATATATTTGGAAAATATTTTTCAGTTTTTCAAAAAAGGAAATCATTTTCCTGAATTTAATCATAGGTTGTTTTTGTTAATTAAGAAAATATTTTCTCAAAAAATGTTCTGCGTAACGAATGGGGCATGATCATTTATGTTTAAGGAAAAAAAAAAAACCGATGAACGTGGACCCACAAATATTGATCAGAAGAAGAATGATTACCTTTCGGGGTCATCTGAAATGCTTCGGGAACGTGGACCCACAAATATTGATTTTGTCATCCAAAACTCCATTGCCGAAAATCCCGCCGAAAATCCAAGGAGTGCAGGTCCTTCCTTGTTGGTGGGAGATACGTTAGGTTCCATATCCAATCTCTTCTGCCTATATTCCAGCATGTTAATCTGCAAAAAGTAACAAACGAAAGATAATCGTGGATAAACAACAATGGTGTTTTATCTTCATTAACGCCTCGACCACACCTCAAATGTCCTGCTCCTCATTTCATTAACACATACCATTGTGGTGAGTGCCTCACACTATTCTTGGAAGCATGCGCGCATGGAAAATGCACAAAAAAGAAGAAGAAAAATCTAACAATTTTAAATTTTCCCCCTTTCTACTCACCAAAAAGAAAATTTTCCAAAATTTCCACTCCAATTATCTTTCCCCCCATTTTCCCCAATTGCCAAACAGAGTCATAACGCACATAAAGCTACGACAACCAAGCCTTCACCCATTAGATATAGTCATCTCGAAGAAACCATTTGTTTATTAGACTCTAGCTCAATTCCGTGTAACGTGTAATATTGCAATATCCGGACTATCGAAGTCCTAACTTGGCCTGATTAGGAAGACCATTTCTTCATGGAGTATTATATTATTCGTGCAATACAATGTATAGCTATTTATGCTCAGCAGGAGCAAAAACTTTTTCTTTCTCCATTCTATTGTCTCTAACAAAATCAAATTTCCACATGAGGTCACATAATGGAAAGTGATGTTTGAGTTTACTTGTTACACCCCAATGACATAGCGAATAGAGTTAAAATTGACTCTATTTTAAAATCACTTTCAATCTGATAAAAATACGCAACACTCTATGCTTCTTCTTTTTTTTTTGTTCTTTGACAAAAATAGAAGAATTAGGGGCAAGGATAAAGGGTATTACACGTGCATACAAAAGTTGGGTGAAGATGACAAATGCAACTATGGGCAAAAGTTGTGAAAAGTTTTTGGAATTAAAGGACTTTTTTTTAGCGGTCAGGTGGTGTTTGGGCTGATTTTGTGCACTTCCAGTAGTCCACCTTCTTGACTGATCTTAAAAGCGTCACATATTGGCCTAATGTATTTAGGATCTTATTTTCTTAAGTGCTTCCAACAAATCTGGACTACAGGATTATAAGAAGAGGAGAAGACTCATTTATTATCTAATCAATAGCTTATTGGCATAGGATATATAAATTGGGTTCGAATTATGGGATGGACAATTTAATGGGACCCACAAAATTCACTCACACTAAAATATTCTGCTAAACAAAGCTCTCCCAAACAAATTATCCACCTTTTCGGGAGGGTTGGGGTGGGGACGAAGTAGTTTCAGGAGTGGGTTTCGACTCCCACGCCCTATAAGGAGGCATGGCAAAAGTCTAAGAGTGAGAGTTAGAATAGGAGTAGAGTAGGACCGACAAAAAAAATAAAATTATTGCCAAATAAAAGGGTAAATTTACTATATTTATTGCGATTAAATGGTAAACCCATGCGATCATATATTGCAACCTCATTTTAGAGTCAATGACGCTAGAGGCTTGCCCTCAGTCCCATGCTCAATTTCTGCACCCGCTCAACGTATTCTTCTGTGCAGTATTGAGATGAAGTAGCAGTCCAAGAAAATAATATTTAGGTTATCATCAAATCTCGTCTCAATTTACAATTTCACGACTCTTGCAATTAGAATTTGGTGAATATCAAAAGCCTTTCAAAATTTAAGAATATTAGCACATGAAATCATATATAACTTAGTTATAGAGATGTGAAAAAATTGAATTACTAAACAAACTTTAACACATATGTTACTCATCCACTGATAAATTGCAACGGTTTCTTTTTTCAATACTGGCAGTGGGCCTAACACAAGTTCTTTTCCTAATAATGGCAACGAATTAAGTAGGAGCTTTTTTCTACTTATAAAATAAGTGAAAAACAAGTAAGCCATAGACTTTTAATGAGAAAAATACCAAAATAGTCTTAAATCCATTTTATTTGTCCAATTCAAGCCTAAACTTTTTAATCATGTTAATCAAGTCTTAAACATTTTCACGTTTTGCCAATTGAGTTCATTTGACTAATTTTAATTAGAAATTACTGACGTAGACACCGACCGTCCTATTTAGCATGACGGAAGCTAACATGGATATTTTTTTAATTGTATTTCTGTAATTTTTTAATCTTGTTAATATTTTTTAGGTTTTTTTTCCATTTTTTGGTTTTTTGGATTGAGAGCTGGTGAGGGCTCATGGCCCTCATTGTGGCCGGCGGGGGCTTGCCAATCCTCCCTTGATGCCCTTGGCAGCCACCGCAAGAGCGTCGCAGCCCACACCCGGACCTTTTTCGATATTTCTGCAATGGATGCGAACTTTTCAGGCCATTTTGTTAATATGTTTTCCTCTCAGACATTGAGAAGTGTCCCAAAAAAGAACAATTTGACAAAGCTCCGCCTCAGATGTTAATTTCACGATGCAATAACAATTTTGAAAGATAACGCACCCGGACCGCCTCTGGATTGAGAAGGAACTTATCCAACACTGTACCCGAACATCTTCAATAAATGCAGGAGACAGAGTGAGCACAAAATCCTTCCCATACTGTACCTGCCTGGTGGTTTTGCTTGATTCGAATTTCCTTGTATTTCAGTTGGTTGTGCCATCACAGGTTTGCGCTCCTAGTTAGAGTCTTTCAACAACAAAGTAAACGAAGAATGCAAAAATGAGTGAGATATTCAGTTATCAAAGAGTTTTACTCTCACTAGGATGTTGATTCCTTCCTTTTATACAACAACCTCCCTTAAAGTAAAGGTGAGCCTCTACAATTACAGCCAACAACCACATCTTTTTTCTTTTTTCTTTTTTCTCACTTTATAGCGGTTGGATTACTTGAGTGTAAAATAGTTTATCCCTAGGATTATAGACTAGTCCTATGTTGGTGGGCAAGCAACCTTATGCTTTTGTGCCACAAATCATTAGGTTCAGTTCCTAGTGATGGAACCATTACTTTAAGGTGACTTCATCACTCTTTGTTACAATAAGGTTCATTCATTCCCTTTACCCCACAATCAAGTTGAGTCTCTACCAAGCTAAGTTGCTTCTTTTCTTGAGCTCCAAAAAGCTATGCAAGCAAAATTTAATTTGAAAGCCTTTAGCCATATAAAGCTCTCAGCAAAATGGGCATCTCACTTTCGTCGAGCCCCAAAGCAAAAGTAAAGAACTTCAATTTGATTTAAGGCAGAATCTTTCTAAAAATACAGCTTTTGACCAAAATTAGTTATGCAATGGAAATTTCCATTTTCTAGCTTTCATCTCCGAAATTCTCAAGGAAATACGTTTGGTAGAAATTTTTGGTTGCTCAGTTTTCTAAACTTTGAACCTTAAAACCGAAAACAACCAAAATTGACTTTTTTTGTACAGTACACCAAAAAAGTTTTCATGATTTTCATTATTGTTGAAAACTCTTGTTTTTTTCACTCACCAAACATATTATCAAGATAATAGAAGATGTAAACAAAAAGCATATTTCATTAGAAAATTTTTGTGAACTAAATATTTTGGGGGAAATTGTCTAATATGTCCTAAATCTATGGTACAGATGCCTAGTTTGCTAATTTAGTTATAAATATTCATAAAATTCTAATGTGGTCGGTCCAGCCTATTTTCGCAGAAAATCTTCTTTCTGAAGCTCCCTCTCACGGCTGGCACTCCGGAGCACCTACAGAGATGAGCCACACACCTTCCTGCACAGAGAGAGAGAGAGAGAGAGAGAGAGAGACCGGTTCTCTCCCTCTCCTGAGCTCCACCTTCCTCGCCCCTGGATTCCTCTACACATGCCAACAGTCTCTCTGTGCTTTTTTTTTTTTTATCTCTCTATGGGCTGGGTCCGCCTCTTGTGGGCCCAGCTAACATTAATAAAAGAAAAGAGAAGGAATCAAAAGTCAAATGCAAAAAGAACAAAGAAAAGAGTTGGGTACATCTACTTTTCTTATCTTATCAGAAGAGGAGAGAGAAAAACGGAGAGTACACCGAGAGGGGGACACCGAAAGAGCTTGAAGAAGAAGGGAAAAGAGGGCTGCTACTTTGCTGTCTGGATTCTAAGGCCAAACTTTGACGGAATTAGCTCAAATTTGAGTATATTATTCGTGCGATTGAGGGCCACGAGTTGGTCGATTTCGTTCATTGAGAACCCCTCCAAAATTTTTCAATTACAGTTAGAGTTTTTTTGCTTCATTTATTATAATCCACATTTATGGTGATGAAATATCATTGTATTATTAGTATTAAGTCTTTAGTGTGTGATTACAAAAGAACACTTCATGTATCCTTCTTGATGATTAATAGAAGTTTTTGGGTGGTCCGTGATTTTTTCACATTGGGTTTCCACGTAAAATCTTGATGTTGTTATTGATTTTGTCTTCTTATCATTTTGGCCTTATACTTACTTATTATAAGGTTGTGATGATTGGTTGTTACTGGAGCTAAGTTGTTTTCGGTCAGTTTAGTTTCTGTGGAAAAATTAATCTTGGATTGGGTTTAGCTCTTGATAAATTGTTGCCCGTTCTCCCCAACACTCTCGAGCTCTCCAGCAGCATCAGGGAGCTCTCATGATTCTTCTCCCTCACCTCTCTGGGCTCCCTCACTGTAACACCAGCTGAGCTGCCAGAACAATGTCGCCACCGTTGCCGACACCTACTCGACTTCAGGCAATCGCTGGTGTTGGCACCGACGAGTTCGGTGGAGAGGCTCTGTTTTCTGGATGTTGAATTTGTGGAAACGTGATACAAGTATAAATCACAAAAACTCACTTTCCCTCTTGCGATATTTTTCTCATACCACAATACAACACTTGGAGCAAACTACCACCTGCAATGCTCGGAGTACATCGACTCCTACAAATACTCAACTCTTTTTATTTTCCTTACACTCACGGACTGATTCCCATCTCTATATCTGCGAGACTCTCTAAATCTTGAAGCTTTCTCTGGCCTCTTTACTTTCCTCTCATGTCTCTACGTCGACTGCTCCATGATTGTAGACCAACTTGCTCCTTAAGGAAATTCCACAAAAGACAAAAGCCACCGTTTACAGCTGTTCAGGAAGCCGGCAAAAATGGCTCCTAATCTGGACAAGTCTAGAGAGAGAGAGAGAGGTGGTGAAATATCAAATATCGGATCCTATATTTTCGGCGTTCAAGAGCTTGCTCTTCTCGTTCAAACCTTTATTCATCCATTCCTGAAGTTCCAGTCGCTCGTCCCACGCCTCAGTGACTGCCATGGAAGTGCTGGTTTCGCCTAAAAGTGCCCTTGCCGAGACGGACTTGACAGCTCCCTGTTTTGGCGTTTTTCCTTGATTCAAGTCTTCCGCTGGCGACTTGATTTTCTGCTCTGTTTCTGGGTCGCTACTGCTGTGGTTCGCCCTGTTGTTGATTAGAATATGAACGCCCAGCTTGCCACCATCGCTGATTGCTCAAAACTGAACATTCACTGGGATGGAAAGCAAGAGCCAAACCAAATCTGGAGAGAAACAGAAGATACGAGGAAGAGATATGACACAAAGAAAACTGGGAGAGTGGGAGCCACGAAAATTCATCATCACTTGGTGTTTACGAAACCCCGCTAGAATCTCCATATTGTCTGAGCCTCAGTTGGTTGGTTGTGGCTGTAGAAGCTCCAATCCAAGTAGTCTACCTTGAATACTCTTCGGCCGTTGATAAAATCGCTGTTTGTTCTTTGCCACTGTATAATATTAGGCTATTCAGTCAAGCCAAATCACGTCTTGTTATTGTAGAGCCTCTAAAATCGCGCAGTGGCCTCCATGGCATGTTGCCAACATCAACTCGCTTCAATACCATCAGGCCGTTTTTTGTTCGGTTTGATTTTCAAAGTCGATCACATGTCCGGATTTTCATCTCACTATGCTTTCCCAGTTCTAGTTAGCTGAAGTTGAAGAGAACGCCAGACATCACAGATGATGAAATGAAAGCCATTTTGCTGCCGCTACCGGCGAAATCACCAGCTCGGTTTCCGTGCATGTCGAAATCCCGGAACACTAAGCTCACCGACCCCTCCTCCTTCAGGTCCTATTGAAACCTAGAGAATATTCGATTTCGCCTTACTATCACTTCATCAATTGCCGGTAGTTTTTATCGTAATCTTTTTCAATTGCACGTAAAGGTGCATTGAAAAAACCAGTGAGTTGTACTCGATAAAACAGCGGTATAAATTCCTGTTATGGGATTGAATCATGGGCAGAGAGCACTTGGGGACGATTTGATTCAGCTGTGGAGAACGCAACACAAAATCAAGAGACCTTGGCTGAAAGCATATCCAATAGAGAAGACAAATGACGGAGGGGATGATCCGTTCGCTTCCCCCGTCTCTCTCGAGAGCATTGTCTGTTATGCCATTTCACTTTCTCAGCGGAGCTAGGCTCGACCTCCGGGAGAGATTGCTATGCAAATTTCAGCACTTCTACTGATTTTCTACTCGAATGTATTTGATACGGGCGACTCATAAGATCGGACACGTCCGCCTGCTCATTTTCTATCTGAAGGTACTCCGGTGGAGTTGAACTACATGCCGACTTGGGTGCGTAGGATCTTGCCAGAGAGTATTTATATATTTATATAATTTTGATCACCTTAGGTTCACTCTTTTCCCAGTTTAGCGCCTAAGTTGCTTGCGCTAATAATACTTGCGAATGAGGTGCTCTTTGGTTTTTTTCATTCTTCTCCTGATAAGTAGTTATATAAGTAATGTGAAATATTAGCGCATACAGTGTGAGTGTAACTTTTCTTTTTCACAAACAGTCTTATCCACCATTGATTTAAGAGTTTGAACCGCTTACTATCTCTCCTAACCATCAAAATCAACAGTGTATAAAGCCGTATGTGGAAAATTTTTCTTTTTCTCTGCCGGTGTCTGCTATAATTACTGTATTAATATTTCTATTTATAATTTATTAGCTGGAATGGAAAATAATATTGCATGTGAATTAGGGGTGGCAATGGGACTGGGCAGGTGCACGATTGCAAAGCGGATGCGGGCGATTGCATCCTGGTTCCACTATTCTTAAAGATGCCCTATCATAGGCCCATTTCCTGCGCAGGGACATCTACGAGCTCCATCCCCAACCCCCAGCAAGAATGCGGATTTCCCCGTCACACTTGCCCTCCTTGATAATAACTTCAAGGTTAAAATTTATTTCTTCAACAAGCCTCTCAAAAAGTTTTGCAAGTTGAAAAAAATCATTTATGCAAAAAAAACGAATTTGGGATTCTTAAATCCTTTAGAATATAATTTAGTTTGAGAATTTGCCGTGATAAATTGATGAGAAAAGGGAATGGAGTATTGAAAGTATTCATGTTATATTAAAATCTGTGTTGAAAACTTTAAACTAAAAATAGTTTTCAATTTCCATAGTCGTCGCCAAAGGGATTTTGGAGTTTGATAGGATGTAGAGGTGTTGTTACTGTGGAGAGTCCGTTGCATTGAGAATGTTGTGGTATCCACTCTTTCTTGTATAGACTCCGACTTATATAAAGGAACAAGGTTAATACTAGAAATCTCCACCATTTAGATAGGACGGCTCCACTTAGATAGAGCAATAATAACTTTCGTATCTTGGCAATGAAAACCGGATGAGCAGCGAGTGTGAACTCCATACCTCCGAGATAATGTCACGACATTCAGCTTCGTCATTCCAGGTAAGCTTCAAAATGAAAAGGCTTAGTGTGTCTTTTATAAGTGGCTGAAGTGTGTATGATCAAAGGGCTATGATCGGAACCTACAGCAGGTAGGGCGAAAACCTCTGCTACAGGAAACATAAGGCGCCAATCCATTGAACACAATGCTCGATCCAGTCTTTCCTTTACAAGCTCTTCACCTTCTCTATTATTTGTCCAGGTGAATTTACACCCTTTGCTCTAGTTCCATAAGCTCGCTATCATTAAGGACAGCACGAAAAGATAACATCCTAGATAAGTCCATGCAGTCGTTTGCCAAACTTCTCCCAAGGATAGAGAAAATCATTGAAATCTCCAGCACACAGCAAAGGGAGATGATTCATACGGCTAAGCATCCTAAGTTCATCCCAAAAAACCTGTCTTTGTTGATAGTTATAAGGAGCATGAAGACATATAAGGCGAAAAAATCTGTCTTCCTGGACGATCCTGCAAGTCATATCAACCATATGTTGTGAAGAACGGTCCAACGTTGAAGCTTAACCTCGAGTTTTGGTTTCCATCAAAAAAAGACTATATCGGGCTTTTCTTTGGCCGTCATGGCCTTTAGAGCTGAATGTCGGTGGCATTAGGCCAAGTGATTAGCTTCATTTGTGGGGTGGTGGCCGCATTTGAGGGCCAGCCACCATAGCCCAAGTATCATCTTCCCCTGCTTCACGCACAGGAGTATCCAGCAAGTTCCCTTCATCCAGGTCACGAATAACTACTCCCTTTGTGTCATATGGCGCATATCGTTTCTGTTTTTTAGCCACACTTACCTTTGGTGGCTGTTCAGAACTCTTGGTTTTCTTGTATTGTTTGAAATCCAAGAATCCCCTTCATCTTATGGCGGGAATTAATGTATGAAGACGAGTTCCTTCCACGTTCGGCTCTTGATTGACTTGACATTCAGCTGCTTGAACTCCATGTTCGGAAAGAAGCCCCTGTGGCAGCAGCTATTGGTGGGGGCAAGAGTGGGATAAGCGGCAGTTGAGAAGGGGCGTCTCGGGTTAAAGGTAATGGCCCAACCTTAATAGTCAATCCATACCAATTTCCCCTCTATTCGAATAAGCTTGCCTGTTCTTAAAGGTTCCTGTAATTTCAGTTCAACCCTCGCTCTAGCAGTCCGTGAAGAAAATCCCTCTTTGGGATCAACGCGCACTTCTAATACCCTACCAATATGTTGCACTGCCTTGACAATCATCATTCGAGTTGTCCATTCTCCGAATGGAATTTAGCTATATAAAAGCCATCTTCACGTTGTGAAATTTCTACCCGTTCAGTTCGCCATGCTTTCTTAATTGTATTCTGGAACGCCATGAAGTTTACAGTTGGATTCGATAGAATTCGGCACACCAAAATTAAACCACATTCCTCTAATTTTGCAGGTGAGGGTTCTTCATCCTAGGAGTCTATTTCCTGCTCTGTTGTAAGTCTGCCCGGTCTTTAGGCGATCAGCATCACTATGTCTTTGTCGAGTCCATTACTCGAGGATATCAAGTAAAGATAAAAGGGCAAGCAGAGTTTTGGTTGAAGCGAAGAAAAACAAGCTGCTAAAAAAATCTGTGTTGAAAATAAGGAAACTTTATATTACTAAAGTAATACGACTTATATAAAGGAACAAGGTTAATACTAGAAATCTCCACCATTTAGACATAGGATCGCGGGTCTAGATGGGTTCATGGGGAGGGGCCAATCATATCTATCCCCACCCCGCCCCATATGCAAGGCAGGAAAATTCTCCCCATCATATGGTAGTTAATCAGCATTTCGAGCTTAATATTTGTTTTTTAATGAAGTGATTTATATATCTAAATGAACGAGTATGTTGTTATTTGTCAATATTTGCAACAAATTCTTTCATGCCTTTGTAAAATTTTGTGAAACTGCTACCAACTACTCTAACCTAAAAAACTAAAACCGATAGATGAATGCATTCCTTTAATATTTTAATATTGCTCCTCACACGTAAGTTAGATTTTGGTCTAATACTAAAGAGTGGAAATATATACTAGAGGAGGCAAATAAGGGATTTGGAAAAATTTGAATTCAAAATTTCCTATTTTGATACTTATTAAATTTTGCTGGAGCATTGTAAATTATTTTAAAAACATATGCTGTCACATTAATGTGTCGGTTATTATTTAAATATTCTTATAACTTGTGTTTCTCACATGGTAGAAATTCTTAGATTGGAGTTTATGGTTTCATATACATACTCGTGTTCTTTATATTCTTTATATTTTGTAATAAAGATACTACTCTTGAATATTTGGACATTCCATAGTCTAATTACAAATACTACTTTTTATATATTACAAATCAGCTTAATATAATATTGACAAGGTATATAATCTATCATACAGTCCCTTCTGAGAAAACAGATTGATTCGAGTCTTCTGCCGGCAACTCACTTCACGGAGGTGCTTCATTATCGCACCTTTATCCCTGATGATACCCACACATACAGTGGCACCTCCCGCAATCGTCGAATTGGCTTCGAATAGCCACCGCCACAGTGTTACTCTGCTCTACAAGACATTTCTTTATCGGTAGATGACTGGACACGAATAAATCATATTATATTTCTCTTTTTCCATCGTTTGAACAAAACAAATTGCTATGCAAGACATTTATTTAATGAAAAATTTTCAGATAATGATATAGCTTCCTTAATTTAACAGTTCACATATAAAATGTAGCTGATAACTTACTTTGTATGAGAAAATTTTTTATTCCTTCTCCTATGATTAGTTTGAAATTACATAAATATCTTGAAAGACGCCAACATTTTTAGGAAATTGATTTTCAAATAATTGATTTTTTACGAAATAAACAGAACTTAAAAGCATCAAAACAATGGTCACCCCATAGAGGGCGTTACAATTCTGAATTCTTTGGTCACAACACTAGAGATCACCAAACTAGAACAGAAAAAAATGAATTGAGGAAATCTGGCCCACTAGTACTTGGCATCAACGAACAGCACATCAATGACACAATTACACAAACCGGGACATACGAACAGCAAGCACGCACGGAATAGACATAATTCGCAACACAACACATCGGCACGAACACAAACAGTGAGCGCATCAGCAACTCAACGCATACGAAGATGAGCCAATCAGTAACACTGCCCACCCAAAATGAATGCGTATACGATGACTAGAGCAGCAGCTCAATGCTCTTGCAGCATGCACTCAGTATTCAAGCTATTAGCATTCGTTCAATATGCTTGCGATTTCAACACATACAGAGAACAAACCCGCAATATTTTTTCATTATGTCTTTGCAATTGGGCACAATAAACATAGACCAACATATTGTGAAGCATAAGAAGTAAATGTGCTCGGATCAATTCATTTTCTTTCAAGATGCCCTGTCTAAGTTCTGGAATACTTAGTTATCAGATTCACCTGATGTACACACCGGATATGCATCTAATCCGAGAACTTCAATAGCAAATCCTAAAACGAATAGCTACTAAATTCTGAAATGAAAGGAAACGAAATACAAGTAAAGTGTATGCAACAAAACTAATGTATCGATCAAGCAAAGGGAAGCTCTCAAGCAGAATCTGAATCGAAACACACACTGATCTAGTTCAGGAATTTTATCAAACAGGTGGTAGATATTTCTGTCAAAGGATCTAGATGCAGAAATAAGGGAGAGATCTTATCACAAAGAGGCAACGCAGCATGCTGAAGGTCATCAGGAAATCCTCAAACGCGACCAGGTTTCACACTGGTGAAATTGAGTACTCAGTCTTTACCTTCGACAGAAACAGAGTATGTGGATTTACCTTGACGAAGAGTAATAGATAACTGTGATTGGTAATCAAATGAGAGGAGTGAAGCTTCAGGAATTGTAGCACCAAAGACTGGAACAGGCTAAAGGAGGAAGGATAATCAAGCACTTCGATGAAGTTGGCTAGAAAACGGAAGCGAACAGAGCACTTCCCGTGGCTGCGAAGCTGGTAGTGTTGGGGAAGTGGCCTGCGACGACAATTGGTGACAGAGAGAGAGGTAAGGATGCATAGAGGAAATCGAGAGAGAATCACACTGAACATGAGAATTCCTTCCCTCTACTCGCTGCTTTATTCTCTAAGGTTCAAATGCAAAGAGACCATGGTGGTCGGCGATTGGAGACGAGCAGCGGCTACTGGTGGAGTGGAGGGGGCTGAGTATGAAGAGGGAATGGCGACCTAGAAGCTGCTGGAAAATGATGACGCGAGATAGAATTGGCTGAGCTCTGTGTATGTGTGTCCTCTCTGTTCTATTCTACCCCGCCGAATGCAGACGTGTATAAGATACGAATATGTGGAAGCGAGGCTGCAGTGAGATGGGCCCAAATTTTATTTAGTATTTTTTTTACTATTTTCATATACTTCTTATTTTCACAAAAAAATGCGTGTTTAATTTGCCGACAAAAATTCAGGCATCAACGAAAGGACTTTTACTCGTGTACTTCTCAAATGGAAAATTTATGAGAAAAATGTTTTTATATTGACAAGAAAAGAGATTCATTCAATTAGAGATAGAGAAGTAACGTGAGTGACAAGTAATGTTATGTACTCATTGGTTTATTGGTGGTGTAGTGCTCCAGTGTAGTTAAGTAAACTTGCAAGATAGAACTTATAAACATTCCCGTATGGATTGGACCTTCTTTGCCACTTTTGAGATAAGTTATGAATATGCTCAACAACTATTCAGTCTCTATCATCTACAGATACAGATTGGTTGCAACCATTAATTTCAAAATTGTCTGTGGCGGGGTCATCCCAATGCACACGCACCCAGGCGGCACGGAGGTCCTCATCATCCTTCGAGGGCAGATCTGTGCCGGGTTCATCTCGTCATGGGCAAACACCATCTGCTTGAAGGACCTCAACAAAGGGGATAGCATTACCACAGGGGCTATTGCACTTCAATTGAATGCTGGTAAAGGTCAGCACTTGCCACAGTCAGCTTCAGCAGTCCGAGTCCTGGGCTTTGCTCTGTTCGCCAATAATCTTCCTTCTGAGTTGGTGGAGGCCACCACTTTTCTTGATGCCCAGGTTAAGAAGCTAAAGGTGGTTCTTGGCGGCAATGGCTAAGTGGCTAATTTCATTTTCGTCGAGAATCCATCCATTAACAATCACCACCTTTTCAAGCCTCTTCATTGTTATTTTATTTTTGGGCGAAGTATGAATATGACAGCAAAATGCTACATCGTAAATTGCATAGGCAAGCTGATTTATAGATATTTAATTTGGAATTAATCCCGCCATGGTCTGACTATCCACTATCTACAAGTAGCAACCTTTCTGCAGGCCGATTATGATAATTTAAATTTTCAGAAGTTCAAATCATCGAAATACAAGCATTGAGACGCTCAGTATAGTTGGAAGCAAAATCGTCCAAGATTTATGGCCAAGAAGAGAACTTTTACGTGGCAAGTGTTTATAATGCTTGATAATTAAAAATAAACTAGGACAATAATACCAACCTCCTACAACTTTGTATCAATGAGTGCGTGCACAAGGGTGAGATTGGCAAATGAGGGCCGGCGAGGCGCTATGATGATCGTGCCATTGCCCAACCAACAAAAAATGGCCCGGCATCCCTCATCAAGCCAAGGCACAATAGAGAGAGGCGAGCAAGGATCTAACTCGCGACCATTACACATTCCTCCTCTCCGTGCAACCACGGTATTGAGTGCGTGATGTTCTGAGCCAGACAAGGGTCCAGCCACCCTCAGCAATGGCATAGGGTGGCAACGTGACATATGGTGATAATTTGACTATCATTCTTTTAATATTAAAGCCAACAAGAACATGAAAAAAAACATAAAATTTAAAAATCAAATCGATAATGAGAGTTTAAGGACGATATTAAGTGATCGGTAGAGACCAAGGAAGAAAGAGAGAGGGCCTGTTCTGATTTCGCTTCTCTCTTTTTACTTGTCTTTTTTTTTAAGGATTGATGGAAAACATCTCCCCACTCAAAATCAGTTTGCCAAATATGGGTTCAAAAATTAGTTAAGTTTGGATTTCTAAATGGTAGAGGTTGATCCAAGTTCGCTTTTAGCTATGTGAGATAGTTAGCAAAGACGCGCAAGGCCTTCTCTAACTTTCCCTCATAAATTATCCTTGTTGGGGACCATCAATATCTCACTGTTTTGGTAGTACACCATCTCTACATTATAAAGTAAATACGATACTATTCTCAATTTTGGCCTGAAATTTCCAAAAATAGCAAAAACTGAAAATTAATAAAAAATAACCATGTACTTTAAACAATGGTTAAATTGATAATTGACAAAGATCCACATAAAAATTATGTTATCACAAAATTCTCTACCATAGATTAAAACTTAAATTCAAGCTTTGCCATCCTCGGACAATTTAAATATTGATTTGTTTAGTAAGCCCTATAGCTCTTCTTCTTCCTTTATTAACTTTTTCCTTTCACCGACCAAAAAAAAAACCTTTTTCCTTTCTTCTATCTTTAGGGTTCCGTTAATGAACACCCTCACAAATTCTATGCGGCTGCTTACGTGGACAACAGGAGGCAACGGATTGTGACGTGGGCTAAAGTGAAAGCGAAATGACGCCGTTTTGGGCGAAACGACGCCGTTTTTGGTCGCCAAATTATCTGTCGCGGCAAGTAACAAGAACGACGCCATTAGCTTTGTGTCTATCTCGGTTCCTCCACAGGAATCGATCTGGGCTTTAGGGTTTATGCTGATTGATTCTATCTCTCCAGGAAGCTCGATGCGTTGCTGAAGCTCGATTTTGTTCAGAGCTCATTTGTCGGATGAAGGTGATTTGGGGCGGCGATGGCCGGTGTTTTGGCCAAGAGGCTCTGTTTTTGGATCCTCTATTTTCGCCGTTCAAGAGCTTGCTCTTCTCGTTCAAACCTTTATTCATCCATTCCTGAATTTCCAGAAGCTCATCCCCCGCCTCAGAGACTGCCATGGAAGCGCTGGTTTAGCCTATAACTTCCCTTGCAGAGACGGATTGACAGCTTTCTGTTTGGCGTTTTTCCTCTATTTGAGTCTTCGGCCAGCGACTCACTTCATGGCGGCGCGGTATGGCTCTGCTCTCTTCTACTCTGTTTCTGCGTTGCTGCTGTGGTTCGCCCTGTTGTTGCGAGTATAAAACGCCCAACTTGCCAGAATCGCTGATTGCTCAAAACTAAACATTCGCTGGGATGGAAATCAAAAGCCAAACCAAATCTGGAGAGAAACAGTAGATACGAGTAAAAGATAACACACAAAGAAAACGGGGAGAGTGGCAGCCATGAAAATTCGTCATCGTTTGCCGTTCACGAAATCCCGCAAGAGTCTCCGTATCGTCTGAGCATGAGATAGGTGGTCATGACTGTAGGAGTGCCAATCGAGGTATTCTACCTTGAACATTCTTCGGCCGTTGATAAAGTCGCTGTTTGTTCGTTACCGCTGTGGATTACTAGGCCAACAGAGTTGCGCTATTCAGCCAAGCCAAATCGCGTTTTGTTATTTTGGAGCCTCTAAAGTCGCGCATTGGCCTCCATAGCGTGTGGCCGACATTAACTCGCTTCAATACCATCAGGCCGTTTCTATTCCGGTTGAGTTTCAAAGTCTATCACATGTCCGGATTTTCATCTCACCATGCTTTCCCTGTTCTAGTTAGCCAGAGCTAAAGAGAACGCCAGACATCACAGATGATGTAATGACCGACATTTTGTTGGATGTATCCCCTAAAGCTACTATGTAATAGTTACATATTAGGGATTTTAGTTGTACTATCATTATTATTATTTAATTAATGGCAATGACGTATTTATTCATTTGTCCAATTATTTTATATTTATGAATGATTCCATAAAATCAGTTGCAACTAGACCTATTCTTGAGACGTCAAGAATATATGTGACGGGTTCATAGTTAGACTAAATCTTTAAACCGTTCCTAGTCAATGGATTATTGAGTGGATATTTATAATCCTGTTGAGACTGGTGTGTTCTTAACTTCACCATTAAGTATTGGATACTTAAGGGAATGATAAGGCACATGTCATTGGGTATTATGATGCCTGAGCTAAAACACAGATGTTTGTATTAGACAAGTTTACTGAACATGACACATATAGAACGATTAGCGACATGGAAGCTTTTAGCGTTGTCAATGTCTAATTGTTCATGCTTTGGTCTTGTGTAAATATTCCTTAGACCTAAGGCAAGTGTTAACTTGTGTGTCGAACAACTATGGTTCACAGGTGCACGTAATGCCAGGTGGTTGATCCGTCTTTATACCTGATGGTCATAGTTTGTTCATATATGAAGTTGCATGTGTGCGCAATATGGAATCTGTCTCCTTGTTACATGCAAGGTATAATAATGATGTATAATGCTGATCTAATTATGACAATGCATTGAAATCCTCGGCCGGGGTTGTAACCGAGAATAAATTGTTTATGTCTCAAATAAAATGCATGTCAATTATATTTGTGCATATGATCAAATTGGTGACTCGACAAATATTCCATGGTCTTTGTTTGATCGGGACATAATAAGACGGATGGATTAAATTACACTGTAGCCAAAGCTGACAGGTTCATTATGTTCTTAAAACATTCACACTATCTGGGTAGCCATGACATATTGCTAGATGTCAATCATAACTTGTAGGACCTAAAGATTAATCTGGACAATTAATTTTTTGGGAGTACTAATGTGTTAGTACAAGTCTTACTACCAGCTTAGTGATGAACCTAGGGATGTCACACACCATAAACAATTAGGATAACGTGGAACAAGAAAGAAATAATGTTGTAAGCAATTACTGCAATCGGATTGTGTCGACTTGAAATTAAATTAAATGAGATTTAATTTAATTTGTATTATAGTCACGAGCCTATTTGCATATGATGCACATACATGCCCAATGTAAATATATGTTAATGTATTCCCAAATGTACATATAAAGATTATGTTATTTTTATTTTTAAAGGGGATTGATTAATTATTTATTTATTCATTTAATTAATTAATTAATTAATGCCTTTTAATAACTAATAAAAAAAAATTTAAAGCTTCATGCATGTGCACCAAGCACATGCATGAAACTTGGATGGTCAGCAGTTTCATGTTGCTGACCATCATGCACGATCGTCCGTTCATGAACGGACAATCAGCAAGTGTTGCTGATTCAAGCATATTTTCATTTTAAAATGCTAAATTGAGAACAGAAAAAAGTGTTGCTGAAAATAGAGAGAGACGTGTGTGTTCGTGTGTTTTTTGAGATGCGAGAAAGAAGAGTGTTCTCTCGTTCAGGCTGTGACTAAAAACATCAAGGATACTGCGGATTATCTCCACGAGATTGCTAGCATGATCGTAGTGGTGATTATCCGAAAGTTCTCTATTTCGTTCGACGTCCATTGTTGGTGTGTCTGAACTAGAGGTCCAACGTTTGTGGGGCTCGAACTATAGAACATCCAAATCAATTTGTATAAAGCGCGCTTCGAGAGGTAATTCGTTTAACTCCATTTTTATATTCAGATTTTTGATTAAAATGCACGAACAACGCTTTTGGAGAATCATTTAAAATATATATCATTTTTGTTTCCGCTGCGTTCTTTTTGTTAATTTTATCTATGCATGATTCATGAAACCCCAACACATTTCACTGCCGCTACCGGCGAAATCACAGGCTCGATTTCCATGCATGTCGAAATCCCAGAAAACTAAGCTCACCGACCCTTCGTTCTTCAGGTCCTATCGAAACCTATAGAATGTGTGATTTCGCCTTACTATCACTTCATGAATCGCTGGTAGTTTTTATCATGATCTTTTTCAATTGCACGTAGAGGTGCATTGAAAAAACCAGTGAGTTTTACTCGATAAAATAGTGGGTATAAGTTCCTGTTATGGGATTGAATCATGGGCAGAGAGCACTTGGGGACGATTTGATTCAGCTGTAGAGAACACAACACAGAATCAAGAGACCTTGGCTGAAAGCATATCCGATAGAGAAGAAAAAGACGGAGGGGATGATCCGTTCACTTCCTCCGTGTCTCTCGAGAGCATTGTCTGTTATGCCGTTTCACTTTCTCAGCGGATCCAGGCTCAACCTCTGGGAGAGATTGCTATGCAAATTTCAGCACTTCGACCGATTTTCTACTCGAATGCATTTGATACGGACGACTCATAAGA
This sequence comes from Eucalyptus sp. ANBG9806169, assembly GCA_014182395.1. Taxonomy (NCBI): domain Eukaryota; kingdom Viridiplantae; phylum Streptophyta; class Magnoliopsida; order Myrtales; family Myrtaceae; genus Eucalyptus; species Eucalyptus sp. ANBG9806169. The sequence goes on along the minus strand of CM024575.1, from coordinate 50,266,299 downwards.
TCAGACACGTCCGCCTGCTCTTTTTCTATCTGAAGGTGCTCCGGTGGAGTTGAACTCCATACCGACTTGGGTGCGTAGGATCTTGCCGGAGAGCATTTATATATTTATAAAATTTTAATCACCTTAGGTTCACTCTTTTCCCAGTTTATCGCCTTAGTTGCTTACGCTAATAATACTTGCAAATGAGAGGTGCTATTTGGTCTTTTCACTCTTCTCTTGATAAGTAGTTATATCATTAATATGGAATATTAGCGCATGCAAGGTGAGTTGCAAATTTTCTTTTTCACAAACAGTCTTATCCATCATTGATTTACGAGTTTTAACTGCTTATTATCTTATTATCTTCATTAACCATCAAAATCAACAGTGTATAAAGCCATATGTGAAAAAAATTTCTTTTTCTCTGTTGGTGTCTACTATAATTACTGTATTAATATTTCTATTTATAATTTATTAGCTGGAACAGAAAATATTACATGTGAATTAGAGGTGGCAAAGGGACCAGAACAGGCGCGCGATTGCCAAGCGGATGCAGGGGATTGCATCCTGGCTCCACTTTTATTAGAGATGCCCTATCATCGGCCCATGTCCCGCGCGGGGACATCTACGAGCTCCATCCGCAACCCTAAGCAAGAATGCGGATTTCCCTATTTCACTTGCCCTACTTGATAATAACTTCAAGATAAAAAGTTATTTCTTCAACAAGCCTCTCAAAAAATTTTGCAAGTTGAAAAAAATCATTTGTGCGAAAAAAATGAATTTGGGATTCTTAGATCCTTTAGAATATAATTTAGTTGGAAAATTTCCATGATAAATTGATGAGAAAAGGGAATGAAGTATCGGAAGCATTCATGTTATATTCAAATATATGTTGAAAATAAGAAACTTTATATTACCAAACAAATACAACTTATATAAAGGAACAAGGTTAATACTAGAAATCTCCCTGTTTGCTGGTCTTATCCACCCCATTTTAGTTGACATAGCGCAAGTATTCGGTACGTTGGGTAAAATTGCCATCCCTAAGCTGAAATGAGGCGTTAGTTCTATTTATGGTACTTAATCAGTATTTCGAGCTAAATATTCGTTTTTTAATAAAGTGATATATTTATCTACATGTACGAGTATATTGTTATTTATTAGTATTTGCAACAAATTCTTTTATACCTTCATAAATTTTTGTAGAACTACTGTCAACTATTCTAATCTAAAACTTAAATTGATAGATGAATGCATCCTTTTACTATTCTAATACTCCTCCTCACACATAAGTTAGAGTTTGGCCTAAGACTAAAGAGTGGAAATAAATAATAGAGGAGGCAAATAAGGGATTGGGAAGAATTTGAACTCAGAACTTCCTGTTTTGATATCGTATTGAATTTTGCAGGAGTATGGCAAATTATTCTGAAAACTTATGCTACCAGATTAATGTGTGGTTTATTATTTAAATATTATAATAACTTGTGTTTCCCATGTAAATTGGAGTTTATGGTTTCATTTTCATCCCCATGTTCTTTATTTTTGTAATAAAGAAAATACTTTTGAATATTTGGACATTCTATAGCCTAATTACAACTACTACTTTTTATATATTACAAAACAGCTTAATATAATACTGACAAGGCGTATAATCTATTATACAGTCCCTTCAGAGAAAACAGATTGATTGTTGGGAAAATACACTATACAATGAAGAAATTTATAATATTTGTATGATGCGACTCTTTGGTATTTTTCTGTCCGTATGTACTTATGTGAGTTTGTATGTATGCGTGATGTATGTATAATATTGTCTAATGATGGTGTATGAGTAAGTAAATTCTATTTCATCGATCAATATTAAATTTTCATTTTTAACAATTTTGACCTTTAATTACTAACTTATGTAATTGCTCTACTAGCTTACCTTCCAAAAAGAACCATTTTCAATGCACTAGAAATTATAAGAAGTATTACGCTTATATGCTTGTAATCGATGTTACAAGTTTGTTTCTACTTTCTTCATTATTGAGTTCCTCAAACATCTATAGGAATGTTTATAACAAAAAAAGTTTCAAACATGTTTTCAGCATTAAAGAAATTAAATGCTATTAAGATACTTATTAATACTTTTCTATTACGAGCCATGTGGCTAATATAATGACTTCGGGCATAAACGTTAACCAATGGTCTTGTGACTCTTGCCAACTCTCTTTGGTCACTATTATCATTGAAAATTAAAAAAAAAAAAAAAAAAAACCGTCATAATTTTTCTTTGCATGGTATATGTCAACAAAAGACGTTTACTATACAGCCCATACATATCTCTGCAATGTACTTCATTTCTTTATTGGTAATGTCACTCCCCAAACCCCGAGCATGGAAACATCCCACAATAGTCGATTAGTTGCGATATCCCAGGATGTGTCGCCAAACCATTCTCTTTTATCTTTCAATCAAACGCAAGCATAAGTATTTAATATAAACAACACATAGTCAATCATAAACAAATAGGGATAGTATAAACATAGCAACATTTCCAAAAGCAGCACTTTCATTTATAAACTATTAACCCTAGCAAATTTAGTAATTACAAGCCCTTTCACGGGCACTTCATACCAACCATCTCAAAAATTTGTAGGACCAGGGTTAACTTAAACTTCACTAACAATGAGGCCAACCAAAAGTGACACCAGGCACTTGATCCATCAAGAACTGCACGCAATAGTTCTCCATACTACGGGTCTGAAAATATTTAACAACAATGGGGTGAGATAAATCTCAACAGACAATCTCCTAAACCTCAATTAGGATGCTAATTCGCCTCGGAGGTAGCCTAAACATGCAGCAGCATATAATCTTACCTCGCCTTGGCATATCCTTGTGTCACGGGCTGAAAGAAGGCCAACCCAAAGCCTAAACATGCAACAACATATAATCTTACCTCGCCTTGGCATATCCTTGCATATTAGTAAATCACATATGTCAATATCAATGCATTAAGCATACCAAATAATCAGAACACATTCCATAATATCCATGTATATTGCCAACACGTCGCGCGGTCACGATCCCAATCGATCGGCCCGTGACACTTGCATATTAGTAAATCACATATGTCAATATCAATGCATTAAGCATAACAAATAATCAAAACACATTCTTTAATATCCATGTACATTGCCAACACACATGTTCCAATTATTACAACCCCTCGGGCCACAACCACCACAAGGGTTGGCAATCTTCGGCATGACCGGACATCATCCTGCTCTATCAAGCACATCATTGTCTAAAACTCCTGCCTAGACGGTATTTTATAAAGGAGTATCTGTCTAGCCTCAACCATGACTCGGCATCTGAATCCCCGCTAGGCATCCGATAAAAATTGGGCATCGCCCCTAACTCCTGTTGGGTGATGGGTTCAATTAAATGAACACTCAAACCCGCCAACACTCAAGCCAATTTTATTTGCCATCAATTAGCCCATACAAAATGGTTCATGCTCAAACAACAAATATTGGAAATTTTTACACTAAAAATTGTAGTAAAATATTCGCACGTGGTCACATACTTAAAATCAATCAGCCAAATTTTGCACACGTTCATTTTAAAACCCCACTACCCCATTTAACATGTAAAACATGGCATCCAAATACGACACCTCAAATTTTCCATTTTCTTGCCAATAAAACCATCTTTAAATATAGTAATTAAGGATTATAATTTGGGGCAATCAATAATATGGCATAACAAGCTTGAACAATTATAATTATGCACAAATTCATCCAGTAAATTAAGCATAAAATTCTGCTTAACGACTAATCTGTCATTAAATTTCACTAATAACGATTAAGTAGTGCTAAATGTGATTAATTAAGTTAATAACGATTAATTACACTAACCATGATTAATTAAGGCTAATTGTCATTCATTTAATACAACTATAATTACTCAAGACTAATCGTAGTTAATTAATCTAACTCCGATTAATTAAGATTAACTGTAAATAATTAAACTAACTACACTTAATCACAGTAACCACAGTTATTTAAACTAATTGCGGTTAATTAAAATAACCACGTTAATTTAAAATAACTATGGTTAATTAACTAACAACGGTTACTTTAAAATAACTATAATTAATTAACCTAACCATCCTTAATTAAGACTAATTCCCAAGCCTTAATTTAATCCTATCCTTAAACACAATTAACATCTTAATCCACGATTAGAGAAGTTAATTTACGGTTTTTCGGAAGGTGATGAGTTCATGGCGATGGCGACACAATGACGTCAAGGACACAGGGCTTGAGGCTTGAATGGTAGTACAAACGGCGGCGGTTTGGCTCTTAAGGTCCACGGCCACCTAGGGGGAGGGTGCTCGATGGTGGTGATGAAGGTGGCTTGCGGTGGTGTCTCGGCTTGGGCGGCAGGCGGCAGCTTACGGTGGTGACGGCGTGGCAAAGGGTGGCAAGGGGGCGGCCTTGATGTGATAAAATGAGGAAAAAAGAAAGAAGAAAAAGATGAAGAAATGAGGGAGATGGAGGTTGAGGAGGTTCGGCCAGCTTAGGGGCAAGAAAGAGTGAGGGAAGACAGAATGGGTGAGGTGGGCAGAAGGGGAAGGAGAGAGAGAGATATATATTTGTTTAGATTTTCCCTAAAATTTCATGATGAAAATCCAACATAAACCCCTAAAACCCTCTCCTCCCTTCATTTATTTCCTTTTTGTTTTTATTTTCTTAAAAGTCAACTTTTTGGCCAAAATTTACAATTTTGCCACTAGGTCCGGTTCCCTTTCTGGCTTCCAATGCTCGTCCGATTGGACCTTTTTCCAAAAATTTAAAGCCTACCGATAAATTGATGGACGAATAAGGCGACGTCTAGTAAGTTAGTCTTAAAATCCTCGAAGGTTTGATTTCCTAAATCGAATTAAATTACATGGTTAAAATCGATCAAATGCGACTTTAGTATGACCTAAACTATTATGTGTAGCTTCTAGGGGTTTTCATGCATTTGACCCATGGTTGATAATTTTCGATCCACGTTTGTGCCTCTTTGAATCGTGGATGATTCTCGGTTGTCATATAATCGCGAGAATTCAATTACGTACCTTTGAGTATAAAATCAATAGAAAATCTGTTTATCGTCATTCGCAGAAAATATCGTAATTGTGTGGAATCACCCGTGAACCGATTATGTACTCCTGTCAAATCGATTTATATTTATTCGCTAATTGACTTATAACAGCGTAATATTGACCATTATCGATTCTTATGGTCGAACGGTCAATCTTTGATTGAATTCTCTAGTCTTTCACATTTTAACCCTTTACGGCCTCACACAATAGATTAATTAACTTATGAGTGATTAGTTCAGAGTAAATTAACTATTAGTGTATTGATGAAATAATCATTTCATATATTTCGAAATAGGTCAAATTTCGAGATATCATAGGTAAGATGAGCGGATATGAATAAATCATATTTTATTTTTCTTTTATGATTGTTTAAACGAAAAAGATTTTGCTAAGCAAGACATTTATTTGGTGAAAACTTTTCAGAAAATGATATCTTAAATTAAAATTTCACATACGAAATGTAGCTAATGACCTACTCTATACAAGAAAATTTTTATTCCTTCCCTTAAATGTCTTGAGACACACCAAAATTTTTAAGAAAATGATTTTCAAATAATTTATTTTCACGAAACAAAAAGAACGTAAAAAGCATATGACCAATGATCTCCTCAGGCTGGGCCATTACAACTCTGAATTCTTCGGTCACGACACTAGGCTACAATAATAGAACAGGAAAAAAAAATGAATGAGGAAATCTGGACAGCAAGTATTTGGCATCAACGAACAGCACATCAATGACACAGTTACATATATCAGGACATACGAGCAGCAAGCACGCACAGAATAGACATAATCCATGATACAACACATCGGTACGAACACAAGACAGTGAGCACATCAGCAACTCAACACATACGAAGATGAACCAATCTGTAACACTGCCCACCCAAAATGAATGCGTATACGATGGCTAGAGCAGCAGCTCAATGCTCTTGCAACATGCACTCAGGATTCAAGATATTAGCGTTTGTTCAATACGCTTGCAATTTCAACACATATAGAAAGAAAACCCACAATATTTTTTCATAATGTGTTTGCAATTGGGCACAGCAAACATAGATCAACATATTGTGAAGCATAAGAAGTAAATGCGCATGGATCAATTAATTTTCGTTCAAGATTGCCTGTCTAAGTTCTAGAATACTTAGTTATCAGATTCATCTAATGTACACATTGGATATGCATCTAATCCGAGAATTTCAATAACAAATCCTAAAACGAATAGCTACTAAATTCTGAAATGAAAGGAAACAAAATACAAGTAAAGTCTATACAACAAAACTAATGTATCGATCAAGCAAAGGGAAGCTCTCAGTCAGAATCTGAATTGAAGCACACACTGATCTAGTTCAGGAATTTTATCAAACATGTGGTAGATATTTCTGTCAAAGGATCTAGATGCAGAAATAAGAGACATGTGTTATCACAAAGAGGCAACGCAGCATGCTGAAAGTCATTAGGAAAGCCTCAAACGCCACCAGATTTCACGTTGGCGGAATTGAGTACTTGGTCTTTACCTTCAATGGATATGGAGTATGTGGATTTACCTTGACGAAGAGTAATAGCTGACTGCGATTGGTGATCAAATCAGAGGAGTGAAGCTTCAAGAATTGTAGCACCAAAGACTGGAACAGGCTAAAGGAGGGAGAAGGAGAATCAAGCACTTCGTTGAAGTTGGCCCAAAAAACGGAAGCGAACAGAGCACTTCCTGTGGCTGCAAAGCTGGTGGTGTTGGGGAAGTGGCCTGCGACGACAACTGGTGACGGAGAGAGGGATAAGGATGCATAGAGGAAATCGAGAGAGAATCACAACTGAACATGAGAATTCCTTCCCTCTACTCTCTGCTTTATTCTCTGAGGTTCAAATGCGAAGAGACTATAGCGGTCGGCAATCGGAGACGAGTGCCGGCCACCAGTGGAGTGGAGGTGGCCGAGTATGAAGAGGGAATGGCGACCTAGAAGCTCCTGGAAATTGATGATGTGAGAGAGAATTTGCCGAGTTCCGTGTATGTGCATTCTCTCGATTCTACTCCACCCCGCCGAATGCATATATGTATAAGATACGCATATTTGGACGCGAGGCTGTAGTGAGATGAATCGAACTTTTATTTAGTATTTTTTATTATTTTCATGTACTTCTTGTTTTTACAAAAAATGCATGTTTGATTTGCTGACTAAAATTCAGGTGTCAATAAAAGAATGGCTTCCATTTGTTTTTTTTTTTATCAAATGAAATAAAAATTATGTGTAAAATTTATGAGAAAAAGTAGTATTTTTGTATTGACAGGACAAGAATTTCATTCAATGAGAGATAGAGAAGTATTGTGAGTGACAAGTAATGTTATGTTTTATTGGTTTATAGGTGTAGTGCTCTATTGTAGTTAAGTAAACTTCCAAAATAGAACTTACAAACAATCTAGCGTAGATTGAATCTTCTTTGCCACTTTCAAGATAAGTTTGAATATGCTCAGCAGCTGTATAGTCCCTATCATTGGTTGCAACCATTAATATCGATATGGCCCCCGGTGCCTCAGAGGTCCTCCTCGTCCTCCAAGGGTCGATCTGTGCCAGGTTCATCTCGTCATCAGCGAACACTGTCTACTTGAAGAACCTCAACAAAGGGGACAGCATGATTTTCCCTCGGGGCTATTGCACTTCCATTTGAATGCTGGCACAGGTCCAACTCCTGCCATAGTTTGCTTCAGCAGTCCGAGCCCTGGGCTTCAAATCTTGGACTTTGCTCTGTTCACTAATAATTTTCCTTCTGAGGTGGTGGAAGGCACCACTTTCCTTGATGATGCCCAGGTTAAGAAGCTAAAGGGGGTTCTTGGTGGCACTGGCTAAGTGGCTAATTTCATTTTTGTCAAGAATCCATCCATTAACAGTCACCACCTTTTCTGGCCTCTTCAAGACAAAAAAAAAAAGCCTCTTCAAAAAAATGAAAGGAAATAACAATTCGTCTTATATGCTCGTCATCAATGGTTTTTCATGAATTTTTCTTGTAAGGTTGTATTTGGTTTGCTCGTATGTTGAAGTGAGTCATAGGCATAGAGATATGATTATTAGTGCTTTCTGACTTCTTGTTCTGTTTGGACTATGGAGCAAGGCACCTCCCTCTCTTCGTAGAATTTTGAGTAGATGAATAAAAGTATGTTGCTTCGTCAGTTCCTTGAGATTTAATGTTCATCTAGAAAAAACGTTCTCGATAAGTCAAGTGATGTAGTAATATCATCCACCCATTGTGGATGTGATTATAGTATAATTGAGATCCTATCTATAGAGGGATAAACTAACATTTGGTGCTGCATTCATATAATGACGGCTCATGTCATGCCGTGTCTTTGACCCAATCAAAGCATTATTTAGTAATAACACCTCGTGCCAACACATTCAATACGTTCATTTAGTATTGTACGAGGCTAATTGGACCAATTCATTGATGCAACTTTTCTACACATGACCTAATTAATATGGATTGTCATGTGAGCTACGCAGATTCTGTTTTAGAGCCCAACTTTTTGGACTTCTTTCTTCTTCTTTTTTTCTAAATACACTAGAATCTTGTCGCGATCACTTGTGCAATGAACCAGTAATGGATGCATCCGAATCATGTGAACTTAGCTCACATTCACTGTTAGACCAGTGGGTTCCACATGAGGCCCATTTCATCCAATGGTACATGTGAGAGGGGCTCACATGCATTGGGTGCATCTAAGGTTTTTTTCTTCTACAAGACTCGATGTGCCTTAAAAGTGTTGAGGTGCTGCGTATGATTATTTTTTGACCATAAGTTCATAAAATGTCGAATTCAAGTACTGTTACAACCATTTTTGGATTCTTGCGATTCTCATGCCACCGGAAAGCTGACTCACTATTGTTAGGTATAAGTATTGATTAGTTTAGATCCTTAGGTTTTAATTTCGTGATGTGTTTTCCACGAAAAGGATGCTCTTTCGTTTGAGACCAACAAGGGTGTTGGCCAAATGATATCTTATTGGAAAGCTTACAATAAACTTAGGTGCTCACAAAGTTTCAGGGTGAGATGAGGTAATTCAAGAAATGATACTAGCATTTCAATATTAATCTATCTGTCAATGAATATAAAAGTGGGTAAAACTAGCATGATGATGACTCACGTGGCACACTCTTGTGCAAGCTCCATGCACTGATTTGCTTTTGATGTCAGTTAGCAAACCTATAATGTGAGCAAGATGTCTAATTCTAGCAAATATTTAAATTTTGCATATCTAATTCTTATGAGAATTTTTATAATAAATTGTCACTGATTTATAAGAAATAAATGTTGAAATAAGTTAAATAAATGTTAAACTTATTGATTCAAACCTAAATTTTCGATTTTACCAATTGAGTTAAAAATTAATTTCACCAGTAAAAATAAATAGGGATTATGACATAGATTTGTTATGCCCGACCCATTTAAGCTTCAAAATCAATAATCCCCTGAGCTTCATCCAACGGCATATGGAATCCTGACGATTTTTTCTCTCTCGCCAGAAGTCCATCAATTTGAGGTTCGTCGGAGGTTATTCTGAGCCGACGACAGCAGAGATGCTAGAGGAGGTCATCCATCATACGCGCAGAGGCTGGACGAAAAAATCTCATCTTCCGTTTTTCTTATCTCACAATTTATGTGGACAAAGTTCTGTTATTGGTATATTTCCAATTCTATAGTTCTTAGGAATAAAGTAGTACATTTGGTATCATTTCTATCATCAGTATTCTTCATATGTAGATTATTTTGATTATCCAACCTTTCATCTGAAGAGCATTTATAAAGAAAATCAAATGCTCAAAAAGTCATTCCGTGACCAAAGTTATATTACATGATTGCACGAACTTTGTAATAAATGTTTAAAAGTAATTGTTAATGTATACCAAGATTCTATTATGAAAGATCTATATGTAACTGATGAATGGAGAAAGATTTATAGTAGGTTTTATTCCATCTATTTCACAATTAATACAAGATAAATGATTGAGTGATAATTCTTAATCTATCGTGAGAATAATAGTCTATGGACCACAAAAAATCAAATAACAAATAATTATAAATTATTGTGAAGTCTACTCCTTCAAAAATTTGTGACTTACAATAATTGTTATTCTCATAGTAGCCCAAAATTGTTGTGCTAGCAAAACCCTTAGTATAAACAAAATATTATAACTGGTACAATTCCAATTACTTGATAGTTCACAAGAATAAAGTCTACATTTGGTATCATTCTTATCACTGAAAATGTGTATATGTTTTATCTATAACTAATTGTTCATCTCTCATTCCATTATGAAAGCTATATTACATGATCGCACATATATTGGTAATAGACATTGAAGATAATTGTTTATATAGATTATGTTTTGAAATACCTAGAAGCTGGATGTTTAAGCTGATAGAAAAAATTTCTGCACCTAAATTTTAAAACAAAAGGCTAAAAAGAACTAATTTTTAAAAAATTTATATTCCAAGATTGAGCATATTTTGGTACTAAATTTTAAAAAAAAAATGGTTATGTATACGTAGATTCAATTTTGAAGTATCTATAGGCTGAAAGTTTAAATTGATCATTTCATTCTATAGATAGATCTTTGGTAACAAGGTAGGGAAACATAATGCATAGTAGTTGTTCAAATACTTTGAGGAAATACATTCAGTATCGCATTGGCCTGCTCTAAACAACCAATTATAATGAAGACATACAACCCTCAAATCAAATTTGTCAATCACATGATCACGTCCAATAATTACACCTCACTACCAAATGCAATGCTCTCAGGACGAAAGATGCTTTGTCCGTAAGTGGATTTAATCATAGCAAGGAAGTGGACACCTCACTATGCAAGCTTTGGGGAAAGAGTCCGTGTGGTACTAGCAAGAATAAAGAATAAAGCCACGGGGATAGAGGTCAGCAAAATTATGGGAATGAGAACCCACTCTAGTCTCTTATCCAGCAAAATTGTGAGAGTTGCCGCGAAGGCCACCAGCATGAAAGCCAAGGAGAGGAAGAGAAAAACAAGGCCCATAATGATCTTCTTAGGCAATGAGTAGAGAAAATCTTGTGCCTCATACCGCGAGGTTAAGATGGCTAGGAATAGCAAGATAGCCGTCATAGAGGAGAACAAACCTAATGAATCCGAAATTGCAAAAACCAAGAGGGAGTCTTGTCCTAACAACAAGGGTACTCCAGTATTGTTGTCATTGCCTCCAGGTATAGTGAATGCAGCAGCGAACAATACTGTGGCAATTAGAGTTGAGACAAGCATACATGAATTTGCTGTGTCCTTTACCCATTTCTCTCCATTCTCAAGCAAGTTTTTGTGGTTCTCCACAAATCTAGTCCAAAATGTTTTCGCCCTCTCCTTAGTGTTTCCCGGGAAGAAGTAGGCAGTTCTCATCTTAGGCATAACGCAGCTTTGCACAGCCTATGCATATAACTCACAAATAGGAGTTTCGGATGAGTTTCGGTAAGTGGATAAAGTATTGAAAATTTTCAAAAAAAAAAAAACAAACGAGGGAATATATCAAGGAGATTATGACTTAACCAACACTTGATGCGAAATTGCTTGAAGGTCAAGTCACATGTTTATATCTAGATCATGTCAAAACAAAAGATAAGCACAAAAAGGAAAGAAAAAGAAGAAGAAAACTTCTTAGTGTACTGCTTTTACCATGAGGAGAGTAATTAATATTGATAATAGATTCAATCTTATAACAAGAGGATCAAAATTTTAGAATATACTTAAAATTTTCTTCTGAAATATTTTAATATGAGTCTGAAAGTGAAGAAGGTGTAATTAGATTGAAGGGAAAGAAACATTACATTGAAGAGGGGGATATTTTGCTCGTGATAATTAAAAAAAGGAATGCCTTAATCAAAATGGGAGTGAAAATAACGTGCTCTATGATAATTATCATCAAGCATTGTTATTAAATATATGAAATGAAAGATACTTACCTCATACCATTGGATTTCTCTTTGCATTTGAAAAGCTGCACCGGCCACGTTAGTCTTAGCATCAAAACTAGGGTGGTACGATGCTGCTGCATTAATCATATTTAATGAATCTTCCCATGTAGGCCCCAGGACTAATGACAACTCAGCGGTCGAGCTTAACTTCAAAAAGAGTCTGAGAATCCTTTCTTGGCGAAACTCGATCGCACAAGTCATCAAACTCTTACAAGAAGGCGAATCCAAAAAAGTTCCGGAAAAAATTGAATACATAGCTTCACGATTTCACTGATTCCCTTGACTGTAGCTTGAATCGGCGGGCCGGCCTCCACCCCCTCTCGGAAAAAATCAGTGATCTCAGTTGTCTCCATGTAAGACACGGCCATGCAAACTTGTTTTGCCAACTCGACTGCTGTCTTGTGTCTCATCTTCACCTCGTGAACTCTCTTGATCGTAGGAACTACAAAATGTCAACAAAAAGAGAAAGAAAAAGAAAATGAAAAACGAAGGGGCGGCCATTGGATTAGGAAAAAAATTCTCCAGCTCTGGGTCCCAAATTTTTTTTAGACACCAAATTGCATCTAACGACAGTTTACTAATTGTCATAATTTCCCTCATTTAGAGCTTGGGTTGCCGGGTGATTGGGAAAACGATCTCATTATTTTTTCTTTTTTGTTTTTAATCTTTTAGGTAAGCTATTTTGATTTTTTTTTGCTCCTTTGGGATTCAGTCCTCAATTTCAAAGTGGATGTTTTAGTAATTGCTGATGCAAAGTAAAAATAAAAAGGTATAAAATCATTTTTGGCATTTTCCAAGAAAAGGCTTATATCAAGTCTGGATGAAAAATATATATATATATTGGATGTGAAGATAGTAGAAGTGATTAGAAGGTAACTGAAGAAAGCAATCTTCCTTGAAGTTCAAACGAGGCTTTATAATGTTAATCATAATAAAGAGAATATAATTATAAGAGATAACCTGATAGAACAACTCTGAAAATAACCACACTAATGACGATTATCAAGCTAAAGTAAATCACAATAGTCTTTACATATATAAGATTAACTTAGATAATATTATTCAAATACACGTAGCAACTAGTAACAAAAAAGATCATATTCATCGTACAATCCCTTGAATTGTTATTTATGCAGCAAAAAAATTTTCTTTCTCCATTTTGTTTGTCTCTAACAAAATCAATAACGTGAGGGGCTTGCCTCCAATCTCATGTCCAATTTCTGCACCCTCTCAACATATTATTTCGTGTTGTATTGAGATGAAGTAGCACTCAAAGAAAATAATATTTAAATTATGTTTGTTTCATGGAAATGAATGGTTTGAAAAATATTTTCTAAAATTGATCCCTCGTATTGTTTGAAATATTTAGTCATTGGAAAATGTTTTCTTTATTGACAATAAGTTATATCTAAACATTTTCATGAATGATAAAAATATTTTTCATTCATTCATTTATTTTAATTTGCAATATAAGCAATCATTTTAAAATATATATTTTTTTCTTTGATTTTTTTTTTTAAAAAAAAAAATTCTTTGATATGTTATAGCCATGTATTTCTTCACTTTGATTTTTTATGTATTTCTTCTTTCTTCTTCTTCTTCTTCTTTTTTACAATTTTGCCACTCTTGCAATTAGAATTTGATGAATATCTGAAATTTTTCAAAGTATAAAAGTATTAACAAGGAAAATCATATATAACTTTGTTTGAGGTTGAATAATTTTTTTAAAGGTTTTTATTAGATCCATCAACGGTGTAGAGAATAAGTTACACATTTATTGTTGGATGGTTGATATGTGGAAAAACTAAATTACAAAACTAACTCTAAATATATATGTTACTCATTCAATGATGAATGTGTAATAGTTCTCTAAGACATGCAATGGGCCCAACACAAATTCTTTTCCAAATTATGGCAAATAATTTATTTTTTTTGGCAAAGAATTAAGTAGGAGCTTTTTTCTACTTATAAAAGAAGTCAAAACAAACAAGCCATAGACTTTTAATTGGAGAGAGAGGGACAAATATAGAGACGGTATCTTGATAAAATGGAAGCATACCTACAATTTTGATGGTATTCCAAAGTGACCTTGTAAGACATTGAAGCCCTACAATCAAGTTGCAAAGAAAATCTGGTCACTGGATATGAAATCATTGTAAGACCTTGTAATTTGTTTGTTACATTGTCCAATCAATTAAGTTATACGATACTTATGCACTTGGTTGAATCATATGTGGTTCTCAGGAGATAACTAATCCATAGTTCAATTTCAAGCCATTGTTCAAGTAAAGCTACGATAAGGAACCAGAATACATCCTACAAAGAAACAATCATTTCTGGTTTCTTTTGCTAGTACCGAGGGAATCAGTCCAATGACTAAAAGCTCAAAAATGCATACCCACCCGAATCCGAATTTTTATCTGTTGGTTTGTAACTCAAATCCACCGGAATACCTTTAGTTCAGAAACAAAAGAGCAGGTGATGAGCCAGGTATGATCTTTTTGAAGGGAATCAGTAATGAATGCGAGTGCAGAAAGTACGGACATCGGTATATCAATGCTTCCACAACACTGAGCCTGGTTCCGCTGCGAAAGTGGGATTCCATCATCGCCAACGCAAACAGTATATTAACGCTTCCATTCTCACGCTTTGTACTTTTCATGGTCAAAATGTGAGGGTACCGCCCGACTAGATAAAGGGTAATATCTATTGGCATTCACCAGCAAAGTTGATCAGGAAACTAAGCCAGTCTAGAACGAAGCTAAAAATAGATGGAATTGAGATAAATGGTCATGGTGATCTTACCATGATGACCAGCGTCGGTGAGATACCTAAAATGTATCAATTGCATTGGGACTGCTGAAGGGATGACTTGGCCCATCGTCTGTCGTATTTTTCACCAGGAACCAGGTGATCTCCTTATGCATAGAAGCTTCCAGAGCAGATATTCCCAAAGGAACACGTCCTTCATTATCTGCAAGTTGTGTCAACTTAGGATTACTTTTAACTAATGTCTTCACCATCCTTATCCTTCCACACAGAACAGCATTGTGGAGGGCTGTGCGGCCATCACAATCAACCATTTCAAGCGCTACTGGATCCGGAGACAAGAGCCCAACCAGGTTCTCCAAAAATTGGTCATGTGCACTCAAAGCGGCTATGTGAAGCAATGTTTCTGATCTGCTTGTTATTTTGGCCATCTTTGAAGCATCATCTTGTTCGAAAAATCTTGTAGCAGATTCCCAATCGCCCTTGAATGCAGCTTGCAACAATAGTTGATAATAGGGTTCATCCACTTCCTCTTCGGAATTTTCTGCAATAGACGCAAACTTTTCAAATCATTCAGTTTATACTTTTATCCTTGTTGACATTAAGAAGTGTCCCAAAAAAGAAAAATTTCATGAAGATCCGCCCCAGATATTAATTTCACATTGAAACTAACTCTTTTGAAGGATAACGCACCTGGAGCACCTCTGGATTGAAGAAGGATCTGATGGAACTCTTAAAAAACATCTTCAATAAATGTTGGAGAAAGAGTGAGCACAAAGTCCTTCTCAAAATGATTTTCTTTTTCTTTTCTTTATTCTAGCCAAGGTCAGCATTATGTTTCTTTGATGACAAAGAAAAAAAAATGAGAAAAATACAAGTTCAGAATATTTGGGACTCCATATTATGCCATATTTTTCTCGCTCGGAACTTGAACAAATACCTCCTGTTGGTTCTACATGAATCGACTTTCCTTGTTTCTCACCTGGGTCTGGCGCCATTGGATTGCTCTCCTGGTCAGTCTTTCAACAACAAAGTAAATGAAGAATGCAATAAGAGGCTTTCGACTTTCCTAGAAAGTTGAAGCTCTAACGTCAATCGGCTTAAGTTGCAAGGGCTTGTTATATAATGTGGTTCTTGTTGATGAAAAGTCCATCAACAATGGAAAAATATAACTCTTGTTACATGAAAATTAATTTAAGTTAAATATGACATAAATTCATGAACTTTAGATTTTTTATCAAAAATTTAAAAAATAAAGAAATTATCTGAGTTTTTTCGAGCTTGCCTCTCTCTCCTTCCTCTGTTTCCACCGCTGACCGAAGTCGACTGTGGTGCGCAACGATTCTCTCGCGATGGATGGGACTCACATAAAAATGAATAGCAACTATATATTTTAAACTAATTTTTAATTAAAAAAATATTATTATATTCGGGAACAGGGATTCGGACCCTAAACCCGGTTCGAACCGATAACCCAATCCGCCCACTGGGGTATGACCCACTTCAAATTAAAAACTAATTTTTTAAATCTTTTTCGATTCATTATTTTAATTATTTGTTATTCTTTTATTTTTCTATTTTCTCTTCTTCTCCCTGTTCTCTCCTTCCCGATGCACCCCTCCCCCTCGCGCTCTTCTTCACCGAAGCCCCTCACCCGAACCGACATCACTTAGACAAGCCCTCGCCGGCACTCAGGACACCGCCGAGCTACCACCCAGCGTCGTCAACTCCGAACGCCACTCGTCGGCGGGCCTCCCCGCCGCCGGCCGAGAGCCACACCACGGCCAAACATCGAACAAACTAGGGCGACGATGGAAACGTGGCGAACGACTACACGTTCGACGCCCAAGGTCGCCCAACACCACTGGAACATTCCCATAGATTACGGCGTGCACAGACGACTCGATTTCGGCCAAAAACGGGAGGATGAAAACTTGATCTCGCTTAGCATTTCATCGAACGGGTGACGGGGTCTCGCGAATCATGAGGTTTCCGGTTCAACTTCAACCAGGATTCTCGACGGGACTCTCGACAAACAAACAACGACACACACAGTAGCTGGAGAAAGGAGGGTTGGGGCCGGAGCTCGCGTGAGCTGGACGACCGCGAGCTCCGGCCCGGCACGCCAGAAAACAGGGCCAAAATAGGGTCGGGGCTTACCGGAGCTTCGGCGCGGGAAAGGAGGCACGGCGGCGGGTAGTCGGCCGCGATTCAGACCCGGTGGCCGGCAGTCTCTGCTCCGACTCTCTTCCCTCGCTCTCACTCGCGGCCTCGTCGGAACTCTCCCTCTCTTTCTGGATTTTTCAGCCGAAGAACCCCCCCTTCTCGGTCCAACCTCTCCCCTTTTAAGCAGCGTCGCCAGCTGCTGCCAGCTTGCCCAGACCGGTCGTACCGCGCGACATTCCCCGCTGCCCGTGCTCGTCGTACGCCGTCCTTGTGGAGAGAAGAAAAGAAAAAGGGGCCGGGCTAAGTCTGAAGTCTAGCCTGGCCCTGCCGCATTATTATTATTTTTAATTAGAATTAATTAATTTTTTAAGTTTTTTCTAAAAATTTCTAAAAGTTAATACCAGTAATGCAATGTAGATGTTCCTAATGTCTATATGCGATGCAATTTAATAAAAATTATTTTTTGTTTAGGAATTAGAAATTAATTCTTAATTTTTTTTGCGATTAAATCCTAAATAAATATATAAAATTTAGGTGTCAATATATATACATATATATAATTTGAATGTACATCTTCTTGAGATGAAGCCCAATGCCACATAGACATTATCTCAAATTTTGAAGGCTCACATTGACATAAAACTATTAACCATGGAATACCTAGATATAGAAGGAAAAAACTACATGGTGTGAATTTGGCGGACCGAAAATTATCCAACTCTTTAGGTAAGTTCATTTCGTGGAAAATAAGTGATTTGAAAAATCACTTTATTTGAATTTTACTCGTGCAATTATTTTTCTTTAAATTTAACAAAAATGTGAATAATCTTACATATTGGCTGACCAATTTCTTTTTCCGAGGCAAGAAACTCCGACTAGCCCAGCCACTTTGGACCTTAATTTTAGGTGAGGATTGCCTTGGGTCCATCTCAATTCTCTTCGAGCATGTCTGCATAGATTTTTACTTTTCTCTTTTTACTTAATTTAAATATTGTGATAACGTATTTTGGCATTTTCTAGCTCGTAACACTTGATATTTTGACAATATATAGACATTGGCATTTAGATCATATGTAAAAATTTTCATGACCTTTCTATAAGTTGGATTATATTTAGCTTTTGGTGGAAAGAATATATATTCTTTTTTACTTTTTAAATAACACAAACAGAACAACTTTTGAAAAATTTGGGTTAAATGTTACGTTCCGCAGAAGCTTACAAAGGCGTGATAAAAAGATAAATTGCTAAGACTTAAATGGAAAATCGAATATATTCATTATAACATTGGTAAAATTTCGAAGAAGTTGATGATTTGCTCATTTGATTTGATACGTGGAGGCCAAGAAAAAAAGCGGAGCGAGGGCCATTTCTGCAATCCCGTGCTTTTGCGTACGACAACTTTGTCATGTTTCTCCTTAGCCGTTGGATTCAAGTGGTTTAATATCAGCCGTTCGATTAATATGTGTTGTCAGCGTTTCTGGATCACTCCCGTTGGTGGAAAACTCGTGGAATTGCCCACTCAAAGGTGCCAAATCACGGCATTGCCCTTCCTTTGTTTATCGCCTACTTCAATTTTTCTTCCACCGTTCCCTTCTTTCCAAACAACATACGTTAATAAAATTTTTAATCAGTGCATTAACATTGTCGCAGTTTCTTTATATAAGCTGGTTTTTATAGAATGACACATATTCAATTTTTAGATATATTTCATAAACAGTTTATGCTCCTATTCTTAGATTATCTGAGTTTAAAAAAAAAGGCGTACATTGATAGTGTATGTAATATGTATTCTCTTCCAAGGGCTTTTATTTTGTACAATGGCAATTTTTTTTTTTGCACAAATAGGTTTTAGATTTTTTTTTCGCACAAATAATTAAGATTTATTTTTTCTCTTGTTTTATTTTGTACAATGGCGATCTATATATACGGCGACGTTTATCGCCTGCCGAGGGGCCATGACTTCAATATTTATTGACCGGTGACCCTGCTTGTCATGATTTTAAGCAGCCATCCCATCTTTTATTTAAGAATGGTATCGCAAGTATGTGCCTTCAGCAAAAGAAAAGTAATCATCTTTTGTTTAAGAATGGTATTGGGGAGCATGCACATTATTATTATTTTTTAATAAAAAATATTTGTTGTTTCCAGCGGTCCGTGACTTGAGTTGCATCAATCAAGGGCACTCACATGTTAGATTTGTAAATTTTCTCCTCTCCTTTTGCTTTATAATTTTTTTAAATAAAAAAAGGATATACCTGAAGTGGCTGTCCATCTGTATGTTGTTCAATTTTTCAGCACCATCCATGTGTTTGCTTTTTATCATAAGTTAACTGTGAACAAAAAACTATTAAACTTAAGTGACTTGATAATTCTAGTTCCAATTTAATACTGTATCATGTCCATATGGAGAACCAAGTGTTTGTCGTCGATTCATAAACATATGATAAAAGAGTCACTTTTCTCTTGAGCCACCAAAAAAGGCTAGCATGGCTTGAATGACATTAGAAAAAAGAAGGATAAAGACCCTTTCAATTAACTGGTTGTTATGATTATAAGTAGCCCATCTTTTGCAAGCCTTTAGTCATATTATTCATCAACAAACTGAGCACCTCACTTTTGTCAAGCACAAAAACAAAAGTAAAGACCTCCTATTTGATGACTCTATCTCTATTTCTTATTATGGAGTTCATTCCATCCCCTAATTTTTGACACCATGATCAAGGTGAGTCATTGCCAAGTTAAATTGCTTCTTGAGCTTGCAAAAGCTATACGGGCGACTTAATTTACAAGCCCTTAGTTGTATAGCTCATTAGCAGAATGAGCACCTCACTTTTATCTAGCCCAAAAGCAAAAGCAAAAGCAAAGACCCACTATTTGATGACCTTATGCCTCTTTCTTACTATAGAGTTCATTCCATCCATTGACAGTTGACACCATGATCAAGTTAAGCCTTAGCCAAGTTAAGTTGCTTCTTGGCTTGCAAAAGCTATTTGGGCAACTTAATTTGCAAGCCTTTAGTCATATAACTCATTAGCAAAATGAGCACCTCACTTTTGTCAAGCCCAAAAGTAAAAGTAAAGAGTTGCACCTAGGCAACTTTGTCCCTCTTTCTTACTATATAGTTCATTTCATCCCATGACAATTGACACCTTGATCAAGTTGAGTCTTTAACAAGTTATTAAGATGCTCCTTGGGCTTGGGAAAGCTATTTGGGCAACATAATTTGCGAGCTTTTAGTCGTGTAATTCATTAGCAAAATGAGCACCTCACTTTTGTCAACCACAAAAAAGAAAGTAAAGAACTTTAATTTGATGACTCTATATCTCTTTCTTACTATAGAATTCATTCCATCACTTGACAATTAACACCATGATCAAGTTGAGTCTTTACCAAGTTAAGTTGCTTCTTGGGCTTGGGAAAGTTGGTCGGGCAAGTTCATTTGCAAGCCTTTAGTCATATCATTCATCAGCAAAACGAGTGCCTCACTTTTGTCAAGCCCAAAAGCAAAAGTGAAAAACTTCAATTTGATTACTCTGTCCCTCTTTCTTACTATAGAGGTCATCCATCCCTTCACAAGTGATACCATGATCCAGTTGAGTCTTTACCAAGTTAAGTTGCTCTTTAGGCTTGGAAAAGCAACTCATGCAACTTAATTTGCAAGCCGTTCATTGTATAATTAATCAACAAAATGAGAACCTCACTTTTGTCAAGCACAAAAAAGAAAGTGAATATCTTCTATCTGACAACTCTATCTCTCTTTCTTACTATAGAGTTCATGCCATTGCTTGACAGTTAACACCATGATCAAGTTGAGTCTTTATCAAGTTTAGTTGCTTCTTGGGCTTAGGAAAGATGGTTGGGCAAGTTCATTTGCAAGCCTTTAGTCATATCATTCATCAGCAAAACGAGTGCCTCACTTTTGTCAAGCCCAAAAGCAAAAGTGAAAAACTTCAATTTGATTATTCTGTCCCTCTTTCTTACTATAGAGGTCATTCCATCCCTTCACAATTGACACCATGATCCAGTTGAGTCTTTACCAAGTTAAGTTGCTCTTTAGGCTTGGAAAAGCAACTCATACAACTTAATTTGCAAGCCCTTCATTGTATAATGAATCAACAAAATGAGAACCTCACTTTTGTCAAGCACAAAAAAGAAAGTGAATATCTTCTATCTGACGACTCTATCTCTCTTTCTTACTATAGAGTTCATGCCATTGCTTGACAGTTAACACCATGATCAAGTTGAGTCTTTATCAAGTTTAGTTGCTTCTTGGGCTTAGGAAAGCTAGTTGGGCAAGTTCATTTGCAAGCCTTTAGTCATATCATTCATCAGCAAAACGAGTGCCTCACTTTTGTCAAGCCCAAAAGCAAAAGTGAAAAACTTCAATTTGATTACTCTGTCCCTCTTTCTTACTATAGAGGTCATCCATCCCTTCACAAGTGATACCATGATCCAGTTGAGTCTTTACCAAGTTAAGTTGCTCTTTAGGCTTGGAAAAGCAACTCATGCAACTTAATTTGCAAGCCGTTCATTGTATAATTAATCAACAAAATGAGAACCTCACTTTTGTCAAGCACAAAAAGAAAGTGAATATCTTCTATCCGACAACTCTATCTCTCTTTCTTACTATAGAGTTCATGCCATTGCTTGACAGTTAACACCATGATCAAGTTGAGTCTTTATCAAGTTTAGTTGCTTCTTGGGCTTAGGAAAGATGGTTGGGCAAGTTCATTTGCAAGCCTTTAGTCATATCATTCATCAGCAAACGAGTGCCTCACTTTTGTCAAGCCCAAAAGCAAAAGTGAAAAACTTCAATTTGATTATTCTGTCCCTCTTTCTTACTATAGAGGTCATTCCATCCCTTCACAATTGACACCATGATCCAGTTGAGTCTTTACCAAGTTAAGTTGCTCTTTAGGCTTGGAAAAGCAACTCATACAACTTAATTTGCAAGCCCTTCATTGTATAATGAATCAACAAAATGAGAACCTCACTTTTGTCAAGCACAAAAAAGAAAGTGAATATCTTCTATCTGACGACTCTATCTCTCTTTCTTACTATAGAGTTCATGCCATTGCTTGACAGTTAACACCATGATCAAGTTGAGTCTTTATCAAGTTTAGTTGCTTCTTGGGCTTAGGAAAGCTAGTTGGGCAAGTTCATTTGCAAGCCTTTAGTCATATCATTCATCAGCAAAAAACGAGTGCCTCACTTTTGTCAAGCCCAAAAGCAAAAGTGAAAAACTTCAATTTGATTACTCTGTCCCTCTTTCTTACTATAGAGGTCATCCATCCCTTCACAAGTGATACCATGATCCAGTTGAGTCTTTACCAAGTTAAGTTGCTCTTTAGGCTTGGAAAAGCAACTCATGCAACTTAATTTGCAAGCCGTTCATTGTATAATTAATCAACAAAATGAGAACCTCACTTTTGTCAAGCACAAAAAAGAAAGTGAATATCTTCTATCGACAACTCTATCTCTCTTTCTTACTATAGAGTTCATGCCATTGCTTGACAGTTAACACCATGATCAAGTTGAGTCTTTATCAAGTTTAGTTGCTTCTTGGGCTTAGGAAAGATGGTTGGGCAAGTTCATTTGCAAGCCTTTAGTCATATCATTCATCAGCAAAACGAGTGCCTCACTTTTGTCAAGCCCAAAAGCAAAAGTGAAAAACTTCAATTTGATTATTCTGTCCCTCTTTCTTACTATAGAGGTCATTCCATCCCTTCACAATTGACACCATGATCCAGTTGAGTCTTTACCAAGTTAAGTTGCTCTTTAGGCTTGGAAAAGCAACTCATACAACTTAATTTGCAAGCCCTTCATTGTATAATGAATCAACAAAATGAGAACCTCACTTTTGTCAAGCACAAAAAAGAAAGTGAATATCTTCTATCGACGACTCTATCTCTCTTTCTTACTATAGAGTTCATGCCATTGCTTGACGGTTAACACCATGATCAAGTTGAGTCTTTATCAAGTTTAGTTGCTTCTTGGGCTTAGGAAAGCTAGTTGGGCAAGTTCATTTGCAAGCCTTTAGTCATATCATTCATCAGCAAAACGAGTGCCTCACTTTTGTCAAGCCCAAAAGCAAAAGTGAAAAACTTCAATTTGATTACTCTGTCCCTCTTTCTTACTATAGAGGTCATCCATCCCTTCACAAGTGATACCATGATCCAGTTGAGTCTTTACCAAGTTAAGTTGCTCTTTAGGCTTGGAAAAGCAACTCATGCAACTTAATTTGCAAGCCGTTCATTGTATAATTAATCAACAAAATGAGAACCTCACTTTTGTCAAGCACAAAAAAGAAAGTGAATATCTTCTATCGACAACTCTATCTCTCTTTCTTACTATAGAGTTCATGCCATTGCTTGACAGTTAACACCATGATCAAGTTGAGTCTTTATCAAGTTTAGTTGCTTCTTGGGCTTAGGAAAGATGGTTGGGCAAGTTCATTTGCAAGCCTTTAGTCATATCATTCATCAGCAAAACGAGTGCCTCACTTTTGTCAAGCCCAAAAGCAAAAGTGAAAAACTTCAATTTGATTATTCTGTCCCTCTTTCTTACTATAGAGGTCATTCCATCCCTTCACAATTGACACCATGATCCAGTTGAGTCTTTACCAAGTTAAGTTGCTCTTTAGGCTTGGAAAAGCAACTCATGCAACTTAATTTGCAAGCCCTTCATTGTATAATGAATCAACAAAATGAGAACCTCACTTTTGTCAAGCACAAAAAAGAAAGTGAATATCTTCTATCTGACGACTCTATCTCTCTTTCTTACTATAGAGTTCATGCCATTGCTTGACAGTTAACACCATGATCAAGTTGAGTCTTTATCAAGTTTAGTTGCTTCTTGGGCTTAGGAAAGCTAGTTGGGCAAGTTCATTTGCAAGCCTTTAGTCATATCATTCATCAGCAAAACGAGTGCCTCACTTTTGTCAAGCCCAAAAGCAAAAGTGAAAAACTTCAATTTGATTACTCTGTCCCTCTTTCTTACTATAGAGGTCATCCATCCCTTCACAAGTGATACCATGATCCAGTTGAGTCTTTACCAAGTTAAGTTGCTCTTTAGGCTTGGAAAAGCAACTCATGCAACTTAATTTGCAAGCCGTTCATTGTATAATTAATCAACAAAATGAGAACCTCACTTTTGTCAAGCACAAAAAAAGAAAGTGAATATCTTCTATCGACAACTCTATCTCTCTTTCTTACTATAGAGTTCATGCCATTACTTGACAGTTCACACCATGATCAAGTTAAGTCTTTATCAAGTTAAGTTGCTTCTTGGGCTTGGGAAAGCTGGTCAGGCAAGTTCATTTGCAAGCCTTTAGTCATATCATTCATCAACAAACGAGTGCCTCACTTTTGTCAAGCCCAAAAGCAAAAGTGAAAAACTTCAATTTGATTACTCTGTCCCTCTTTCTTACTATAGAGGTCATTCCATCCCTTCACAATTGACACCATGATCCAGTTGAGTCTTTACCAAGTTAAGTTGCTCTTTAGGCTTGGAAAAGCAACTCATACAACTTAATTTGCAAGCCCTTCATTGTATAATGAATCAACAAAATGAGAACCTCACTTTTGTCAAGCACAAAAAAAAAGAAAGTGAATATCTTCTATCGACGACTCTATCTCTCTTTCTTACTATAGAGTTCATGCCATTGCTTGACAGTTAACACCATGATCAAGTTGAGTCTTTATCAAGTTTAGTTGCTTCTTGGGCTTAGGAAAGCTAGTTGGGCAAGTTCATTTGCAAGCCTTTAGTCATATCATTCATCAAGCAAAACGAGTGCCTCACTTTTGTCAAGCCCAAAAGCAAAAGTGAAAAACTTCAATTTGATTACTCTGTCCCTCTTTCTTACTATAGAGGTCATCCATCCCTTCACAAGTGATACCATGATCCAGTTGAGTCTTTACCAAGTTAAGTTGCTCTTTAGGCTTGGAAAAGCAACTCATGCAACTTAATTTGCAAGCCGTTCATTGTATAATTAATCAACAAAATGAGAACCTCACTTTTGTCAAGCACAAAAAAGAAAGTGAATATCTTCTATCGACAACTCTATCTCTCTTTCTTACTATAGAGTTCATGCCATTGCTTGACAGTTAACACCATGATCAAGTTGAGTCTTTATCAAGTTTAGTTGCTTCTTGGGCTTAGGAAAGATGGTTGGGCAAGTTCATTTGCAAGCCTTTAGTCATATCATTCATCAGCAAAACGAGTGCCTCACTTTTGTCAAGCCCAAAAGCAAAAGTGAAAAACTTCAATTTGATTATTCTGTCCCTCTTTCTTACTATAGAGGTCATTCCATCCCTTCACAATTGACACCATGATCCAGTTGAGTCTTTACCAAGTTAAGTTGCTCTTTAGGCTTGGAAAAGCAACTCATACAACTTAATTTGCAAGCCCTTCATTGTATAATGAATCAACAAAATGAGAACCTCACTTTTGTCAAGCATAAAAAAGAAAGTGAAGAGCTTCTATTTGACGACTCTATCTCTCTTTCTTACTATAGAGTTCATGCCATTGCTTGACAGTTAACACCATGATCAAGTTGAGCCTTTATCAAGTTAAGTTGCTTCTTGGGCTTGGGAAAGCTGGTCGGACAAGTCATTTGCAAGCCTTTAGTCATATCATTCATTAGCAAAACAAGTGCCTCACTTTTGTCAAGCCTAAAAGCGTGAAAAACTTCAATTTGATTAATTTGTCCCTCTTTCTTACTATAGAGGTCATTCCATCCCTTCACAATTGACACCATGATCCATTTGAGTCTTTACCTACTTAAGGTTCTTCTTGAGATTGCAAAAGCTATTTTGGCAACTTTATTTGCAAGCCTTTAGTCATATAACTCGTTAGCAAATTGAGCACCTCACTTTTGTCAAGCCCAAATCCAAAAGTAATAAACTTCAATTTGATGACTCTATGCCTCTTTCTTGCTATAGAATTCATTCCATCTCTTGATAGTTGACACCATGATCAAGTTGAGTTTTTACAATGTTAATTTGCCCATTAGGCTTGGAAAAGCAATTCAGGCAACTTAATTTGCAAGCCTTTAGTCGTATAATTCATCAACAAACTGAGCACCTCACTTTTGTCAAGCACAAAAAAGAAAGTAAAGAACTTCTACTTGATGACTCCATCTCTCTTTCTTGCTATGGAGTTCATTCCATCCCTTGACACTTGACACCATGATCAAGTTGAGTCATTACCAAGTTAAGTTGCTTCTTGGGCTTGCAAAAGCTATTTGGGCAACTTAATTTGCAAGCCTTTAGTTGTATAACTCATTAGTAAAATGAGCACCTTACTTTTGTCAAGCCCAAAAGCAAAAGTAAAAACTTCAATTTGATGACTCTATCCCTCTTTCTTACTAAAGAGTTCATTCATTCCCTTGACAGTTGACACAATGATAAAGTTGAGTCTTTACAAAGTTAAGTTACTCCTTGGGCTTGGAAAAGCAATTTAGGCAACTTAATTTGCAAGCCTATAATCGTATAATTCATCAACAAAATGAGCACCTTACTTATGTCAAGTACAAAAAAGAAAGTGAAGAATTTCTATTTGATGACTCTATACCTCTTTCTAACTATACAGTTCATTCCATCCCTTGATAGTTGACACCATGATCAAGCAGAGTCTTTACCAAGTGAAGTTGGTTCTTGGTCTTGGGAAAACTATTCGGGCAACTTCATTTGCAAGCCTTTAGGCGTATCGTTCGTGAGCAAAATGAGCACCTTACTTTTGTCTTTCCCAAAGTCAAAAGTAAAAAATTTCATTGATGACTTTGTCCCTCTTTCTTACTGTAGAGTTCATTCCATCCCTTGAGAGTTGACACCATGATTAAGTTGAGTTTTTTCCAAGTTAAGTGCTTCTTGGGCTTGCAAAAGCCATATGGGCAACTTGATTTGCAAGCCTTTAGTCCTATAACTCATTAGCAAAACGAGCAACTCAATTTTATCAAGGCCAAAAGCAAAAGTAAAAAACTTCAATTTGATGACTCCGTGTCGCTTTCTTACTATAGAGTTCATTCCACCTCTTGACAATTGACACCATGCTCAAGTTGAGTCTTTACCACGTTAAGTTGTTCTTTAGGCTTAGAAAAGAAATTCAGGCAACTTAATTTGCAAGCCTTTGATAGTATAATTCATCAACAAACTAAGCACCTCTCTTTTGTCAAGCACAAAAATGAAAGTAGAGAACTTTTATTTGATGACTCTATCTCCATTTCTTACTATAGAGTTCATTCCATCCCTTAACAGTTCACACCATGATCAAGTTGAGTCTTTGCCAAGTTAAGTTGCTTCTTAAGCTTGGAAAAGCTATTTGGGCAACTTAATTTGCAAGCCCTTAGTCATATAACTCATTAGGAAAATGAGCACCTCACTTTTGTGAAGCCCAAAAGCAAAAGTAAAAAACTTCAATTTGATGACTCTGTGCCTCTTTCTTACTATAGAGTTCATTCCATCCCTTGATAGTTAACACCATGATCAAGTAGAGCCTTTACCAAGTTAAGTTGCTTCTTGGCTTGCAAAAACTATTTGAGCAACTTAATTTGCAAGCCTTTAGTCATATAACTCATTAGCAAAATGAGCACCTCATTTTTGTCAACCCAAAAAGTAAAAGTAAAGAATTGCAATTGGATGACTTTGTCCCTCTTTCTTACTATAGAGCTCATCCCATCCTGTGACAGTTGACACCTTGATCAAGTTGATTCTTTACCAAGTTAAGATGCTCCTTGGGCTTGGAAAATCTATTCGGGCAACATAATTTGCAAGCCTTTAGTCATGTAATTCATCAGCAAAATGAGCATCTCACTTTTGTCAAGCATAAAAAAGAAAGTAAAGAACTTTAATTTGATGACTGTATATCTCTTTCTTACTATAGAGTTCATTCCATCGCTTGACAGTTAATACTATGATCAAGTTGAGTCTTTACCAAGTTAAGTTGCTTCTTGGGCTCACAAAAGCTCTTTGGACAAGCCTTTAGTCATATAACTCATTAGCAAAATGAGCACCTCACTTTGGTCAAGCCTGAAAGCCAAAGTAAAATACTTCAATTTGATGACTTTGCGCCTTTATCTTACTATAGAGTTCATTCCATCCCTTGATAGTTGACACCATGATCAAGTTGAGTCTTTACCAAGTTAAGTTGCTTTTAGATTTGGAAAAGCAATTCAAACAACTTAAATTGCGAGCCTTTAGTTGTATAATTCATCAACCAAATGAGCACCTTAGTTTTGTCAAACACAAAAAACAAAGTAAAGAACTTCTATTTGATGACTCTATCTCTCTTTCTTACTATGGAGTTCATGCCATCCCTTGGCAGTTGACATCATGATAAAGTAGAGTCTTTACCTAGTTAGGTTGCTTCTTGGGCTTGGGAAAGTTATTTGGGCAACTTCATTTGCAAGCCTTTAGTCATATCATTCATCAGCAAAATGAGTACCTCACTTTTTTCAAGCCCAAAAACAAAAGTGAAAAACTTCAATTTGGTTACTTTGTCCCTCTTTCTTGATATAAAGTTCATTCCATCCCTTAACAATTGACACCATGATCAAGTTGAATTTTTACCAACTTAAGTTGTTTCTTGAGCTTGCAAAAGCTATTTGGGCAATTTAATTTGCAAGCCATTAGTCATATAACTCATCAGCAAAATGAGCACCTCACTTTTGTCAAGCCCGAAGGCAAAAGTAAAAGACTTAAATTTGATGACTCTGTGCCTCTTTCTTACTATAGAGTTCATTTCATCCCTTGATAGTTGACACCATGATCAAGTTGAGTTTTTACCAAGTTAATTTGCTTTTAGGCTTGGAAAAGCTATTCAAACAACTTAATTTGCAAGCCTTTAGTTGTATAATTCATCAACAAAATGAGCACCTCAGTTTGGTCAAACACAAAAAAGAAAGTAAAGAACTTCTATTTGATGACTCTATCTCTCTTTCTTACTACAAAGTTTATGCCATCCCTTGGCAGTTGACATCCTGATCAAGTAGAGTCTTTACCTAGTTAAGTTGCTTCTTGGGCTTGGGAAAGCTATTTGAGCAACTTCATTTGCAAGCCTTTAGTCATATCATTCATCAGCAAAATGAGTACCTCACTTTTTGTCAAGCCCAAAATCAAAAGTGAAAAACTTCAATTTGATTACTCTATCCCTCTTTCTTACTATAGAGTTCATTCCGTCCCTTGACAATTAACACCATAATCAAGTTGAGTCATTACCAATTTAAGTTGCTTCTTGAGCTTGCAAAAGCTAATTGGGCAACTTAATTTGCAAGCCTTTAGTCGTGAACTCAATAGCAAAATGCGCACCTCACTTTTGTCAAGCCCAAAAGCAAAAGTAATGAACTGCAATTGGATGACTTTGTCCCTCTTTCTTACTATAGAGTTCATTCCATCCCTTGACAGTTGACACCTTTATCAAGTTGAGACTTTACCAAGTTAAGTTGCTCATTGGGCTTGGAAAAGCTATTTGGGCAACATAATTTGCAAGCCTTTAGTCATGTAATTCATCTACAAAATGAGCACCTTGCTTTTGCCAAGCACAAAAAAGAAAGTAAAGAACTTTAATTTGATGACTCTATCTCTCTTTCTTACTAAAGAGTTCATTCCATCTCTTGACAGTTGACACCATGATCAAGTTTATTCTTTATCAAGTTAAGTTGCTTCTTGGGCTTGAAAAAACTATTTGGGCAACTTAATTTGCAAGCCATTAGTCATATACCTCATTAGCAAAATGAGCACCTCACTTTTGTCAAGTCCAAAAGCAAAAGTAAAAAATTTCAATTTGATGACTTTGCCATCTTTCTTACTATAGAGTTCATTCCATCCCTTGACAGTTAACACCATGATCAAGTTGAGTCTTTACCAAGTTAAGTTGCTCCTTGGGCTTGGAAAAGCAATTCATGCAACTTAATTTGCAATCCTTTGGTTGTATAATTCATCAACAAAATTAGCACCTCACTTTTGTCAAGCAAAAACTAGAAAATAAAGAACTTTTGTTTGATGACTCTATCTCTCTTTCTTACTATATAGTTCATTCCATCCCTTAACAGTTGACATCATGATCAAGGGAGTATTTACCAAATTAAGTTTCTTCTTGGGCTTGGAAAAGCTATTTGGGCAACTTCATTTGCAAGCCTTTGGTCATATCATTCATTAGCAAAATGAGCACCTCACTTTTGTCAAGCCAAAAAGCGAAAGTGAAAAACTTCAATTTGATGACTCTGTTCCTCTTTCTTACTATAGAGTTCATTCCATTCCTTGACAGTCGACACCGTGCTCGAGTTGAGTCTTTACGAAGTTAAGTTGCTTGCTTGGCTTGCAAAAGCTATTCGGGCAACTTAATTTGCAAGCCCTTAGTCATATAACTCATTAGCAAAATGAGCACCTCGTGTTGTCAAGCCCAAAAACCGAAGTAAAGAACTTCAATTTGATGACTTTGTCCCTCTTTCTTACTATAGAGTTCATTCCATCCCTTGACAATTGACACCATGATCAAGCTGATTATTTTCCAAGTTAAGTCGCTTCTTGGTCAAGTTATGTTATTTTTGCTGTAATTGTAGAGGCTCGCATTATATTTTTTCTCGGCTGATGGTTTTGCATGAGTCGAATTTCCTTGTTTTTGACTTGGTAGTCTTGCCATTGGGTTGCTCTCCTAGTTAGAGTCTTCCAAAAGCGAAGTAAGCGGAGAATGCAAAAATGGGTGAAATATTCAGTTATCAAAGAGCTTTAGCCTCATCTTTTTCTTTCTTTTGTTGTGGGGGGAAGTTGGTGGTTCGTTCATTTCTTGTGTACCTTTAAGGTGAGCCTCTACATTTACAACAAGTAAGCATATCCTCTTTTTTTTCCCCCACTTTTACAGAGTTGGATTACTTCAGTGTAAAATAGTTTATCCTGAGGAATATAGACTAGTCCTCTACTGTTGAGCTTCACCTTCGTCGTGTCTGGATTCCTCAATACACGCCAACAGTACCGACCTGTCCTCTCTCTGGCATCCGGGAGCTCTCATGATTCTTCTCCCTCACCTCACCATTCCAACGAGGTCCCTCACTGTAACACCAGCTGAGCTTCCAGAACAACGTCGCCACAGTTTCTGACTCCTACTTGACCTCAGGTGGTGGCCAGTGTTGCCTCGGACGAGTTTGGCCAAGAGGCTCTGTTTTCGGATCCTCTATTTCCACCGTTCAAGAGCTTACTCTTCTCCTTCAAACCTTTATTAATCCATTCCTGAAGTTCCAGAAGCTCGTCCCACGCCTCAGTGACTGCTATGGAAGCGCTGGTTTCGCCTACAACTTCCCTTGCAGAGCCGGACTTGACAGCTCCCTGTTTGGCGTTCTTCCTTGGTTCGAGTTTTTGGCCAGCGACTCACTTCACGGCGGTGCATCATCGTCGTGCCTTTATCCCCAATAATACTCAAACATATAGCGGCACCTCCCGTAATCGTCAAATTGGCCTTGAATAGCCACGGTATTGCTCTGCTCTGTTCTACTCTGTTTCTGTGTCGTTGCTGCTGCGGTTCGCCCTGTTGTTGCCAGTATATGAACGCCCAGCCTGCCACCATTTCTGATTGCTCAAAACTGAACATTCCCTGGGATGGAAAGCAACAGCTAAACCAAATCTGGAGAGAAACAAAGATACAAGAAAAAGAAAACGCACGAAGAAAACAGGGAGAGTGGGAGCCACTAAAATTCGTCATCGCTTGGCGTTTATGAATCCGCCGGCTGGAGTCTCCATATCGTCTGAGCCTGAGATGTGCGGTCATGGCTGTAGGAGTGCCAATCAAAGTATTCTGCCTTGAGCACTCTTTGGCCATTGATAAATTCGCTGTTTGTTCGTTGCCACTGTGGATTACCAGGCCAACAGAATTGCGCTATTCAGTCAAGCCAAGTCGCATCTTGTTATTTGGAGCCTCCATGGCATGTGGCCAACATTAACTCACTTCAATACCATCAGGCCGTTTTTATTCCGATTGAGTTTCAAAGTCTTTCACATGTCCAGATTTTCATCTCACTATGCTTTCGCTATGCTGGTAGCCGAAGTTGAAGAGAACGCCAGACATCACAGATGATGTGATGACCGACATTTCAATGCCGCTACCGGCAAAATCACAGGCTCGGTTTCCTTGCATGTCGAAATCCCGGAACACTAAGCTCACCGACCCTTCCTTCTTCAGGTCCTATCGAAACCTATAGAATGCGTGATTTCACCTGAAAAAACCAGTGAGTTTTCCAACGCTAAGGGATCCCTATTGAGAGCATTGTCTGTTATGCCGTTTCACTTTCTCAGCGGAGCTAGGCTCAACCTCTGGGAGAGATTGCTATGCAAATTTCAGCACTTACTACCGATTTTTCTACTCGAATGCATTTGATATGTGTTGCAATAGGGCGAGCGATCGAACAATAATATAGACAGAAAAAGAAAATAAATCGGACACCAGATTTACGTGGTTCGTCGTAAAGGCACCTACGTCCACGGGGAGAAGCGGCGGCGAATTTTTTATAGATCAGCGATATAAGGAGATTACACACTCAAGTCACTCAAACACTCTCTCGGTGTTTCCAAACCCCAATTTATCCAAATCCAAAGTGTTTATAAATAAACAACTCACTTGCAGTATAAATTCACGGCACAAATTTACCGCGCATTCAAGCTCGAACGAAACGCTCTACGTACACCTGGTTCGCGTATGTACGAAATCGCGTATCAAAGCTTCTCGCGGAATCTTGGTTCGGCGGACGTGCGGCTTCTACGTAGAGTTTTCTCTCTCGCATGTATGTGCAGCGGCCAAGAAGCAAAAGAAAACCCTATTGTCGGCGTCCCTTTTATATGTGTGTGCCCAAGGCCAAAAGTTTGACCTTGGGCCCCACTATCCTTTTGATTCTTCACGTGCAGGGCTTCAGCGAATTCAAAAGAAGAAAACTCCTATAATATTTTATAGGTGTGCCCATCTGGGCCCCACGGTCTTCCTTTTATTTTCTCACGCATGTAGAGAACTCCTTCATGCCAAAACTCACGAATTGATTTCCTTCAATTCGGAATCCTCAGGCTTCTCGGCAAAGAATTTTCCTCCTTTATTTTATTTTATATTTCTTCTTTTAGTCCAGCAAATCACGTTTTGCAATTACTCAAACTCGAGTCATAAATTAACAATCTCCACCTTGGCTCGACGTTTGGGCGGGGTCCGCAATCACTTCGCAAAAATTCAAACTCTTTTCGCTACTTTCCCATACGAGCCGCCAACCGCCATGAGATATTATCCAAGTCCAAGCATCGCTTGAACTTCGCCATAACCGAGGACTTCATCGAATACCAACTCCACATGCACCTTTAAGCTGCTCCGCAAGGATTTTCGACATAACCTTCTCAACCGCGCAGATAAAGTAAAACCATTATTGCATCCATATCTGTCAGGAGATCGAATACGTACCTTGTCAATATCAGCAGTTACAGCAAACATTGGCTCTATAGGCTCCACCTCGCTATGAGCACCATCTGTGTCAATTACTTTGCTAGTACCCGTATACGCTACCTCAGGAGTTTCTGGTTGCAACTCCACCTCAAGCTAAATACCGTTTAGATTCGTTTGAATATTGCTATAATTACCCCTAGCCAAAAGTACTGGAGACTCATCAAGGGTAACTTCTCTGCTGTCAACAGGTAAATTTATATCCGGGCACCACAACTGATTGCCCCACTCACCTTGTGCATAGCCATGGAATATGCACCTTGCCCTCCAATCAAGCTTACCATCACTCACTTGAAAATAACACGAGCAACCAAACATTCTAAGAATAGAATAATCAGCAACGTTACCTGACCACACTTCTTCAGGAGTCTGCCATTCAATAGTAGTTGATGGGGATCTATTCACCAGGTAGCTTACCATACTTAGCACATCAGCTAGAATTCTTCTAGCAATACCAGCACTAGAGATAATTTTACGGGCCGTCTCTAGTAATGTTCTTCTCGTCAATTCTGCAAATTGTTGTGATTTATTGGCACTAGTGCGGTGTTTCACTATGCTCTCTTTCATGCAGAATTTATTTACCAGCTTCGAGCAAAACTCCATGTTATTGTCAGTCCGCACATGCTTGATCGACTTACCAGTCTCCGTCTCGATCAAAGCTCTTGACTGCGTGATCCTGACACCAGCATTAAACTTGTGCCTTGGCACAAACACCCAGGTTTTCCTCGAGCAGTCAAAAGACTCTCGAACAGATGCATCCGACGTCTCCGCAGTGAAATTTGTCACTGTCTTACCTTGAAGTTTATATAGGCCTCCATGCTTGATTCCTTTCATTATCACCAAGACACCTCGAACAACCTTCAGAACTCCACCTTTTGAAGAATACCTGCAACCAGCTGAATCTAAGGCACCCAAGGAAATTAAGTTCTTTTTTAACTCTGGAACATGCCTTACTCCAGTCAATGTCCTCACAATACCATCATGCATTCTGATTTTAACATCACCAACACCCACAACATCGCACTCAGCGTTGTTCCCTAACTGGACTTTATCACTACCCGTGCACTGATAAGTGATAAACCAATTTCTATTTGGTGTGACATGAAAAGAACAACCAGAATCCAAAATCCATCCATCAAGCGATGAATCATTAGTGACAGACAAGACATAGCGGCACTATCTGCTACAGCTACAACATTATCTGCTGAATCAACCATAACTCCTTTACCCTTCTCATTTTTCAGCTTAAGACAATCCCTTCTAAGATGCCCCCTCTTGCCACAGTTCCAACAGACAACATTAGCAGTCCTAGATTGACTACGCCTATTTATATTCGTACTACTATTACCCACATGTGTTATAGATCTTCCTCTATTTTCACCTACTAAAGCAGTAGATACATGTTCGCCAGATTCTCTTCTACGAATGTCCTCACTCAGAATTAAATCTCGAACCCCATCAAACGTCAAACTTGTTGACCCGGAGGAATTACTAACAGCAGTGATGTAGTATTCCAACTATTAGGCAATGAGGATAGCAGAATCAAAGCACGTACCTCATCTTCAAAATCAATCTCAACTGAACTCAATTGACTAACAATCACATTGAATTCATTGATATGATCTGCAACTAACGCACCTTCGCTCATCTTCAAATTAAACAGACGTCGCATCAAACAGACCTTGTTGATCGCAGAAGGCTTCTCGTACATATCCGACAGGGCTTGCATCAAATCAGCAGTGGTCTTCTCCTTCAAGATGTTAAACACGACGTTACGAGCCAACGTCAGCTGAATAATACCCATAGCTCGTCTATCCAGCAAATCCCAATTAGTTTGCTTCATCGTCTCTGGTTTCTCCCTAGATAAGGGCAAGTGCAGTTTCATTAGATAAAGATAATCTTCAATTTGCATCTTCCAGAAACTAAAATCATTCCCATCAAATCTATCGATTCTCACTTTTACTTCTTCTGTCGCCATCGATTCGTTTCAACTTAGCCAAGCCTGGCTCTGATACCAATTATTGCAATAGGGCGAGCAATCGAACAATAATATAGACAGAAAAAGAAAATAAATCGGACACCAGATTTACGTGGTTCGTCGTAAAGACCTACGTCCACAGGGGGGAAGCGGCGAGCGAATTTCACTATAGATCAAGCGATACAAGGAGATTACACACTCAAGTCACTCAAACACTCTCTCGGTATTTCCCAAACCCCAATTTATCCCAAACCCAAAGTGTTTATAAATAAACAACTCACTTGGTATAAATTCACGGCACAAATTTACCGCGCATTCAAGCTCGAACGAAACGCTCTACGTACACCTGGTTCGCGTACGTACGAAATCCTGTATCAAAGCTTCTCGTGGAATCTTGGTTCGGCGGACGTGCAGCTTCTACGTAGAGTTTTCTCTCTCGCATGTATGTGCAGCGGCCAAGAAGCAAAAGAAAACCCGATTGTCGGCGTCCCTTTTATATGTGTGTGCCCAAGGTCAAAAGTTTGACCTTGGGCCCCACTATCCTTTTGATTTTTCACGTGCAGGGCTTCAGCGAATTCAAAAGAAGAAAACTCCTATAATATTTTATAGGTGTGCCCATCTGGGCCCCACGGTCTTCCTTTTATTTTCTCACGCATGCAGAGAACTCCTTCATGCCAAAACTCACGAATTGATTTCCTTCAATTCGGAATCCTTAGGCTTCTCGGCAAAGAATTTTCCTCCTTTATTTTATTTTATATTTCTTCTTTTAGTCCAGCAAATCGCGTTTTGCAATTACTCAAACTCGAGTCATAAATTAACAATATGGACGACTCAAAAGATCATACACGTCCGCCTGCTCTTTTTCTATCTGAAAGTGCTCCGGTGGAGTTGAACTCCATACCGACTTGGGTGCGTAGGATCTTGCCAAAGAGCATTAATTTATCATCTAATTTTGATCACCTGAGCTTAGGTCCACTCTTTTCCCAGTTTATCGCCTAACTTGCTTACGCTAATAATACTTGCGCATGAGGTGCTTTTTGGTCATTTCACTCTTCTCTTGATGATCATTAACATGGAATATTGGTGCACACAACGTGAGTGCAAATTTTCTTTTTCACAAACAGTCTTATCCACCGTTAATTTAAGAATTTTAACCGCTTACCATCTTCACTAACCATCAAAATCAACTGTGTAAAATGCCGTCTGCGGAAATTTTTTCTTTTTCTCTACCGGTGCCAGCTGTAATTATTATATTAACTTATCTATTTTTAATTTATTAGCTGGAACAGAAAATATTACTGCATGCGAT
The DNA here is from genome assembly GCA_014182395.1 of Eucalyptus sp. ANBG9806169. NCBI lineage: Eukaryota > Viridiplantae > Streptophyta > Magnoliopsida > Myrtales > Myrtaceae > Eucalyptus > Eucalyptus sp. ANBG9806169. Next base: position 50,229,512 of record CM024575.1, on the reverse strand, counting down.
TAGGAGTGGCAATATGATTGGGCAGGTGCATAATTGCAAAGCGGATGCATGGGATTGCATCGTGGCTCCATCATTATTAGAAATGCTTTATCATCGGCCCTTGTCCCACACGGGGAGGACCTTCGAGCCATGGGCGAGCCTCGTCCTCGCGAGATCAGGCGAGGGCGAGCCTCGCCGCCCAGGCCTCGAGGGCAACCTCGCGCCGGGTAGGCGAGGCTTGCCCTCGCAGCCCAACGCGAGGCCACTCTCACGGCCACTGGCGAGGTGGTCGGTGAGGTCAACCTTGACCTTGCCGACCATCGCCTTTGGCTGGTCGCCGAGGTCCGAGGATTGGCTAGAGGAAGAAGGAGGAGAAGGAAAAATAAAATAAAATAAAATAAAAAATATTAAAATATTATTAAAAATTGTTTACGTTAGCGCCGATAAGGCCACGTTAGCTAGCCGACATCTAGTTAGCAAAATCAGCCAAAATTGGCCGGAAAGGACTGAATTGGCACAACGTAAAAATATTTAGGACTAAATTGACACCAAAAAAAGGTTTAGGACTAAATTGACACAAATACAAAAGGTTTAGGACTTTTTTTAACACTTTTCCCGTAAAAACTTCAAACGTAAGTTTAGCGTGTGTATGTATATTTAAACACTCACGTAAGTTGCTTTTGATAGTCAGTTTAGCATGCCTTTGATGCTAGCTAATATCTAATCTTAGCAACTATCTAATTCCGCATATCAAATACTTATCCATAATTTGATAATAATTTTCTATCATTATTTATGTATATACATAATTAGATGGATGATCAAAGATATAATTAGATGAATGATCAAAGATATATGATAGGTTATAATTTCACATATTTTATATAGGTTATAATTCCACATGCCTTACAATTTTTGTGGACAAACTCCTATACCTAGTACATTTCCATTTCTATAGTTCTTTATAATAACTGTATTATTTATATATAGATTATTTTGATTATCAAACTGTTCATCTGAAGGGCATCTATAAAGAAAAACCAAATGCTCAAAAAGTTATTCCACAATGAAAGTTATATTACATGACATGATTACATGTACTTTGTAGTAAATTTTTAAAAGTAATTGTTTATGTATACCTAAATACTATTCCGACAGATCTATATGTAACTAATAAATGATCAAAGATTTATGACAGGTTTTATTCCATCTATTTCATAGTTAGGCATAAATGGGTCATAAATGTCATACTATATGACATTGGCTCTGCTGCAAACAACAACTATAATGATGACAAACGCCCTCAAATCAAATTCGTCAATCACTGCTCTTGTTCAATATATTTGACTCCATCCCAAATACCGTCGGGACAAAAGATGCTAGGTCCATAAGTGGATTTGATCATTTGGTATAGCAGGGGAAGCTGTAGTCGTGCGAATAAAGCCACGGGAAGAGAGGCCAACAAAGTAATGGGAATGAGAACCCACTCCAATCTCTTGTGCAGCACCATTGTGAGAGTTGCAGCGAAGGCCACCAGCATGAAAGCCAAGGAGAGGAAGAGAAAACAAAGGCCCATTATGATCTTCTTAGGCAACGATTCAAGAAAATCTTGAGCCTCATACCGCGAAGTTAAGATGGCTAGGAATAGCAAAATGGCCATCATGGAGGAGAACAAACCTAACGCATCCGAAATTGCGAAAACCAAGAGAGAGTCCTGTCCTAACAACAAGGGTGCTTCAGTATTGTTGTCATTGCCTCCAGGCACAGTGAACGCAGCAGCGAACAATACTGTGGCAACTAGAGTTGAGACAAGCATACATGAATTTGCTGTGTCCTTCACCCACTTCTCTCCATTTTCAAGCAACTGTTTGTGGTTCTTCTTGAATCTATTCCAATATGTCATTCCCTCGTGAAGCAATTCTCTCGTGGAAGGGATAACCCAGCTTTCCACAGCCTATGCATAACACCATAATTAGGAGTCTCAATAAGTGGATAAAGTTTTGAAGATTTTCATAAAAACAAACGAGGGAACATCTCAAAGTGGTTAAGACTCGCTTAGAGGTCAAGTCCGTCTTTGCTGGCAGAATTTCATTGGTCACTTTCTTCAGAGCTTCGATGATGATTTTGTGCTTCATTTTAGTCAAATAATATGTAAATGCAAAGCACTATGTTTCTACATTCTAATGATTCAAGTTTCATGGAATTTGAAGTCTTCTAGAAGAATTTATGGAAAAAAATATCAAGAGCTAATCAAGAAATCCGAGAATGAGGCTTTTAGTATTGTTACGTGCTTTATTGAACCCTACGGATTGTATTTTGTTTCTAGAGTCATTTAAGCCAAGAGTCAATAGTACGACTACTCCAAGAACAATCGAAAAAATTTCGTTGTTGGGACGTGACCATCCCCGTTATGACCCTAAAGAAGGAGACAACATAGGAGATTGCCTCTTCCGTGATGTCTGTTCCAACACAACTAGTGAAGAGGCTCCATTGTGCCATCATTAAAGGAATGGTGATTCTTATGATTTTAATGTCAAATTCGACATCTCGAAAAACTTCATCGATTGGCTTGAGACATGTTGAAAGAAAAAAGGCACAACGTTTGTCCACTTGAGATGTTTTGCTCAAACGTGGTACTTGATTCGTATTCATATTGGGAAAATTAACCAATATGTCCTAAACTTACTGTATGAATGACAATTCAATTTAAAATTTTTCAATTTTGTTAATTCAATCCTAAATTTTTGTATGAAATTCCAATATAGTCATTTTGGTTAATTACAATGAAAATGCTAACATAGCGGTCTGATCGTCACCAACCATCCTCCGCAACACACTACCATGTCAACGATTTTAGACGAAAATTGGCCACAAGGACTACGTTAGAATTTCGTGTAAAGGTTTAGGACTAAATTGACAAAATTGAAAAATTTAGAATGACTTATGTACAATAGGATTAAGACTGATCGAACAATTTTCTTTATTCAAATTTCTCCTGTTTCTTTTCTTTAGTTGGATTATATGTGTTTTGCATTCTTCTAAAATCTGCAAATATGTTCTTATTTCTTTGATTAAATGATATGATTGATTTGAGAGTTGTCATGGTCTTCGTCATCCCGATTCATACACTAGAACCAACCCTATCTTGTTTTTATTTATCCCTTATCATTTTCTCATTAATTTGTAGCGCACATATTCGCTTCTTTTAGAAAGAAAATTTCATTTTCAAGCATCCAACGGATGGTAGTCATGTGCATTGCTAGTGGGAGTTATGTCTTCATATTGCATAATTGATTGTTCAAAAGTAAATTAAATAAGATGCTATATGAAAGGATAGCAACGTAATAGAAAAAGACGCAACTCATCCTTTCAAGGTCAGCACAATTGGTTAGAAAGCAGGGGATTTTCAATTTGGAAACTGAAATTTAGTATTTCATATCCAATCAATTATATACACATGCTAAATGTTTGGATTTAACTAATTTGAGAGGTTGGTTATAAAGGTGTTCCTTGGGTCTGCAGCGGCGGCAATGATGGTACCTATGCGAGGGCCAATTGAGCCTTCTCAGGTAGTAGCGAGTTACGTCGCTGCCACCATTGAGTGAGGGCGGCCAAGCCTCGCTGGCAGTCCGCGGCGAGGGTTGTTGCACTCAAAGCGACTCCGTGACGGTTCCTAAACCTTGCCAGTGACAAATGGGGCGACTCCTTGTTCCTCTTCGATGATCTCTCTCTATTTTTTGACCTTTTTTTTTAAACTCTAGTCCTTTTTATTTTTAGTTTTTGTGATGTGACACTTATTTGTGCCATATCAGTTCCACTTGTGCAAAAAATAAAAAGGAAATTAATTAAAAAAAATGCCAATAAATTTTCCATCCATAAAAAATAGATGGAACAAACAAAGGGACTAACATAAAGAGCAAAGACAAGTTTTAAGACTTATTAATCATGAAGTCAAAGTTTTAGGATTCAATTGTAGAATTGACTCAAATTTTAGGATCCTTGTTGTACATAATAGAACCAAGTTTCTTTTTTCCACGACAGAGAATAGAAAGTTGAAATGCAATAAAGGTAAATAAATAGTAAAAGCTTCATGATATCATTTTTTTTTTAGACAATGGTTTGCATGCGTAAAAATTTAGTTGATTGCTAAATTAACTAACGAGAAGTGTTATTGAATTAATAGCTATTCAAATGAAAATAGTGGCCATAAGTGAACTTAGCTAACCTTTTGATATAAAAAAAAAAAAAAAAAAACAGAGAAGATTCAATTCATATTACTTTAATTAAGTCATTACCACCTACATAAGTTTAATTATATCTTAACTACATTATAATCTGTAATACAAAATGTAATACAACGGAACGAGCAAAGCTACCGTGGAAGTATAAGTAAAAGTGATTTAAATGTTTTTGTTAGGGCTCCACGGGAATATAAATGGGTTATACATTAAATGATATGCATAATAATCCCCTAATTGCATCATGGCAGACACCTATATAAAGAGTCAGTCGAATTTAAGAAAGAGTCACTAGGATTAGATTAAAGTGGCGGATCATAGTTATATTGGTAAATTAAAATGCAATTGGTGATGTAGTGATTTAGATGTTTTTGTTAGGGCACCACGGGAATATAAATAGGTTTTCAATGTTCCAATTTCCCTTATCAGTCTCCCTTATTTTCTGTCAATTGGTGATGTAGTGTAGTTTCTCAACTTAACTTATTAATTTGGTTTACATGGCAAAGGAGTTTCTTCTTCTCATTGTGGTCTTGGATTCAAGTCTTAGTGGAAGCATTTCAGAAGTAAAATCCTGAATGCATCAGATAGATGTAGGGTAGTTCACCCTTAAAATAACCCAAGAAGGTAGACTTTGTGGTATGCAAAAGCTTGGCTGAATATCGCTCAACCGCTTTAAAAGAAAAGCTTCAATATATATTCTCAAGATTATCTAATAAAAGTTCTAGCTATCATATTTTAAAAAAAATGTCAAGAAGATATAATATTTATCATTAAGCGCAGCTATAAATTATATGAAAAGAAAGATATTTACCTTGTACCACTGGACTTCTCTTTGTATTTGAAAAGCTACTCCGGAGACATTAGTTACGGCGCCCAAATTAGGTTGGTAATCTGCTGCTGCGAGCAACATAGCCATCGAATCGCCCCATGTGGGTGCTGGAACTAATGACGACTATTTAGTTGAGCTTACCTTCAAAAGCAGTCTGAGAGTCCTTTCTTTGCGATAACGTACTGCAGATGCGATCAGGCTCGTACCACAAGTCAACTTCCCATCTGGGAAAAACTGAATAAATAGCTTCGTGATTTCACTGATTCCGTGGGTTGTAGCTTGAAATAAGAAGTTCCCATTACGGCAAAAATCAATGATCTCGGTAGTATTCATATAAGAGATCGCAATGCAAACTTGTCTGGCCAACTCGATTGCCATCACGTGTCTCAGCTTCACCTCGTGAACTTTCTTTAAAATAGGAACTGTAAAATGTCAAAAACAAACGAAAAAAGAAAATGAAAAACCAAGGGGCTTGCAGTTGGATTAAAAAAAAAAAAAGTTCTTCTCTGGGATTCAATCCTCAAATGCAAACAGTGAGTTTGAGTAATTGCTGATGCAAAAGTACAAAAAAGATATAAAATCATTTTTGGCATTTTAAAAGAAAAAGTTTATATCATGTCTGGAGGAAAAAATTAATTGGATGTGAAGAAAGTAGAAGTGATTAGAGGGTAACTGAAGAAATAGATCCTCCTTGAAGTTTTTTTTTTTTTGGTCAGTAATCCTCCTTGAAGTTCAAAACAGGCTTTCTAATGCTAATCATAATTAAGAGAACATAATTATTAGACTTAACCTGATAAAACAGCTCTAAAGATAACCACGCTAATGACGTATGTGTAGCTAGAGTAAATTACAGTAGTCTTTGCTCGTATAAGACTATTTTAGACAATATTATTCAAATATGCTTTTGGTAGCTAGTAAATAAAAAAAATCATATTAATTGTACAAGCCACTGTACTATTATTTATGCTCAAACGAACAAATCTTTTTTTTTTCCTCCATTCTATCTGTCTTTAGCAATTTCAAAGCTTCCATATGAGGTCACATAATGGTATGTGACGTTTCCTAAAGTAGTGATTGGAGTTGACTATATTAAAAAATCACTTTTATTTTGATAAAAACACGCAACGATGCTATTCTGTTTCCTTTTTTGTTTTTTTTTGACAAAAAAAGAAGAATTAGGGATGACACTAAAGGGTATTTCGTGGGCATACAAAATCTGGGTGAAGATGACAAGTGCAATTGCGAGTAAAGATCGTGAATAGGTTTCAGGAATTATAGGATCATTTTAGCAGCCAGGTGCCGTTTAGGTTAGTTTTCATGCACTTCGAGTGATCCACCTTCTCGGGTAATCTTAAGAGCACAGTCCCATATCCGTGATGTATTTGGGATTTTATTTTTTGGAATGCTTCTAACAAATCTGAAATATATGATGACAACAAGGCAGGAAAACTCCTTTACCATCTAACAGCTTTTGGTGTAGGATATACAACTAAGGGAGGAATTCTAAGATGGACGATTTTGTTGTGACCCACGAAATTCGCTCCCACTAATATTCTTCTATTCCAAGCCTTCCCAAACAAACTATTTTGATTTTTCCTACATGCTCCTATTCCTATTTTCACGCCTTTTTAAAGTTGCCAAATAAAAGTGTAAATTTACTATGTTAATGTGGTCAAATGATAAACCCATGCCATCATCTTTTGCAACCTTATTTCAAAGTCAACGATGCTGGGAGCTTGCCCTCGGTCCCATGCCCAATTCTTGCACCCTCTCAACGTGTTCTTTCGTGTTGTATTGAGATGAAGTAGTAGTAAAAGAAAGTGATATTTAGGCTTTAAGCACTTCACCCGCAATGGAGAAAACAAATGCATACGGGTTCATTGCTCTAATTTTTCCAAAAAGATTTACATGCTTGATAGAGATGATGAAGCGAACATTATTTCAACAATCAAGATTGAAGGAAAAGTATTAAGTTTACGTAACTCTTATTTTATATCTTCTGCTTGGATCATTTAGCCGTAAGCAAGAAATTCCTAGGGTAACATCAAATCTAGCCTCAATTTGCAGTTTTCAAGTACTCTTTTTTCACTTCTTCTTCTTCTTCTTCTTTTTAACAATTTCGTGACTCTTGCTATTAGAATTTGATGAATTTCAGGAATCTTTCAAAATGTAAAAATATTAACACAGAAAATTATATATAACTTTGTTTGAGTTTGAATAATTTTTTTAAAGATTTTTATTACGTCCATTAACGGTAGAAAGAGTAAGTTATACATACATTCATTGATGGACAGTAGACCCGTGGAAAAATTAATTACAAAACTAACTTCAAACACATTTATCACATCCGATGGTGAATGTCTAACGGTTCTTTCACACAAGCAGTGGGCTACTACAGATTATTTTCCAGATTATGGCGAATAATTAAGTGGGAACTTTTTTCTACTTACAAAAGAAGTCAAAAACAAACAAGCCATAGACTTTTAGTTGGAGAGAGAGGGACAGAGATAATGACGGTATCTTTATAAAATGGAAGCTACCTACAATTTGGGTGGCATTCCAAAGTGACCTCATAAGACATTGAAGCGCTACAATTAAGTTGCAAAGAAAAACTGGTCACTAGATAAGAAATCATTGAAATACTTCATAACTGGTTCGTCATATTGTTCAATCAATTAAGTACTACGATACTTATGCACTTGGTTGAATCACATATGGTTCTCAAGGGATGGCCGATCCATAAAGTAGTTGGATTTCAGGCCATTAGTCAAGTAAAATAAGGTCTAGGAACTAGAATATATCCTATAAAGAAACGTTCATTTACATTTTCTTTTGCTAGTACGGAGGGAATCAATCTAAGAAAATTGACTTAGAGTTCAAAATCATGAAAGGTCTAAGAAAATGCCAAACAGCAAAAATGCATACCCACCCAGATTTAAACTTTTATCTGTTGATTTGTAGTTCAGGTCCACCGGAATACCTTCAGTTCAGAAACCAAAGAGCAGGTGATGAACTCAGTATGATCTTCTTGAAGGGAATCAGTAATGAAGTGATGCAAGTGTAGAAAGTACGGACATTTGTATATCAATGCTTCCAAGACACTGAGCCTGGTTCCACTGAGAAAGTAAGACTCCTTCGTTGCCAACACGTCCAGTATGGTTAGGTTGGTTTTGGCGCGGTGTGTGCTTTTCATGGGAAGGAAGTGAGGGTTGAGAGGGCTAGTACAAACACCTAGAGGGGGGTGAATAGGTGTTTAAACAAAACCTTGGCAAATATATGCGGAATAAAATAAATGAGTTGAGGGAAGAGAATAAGAACACAATGTTTATAGTGGTTCGGCTTAATCCAAGCCTACGTCCACTCTCCCACGCTAACAGCCTTCTTGGCTGGATTCCACTATGCAATCAACAAGAGATTACAACTTTGAGTGCAAACACTTAGTAGTAGATCACACTATCTCACTAAGTCACTCTTTTGGTATTTCTCTCAAGATCACGAACGTTTAAGCTCACGAGAGACAAGTGTATGATAGAAGATCGCTCAGACTTTGGAATTATAAATTCTACACTCTATCTCTTACTTGCTCATCGGTCCTTCATCTCCTTAAATACTCCTCCACTTCCAAACTAACCGTTGGACAATATCTTGAGGATCGTCTTCCAATATACCCATTGGACAGCTCTGTATCAAGAAGATTTGGTAGCCGTTGAGTGACAAAGGTAGAATCCCAAATTGATTCCGATCGCCCATACAAACGAAATCTTGGTTTCCATAAGTAAAGCTTCTTCGTATAGAAAGTTTTTGTCTTCAAGATCCAATTGTCAATCAATTAGATTGAGTCAATCAAATCAATCTTGATGTGGAATCTAAACCAGATCACTAGCCGTTATATTTTCTGGCTTGTGTTACGTTATGTCGAATCTGGATGTAAAGTCTGAGAGCAATAGACTTTATAATCTGAGTCTGAACAGATTTAGCTTTAAGGTCTGAACACAGTCTATTATGTTCTGCTTCAGCATAGAGTCTATCTTCTGGTTCTTCATTCACGTTCAGTCTGGAATTTGTCAGAGTTGACAGACTTCTGATGTAGAACAGACTTTGACACTAAAGTCCGCGGTCTTCAGACTTTGACACGAAACTGAAATCTTCGTAATATACTTTGGACATGTGTTTCGTTCAGTCTTCCGCCGTCTTCGGACTTTGACAATATCCTTTACATGTTCAATCATTTGCATAGTCTATTACTCAACCATCAAACATGTTAGTAGCCTTTGATTTATTTTGTCATCTTCAAAACATCATAAGGGATTTCCCTAACAAGGGTACCGCCCAATGAGATAAAGGACGATATCTATCCGAATAGACCAGCAAATGTTGATCGGGAAAATTAGCTAAGTCTAGAACGAAGGAAATAACAGATGGAATTGAGAAAAGGATCGATGGTGATCTTACCAAGATGAGCAACATGGATGAGATCTATAATGATGTCAATGGCAGAGGAACTGCTGAAGGGATTATCTGGCCCATCGACTCTTGTACTTTTCGCCAGGAACCAGACAATCTCCTTATGCATAGAAGCGTCCATAGCAGATATTCCCAGAGGAACACGTCCGCCACCATCTGCAAGTTGCGTCAAATTAGGATTACTTCGAACTAATGCCTTGACCATCCTTATACTTCCACACAGGACAGCATTGTGGAGGGCTGTGCGGCCATCACAATCAACCATTTCAAGTGCTTCCAGATACGGAGACAAGAGCTCAACCAGGTTCCCAAAAAATTGGTCTCGTGCACTCAAAGTAGCTATGTGAAGCAATGTTTCTGATTTGCTTGTTATTTTTGCTGTCTTTGAAGCAGCATCTCGTTCGAAAAATCTTGTAGCAGATTCCCAATCGCCCAGGAATGTAGCTCGCAACAATGGTCGGTAATAGGATTCATCCACTTCCTCTTCGGAATTTTCTGCAACAGACGCAAACTTTTCAGATCATTCAGTTAATGCTTTTATCCTTGCTGACATTGAGAAGTACTCCAGAAAAAAAAAAAAATCATGAAGATCCGTCCCAAATATTAATTTCACAGTGAAAATAACTCTTTTGAGGGATGACGCACCTGAAGCACCTCCAGATTGGGAAGAAGCTGATCCAACGCTTGCATAAACACTTTCAATATCTGTAGGAGAAAGAGTGAGCACTAAGTCCTTCGCCTACTTTTTCCCCCTTTTTCTAGCCAAGGTCAGCATTATGTTTGTTTGGTGATAAATAAAATAAACCATGAGACAATACAAGTTCCAGCATATTTGGGACTCCATCAATTATACCATATTTTTTTTTGATTGGAACATGAACTGTACCTGTTGGTGGTTCTGCATGAGTCGAATTTCCTTGTTCTTCACTAGGCTGTGTCGCCATTGGATTGCTCTCCTGGTTGGAGTCTTTCCACGATGAAGTAAACGGAGAATGCAAAAAATGGGCAAGATATTCAGTTATCAAAGAGTGTTAGTCTCCTGGAGGGGGGTTCAGTCCTTCCTTATATACAAGTACCTGCCTCAAATTAAAGGGGGGGCCTCTACAATCACAACAAGCAAGCATATCTTTTTTCCCACTTTTATGGCAGTTGGATTACTTGAGTGTAAAATAGTTTATCCATGGGAATATATACCAGTCCTCTACTGGTTAGCTACAACGTCGTCACGCCTAGATTCCTCCACACAGGCCAATAGGACCGAAGGGTCCACTCTCTAGCATGCAGCTTGCAACGACGGTCCGAAATAGGGTTCATCCACTGCGTTTTCCAATATTTCTGCAATGGATGAGAACTTTTCAGGCCATTTAAGTCAATTCTTTTTCATTGTTGACTTTTCGTGATGATCCAGCCCAGATATTAATTTCACACTGAAAATAACTCTTTTTAGGCATAACACACCTGAAGCACCTCCAGATTGAGAAAAAGCTGATCCATTGCTTACATAAGCATTTTCAATATCTGTAGGAGAAAGAATGAGCACAAAATCCTTCTCATAATAAATTTATTCTCTCTCCTTCTTACCTAAGGTGAGGGTTACCTTTGTTCGATGATAAAGCAAAGAAATAGAACCGTGAGAAAATACAAGTTGCAGCATATTTTAAAACTATATCATTTACGTTATATTTTTTCTTGGTTGGAACATGAAGATGTGCCTACTGCTGGTTCTGCATGAGTCGAATTTCCTTGTTCTTCACTTGGTAGTCTCGCCATTGGGTTGCTCTCCTGGTTAGAGTCTTTCAAAAGAAAAGTAAAATATTCAGTTATTAAAGAGTTTTAGCCTCCGTTGGGGGGGAGTTCATTCCTTCCTTGTGTGCCTCCTTTGAAGTAAAGGTGAGCCTCTACAATTACAAAAAGCAAGCATATATCTTTTTCCGCACGGTTGGATTACTTGAGTGTAGGATAGTTTATCCTTGGGAATATAGACTAGTCCTCTACTTGTGAGCTCCACCTCCGTCACTCCTGGATTTCTCTACACGTGCCCACAGGACTGAGGGTCCTCTCTCTAGCATCAGGGAGCTCTCACGAGTCTTCTCCCTCACCTCACCATTCCAACGAGCTCTCTCACTGTAACACCAGATGAGCTTCTAGAACAACATCCCACAGTTGCCGACACCTACTCGACCTCAGGCAATCGCCGGTGTTGGCTCCGATGAGTTTGGCCTAGTGGTCCTGTTTTCGGATCCTCAATTTTCGCCATTCAAGAGCTTGCTCTTCTTGTTCAAACCTTTATTCATCCGTTCCTGAAGTTCCAGACGCTCATCCCACGCCTCAGTTACTGCCATGGAAGCGCTGGTTTCGCCTTAAAATTGCCTTGCAGATACGGACTTGACAGCTCCCTCTCTTGGCGTTTTTCCTTGATTCGAGTCTTCCGCCGGCGACCCACTTCACGGCGGTGCTTCGTCGTCGAGCCTTTATCCCCATTGATACTCACACATACAGCGTCACTTCCCGTAATCATCGAATTGGCCTTGAATAGCCACGGTATTACTCTGCTCTGTTCTGCTCTGTTTCTGTGTCGCTGCTGTAATCGGCCCTGCTGTTGCGAGTATAGAACGCCCAGCTTGCCACCATCGTCGATTGCTCAAAACTGAACATTCGCTGGGATGGACAGCAACAGCTAAACCAAATCTGGAGAGAAACAGAAGATACAAGAAAAAAGAAAACGCAAAAAGAAGACAGGGAGAGTGGGAGCCACGAAAATTCATCATCGCTACGTGTTTACGAATCGCCGCTGGAGTCTTCGCATCATCCGAACCCGGATCAGTATTGAAATCAGTGTCTTTCATGCCGTCTTACTTTCTCAGCGGAGCTAGGCTTAACCTCTGGGAATGATTGCTATGCAAATTTCAGCCCTTCTACCGATTTCCTTATCGAATGCATTTGGTTCGGACGACTCATAAGATCGTACATGTTCACCCGCTATTTTTTGTATCTGTAGGATCTTGCCAGAGAGCATTTATATATTATCTAATTTCGATCCCCTTACGCTCACTCTTTGCCCGGTTTATCGCCTAAGTTGCTTACGCTGATAATAGTTGCGAATAAGGTGCTCATAGGTTTTTTCTGTCTTCTTTTGATAAGTAATTATATAATTTATGTGGAATATCGACGAATAAAGTGTGAGTTTAAAAAAAAAAAATGCACAAATGGTCTTATCCATCCTTGATTTAAGAGTTTTGACCACTCACTCTCCTTACTAACCATCAAAATTCATGGTTGTACAAGGCCCCTTGTTGAAAATTTCTTTCACCCCACGTACATTATAATTACTCTATTAATATTAATTTTTTAATTTATGAATTATTAATTGGAATGGAAAATTTTACTACACGTGAGTTAGAGATGGCAATGGGACGGGACGGGTGCATGGACTGCAAGTTGCGTGAGGGGTTGGCGTCCTGCTCCACATTTACTAGAGATGCCCTATCCCTGCACCTTGTTCTGAGCAGGGATATATATGTACTCCATTCCCAACCGAAGCAAGTATGCAGATTTCTTTGTTCCACTTGTCCCATTCCATAATAATTTCAAGGTAAAAAAAATAATTAAATTCTTCAACAAGCATAATTATATATAGAAATTATCTCACAAAAAAATTGCAAGTTGAATAAATTATATATGGGAATAAAAATTTGAAATCCTTATATCCATTACCATAAAGTTTAGTTTGGAATATTTCCATGATAAATCGATGAGAAAAGGGATTTGAAGTGTTTAAGTCATATTGAAATCTATGTTGAAAATGAGGAACATTATATTACTAAAATAATATAATTTATTTAAAGGAATAAGGTTAGGATTAGAAATCTCCACGTTACAGATATAGACCTTGCTTTGGGCTGGTTCGTGGGTTGGGGCCGAGTGTATCCATGTCCCTCCCCCGACCCACATGCGGGATAGGAAATTTCGTCCCATTCCCACTTAAAACTCTCTATCCACTTTATTTAGGGCAAGGTAGCGTGGATATTTGGTAGGGCAAGTACTTTGCCATACTTAATGTAAATCATACACTAGTTCCATTTATGGCATTTTATCATGATTTCAAAATTAATATAGTAATTTTTTTAATAGAGTGATCTCTTTATCTATATGTACATGTTATTTGTTCGTACTTGCAATTAACTTCTTCTTTTTTTACACATATGTAATATTTTGTAAAATCACTATCAACTATTCAAATATAAAAGCTTATGTAGATAGATGAAGCTATTGTTTAATATTTAAACATTCTAATATTCCCCTCAAGTGTAAGTTGGACTTTGAACTAAGATTAAAGCATGTATATATATGATAATGGAGATTCTGGAAAGATTTGAACTCAAGATATAGTGTTTTGATATCATGTGAAAATTTATGGGAGTAGTGCTGCTTATTTTAAAAACCTATGTTGACAAATGAATATATTTAAATATTTTGACGACCTATGTTTCCCACGTGATAGAGATCTTTAAATTTGAGTTTATAGTTTTGATATACATCCTCTTGTTTTCTATATTTTCGTAATAAAAATAATATTTTTAAATATTTGGATATCTATTTTATATTCACAACTACTGCCTTTTATTATATTACAGAACAGCTAGAGAAAGCAGATTGATTGTTAAATAAATATACTATACGATGAAGATATTTGTGATACTTATAATGCGACTATTTATTTTCTCTATGTACGTACGTGCGTAGGTATGTAGGTACGTACATATGTATGTATGTTTTACTCTTGTCTAATTTTGATTTATGAGCAATTTAATTTTATTGTCTTGATCAATGTTAAGTTTTCATAATCAACAATTTTACCCTTTAATTACGTAGATATATAATTACCTTACTAGCTGAGCTTTCAAAATGAACCTTTTCTAATGCACAAGAAAATTAAAGTAGAAATATGGTTGTAATTGATGCCACAAAATTACAAGTTGTTTTTAATTTCTCCATTTATTGAGTTTCCTTAAACATCTACAGGAAAGTTTTATAAAAAAAAGAAAAAGAAATTTCAAACATGCTTTTAACATTGAAGAAAATAAATGCTATTAAGATACTTATTAATACTTGTCTATTAAGGCGAGAGCCGTGTGGCTAATATAATGAGTCCGGGAATAACAATTCGCTGATGCGAACTTTTCTACACATGACTTAATTATGGAAGATTGTCATGTGAGCTACGCAAATTCTGTTGTACAGCTTGGCTTTGGACTTGTTTCATTTTTTCTAAATACACTAGAATCGTGTCACGATCACCTGTACAATGAGCCAATAATGGATGCATCCGGATCATGTAAACCTAGTCAATGGGTTCCACATGGGGCCCACTTCATCCAATGGTACATATGAGATGGTCTCGCATGCATTGAGTTTTCATTCAAGATTTTTTCTTCTATAAGACTCATTGTGCCCTAAAAGTTTTGAGGTGTGGTATTTGATTAGTTGTTTGACGATAAGTTCATGAAATTTCGGAACGAGTACCTTTTAAATTCATTTTTGGATTCTTGCAACTCTAATGTTGCTGGATAGCTCGACTCAGTATTGTTAGGTGTAAGTATTGTTTAATTTGGATCCATGGGTATTTATTTGATCATTTGTTTTCCCCGAAAAGGTGGTTACTTGATTTGAGACCAACAACGTGTCAAGCGAATGATATCTTATTGGAAAGCTTATAATAAACTTAGTTTCTCATGAAGTTTCGGAATGAAATGAGGCAATTCAAGGAATTTATGCTAACATTTCAATCTCAGTCAATCTGTCAATGGATATAAAAGGGAGTAAAACCTGCATAATGATGACTCACGTGGCACACTCTTGTGCGAACTCCATGCACTAATTTGCTTTTGATGTCAGCTAGCAAACGTATTTTGTGAGCAGATGTCTAATTCTAGCAAATATATAAATTTTGCATATCTAATTATTATGATAATTTTTATAATAAATTATTACTGATTTATAAGAAATAAATGCTGAAATAAGTTATTTAGGGACAGTTATCAAGTCAGCCCTAAATTTATCGTGTGGAGGCCAATTCAAACCTAAACTTTCCGATTTTACCAATTGAGTTACTTGATACTAGAATTTCGCCGATAAAAATTAATTCACAAATTAGGGCTTATGACAGAAATGTTATGCCCACGCCATTTAAGCTTCAAAATCAATAATCCACTGAGCTTTATCCAACGGAATATAGAATCCTGATGATTTTTTCTCTCTCGCCTGAAGTCCATCGACTCGAGGTTCACCGGAGGTTATTCTCAGCCACCGACAACCGTAGACTTCGAGCACTCTTCCCCAGAGATACGGAGGTCATCCTCCATACGCACAGAGGCTGGACGAAGCGGACATAGGAGTCTTATCTTGTTTTCCATTTTTCTTGTTCTTATCTCACAATTTATGTGGACAAAGTTCTGTAATTGGCATATTTCCAATTCTATAGTTCTTAGGAATAAAGTCGTACATTTGGTATCATTTCTGTCATCGCTATTCTTCATAAATAGATTATTTTGATTATCAAACCTTTCATCTGAAGAGCATTTAAAAAGAAAAATCAAATGCTCAAAAAGTCATTCCGTTACGAAAGTTATATTACATGATTGCAGGAACTTTGTAAAAATTTTTTTTTTTTTTGGTCATAACTTTGTAATAAATGTTTAAAAGTAATTGTTTGTGTATACCAAGATTCTATTATGAAAGATCTATATGTAACTTATGAATGATGAAAGATTTATGGTGGGTGGAATTCCATCTATTTCACAATTAATACAAAAGAAAGTATTATAACTGGTGTGATTCCAATTACTTCATAGTTCACAAGAATAGAGCTTACATTTGGTATCATTCTCATCACTGAAATTTTGTATATATAGATTTTTCTATAAATAATTGTTCATGTCTCATTCCATGATGAAAGATATATCACATGATTACGTGTATTTTGGTAATAATCGTTAAAGATAATTTTTTATATAAATTATTTCACAACCTCCTTGGAGTGAATGGAATTACCTAGGGATATGGCTAATGGATTATTAAGCTTAAGCTTAACTCAGGCTCTCTTAAGCTCGTACCAATTCGCAATTGAGATTTAAGTTCTTAACATATAAATGATTTTTAGGAATCGCTACTAATTTATTTTTGATGAGTTGATGAAAAACCCAAGTAAAGTAATTGGGGATTACTTTATTTTCATGAATCGGAGATTATGAGTACGAAGACTTGATTATGATAGTTTCTCTAACGTCCTTTCGGTACCTTTTATCTTTTATTTCAAACACGTTTTTTAATTTACTCTTAACATATATAATGATTATGCGGGTGTACAATCATTATTTAATACTTATAAATAAAGCATTAAAAAATTGTGAAGAACATGGGGTAAATACTTACCTCACAGCAACAAAAGAGCTAAACGAAACTTACTCTTTACATAAGAGGTGATCGTGCTCGTTGAATGTTTAAGCTGAAGGACAAATAATTCTCAATCTAAATTATAAACAAAAAGCTACAAAAATAATTTTTAAAAAGTTATATTTCAAGATTGAGCATCCTTCGGTACTGAATGTTAAAAAAAAGATTGTTCATGTATGCGGGCAGATTCAATTTTGAAGGATCTATAGGCTGAAATTTTAATTTGACTGGATCATTCTATAAATAGATCTTTGGTAATAATGCAGGGAAACATAATGTATAGTAATTGTTGACATCTAAATTTTGGCTATAAATTATTTATTACATAAGAAAAATAGGGATCTAAACTAACCCCTATATATATATAATTTTGACTTTGCATGTTTAGCATGTCCGCACCCAATGAATTTCTTACGAGCTCCAAATTGGCACGTAGATTAGTGGGAAAATTGTCCAAAAAGTCCTAAACCTATTACATTTTTGCCAATTCAGTCCTAAACCTTTTAATTTTGCCAATTGAGTCCTAAACCTTCTTACTTCTTGCCAATTTAGTCCATTCGGCCAATTTTGGCCGGAAAATGCTGACGTGGACGCCGGTGGTGCCACGTTGACTGCCGACGCCGATGTGGACAATTTTTAATATTTCTTCTGTTTTTTCCAAATTTTTTCTCTCTTTTTGTCTTTTTTTCTTGGCCTTTTCTGATGGCCGGCCATCGGCCACAACCAGTCGGCTAGCCTCGCCCGCCACAGGCGAGGCCCGACCGAGCAAGGAGGAGCCCGGCAAGGGGAGCCCTCGCCTAGGCGCAGCCCAGCCAGGGTCGCCTGGGCGAGGCCGACCCTTCCCCAAGCCAGGGCGGCCTTGCCGGGCGACGACGACGCCAAGCGAGGCCACCCTAGCCTCGGCGAGGGCCGGCCTCGCCAAATCTGGCGAGGGGAGCCCTCGTCGGGGCTTGGCCAACGCTCGCTTGGGCGAGGGCTTATGCACTTGGTTGAATCATATGTGGTTCCAAAGGGATAGCTCATCCATAAAGTAGTTCAATTTCAAGCCATTATTGAAGTAACGTTAGGCCGAGGAACTAGAATATATCCTACAAAGAAACAATCATTTCCTATTTCTTTTGCTAGTACGGAGGGAATCAATTTAAGAAAATTGACTAAAAGTTCGAAATCATGGCAGATCCGAAGATAATGCCCAAACACCACAAATGCATATCCACCCGGATCCGAATTTTTGTCTGTTAGTTTGTACCTCAAGTTCACCGGTATACCTTCAGTTCAGAAACAAAAGAGAAGGCGATGAGCCAGGCATGATCATCTTGAAGGGAATCAGTAAAATGAAGAGATGCGAGTGCAGAAAGTACTGACATTTGTATTTCAATGCTTCCAAAACACTGAGCCTGGTTCCACTCTGAAAGTGAGATTCCATCGTCGCCAACACGAACAGTATAGAATATCCAGGATACCTTGTGCTTTTTATGGTAAGTAAGTGAGGGTACCGCCCAACTAGATAAAGGATGATATCTATCTGAATTTACTAGCAATGTTGATCAGGAAAATAAGCTCTGTCTAGAATGAAGGAAAAAACAAATGGAATTGAGATAAAGAGTGATGGTGATCGAACCGTGATGACCATCGTAGGTGAGATCTATGATGGTCTCATTCGCAGGGGGATTGCTGAAGGGATGACTTGGCTCATCGTCTGTCGTACTTTTCGCCAGGAACCAAGCAATCTCCTTATGCATAGAAGCTTCCCTAGCAGATATTCCCAAAGGAACACGTCATTCCTTATCTCAAAGTTGCGTCAACCTAGGATTACTTCTAACTGATGCCTTGACCATCCTTATCCTTCCACCTAGGACAGCATTGTGCAGGGATGTACGGTCATCACAATCAACCATTTCAAGCGCTTCCGGATATGGAGACAAAAGCTCAACCAGGTTCGCCAAAAATTCGTCTTGTCCACTCAAAGTGGCTATGTGAAGCAATGTTTCTGATCTGCTCGTTATTTTGGCCGTCTTCGAAGCAGCATCTTGTTCGAAAAATCTTGTAGCAAATTCCCAATCACCCTTGAATGCAGCTTGCAACAATGGTTGGTAATAGGGTTCTTCCACTACGTTTTCCGAAATTTCTGCAATGGATGAGTACTTTTCAGGCCATTTAAGTTAATACTTTTTCCTTACAGACATTGACAACTGTTCTAGAAAAGAACAATTTCATGAAGATCCGCCCCCAATATTAATTTCACAATGGAATAACCCTTTCGAGGGATAACGCACCTGGAGCGCCTCTGGATTGGGAATGATCTGATGGAACGCTTAAACGAACATCTTCAATAAATGTAAGAGAAAGAGTGAGCGCAATGTCCTTCTCAAACTGACTTTCTTTTGCCTTTTTCTTTTCGTAGCCAAGGTCAAGGTTATGTTGGATGATAAAGCAAAGAAATAGAATTATGAAGAAAATACAAGTTCCGGAATATTTTAAGACCATATCTCCTATGCCCTATTGTTTCTCGCTTGGAACTTGAACAGATACCTGGTGTTGGTTGCGTCGCCATTGGATTGCTCTCTTGATTAGAGTTTTTCGACAACGAAGTGAACGGAGTATGCTAAAAACGGGTAAGATATTTAGTTATCGAAGAGTACTAGTCTCCCTCGGGAGAGCTCAGTCCTTATATACAATTACCTTCCTGAAATTAAAGGTGACCCTTTACAATTACAACAAGCAAGCATATCTTCTTCTTCTTCTTTTTTCACTTTATAGCAGTTGGATTCCTTGAGTGTAAAATTGTTTATTCTTGGGAATATAGACTAGTCCTATTCTAGTGAGCTCCACCTGCGTCACGCATGGATTCCTCTACACAGGGAGCTCTCATGATTCTTCTCCGTCACCTCACCATTCCGCTGAGGTCCCTCACTGTAACACCATCTAAGCTTCCAGAACAACGTCACCACAGTTTCCGACTCCTACTCGACCTCAGGCGATCGCTGGTTACGGCTCGGACGAGTTTGGCCGAGAGCCTTCATTTTGGGATCCTCTAGTTTTTCCGTTCAAGAGCTTGCTTTTCTCGTTCAAACCTTTATTCATCCAATCCTGAAGCTCCAGACGCTCGAAACACGCCTCAGTGAGTGCCATGGAAGCGCTGGTTTCGCCTAAAACTGCCCTGGCAGAGATGGACTCCCTGTCTTGGCGTTTTTCCTTGATTCGAGCCTTCCGCCGGCAACTCACTTCACGGTGGTGCTTCGTCATCATGCCTTTATCCCCAATAATGCTTACACATACAGCGGCACCTCCCATGACCGTCGGATTGGCCTTAAATAGCCATGGTATTACACTGCTCTGTTCTGCTCTGTTTCTGCGTCGCTGCTGTCATTCGCCCTGTTGTTGCGAGTAAAGAACGCCCAGCTTGCCACCATCGCTGATTGCTCAAAACTGAACATTCACTGGGATGGAAAGCCACAGCCCAACCAAATCTGGAGAGAAACAGAAGATACGGAGGAAAAGAAAACACAAAAAGAAAACAGGGGGAGTGGTAGCCACAAAAACTCGTCATCGCTAGGCGTTTAGAATCCCCGCTGGAGTCTCCGTATCGCCTGAGCCTGAGATGGATGGTCGTGGCTGTAGGAGTCCCAATTGAAGTAGTCTACCTTGGATACTCTTCGGCCGTTGATAAAATCGCTGTTTTTCCGTTGCCACTGTGGATTAACAGGCCAACGGGGTCACGCTGTTTAGTCCAGCCAATACTAACGGATCAGTATTGAGAGCAGTGTCTTTCATGCCGTCTTACTTTGTCAGCGGAGCTAGGTTCAACCTCTGGGAAAGATTGCTATACAAATGTCAGCGCTTCCATCGATTTTTTACTTTAATGCATTTTATTCGGACGACTCATAAGATCGTACATGTTCACCCGCTCTTTTTGTATCTGTAGGATCTTGCCAGAAAGCATTAATATAATATATAATTTCGATCCCCTTACGGTCACTCTTTTACCAGTTTATCGCCTGAGTTGCTTACGCTAATCATACTTGCGAATGAGGTGCTCTTTGGTATTTTTTATTTTTTTTCACTCTTCTTTTGATAAGTAGGTATATCATTTATATGAAATGTTAGCGAATGTAGTGCGAGTGTAAAAAACAAAAAAAAAAACGCAAACAATCTTTGTCCATCCTTGATTTAAGAGTTTTAACCATTCACTCTCTTTACTAACCATCAAAACCGACGGTTGTATAAGGCCGCATGTGGAAAATTTCTTTTACTCCACCGGTGTAAGCTGTAATTACTCCATTAATTTTTTTTTTTTTGAATTATTAGTTGGAACGGAAAATACTACTACATGTAAAATAGGGGTGGGTGGCGCTGGGACAAGACAGGGCAGGTTCAATTAATTTCAAGATAAAAAATTTTCAATTAAATTCTTTAAAAAGCATAATTATATGAACTCTCGAAAAAATTTGCATGTTGAATAAATCATATGGGTAAAATATTTATATATATGTGAATTTGGAATCCTTAGATCCATTACCATAAAGTTCAGTTTGGAATATTTCCACGAAAAATTGATGAGAAAATGGTTTGAAGTAGTCAAATTATATTGAAATCAATTTTGAAAATGAGAAACATTATATTACAAAAATAATACAATTTATGTAAAGGAACAAGGTTAATACTAGAAATCTCCATGTTTTAGATATAGGATCACCCTTTGGGCTAGTTCTTGCTTCTTGGGGTGGGGCAGAGCATATTCCTTCGCCCTACAGGCGGAATAGGAAGTTTCATCCCATCCCCACTCAAAACTCTTTGGTAGAGCGAGTGACTTGCCATACTTAATGTGAATCAACACACCAGTTCCATTTGCGGCATTTAATCATGACTTCAAAATTAATATAGTAATCTTTTTTAATGAAGTGATCTATTTATCTATATGTACATGTCATTTGTTTGTATTTGCAATGAACTTTTTTACACCTTTATAATATCTTGTAAAACCGCTACCAAAAATTCAAATGAAAAAGCTTATGTAGATAAATGGAGCTATTGTTTAATATATAAACATTCAAATATTCCCCTCAAGTGTAAGTTGGAGTTTAGCCTAAGATTAAAACATGTATATATATATGGTAGTGGAGATTCTAAAAAAATTTGAACTCAAAATGTGAAATTTTGATGTCACATAAAAATTTATGGGAGCAGTGCTGCTTATTTCAAAAACTTAAACAAATAGATGAATATATTTAAAAATGTTGACAACTCGTGTTGCCACACGGTAGAGATCTTTAAATTGGAATTTATGGTTTTGATACACATCCTCTTATTTTTTATATTTTCGCAATAAAGTTAATATTTTAATTATTTGGATATCTATATCCTATTTACAACTACCACCTTGTATTATGTTACAGAACAGCTAGAGAAAGCAAATTGATTATTAAAAATTATATTATATGGTGAAGATATTTGCGATACTTGTAATGTGATTCTCATAAATCAAAATTAGATGAGAGTAATACATACACACGCATTAGTTGGTATTTTCTCTATGTATGTATGTGTGTGTATGTGTGTGTATGTATTACTCTTGTCTAATTTTGATGAATGAGTAATTTTATTTTATTTTCTCCATCAATGTTAAGTTTTCGTAATCAATGATTTTACCCTATAATTACGTAGAGGTATAATTACCTTACTAGCTTAGCTTTCAAAATGAACCTTTTCCAATGCACAAGAAAATTACGTGCCTGTAATTGATGTAAAAAATTATAGGTTGTTTTAATTCTTCATCTATTAAGTTTCCTTAAACATCTACAGGAAAGTTTATTACTAAACAAAAGTTTTTGTTTTTTGGTCGGTCCTACTCTATTCCTATTCTAACGCTCACTCTCAGACTTTTGCCCTACCTCCTTGCAGGGTGTGGGAGTCGAAACCCACTCCTGAAACTATAGCCTCCCCACCCCAACCCCTAAGAAGGTGAAGATTCGAACCCCCCACCTCCCCCTTCCAAGTTGGAAGGGTGGCCATTAGAGCAATCGTACGTTCATTTCGACGGGTGATGATAAGGTCTAACACAAACTTTCACATTTGAAATACACCATCAATACGTGAGAGAATTGGGTTAGTAGCGTGTCCCCAAATTTTTTTTTCTTTGATTTCAGGTTTTTCTAACGAACGTGAACAAGAACAATGGCTGGAGGTTTGTATTTAATTGATCCTGGCTTCCACATCATGAATTTTATGTCTTACATTTGGTATCAGAGCAAAAGTTTCAAATATGCTCTTAACATTGAAGAAAATAAATGCTATTAAGATACTTATTAATACTCGTCTATTAAAGCGAGAGCGGTGTGGCTAGTATAATGAGTCCAGGCATAAACGTTAGCCAATGGTCGGGTGACTCTTGGCACGTTTCTTTGGTCATAATTATCATTGAGAAGTGAAAAAAAATTGACAATTCTTTCTTTACATAATATATGTCAATAAAAAATGTTTACCTTATAGCATATACAAATCTCTGTGATGTCCTTCATATCTTTATGGGTGAGATGAGTGAATACGAATAATTCGTATTATTTCTTTTTCAATCTTTTGAAAAAAAAAATACTACAAAAGAGATTTATTTATTAATAGTTTTTCAACAATGATATCGCTTTCTCACATCAAATGTAGCTAATAACTTACTTTAAGATGACTAGTGGGCAAGTAGCCTCATGTTCTGGTGCCACAGACCATTAGGTTTAGTCCTTAGTAATGAAACCAATACTTTAAGATGACTGTCCCTCTTTCTTCATATAGAGTTCATTCTATCCATTGACAGTTGACACCATGATCAAGTTGAGTTTTTACCAAGGTAAGTTGCTTCTTAGGCTTGGGAAAATTGTTTGAGCAACTTAATTTGCAAGCTTTTAGTCGTATAATTCATCAGCAAAATATTCACCTCACTTTTGTCAAGCCCAAAAGCAAAAGTAAAGAACTTCAATTTGATGACTCTATCTCTCTTTCTTACTATAGAGTTCATTCAATCCATTGATAGTTGACATCATGATCAAGTTGAGTCTTTACCGAGTTAAGTTGCTTCTTGGGCTTGGAAAGCTATTCAAGCAACTTAACTTGCAAGCCTTTAGTCGTATAATTCATCAGCAAAATGAGAACCTCACTTTGTCAAGCTTGAAAGCAAAAGTAATAAACTTTATTTTGATGACGCCATCCCTCTTTCCTACTATAGAGTTCATTCCATCCCTTGACAATTGACACATAGATCAAGTTGAGTCTTTACCAAGTCAAGTTGCTTCTTGGGCTTACAAAAGCTATTTGGACAACTCAATTTGCAAGCCTTTAGTCGAATAACTCATTAGCAAAATGAGCACCTCACTTTTGTCGAGCTCAAAATCAAAAGTAAAGAATTGCGATTTGATGACTTTGTCTCTCTTTCTTACTATAGAGTTCATTCCATCCCTTGATAGTTGACACCATGGTCAAGTTGAGTCTTTACCAAGTCTTTACCAAGTTAAGTTACTTCTTGGACTTGGAAAAGCTATTCAAGCAACTTAATTTGCAAGCCTTTAGTTGTATAATTTATCAGCAAAATGAGCATACCTCACTTTTGTCAAGCAGAAAAGCAAAAGTAAAGAACTTCAATTTGATGAATCTATCCCTCTTTCTGAGTTTATTCCATCCATTGATAGTTGACACCATGATCAGTTGAGTCTTTACCAAGTTCAATTGCTTTTTGGGCTTGGAAACGCTATTCAGGCAACTTAATTTGCAAGCCTTCATTCATATAATTCATTAGTAAAATGAGCACCTCACTTCCCAAAAGCAAAAGTAAAGAACTTAAATTTGATGACTTTGTCCCTCTTTCTTACTTTAGCGTTCATTTCATCCCTTGACAGTTGACACCATGATCAAGTTGAGTCTTTACCAAGTTAAGTTGATTCTTGGGCTTGGAAAAGCTATTCGGACAACTTAATTCGCAAGCCTTTAGTCGTGTAATTCATTAGCAAAATGAGCACCTCACTTTTGTCAAGCACAAAAAAGAAAGTAAAGAACTTCAATTTGATAACTCTATTTCTATTTCTTACTATATAGTTCATTTCATCCCTTGACAATTGGCACAATCATCAGGTTGAGTCTTTAACCAAGTTAGGTTGCTTCTTGGGCTTGCAAAAACTATTTGGGCAACTTAATTTGCAAGCCTTTAGTTGTATAACTCATTAACAAAATGAGCACCTCACTTTTGTCGAGCCCAAAAGCAAAAGTAAAGAAATTCAATTTGATAGCTCTGTCTCTCTTTCTTACTTTAGAGTTCATTTCATCCCTTGACAGTTGACACCATGATCAAGTTGAGTCTTTACCAAGTTAAGTTGCTCCTTGAGCTTGGAAAAGCTATTCGGGCAATTTAATTTGCAAGCCTTTAGTCGTGTAATTCATCAGTAAAATGAGAACCTCACTCTTGTCAAGCACAAAAAAGAAAGTAAAGAACTTCAATTTGATGACTTTATCTCTATTTCTTACTATAGAGTTCATTTCATCACTTGACTATTGACACAATGATCAGGTTGAGTCTTTACCAAGTTAGGTTGCTTCTTGGGCTTGCAAAAGCTATTTGGGCAACTTAATTTGCAAGCCATTAGTTGTATAACTAATTAGCAAAATGAGCACCTCACTTTTGTCAAGCCCAAAAGCAAGTAAAGAACTTCAATTTGATGACCTTGTCCCTCTTTCCTACTTCGGAGTTCATTCCATTCCTTGACAATTGACACCATGATCAAGTTGACTCTTTAACAAGTTAATTTGCTCCTTGGGCTTGGAAAAGCTACTCGTGCAACTTAATTTGCCAGCCTTTAGTCGTGTAGTTCATCAGCAAAATGAGCACCTCACTTTTGTCAATCACAAAAAAGAAAGTAAAGAACTTCAATTTGAT
The DNA here is from genome assembly GCA_014182395.1 of Eucalyptus sp. ANBG9806169. Lineage (NCBI taxonomy): Eukaryota > Viridiplantae > Streptophyta > Magnoliopsida > Myrtales > Myrtaceae > Eucalyptus > Eucalyptus sp. ANBG9806169. Next base: position 50,203,639 of record CM024575.1, on the reverse strand, counting down.
GACTCTATCTCTCTTTCTTACTAGAGAGTTCATTTTATCCCTTGATAGTTGACACCATGATCAAGTTGAGTTTTTGTCAAGTTAAGTTGCTTCTTGGGCTTGCAAAAGCTATTTGGGCTACTTAATTTGCAAGCCTTTAGTCGTATAACTAATTAGCAAAATGAGCACCTCATTTTTGTCAAGCCCAAAAGCAAAAGTGAAAAGCTTCAATTTGATGACTCTGTTCCTTTTGCTTATAATAGAGTTCATTCCATCCCTTGACAGTTGACACCACGATCAAGTTGACTCTTTACCATGTTAAATTGCTCCTTAGGCTTGGAAAAACAATTCAATCAATTAATTTGCAAGCCTTTAGTCATATAATTCATCAGCAAAATGATCCATTGACTTTTGTCGAGCACAAATGTGATAGCCTGAATTTTCAGATTTGTTTTCGATTAAATAAATCGGGCTTTTCATCCACGTGCTTATAGCATTTTTTTCTGAGTTAGCCACTCACGAGTTAACTAGCCTATCAGGTGAAACCGTTATGGAATCTAAACGTAATAGACTTGAGAATTCGACCATGAATCGACTGCTCGATCGTGCTAATCTGCAAGGGTCATTACGGCACCGTCAAAATCGATCAGAGACCAGAGATAGGTCAATTCAATAGAAATATGTGATTAGTGCATGAGTGATTCTACCTAATTGCAAAATTTTGGTCGAATGGCACTAGACCGATTTTTCTGTCGTTTTCGTATCTTGTGTCCGTATTTGAAATCTCGAGATTTTCACGACAATCGAGAGTCGCCAATGTCTCAAAGATATATGTTGTGACTCAAGATAAATTGATCACGGGTCAATTGCACTAAAAATTCCTAAAAGCTACCCGGTAGGTTAGGTCACGCTAAAGTCGCGTCAGATAAAAATTAACCGCGAATTTGAACCCGATTTAAGAAATTGAAAGTTCTGTCATGTCACGATTTATTTTAGGAACGTTGACTCATCCTCCGAAGAATTTTCGGAGATTTCAAGATTTTTACGGAAAATCGATTTGAACAATTCAGAAAATGAACGGAAATTCGGATGGGCTCAATTGAAGGGAATTTTGGGCTTCCAATTGAGCCTTTGAGTGTTGGGAACTTGCAGAAATTTAGTGGACTCTTTCTTTGTCAAAATTGGATGTCGATTTGGGGAATTTGTGAAGAAATTGAGGTCAAGATTGGGAAATTCGGAGCTATGGTTGAGGGCTACAATTTTTGGCTTCAAATTTGATTAATGGTGGAATTATCTTTCAAGAAAGAATTGGGGACAAAGAGGATATACTGGTGGGCTTTTGGGGGGACCAATTCATGATGAAATTTGAGATATTTTACTAGACTTTTGCCTCTCCCCTCCTTCACCGCCTCTGTCTCTCTCCCACTTTATTCGAATAACCGTGCAGCCCCTTCAATCTTCTATTCTTGCTTTGCCTTCCTTTATTTTTTTCTTTGATCAGCCCCTCCGTTGAGTCCACCGAAGCCACCACTTGCTTCGATTTCCCCCTCGTGTTTCCTTTCAGCTCGATCATCTCCCTAGCTTCACTGCCCCGTTAACGCCACATGTCCCAACATCACCAAACAACCCAACAACGTCCATGTTCTTCTCCAATTCAGCTGCCTTGCGTCGGCCCATCTTTCCCATCGAGTCAAGCCCAACAAAAACCCCTACTGTTGACTCCATTCCATTGACATATCCACGGCTTCACTTCCGCCCGCCAGCTGCCCCAATTTCATTTGTTTCCTCTCAACCGAAGCAATCCCAGCTTCGATTCTACCACGTTCCGCACCAAACTCGTCGTTTGTCTCGTCCCCCACCGACCGAGCGCCTACTGCTTCTCCATTGGATCACCACTAGCTCAGCCAGCAAATCCAGCGATTCGGTCAACCCATCTTCATTCAGTAGCCCATCTCGAAGTCCTGCAGTAGTTCAGCCCAACCTTAAGCAACCCAGCCCATTCAAAGCCCATCTTCAATTGCATTTCAACCTAGTCTTAAAGCCCTACCGCAGTAAGCCCAGTCCAACTTCGGCAACAAGTCTCAGTTTGGGCTGAGATTTGTTGGGCCGATTTTAGGCCGCGTCCAAGCCCGTTGGTGTCACCGTGAACCCAAGTTTCGGCCACCGTCACAGTGAACTGGTTCTTGTTTTTAAACCAGTGAGTTTATGCACTAAACTCTTCTTAGTAGGCTAATGACGTTTAAGGGGTGATTAGATTGATTTAAGTGTGATTAGTTTAATTATTAGTTTGTTTAATTAATTTATGTTAGTTAGATTAGTGATCTAGGTGGTTAGAAATTTCAATTAGATAGTTTATTGTATGGTCTTCTAGTTAGAATGGTTAGGGTAATTTCATTAGTTCAATAGTTGTTTAGATTAGCAATTTTAAGCCTAAGTTGTATTTATTGAATTGACGTGTATTTTATTTTATTAATTTCCGTATTTATTTATTTATTTTTCCGGAAATTAGGCTGGGATAGCCGGTGACCGGAATTTCTTGCAAATTACAATGATGTTGTTAATTTCTGCAATTGAATGTTAATTTATGCAACTTGAGTGCCGATTAGATTTTTAGTTATTTATTCCAAAATTTGTGAATTTCCAATATTTATTCAAAAAATCCTTGGTGTCAGATTTTGACACCGAAAATAGTTTTAAGTACTATATAAAACAGTGGGATTTTAAAAATGAATGATATCACATTTTCTGGGTCGAGTTGATCATGTACCAACACATGACTATTTTACTCGGTATTTCTAATATGAAGAAAGCAGGCCAAGATCACTAATTTAATAGAGGCATTTGTGTGTAAGGCACGGTGTCCTGGGCTGAGATTGAATTGTCATGTGTTGGTTAAGAGAACCCGTCCCAGGCTGTTAAGCTGGACGTTACCCCTATATGGGACGCCCCTAGACAACGAGAACCCGGTTGCAATAGATTCTGGACTTGTGCTCCTTCGGGAAAGCCGTCTGATGGAGACGTGTTGTATTCAATAGGGTGAGACGATGCCTGGCAATGCCAGAAGACCGCCGAACAGAGAGTAGGCCGTGCTATATGCCGAGATCAAAACTAGGAACACATGATTAATTGAGTTGAATGCGTTGGATTACGGGACAAACTTATGTGGCACGGTATGGGACGTGTCATAACGATTTGCCCCTATAATTAGGACCCCTGTACTTATTTGAGATTGAGCTTGAGTATTGCTCTGGTTTGTGATATGAATTGTACTGAGCTGTAGGGAGGATTTGAGATGAGGTAGGTCTCATTGGTTGTGTGATTGTGTGGTTAGGATGCCCTAGGCGTATTTCCCTCCTAATCAGGGTTCAGAGCGTGAACTCGATGAGATTTATATCTCACCTCGTCATGGGCTAAATTTTCAGGATCGCAAAGTGGTGGATCTGGAGCCTAGCAGAGGGGACGTGAGGAGTAGGTCAGTTAGGTCAGCTTCTTTTTGGAGAACCGTCTTTTGTAGACTTTTGGTTGACAACCTTTGTACATAACTCAGTATATATATAAATGTGTGTTTTATTGGTGAATTCGTTGTCTTGCCTTTCTATCCCAAGTTGTTGATGTCAAGGGATTTATTATTCGCTTCTGCATGTACAATAAAATGAAACGGGTTGGCGACTCTTCTTGGGAAGTCACAAATTTTATCGACCAGTGAGGGATGGGCATGCACTCAAGGATCGAGGCGTGACAAAAAAAAAAAATAAAGAACTTCAATTTGATGACTTTATCTCTCTTTCTTACTAGAGAGTTCATTTTATCCCTTGATAGTTGACACCATGATCAAGTTGAGTTTTTGTCAAGTTAAGTTGCTTCTTGGGCTTGCAAAAGCTATTTGGGCTACTTAATTTGCAAGCCTTTAGTCGTATAACTCATTAGCAAAATGAGCACCTCATTTTTGTCAAGCCCAAAAGCAAAAGTGAAAAGCTTCAATTTGATGACTCTGTTCCTTTTGCTTATAATAGAGTTCATTCCATCCCTTGACAGTTGACACCATGATCAAGTCGACTCTTTACCATGTTAAATTGCTCCTTAGGCTTGGAAAAGCAATTCAATCAATTAATTTGCAAGCCTTTAGTCATATAATTCATCAGCAAAATGATCCCTTGACTTTTGTCGAGCACAAAAAAGAAAGTAAAGAACTTCAATTTGATAACTCTATCTCTCTTTCTTACTACAAAGTTTATTCCATCCCTTGATAGTTGACACCAAGATCAAGTTGAGTCTTTACCAAGTTAAGTTCATTCTTGGGCTTGGGAAAGCTATTTGGACGACTTCATTTGCAAGCCTTTAGTTGTATCATTCATCAGCAAAATGAGCACTTCACTTTTGTCAAGCCCAAAAGCAAAAGTAAAAAATTTCAATTTGATGACTTTGTCCCTCTTTCTGAGTTCATTCCATCCCTTGATAGTTGATACTGTGATCAAGTCGAGTATTTACCAAGTTAAGTTGCTTCCTGGGCTTGGAAAAGCTATTTGGGCAACTTAATTTGTAAGCCTTTAGTCGCATAATTCATCAGCAAAATGAGTACATCACTTTTGTCTAGCCCAAAAGCAATAGTAAAGAGCTTCAATTTAATTCAAGGTAGAATCTTTATAAAGAGATAGCTTTCATGCAAAATATAGTTATACAATTGAAATTCTCCAATTCATTGTTTTCATCTCTAAAATTCTCAATAAAAAACGTTTGGTGGATATTTTGGTTGTTGTGTTTCCTAAACTTTGAACCTTAAAATTGAAAACGACCAAAATTGACTTTATTTTATACAGGACACCAAAAATATTTATATAATGTTCATTCCTGTTGAAAACTCCTACTCTCTTTTTTTTCACTCACCGAACATATTATCAAGAAAGTAGAAGTTGAAACAAAAGACAGTTTTTATTAGAACATTTTTGCAAACCAGATGCATGCTAAATATCTTGGGAGAAATTGTCCAATCAATTTTAAACATATTGTATGGATGCCGATTTAGTTCTAAATAATTACTTGAAATTTTAATGTAATCATTTTAGCCAATTTTCACCAAAAATTGCTCGTGTGACGGCAGAAAGCTGATGATTACTAGACTGCTATGTCAAAGATTTCCGATGAAGATTAATTGGAATGACTACATTAGAATTTTGGGTAAATATTTAGGGACTAAATTCGTAAAATTCAAAAGGTTGATGACTGAATTGTTATTTGTGAAATATGTTTAAGACTGGTTAGGTAATTTTCCAAATACCTTGAAAGATTTGATGGTGATTTGGTTTTCAGAAAACTGGTGTCATGATATATGAGTTGAGTCAAAAGGTGGAAATGTTAATTTGACTAAGTTGGATTACAGTTTTTCTCTTGACCCGACTCCAGGATACTTGAAATCAAGCCTCATACTCAACTATCTTTCCTTAAAAACCATCGCCTAAAGATTTTCTGTGCAACCAACGAAAAAATGACTTCCAAATAATTTGAAAAGTCCAACTAATTCATGAGATTTTAAAATTATTATTTTTGGAAGAACTTACTTTAAAATTATTCGTTCCTCTACAACGATCTGATGAATATGGTTTTTTCTTCTTTTTTTTTTGGTCGGTGCTGAATATGGTTGACACCTCAACTTTTGCCGGCAAGTCGAACATTACTTTTACTGAAAATAATAAAAATAATAAAAATAAAATAAAATAAAATAGTTAGTGTGTATAAATCCACATTCATTACATCACTTTAGGCTTTTTGGCCCATCACTCCAGCCCATCAGATCCAACCCAGCTCATAATTCTTCTGAACTCTCCTTTTCTCTCTCTCTCTCGCTCTCTCTGTTCATGTGTGTGCCTCATTTCTTGCAGGTGCTCATGAGTGGCAGTCGGGAGAGGTAGGATCAGAGAGAAGACCTGGTCATGGTGGAATCCGCAGGGGGTAGGCGAGATTGAATGCAGCCGCAGAGGGGGAGATCCAGAGGAGGAAGGAACTCCTGAGCGTGCGTCTTCTCCGCAAAATTCCAGAGAATCCCTCCCCTCTGCAATGTGTAAGACGTTGGTTTTTTTTAGTGTCCACAGAGAGAGAGAGAGAGAGAGAGAGAGAGAGAGAGAGAGAGAGAGAGAGAGAGAGAGAGACGAATTCCCTCTCCACTTATTCTCTCGGACTTGGAATCACTCATGGAAACCAGTTCTCTTCCTCTCCTGACCTCCACCTTTGTCGTGCCTGGATTCCTCTACACACGCCAATAGGACCGAAGGGTCCTCTCTATGGCTTTTATATCTCACGAGCTCTCCTACCGGCGTCAGGGAGCTCTGATGATTCTTCTCCCTCACCTCACCATTTCGCCGAGCTCCCTTACTGTAACGCCAGCTGAGTTTCTAGAGCAACGTCGCCACCATTGCCAACTCCAACTCGACCTCATGCGATCATCGGCATCAGCTCTGATGAGTTTGGCTGAGAGGCTCTGTTGTTAGCTCCTCGTTCAAGAGCTTGCTGTTCTCGTTCAAACCTTTATTCATCCATTCCCGAAATTCTTGACGCTCGTCCTGCACCTCTGTGACTGCCATGGAAGCGCGGGTTTCTCCTTAAACTGCCCTTGCAGAGACGGACTTGATAACTCCCTATTTTGGCGTTTTTCCTTGTTTCGAGTCTTCCGCCGGTAGCTCACTTCACGGCGGTGCTTACATACAGCGGTGGCCTCAAATAGTCACGGTATTACTCTGCTCCACAAGACATTTCTTTATCGGTAGATGAGTGGATACGAAAAAAATCATATTATATTTTTCTTTTCCGATCGTTTGAACAAAATAATTTTGCTACGCGAGACATTTATTTAGCAAAAACTTTTCAGACAATGATAAAGCTTCGTGAAATTAACAGTTCCCATATGAAATGTAGCTAATAACTTACTTTCTACGAGAAATTTTTGTATTCCTTCAGATTAGTTTGAAATTACATAAATGTCTTGAAAGATACCAACATTTTTGGAAGAATGATTTTCAAATCATTCAGTTTTCACGGAACAAACAAAACCTAAAAGCATTTGAACAATGATCTCCTCATACCGGCCGTTACAACTTTGAAGTCCTCAGCCTCGACACTAGAGGCTCACCAAAATCGAACAGAAAAAAATGAAAGAGGAAATCTGGACAGCAACTGCTTGGCATGAACGAATAGAACATCAATGACACAATTAAACAATTCTACACACAAGGACATATGAACAGCAAGCATGCACAGAATAGACATAATCCGTAACATACCACATCACACATTGGTATGAACACAACAACGTGACCACATCAACAACTCAACGCATGCGAAGATGAACCAATCAGTAACACTGCCCACCCAAAATGAATGTGTATGCGCCATTAGAACTCTGAATTCTTCAGCCATGACACTAGAGGCTCACCAAAATATAACAGAAAAAAATGAAAGGGGAAATCTAGACAGCAACTGCTTGGCATGAATGAATAGCACATCAATAACACAATCGAACAATTCCATATACCAGGACATATGAACAGCAAGCATGCACACAATAGACATAATCCGTAACATAACACATTGGTACGAACATGACAAGGTGACCACATCAACTCAACGCATATGAAGATGAATCAATCAGTAACACTGCCCACCCAAAATGAATGTGTGTATGATGACTAGAGCAGCAGCTCAATGCTCTTGCAGCATGCACCCAAGATTCAAGATATTAGCATTCATTCAATACGCTTGCAATCTCAACATGTGCAGAGAACAAACCAGCAATATTTTTTCTTAATATGTTTGCAGTTGGGCACAATAAACATAGATCAACATATTGTGAAGCAAATGAAGTAAATGTGTATGGATCGATTCATTTTCTTTCAAGATGCCCTCAGTCTAAGTTCTGAAATACTTAGATATCAGATTTATCTCATGTACACACTTGATATGCATCTAATCCGAGAATTTCAATAACAAATCCTAAAACGGATAGCTACTAACTTCTGAAATGAAAGGAAGCAAATACAAGTAAAGTCTATAAAACAAAACTAATGTATCAATCAAGCAAAGGGAAGCTCTCAATCAGAATTTGAATCGAAATACACACTGATCTAGTTAAGGAATTTTATCAAATAGGTGGTAGATATTTCCGTCAAAGGATCTAGATGCAGAAACAAGGGAGACATATTATCACAAAGAGGCAACGCAGCATGCTCCAGTCATTAGGAAAGCCTCAAACGCGACCAGATTTCATGCTGGTGGAATTGAGTACTCGGTCTTTACCTTCAGCAGAAACAGAGTATGTGGATTTATCTTGATGAAGAGTAACATCTGACCGTGATTGGAGATCAAATCAGAGGAGTGAATCTTCAGGAGTTGTAGCACCAAATACTAAAAACGGACTAAAGGAGGGAGATGGAGAGTCAAGCACTTCGATGAAGTTAGCCCGAAAACGCAAGCGAAGAGAGCATTTCCCGTGGCTGCGAAGCTGGTGGCGTTGGGGAAGTGGCCTGCAATGGCAATCGGTGACAGAGAGAGGGGTAAGGATGCATCGAGGAAATCGAGAGAGAATCACAACTGAACACGAGAATTCATTCCCTATACTCTCTGCTTTATTCTCTGAGGTTCAAATGCGAAGAGACTATGGTGCTCGGCGATCAGAGACAAGCGGTGGCTACCGGTGGAGTGGAGGTGGCCGAGTATGAAGAGGGAATGGCGACCTAGGAGCTGCTGGAAAATGATGACGCGAGAGAGAATTCGCTGAGCTCTATGTATGGGCGTCTTCTCTGTTCTATTCTACCCCGCCGAATGCATACATATAAGATACGAATATGTGGAAGCGAGGCTGTAGTGAGATGGGCCCAACATTTATTTAGAATTTTTTATTACTTTCATGTACTTCTTGTTTTACGTAAAAAAATACATATTCGATTTGCCGACAAAATTCAGGCATCAACAAAAGGACTTCTATTTGTCTTTTTCTCAAAAGGAAAATTTATGAGAAAACTATTTTTGTATTGACAGGAGAAGAGATTCATTCAATTAGATATAGAGAAGTATCGTTTGTGACAAATAATTTTATGTATTTATTGGTTTATTGGTGGTGTAGTGCTCCATTGTAGTCAAGTAAACTTGTAAGATAGAACTTATAAACATTTTCGTATGGATTGAACCTTCTTTGCCACTTTCAAGATAAGTTGTGAATATGCTCAACAGCTATTTTTAGTCTCTATCATCTACAGATACAGATTGGTCACAACCATTAATTTCAATATGGCCCCCGGCAGGGTCATCCCAATGCACGCACCCAGGCGGCTCGGAGGTCCTCATCATCCTCCGAGGGTCAATCTGTGCCGGGTTCATCTCGTCATTGGCAAACACAATCTACTTGAAGAACCTCAACAAAGGGGAAATCATGATTTTCCTTCGGGGGCTATTGCACTTCCAATTGAATGCTGGCAAAGGTCCCGCACTTGCCATAATAAGCTTCAGCAGTCCGAGCCCGGCTTTGCTCTGTTCGCTAATAATTTTCCTTTTGAGTTGGTGGAGGCCACCACTTTCCTTGATGATGCCCAGGTTAAGAAGCTAAAGGGGTTCTTGGCGGCACCGGCTAAGTGGGTAATTTCATTTTCATCAAGAATCCATCCATTAACAATCACCACCTTTTCAAGCCTCTTCATTTTTTTTAACTTTATTTTATTTTATTTTTGGGTGAAGTATGAATATGACAGCAAAATGCTACATCATAAATTACATAGGCAAGATGATTTATAGATATTTACTTTGGAATTAATCCCAGCATAGTCTGACTATCTACAAATAGCATTTCTCCTTTCCGCAGGCCCATTGCGATAACTAAAATTTTCGGAAGTTCAAATCATCGAAAAAATACAAGCATTGAGACGCTTAGTATAGTTGGAAGGAAAATCTGTCACAAATCCAAGAAGAAGTAAAAGAGAAGAGTTTCGTATGAAAGGAATAATGTATTCACTTCATTGATTTCTTGTGATTATACAATGATGTATATAATGTACAAGAGAGTTCAATAAATAAGTAAATAAAATCTTCTATTCTTTCTAATCCTAAAATAAACATATTCCTATCAATTACAATCGATATAGATACAAATCAAATCCCAGAACATATCTTCCTTCAACACTCCCCCTCAAGCTGGTGGCTTGTATATATCCAAGACACTTAGCTTGCTTAGAAGATATGTGTGTTGTCTGTGACAAAGAGGTTTAGTGAATATATCCGCGGGCTGTTCTGTGGTCCTGATTCCTCTGGTTTCTATGATTCCTTCTTTGATCTTTTCTCGAGTAAAGTGGCAATCAACTTCTATATGTTTCGTCCTTTCATGCAACATAGGATTTGCCGCAAGTTTGAGTGCCGAATCATTATCACAGAAAAGTAATGTCGGACCTTTAACTTGTACCCCAAGATCAGTAAGCCCGTAGCCACACTATCTCACAAACAGTCTTTGCCATAGATCGATATTCAGCTTCGCGATGACAAGGATACAAAGTGGATTGTTTCTTTGTCTTCCATGAAAGCAGTGAATTCCCAAATTTGATACAAAATCCAGTAATAGACCTTCTACTCATGGGACATGTAGCGTAATCCGAATCACAATAGGCTGTCATTTCCATATTGCATTCTCTAGAAAGAAGTATTCCTAATCCAGGACATCTCTTTAGGTATTTCACTACCTTTAAAGCTGCATTCATGTGTGACTGCTTCGGATTATGCATAAATTGACTAAGAGTCTGAACTGCATAGCAAATGTCTGGCCTTGTCATGGTGAGATAAATAAGTTTTCCAACAAGTCTTTGGTAGCTTGTCGGATCCTTCAATAATAAATCATCAGAGGAAGACGTCCCAACATCATAATCAATACTGGTCAATTTGGCATTTTGTTCAATGGGAATAATTGATGGTTTGCATCCTGATAATCCTGCTTCTGATATAATTTCCATCACAAACTTTCGCTGACTAAGGGAAATCCCTAGATCCGAACGAGCTATTTCTATTCCAAGAAAATACTTAGGTGATCCTAAGTCTTTGATGTGAAAAGACAAATGTAGATGGTCCTTAAGTTTCTTCACAGCAGAGTTATCATTTCCCATAATAAGTATGTCATCAACATAAATCATCAAGTATATGACTGACGTACCTTTTGTCCAAGTGAACAAAGCATAATCATGCTTGGATTGGTGAAATCCAGCTCCCATAAGAGCAGTAGTAAATTTGGCATACCACTGTCGAGAGGCCTGCTTCAATCCATAAAGGGATTTGCGGAGACGGCATACCTTCGACTCCCCCTGTCTCTGTAATCCTTGTGGAATATCCATGTAAATCTCCTCTTCCAGATCACCATGAAGGAAAGCATTATGGACATCCATCTGATGTAAGGACCAATTGCGGAAAGCAGCAACCGATAAAAAAGAACGAACAGTGACATCTTTGGCTACTGGAGAGAAGGTCTCATGGTAATCAAAACCTTCTCGTTGTGTGAAGCCCTTGGCCACCAATCGAGCCTTGTATCGTTCCATGGAGCCATCTGCTCTATACTTTATTTTATAGACCCATTTACATCCTATGGGCTTTCTATCAGGAGGTAGCAATACAATATCCCAAGTGTGATTATCAACTAAGGCCTTTAGTTCTGCCTCCATTGCCTTTTGCCATCGTTCATCATGTACAGCCTCATTATAACTAGAAGGTTCCATTTCCTCAGAGACTCTACTAATGCAGCATAGATGTTCTGACGACAGACGGTTAAAAGAGACATATGAGGATAGAGGATATTTGGTACCTGATGATAGTGATGATGAACAGACATAATCCTTGGTCCATACAGGTGGACGAGTGGTTCGACCAGATCTTCGTGGTGCCTCATCAAGTTCTCTGGATGATGATGAATCCTCAATGCTTGGAGATTCTCTATGACTTGTCTCCTGAGATCCTGACGCCATGGGTGGTTGCTCAATAAAATTCTCATAATGAGATATAGCTGGTGATGAAGGCAAAAAAGTATCCACTATCTGATGTCTTGGAGGAGAAGTAATAAGATAGGATTCTCCAGTAGATAAATCTTCTTCTGAAAGAAACTGATGATTGCTTCTCTCATTTTCTGCAGAAGTAGTATCCCGGAAAGGAAAAATATCTTCATGAAAAACCACATCTCTACTGATAAAAAATTCTCCAGTAGATTGTTCATAAACTCGATATCCCTTTTTTAAATTAGGGTATCCCATGAAAATACACTATCGGGCACGAGGGGACATTTTATCCCGAGGACCTACTGTAGCCACATAACACAAACATCCAAAGACTCTAAGATGGTTCATATCTGGTGTCCTTCCATACAACAATTCGAAAGGAGTTTTGCCGTCTAGAATGCGAGATGGCATACGATTTATCAGATAGGCAGCAGTGATTACACAATCTCCCCAAAATTGTTCTGGTATAGATGCTTGGAACTTAAGAGCACGTGCTACTTCTAAGAGATGGCGATGTTTTCGCTCAACTACCCCATTTTGCTGTGGAGTATAAGTACAGGTACTTTCATGTAAAACACCATTTGAGGTGAGAAAGGAACTGCAATCACTATTGAAGAATTCCCTACCATTATCGGTGCGAATGCGGCGAATTGACTTTCCAAACTGAGTTTTGGATAAGGCAAGGAATATTTTAAGGTGAGAAAGAACCTGGCTTTTTGATTGTATGAGAAAGACCCAAGTCGCACGTGAAAAATCATCCACAATTGTAAGGAAGAATCTCGAACCATCATGATTTCTTGTATGATATGGTCCCCAGACATCAGCATGAATTAAGAAAAAAAATATCGTCTACTCGAGTCTTACTATTTTGAAAAGGAACACGAGTTTGTTTTGCCAAAGGGCAAATGGGACAATGAGGACAAGGAAAAGAAGCAGTGTGACCCAATCTTTGATGAAGAAGAGAATTCCTTTCATTGGCAACAATGTTACACAATGGTTTATTGAAAGCAACAGAAGGTAATTTCAAATTGCCTGAAATACTACTCCAAAAATAAAGTCCTTGATAGATTCTACCCAAGCCCATCAGTTTGCCAGTCGAAAGGGCCTGAAATAGACATTTATCATAATCAAAGTAGATGTGACAGGAATTTTCTTCACAAGCTCGAGAGACCGATATTAGATTAAAATGGAAAGTAGGAACATAAAGGACATTTTTGAGAGTAATGAGTGGGCTAAGATGCACAGTCCCAGTCATTCCAACATGTGTGGTATTTCCATTGGGAAGTTGAACTGATATTGGAAAGGGTAATTTTGTGACATTGGAAAAGAATTTTGGATTGCAAATAATATGATCACTAGCTCCTGTATCTATGATCCATGCATCCTTAGAAATTGAATTCATCAGGCAATAAGTAATACCTGTGAAACTGCCTGCCTTGTCAGAAGAGTCGAATTTCTTTAGAGCTTCCATCAGCTCCTGATATTCACCATGAGTGATTGGCTTATCTTCTGTTTTACCCATCACCTGAAAAGCAGTTGAAAATTTTCCTTTCTCCTTTTCACCAGGCTTACCATGTAATTTCCAGCAATTTTCTACTGTGTGATGTGGACGTTTACAGTAGTCACAGTATAATTTACCCTTCCCTTTGTAATTTTTTGTAAAAGAGGAAGGCTCGCGACGGCATGGGCCGTTGTTCCCCCATATGGGCCTTCGGAGGCAACAAATTGCCCATGTGGGCCTTCGAGCCCAAAGGAGACTTGGCCGCGTGGGCCGTCGAAACGATAAGATCCACCTCCACGAAGACCGTCCGATGCATTGGACGCGCTATTTTGTGGACCGTCCGATCCACCGACCCCAAGAATGGAGCGCGAGCCGTCCGATCGCTCAGATAGATCGTAGCCATCCATCGCCGTTCGTATAAAGGGTCTAGGGTTTTCTTGTAACCCTAGATTGGGTCTTCGAAATTCTCTCCCTCCGTTGGTTCTTTGTAGCGGGCGAGAAGAAACCCTCGCCGTCAGAGCCATCCTTTCGCCTTCCTTACCGAGATCCACTGCTCTCTGTTGGCTTTTCTCCTGGATTGAGAGCTGGTAGATTCGGCCAAGGCTTGGCATCGGCTCCATAGTTAAGATCTGCGATCGAAAAGAATGGTAAGAATCATTCAGTATAAGGAGAAATCTGATGGCTTTCTCCCTGTCTCGCATCTTTTATCTTTGTTGCAAAATCGACTCCGGCCAGTCGAATTTTTCTTCGGCCGCTTCCAATTCGTTCCACAGGCTCGAAAGTTTGTTGAAAATTGCAGCAACAGTCATGTTGTTTTGTTTTAAATCCGAGATCTGTTGTGTCAAGGAGAAAATCTTTACTTGATCCAATTTTCCGTACATTTCCTTGATGTTTTCCCACATTTGTTTCGAATCCTCCGTTGGAGGGAGACCAGCTGCGACTTCTGGGGCGATGCTATTTCCGATCCAAGTTCTGACTAGTTGATTACACTTTCTCCAAAGTCTTGCTTGTCGTTCGTCGGATGGAATCGGAACCGTCCCTTCTATAAAACCCTCCTTGTCTTTCGTTACCAGAGCGCGCCGGAACTCGCGCGACCATCGTGAGTAATTATCGGGTCCGGTTAAATGCTGAGTAATGAGTTTGAGATCTGGTCCGTCGGCATTGGTTGTGAAAAGAGGGTCGCGGGCTCCGGTCGGTATTTGCGGCGTAGATCAGTATGGGAGGAACCCTGGTGGTGGATTCGGGTAAGAATTTGTTCCTAAACCCGATCCCCCAGATCCTGTTGAAAAACCTGCATTGGGAAAAAAAGGACCCGGATAGGGATTCGATCCCATATCCGGGTTAGATGATCCGCCCGTCGCTGTGAACCGATGTTCGCGCCCGCCCGTTATTGGCTGGTAGGCCTTCATCAAGTTGCTCACCATTTCGAAATCCCGGCAATGATGCATTTGGGTGCGTCCCATAGTACCAAGGATTTGGTACCCATTGGTAAGGTTGACCCGAATAGGGTTGCCCCAAATTAGCCTGAGCCGGAACAGGTATCCACTGAGATTGGATCTGTCCTTCGGGCAAAGTGGTGACTGGTGTTCCCTGGATCTGCGAGGCTTGGGATGTTGCTCCTGCAGATTGATCACCAAGTCCTGAGGTAAGTGCTTCTGTATTTGCCATGTAGAGAGTCTTCTAAAAATCTGCAATATACTATTTTGCATATCAATATTTTGCAATACTTCTTCCGGATGCTATCCTGTTCTGCGAGAATTGCAGCAACAAGGAAAAAAGAGAGGCAATGGAGGTTGTTCTGTTCTGCAGGGGTTACAGCAACAAGAACAGAAGGAAAAGAATTTGCGGAAGGCTATGTCAGAATCGTCGCTCTGATACCATGTCACAAATCCAAGAAGAAGTAAAAGAGAAGAGTTTCGTATGAAAGGAATAATGTATTCACTTCATTGATTTCTTGTGATTATACAATGATGTATATAATGTACAAGAGAGTTCAATAAATAAGTAAATAAAATCTTCTATTCTTTCTAATCCTAAAATAAACATATTCCTATCAATTACAATCGATATAGATACAAATCAAATCCCAGAACATATCTTCCTTCAACAAAATCCTCCAAGATTTATGGCCAAGAAGGGAACATTTTACATGGCAAGTGTTTATAATGCTTGATAATTAAAAATAAACTGGGACAATAATACCAACCTCCTACAACTTTGTATCAATGAGTGCGTGCGCAAGGGTGAGATTGGCAAACGAGGGCCGGCGAGGTGACATGATGATGGTGCCATCGCCCAACCATCGAGAAAATGGCCCGGCATCCCTCGTCAAGCCGAGGCACAATAGAGAGAGGCAAGCATCTAAATCGCAACCATCGTGGCCGCCTGCAGGGGCGCCTTCCTTTGACAGTACACATTCCTCACTCTCTGTGCAACCATGCTATTGAGTGCGCGATGTTGTGAGCCGACAAGGGTCCAGCCACCCGCAGCAATGGCACAAGGCGGCAACGTGACATATGGTGATAATTTGACTATCATTCTTTTAATATAAAAGCCAAGATGAACATGAAAATCATATAATTTTAAAATCCATTCGATAATGAGAGTTTAAGGACAATATAAAGTGATCGGTAATTAAAAAAAAAAAAATCCAGAGGCCGTGGGTGATGATTTGCCCGCGATGGACGGGACCATAAATAGAGATCAAGGAAGAAAGAGAGGGCCCGTGCTAGTTTCGGTTCTCTCTCTTTTCTTTTTCTTTTTCTTTTTTTTTTCTTTTTTTTTTGTTTGTTTGTTGTATGCCGATTAGGATAACATCTCCCGCTCAAAATCAATTTGCAAATTATGGGTTCGAAAATTAGTTAAGTTTGAACTTCTAGGTGGTAGACGTTGATCCAAGTTGACTTTTAGCTATTAAAGATGACTAGCTGAGACGCGCAAGGCCTTCTCTAACATTCCCACAAAAATTCTCCTTGTTGGGGAACATCAATATCTCACTATTTTGGTAATGCACCCTCTACATTATAAAGTAAATCCGATGCCATTCTCAAATTTTGCCCCAAATTTCCAAAAATAACAATAACTGAAAATTAATGAACAATAACCTTGTACTTTAAACAATGGCTAAAATGGTAATTGACAAAGGTTCACGTAAAAATTATGTTATCACAAAAATCTCTACCGTAGATTAAAACTTAAATTCAAGCTTTGCCATCCTCGGACAATTTTAAATATTTATTTGTTTAGTAATCCCTATAGCTCTTCTTCTTCCTTTATTAATCTTTTTCCTTTCTTCTATCTTTATGGTTCCGTTAATGAACACCCTCACAAATTCTATGTGGCTGCTTACGTGGACAACTGGAGGCAACGGATTGTGACGTGGGCTAAAGTGAAAGCGAAAAGATGCCGTTTTGGTTGCCAAATTATCTGACGCGGCCGAAGTTACAAGAACGACGCCATTTGCTTTGTGTCTCTCTCGGTTCCTCCACAGGAATCGATCTGGGCTTTAGGGTTTATGCTGATTGATTCTGTCTCTCCAGGAAGCTCGATGCGTTGCTGAAGCTCGGTTTTTTTCAGAGCTCATTTGTCGTATGAAGGTGATTTGGGGCGGCGACGGCCGGTGTTTTGGCCAAAAGGCTCTGTTTTTGGATCGTCTATTTTTGCCGTTCAAGAGCTAGCTCTTCTCGTTCAAACCTTTATTCATCCATTCCTGAAGTTCCAGAAGCTCATCCCACGCCTCAGAGACTGCCATGGAAGCGCTGGTTTCGCCTATAACTTCCCTTGCAGAGACGGATTGACAGCTCCCTGTTTGGCGTTTTCCTTGATTTGAGTCTTCGGCTGGCGACTCACTTCACGGCGGCATGGTATTGCTCTGCTCTGTTCTACTCTGTTTCTGCGTCGCTGCTGTGGTTCGCCCTGTTGTTGCGAGTATAAAACGCGCAACTTGCCAGCATCGCTGCTTGCTCAAAACTGAACATTCGCTGGGACGGAAAGCAACAGCCAAGCCAAATCTGGAGAGAAACAGTAGATACGAGTAAAAGATAACACAAAGAAAACAGGGAGAGTGGCAGCCACGAAAATTCGTCATCGCCTGGCATTTACAAAAACCCGCTAGCGTATCCGTATTGTCTGAGCCTGAGATGGGTGGTCGTGGCTGTAGGAATACCTGTCAAAGTATTCTACCTTGAACATTCTTTGGCCGTCGATAAATTCGCTGTTTGTTCGTTGCCATGTGGATTACCAGGCCAACGGAGTTGCGCTATTCAGTCAAGCCAAATCGCATCTTGTCATTTTGGAGCCTGTAAAATCACGCATTGGCCTCCATGGCGTGTGGCCGACACTAACTCGCTTCAATACCATCAGGCCGTTTTTATTCCAATTGAGTTTCAAAGTCTATCACACGTCCGGATTTTCATCTCACTATGCTTTCCCTGTGCTGATAGCCGAAGTTGAAGAGAACGCCAGACATCACAGATGTTGTAATGACCAACATTTCAATGCCGCTGCCGGCAAAATCACAGGCTCGGTTTCCATGCATGTCGAAATCCTGGAACACTAAGCTCACCGACCCTTCCTTCTTCAGGTCCTATCGAAACCTATAGAATGCGTGATTTCACCTGAAGAAACCAGTGAGTTTTCCAACGCTAAGGGATCCCTATTGAGAGCATTGTCTGTTATGCCGTTTCACTTTCTCAGCGGAGCTAGGGTCGACCTCTGGGAGAGAATGCTATGCAAATTTCAGCACTTACTACCGATTTTTCTACTGGAATGCATTTGATACGGACGACTCAAAAGATCATACACGTTCGCCTGCTTTTTTCTTTCTGATGGTGCTCCGGTGGAGTTGAACTCCATACCGACTTGGGTGCGTAGGATCTTGCCAAAGAGCATTAATTTATCAGCTAATTTTGATCACCTTAGGTTCACTCTTTTCCCAGTTTATCGCCTAAGTTGCTTACGCTAATAATACTTGCGAATGAGGTGCTCTTTGGTCTTTTCACTCTTCTCTTGATAAGTGGGTATATCATCAATATGAAATATTGGTGCATACAACGTGAGTGCAAATTTTCTTTTTCACAAACAGTCTTATTCACCGTTAATTTAAGAATTTTAACCGCTTACCATCTTCACTAACCATCAAAATCAACTGTGTATACAGCCGTAAGCGGAAAATTTTTCTTTTTCTCTACCGGTGTCTGCTGTAATTATTGTATTAACATTTCTATTTTTAATTTATTAGCTGGAACAGAAAATATTACTGCATGTGAATTAGGAGTGGCAATAGGATTGGGCAGGTGCACAATTGCAAAGCGGATGCAGGGGACTGCATCGTGGCTCCACTATTAATAGAGATACCCTATCATCGGTCCATGTCCCGCACGGGGACATACTCCATCCCCAACCCCGAGCAAGAATGCGGATTTCCCTGTTACAAAAAATTTTGCAAGTTGAAAAAAAAAACCATTTATGCGGAAAAAACGAATTTGTGATCCTTAGATCCTATAGAATATAATTTAGTTTGGAAGTATTTCTGTGATAAATTGATGAGAAAAGGGAATGAAGTATTGGAAGTATTCATGTTATATTGAAATCTATGTTGAAAATAAGAAACTTTATATTACCAAAGTAATACGACTTATATAAAGGAAGAAGGTTAATACTAGAAATCTCCATGTTTACTGGTCTTATCCACCCCATTTTAGTTGACAAAGCGCGAGTATTCGGTACGTGGGGTAAAATTGCCATCCCAAAGCTAAAATGAGGCGTTAGTTCTATTTATGGTACTTAATCTGTATTTCGAGCTTAATATGCATTTTTTTAATGAAGTGATTTATTTATCTACATGTACGAGTATGTTGTTATTTGTCAATATTTGCAACAAATTATTTTATACATTTATAAAATTTTGTAGAACTACTACTAACTATTTTAATCAAAAAACTATTTGGTAATAAATGTACAAAATCAGCTTCTAGACCATAGAGATTGTACTTTGAAAAACCTGGAGGCTGAATATTTAAGTTGATGGAAAAAGTTCCTGTATCTTACGAAAAGGAAAACGGAAAAAACACTAATTTTTTGAAAAGTTATATTCCATAACTACTCGTACTTGGTATGAGATATTTACAATAATTTTCCTGAATTTATAGATTTTACTTCAAAATATCTGTAGCTTGACACTTTAAATTGATCAAATTATTCTATAAATAGATCTCTGGTAACAACGTAGGTAAACATCATTTTGCGTGGTAATTGTTCCAATACTTTGATGAAATACATTGAGTATGGCATTTGCCTTGCTACAAACAAACAACTATAATGAAGATATACACCCTCAAATCAAATTCATTTGTCATCTGATACTGGCCAATAATTATGCCTCATTTTTTTGAATATGATGCTTATGGGAAAGTTGCCCACTGGGACGAAAGATGCTTGGCCCATAAGTGGATATGACAATTCGGAATAGCAAGGGAAGCTGTAGGAATAAGAATATAAACACAGTCAGAGAGGCCAACAAAGTGATGGGAATGAAAACCCACTCCAGTCTCTTGTCCAACACAATCGTGAGGGTTGCAGCAAAGGCCACTAGCATGAAAGCCAAGGAGAGGAAGCGGAAAGAAAGCCCCATTATGATCTTCTTAGGCAATGAGTGAAGAAAATCTTCCCACTCATATTGCGAAGTTAAGATGGATAGGAATAACATAATGGCTGTCACAGAGGAGAACAAACCTAACGTATCCGAAATTGCAAAAATCAGAAGAGAGTCCTTTCCTAATAATAATGGGATTCCGGTATTGTTGTCATTGCCTCCAGGCACAGTGAAAGCAGCAGCGAACAACACTGTGGCAATTAGAGTTGAGACGAGCATACATGAATTTGCCGTCTCCTTCACCCACTTCTCTCCATTGTCAAGCAACTCTTTGTGATTCTCCATGAATATCATCCAAAATGATTTCTCCCGATAATTGGCAGTCCTCACGTCAGGGATAACACACATTTCCATGGCCTATGGATAAATTATTTTTACCAAAGAAAAAAACAAATGGATAAATTATTGAAATTTTTTCAAAAAAACTGCTGAAGCAACATCTAAAGGAGACAGACTTATTTAACGTTTAAGAATGATTCATGTCATATTACTTCAAGAAAATCATTATCCATCTACATACATTTAATTTTATTTGAACTACGCTATAATCATAAATACAAAATATTATACAATGGAACTAGCACAGCTATTGTGAAAACATAAGCAAAAATGATTTAAAAAATTTATGGATAATACATGAATCGATTTGCAGAATAATCCCCAAATTGCATGGTGACAGGTTGGATTTGAGAAAGAGATCTTTGGATTAGATTAAGTGGCAGATCATAGTTGCAATCTAATTATGATAACTTTCAATCTGTTTTTAGCGCCCCAATTTCTCTAATCAGTCTCCCCCATCTTTTCTAAATTGTTCTAAGGATATAGCGCCATTTCTCAACTAAACTGATTCATGTTGAGCAAGGTGTCGGCTTAAACAGTAAGAGAATTTATTCTATTCCTTGTGGTCTTGCATTCAAGCCTTGTTGAGAATATATCAGGACTAAAATCCTAAATGCCCTAGACTGATGTAAGGCAGTGTGCCCTTAAAGTCGATCGGAGAGATGGACCAATTGAAGTGTATGAGAATTTACCAAAATATTGCTGGACTGCTATTAAAGAAAGTAACTACATATGATCTCAAAGCAATCCAAATAAAGATCTAGCCATCATATTTTAACAAATTTGGCAGGAAGATATGATAATTATCATTAAGAGCGGTTGTTGAGTATATGAAAAGAAAGATACTTACCCTAAACCATTGGAGTTCTCTCTGCATTCCAAAAGCTGCACCAGAGACTTTATTTACACCACCCAAATTAGGGTTGTACTGTGTTGCTGCAAGCATAATTTGCCTCGATTCTTCCGGTGTGGGCGCTGGAACGAATGACAACTCATTGGTTGAGCTTTCCTTCAGAAAGAGTCGGAGGATGCTTTCTTCGCGACACTCCGCAGCAAATGTCCTCAACGATCTATCATAAGTCGGACGCAAAACAAGCTCCGGGAAATAATCAATCCATAGCTTCACGAGTTCAGGGATTCCCCTGGATATAGCTCGACCGAGCAGCTCCTGCTCTTGGAAAAACGTGGTAATATCGATAGTTGTCATAGAAGAGATCGCAATGCAAGCTTGCTTTGCCAACTCAACAGCCGCCACATGTGTCAGCTTCACCCCGTGAATCCTCTTGATTGTAGGAACTACAAAATGTTAAATAAATGAAAAAAAAAAAAGTAATGAAAAATGAAAGAGGCGGCAATTGAATTCTACTAAAAAAATTCTCCAAGGTTTTTTATTAGACACCAAATTGCATTTAGCATCATTTTGCTAATTCTCGTATTTTCCACAAAACCCCTACTACATTGAGAGCTTGGGTTGAGTACACAGGTGGCAGATTGGAAAAACGATCTCTTTTAACCCCTCATTCTCACTTCAGGCGCGAGAAACTACTATACCTATCTATCTGACAGTAACTTGAACGTGAGCTTCGACATGGTGTCACCTTCACCATGAAGGGCCCAACTGAGTGGAAATACGAGGGTGACATTGCAAGCTCTACCACCCCTGGATAGTTCTCCTGTCTATTCCTTCTCCTTAGACTTTTTAAGGACTTGCTCAAGTCCGATTCAAGAAGATATTTTGATCTTCCTTTTATTTCGGGATTCTTTCCTCAGATGCAGAGCGTGGGTTTTAGTAATTGCTGATGCCAAGTACAAAAAAGTATAATCATTTTTGGCTTTTTTTTTTTTTTTTCCAAAAAGGTTTATATAACTTCTTGATAGAGAAAAATAATAGGATGTGAAAAAGCAGATCAGATGAGAGGGCAAGTGAAGAAAGTGATCTTTCTTGAAGTTGTTTTGCAAGGGTAGAAAGAAGGGACGAAGGAAATGTCTAGATCTTCATTTATTAAGACAAAGAAGGAAATTCAGACGAGGATTTATAATGCAAATCGTGATTAAGACTGAAAATAACAATGCTAATTACAAGTGTCTAGCTAGAGTAAATCACATTAATCGTTGCATATATAATTACTTTAAACAACATTATTCATATGTGTAATAAATCGTACGATCCTTTGTGTTGTTAGTTGTGGTCTGTTCGATAGCAAAAATATTGCTTTTCTCCATTCTGTCGAATAAAATCAAAACTGAATGTGAGGTCGTACACCAACACGTCAAGTTTGAGTTTATTTGTTGCACCTAAATGATATGGCGAGTATAGCTAACTCGACTCTATTCTAAAATAACTTTTTTATTTGATAAAAATACTCAACGACCTTTTTCCTTCTTGTTCTTCGACAAAAATAGAATAATTAAGGACAAGATGACAGTGTAAGTCTAACTTCAGGCAAAAGTTGTGAAAAAGTTTTGAGAACCATAGGATAGCGGTCAGATAGTATTTGGATTAGCTTTCGCACACCTCAATTGTATTTGGGATTTATTTCTAGAGTGCTTCTTACAAAATACAAGATTATAAAGAAAGGAGCAAAGCTCCTAAACATCTAGCTAACAGCTTATTGGTACAGGATACATAACAACGAGTGGATTTCTGGGATGATTGGTTTTGTCCGGGCCCAATAAAATTGCTCCCCCAACAATATTGTTCTATACGGAGCCTTTCCAAACAAATCATTATGATTTTTCCTATCTGGCTTTCTTCCCCCTTTGCTATTACGCCGTTCTAAAGTTGCCAAGTAATAGTGTAGATATACTATATCAAATGCGTTTAGAGGATAAACCCGTCCTTTCATCTATCGCAACCTCGCTTTAAAATCAAGGATGCTAGGGGCTTGCCTTGAGGCCCATGCATAAATTTTGCACCCTCTGAACAAATTGTATCGTGTTGTATTGAGATGAAGTAGCACTCAAAGAAAATAATATCTTGGCTTTAAGCACTTCAGCCATAAGAGAGGGAACAAATACATATGGGTTCATTGTTTTAAATTTTTCGCAAAGCGTTATAGAGATTGACAAAGCAAACATGATTTCACCGGTCAAGATTGAAGGGGGGAGTCCTAGGTTTACGTAACTCATTCATTTAGCCATTAGCAAGATAAATTCCTAAGTTAAACATCACATCTCACCTCGATTTGTAATTTCAAGGATTTTGTTTCTTACTTCTGCGACCCCTGCAATGGTGGATACATGAGATCTTTAAAAATATACAAATATGGACATAGAGAATGATATATATAAAAGATTTTTTTTAAATTAAATCCAATGCTGTGTAAAAGAATGAGTTATACGTTCAATGTTGAATGATTGACATGTGAATAAATTTAGTTATAAAACTAAACTTCAAATGCACTTGTTACTCATTCGATGGTGACCACGTAAAGATTTTCTTAATAGAGGCAATGGACCTAATAAAAATCCCCTTTCCATATTAGGGCCAAAATATTAATTATAACTTTTTCTACTTATAGTAGAAATTAAAAAAAAAAAAAAAAAAAAAAAAAAACAACAACAAATAGGACTTTAGTTTAGAAGGGAGGGAGGGACTTTTTCTACTTATAATAGAAGTAAAAAAGAAAAAAAACAACAACAAATAGACTTTTAGTTTGGGAGGAAGGGAAAGGGTTGTTCTACTTATAACAGAAGTGAAAAAACAAACAACAAATCCACTTTTAGTTTTGGGGGAGATTTGGGGGGGAGGAGAGACGCATTAAAAGAGACGATATTTCATAAGATGAAAGCATACCTATACTTTTGACAGCTTTCCAAGGTGACCTGATCAAAAGTGACCAAGTAAGATATCGACGCACTGTAATTAAATTGCAAAGTGAACCGGGTAAGTGGATATGAAACATTGTGTACATGGAATGAAGATACTTTACTACAGAGATCATAATTACCGATGTCTTCACAATCTCAACGGTTGATAGTCACAAGATGATAACAAAAGATGTAAGAAAGTGTAAAAGATAATTGGGGACAATGTCTGTCACTTTCTCATTAGAATTTTGTACGTACAATCAAGAGTATATAAGACAATACATGTGTAATGTACAAGGTAACTAAATCACGTACATTCTAGATTTTATACAAAATACACTTTAATTGATCTGCTGTATATTTATTGTAATCCAAAGATATCCGAGAATATCTTGCGTATCTTCCAACACTCCCCCTCAAGCTGGTGGCTTGTAGATATCCAAGACTCCGAGCTTGCTTAAGAGATACGCGTGCTGACTTTGACATAGAGGCTTTGTGAACACATCTGCGGGTTGTTCTTCCGTTCCAATCCCTCTTGTCTCGATTATACCTTCCTGTATTTTCTCTCGAGTAAAATGACAGTCCACTTCTATGTGCTTCGTTCTTTCATGCACTATGGGATTTGATGCTAGTTTAAGAGTTGCATCATTGTCACAAAACAATCTGGTTGGTCCCTGAATCTTAACTCCAAGATCCCGAAGTAATCCTCGTAGCCATACTATCTCACATGTTGTTTTTGCCATAGCTCGGTATTCGATTCTCCGCCGAGGATAAAGAAATGGTTGGCTGTTTCTTGGTTTTCCATGAAAGCAAGGAATCTCCCATCTTAATGCAAAAGCCAGTAATAGATCTCCGCTCATCGGACAAGTAGCATAATCTGCATCACAATAAGCTGTCATCTTCATATCACATTTACTGGAAAGAAGGATCCCAAGTCCAGGACATTTCTTCAAGTACTTCACAACCTTTAGTGCAGCATTCATGTGAGACTGCTTTGGTTTGTGCATGAACTAACTGAGTGTCTGTATGGCATAACTAATGTCTGGCCTGGTCATAGTCAAATATATGAGTTTCCCGACAAGTTTTTGATAACTCAATGGATCTTCAAGTACTGGATCAGCTTGTTGGGACACTTCAAGCATCATAATCTCTTTGTAGTTAATTTAACATTTTGCTCGATTGGAATCACGGCTGGCCTACATCCCGACAAACCCGCTTCGATATAATTTCCAATGCAAATTTTCTCATTTGAGAGATATTCCTTGATCCGATCGTGCAATCTCTATTCCAAGGAAATATTTGGGTGCACCCAAATCTTTTATGTGAAAAGCGAGAATGCGAGATATCTTTTGAAAGCTTGAATAACCATTTCATCGTTTCCCATAATTAGTATGTCATCTACATATATCATTAAGTATATAGATGACGTACCTTTAGTCCGAGTGAAAACAGCATAGTCAAATCTGGATTGTTGGAAACCCGCAGCTGCCACGGATTCAGCAAATTTTGAATACCATTGGCGGGAAGCTTGCTTAAGTCCATACAGGGATTTGCGGAGACGACATACTCTATTCTCCCCCTGTCTCCGTAAGCCTTATGGAATGTCCATATAAATTTCTTCTTCTAAATCTCCATGGAGGAAGGCATTGTGGACATCCATCGGTGCAATGGCCGATTACGGAAGGGCTACTGCGAGAGAAAAGATCGTACGGTAACATCTTTAGCCACAGGAGAGAAGGTTTCATGATAATCAAATCCTTCCTTCTGGGTGAATCCTTTGGCCACTAATCGAGCCTTGTACCTTTCGACAGACCCATCGGCCCGATATTTGATCTTGTAGACCCATTTGCATCCAATGGCCTTCCGATCTGGAGGTAAGTGGACAAGTTCCCATGTGTGATTATCCATTAAAGCCCGCAATTCTGCTGTCATAGCTTGCTGCCACTTGGGATCAGTGCACGCCTCATCATAATGGGATGGTTCCCGCTCCTCAGAAATACGAGAAATGCAACAACGATGTCCCATGGACAGTCGATCAAATGAAACGTAAGATGAGACTGGAAAAAGAATACCTGGCGAGTTTCTGACGCCACATACATAATCTTTCGTCCAAGTTGGTGGACGTGGGACTCGCCGAGAACGCCTTGGAGGGACGTCCATAGTAGGTGATGATGGGCCCGATCCACTATCAACAGGAGGCGACAAGGAAGCTGTACCAGGATCATATGAAGTAGAGTCATGCATAACTTCATTATCAGAAATGTGTTGGCTGGATGCCAAGGAAGGTGTCAATGTCATGGTGGATGTAGAAGAATCCCTTGTATCCATGGATGCAGGAAAGAAGACATAGTCTGGACCATGGGTAGTCTCTTCAACAGAAGAGGAAGGTTTATAGACGTGGTCATCTGACTTGTGCTCCTGTAGAGCAAAAGGAAAAATATCTTCCTGGAACGAAACATCTCGACTAACAAAGAATTCCCCTGTAGAAGAATCATAAACCCTGTATCCCTTTTGTAATGTGGGATATCCCATGAAGATACAACGGCGAGCACGAGGACCGAGCTTGTCTCGGTGCCCCACTATAGTGGCATAACATTGACAGCCAAAAATCTTCAAATGGCTCATAGTTGGTTTGCGCCCAAAAAGTAATTCAAAAGGACTTCGCCCGTCAAGAATCTTGGTCGGCATTCTATTAATTAGATATGCTGCGCTGTCGAACACAATCTCCCAGAAATTGTCGGGGATGGAAGCTTGAAATTTCAGTGCGCGAGCAACATCCAATAAGTGACGGTGTTTCCGTTCGACTACTCCGTTCTGTTGTGGAGTATATGTGCGGGAACTCTCATGCAAAATTCCTTTGGATGAAAATAAACTAGAACATTCATGATTAAAGAATTCCCTCCCATTGTCCGTTCGTATTCGACGGATTGTCTTGCCAAATTGAGTGTTCAATATAGAAAGAAAATCCCGTAAATGAGATATGACTTGTCCCTTAGAGTGCATGAGAAATAGCCATGTGGCTCTGGAATGGTCATCCACAATGGTTAAGAAAAAACGGGACCCATCATGATTTTGGGTATGGTATGGACCCCAAACATCAATATGCAACAAGGAAAACGTATCATCTGCACGAGTTGAACTCAAAGGAAAAGGAACACGAGACTGTTTGGCAAGGGGACAAATATGACATTGAGAGCAAGGAAATAAAGAACTATGTCCCATTCTAGAATGCAAAAGGAATTGTTTATCATTGGTAGTCAAATTACACAATGATTGTTTATTACAATGAAATTGATCAAGATTTGCCGAATTCTTCCAAAAATATAGTCCTTCAGACAGATTACCCCAGCCCATCAGTGTCCCAGTCGAAAGGGCACGAAAGAGACAACTATCGGCAATAAAGGAAACCTTACAAGAATTTTCCTCACAGGCTCTAGACACGGAAATGAGGTTAAATTGGAATTCAGGGACATATAGAACATTTGTGAGAGTGAGTTGAGAGCTAAGCTTGACTGTTCCGGTAATAGTCACATGAGCAACATTGCCATTTGGCAATTGTACAATAATAGGGCTATCCAGTGCTTTATGAACAAAAGTAAATAGCTTCCTATCACAGGCAATATGATCACTAGCTCCAGAATCGATAATCCAAGTATTCCTTGATATGCTATTTATTAAGCAATGAGAAATACCTGTAAAATTGCTCCCCCTTTTTGAAATATCAAATTTTTGCAGTGCTTGCATTAATTGTTGATATTCAGCATGTGTGATGGACTCATTCGAGTTGAGCCCATGGGCTGATAGGCCATTGCTGCTGAGACTTCCTTCTTTTTTTCTCCGGGCCGGCCATGTAGTTTCCAACAACTGTCAATGGAATGATGAGGCCGTTTGCAATAATCGCAAAATAGCTTGCCCTTAGCTTTTAAATTTGAGCCATAGCCCGGCCCATAGTTCGGCCCATAATTCGGCCCTTTGTTTGGCCCAGAATTCCGCGAAAAAAGAGGGCCGTTGGATCGATTTGATCCGGAGCCATCCACGCCGTCCAGATCATCCGCATAACGCGAGCCTTTGGAGCCGTCCGATCGTTGCGCGCGATCTGGGCCGTCCGATCGTTGCGCGCGATCTGGGCCGTCCATTACGAAGCCTTTAAAGAGGCTTTGTTCGGCGAACCCTAGCGACGGGTTCCGCCTCTTTTCTAGGGTTTTCGCCCCTCGCTCTCCTCTCTCGATTCTGGCCGCGAGAGCCAGACCCTCTGTCGCCGTTGCTTTGTTCTCCGTTATTGCGAGTCTCTGACTCTCCTCTTGCACGGCGAGTTGGAAAATTCGTCCAATCGGCGGAGGAGGCTCCATGGCCGAATCACGTGACTGAATGCAAGGTAAGATTCGTTTAGTATCAACAAAAAACGAGTCGCCTTCTCGCGATCTTTGATTCGTTTGTACTGTTGAATCGTTTCTTCGGATCCGATGAGATTTTCTTCGGCGACTTCAAGCTCATTCCAGAGAGCTGATAGCTGTTGAAGCGACCGTCACGGTCGAGTTTCCTTGCTTCGGTTCGGAAAGGGCTTGATGTAGCGAGAAAATCCTCGCTCGATCTAATTTCCCGTACATCTCGTTTATATTGTCCCAAAATGATTTTGAGTCCCTCGTTGGAGGCAAACCGGCGGCGATTTTGGGCGATGCAATTTCCGATCCACGTTCAAACAAGTCGATTGCATTTTTTCCATTGTCGCCCTAATTTTTCGTCGGTCGGAACCGGTATTGTTCCGTCGACGAACCCTTCTTTATAAGGGCTTGGCGGAATTCCCGTGCCCAACTCGAATAATTCTCGGATCCTATGAGATGGTTGCTGATGAGCTTTAACTCGGGTCCATCGGCTGTGGAAACATAGAGCGCGTCGCCGGGTTCGAGCTTACCCATGGCGGCCGCGAAAGGAAAAGGAAAACCTGTTGGAAATCCCGTCGGAAAACCTGAATTGTTTGATGTCTGTCCCGAATTGAAGGAACTGCCCGTCTGCTCTTGGTCGGTGGTTGAATTTGCCCCAATGTTGGTCGGTAGACCACCATCGACCCGCACGTTCGGTAGCCCGGGTGTGATGAATGGGATATGTCCAGACATCCATGGGTATGGCATCCATTGATATGGGTACCCTGAAAAATTGAACCCCTGGATTGAACTGGGCCGGAGGTTGCCGGGCGTGTGATGAGCTTGAGTTTGCTCTGGAATGGGTGATGCTCGCCCAATGGAACAACGACAGTCGACTGGATTTGAGGTAATAACGGGCTGATTTTCAGAGGTTGAGGTAGGTGTTTGTGTGTTTGCCATGAAGAATAGGTTGATGAAATTGAAATGGTTCTGTTTTTGTTGCAGGTAATAACGGGTTGATAACAGGACCAAAAAGAATCGAATTCCTACCGGAGGCTGCTTTGTTTTGCAAGGATTGCAACAGCAGAAGCAGAAGAAGAACGGAGGCAATTCGATGAAGCTTGCGGAAGCAATACCAAGATCAGAGGTTGCTCTGATACCATGTAAGAAAGTGTAAAAGATAATTGGGGACAATGTCTGTCACTTTCTCATTAGAATTATGTACGTACAATCAAGAGTATATAAGACAATACATGTGTAATGTACAAGGTAACTAAATCACGTACATTCTAGATTTTATACAAAATACACTTTAATTGATCTGCTGTATATTTATTGTAATCCAAAGATATCCGAGAATATCTTGCGTATCTTCCAACAAAAGACATTTACATTCGCATGGATAAATCAGTATAGTTCTACTTCGTTTTGCGGCTCCTCCCATACTAGTTCCGTCATAATTCGTCCATTTCGCCGTCCATTAAACAAGTTATACAATATTTATGCAGTTGGTTGAACCATGTGTGGTTCCCACGGGCCATAATGTAGCTCAATCTCGTGCTATCATTCAAGTAACAAGCATTTTGATTTCCTTGCTACTAGGAGGGAATCAAACTAAGAAAAATGACTTTTAAGTGAAAAATCATGGAAGGTCCTAAATTAAATAACGCCCAACTGTAAAAGAGCATACCCACCCGGATCCTTTGAACCTGCATTGATTGACTCGTACAAGTTCACCGAAATACCTTCAATTCAGATAAAAAAGAGTAGGTAATGAGTCGGGTATGATCTTCATGAAGGGAATCAATAATGAAGGAATTCGAGTGCAGAAACTACGCACATCTGTATATCAATGCTTCCAAAACACTCAGCCTCGTTCCGCTGGGAAAGTGAGAGTCCATGCTTGCCAACACGTCCAGTATAGATACATCTCTATTCGCTCCGCCTTTCATGGTCAAAAGGTGAGGGTACCGGCCGACTAGATAAAGGGTGATATCTATCCGAATTCACCAGCAAAGTTGATTAGGAAAATAAGCTAAGCCTAGAATGAAGGAAAAAGAAGATGGAATTGAGATGAAGAGTGATAGTGATCTTACGAGAAAATAACCAAAAAAGTCAACTTATTTATGGTCAAAATTGATCGGATGTAATAAATTGACAGGAATGCAAAAGGTTCATAACTCAATTGGCCAAAAAATATATCGTTTTAAGATTGAATTGATATATTTATAATATATTTATAACTTTTTTGGTAATTTTCTCATTATCTTACCATGATGACCAGCGTAGCTTAGATATATAACGATGTTAACCCCAAAGGGACGACTGAAGGGGTGACTTGGCCCATCGTTTGTTGTATATCTCACCAGGAACCAGGCAATCTCTTTATGCATAGAAGCTTCCCGAGCAGATATTCCCAAAGGAATACGTCCTGTACCATCTTCAAGTTGCGTCAACTTAGGATTACTAAAAACTAATGCCTTGACCATCCTTATCCTTCCACACAGGACAGCCATGTGGAGGGCCGTGCGGCCATCACAATCAACCATTTCTAGCGCTTCCGGATACTCATGCAAGAGCTCAACCAAGTTCTCCAAAAATTGGTCTTGTGAACGCAAAGCGGCCACTTGAAGCACTGTTTCTGATCTTCTTGTTATTTTGGCGGTCTTTGAAGCGGGTTTTTGTTCGAACCATCTTTTAGCAAATTCCCAATCGCCCTTGCATGCAGCATGGAACAATGGTTGGTAATAGGATTCATCCACTTCCTCTTCGGAATTTTCTGCAATAGATGCAAAATTTTCAGATCATTGAGTTAATACTTTTATCCTTGCTGACATTGAGAAATGTCCCGGAAAAGAACAATTTCATGAAGATCCGCCCTAGATATTAATTCCACACTAAAAAGATCCGCTCCATCGTCATCCCCGATGGTCAGGTTCGTGGGGACCAGGGAGGGGTTCACGACCTTGACCGACTGGTACAAGGTGAGGTTCTCGAAGGGTTGGGTGGAGACGAGGTAGAAGGTGTCGCCGGAGCGGATGGTGTAGTTGGTGTTGGCGCTGGAGATGTTGTTGGTGCCGTTGGTGGGGTTGCAGGAGCAGGTCAGGGGGACGAACAGGGGCTGGTCGGCGACGACTACGAGGGGGGCAGACAGGGCGGAGGCAAAGGTGGAGATGTTGCTGGGTTTGGCGATCATGAGGCGGCTGACGCCGAAGAGGTCGCCGATTGAGGCGAGATCGGGGTAGTTTGGGGCGAGGGCGCCCGGGTAGAATGCGTAGGTCCGGCAGGGGTAGCCGGTCTGGCTCACCAGGAATCCCACTGCCATGCAAAGACGGGTCGAGATCGAGATGGAGATGGAAAGGAGAGAGAGGAAGGTTCGGGAGAGTTGCAATGGAGATGGAAAAAAAAAAAAAAAAAACCAAAAATCAAAAGTTGAAAATCGAAAAACCGAACCGTTGACACCCCTAGGTAATGCACCTGAAGCACCTCCAGATTGGGAAGAAGCTGATCCAAATCTTGCTAAAACATTTTCAATATCTGTAGAAGAAAGAGTGAGCACTAGGTCCTTCGCATACTTTTCCCCCCTCATTCTAGGCTTCTAGCTACAGTCAACATTATGTTTGTTTGGTGATAAAGAAAATAAAAAGAACAATGAGAAAATACAAGTTCAAGCATATTTGAGACTCCATCGACTATGCCATATTCTTTCTCGGTTGGAACATGAAAATGTACCTGCTGCTGGTTCTACTTGATTCAAATTTCCTTGTTCTTCACTTGGTTGCGTCGCCATTGGGTTGCTCTCCTGGTTATGGTCTTGCAACAACAAATTAAACGGACAATGCAATGTACCTACTGCTGGTTCTACGGGGGCCTGTTATACCATGTGGTTCACGTTGATGAAAAGTCCGTCAACAATTGAAAAATATAACTCTTGTTACATGAAAAATAATTAAGTTAAATATGGCATAAATTCATGAACTTTAGATTTTTATAGTATTAAAAATTAAAAATAGAGAAATTATCTGAGTTCTTTCGAGCTTTGCCTCTCTCTCCTCCCTCTGTTTCCACTGCTGACCAAAATCGACTGTGGTCGGCAAAGATTCTCTCGTGGTGGATGAGACTCACATAAAAATGAATAGCAACTATATATTTTAAACTAATTTTTTAATTAATTTTTTTTTTATTATTATATTCGGGAACAGGGATTCGGACCATAAACCCGGTCCGAACCGATAACCCGATCCGCCCACTGGGATATGACCCGCATAAAATTAAAAAATAATTTTTAATCCTTTTTAAATTCATTATTTTAATTCGTTTTTATTCTTTTATTTTTCTATTTTCTCTTCTTCTCCCTGTTCTCTCCTTCCCGAAACACGCCTCCCCCTTGCGCTCTTCTTCACCGAAGCTCCTCGCCCGAACCGACGCCACTTAGACAAGCCCTCGCCGGCGCTCAGGACACAGCCGAGCTACCACCCAGCGTCGTTTACTCAGACCGCCACTCGTCGGCCGACCTCCCCGCCGCCGGCCGAGAGCCACACCACGGCCAAACACCGAACAAACTACGGCGACGATGAAAACGTGGCGACTATACGGCCGACGCCCAAGGTCGCCCAACACCACCGGAACGTTCCCATAGATCACGGCGTGCACGGACGACTCGATTTCGGCCAAAAACGGCAGGATGAAAACTAGATCTCGGTTAGCATTTCGTCGAAGGGGTGAAGGGGGCTCGCGAATCATGAGGTTTCCGGCTCAACTTCAACCGGGATTCTCGACGGAACTCTCGACAAACAGACAACGAGACACACAGTAGCTGGACAAAGGATGGTCGGGGCTGGAGCTCGTGTGAGTTGGACGACCGCGAGCTCCGCCCCGGCACGCCCGAAAACAGGGCCAAAATGAGGTCGGGGCTTACCGGAGCTTCGGCGCGGGAAAGGAGGCACGGCGGCGGGTAGTCGGTCGCGATTCAGGCGCGGTGGCCGGCGGTCTCTGCTCCGACTCTCTTCCCTCGCTCTCACTCGCGGCTCTCTCGTCGGATCTCTCCCTCTCTTTCTGGATTTTTCAGCCGAAGAACCCCCCACTCTCAGTCCAACCTCTCCCCTTTTAAGCAGCGTCGCCAGCTCTGCTGCCAGCTGCTGCCAGCTTGCCCTGGCCAATCGTAGTGCGCGACATTTTCCCGCTGCCCGTGCTCGTCGTACGCCGTCCTTATGGAGAGAAGAAAGGAAAAAGCGGTCGGGCTAAGTCTGGCCGCATTATTATTATTTTTAATTTGCATTAATTAATTTTAGAAAAAATTTTCAAAAATTTTCTAACAGTTAATACCAATAATGCAAATTCCCTAATGTCCATATGCGATATAATTTTATAAAAATTATTTTTATTTAAGGATTAGATATTAATTCCTATTTTTTTGTGATTAAATTTTAAATAAGTAGATAAAATTTAAGTATCAATATATATATTATTTGGTCATTTAAAAGTGTGGATTATTAGGGACTGACTTTCTCCCAGATCCACATGGGTTGAAAAGTGGGGTTTGATGACATCGACTTAAAGTGTGAAAAAATGCATAAAGGTTTTTTTTTTTTTTGTCGGTATATTAAGGTTTGCGCAGGACTCTAGAAATGTGATATTTTAGATTGACTAAGAGTCAACGGCCGTGTCCACACTCTCCAGAAATCTCTTTTCTCTCTTTCCTCTTTCGTGACGTGTACAACTTGAGCACAGCCCTCAATAATTTCATACATACGCGGTTTCACACTTTCTCACATGCCCTCGTCCCACGGCGCACGCGAAAAACGTTCCATCTTTATTTTATTTTTTTTTTGCAAATATGAGCTAATTTCAGTGATTGACTTTCCATCTAAATCTTTATCCTCCCCATTTTCCTTACTTTCCCAAAGACTAAACAAATTCCCTACTCAGTTAATTATTGTTTTTCTTAAGAAAAAAATTCTGATATTGAGCTTTTGAAAATACTCACATTAAGCTAAATGCATATAAAAATTTTAATAACTGAGGATGACGATATTCTCAACTTATGAGATAAGGTTAAAGATGTTTATGGGTCTCTTTTACGTGAAGGTCACATTAGCGCAATCCACACTTTTAGAAGGTTTTTTGAGTTGTCGATGAAAAGAAAATAAAAAGAGGTAAAAATAATGATTTTTGCCATGGTGCTCAAAAAGTACTTGTCTAAGGTGGTGAATAAAAATATTAC
Organism: Eucalyptus sp. ANBG9806169; assembly: GCA_014182395.1. Classification (NCBI taxonomy): domain Eukaryota; kingdom Viridiplantae; phylum Streptophyta; class Magnoliopsida; order Myrtales; family Myrtaceae; genus Eucalyptus; species Eucalyptus sp. ANBG9806169. Next base: position 50,168,772 of record CM024575.1, on the reverse strand, counting down.
GGATATGTATATATTGGAAATTACCAACATCTTCATAGACCTAACTCAGAAATGTTTCAGATTTAAGACCCACTATCCAAATTGTTGGACTTATGAGTTCGGCCATTTCATGATGGTCTGGACCATATTCAGTTAAACCCAAGGGGATTAAGTTTTCTTTTTCTTTTGGTGAAACGAAGACCATCATTCAGAAATTAAACCAGTCAGGTAACATTTGAATTTGATTCCACTTGTTATAAATTTGATTCTTTCTGTAGATGATGACTAAAGGCTACCAGCCAAATATTGATTCGGTGTCCTGCATATATTACATTTGAACAACTTGACCTGTATAGTTCATCACCAGCCCACCGATGTGGAAGAGTCCTTCCCATCATCTGCTAATATTCTACGATGTTTCTGGGCGACTCTCATATGGGAATTCCACAGGAAATTGCGAAAATTGCTAATTTAATGAACTCATATCATTCTCAACCTAGTTTAGATTTGTTTCATTCCAGTATTTTACCTTCTATGGTTGGCATTTTATCAGAAAATTAGTCAAGTAATAGATTTTCCAACGTCTGCTAGATGCAGATTTGTTTTTTCCCATTAACTGATTTTGATATTTTTACATCAATTTGTCAAGATGTGAATATTTATGTTTTCCTCACCTATTCTAACTTTGGCCGCATTGATCAAGTGCATCCACCCGCCAAATTTGAAAACATTTTTATTTCTCTTTTATTCTATTTTATTTATTTTATTTATTTATTTTAAAAAGGATGTCTTAGAGCGGATAATTATATGCGCTTTGTCAGTTACTTACACATGATGTAAATGGAAAATTCCAGCCCATGGGCTTGGTAGATATAAGCAGTGTTGTTCAACATGAATGCTTTAGCTTTCCCGGAGAAGTAAATAACCCTATCCTAGTGGCTATTTATGTTTTGGCCCCCTTAATTGAATAAACTGATAGTTTCCTAAATGGAACAAACATATAGTTTCAGAAAGGCTATTTGCGTTAACTCTAGTTTCAGAAAGATTTACAACAAATGAAGCACTTTGCAAGCACTTAGTTCCGGGTCATCCATATTCAGTATGAAAAGGCACTCCAAGAAAGCTTGAACAACCAATGAGAAAACGGTTTTCCTTGAAAGCAAGGAGTAGCCCAAGATGACTCCCCAAACTAAATTCTAGTCGTACGACTAATTTGATGGAGGTAGTGCTCTTATTTGTTTTATTTCACCTTCATCACCGTTATGAGTCTGAGTCATATCCATTTACACCCATTTTTACTCGTCTTCGTTTCTTACTACTAATTTTAATCCATTCATAAAATTGAATTGACTCACTTTAAACTCGACCCGGAAAATATGAGTGGAAAAATGGTAACCAAACAAGGTGCAAATCCAGCAAATTGCCCTGGTGTTGAACACCAGCTAACACGGTCCCTCAACTTGTATAAACAGACCAAACTGGTCCATTGATAGGTCTCCATTAGAAAATTCTGGATTCTAGAGTGACTAATTATTTATTTTTGGCACTCAACCACGGGCAGCGTAGTTGGTGTGCATTCTCTCCCTTGTCGCTGAGGTTGAGGATTCAAACCCTCTTGTTGCTAAAGTATCTTAAGTGGAGAGCCCTGGTGTTGGGGTCCTAGGCCAGCCCCCTCCAGGTACTAACGTCTAAATAGCGGCTTCCGACCTGGATGTCAAAAAAAAAAATTATTTATTTTTGGCGCCCTTAATTGAACAAATATGATAATTATTTTTGCATAGTGCACTAGAGTTACAGCCCTTGTGGCTTTATGGGTCATCTCATCTCTTTCAAGCCAAACATAGTAAACTTACCTTATTACTGAAAATAAAAGCAAGAAAAAGAAATTCAAGACATAATATTTTATCTTGATTCGCTCTTAAATTATGTCTATATCTAGTAGAGGATTTCACTATAATTAGCACTTTACACATCTCTATTGAATTTCTCAATTATAAGATAAAGAGATTATATAGACCTAGTAACTATTCATGAACTTAAACCCAAATTACTGATAAAATATAAATTCAAATTATAAAAATTATTTGATGACTTAAGGGCATTGCCCTCGCAACCTGACTAGGGCAGCCCCCAGACCCTCACCCCTCATTGAGGAGCAAAACCCCCGATGCCTTCCTTTGTCTTCTTGTTGATAAGTAATATGAATGATACTCTAATATATTTGTAATAGCTAAGAAATTGTTTAGATTTTACGTTTATTCGACTCATCATCTCCTCAGAAAATGAGTAAAGAAATAGATTTCTAAATGCTTTTCCCCCATATACTGATTTTGATATTTTGAGTAGTCAGCCTTTGTTGAAGCACGGTATCGCGAACCACATGCATGTTCTCACAGCTTGTCAATATATGACTATTCAGAGATTCAGTTTGGGTGATGGTCCTACGTTGCGAATTTCGAATTGTTATTTTGTCCTGAGTTAACACAGCACGTGGTTCGTACTGTTTTGTCACTTATGCCTCGTGTCATGTGTCAGTTATGTTGACTTCAATATTTATTGACTTCTCCCTGGCCGGAGACTCCGCTAGTTCGATGAAGCATGGAGATGTTTATTGTTTATACTGTGTGAATTATATATGTCGACCTCGGGGGCACCTTTTCCGCATCACGTGCATTCTCTCGCCAGATTTCAAATTTTCTCCTGTCCGTTATTTTATTTTATTTTTGAAAAAGAGGAAATATGTGGAGCAGCTAACCACCTACGCCTTGTCTCATTATTTACACCTAATATATATGTAAGATTCTAGCCCGTGAGATTAGTACTTACAAAGTCGTGCAGTTTGACGTCAAGCTTTTCCTTTACCCCGAGAAATAAAAGTGGCATGACTCTTGTTTGCTTTCTCCGGGATTTTTAGTGGGGAATAGACTAGTCAAACTAGTGAGTTTTGGTCGAATTTAGTTGGGTCATAAGTGGATCCGACATAAATGGACTCAGTTAATCTATATTTACTCCTTTTTATGTACTATAATTTTAACAATTCGTATATGATCCAATCGATCCAAACCGAATCCATACCTAACCCAACCCAATTTTTTTTTTTTTTTTTTTTTTTTTTTTTTAATGGCGAGGAAGCGTCGGAGATCCCCTTTTGGGGATCACACGACCCTCTGGTGCTCGGTAGCACCGTTGGGCCTCGTTACAAGCTTCTATTTAGACGTAAAACCTCGAGGGAGGTTAGGCCAGGACCCCCGCTTAAGACACTTTAGCAACAAGAAGGTTTGAACTCTCGACCTCGGCGATGAGTAACCCAACCCAATTTAGACTCTAATCCTTGGCAATTTCCCCATAAATATGGAAACATTAAAAGCAATGAGAAAATTGATATCTTTTTATAATCTTAATTTCGTTGTATTGATGATAAAGCATTGTAATATTTAATTGTGAACTATTTTCATTCTTGAGCAAAATTAGAAATTTCAAATATCGAATGAATTATCTTTGCATTGGATAACATCGTTTTAGACAATGGATAATGTATATCTTGAGAAAATACAATGACGAAGGATTTTGCCTTTTAAAATATGGATTTTGATACTAATTGAGGAGAAGGAAATATTATCGGAAATTACCAAAAATGTCATAAGCCTTTTGTAATTGCGTCATTTTAGTCATAAACCTTTTTCTTTGGCCAATTCAACCTTAAACCTTTTGCATTTATTCTAGTTCAATTCATCCAGTGATTTTAATTGACCAGTGCTAACATTAACTTTTTTAAGTAATATTTTAATATTTTAATATTTTTTTCATTTTTCTTTTCTTTTCTTTAGTTTTCCCCTCCACTTAGGGCAGGGACTCCCTCGCCAAAGCAAAAGAAGAAAAATTATAAAAATATTGTTAAATATTATTTTAAAAAGTTCACATTCAACCCCAGTTAGCCATAATTGGCCAGATGGATTGAATTGATACAAATGTAAAAGATTTATGACTGAATTAGCAAAAAAAAAAAGTTTAGGACTGAGTTAACACAATTGCATTAGGACTTTTTTTTTTTTTTTTTGTAGTTTACCAATATTATCACTGAAACTTTATTCATTTTGATCTTGGAAATTTATAGTTTTATAAATTCTGAAAAAAATTAAAGATGTGTATCTTATATTAAATCATTCCCTATCAATGTATATACGATAAAAATCTTGTTATCATACCTCAACACTATGCCGTTGTTCCCTTTCTAGTTTACGTTCCCCAATGATATGAACAAATGACTATAGCTAATATTTGTTAAGCTGATTTGACCATATTAAACAAATTTTCTGTTACGTTTTCATTTCCTTTCGATTTTTTTCGATAAGTCAGCATATATTTACAGATATAAAAGAGCATGAGATCGAGGCCACTACATGCTAAAAAAATCACATAATAGCTAAGACTCCGATTGAAGAGAATGGGTCTGAGCCTATCTATCGAAAATAGCTTCCTAATCTCAGAAAAATTAATTAGACTTCCTCTAATTGCACTCCTAATTATCATCAAATTTGGCAGCAAGATTACAACAAATGAAGCATTATGCAAACACTTATTTCGAGTCATCCGTATGTCAATATGAAAAAGCACTCCGAGAAAGCTTGAACAACCAGTGACGCGATGGTTTTCCTTAAAAGCCCAGGATGACTGCGCAAGCTAATTTCCAGTCGTATAAAAAGTTTGATGGAGGAACTGCTCTTATTTCTTTTATTTCATTTCCATCACAGTGTAAAACATGGCCCGAGTCAAATCCATTTAGACCCATTTTTAGTTGGTCTTTGCTTCTTAAAAGTCATTTGAACTCATACATAAATAAAATAGAAGTGACCCACTTTAAACGCGGCCTAGCAAATTTAAGAGGAAAAATGGGTTAGAAGTGCACCTATTTTGCCACCTCTATTGGTAAACGATCTCACGTGACCGATGGCAACCAAGCAAGGCGCAAATCCAGCAGATTTCATGATGCTGAACCACATGCTGACACGGCCCCTCAGCCTGTATGCATGGACCATACTGGTTTGTTGACAGGTCTCCATTTGAGAATTTTGGATTGTAGAGTGACTAATTATGTTTTTGGTCCCCTAAATTGAACGAACATAAGTTTGAGAAAGGCTATTTGCATTAACTTTAGTTTTTCACCCCTATGTTATAAGATATTTGTGTCGACGGGCACTCAAACTCGTAATCCTTCGCAAATCGTTCCATTAACAACTTCTCTACTGAACCAGTGCCAGGTAAGCCATTGCCAAGGATGATCTTCCCCGTGCCCCCTCACCCCCACCCAAAACGCCCGCCCCGGCACGGGGGGGGGGGGTGGGTGGTGGGGTTGGGGTTTTGGGGTTGGTTTGTTGCGGGTTTCAGGGTGGTTTGTTAATAAGAGAATGGGTATTTGTAGGGAAAGTTAGTAAAAGAGATGACATATCAAGATGTTATTGTGACCTAGTATATTTTATGCGCCCATTTATTAGGGGCAATTATGATCCGGATTGAACTGGGCCAACACCTAACTCAGGGACCATGTGATAGTGTTGGTCCCCAACTTTTAGGACTGGGCGTTGACCCTATTGAGGTTGGGACTGAGACTATAGGTTAGGTCCGGTAATAGGGTCAACCCGAGACCAATCAATTCTTTTTTTTGTTTCATTTTTTTTTTTTTGTATTACATTATGAAATTATATATCCATCAACAATGTGACATTGAGCAACCAAATAATAAGCATAGTACAAAACAAATAGAAATCTAAAAAAAGGCAACAACAGATCTACTTGCCAAATGCAATAAACCATTGAAAACGAACATGTGAAAAAAAATTGAACAATAAAATCTCAAAATATGTAACATAAACATACAACTTTATATCTTCTTCATTCAAAAAAGATTGCTTCAACTTCTAGCAAGAAAAAAAGATTGCTTCAACTTATGAACACCTAAAAATAAAACAAACAACCCACATAGTTAATACTTAAGAATAGTTTCAAATTGGAATTACTATTAGTGCAATTGATAGAAAGTTTCACCACTTATATTCATTCAATTTCGATGTGTAAACTCTATTCAATACTAGCATGTAATTAGTAATTACCAAATCAGAATTTCATCATCATCAAAGTCCAGCACAAATCGGAAAATCACAAGAGCTTGAAGCTCTCAGGTCAAGCACAAATCGGGAAGTGAAAATGGACAAATAAATATCTAGCACAAGCCCAAAACACACACGAGCTTGAAGCTCTCAAATCAAGCACAAACTAGGAACTCATTAGCCGAGTGGCATTCATGAGGCGAGGGAAGAGAGGTGAACGGGTTGCATTTGTGAAGCAGGCCAAGAGAGGCAAGCAATGTCACCAACTAAGCTATGTTCGTGAGGCGAGCGAGAAGATACGAAACTGATAAGGTCTAGCAAATAGCTGCAGAGAGGCTAGTGAAGAGAGGCAACGGGGTTTTTATTTTAACGCCAGAAGAAGAGGAGGGGCTAGGTTTGGTCTGGGTTGGACCAACCCTACAGCCTCAGACCAAGAACTAACCTACACAGTGCATATTTCAAGTGCTTCAGGATTAGGGTCTGGACCAATCCCCCTGGGAACTGGATCAAGACTGGCCGACTTGGACCGATCCAGAGTTGACATTGGACTAATAATGCTCACCTCTACCATTTGTGGTGGAAGCAAAGGGCAAGATCAAACGCGCAAGGGCTGTGAGGGAATCTGAAGGCCATCGATTGGAATCACGTGAATTCCTTGTGATGTTTTTGGCTCTCAGTTTAGTTTTTTAGGCTTTTTCAGAGACTCGGTTTGCTGATGGTTATATGTTTGGGAAGTTTGCATTGCTAATTCTACTGTGTTAACATTCCTTTGCTGAAAAAAAAAATAATTTGATGAAAGATAACATAGCCCATGGTTAGAATGTTCTTTTTCTCGTGAGTCAAAGACGATGTGGTTGTCATGTCAACTTCCATATTATTTGCCTGTTGAGTCGCCGTGCTTAGTGGATCATGTTCGTAATGAACGTGGTGATTGACGATATCTGGACATAAAACAATAACAAACCCATCTGCCAGAGACTCGATTTGTTATGGATTTGATTCTATATGCAGATGATGACTCAAGGCTACCAGCCAATAATTGAGACCGTGTCCTGCAAATGATATACTCGAGCAACGTGACCTGTATTATAGTCCGTCATAAGCACACCAATCTGGACTTGTCCTTCACGTCATACGCTACAGTTCTCCGATGTTTCTGGGCGGCTCTCCGGCGGGAATCCTATGGAAATTTTGAGTCATGAAATAATGAAATGGATCTGTCTAAATTTCAGTCGAATTCTAATGTGTTTCCTTCTATGGCATTTTCGCAAAGACCTTGATTTCCGAGGAATCTGTACAACAGCTAGCAAACTATTCAGATTTTATGTTTATTTAACTTATCATGTCTTCAGAATATAAGTCAATGGCACGAAGGGGTGCATGTTTCCCTCACTTTGGTCAAGATGTGATTTATTTATGTTGTCCTCACTGGCTCCGATTTGGCTGCATTGACCAACTGCATACATATAATGGATTTGAAAATTCTCGTCCTCATTTTATTTTATTTTTAAATGCGTAAAGCGGCTAACATAATGCTTTTTGTTATTAAACTTTTTGGTCGTTATATCCGTGAAAAAATTGAAAAAAAAACTGACATAATTCTTTCTTCTTCCTGATTGCAGCACTTCATATTTTTACGAAGTTGTTCGTGCTTGAAGCAGTTGGAGCTTTACAAAAGTTTTTCTGGACTGCTGCCTAAATTGCGGGTATGATTCCACCTTTTACGAAGTCATTAACCCGGGCCATTCTCTGTCTGTTTCGATTTCTGAGAATACTATAGCGATATACAAGTGATTCTATTGATGAGAATAACAGGAGAATAACCTAATTATCTTAATCAATTTTTCACTAGAATTAAAAACATGAAGATCTTGCAATTAACATCCGAAAAGGTATATGAAAAAGATAAATTAAGATCTACCTTTACATAATATTTGCCAACAAATAATGTTTACGATTTAGCGAACACATATCTCATATTATCCTTTCTTTTCAATCTCTTGAAAATATAATTTTCACCGCTCAAAAAGTTTTTTCATTGAAAAATGTTTAGACAGCAATATCGCTTCCTTAAATTGATGGTTCCCATATAAAATGTAACTAATAACTTACTTTCCATGAGAAAAATTATATTTTCTCCCACAGGATTAGCGTTAAATGACATAAATGCCTTGAAAGACATCAGATCAACGTAGGATAGCAGTAACACCGATGACTGATTATCCAATTACAGTAAAATTACCAAAAAAATTCTTTAACCATTTGCACTTATATCAATTTAGTTTCAACTTTTCAATTGCACCAATTTAATTTTAGACCTTTTGATAATTTGTTAATATAATCATTCTGACCAATTTTGATTGAAAAACACTAACATAGTGGTCCAGTTAATGCCGACAATCCTATGTGGCGTATTGATGTTAATGTAGACACTTTTTAAATATGTTTCTAAATTTTTTTCTTCTTCTTTTTTCTTTTTTCCTTTTTTTCTTTCCTTTTTGCTGAAGAGCCGCCATTGCCTAAGACCGGCCATCGTGAAAATAAAAAAAGAAATAGTAAAAGGAAAAAAAGAAAGAAAAAAGGAAAAAAAATTTAGAATTTTTTTTAAAATTGTCCATGTCAGTGCCGGTATGCCACATAGGATGACTGGCTCTGATTAAACTGTCACATCAGCGTTTCTAATCAAAATTGATCAAAACAACTACATTGGTAAATTATCACAAGATTTATGATTGAATTGTTACAATTGAAAGGTTTATTGAAAGGTTTATGACTGAATTGGCACAAATATAATAGGTTTATGAATTTTTGGTAATCCCCCCCCAATTGCTATATTAAGATAAGTAAATTAGAATCTCAAAAATCTATGAGTTAACAAGCAAGTTGCATTAATAAATTATAGGCTCTAAGCTTCAAACTCAAACGCGGATAGATTTAGGTTGTGCATTATGAATGTATTCATTATGAATCATGTAGTGAGAGTCTAAGTGAATGAAATTGTAAAACCGTTCTTTCAATAGGTTATTTAGTCAACTTCAATCAAGCGCTAATATGAAATAACTATGAAGTAAAGATAAATGATTTAAATACAAGTTCAGTTATGGTAGAATTCACGACCTACCCCTCAGTACAAAGGGAACTTTAGGTCTTTGGGTATTACTTAAAAGATGGGCTTACAACTCCTAATTAGGCGTGAGCTCTCCCAAGTCCATATCTCACGTGACATTGGAATGTTCATAAAGTAATAATAATAATAATAATAATGAGAAGTCGCCACAAGCCTATTAGACTGGCTAGAAACCAAGTGAAATATGAGAGTATATTTCACTTCCTACATAACCAGATAATCTAGGGTCGAGAGGTTGATTATACTAATTAATCAAGTGAAGCATGGGAGTATACTTCACATTTTCTCGTAAGTCAAAGTTAATGTGGTTGTCATGTCGACTTCCATATTATTTGCCTGTTGGGTCGCTGTGCTTGGTGGATCATGTTCATAATGAACCTGGTGATTGACGATATCTGGACATAAAACAATAACGAACCCATCTGCCAGAGACTCGATTTGTTATGGATTTGATTCTACATGCAGATGATGACGAAAGGCTACCAGCCAATAATTGAGTCCGTATCCTCCAAATGATATACTCGAGCAACGTGACCTGTATTTTAGTCCATCACAAGCACACCAATCTGGACTCGTCCTTCACTTTATACGATACAGTTCTCCGATGTTTCTGGGCGGTGGAAATCCTATGGAAATTTTTTTAAGTCATGAAATAATGAAATGGATCTGTCTAATTGTCAGTCGAATTCTAATGTGTTTCCTTCTAATATTTTATCTTCTACCAATGGCATTTTAGCAAAGACCTTGATTTCTCAGGAATCTGTACAACAGCTAGCAAACTATTCAGATTATATGTTTACTTAACTTATCATGTCTTCAGAATATGAGTCAATAGCACGAGGGGGTGCATGTATACCTCACTTTGGTCAAGATGTGATTTATTTATGTTTTCTTCACTGGCTCTGATTTGGCTGCATCGACCAACTGTATACACCTGCTAGATTTGAAAATTCTCGTCTTCATTTCATTTTATTTTATTTTATTTTATTTTATTTTATTTTATTTTATTTTCTAAGAAAATGCTTACAGCGGCTTACCATATGTTCTTTGTTATTTAACTTTTTTGGTCGTTATATCCGTGAAATTCTTTCTTCTTCCTGATTGCAGCACTTCATATTTTTACGAGGTTGTTCATGCTTGAAGCAGTTGGAGCTTTACAAAAGTTTTTCTGGACTGCTGCCTAAATTGTGGGTATGATTCGACCTTTTACGAAGCCATTAACCTGGCACATTCTCAGACCGTTTCGATTTTTGAGAATACTATAGCGATATACAGGTGATTCTATTGATGAGAATAACAGACATCTAATTATCTCAACCAGTTTTTCACTAGAATTAAAAGCATGAAGATATTGCGATTAACATCGGAAAAGATATATGAAAAAGATAAATTAAGATCTTCCTTTACATAATATTTACCAACATATAATGGTTACTATTTAGCAAACACATATCTCATAGTATCTTTTCTTTTTCAATCTCTTGAACACATAATTTTTACTCCTCAAAACGTTTTCTCAATGAAAAATGTTTAGACAGTAATATAGCTTCCTTAAATTGACGGTTCCCATATCAAATGTAGCTAATAACATACTTTCCGTGAAAAAAATTATATTTCCTCCCACGGGATTAGCGTGAAATGACATAAATGCCTTGAAAGACATCAAATCAACGTAGGATAGCAGTGTGATGATAGATTCTCCAACTATAGTAAAATTACCAAAAAAACTCTTCAATCTTTTGTATTTATACGAATTTAGTTTCAACTTTTCAATTATACCAATTTAGTTCTAAACCTTTTAATAATTTGCTAATGTAGTCATTCCGACCATTTCTGATCAGAAAATGCTAACATAATAATCCAGTCAATGTCAACTATCCTAATGCATATTAATGTTGATGCAAATAATTTTTAAAAATGTTTCTGAATTTTGTTGTTCTTTTTCCTTTTTTTCTTTCCTTTTTGCTGGTGGGCCGCCATTGCCTAAGACAAGCCACTGGCGAAAAGAAAAAAGAAATAGTAAAAGAAAAAAAGAAAATTCAGAAATTTTTTTAAAATTTTCCATGCCAGCACCGGTACAACACATAGGATGACTGACACTGACTAGACTACCATGTTAGCATTTTTGGGTCAAAATTGATCGAAAGAACTACATTGGCAAATTATCATAAGGTTTAGAATTGAAATTGAAAGGTTTATGACTGAATTGGCATAAATGCAATAAGTTTAAGAATTTTTTGGTAATTTTCCCCCCCAATTGCTATATTAAGATAAGTAAATTAGAATCTAAAAAATCTATAAGTTAACAAGCAAGTTGCATTAATAAATTATAGGCTCTAAGCTTCAAACTCGAACGCGGATAGATTTAGGTTGTGCATTATGAATCATGTAGTGAGAGTCTAAGTGAATGAAATTGTAAAACCGTTCTTTTAATAGGTTATTTAGTCAACTTCAATCAAGCACTAATATGAAATAACTATGAAGTAAAGATAAATGATTTAAATACAAGTTTAGTTTTGGTAAAATTCATTTTCTTAATTGTCACAACCTACCCCTCGGTACTAAGGGAATTATAGGTCTTTGGGTATTACTTAAAAGACGGGCTTACGACTCATGATTAGGCGCGAGCTCTCCAAGCTTATACCTTATGTGATATTAGAGTCTTCATAAATAATAATAATAATAATAATAATAATAATAATAATAATGAGAAGTCGCTCCTAACTTATTGGATTGTCTAGAAATCAAGTGAAGTATGTGAGTATACTTTACTTCTTACGAAACCAAATAATCTTTGGTTGGGGACTTGATTACGCTAATTAATCAATTACTACTCTTTCAATACCTAATTTTGATCATTTCAAAAAGATTTTTGTCATGCGGTCTATATTAATTTTAAACCTATCCATTAACATATGATATGATCATGCGGGTGCGCAATCATTAGCATAACAATCAGTAACCAAGGGAAGCGTTAAATAAATTGCATGGAATAACAAAGATCTAACACTAAGATAAATGACAAACCTAACTAGACCAAAGGGGAGCCATAATCAATGTAACTACGCAATTAAGGGCAATTGTCTTTTAAGAACAATTGAAATCCTAAAGTACAACCCTAAGGGCTTGTTTGATTTTTCAGCACGATTATGGGTTAAAAACCTTACTTTCTAGGAGAAAGTTACCCAAGAGACTATTTTTAAGCTTCTCAAGGAATTTTAATTTTTTATAATTTTTTGGATTTTTTTTGGAATTTCCAAAATTTTTATGAATTTTCAAGTTTTCTAAATTTTTATTTTTCCGTATTTTCCAGAATTTAAAATATTTTCTGATTTTTTATTTTTATTTTTACTTCTGATATTTTTATGTTTTTATGATTTTTAATCAATATATAATTTTATTTTTTTATGAATTTTAATATCATAAAAAGGGAATTCTGACCGAGCTAGGAGACCCGGCTTGACTAAACCAGCCCGGATCCTATCGGTCCGGGTTGGATTAAAAACCGGATCGAACGCCAAGGCCCACTCAGAATTAACCACATTGGCCCATGAACATTTTTTTCAAAAGCCCACGCAGCCTCCAACCCACTACAAGCTTAGATGAACCTAGCCCAAATTTCCGGTGCTATTATAACTGGAGTTGAGCCCAAACTCAACAAGCTAACTTTGAGCCCACATCCACCAGAGTCCAAACACGTTCTAGCCCAAGCCTAATCAATCAATTAAACCCACGCTGATTTGATCCTCCCCATCCTCTTTTTTTCTCTTCTTTTTATTTACTTTTTCTATTTCTTTTTCTTTCACCCCCACAGTTTGGCTTTCAGTTTCATTCATGTAAAACTAACCGGAGGCATCTAAGAACTAACCAGGAAAATAAACAAACTTCAATGAATAGTAATTTGCAGACATTACATTGAATACGCCACATACGAATAGGACAATAAAGATACATAGTGTTGACACCTATATTTTGGCTACCCAATTATTTATTTATTGCATAAAAATTAGAGATTAATTTTTAACCCAAAAACAGAAACATTAGAATTAAATTGCATAGCATATAATTTTAAGAGCATTTATTATTTAGTTTATATTTCTCAATTAATTGCATTAGCATTGGATCGGCGGTGGACAGTTTTAAGCTTAAAATTTGATAAATTGAGCCCACGAGATGAGAGAAAATTTGACTAAGCCTAGGGAGGTTGTGGCCAAAATTCATAGGCTTGAAGGGCTTTAATTGGCCTAATTTGAACTTAATTCAGCCCATTGAGATTTTAATTAGGGACAAGCCTTAAGTTATTAGAGCCCATCACACTAGATAGCTTAAGTTAAGCCATAATATTGAAGTTAACCTAGGGTAGCATTATAAATGGAGCGTTATGCCTCATAAATTAGAGGTCGGCAATTAGAATTTCAAGAAAAGTGAGGAAAAGAGAGAGTTCTCAGCCAAACCTTGGCAGAGACACCTCACGCCGGTGGCCTCTTCCACAGCCAGACCTGAGGCCGCGCCTCCTGAATTGTGGAGCCTCCTCGCTAAGCTGCTGTTCGCACCTGACCTGAGTAAGACGCTGCTGCTTCCAGTCCGTGCTGCCTCCTGTTGCACCCACGCATGACTTCTGTTTCTTACCCGCAACGGTCCCTGCTGTACTGACGACCACCTTGCTGACCTGTGGCCAAGTGGTTCCTGTACCGTGAGTCCTTGCATCAACGACAAAAGAGCCACGCCTTGCACAAAGCCGTTGCGCTACTGGAATAGTAACACCAGTCTTTCTTTAGAGGTTAACTTGAATTTTGTTGCAGGTTTTTGCAGGATACGTATGGAAGAAGCATCAGGAAGGGACAGGTGGAAAATTTAAGTGTCAGGTTTAGAAAGTCAAAGTTTGAAAATTAGAAGGATTGTCACGAGATTAGCGGATTTTCGTTGAAGACATCGCTGCAGTCCCCAGGGTCATCGAATCCCACAGGTTCAGCCGCACGATCACGATGTCCCATCTTTTGACCACCAAATTCCACGATAACTAATGCAGTCGCTGTTTTTGACTCGGTTCGTCACCCCCAAGCGACTCACCTTGGCCGAGCATCACCACGACTTCATCGAGAACAAGCCCCACGAACCGCCATCCTTGTCCCATGAGTTGTCAACGGTCATCGCTACCCCTTCATGATCGAGTTGGAGCCCCGACATGAGCTGCACCCACACCGTGCCGAGCCTGCTGCCTCGACATCCTAGTTAGCAAATCACCACCGTGCCGAGCTTACTGCCTCAACATCCTAGTTCGCAAATCACCACACTGCTGCCACCTGCCGCTGTTCGCTGTCGTGGAGCCAGTTATGATTCCAATTCGATTGCATTGCATTCAAATTTGGCAAGAATATCATCAAATTAGATAAATTGCATATCTCTAATAGATTTTGAGCATTTTACTATCTTATTTGAGTAATTCGGTATTTCCTGATATATTTTGTTAGATATTAGAAATATTATGTTGGATATTAAAAAATATTTTGTTAGATATTTACTTAAATATTGTAATATCCACAAAATCCTAAAATACCCTCAACTTAGGAAACTTTCCTAAAACAACATGCCGTCAATCTCTGAGGTATGGAAAATCTTTAATCCTATCCATAATCATTTGGATACAATTGTTGATTTACTCGTTTCCAAATTAATATCCTTAACTATTAGGATATGATCGTCGGTTTATTCCATATCCTTATTGAGATAGAAAACATAAGATTATGGATTGCATTATTTAATATATATATAAATCGATTGTTTGATTGCTTTCCTTGAAAAAAGAAAACCCAAAAATATATTTGAATTGGATTTGATCCTTAATAGAACATTGCTTGTTTAGGCTAAATTGCATTTTTTTATTAGATCTTTTATTTATTCCAAATTTTTAAAATAAAAATACCAAAAATATTGCTTTAAGATGTTAGATTTCCTTTTCCTTAATTAAAATTGCATGTTTAATTATGGGAAATTTTAATTTCGAATTTTAATTAAAAAGAAAAGAAAACATAAATATATATATGCTTTGTGTCATGAAGAATTAGGTCATCCTTTGCATATTTAGGATTATTTAGTCATTGCATGTTCATGATCATTTAAATATATGATATATTAGGATAGTTTCATTTAATATTTATCCGTCGTTAGATTAGGTCATTTTATTAATGTCGCATGACATATAGTTTGCATGTTAAGTTTATTTAATTATATGTCACATGTCATGTTAGTAAAGGCCCATTTTGTACGTTATTACATTGCATTGCACGTAGATTAGATTTCATTGAATAAGAAAAAATCCTAAAAACATTGAGTGACTACTTGTTAATTAAATATCATAGCTAACATTGTTGATGTGAATTCTAAGCTAACATTGTAGATGCTTTCAAAGTCTTGTAATTTATTTATTGCTTTATTGATTTTAAATTAATGGATTATGCACTCGCATAGATGGAGTAATGAAGTGGATTAAAGTTGCCTGTCAAACATTTTTTTTCATGAAAAGAACGGTATTGAAATGGCATTAGAGAAATTTAGTGTAATCAAATTCCTATACCCATAATTTCTAATTCGTAAGAATAAAGTATTTCTCCAAATACTTTGTTTATGTTACTAATTGACTTACACTAAACTAATTAGTGGCAAGTTCATTTTGAAAATGATTTGCATTTTAAGAACATGAACCTTAAGTTGCGAATTAATATGGGCTTTGGAGAGTTTGAGCTAAATTTAAACTTAATAATCCATTAACCAAATTCTAAGTAGTGCATCGCAAGATAAGGTCACAACACATAGGGCGCGCAACACGAACTCCTTTGGGAATCCGCACCTAGCCATTTTTGCTGGAGTGCCATCACCACTTGACTCTAAGAATGTAAGACGTATGACAAAAAGGGGCGAACTTGCACCGGGCTCCTATAGGCATTTTACCGAACAGGTTGTGTACGTGGACTAGGGAGAAGATGTTGACTACTTCATAATGGGACTCGCAACCAATTCCGAAGGGCATCATCACCAGACAACCCAAAATGAACAGATTAGCCTACCCCAAGTGCAGCACGCCAATGGACCATAACAAAGAAGAACCAAGAAGCAGGGCAAGACAGCAAAAGGCTTACGGAATTGGCAGACAATTGCAAGGGCCTATCGTTTCGGCAAAATAGAAGTGACTCTCAAAGATATCACATAAACATTTCATCAAACATTTGAGGCACGCTGGCTAAAAGGGGAAAAACGGACCAACTCATGCTAAGGCTTGTCGGCCCAGGGCTTGTGACAACCACAATCCAAAAACAGGACAAACATAAGGCCGAGGTTTATTGGGGCTTTTGGCACGGTGTTGACACCTAATATTTAAAAAAATAATAAATTAAATTTGGTTTTTAAAATTTTCATTTCAAAATTCGAAAATAAAAAAATTCAGTTTTTATTTTTTATTAACACCTAATTTAAATTTAGGAATTAGAAATAGAGGATAATCTTTGATTAGAGGGAAATTTTGAAACAAAATTTTGAAATTCAAAAATTAAATGGCCGTGCGATTTTGGAGCCACTTGTTTGTTGAGAGGTTGAACGAATGTGTGCAACTATATCGGAAAATCTTCAGCTGCAAAACAAATTTGATCTGCTTTTACTCTATAAATGGGGAGTCCGAGATGTGAAAAAAGGGGGGGCTTCTCTTGATTTCAAAGGGCGAACTCGAAAAGGAAAAAGGAAGAAGCCTTCGTACACCTTAGAAAAAGAGAGAACACTTCTCTTTTCTTTCTCTGACAAAAGAAAGAAAAAAGAAAGAAGCAGAGAGTGAGAGAGTGCGTGGGAGAAGCAAAAAGGCAAAAGAGGAGAAAGGACAAGGGGGGCAGAGGGGACTACTGTTCATCATCTTCCTCGCCGCTCACCCCCCTTCGCAGAGCCCGTCTCCCCCACGGCAACCCAAGCACCGATCGCTCCTGACCTGCGCCGCTCACCGCGCTTCTCCGGAGCTCCGAACCTGTGAGCCCCTTCGCCGGCCACCTCCGTTGACATCTGCCGCGCCGCACCTCCACCGCGAGACGACGTGCCACCACACCGTTGATCCGCCCCCGACGTGCTGCCCGCGCCGGTCCGCGAGCCCTTCAGTCGCGAGCCCACCGACGCCGCGCCAATCTCCCTCGCCAAGCGACGTCGCGCTGCTTGCCCGCTTCCGATCGAGGCTGGTTCTGCTCAGCCTCTGCCTACGATCGCCCCAGACCCGGTCCGCTCGCCGTTGCACCTCTACAGCAATTGACGCCACCGGAGCCCGAAGATCCGTCGAAGCCAGACCCTAGTCCCGAGATCACCACCGATCCTGCAGCCCTTCACCTCCGAGCAACCGGACGCTTGAGGAGTCTGTTGCTCCGCCCGCGCCCCTGTCTGCTCGTGCCTTGTTCCGCGTCGCCCAGCAGCCCAAGCTCGGTCCGATTCCATTCCACAAATCGTCCGAAGCCTCTCCTTGCTGGTTGCCGTCCGAGAAGACCGTGAAGACGATTTTCTTCGCTGCTCCACCTCCCAAGTGACGATCCAGCCGCCGGATTCTTCTCGGCGCGTCCTCGATCGACCCACAGAAGCTCAATCCGCCTGGAGCCGACGCCCGAAGCTCAATCCGCCCGAGCGACATATCCGCCCGAGCCGTGACGCCACCACCGTCCCAGCACTTCGTGACGCCGGACCTGCACTTGCTGCACCTTCATTTTGCCCAAGATCCTCCCTGTTTTGTTGCAGGTCTATCTCGCCGGAGTTTCCTTGTGCTGAGCCTACGAACCACCGCTCCCAATTCCCGTTGATTCCCTAGGTAGTTTTTAATTTTTTTTTTTACTTTTACTTTTCATTTTTGGAGTTTAGTTTACTTCATTATTTGTTAGGCTAATTTTTATGTTTATTTCATTTGATAGCATGTTAGTTTAATTATTTAAATGTTGGGTGTTAATATTTGCAATTTCTATATGCATTATCCGTATATTTTACCTCAAATTATTATAGTTATTAATTTGATCCGAGAGACATCGGGTCACTTTTTAATTATACTAATTTTGAGTTTGTTTGGTAGAATTTCAATTGTTAAATCACAATAATTAATTAATTTGGTCCGTAAGACTTCGGACCAAATTTTTAATTATTTTGATTCCCTCATTGTGATTTGTAGAGTTAAAATAATTGTTAACTTAATCCGTGAGACAACGGATTATCTTTTCAATTATTTTAATTCTTATCTTAGTTTTTATGTAAAAATAATTACTTGTTTGAGAAAAATGAAAATTAAAAAAGGGAATAGTGAAATACTAAAATCTTGCATGAGCATATAGGTCATATAGGTTTATTAATTTAGACACGTAGGCTTAATAAATTGACTCTTAGTTTTTTTAGGATTTCATCCTTAGTAAGTTTGCATGTGTTCATAATATAAAAAGATAAAAAAAATTTAAAAAGAATAATGATTTTCTAAAACAAATGGGGTTTAAATCAAATTAATCCCAGTTGAATTAGGAAATTATTCCATTTTGAATAGCTTAATTAGTTTTTATTTAGATAAAAAATAAAAAAGTTAGCATTGCATCATTATGTTTTTCTTAATAGAAATTATTCGGTCATTTTAAAAATAAAAATAAATAAATAAAAAGAGAAAACACAAAAGTTATTTTCTTGGTTAATTAATAAATTAGTTCATAATTAATCCCATTTCATATCATCATTGTTTAGTGTAGGTTGCATACATTAAAAAAGAATCATTAAAAAAATCACAAAAAGAACATGCATATAGAATTGTTATGTCATGCATCCCATGTCATGTAGTATATGCACATTTAGGATTGCATAAATCAGATTGCATACATATAGTTCAAATTAGGCCATATAAATTGCATTTCACATATCATTAAAATAAAATTCATGCATATTAATTTTAGATTAAGATTGCATAATAATAATTTAGGTGTCATGTCATTTAAAAATCATGTTTAGGGCATGCATTTTAATTAGCATTTTTAAATGTTTTCTTAGAGAGTGGACTTTAATAAAGTTGTGGTTTATAATTTCTTAGCATTTTGATTTATTGAATGTTATTTAATTGATTGTGCACCCGCATGACCACCATTTGCATGTTAGTAACTTAGGTTAAAATTAATCAAGGCCCGCAAAAATGTTTTTTTTTAAAAGGTACCGAAAGGGCGTTAGATTAATCTAGCGTAACCATGTCCCCGAATCCATTAAATCTCTGGTTCGTAAAAGGTAAAGTATTCTCCCATACTTTACCGGGTTTCTAATCGCCCTAATTGATTAGTGGCGGCTCCAATTTGAAATATAATTGCATGTTTTAGTGGGTCTTTTTCTTAGTATCAAGTCGCGATTGGTAGGGCTTGGGAGAGTCCGCGCCAAGTCTTGGACAGAATCCATTAACCTAGTTTTAGGTGATTCACCATTCATCGAAAAAATCAGGTCGCGACACACGGGAAAGATGGCACGGCGGCAGGTCGTCGGTTGCGATTTTGGCGTGGCTGCCAGCGGTTTCTCCCTCCAACTCCTTTCCTTCGCTCGAACTCTCACTCACTCTCTCTCTCTCTCTCTCTCTCTCTCTCTCTCGCTCTTCCCTGAATCTCGCTTTCTCAATCTCGGTTCTGTTTTTGTTGGAAATTCAAGTCGGCGTAAGATGACTTACCTTAATCCGATGCGCAAACAACAATTAACCTCGGAATGAATGCTGAATTGCGGATGAATCACGAACAACAATACTTCGCGTCGGTCTGAATGTAATCACAAGGAAAACACCCGATTTCCACGGCGTAAATGCAAACTGTTCTTGTAAAAATGAAATGGAATGCCTTCCTTCTTCTTTGATGGAAATGAGACAAACCAATGAGAGGAATTTTCTGATCGTATGTTTTGCCAACCGGTGCCAACGGGTGTCTACAAAAGACTTATATACGACACACTTCATACCCTTTCAAAATGGTGTCTTTCCATCGTAGCATATCAAGTCCAAATGGTGCGGTCCAATCGCACCCCATCATGGACGTACTAGCTAAAGTACAACATCTCCCACTCGGACATGATGGGCTTGATATCGCTCTATCAAGAATATAAGGCATTCGATATTCATCAACTTTACAAAACAATTCATAATGGCAAATAAGCCGTGCGACCAGTGAGTACACCTGCACTTGGGAGCTCAAATTATGCATATGTTAGGGATGACATAATGGCTACAACCCCAAAAAGAAATAAACAATCGATGTCTCACAGTGCCCCAGACATATTTTGTTACATCAATCCAAGTATACCTATATCTTAAAGGCTATACTTGACTATCCTAAAAAAAAAAACATCATGTATTTACAATTATATCCACAACCACAGAGGGTGATATAATTGGTCGACCAGTAAATATATGTGATAGATGTAAAACAATAATAGTCTTCCTTCACAGTCATGTCTCTCTCCATTTCAGAACAACTGCTTTCCTAGACACGTCCCATAGGCCATATCTATTCATGACCGCCCGTAACATGTTAAAGTAGCAACATTGATCTTTCACTTCGAGAACATAGTTAGAAGTAACATAGGACACATAATGAGGTAAATTATAAATTACCTCAAGGGCTCACACGATGAGTAAATAGGGATAATTTTACTCACCTTCCCTTGTCGATCGTACAATGCACATGTAGTATGAATTACATGTTATAGTAGATTTCTTTTTGTATAAGAGCGTATGTCATTTACTAAATATATCAACTATACGGATCTTAGCCTAAACATAGTCACGTGCTCCTCACGTACTCATGTTTAGCTCGAGTGCTATATTGGCTTGCTTTCTATAGCGCCCAATTAAGTACTCACATCCGGCATCTTTCAGGCATACATGATTGTGGGACTATCATGTTCGGTCTTATTATTAATAAATCATAGATCTCATCTTGATTCCAATCAAGGCGACATATAATTTTATGTACTAAACTTGCTCTTCAGCATTTATTTGTACATAATGTCTCATCTCAACGTGCTAACTATAGCACTTGAGGTGATTGCTCGTGTGAGTGAGCCAATCTTTGCATGCTGACATACTTTTCAATAATATAAGTGTATGTCCTAGTCTTATAGTGGATTTGTACTTATTGATAAAACATCAAATCACTAATGAACAAACAAGTACAATACATATGTCCACAAATACATAAATCAATGATTCTCTACAATAACACATATCACATTCTACGTAATTCTAGTGACATCCTGTGGGTCAAGAATATGTCTCTAGGAATAGTCTTCGTAAATGGATCAGCAATCATTTTATTGGTTGATTCTGCGCTATAATATCTCTGATGAAATTGTTCTTTATGTCAATGTGCTTCGTCCTTCCATGATACGTGGGATCTTTCACATAGGCAATGGCTGCTTGACTATCGCAATAAACTGTCACCGGTCTTGGAATCTCAATGACAGTGGCTAAATTTTTCAAGAAACGTTTTAGCCAAACTGCTTCTTGTACTGTGGCAGAACATGCAGTAAATTCTGCCTCCATAGTAGACAAGGCCGTGCATGTCTGTTTCTTGCTATTCCAAGAAATTACACCTCCATTGAGCAAGAATGCATATCCAGAAGTCGATTTACGCTCATCTAGGTCTCCACCCCAATCGGCATATGAATAGCCTAATAGGCGTAAATCATTCCCTTGGTAATAAAGTCGATAGTCCATAGTGTCTTTCAAGTATCTCAGGATCCTCTTCACTATTTTCTAGTGTGCTTGACCGGGATTTGATTGATATTGGCTCACCAATCCCACGGCATAACATATGTCGGGTCGAGTACACATCATAGCATACATCAAACTTCCGACCGCACTAGCATAAGGAACAATTTCCATTACTTTAATTTCTTTCGAAGTCTTAGGACACATCTCAGTACTTAAGCCTTCACCTTGCATGACAGGAGTATCAATGGGATTACAGTGCTGCATATTGAAACGTTCAAGAATCTTCATAATATAAGACTCTTGTGATAAAGTAAGGAGTTTCCTTGATCGATCTCTTTCAATCTTAACTCCTAATATATAAGCAGCTTCTCCCATGTCCTTCATTTCAAAATTGGAGGACACCAATTCTTTTATGGTGATAACCAAAACCTTGTCATTTCCAGCCAACAGAATATCGTCCACATAAAGTGATAAAATCACAAATTTATCTTCGGACCGCTTGACATATACACAGTGATCTTCTTCGATCATCGTGAAACCAAAAGTTGTTATGGCTCGATGAAAACGAATATACGATTGTCTAGATGATTGCTTAAGGCCATATATTGAGCGACGAAGTTTGCAAACTTTATCCTCTTGACCTTTAGCTATGAAACCTATTGGTTGTTTCATATAGATTTCCTCATCTAGTTCTTCATTGAGAAATGCCATCTTTACATCAATTTGATGTAATTCAAGGTCCAAATGTGCAACGATGGTTAGAATAAGGCGTATTGAGGCAAACCTTACAACTGGTGAAAAGGTTTTCTCATAGTCTATACCCTTTTGTTGAGTATAACCTTTCGCCACAAGGCGAGCCTTATAATTTTCAATGGATCCATCCGCCTTTCATTTAATCTTAAAGACCCATTTGTTTCCAATGGCCTTGCGATTGGGTGGTGGATCAACCAAGTCCCAGACATGGTTTGCTCTCATTGACTCCATTTCATCTTCCAAAACATTTCTCCATTCTTCCTTATTAGAGGATGAGAGAGCCTCTTGAACAGTCTTAGGCTTAGCATCGTCTTTCTGAGCAATCATAAATGCTTCCCTTCAATCTCAAAACGACGACGATGAATGCTTTTATGATTACTTTTACGCAACTAAATTTTTCTTGAATTCAATTCGTCAGGCAATGCTACACTCCCACTAGGTCTTGTGTGTTGAGATAAATCTTCATTTCCCTCTACAATATTAGTGGGTGTGTTATCAGGATCTTTCATCTCATATAATTGGAAGTCCTTATTAATCTCACCTCTGCTAGGAAAATCGTTCTCCAAGAATGTGTCATTGTGTGACTTCATTTCGGTCACACTTCCATCAGCTTGTTCACCTATGAACACGTACCCTTTGAAGTGTTCAGAATATCTTATAAAGATACATTTCTTCCCTCTTGGGCCCAATTTGCCATATTTATGGGAAGAATCATGAACATAAGCGCATAGAATACTCAAGTTTGGTTTCCTACTAGTCCATAATTCATAAGGGGTGGAAGTGACCGATTTTGAGGGCACTCGGTTAAGTACGTAGGCAGCAGTCAATAATGCATCTCCCCAATATGAGATAGGTAAATTTGCTTGCACCATCATAGACCTAACCATTTCCATTAGGGTTCTATTCCTTCTCTTAGCTACCCCATTTTGTTGTGGAGTACCAGGAATAGTCAATTGTCGTACAATTCCCTTTTCATCACAAAGAGCATTGAATTGCTCCGATAGATACTCACGTCCGCGATCAGTTCTCAATGCCTTTATTGTTTTATTCAACTGATTCTCTACCATCGTTATATATCGTCTAAAACAGTCTAATGCTTCTGACTTATGGGAGATCAGAAAGACATAACCAAAATGCGTAAAGTCATCTATGAAAGTGATGAAATATGAGGCTCCATGCCTCGCCCTTACATTCAAAGGACCACAAATGTCAGAATGTATGAGTTGCAATGGAAATTTGGCTCTAGTCCCTTTACCAAATGGCTTTCTAGTTGCTTTTCCCGCTAGACAATGTTCACATACAGGTAGATTAACATTAGTGAGTGACCATAAACGGCTTTCTCTAGCTAATCTTTGCATTCTTTGCAACCCAATGTGACCTAATCTAGCATGCCAAGTATTTGCATCAATCTCAACATTACTAGAAGATGCAATTAAAGAAAAACAACCATTGACATTAATATTGTACTGATCATAGTCAATGTCTAACACCACAAAACCATTCGATACATGACCTGAACCATAATAAACTGTTCTATACAAAATGTCAATACAATCACCATGAAAATTCAACACATAACCTAAGTTAAGAAGAACAACTACGGAGACCAAGTTTCGTCGAATATCCAGAGCATAGAGGACATCATGTAGGAATAAGTTTCGACCACCACGTAAAATTAATTTACATGTGCCGATACCCTTCACTTCAACTCTTGAGTTATTCCCAACATATATCCATCTTCTTCCAGATTGAATTCGATGATACTCCACAAATGCTTCTTAGTCTCTAGCTACGTGGTCTGTTGCTCCTGAGTCTACAGTCCACATTGGATGAGATTCAGCAAGCATTATAGTGCTAGAAACAAAAGCATTACACAAAGTAATGGAGTAATAGGATACCTCTTTCGGCTCAGTGCATTCATGAGCAAAGTGACCCATCTTGCCACAGTTGTAGCACTTCATCTTGGCCTTGTCCTTCTTCCCACCACGCTTCTTGCGTCGGAAGGTCTTAGCCCTCTTAGGTGCTTGATCAGTCTTCTTCCCTTAGTTATTGAATTGAGAATTCCTTTTGCGCTTTAAGCCCAAAGCTTTGCGCGAACTCGATTTAGCAATATAAGCATGGGTAGAGGATCTCGCAGCCTTTAGGTGCTCATCCTCTAATTCTAAATGACGAGCAATATCATCAAAAGTGACAATATTCTCATTATGCGTCATATTGATCTTCATATGCTCCCAATTGTCAGGAAGAGACCTTATAATAGCCCAAACTTGCTGTTCATCAGTAAGGGAGTGACTTGCCAACTTCAGCTCACGAATCATATTTGACATCTCCCGAAAATGCTGCCTCATTGTTACATTTGGGCGCTTTCGGTATGTGTCAAACTTGATGGTGAGTCTCCTCAGCTTAGTGGCGGATGTTCTCCCAAACTTATCTTTCAAGGCAACCCACATAGCTTGAGCCTTATCATAACTTTCAAACTCACACATGAGATCATCTTGCATACAGCTTAGCAACGTGATGCGAGCAATGCTATTCTTCTTTTTCCAAGCTTGATAAGCTTCTAGATCTCTCCTGTGTTGAGCTGAAGTTCCATGCTTAGGTTCATCCATGGTGTGGTTGAGGGTTTCCAAAACCTCTTGTTCCTCAAGGATGTACTGAATCTTTCGGTGCCAAATATCATAATTGTCACCATTAAGCTTCTCACCCTTATTGAGGTCAACCATAATGGTCTTGAATGCCGATGCCACAATCAATTGCTATAACACATTGACATAATAAACACAGAATCAATACTAGCACATTTTTTTAGAGTAACACACATATTTAATTTGCAGCAAAGACAAACTAAATTAATGATAATTCAACAAAAGACACATAAACGAAAGTTCACTATGTTCCCAATCAGCTCCTATGCACGATTGTTCTATTATCATTAATTAGTTTAATTTGCACAAATTTTAAGTTCTAGGTGAGAACTCCTTCGAATTCTACCAACCTACGAACTCCCACTAGGAAAAATAATTACACGACCTCATGTAATTTCTACATTTTTCCATTAACACAAAACATAGCATGATATAGACCAATGTACAAATAACAATTATGCAGCAACTCCAATCAAAACCACAATTCAACATGTAATAGAAAAACTAGAATTTCCTACCATTGTTCGAATTCTCATGGAACTAGAAAGTTGCAAGTATATTCAAATTATATACATGCTATCATCGAACCAACCTCTACACAGGATAGATTATATCATTTTTCATGTAGGTAAGCTACTGTATTTCCAAAACCTTAAGAAATACATGCCAAAAATGAACAAACTATGCACTTAAACTCCAAAAAAACGCGTACTTAGGGTTTCCTACACATTTTCATACATTTATAAAATTCAAAAATGATAAATAATTATACCACAATGAGGACATCCATACGAACCAAACGACACCAACCACGCTCCAATCGGAGCTCGCATGCGCTCACACGCGCCGCCTGAGTGCACGGCGCGTGTGGCGCATGCGCCAGCGAGCCAGAATGCTGCTGATTGTGCCGATCGGTTTGACCGTTGACCTGTTGACCGGTCCGACCGTCGACTGGTCAACGGTTGGGTCGGGTCGACGGGTCTCGAGTCAGGTCAGGTCAACGGGTCGCCGGTCTGGTTGGGTTGGGTCACGAGTTGGGTCGTCGGTCGTGTTGCCGGTCGGTGATCGGTCGGCCAACTGTCGCCAGCAATGACGTCATCCGACGGTTGGATGACGTCATCGGTGACGTCACATGCGTTGTTTCGCAATGCGCGCATGGCGCCCACGCGTTGCGGATTCTGGCCACGCGTTTGGGGGCGTCCGGCCTCCTCCGGCGGCGCTCAACCCATCGTCAGACTCGTCTCGACGAGTACTTTCACCCTGTATATTTGAAAATTGATTTTGGCTGAAAAAATATTTCGAAAAATGGCCAAAACCGTACGAGTGTACGCGGCCCCGAACCCGTTCTTTGCTTCGGTTCGTTTTTGACGATTCAGATCGTAATTTCGAATAATAAGCATGCAAACGGCGTAGATTTCATACTATTGATCTCAATATCAAATGGTAATTGAGAAAATTCGATGAAAACAGAAATCATGACCTGGCTCTGATACCAATGTAGGAAATTCAAGTTGGCGGAAGATGACTTACCTTAATCCGATGCGCAAACAACAATTAACCCCGGAACGAATGCTGAATTGCGGATGAATCACGAACAATAATACTTCACGTCGGTCTGAATGTAATCACAAGGAAAACACCCTATTTCCACGGCGTAAATGCAAACTGTTATTGTAAAAATGAAATGGAATGCCTTCCTTCTTCTTTGATGGAAATGAGACAAACCAATGAGAGGAATTTTCTGATCGTATGTTTTGCCAACCGGTGCCAATGGGTGTCTACAAAAGACTTATATACGACACCCTTCATACCCTTTCAAAAGGGTGTCTTTCCATCGTAGCATATCAAGTCCAAATGGTGCGGTCCAATCGCACCCCATCATGGACGGACTAGCTAAAGTACAATAGTTTTAGCTGAAGAATCTTGCCGAAATCCGTCAAGCACCAACGTTCATCTCTCGAGCTCTCTCTATCAAGCCCTCTTTGTCTCGGTTCCTCAACCTCGAGACCTCTCCCTCTCCAACTTGCTCTATCTTGCGAGCTCTCAAGTCTCTCACTCTTCAAATCTCTCTAGTCTCTCACTCTTCAGATCTCTCTCCCTCGAGAGAGAAATCAGAGATCTGAGAGAGAGCTCGAGAGAAAAGTGTCGTGAGCGATGCTTGAGAGAGGGAGAGATCCGAGAAAGTGAGAGACTCGAGAGCTTGCAAGAGAGAGCGAGCTGAAGAGGGAGAGGTCTCGAGGCTAAGGAACTGAGAGAGAGAGGGCTCGATAGAGAGAGCTTGAGAGAACGATGCTAGTGCTCAAGGGATTTTGGTGAGGTTCTTCAGCTAAAACAGAACCGAGAAGAAAGCGAGATCCGAGGAGGGGGGAGAGATTCTGTCAGGAGCAAGAGTTCGAGCGAAGGAAAGGAGCTGGAGGGAGATATCGCCGGTAGCCACGCCTGAATCGCAGATGACGACCCGCCGTCGTGCCTTCTCTCCCGTGTTTGTTCTGTTTTTTGGATGGTCGTTGTCCCTAGCGTTAGCGCGAGTTGGTCCGTTTTCCCCTTTCAGCCAGTGGACGTCAAATGTTCAATGAAATGTTTCTGTGAAATTCTTAAGAGTCACGTTTGTTTTGCAGAAACCGTAGGCCCCCTCGTGATTGTATGCCCGTTCCATGAACCTTTTGCCGTGTTGCCCTGCTTCTCGGTTCTTCTTTGTTGTGGTCCATTGGCATGTTGTGCTTGGGGTAGGCTGATGTGTTCATTTTGGGTTATCTGGTGATGATGCCCTTTAAATCTAGTTGCGAGAAAGCCCCTTCTTGCCCTACATAAAGTTAGTCGGTGATGGTATTTCGGCAAAAATGGCTAGATGTGGATTGTTAATGAAGTTCATGTTGTGCGCCCTATGTATCTTTATTGTCATACCCGTATGTGGCATAGTTAGTGTGATGTCTGCAAGTTATTATTCATTGAAGTTTGTTTATTTTCCTGGCTAGTTCTTAGATGCTTCTGGTTAATTTTACATGAATGAAACTGAAAGCCAAATGGTGGAGGTGAAAGAAAAAGAAATAGAAAAAGGTAATAAAGAGAAGAGAAAAAGACATGATGGGGAGGAGTGAATCAGCGTGGGTTTAATTGATTAATTAAGCTTGAGTTAGAGCGTGTTTGGGTTTTGGTGGACGTGCGCTCAAACTTAACTCGTTGAGTTTGGGCTCAGCTCCAGTTATAATAGCACTGGAAATGTGGTCTAGGTTCATCTAAGCTTGTTGTGGGCTGGAGGCTGCGTGGGTTTAAAAAAAAAAAAAAAAAAAAAAATGTTTGTGGGCCAATATGGTGAATTCTGAGTGGGCCTAAGGGCCAATCCGGTTTTTAGTCCATCTAAGCTTGGGTCGGTTTAGTTAGGCTGGGTCTCGTGGCCTGGTCCAAATTCCCTTTTTTTTTTATGATATTAAAATTCATAAAAAATAAAAATCTTGATTAAAAATCATAATAACATAAAAATTATTAAAATTAAAAAATACAAGAAATAGAAAATATTTTTAATTCAGGAAAATTCAAGAAAAATTAAAAAAAAAAATAGAAAATGCGAAAATTCATAAAAATTTAGGAAATTCCAAAAGATTCCAAAAAAATTCTAAATTTTTTTGTGTTCCTTAAAAAAGCTTAAAATTATTCTTTAAAGTAATTTTCTCCTAAAAAAGGAAGCTTTTCAATCCAAAATCATGCTAACAAATCAAACAAGCCCTTAGGGTGTATCTTAGGGTTTTTATTGTCTTTAAAAGACAGTTGCCCTTAATTGCTTACTTTTGTTGATTATGGCTCTCCTTTATTCTAGTTAGGTTTGGCATTTATCTCAATGGTAGATCTTTTATTATCCCATGCAATTTATTTAACGATTTCCTTGATTACTGATTGTTATGTAATGATCACGCGCTCGCATGATCACCTCATATATTAGTGGATATGTTTAAAATCAATCAAAACCATATGAAATGAACAAGATTAGGTACTGAAGGGGAACTGGGGAACTAATTGATTAATTAGTGTAATCAAGTTCTCGACCATAGATTCTCTAATTGTGTAGGAAATGAAGTATGCTCCCACGCTTCACTTCATTTCTGCCAACCCCACTAAGTTAGTAGTGACCCCTCATTTGAAAATATTTATGAACACTCCAATGTCACACGACGTATGGACTTGGGAGAGCCCGCGTCTAGTCATGACTTGTAGGTCTATCTTTTAGGCAATACCCTAAACCTATAATTTCATTTGTACTAAGAGGTAGGTCGCGAGATTAATTCACTTCATGACCAACTGTATTCTTAAAATTCTTTCATATTGAAAATAACGATACATGTCATTCTGTAGAAAGGTAAATTGATTGTTGTATGTCCATATCACACATCGTAATATATTGTGTTGTATTTTGTGGAGGATTGTCAAATATAAGTAATTATATAATTGTTGGTTAATTAAATAAATAATAAGAAAAAATTTACATGAAAAGGAAGATTTACATGTAGTCATTTGTTAATTCATAATTTATTAGATGTCAAACATTTTTAAATGTAGTAGTTTCATTTTTCTTTGCACCGGGAAAGAGCCAAAAAGTAAGTTCGAGTGTCCATAACTGGGAATTTGTGTGGCCACACCTAGACCTTTCTTCCTCTTGAACACATATGGTCATGAGTTCATTAATTGACAATTTATTCTTATGTATGTTGTAAGAGATCTTGAAAGGTGCATACTGTTGCGGGAGAGTGTTCAGAATGTAAAACACAAGAAATGATTCAGATATCTTAACCTCAAGGTTCTTAAACTGAGTCGCAATATCCCTCATTTGCATAATGTGCTCACACACACCTTTAACACTAGTGAGCTTCAATGATGAAAACTTCATAATTAGGGTCATGGCATGAGCATTCTCAAAAGTCTCAAACTGCGCATCAAAGGCCTCCAATAAAGCCTTAGCATTGCTATGCTGAGCAACCAAACTACGGATACTAGGAGATATTTTAGCCCTTATAATCATCGCATATACGCGGTTGGACCACTCCCATTGGTTACAAAGGGCTATCTTAACTGCAGTGCTTGAATAAGTAGGAGTAGGTTCGTATTTCCTTATAGCATAGTCAATGTCCATCCACCCCAATTGAAGAAGAACTAACTCCTTCCAAACTTTATAGTTCTCACCATTCGGTATGAGAACATCACATTTAAATTCAGAGAAATTCACAAGTTACAAAACTGCATATCAAATAATCATGCTAATATCACAAAATTTGAAGCAAAAGATACATAAATCATGTTTTACCAATATAAACATGTCACGAATATGAATCACATAACATAAAAAACAAAATTTGAAGCAAAAGATATATAAATCATGTTTTACCAATATAAACATGTCACGAATATGAATCACATAACATAAAAACTACTTGTGGGCTAAGTTTTTAATTTAAATAGATTAATAATTACATTATGAAGAAACTACCATATTATATGCCTTTTGTTAATCCTTGTGGGTAAATTAAGAAAAATAGTATAATATTTCATCCTAATTAATCATATTAATATAATGAAAATTCCCGTGGGATAAAATTCATTATATTAATATAATTAATTACAACTTCTAAATATGATCGGAGGCTCTTGATATATAATTTAATTAATTAAAGATGTTGTGGCCACTCTCTAATTCCCGAACGCTGGCTTCCCTCCATCGGAGCCGGCGAAGGGAATAGAGAAGAAGCAAAAAAAGAAAAAAAAGAAAAAAAAGAAGGAAAAACAGTAACGAATGACCAAATTAGACATTTATTAATAGTTCAGGGACCAAATTGAGCCGATCAAAAATTTAGGGACCAAATTGGACATTTATCAATAGTTCAGGGACTAAATTAAGCCGATCGAAAGTTTAGGGACCAAATTGCACATTAAGTAATAGTATAAAGACCATTTGTGACATTTTCCCAAAAAGTTATTGAAAGCGAAACTAGGCCTGGAGCAAGCCAGCCTCGCCTTCTTTCTTTTCCCTTCTACTCCCTCTTTCCCGTTTGGGCCCAGCCCATTTTCTTTTCCTTTTCTTCCAGCCCAGCTCGCTCCTTTTCCCTTTTCTCACTCCCCTTTGTCCTCTAAGATTTGCGGAAGGATCACTGAAAAAGGATGAAGTACAAAGACAGAGGAGGCAATGCGAGTGTCTCTTAGGAGTTGGTGGTCAGGGGTAGACCGGTAGAGGCAGCTGGCATGGCAGAGGCCATGCGCACTGGTGGCCATTAAAAGGAAAGGGACGTAGAGAGAGAAGGGGGACCTTTTGGTTGGCTCGTTTAACAAAAGAGAGGGAGGCCGAGAGTGAAATTGGAGAGCGACTCTCAACCTCGCCCCCATCAATCCAACTATGCGTCCTCGACGACCTCCGAACGGCGTCCCCAAGGCCACCGCTCCCCGGCATACGTGTTTCCGTTGAGTTCGAGTTCTAAAGATGGTCAGTATCTTCTTCTCGATCCGTGGTCACCACATGTTTGATAATAGGTCCAGGTCAGCCCATGGGCATGCGTTGCCAATTTCCATTTGTTCTTAAGTGCATATAGGTAGATTTCACATCATCAAAAAGTCATAGTTGCTCGTTGAGTAGTATTTCCATCATTGAACTAAGTGGGATCAGAAGACTTTCTTTGTGTTTTTATTGCTCTATGTTTTGCACGTCGGGAATCTATTGAAGTCTACAGAGGAAACGTCAATCTCTTGGGTCATTCGCGTTGGTTTGCACACCTAGGCTATCAAGGGTGATGTTTAAGTTATTCTCAATTTGAAGTCTAAGAGCGTTGGTGGTTGAGCCGCGCTTGCTCTGGAGTTAATGTTTTGGCTTTAGGAATGAACTTGTAGCAAGGGAAAACGTCAGTATTATTTTTTTTTTTTTTTTTTGGTAAGGTAAGAATATATTGAACTTTTTACTAAAAAGAAGAAGAATAGATTGAACTTTAACCAACTATACAAAAAGAGGGAATTCCAAAACCAAAACTTACACTCAAAAGACAAACTAGTCAGAATGAGTGGAAGGGTGCCAAGACAAAAGAAACAGCCAAATAGAGGCTACAAGAAACAACAAGGCAAAAGCAGACCCAACCGGGATGTCGCCCACCCAACGGCAGCACACAACAACTAAAGCAGCGGCAAGAAGTGACACGGAATAGCAACAAGAGAAGAGCAGACTGGAAAAGTCCGCCTCAACTAGCAACAACCAGCGCCAGCGACCATGAACGAGAAGCTATGGTAGGCCCACCACCCAAATAGAACGGAAAAACAATAGTGAACGAGAGATGCAAGGCGGTCAAGAGGAAGGATCGACGACCTAGGAGCAAAAATAGAAGGGTCAAGGCCTCAATTATGCTGAAATCTTTTGTTTCTAGCAGTGTCGGCAACATTGGCGAACGTCAAGGCCTTGTCCTTGACAACTTTTATGAGGTGGTTCTTAAGAGCTGGGACCGCTAAAGTTTCTTCCCTGAAGAGAATGCTATTCCTCTTTTTCCAAATCAAGTGGCAAAGGGATCCAAAGGAGAACTGAGCAATGCACTGATGGAAGTCTTTGCCTGAGAGATACTTCAAAGCCCAATGAATCAGTATTATGTTGGGAATTCGAAGTGGGAAGACTTGGCTAGAAAGAAATGGGCCTATTTAATGTTTGAGTAATCTCGGGCCTAAGTGCTTTTAGTGGATTTGGGCTTGTTTAGGGTGCATTTAGAAATGGTCTTGGGAAGGAGGTTTGGGTGTCCAAAGCTCATTTGACCAAATATTGAGTGTTTGGTAAAATTTTTGAAACCCACTTGAGGGAAAGTTTGCCTTTGAAAGGCTAAAAGCCTGCTTTCAACATTCTTGAAAGGCCCTCTCTAGGGTTTAGTATAAAAATCTTGTTCCAAAACTATCCTCACTCAATTTTTGTTTTTACATTTTTGCCTTCGTGATTCACTATTCATCTTCTTCTTCGTTGAGTTGGCCAATATAGTTGCGTGTGGCTGCGATGGATTGACAATGGGCTGGAGAAAGGCCAGCATGGTCGCGGTTAGCTTGGCGTTCGTCACTGGAAAGCCACGCAACTTCGGTGAGTCGCGTCGCTGTGACCTAGATTTGGGTCGTGCAATCTCCGTGAAGGGCGGCCAAAGTAGCGCAACTAGGGAGCCCTCGCCAAGGTCGCACAACCTCCAGCAACCCAGATTTGGGTCGCTCGACCCCTAACGAGTCGCGACGAGATCACGCGACCTCCGGCGACCTAGATCTAAGTCGCGCAACCTCTGTGAAGAGCCACTGACGTCATGCGACCTCAGGCGGCCCTGGCTGAGGTTGCGTGACCCCTGGCAAGTTGTGGCGACCCAGATCTAGGTTGGACGAACTCCATGAGAGGTGCAAGGGTCACGCGACTAGGCTGCCCTTGTCGAGGTCGCCTGGGTCACGCGACCCTCGCTAGGGGTTACCCGACCCTAGGCGGCCCTTGCTAGTGGTCTTTGAGGGTTGCCCAACCCCAGGAGTCCTCGCCAATTGTCTTCGGAGGTCGCTTGAGGTCTTGCAACCTCAGATGTTGGCCGCCGGCGATAGATTTCGATCGCTGGTGACCGCCTCCCCTCGCCAGCTAACTTCCCTTTTTTTATTTTTGATGATTTTTTTTCTTTTTTTTTAATCACAAAAGTCCTTTGTAAATATTGTCTTTCCAAATAATATTTTATTCAAAGATATTTCACAATGAACTTTCAAATTACAATTTAACAAACATAATTTACATTTTGGAAAATCCCTTTAACTCCCAAAGACTTTCACCAAAAGTCCAACCAAACGCACCCTTAGGTTGATGAACTTGGACTTAGGGGTGACATCGGTCCAAGGTTGACCCTAGACCGACCCTGGACTGCCTCAACCCTGTCGGTCTTGGTTCGGTTTCC
This sequence comes from Eucalyptus sp. ANBG9806169, assembly GCA_014182395.1. Classification (NCBI taxonomy): domain Eukaryota; kingdom Viridiplantae; phylum Streptophyta; class Magnoliopsida; order Myrtales; family Myrtaceae; genus Eucalyptus; species Eucalyptus sp. ANBG9806169. The sequence goes on along the minus strand of CM024575.1, from coordinate 50,134,537 downwards.
AGGAGAACTGGGTCGTTCTTTGGTCCTAAAATTCCTAGATTAATACTATGTAGTTTGGTCCTTGATCCTAAGAGTTCAAGATTGGTCCAGACCAATCTTGACTATATATATTATAATGTTCTTATATATAAAGGGGTTAGGATCGAAGTACTATATGAGAGAACAATGAAGTATAAGAGATTAACAGATCTAAAAGAATATAAGAAATTAATCTAAATGTCTAAGATTAAGAAAAGTATATAATTCTAAACATGTAAAAGATTAAATAAAATCTTGTGAATTAAAGATAATATAAAGAGCAAAAGCAACATATAAGATGTAAAGTAAGAGTATGCACAAACAAAAACCAACCATGAAGGTGGTATGAACTTGTATTATATAAATTGAAAATTACATGTATCGAAAGATGCAGAAACTAAAGCATCAAGTCATCCAATAGGGCGGTAATCCGCACTCCAGGGAGTATTGATGTTTGTATTACAAGAAATGGTTAACCAACTATCATGAAAGTTGGTAACCCTGTATAAACTATGCTAGATGTATTTGAAAACAAACTTACTTTGTAACCAGGGGTATAAGGTAAGAAAGCTTGAGGCTTGAAAGGACGAGGGTTTACAAGAGGGTGAGGAGGAAGAAGAGAGAAGTGATATTTGAAAATTTTGAGTCCCCTTCTTCTATGCCGGAGGAGTGTATTTATAGAAAGTGCTACAGTGTTGAATAGTGTAAAGTGAATAGTACTGAGTGAATAGTGAATAGTGAACAGTATATGCCTATCTTGCTATAGTGTATAGCCTTTGCGCCGCTGCAACAATGTTGGCATGTGATATCCTGTCTTAATTTCTACCTAGGTTGATCCCGTAGCAGTTGTCTTCATTGGTATATCTACTGTGATGTGATTGTGAGGATCCTTCTTGACTGTCTTGTGATATGAAGGATCCACATTGTGATTCTTCTGCTTCTAAGAGCATTGTTTTGAGGATATTGCAGTATTCCTCTCTATTCTGGACTGCAGCCAACGCTGCTCTTGCCATGGATTTTTTCTGTAAAAACGATGTATCTGATGGAACTGTAGTTATCTGGGTTTTTTGGCTATTTAGCCAAGTTTTAACCGCAGCTTCGGAACCTTGTTTAGGATGTTTGAATCCATCCCACCATTTTGTCTTGTATTTTCGGACAAGTAATGGTACACCTGGTTTGGTAGATGTATTATATTCGAATTCCCATGCTGTTACCCATGAGATTTTAAATATTATGAAGAAATGCATAAGGCATGGGAATCTTGTATCATGTGATGTTGGTGTGAAGTATTGACGGAATATTTGGTATCCTTGTTTGACTGTAGGGTGTAGTATTATCTCTAGAGGGCCAAAAAGATCCCACCAGGAGTCAAACCAGTTTGGTAAATTTTGTCTTGGGAAGTTGTCTTTGAAGAATACTAGCAAAGTGTGTTGGAAGTTTGTATTTTGTCAGAAGAAGACATTCCACCAAGCTTGTTGGTAGTCCCTATATGTGTATGAGGAGGCGTATGGTAGGTTTTGGGTAATTCGGGCTTGGAATTTTTTGGACGTATAAGGTGAGGTTCCCCAATGTGAGGGGTGTATGACTTTGCTGATGGATATAGTGGAGTATAGGATGTTTTCTATATTGTCTTTGTCAGCAAAGTGAGTGAACCTTGCTGATTCTGTCTCCACTAAAATTTGCTTATAGTAAGCAATGGTTTTATTTGTATTATGTGGTTTAAAAAACAAATTTTTTTAGAAAGATGTTTTTTGCAAATTTGATTGGATCTTCTTCGAAGAATCCATCTTCTACCGTCAAGATTTTTTGAAATGATGTCTTTGGGAAAATTTTTGATTTTTGAGAATGAGGGGTTGCCTGTGGCCTAATGACCACCTCATTCGAAATTCTTTTGTATTCCGATTGTCTTTGTGTAGCAATCGGAGAGAGATTGTTGCTTACCTCAATGGCACTAGATGGCTCATTCTTTACTGTTTTTTGTAAAGATTGGGCAAGTAATTTTAGTGTTTCTTTGGGTAGTATGTTGGCTAGCTGGGCTAGGGCTGGTATGGATTCTTCTTTCGAAGGGGTGTTTGGTATCGGGTGTTGTTGTAGGAATGATTGATTTTCTGCTATCCGAAGCCATGTTTTGATTGGTGTTAAGCCTGTTGGCTTTGGTGGTGTATTGGAGGCTTCGGCAATGGCTTTGCCTTTATCTTTGTCTTTTTGGGTCTTGGCATATTGGTATCCCCTGTAAAAAATCTCTTGTGAGAAAATCAGGTAATGAATTTGAAGAACTATTTATAAATTCAATGTCGAAATCAAATACTGAAAGTATGGCTTGCCATCTGGCAAAAATCTGTTTTGATGCAATGTTTAATACGTCTTTTTATAAAATGTCTTTGGCTGATTTGCAATCAATTCTCAAGAGAAATTTTTGGTTTAATAAATCTCCTTGAAATTTTGATATGGACAAAACTATAACAAGTATTTCTTTTTTGATTGTTGAATAGTTTTGCTGGGTGGAATTCCAATGTTTTGAAATAAACTGAACAACTTGCTCTTTATTGTTTTTGATTTGTTTAAGAATACCACCATACCCTATCTCTGAGGCATATGTTTCAACTATTTTCAAAGTGGATGGGTCGGCTAGATGTAAGCATGGTATTTCTTTAACATGAGTCTTTATTTGTTTGACAATATTTGTATGGATTGAAGTCTATGGTGGAGGATCCTTTTGTAGCCTTTGGTGTAAGGGTTTGCAAATGATGTTTATATTAGGAAATAAATCTAAAATATAATCGAGACTACCTAAGAACCTTTGTAATTGAGTTTTGTCTTTAATCTCATCAGGGAATTTATCAATAAAAGAAATTGATCTTTCTATAGGAGTTATAGTGCCTAAATGAATGTAATGACCTAAAAATCTAATCTTGGTTTTGAAGAGTGCAATTTTAATAGGAGAGACTACTAACCCCTTTATGGTATTAGAGCCAGTGGGAAGGTATAGATAGTCTTTTTAAGACCATACTCATAGATCGAGAGCCATTCGTTGGCATCCTTCTTGTTTTTATAGAGTGGTCCAGGCCGTAAGTCCTTATGTGGCTATTAGACCGTTGGTTTAGCTCTGTAACGGTTCTGAAGAAGGAATGATTCCGATCTTAAGTATGAGCTTACTTAGAAGATCTACATCTTCCTCTAGTTCTCTATCACAAAGGGACTCAGATCCAAGTCCTATACATAGAGAAGAAGTAAGAATAGAAGATTTCAACAAATCTATAGAAAATTGGGAAATTCCTAAAGTCCAGCTTAAGGAAATATACAAACAATGAAAATTGAAATTTTTCAAAAAATCAGATTATGTCATAACCACTGAAGAAAGATATATTCCTCTTTCTAATTCCCATGAAAAAATACATCTTTTAAATCAAGAGTCTATCAAGAAGCATAAACAAAAATACAATTACATTCATATAGGACTAGTCCAAGTAGGAATTAAACCTCTTACAAAAGAAGGTCTGAATACATCCATTCTCTTAGTTCCATGAGATTCACGTCTCTTAAACTATGATGAATCCATTCTTGGTACTGTAGAGACAAGTCTCTGCAAAGGACCAATACATTTTGACTGTTATCCCAATTTCTCAGTATCTCTTAAGGATAAGAATATTCTTAGAGCCCTTACACTCCAAATAAAAACCCATAATTACAAAGTAGCAGATGGATCTATTCCTTTAGCCCTTGTCTATAGGATCCATTATAAAGCCATGGCCTCCGCATTTGGAGAAAATGCTTTTAAACATAGTCCAAAAGGAGAAACACTTATTCTCCAAACTGATATTTCTAGAGCAAATACCACGATCCCGAGATCTATTAGTTGGAATCAAGTCACATTACCAGAACAATGGGAATTAGAAAACCAAATTCCCCAACAAGTTGTTCAAAATACAACTCCGACCAATGTTATTCAACATCCGGAAGGAAGAGTCACAATTAGGTTTCCTAGAAAATCTTTCGATTCAAGATCTAGTCCTTCATTTCATACATCTTATTCAAGGTCGATAGATCTTAATCCTAATCTTCCACCTATAATCACCATTCCTCCAAGTACTCATAGAGATCCTTCCATACGAGATACAACACATTTACCTCCTAATATCAATAGAAATAATCCTGAGATACCACCTGCACCAGAAATTACTGGTCTAGATAATAGATCGGGGATTTCCAGGCTGGTTTACCAACAAAACCAGCCTGAGCCCGTCTTAGAAAACACAGACTCTCCTCATCACTCTCCTACATACTCACAAATGATAGATGCTGAGCTTAATGTTTGAGAAAAACAATTTGAACCAAACAAAGCATTCCTTAACAAAGAATTCAATTCTGAAGACAACAAACAAATTAGAGAATGGTTCTTCAAAACCTTTGCTGGTAAAGCAAAAGATATGAAGCAAAAATATTACGACTACATATATGAATATGAAGTCCATATATTTTTCTTTGATTGGTTAGAAGAACAATTCCTTGAACCAAAAGAGATAGTTGTCTTAGATCATCATTATAAGTGGAAACTTGATAATGGTGAAACCATAGAATCCAACCATCCGCCTCTTAGAAGAATAAAAATACAACACGGAGAAAGCGAGGTAACAGCTACCCCTTTAAGGGTTCCAGACAAAGGAGATTCCCTTTACACTTACAAGGTTATTGAACAAAACAATTATACTAATCAACATCTGGTAACCATAGGAAAACAATTGAATAGGATAGAATCCACCATACAAAATCCTACCCATGTAAACACACCACCAGCCGAAACACTCAAAAAACCCATTTTTAAGGCCTTTGAATTCCCAAAAAATCTTAGCCTAGAATTTGCCAAAGCTATAGAACAAAAGAAAAAACTCTTAGGGAAATCAAAGCTAGAGCCTGCTCCTAAACTAGACACTCCTAAAATCCAAGGACTAATTATTAGGGACACTCCAGATCAACCCACTATTGGTGCTTTGACAAAACCCTCTAGTGACTCCGATAATGGATCAGTTGCTGAGGTAAACAGACTCAATTGGAGAAAACCCCAAAAACTTTATTATAGTAGAGATACCCCACCTGACATCGCCCAAGAAGAATCATTGCAAAAAATACAAAATAAATACTCTCCAGACGCCATTTATGAATGGAATATAAATGGTGTAGCCGAAAGCAATATCATGAATATTTTAAATAACATGGTAATGCTTGCTAATGCTTACAAAACACAACAAGATGTTTCTAATCATGCTGTTGCTAATCTTTTAGTAGCCGGATTCACTGGACAACTAAAAGGTTGGTGGGATAACTATTTAACTGATGAACAAAGAATACAAATTTTAACTGCTTATAAAATAGATGACTTTGGACATTGCATGGATGATGATCAAGGACATCTCATTCAAGATGCGGTGAATACTCTTATCTACTCCATCTCACAATACTTCATAGGAGACCCTACACATATTAGAGATAGGAACCAAGATCTCCTATCCAATAAGCGATGCAAATCCTTAAGGAGATTTAGAGAATACAAAGAACTTTTCCTTCAAAGGGTTCTTATCAGACCAGATTACAACCAACCCTTTTGGAAAGAACAATTCCTTGCAGGTTTACCCCAAATAATAGGTGACCAAGTTAGAAATAAAATTAGAGAAGAATACGGTGGCCAAATACCTTATGATCTTCTTTCTTATGGAGAAATAGTCTCCTACATTTATAGACAAGGAACACAAATGTGTAATACAATCAAATTACAAAGACAACTCAAGGAAGAACAATCTCTCGCCAATAGAAGTCTAGGAGATTTCTGTGCTCAATACGATCCCTCTTATAATGAAAAAACAAAACCAAAATGTAAAGGAATTTGCCCTTCTGAAAAAGAAACAAGGAAACATCGCAACAAACCTCAACTTCATAGGAATAAACGTAGACACCATAATAACCAAAATAGACCTCAAACTGATAAGAAAATTTTTAAAGACATCAAATGTTACTCTTGCGGAAGAAAAGGACATATTTCAAAATACTGTAGGATTAATAAAAGAATGAATGAATTATCTTTAGACGATAATACTTTACATAAGTTAAACAACATCTGTATAGAAACTGATGACACTTCTGGAAGAAGAGGGCCTTCAGATTAATGAAATAGAAACCCCTTCAGATTCTGACTATGAAGATGCCTCTCCTGAAAAACACACTCCTAAAATAAACATGTTAACAAAAGAAGAAGAATTTCTTCTTAGCACCGCTGATAAAATAACCGACCTAGAAGCCAAAAAAGAATACTTAGATAGACTACATTCTTCTATGAACATTGTCACTAATCCCAATACTTCCTACAATCTAAAAGACATTCTGAATAAAAACAAAAAACCCCAGTCCAGACCCATAAACATTAATGATCTTCAAAATAAAATAAAACAATAAAAATTAGAAATACAAGCCTTGAAAGCAACACAGTTAGAGATGAAACAAGAAATTTTTGCTATTAAATCCCTTGTCATAAAAGGAAAGACAAAATTAGAAGACCAAAATGAAAACAGTAATACTTCGATACTTCGGACATGGCCTTTCTTATGTTATTAACAGAAATAACATCTAGGAAATGGATAATAAATATTTTGATAAAAATCAACAATGAATTTATCATTGAAACAATAGCGCTCTTTGATACAGGAGCTGATCTCAATTGTATCAAAGAGGGCGTTATTCCAACAAGATACTTTAATACAACTTCCGAATCCTTAAAATCAGCATTAGGAGACAAACTAAACATACAATACAAATTACCAGAAGCCTTGTGACATCCCGAATTTTCGGTTCTGTTTCCTTCTGATTGAATCGGGCGTTTCATTGACGTGTTTATAGGGCTATTCTCAGAATTGATCATTCTTGAGATAACTAGACTATCTGGGGAAATTATTAAGAATTTTAAGGCAATAGACTTGAGAATTCGACCAGGAATCGGCTTCTCGACCGTGTCCATCTTTAGAGGCCATCTCGGCACAGTTAAAAATCGATTTGAAATCGAGAGATAGACTGGATCGGCGAGATGTGTGGCTAATTGTGGGTGACACCACTAAATTAGAAAATTCTCGTCGACCGGCTCTAGACTGATTTTCTTGTTGTTTTGGTACCCTGTGTCCGTATTTGAATCCTCGAGATTTTCACGACAACCGAGAGTCGCCAATGAGTCGAGTGGGTTCATAGTGGCTCGAAGAAAATCGACCACGAGTCAATTGCACTTAAAAATATCTGAAAGTTACCCGGTAGCCTAGGTCACGCTAAAAACGCGTCGAATTGAAATTAACTGCCAATTCGAGTCCGATTTCAGAAATTGAAGTTTCGGCCATGTCACAATTAATTTTAGGAGTGTCGACTCAGTCTCAGAAGATTTTTCGAAGATTCTGAGATTTTTACGGAAAATCGTTGCGGACGCTGCGGAAAATCAACAGAAATTCGGATAGGCCAAATTAATGGGAAATTGGACTTTCAGGCCGAGCCTTTGGGTGTCGGGGACTTACAGAAAATTGTACGGGATTTTCCTTTAGCGAAATCGGACCCCAATTTGGAGAGTTGGTGAAGAACTTGGAGAGTATTGAGTGAAATTCGGAACCTTGGCTAAGAGGGTTGCAATTTTGGCTTCAATTAAATTAATTATGGATTATCTCTCTAGAAAGTATTAGGGGACAAAGCTATTAATGCAATGGATAACAATTGTGGATTTTAAGCTTTGATTCAATCCATTTGAGCGTGCAAGACCAGCTGTTCTCCACGGACGCCGCAGCTTCTCTCTCTTGTTGCCCTTCTCCTCCACCATTCGAACTCCAACGCTCATCTCACGTGGCTGCTCCATCTTCGGCCATTTCCTCAACCAAAAACTCAGCCCACATCCAACAAAGATCCATCCCGCTACCACATGTTCGAAACTCTTCTTCACCAGTCAACTTTAGATGAAATTTTGACCGTGAGTTTCCCTTGCCTTGCCACGTTTCTTCCCATCTTTTACCCATCGCCAGCACCGAAGTTGATTTCTCCCTCCACATGCGTCCGAATCTTCTCCAGCAGCGAAGACTCCACCGAAGCCCTCCACCGAGATTTCTTCTTGTGCCACGAGTCCAGCGTTTTCAGCTTGTGCAGCCCGTGAAGCCCAGCGTCTCCAGCCCGCACGAAGACCAAATATCCAGCTCCATCTCGCCTGCAGCAGCTCCTTCGTCCGCGTGTCCCACCAATCGACGAAGCAGCTGCCCAACGTGCGTCTCTCCCAGTTCGTCCATCGAAGCAGCCCATTCCGTGTGTCTTCTTCGGCCCAGCTTCTTCAACAAAAAGCCAGCGAAGCCCACGGATCTGGCGGAAGTTCACGGCCCAACAAAGAGGTCAAGCCAGCCCAAGAAGCTAGTCCAGCTCAGCCCATTTTCACAGCATCAGTTTGGCCCAAGTTCAAGCCCAATTCAGTTCTATTTTAGTCTTGAAGCCCAGATCAACTCAGGCCCAAGAACTTCAGCAGACCCAAGCCCAAAGTTTCTGCGGGCTTGCTAAGTCTAAGGCCTGGCCCAAGCCCGCCGGTGTCGCCGAAAGTCCAATTTCGGCCGCCGTCGCGTCGCCGTTGCGGTGATTCGGTCTCCGCTTTTGCCAAGTGAGTTTTACTCACTAATGCTTTCTTAGTTTGTTAATTATACTTAGGGTTGGTTAGATTTAATTAAATGCAATTTGGTGGTTAGATTAATTTAGATAAATTAAATTAGAGACTTAATTATGCTTGTTAGGTGGTTAGAAATAGACATTAGCAAGTAGACATGCCATGTTATTTATTGAACGAGTCTCGGTAATTTTCCGGGCTCGTCTCGGCTTCCAATCAGGCATTACGAGCCTAAATTGGATTTTTTAATAATTATTTATTTAATTTTCGAAATTAATTATTTAATTATTTATTTTTCCGGAAATTCAACCGGGATGGCCGGTGACCGGAGATTCGTGCTGATCGTCGTGGTGCAGTCCGTTTATTTATTTGAGCTTTACTTAGTGCTAAAATAAATTATGAGGTGCAATATTGTTGGCCATAGTTGAGAGAGTCGAGTGGGACCGTAAAGCCACTAAATCTTGAGAGAGTCGGGTGGGACCGTAAAGCCACTAGATCTTGAGAGGGTCGGGTGGGGACCGTAAAGCCCACTAGATCTTAAGTGAGGCGTCTTGGGAGAGACACGTGCGCCGGTGATTTGATGCATCACTTTGGCGAACTAGTGCGCTTAGAGAATGTACGTGTGCTCTATGACATGTAATCGACTAGTTCGATTTGTTATGAGTAGTTGGGTGCCTATTATGAATTGTACTTGTCACGACCACTTTTTTCCGTTCGGGGGAAAAGAAAGAATGGTTTAGGGGTATTTGCCTAAAGAGGCGGACCAACGGCCCTAAATTAGCGCGCAGCTCTCCCAAGCCCATACCTCGCGCGAATTGGATTTTGAATTTTAATTCTTAACAACCTATGTACTTCTAGGAGTCGCCACTAGCCTATTGGGGTCGGCTAGAAACCAATCAAGACGGGAGTGTTGTCTCAATTCCTACGCAACCAGAGATTTCTAGGAACGGGGGACTTGTTTACGCTAATGTTTCTATTAGCGCCCTTGCGGTACCACTAACTTGAAAGGTTGTTCATCTAAATGGCCACACAATCTTGATTACCAATTATAATCCTTACAAAACCGCTAAGCGTCCATGCAAATGTTTTTTTGTAGGTTTTTTTTAATATCTAGACTAATCCTAACATAATCTAGAAAAGAAATTTACACTCAAATTAATGAAAAGCGGTGCATAAGTAAACATCCAAGAAATTGAAATAACTTGAAAATAAATGCGGAAAATGAAAACCCGATACAAGTCGGGCAAGTAATATTACATGGCCTTGTTATCACGCCCGGGACAGGACCCCGTGAGCAAAATAAGAATTTAAATATGCATGAAATTACTCTAGATGCATGCAATTACTCTAATTAATTCTAATCTATGCATAATAGATTATTTACAAAAATGGTTCTAAAAATACCAAAATATCATTTAAATTAAGAAAATGAACTTTTAAAATTAGGAAAATTTCATAGATGTCATTTCTATCATAACTTGATACCATCCATCATTTTTACAATTTTTTTTTTTTGAAATTTTCATTTTTTTTTCATTTTTTTTAATTTTTATTAAAAAATAATTCCTTAAACCGATATATGCCAATTTACACTAATATGGGACTGCCCAATACATGAATAATAAGAACCGAGCTCAAATCGATCGTTTAAAGATCGAAACTTGGTTTGCGCATTTCTTGAACACTTGGCGTGCATCAATCTACCCAAATCAGCTTCGTCGGGCCATGTTTGTGGCCTTCAATCTCAACTCACAAGCAATCTCATACGGAAATAAAGTATCAAGATTATACTACCACATGCAAGGAGCAAGATTAGACAGAAATCATAGCTTAAAACACAAAATAACTAAGCTAAAATCATCCTCAAATATGCGGGTTTGATCTGATTTCACAATTCTAGGTTTGAACCCAAGTCAAACAAACAGGTTGCATGCCCATGTTTAAGCCCCGACACTTATCACATGCAAGATCTACGAGAAACACTACTTAATCCGAGTGAAAGTAGGTAACATGAGCTTTCAAATGCAACAAAAATCATAGAGAATGGTCCACCGAAAGACATCAAAACGACCTCTCCAAGAAGCATACTTGCAAAATTCTTGAAGAAATTCCAAACACTTAGAAAAATTTCAGCCTCAGAAATCAGTTTTCTGGGCTAGTTTTCCTCTTGATTTTCATGATCAAAACGTACTCAAACTCGAAAGAAAATACATCTAGGATGCTTACCTTGCTTCTTAGTTTCCCTTTCAAGTGGTTCTTCGCTCAAGAAACCAAGAAATTATCCTCGGGGGCCTGTGGAAGTTGGCTTCTTCAACTGGAAAACAAGATCTGCAAAGAAAGAACTGATAACGAAGGTTTTCATTAACCTCCAAAATCAAGCTTCAGAACCTCTTTTGTTGGCCAAATTAAAACCAAACAAAGCTATATGTATTCTACTTTGGTTTTGAACTCATGGTTTTCCTCATTTGTCTCTCAACTTTCTCAAAAACACTCGCTTTCTCTCACTCGTGACCAGCCGGGCTCAACACTTTGAAAAATTCAGACTTTCTTTGGCCCGCCAGGAGGGTAGTTTTTCGGGGGGCTTTAGGAGGCCTTCCCGATCTCCATTTGAGACGTGCGACCTATGGTTGGAAATATCTTTGAGTGAAGTTTCACTCTGGTTGAAGGTTTTGGCTAATTTTGGCTGCAAGTTTGTGAAAATTGCACTTTTCTCTCTCAAGGTCGGCCTGGAATTTCTGGGTTTTCTTTTCTGGAGTTGCTTCTGAAGGTGTCTTTGGGGGACGACCGTGTGCTCTCTCCTCTCCTTCCCGTCTTCTCTCTCTCTTCCCTCAAAAGAGCATGCTTCGTAGATGTTATCCACTGCCTTATGCAATCACGTGATCGGCTTTTTACCCTCCTGCCAAGCCCACCAACTGAGCAGTCTACCCACTCTCTGACTTAGCCAAAATTCTGAAATTTTGCAGCTGTTGAGTGTGCGGGTTTTGCTGCGACTTTCCCGTGCATTCAGCAGCTTATCCCTGGCCATTTTCCGTCCACTGTCACTACTCATTATGGTCTTCAATCACGTGCAAAGATCAGGCTGGATGGGCGGCTGAGTGGGATATGGTGGGGCCACCAAGTTGCTTACTCAGCAACTCCGGATTGAGGCTAAACCGTGGGCTGGGTTTTGGTAGCTCGTTTGAGTGCTTTAATCCATCAATTTGGATGCGATTTTTGATCAATTAGCAAGCTCATGCATAGTAGTTTAAGATCTCTACCAGATTTCGCAATTTTGCCCAACCAATTTTGCAAGAAAGTCCCTCAAAATTGGCCATTTCTTATCCGAAAATATCCAATTCAATACCAACTTGGTCTTTTTGGCCCGATTTGATTGATTCGAGTTGGCGCAAATTCAATTTCAACTTAATTGGTGACCAAGGTGATGATTTACGGGCTTGGGCGCAAATTTTGCAAAATTTGCGAATTGGTCCCTCAACTTTTGGAAATTGCAATTTGGCCCCAATTTGCCATTTTAATTCAAATCTGACCTCCTGGGCTTGGCTAGTCACATTTAGATCATTGGCCCCAACTTTTTTTTTTTTTGTTTTCTTGTTTTCTTTTTTTTTTAAATCTTTTTTAATATATATTTTCAATTTTTTTCATCTTTTTTTTTTTTTAGTAAAAACATCTTCCATTTAAAACACCATATTAAATGCCTAGATAATCTATATGCAAGAATTTAACTTGGAATATTTTTGTGGAAAAACAAGTGTTCCCATTTTTTGGAAATGATTTTTGGGCAAAAATTTAGGTGTCACAGTGATCGATTTGCAGGTGGAATTTGAGACCAAGGTAAGTCCTCTGACCTGTGCGTGTTTAAGCATCCCATAGTGTATTGGCTTACTAATCGAGTCTTAGGGGGTAGAACTCGCTGAGACGTGGTCTCATTGGTTATTGAATAACCATTTCAGGACCCTGAGTAAGAGCTGAAGAGGAGGAACTTGAGAAGGAAAGCACTAACATGAATCCTGAGGAGGAGAAAGATTTTTGAAGAAGAAGATGATCCAGAGAGGGATCTTGAGTACAACCTGGATGTGGATTGAGATCCCATTCCTTTTGTGAACCCTGTCTTAGTGTAGATAGGTGTGAGACTTTTATGCTGTAAATAAAAGTGTGGTTGTGAATTTCAATATGAAAAATATGGCCTGCTTTTCTATCACATTGTTTTATTGTCTGGGGATTTATAACTACTTCCGCATGCGCATAAATAAAAGAAAGGGTCGGCGATACATAGTCTTGGGATATCGCACTTTAAAATCGACCAAGCCAAGGGATGGGCGCGTGCCCGGGGATTGGGGCGTGACAAGCCTTAATAATAAAAGATCAAGTGTCCTACAAAACATCTTTTCTTTTAGTCAAAAATATGAGACAACAGGTAATTCTAGGAATACATTTCATACAATTAATCCAACCTTTTACAGTTACTAATGAAGGTATTGAAACTCATGCTCTAAACTGGAAAATCACCTTCAACTTCATAACAAAACCACAAAAGAGAAGCCTAAATATTTTACAAGAACATTCTATTTCAAAAATAAATTGCCTTATAAAAGACAAAGAAAACCAGCTTGAATTCTTAAAGGAAGATTTAGAATTCAAAATAATAGAAGAAAATCTTATAAAGCCAAATGTTATAGAAAAAATAGCTTCCCTACAAAAACACATAGAAAAAACCATATGCTATACTTTACCCAATGCTTTTTGGGAAATAAAGAAGCATATTGTTGATTTAACTTATGAACATGATTTTTTTGAAAACAAAATACCTACAAAAGCTCATCCTACATAGATGAACCAAGAAGTTCTAAAATTTTGCCAAACATAAATAAAATACCTCTTAAATAAAAAACTCATAAGAAAGAGCCAGTCGCCATGGAGCTGCTCTGCTTTCTATGTCAATAAAAATGCTGAACTAGAAAGAGGAGTTCCCAGGCTAGTTATAAATTATAAACCTCTAAATACAACCCTTAGATGGATAAGATATCCAATACCCAATAAAAAAGATTTGCACAATAGATTATGTAGATAAAAAATATTTTCAAAATTTGACATGAAGTCAGGATTTTGGCAAATACAAATTAGTGAAAAGGATAAATACAAAACAGCTTTTACAGTCCCTTTTGGCCAATATGAATGGAATGTTATGCCATTCGGCCTAAAAAATGCCCGTTCTGAATTCTAGAGAATTATGAATGAAATTTTCAATCCTTATTCAGAATACATCATAGTTTATATAGATGACGTTCTAGTCTTCTCATCCAATATAGAACAGCATTTCAAACATTTATCTACTTTCATAAAAATAATCATACAAAACGGTCTTGTAGTCTCTCCTACTAAAATTGCACTCTTCAAAACCAAGATTAGATTTTTAGGTCATTACATTCATTTAGGCACTATAACTCCTATAAAAAGATCAATTTCTTTTTTGATAAATTCCCGATGAGATTAAAGACAAAACTCAATTACAAAGGTTCTTAGGTAGTCTCGATTATATTTTAGATTTCTTTCCTAATATAAACATCATTTGCAAACCCTTACACCAAAGGCTACAAAAGGATCCTCCACCATGGACTTCAGTCCATACAAACATTGTCATACAAATAAAGACTCATGTTAAAGAAATACCATGCTTACATCTAGCTGACCCATCCACTTTCAAAATAGTTGAAATAGATGCCTCAGAGATAGGGTATGGTGGCATTCTTAAACAAATCAAAAACAATAAAGAGCAAGTTGTTCAGTTTATTTCAAAACATTGGAATTTCACCCAGCAAAACTATTCAACAATCAAAAAAGAAATACTTGCTATAGTTTTGTCCATATCAAAATTTCAAGGAGATTTATTAAACCAAAAATTTCTCTTGAGAATTGATTGCAAATCAGCCAAAGACATTTTACAAAAAGACGTATTAAACATTGCATCAAAACATATTTTTGCTAGATGGCAAGTCATACTTTCAGTATTTGGTTTCGACATTGAATTTATAAATAGTTCTTTAAATTCATTACTTGATTTTCTCACAAGAGAATTTTTATAGGGGATACCAATATGCCAGGACCCAAAAAAGACAAAGATAAAGGCAAAGCCATTGCCGAAACCTCCAATACACCACCAAAGCCAACAGGCTTAACACCAATCAAAACATGGTTTCATATAGCAGAAAATCAATCATTCCTACAACAACACCCGATACCAAACACCCCTTCGAAAGAAGAATCCATACCAGCCCTAGCCCAGCTAGTTAACATACTACCCAAAGAAACAATAGAATTACTTGCCTGATCTTTACAAAAAACAGTAAAGAATGAACCATCTAGTGCCATTGAGGTAAGCAACAATCTGTGGCACCCCCAAAAACAACTAAGGTCGCCACAGATACCTATCGCTCTACCTATTGAATACCAGTTACTTGTCTTTGATTAAAAGGGGTTTAAAGAAGTATCGAGGTTGTCGCGACCCGACTCGCCACCCTCAAGTCAAAGGGAGAAAGGTCGGATTTAGGGATACTTGATCATAAGATCGCGAGCTCTCCCAAGCTCGTACCGCGTGACAGTGAATTTATTTATACGATCTAGGTATTTAACAACCTAAGAACATACGGGAGTCGCCACTAGCCTTATATATATATATATATATATATATATTTTGGAGGTCGGCTAGAAAACCCAATCGAGGATTGGGAAAGTTCCCTCGATTCCTACGCAAACCAGATATCTAGATTCGGGGACTTGGGTTACGCTAATATAGCTATTAGCGCCCTTTCGGTACCTAATAGTATGTTGTGTTTTTCCTAACATGTCCATGCATCTCTTTTTATATTTTCGGAATCACCAATTCTAAGCTAAGTGATCACGCGTGGTGGATTACTTTTATGCTATTCTACTTCTAAAAGAAAAAAACAATAAAAGAAATCAATCAGAGAAATTGAAAGTGCAAGACATGAAGTAAACAATCAAGAAAAGCAGTAAATCTAATCATATAATCCTAAAGAATATGAAAGAGAAAACAATCGGGAAAGAAAGGAAACCCGCAACTCGTCGGGTTTTATACAATGCATGGAGCCCGAGACATATGTCGGGGAAACAAATAGTACATGGTATAGTCGGAATGGACATCGACTTCCATCGTCTTCACATCAAAGTCCATCTTTGGAATCCTAATCTAAACCCAATCTAAGAAAAAAATGATTCCTTGCCTCATCTTATATGATTAAGACAACACATTGAAATCATTATTATAATGAATAGACATAGGCATCAGACATGAACATGAATCCAGCAAATTCAAGTCATGAACATGACAAAATACAATGCATGTTTAATGGTTCGTAAGACCACCTAGACAATGCACAAAAATGTGAAACTTGCACATGACATAAGGTTGAATGCGAAAAAGGTTTGGGTAAACATTTAACCCTAAATCAAAATGCAAAGAAGTCACACAAGTCATTAACATTGCCAAGTGACTTAGAATTAGGAATGTCATGCTTGGCAAATTTCAATTGCGATTAGCCAAATGGATGCATGATATTCACATCAAACGAGATTCAAAAATGATATGCCATGCATCGATGCGAAACTTATAACATGTGTTTTAGTCAAGAAAACAATGAGGCATGATTTGGCCCTTAACATAAAGAACCAGCAAGATCATTACACAGAAACAAAAAAAAAAAAAAAAAAAAATCTAAAATTGTTGCAGAATTGACAGATTTTGTAGGTGTTTTTTTTTATGACCGAATGACATCCGTTCAGGGCGTGCGACATATCAAATCGAAGCTTGAGAAGTCTATTTTCTATGTCTAGAAGGGCTCGATATAAAAAAAAAAACGTCATTTAGCACCTCGTTTCAGCCAAAACAGAAAGTGACATATCAGGTATACGAAATTGCAGATCCAGGCAAATCAGCTTCAATCAACCTCAAGTTCATGATTGTCGATCATCAATCCACAGAAAATCATCCAATAACATCATCAATCACAAGATCTAAGCATATAATGTAAATCTAAAGTCGAATCCTAAGCCCGATCAGTTAAGCCATTCTCATCTTATCGGATTCAAGATCAAAAGGCAAAGGACTAAAAAACAAGGAGAGAGACAGCTTAAATTGGAGTTGTCTTGCTCCGCAATTCAAAAGGTTCAATCGAATATTTCTTTTGTGAAGAGCATATTGAAATTTTCTGCAACGATGTGGAGAAGACAGCCATACAAGCACATATAAAACTTTTGGCATTGACTTTAACGTCCATAACAGTGTAAACAACCACTACTATTACCACAACCATAAAAGCCATTTCTACTTCCCTCAAGTAATACTTACCGTGCAGGATCCACTTCATCATGCAAACAATAGGAATCATGCTCAGTTTCAAAATTTGGTAAAATCCGACAAAGTTAAGCATCAAACTTAAGTTCATCCTCGTGATGGACGTATTGGCAATAATAGAGAACCACAGAATCTCCCACATGGGAATGTATTTGAATGCAGAATAATCAGCAGCATTTGACAATAGACCAACCAAGGCAGAACAGCCAATTTGTTTGATTAACCATGGTATGATGAGACAAACATCAGATGTAGTCACCATAATCCAGAAAGCATTTGCTCGAATGTCGAAAGGCTAAGAAACAGATGCTGAAGGATGACACAAGGTGGAGCTTCAAACTTATCCGAGACCCAAACTTAGATCACAATTAGTAAACAATGAACGAACTAAGTTCAGCCTTGACATAGGGTCAACTAGTCTATGCTCAATTCAAACAAAAGGACAGCAAGCTTCGAGCATAGTAGAGATCGTGAACATGCGTTTGACTCAAGCATTTTATCGAACACTAAATAGGTGCAAGAGAAACAGGGAGCACAGAGACCGAGCTCGAGTCGACATTCAAAAACAATCAACACCCAAGACCTCACAACCACAGCATGCACATATGGTCGATCAGCAAAAAGAAACAGAAAATATCATGCGTGTTTGGACTCTTAGCCTACTCAAATGATACATGAATTCCATAATATTTCGGCATGTCATAAGTATAGATGTCAAAGACAAGTGTAATGAAAACATCTATCTTTAGATCAATGCACAAAAACCACATAAATTCATTAACCTCTGTAGGTTTCTTTAAATGCGTAAGTAACTTGACTTCTCGTTTCATCCATCGATGCAAATTGTCAGATTCACTCACGATACATGACTTACTAAAAGTTTGCAATGTACCCGACCGAAGAGTAGACATCGAATCGATTCGCCAATAGTTTCCTATTGAGCGCATAGCATCATTCATGGGTTCGGGTGCATGTCAAACAATGAACAGCAATAGAAGCTCACATATTCGTGGAGATTATTAACAATAGAGAAAAACATGTAGAGTTTTGGAAGATGCAGATATAGCTACAGCAATTTTATGTTCAGCTTCAGATTGAATCGTAATCTATAAAACTGTCAGGTGTGACCATTGATAGCTACAAATCAATCTCAACCATAATCAATTCCAGGGAAACACTTAACCGAGCACAGATATTCATGAACTGACTTTTCTCGCATGATCTAGTTCAGCAATTCTATCGAACAGGTAGTAGACATTTCGGGCCAAAAGGTTTAGATGCAAAAATAAGAGAAATGTCATGTCCAGACTCATCACAAAGGCTCGCACATCATTAGATTTCATGCAGGTGTAATCGAGCATTCAGTCCCTACCTTCAGCAGAAACGGGGCATGCAACTTCGGAGCTAGAAAGTAGATACAAGTGCAAAATTAAAAGAGAAAGAGCGATCGAGAGAGAAACGAATTGCGATCAAGCCAGAGAGAGCAACAGATCATACGTGAGACAAGGTAATCGAGATAGAGAAAGAGAAAGAAACGAAACCTGATTCGACGAGTCCAATCTAGAAAGAGAACCACCGATCGAGTGAGCAAACGTCCGATCTCTGAGAAAGAACCAAGTCTTCACGATCTCCAACCTCCGGCGCTCGATCTCGATCGCCGGCCAATGGAGGAAAACCTTCGCCTCGACCAGAGCTTTGTGCGATCCCCGACCACCGGTGTGCGATCCCACGACCGCCGATCTAAGAGAATCTTCGATTGAGTGAGTTAGCGTCCGATCTCCGAGAGAGAATCGAACCGCCTGGCGTCGTCGTCGCCGTGACTCGCCTTCACCTCTCCTCGAGAGAACGATCGGGCCTCCGGTGATAACCCTAACCGATTGAGCTCCGATCAATCCCCCCATCCCTCGAACCAAAAGCCATCCAGAAGAAGAGACCGATTTCCCCCAGAGAAAATCCGAGAGAGTGGGAGTTCCCCAATTTTTCGAGAGAGAGTCCCTCGTGTCCCCGAGAGAATTCGCGCGCCAACCCCTTTTTGTTTTTCTTTCGTTTTTATTCATTTTCATTTCTTCTTTCTTTTTTCTTTTTGTTTTTGTTTTCTTGATTTCTTTACTCTTTTTTTTTTCTTGTTTTCTTTTCATTTTTTTTTTTTTTGTCTTTTTGGCTATTTATTTTATATTTTTGCAAAAAGAATGTTTAAAATGTCGACAAAAAATCGGGTGTCAACGAGAGGTTCATAAGCATTTTTTTTTTTTTTGAAAAGAGTTTAGCGCAGCTCATAGCGAAACTTAAAGATGAGTCTCACCATCCCTCTACTCTCTTAGCGATGATACAATGCACACCATCTACACGTCGAAGGAAAACATAAAGCCGAGCCACTTTTATTTACATTTTTAAGATGGACATGTTGGGTCGGTACAACCAAAAAGCCAAGGCTTTTCACTAAACTTGGCTACAACTCAAAAGAGAGATCTTGACTCCCTATATCGATCGTGTATAACCCTCCATCTACAAGTGTCAGCTATCTCTAAAAAGTGTCAGCTCCCTCTCCTCACGCGGGCCATCACACCCATCCTGGTGCATCGGGCGGTGGCGGTGGCAACATCCCCAGCATCACTCCGTCACGACGGACGTGGACGGACAAGAACTCTTGGATGACCGGGCCCTCAGCCAAGCCCACGTCATGCATCACCAGCACACGCACCCGTATGAACACCAAACCAGGGATGGTGATGCATACGTGCTCTATACACTCGACCTCCATGTCAGATGGAAGGCCGTAAAAGGTACCGCGCGCGATCGGATGGAGAGGCATCTTCCTAATCTGAAATGTTAGTTCCCAAAGGGGTGAGTACAACCACTCAGCAGGTAAAAGATCCATTAAACTACTCAATGCATCAATAGAACAATCATGACATCATAGTAGAGTACATATAGTTCATACATGTTAATCATATCTCACCTTTCAGCCATGCACATTACATCATAATAACCATGTATATAAGTCACTATGTTATGTGCATACACCACCATGCACTCATTCACATAACATCATACAGCCATGCATACATGTCACCATATTATGTGCACATACCATCATGCACTTATACATGTCACATCATATAGCCATGCATACATGTCACCATACCATGTATGATTCAATTTCAGCTTTTATTTTTCAATTGGATCACCACATCTTCCTTTCCCGGGACCAGTAATTGCATCCCACATTTTATCGCTCGCACCCAACCTGGCATTGCGAGGAACCTCCGGCACACACCTTCGGGCATCTTGAAACTCCCGAGGACATCCGGCACACACCTCCGGGCATCCGGCACACACACTCCGGGCATCCCGACACTCCCGGGGCATTGTTGGCTCGCACCTCCGACAGCCTTCTTATCATTACAACACATACTCTCATATATCTCATTTTTAAATTTCACATTTGATGTAACAATGCCAACGATTGAAATCAGCCTTTTTAAAATCATATAATATACATTGGGAAAAGTATCATTTGATGCAATGGGTTTTTTATGAAAAACTTCATTGAGTTTCATGAAAATCCATTGATCCTTTGATGTCATATGAAATATATGAATGTCATCACATCATTGCATGAGTAATAATCCAAGATATCATGATTTACATAACAATTCCAATAACCAAAAAATAAAACAATTTCCAGCTTAAACAGAATGCATGCGGTTCATGAAAAATTCCGGAAAATTAGTAAACGGTGGAAGTAAATTCTGAAAATTTACCTCATTGTAGATAAGATCTAAAAAAACATATTTCGTTAAGAACACCATATCAAACAAGGCTTCACAGAATACGTACAGGTCCGTATATCACTGAAAAAGGATTTTTAGCCTTACCCATGCACAGTTTCGAATTTTTTTTTCGATTGAACCCTTAAATGAACTCAGAAAATTATGAAATTTGGACACGTTGTAAATAAGATCTAGAGATACAAGTTTCATGAAGAAATCGAAGTCCAATTCGTTCTGAATTAAAAGTTAAAATCGATTTACGTTTCCTGTTCTCAGTACCGTTTTCCAGATCTACCCGTGTTGAAGAAAAATCATTTCCTTAGTCATTACTGGTCCATTTATTCTGAAATTTCAGTATGTTGTTCCTCCAGATGTTATATACAAATATAATCAAGAGAACTAAGTCAAATTCGAACTGGAACATTTTATAAAATTCACAGAATCGTAAGAGGTCAAAGAGCAGTTTTCCAGATCTAGTATTTTCGAAGAAAAAGGGTTTTACCACTCAATAATTGTCCATTTCGTCTCAAATTGTAGTATGTTGACCATCAAGAAGTCCTCTACAACTTTCGTTAAGAAGTGGAAGTGAAATTCCAAGTAGAACATTGCATGAAACTCACGAACTCACCAAAGGACAAACTGTTTCTTCAGAAAACAGAATACAAGACTTAGAACACAGCTTCTTCATCTTAAAAAATACTCACCTCTACTCCATTCGAATTCCACCATGCATCACACATCATCACAGCAAGTAAACCACAGCAAAAAAAGTGTAGATTACGGACTCTACTTGCCTCGGGTTAAAACACAAAACAACTACCAATGGCGGCAAGGTGGCGGACGGACGGCGGCGAGCTAGGCGAACGGTCGACGGGCTGCCCTCCTCCTTCTTCCTTTCCTCCTTTCTCTCTTTCTCTCCTCTCTCTCTCTCTCTCGGATGAATCCTCCTCTCTCTCTCTCTCTTTCTCGCTTAAACCGGTCACCTTTTCCCCCTAATTTCCTTCCCTCCATCATTAGCCATCATTAATTTTTGCATGTCTTGACACATGGCTAACCTCAAGGGACAAATGGGGGGAGGCATGCAAACCGGACTCCCCCCCCTTCCTTCGTGCGACCAACGGCCCTTCATGGGCCTATGGGCCAGCCTTCTTGGCCCATCTTAGGCCCAACACTCTTGGGCCTAAGACCCAAACTTAAATAATCCAAAATTGATCCTTTTAAAAACCAACTAAATCCCTATTTAATCAAAGTACTAAATTGCAAATTAAATGGCTATAACACTTGCAATCATAAATCCATAAGTTCCAATTTATAACACATATGGCCAAAGATAGAACTTTCATTCCTAAAAAAAAAATATCCATTAAAAGCTTGGCCATAAATCTCATTGCAAACCATGGATAAAAAAGGCTACAAAAATACAATAACGGTGCTTCCATCGCCTATCCATGGGTCATGGCATACTTGGGGATTTTCATGAAATTCTAGGATGCCACACAATCCCTCTCCGCTTGCTGCACAAAGACAATCGGAATACAAAAGAATTTCGAATGAGGTGGTCATTAGGCCACTGACAATCCCTCATTTTCAAATATAAAAAATTTCCCAAAGACATCATTTCAAAAAATCTTGACGGTAGAAGATGGATTCTTCGACGAAGATCCATTCAAATTTGCAAAAAACATCTTTTCAAAAAATTTGTTTTTTAAACCACATAATAGAAATAAAACCATTGCTTACTCTGAGCAAATTTTAGTGGAGACAGAATTAGCAAGGTTCACTCACTTTGCTGACAAAAATAATACAGAAAACATCCTATACTCCACTATATCCATTAGCAAAGTCATACACCCCTCACATTGAGGAACCTCACCTCATACGTCCAAAAAATTCCAAGCCTGAATTACCCAAAACCTACCATACGCCTCCTCATACACATATTGGGACTACCAACAAGCTTGGTGGAATGTCTTCTTCCGTCAAAATACAAACTTCCAACACACTTGGCTAGTATTCTTCAAAGACAACTTCCCAAGACAAAATTTACCAAACTGGTTTGACTCCTGGTTGGATCTTTTTGGTCCTCTAGAGATAATACTACACCCTACAGTCAAACAAGGATACCAAATATTCCGTCAATACTTTATACTAACACCACATGATACAAGATTCCCATGCCTTATGCATTTCTTCATAATATTTAAAATCTCATGGGTAACAACATGTGAATTCGAATATAATACATCTACCAAACTAGGTGTACCATTACTTGTCTGAAAATACAAGACAAAATGGTGGGATGGATTCAAACATCCTGAACAAGGTTCCAAAGTTGCGGTTAAAACTTGGCTAAACAGCCAAAAAACCCAGATAACTACAGTTTCATCAGATACATCGTTTTTGTAGGAAAAATCCATGGCAAGTGCAGTGTTGGCTACAGTCTAGAGTAGAGAGGAATACTGCAATATCCTCAAAACAATGCTCTCAGAAGTAGAAGAATCACAATGTGGATCCTCCAAATCACAAGACAGTCAAGACGGATCCTCACAATCACATCACAGTGGAAATACCAATGAAGACGACTACTATGGGATCAACTTAGGCAGAAATTAAGATAGGATATCACATGCCAACACTGTTGCAGCGGCACAAAGGCTATACACTGTAGCAAGATAGGCATATACTATTCACTATTCACTCAGTACTATTCACTTTACACTGTTCAACACTGTAGCACTTTCTATAAATACACTCCTCTGACACAGAAGAAGGGGACTCGAAATTTTTAGATCTCACTTCTCTCTTCTTCCTCCTCACTCTTTTGTAAGCCTCAAGCTTTCTTACCTTGTACCCCTGGTTACAAAGTAAGTTTGTTTTCAAATACATCTAGCATAGTTTATACAAGGTTACCAACTTTCATGATAGTTGGTTAACCATTTTTTGTAATACAGTCATCAATATTCCCTGGAGTGCGGATTACTGCCTCAGTGGATGACTTGATGCTTTAGTTTCTGCATCTTTCGATACATGTAATTTTCAGTTTATTTAATACAAGTTCATACCACCTTCATGGTTGGTTTTTGTTTGTGCATACTCTTACTTTACATCTTATATGTTGCTTTTGCTCTTTATATTATCTTTAATTCACAAGATTTTATTTAATCTTTTACATGTTTAGAATTATATACTTTTCTTAATCTTAGACATTTAGATTAATTTCTTATATTCTTTTAGATTTGTTAATCTCTTATACTTCCTTGTTCTCTCATATAGTTCTCCGATCCTAACCCCTTTGTATATATATATATATATAAATTCTAAAGAGTAAACCGTAACTTAAACGGCATCAAACAACGTCCTCCTCCTCCAAGTACTCTTGTTCTCCTTTCTTTTTTATTTTATTCTTTCTTCTTTCTTTTTCTTCAATTTTTACTTGAAAGAAATAACTTTTCGCTCGTGAACAACCTCGCCCTCCTTGTTGCACAATGCTCGCCCCGATCGACTCTCGCCGCTTAATGCTTGTGCTGCGAGGTGAGTCACCGGTCAATGCTCGTGCTGCTTGCCACTCACCTCGTGGCTTGCCTAGAAAGCTCAAAGGATTTACTCACGGTATGAAAATTTTCCCCTCAATTTCATCATATCCCTAAAATCCCGAATCCCATGGATATTGACGACTATCCCTATCGATGGATATGTAATTTGAAATAATAGGTCTGTCCTTTTAGGGAATACAAAAAATAAAATAAAATAATTATCGATTGATCCTGGGTTAACCCTAAAACCTGATCGAACTCGTCGGGCAATTCGGTTCTTGGTCCTAAGCTCAATTGGGTCTGTCATTAATCCCAAAAATTGGGGACCAACACTGTGCGGGTTAGTCCTTAGGTTAGGTGTTGGACTGGCCCAACCCAGACCATGATCACCCTTACTTGGACTTGTTTAGTCTAGTTAGTATGTGCTAGGCTTACTAGTGAGATTTGGATTGAGCTTGTTTGTAAGTTGGGCTTTAGGGAATTAGGTTAAGGTGTAGTTTAGGGCTTTGGTCGGACTGGGCTTGGTACAAGAGCCTAGCTTGTGTTTTGCGACCTTGGTCGGGTCTTGACTTAGACCAGATCCGGAGAAAATTAATTTTTTTTTCTAAAAGTCATGAAAAAAGTTGAGAAATTAGATTTTGAGTAGGTTTACTACATTTTAGTATTAATTCTTGTTTATAACTAATTTATCGTAAAAAAATTTGAAAAACTTTTGATAAAAATTGTGCTCAAAATTGAACAAACTCTTAAAACTTTATGATGAGTGTCACGACCTCTTTTTTTCCGTTCGGGGGAAAAGAAAGAATGGTTTAAGGGTATTTGCCTAAAGAGGCGGACCAATGGCCCTAAATTAGGCGCGGGCTCTCCCAAGCCCATACCTCGCGCGACGTTGGATTTTGTTTTTTAGTTCTTAACAACCTAAATATTTCTAGGAGTCGCCACTAGCCTATTGGGGTCGGCTAGAAACCAATCGAGGCACGGGAGTGTTGTCTCGATTCTTACGCAACCAGAGATTTCTAGGAACGGGGACTTGTTTACGCTAATGTTTCTATTAGCGCCCTTGCGGTACCACTAACTTGAAAGGTTATTCATCTAAATGGCCACACAATCTTGATTACCAATTATAATCCTTACAAAACCTCTAAGCGTCCATGCAAATGTTTTTGTAGGTTTTTTTTAATGTCTAGACTAATCCTAACATAATTTAGAAGAGAAATTTACACTCAAATTAATGAAAAGCGGTGCATAAGTAAACATCCAAGAAATTGAAATAACTTGAAAATAAATGCGGAAAATGAAAACCCGATACAAGTCGGGCAAATAATATTACATGGCCTTGTTATCACACCCCGGGACAGGACCCCGTGAGCAAAATGAGAATTTAAATTTGCATGAAATTACCTTAGATGCATGAAATTACTCTAAATAATTTTAATCTAAGCAAAATAGATTATTTACAAAAATGGTTATAAAATACCAAAATATCATTTAATTAGGAAAATGACTTTATAAAATTAGGAAAATCTCCTAGATGTCATTTTTGGCTTAATTTGATAACATCCAACATTTTTTGATATTTTTGAAATTTTCATATTTTTCTTTTTATTATTATTTTTTAAAAAATATTAATAATAATTCCTTAAACCGATCTATGCTAACATGGAGTAACACAGCACATGAATGTCACAATAACCGAGCTCAAATCGACCGTTTCAAGATCGAAACTTGGTTTGCGCATTTCATCGAACACTTGGCGTGCATTAAATCACCCAAAAACAGCTTCGCGGGCCATGTTTGCGGCCTTCAATCTTCACCCATGAGCAATATTATGTGGAAATAAAGCATCAAGATTATACTACCACATGCAAGGAGCAAGATTAGATAGAAATCATAGCTTAAAACACAAAATAACTAAGCTAAAATCATCCTCAAATATGCGGGTTTGATCTGATTTCACAAATCTGGGTTTGAACCCTAGTCAAACAAACAGGTTGCAAGCCCATGTTCAAGCCCCGACACTTATCACATGAAAGATCTACGGGAAACACTACTTAATCCGAGTGAAAGTAGGTAACATGAGCTTTCAAATGCAACAAAAATCATAGAGAATGGCCCACCGAAAGACATCAAAACGACCTCTCCAAGAAGCACACTTGCAAAGTTCTTGAAGAATTTCAAACACTTACAAAAATTTCAGCCTCAGAAATCAGTTTTCCGGGCTAGTTTTCCTCTTGATTTTCATGATCAAAACGTACTCAAACTCGAAAGAAAATATATCTAGGATGCTTACCTTGCTTCTGAGTTTCCCTTTCAAGTGGTTCTTCGCTCAAGAAACCAATAAATTATCCTCGGGGGCCCGTGGAAGTTGGCTTCTTCAACTGGAAAACAAGATCTGCAAAGAAAGAACTGATAACGAAGGTTTTCATTAACCTCCAAAATTAGACTCCATGACCTTTTTGTTGGAAAAATAAACACCAAACAAAGATATATGTATTCTACTTTGGTTTTGAACTCATGGTTTTCCTCATTTGTCTCTCAACTTTCTCAAAAACACTCGCTTTCTCTCACTCGTGACCAACCGGGCTCAACACTTAGAAAAATTCAGACTTTCTTTGGCCCGCCAGGAGGGTAGTTTTTCGGGGGGCTTTAGGAGGCCTTCCCGATCTCCATTTGGGACGTGCGACCTATGGTTGGAAATATCTTTGAGTGAAGTTTAACTCTCTAGTTGAAGGTTTTGGCTAATTGTTGCCTCAGGTGTGTGAAAATCTCACTTTTCTCTCTCTAGGTCGGTCTGGAATTTCTGGGTTTGCTTTTCTGGAGTTGCGTCTGAAGGCTTCTTTGGGGGACGACCGTGTGCTCTCTCTTCTCCTTCTCGTCTTCTCTCTCTCATCCCTGAAAAGAGCATGCTTCCTTGATCTTATCCCCTGAATTAGAGGAGTTTTGGTCGGTCTTTTGTCCACCTACCAAGCCTGTCAACAGGGTTACTTCAACAACTTTCTGACTTAGCCAGATTTTCAATTTCTGCAGATGTTGAGTGTCCGGGTTTGGTGCGATTTTCCCGTGCCTTCAGAAGCTTATCTCTGACCAATGTTCGTCCACTTGCAGTATCAATAATGGCCTTCCATCACGTGCAAAGATCGGGCTGGTTGGGCAGCTGAGGAGGATATGGTGGGGCCACCAAGTTGCTTACTCAGCAACTCCGAAAATAGACCAACTTGTGGACTGAGGTTTGTCAGCTGGTTTAGGTGCTTTAATCCATCAATTTGGCTGCGATTTTTGATCAATTAGCAAGCTCATGCATAGTAGTTTAAGATCTTGGCCATTTTTCACAATTATACTCACTCAATTTTGCAAGAAAGTCCCTCAAAGTTGGTCATTTTCTTATCCAAAAATACCCATTTCAATACAAACTTGGTCTTTTTGGCCCGATTTAATTGATTCGAGTTGGCCCAAGTTCAATTTCAACTTAATTGGTTACCAAGATGATGATTTAAGGGTTCGGGCAAAATTTTGCAAAATTTGCGAATTGGTCCCTCAACTTTTGAAATTGCATTTTGGCCCCAATTTGCCATTTTAATTCCAATCTGACCTCCCGGGCTTGGCTAGTCACATTTAGATCATTGGGCCCCAACTTTTTTTTTTTTTTAATTTTTTTTTATCTTTTTTATATATTTAATTTAATTTTTTTTTTTTAAGGAAAACCATATTCCATTTAAAACACTATATTAAATGCCTAGATAATCTATATGCAAGAATTTAATTTGAAATATTTTTGTGGAAAAACAAGTTCCCATTTTTTTGGAAATGATTTTTGGGCAGAAATTTAAGTGTCAACAGCTGCCCCTCTTTGGAAGGAAGCTCAAAGAGATTTCTTTCAAAGATAAGGTGACACCTAATTTTTTGTTTTTTGTTTTTTTGTTTTTTTTTTGTTTTTTTTTTTTTTTTTTAATAGTAAAATGAAAATGCAAGTAAGCTTAATGTAAAGAGAGTAGTTTAGGGATGTACCTATGAATACTTTGAAAAGTGTGGTTTAAGGATATACCCACGAACCTTGTGGTTTAAGGCAGTCCCACGAACCGTGTGGTTTAAGGCAGTCCCACTAACCGTGTGGTGTGGTTTAAGGCAGTCCCACTAACCTTGTGGTTTGAGGCAGTCCCACTAACCTTGTGGTTTAAGGCAGTCCCACGAACCGTGTGGTTTAAGGCAATCCCACTAACCGTGTGGTGTGGTTTAAGGCAGTCCCACTAACCTTGTGGTTTAAGGCAGTCCCACTAACCGTGTGGTTTAAGGTAGTCCCACTAACCTTGTGGTTTAAGGCAGTCCCACGAACCGTGTGGTTTAAGGCAGTCCCACTAACCGTGTGGTTTAAGGTAGTCCCACTAACCTTGTGGTTTAAGGCAATCCCACGAACCTTGTGGTTTAAGGCAGTCCCACTAACCGTAAAGTGTGTGGTTTGATGATGACCAAGAACCTCTTGAAAATACATGGTTTAAGGCTGACCCATGAACCCTTTGGAATTGCATGGTTTAAGGATAACCATGAACCCTTTGAAATTGCAAGGTTTAAGGATAACCAAGAACCTTTTGAAAATGCATGGTTTAAGGCTAACCCATGAACCCTTTCCAATTGCAAGGTTTAAGGATAACCATGAACCTTTTGAAAATGCATGATTTAAGGCTAACCCATGAACCCTTTGAAATTGTAAGGTTTAAGGATAACCAAGAACCCTTTGAAAATGTATGGTTTAAGGCTAACCCATGAACCCTTTGAAAATGCATGGTTTAAGGCTAACCCATGAACTCTTTGAAATTGCAAGGTTTAAGGATAACCAAGAACCCTTTGAAAATGTATGGTTTAAGGTTAACCCATGAACCCTTTGAAATTGCAAGGTTTAAGGATAACCAAGAACCTTTTGAAAATGCATGGTTTAAGGTTAACCCATGAACCCTTTGAAAATGCATGGTTTAAGGATAACCAAGAACCTTTTGAAAATGCATGGTTTAAGGCTAACCCATGAACCCTTTGAAATTGCAAGGTTTAAGGATGACCAAGAACCTTTTGAAAATGCATGGTTTAAGGCTAACCCATGAACCCTTTGAAATTGCAAGGTTTAAGGATAACCAAGAACCTTTTAAAAATGCATGGTTTAAGGCTAGCCCATGAAGCCTTTAGAAATTGTGTGGTTTCACTGGAGGAACCTGTCATTCGAGAATATTCTGAAATGGATACTGCACATCAAATAGTATTCATTATAACAACTATTCTAGTAGCGAAAGCATACTAGATGAGATCGATTTCAGCAGCGCATGTCATCAAAACAATATCAAAAGTGTATCGGTAATGAGAAGGCAATAATTGCATAAACAAATCAAATTAATTCCAACCACTTGACAAACTCACAAAACTGTCATCACGCTCGGATGATATCATTAATCGTCAAATTCTCTTGGGAGAAAAGTCCTTGTCGAAATGACCTCGACTTATGAGAAATGTTTGTTAAGTATGCCAAGTAAGGATCCCTAGTCAGAAAGGGCTTCTCGCATATTCTCAAGAAAATGGCTATTTGATCCCATCTATTCATGTGGGAAATAAACTGATCATTCAATCTCACTCTTCCAGTGTACAAGGCTTTGAATCATTCGCAATAAGTACACATTGACCAATCTAAGAGGTCTTTTAGAAGGACCGTAGTGCAGGTTTGGTCATGGTTTTAGCAATGGATAAGCATCATTGGCTATGAAATGAATTAATCACTTATCAACATCTTCGCCAGGTTTACAAGTCAAGAAACCTTGAGATGAGATAAGACAACCTTACTCTCACTTCTTCGAGCAGCATCTTCTTTGGGAAGTCCTTATTTCCACTTTGAATCATCCCAATCTGAAGAGACTTCGGGAATAGGTTGTAATGTTGGTTCGGGGAAAAGCTCAAAAGGCTTAGCTCAAAAGGCTTAGATCTTTTTGTCAATGGGGGATTTGAGAGTTGGTGATTATCATGGCATCATTACCATATCATCCCCCTTTTTTTTTTCTTTTTTTTTGGTGTTTGACTTTTAAAAAGTCAAATTGTCTCGAAAGTCCTTTGACTAATCATCTTAACATAATAGCTTTTGCATTTGCAATGATTTTCTTTTCAATGCAGGCAATTTTTTTTTTCTTTTTGCCATTTTTGTTTTCGCAGAGATATTCCTCTTGATGCAATTGTTTTCTTTACACTTTTTTTTTTTTTGGCATTGGCCTTGCTTTTACTAGGCACACTGCTTTTTCATGCCCCTTAATTTTCACTTGACTTTTGCTCCTTTGAACTTTTTGAGCTCTTAGTTATCTCAAGATGCTTTTCAGATTCTCATGTAAGCATAACTTGCCTTGGCAAATCATATGCCTTGCCCCAAATGTGGGGAGATAATCACCACTCGGGTTTTAGAAATGAATAGTTAGGCTCAATATGGTTTAAGCAAAGGGTATCGGTGTTTGGGTAGAGAAAAGAATGCTCTTCTTCACCTTGGGATGCTTCAAGCTTCCATAAGAATTCACCTGAAGTTACCACAAAAAGATTTATGCAAGTGAGAGCAAAGAAACCTTTCTCATCTTTCCTCTCCAAATAATATCAACCCAAACCTCCATAATTGCCCCATCGTGGGGTGGTTCTTGACAGGGGTATTTTGTAGAAAATTCTTCACATTAAAAGGCTCAAATGGGCTAACTATTGTCACATGTAGTGTGTATGATAGAGGAAAGAAATGCCTCTTATCATCTTGATCTATGTACCGCTTGCGAATGAATTCATTGACCCTAAACAACACGGGTTTTCTTTTTCACTCGAATCTCAGAGTGCTTAAAGGACATGTTTGGAAATGGGTTGCCTTTCCTCATCCTAAGTGTTTCTCGCTTGGCATAAGCAACATCGCCTTTCATTTTTGTTGAGATCATCTGAGTGGATTAATCTCCATAGAGAACTTTGATTCCAAATGAGTGATCCATCGAGTGGATGGACAATTTAAAGGTAAAAAAGATTTTTGCAAACTTTGTGGAAAACTTGTTTCTTCATTTTCCATTTTTTTGTGCTTGTTTCTAGAAAAACACTAAATGTTCTTTCTTGCAATGAAAATTCTCCATTTATTTTCCAATTGATTTTGAGAAGAAGGGTACTTACCTCGTGCCTTAGTAGTCGGCGACCCTACAAAGAACAAAAGGGAATGTGTTAGTATATGAATCTTCGGGGATCGTAAAGCGGAGACGATACAACATTACCCTTGGTCGGTTTCACCATTTGGCGGCAAACAAAGCAAGCATGAACCTATTGTTTTAAGACTTGAAGAGATTCTCAAGTCTTTGGTCTCATTAGTTCAAGCATTTTCCTCATTTTGCAAAAGTAAGAGATGCAAAAAGGATTTTTTTATTTTTTTTATTTTTTTACATGGCAACCTTGTTGCCGTTCCTGGGGATCGAACCCCGTACCTCTCGGACCCGTTCATTCATTCCCCATACCACTAGGCCGAAGCGCCGGTAGTGTCCATGGGGCACTTCCTTTTTATTTAATTGAACTGGCTCTTGAACTCCACCAAGTTAGGTGAATTTGACATGTGTTACCTCCATATGCTTGCTTGGTCCATATAGATTATGCTTCAAGTCAATTTTCTCAAGTTTGTTCCTTGAATACCGATGCTTCCTGTCAAACAAGGGAACTACGTCAAAAATGAAGTTTAGATGAGGCATTTTGGAAACGATACCGAATTACCCTTCTCCTACATCTAACTTTCAATGTCTTGTGTTTCCTCTTCACGTGCCTTTGCTCCTCAGGTGTTAACATTTCCTTGAAGATATTGTTATCAAAGATGTTATCGAATTCACTCAGAATGGACGTCAAAGATGAAAGGAGAGGGGTACTCATTGTTTCTACATGTGAGGACATTGCTCCTTGGATGTTTTACTCCATTTATTCCATCAAAATGGATGGTTGGGCTTTAGCATGCCTTCTTGGTATAAGGTGTTGCTCAAGTGGTCAATGTGCACCTTTTCCTACAAGAGATGGGGCATGTTACTTATATTCCAAAATTGAATTGGACTAATTTAGGGACGATACTCCCCTTTTTGTGCTGAATCAATTGACTTTGTTTCATCTTGCTTCACGGGTGAGAGTTACTCTACTTTGAGTGACTTGCCCCGTTTATCAACTGCAAGGAAAAAGAGATGTAATATGTTATTTTCATATTCGATATGATTCATTTTAGGAACGGTATACTCCCTTTTACGGCATATATGATGACTTTGTTCCATCCCGTTTTCTTGGCTATGGAGAGGGATTTGCTCTTGTGATTGACAGCAATTCACTTGGCAAATGTTTATTCCATTTGAATCTTTCCCTTTTTAGAAGTCGGATGACTTAGGCATTGCGTGCCCCGATCCATTTGTTGCCAACTGCCCCAATTAAAATTCCCCCTTTTAGGCTAGGTGATTTTTCGCCATTTTTGCTGCATCAATGCATTTCCCACTTCACAATCTGTAAGCATGGGTGGCTATGTCAGTTTATGAATGAGTTGTTTTGACTTTTGGAACGAACACACCCTTTTCTTTTAGAGATCGTGTGATTCTGGACCAGGTTGTCCTCCCCATGTAATCTTGTTGCTTGCCAGTAATTTGCCTCACTAAAATCTGCACAAAGTACAAGGACAAGTCATTCCTAAAATAAATCGAAGTTAACTTGAAACGATTACCACCTTTAATTTGAAGGCAACATTTGATGACCGATTCTCGTTTTTGTACATCTACATCTTGAAGTGTTGCCTTGCAGACCACCAATAATTATCTCCATATAGAATTGGATGCCAAGAAACCATTGGAAGTGTAGGGATTGCAGTTGCTTCTTGTTTGCAACCAATGAAGGAGTTTGATGCCAAAGAATATCTACAGATTTCTTCTTCCACGAAGAATGTCAAATTAACATGAGGTCATCCAGGATGTGGAACTTCGTTAGGTCATTACATTTGTGAACTTCAAGGCTTTAACAGCTCTTTTCACACTTAATCACAATGTTTGAATGCCACTTTCGAAGCAATAAAGATTGTTGTTAAGCCAGTAGATTTGTGATCTTCGAGGCTTTAACGGTTCATTTCACACTTAATCGCAATGTTTGAATTCATATGTTGCGAAAATATTCCTGTAGTTCATGGCTCAAACAAATATGCCTGTAAATGAGCTTGAATTGGTGCATCTCATGACTTGCTCTATTAGGAAAAGGCCCGCGCTTTTGTCCTTCCAAAGAAAGTAAATGTCAATCTTGAACAAAACCGTCATTTTGCCTGTTTAACAAAAAATGGATGACTGAGTTAGTTGTTGCTCAAGAAATCTCTATTGGAACGATTACAACCTTACCCCCTTAAAGCATCGTTCTGCGGATCATCCTGCAAAAGCAATTAAGTAAAGAGATAAATTATTACGCAAGTTATTCTTGAAACTTATTTTCAAACATTTTGAAGCTAAGGCATACTCAGCCTAGAGGATCCAATTGAAACACTTGAAGTGTTTTAAAGAATATGATTTTTATGAACTCTAACTTCATTATTCAAAAATGTGAGTTGTATGATTTACAAAAGCATTCAATTGGGTCTACAATCAAAACCCAAAATGCAAAACATGGTTCCTAATAGGAATAATGACAAGGATAAAGTACAAGAAGCTCTTTTATAAAGGAGCGTAATAAGCACAATTCTCATCCTAGCTTTAGAGTCCACTTTTGGCATGGTCAAGCAAGAGGAGTTCAAGGAATGGTTGTCACGCATGGCCTGCGAAAGGAAGATAATGTCAGTACATGAATGAAAATTGATCTTTCAATAAAGCCGCCTCTTACAATGAAATCAAGGCGACGATACCTTCTCCGTAGTATCCACTTACGAGAATTTGGTATTTAGTCAAGATTTTATTAGTAAGAGGAGATTTCATTAAAAGATCGATCCGCGGCTATCAATTGAATGCCCACTTTGTTCCAAAAGTTTCATACACAAATGGGGCATTGATTTTGAAAGATTAATTTGCGATTTCACTCAAGCAAATGTGAGGTGATTTTTATTTTGAGAAATCAATACACAAAATGTGATTTGAATTTCAAAATGCTACCAAGAATTTTCTTGAAAATTTGATTTTAATTCTATGCCCCAAAATGTAATCTTGACTTGGAAGAATTTCTATACAAAATGTGACTTTGAGTTTGTAATTGAAAATTTAAACAAAAACATATGTTCTAATCTAGGCCAGATCAGATGCATTTCAAATGTTTGTTTATCAAGAGTGAGTGGCAAGCCTATATTTTCAAGGGCATTCCATTGATTTCCGTGAATCTCAAAAAATGAAAATTTCAATCCGAAGTGAGTAAGTAGATGGAGAAATCGTACTTACAGTGGGTGAAGAGACATTTTTTTTTTTCAATCACATAGACATGCGGATGTAAACTTGTGAGGTTTGACGCATAAAGGTGGAATTCTAAAGGCTTAAGGTCCCCATTTTGATTAGATCAAAAGAGTTTTCCCCACTCCGCACTTGCGTCGGACAGTTCTCTTTATCATTAATCATAATGAGCGGGACCAAAAGTGGATAACCATGGGTCATTCCCGCACGGGTTCCATCTTTTGGCACCTCCTATGGGCTTCCTAGTGCGATCGGGGTTTTAGATCGCGGGTTGTGTGTGTAAATGTGTAGTGCAAGCATGAAGGCACGCACACCAATTGATATCCAAACAACACTTCAATTTCATCCATATAGACATACATTCCTACACCTCTCTGCAAAAGAAATGGGTCAACAGACACTCCACCCCTTATTACTCCAAACCTACAAAAACATTTAACACATTGTTAGCGGACTAACCTTATTTTCCACGCGACTTTGACACGCGCTATCAAATGAAGACCATGTTAGTGAACAACTAATCAAGTTATTACGGCCTAAGTCCTCTAAGGTTTGCAACCAAGTCCCCAGTGGAGTCGCCAAGCTGTCACGACCTCTTTTTTCCGTTCGGGGGAAAAGAAAGAATGGTTTAAGGGTATTTGCCTAAAGAGGCGGACCAATGGCCCTAAATTAGGCGCGGGCTCTCCCAAGCCCATACCTCGCGCGACGTTGGATTTTGTTTTTAGTTCTTAACAACCTAAATATTTCTAGGAGTCGCCACTAGCCTATTGGGGTCGGCTAGAAACCAATCGAGGCACGGGAGTGTTGTCTCGATTCTTACGCAACCAGAGATTTCTAGGAACGGGGACTTGTTTACGCTAATGTTTCTATTAGCGCCCTTGCGGTACCACTAACTTGAAAGGTTATTCATCTAAATGGCCACACAATCTTGATTACCAATTATAATCCTTACAAAACCTCTAAGCGTCCATGCAAATGTTTTTGTAGGTTTTTTTTTTAATGTCTAGACTAATCCTAACATAATTTAGAAGAGAAATTTACACTCAAATTAATGAAAAGCGGTGCATAAGTAAACATCCAAGAAATTGAAATAACTTGAAAATAAATGCGGAAAATGAAAACCCGATACAAGTCGGGCAAATAATATTACATGGCCTTGTTATCACACCCCGGGACAGGACCCCGTGAGCAAAATGAGAATTTAAATTTGCATGAAATTACCTTAGATGCATGAAATTACTCTAAATAATTTTAATCTAAGCAAAATAGATTATTTACAAAAATGGTTATAAAATACCAAAATATCATTTAATTAGGAAAATGACTTTATAAAATTAGGAAAATCTCCTAGATGTCATTTTTGGCTTAATTTGATAACATCCAACATTTTTTGATATTTTTGAAATTTTCATATTTTTTTTTTTTATTATTATTTTTTTAAAAAATATTAATAATAATTCCTTAAACCGATCTATGCTAACATGGAGTAACACAGCACATGAATGTCACAATAACCGAGCTCAAATCGACCGTTTCAAGATCGAAACTTGGTTTGCGCATTTCATCGAACACTTGGCGTGCATTAAATCACCCAAAAACAGCTTCGCGGGCCATGTTTGCGGCCTTCAATCTTCACCCATGAGCAATATTATGTGGAAATAAAGCATCAAGATTATACTACCACATGCAAGGAGCAAGATTAGATAGAAATCATAGCTTAAAACACAAAATAACTAAGCTAAAATCATCCTCAAATATGCGGGTTTGATCTGATTTCACAAATCTGGGTTTGAACCCTAGTCAAACAAACAGGTTGCAAGCCCATGTTCAAGCCCCGACACTTATCACATGAAAGATCTACGGGAAACACTACTTAATCCGAGTGAAAGTAGGTAACATGAGCTTTCAAATGCAACAAAAATCATAGAGAATGGCCCACCGAAAGACATCAAAACGACCTCTCCAAGAAGCACACTTGCAAAGTTCTTGAAGAATTTCAAACACTTACAAAAATTTCAGCCTCAGAAATCAGTTTTCCGGGCTAGTTTTCCTCTTGATTTTCATGATCAAAACGTACTCAAACTCGAAAGAAAATATATCTAGGATGCTTACCTTGCTTCTGAGTTTCCCTTTCAAGTGGTTCTTCGCTCAAGAAACCAATAAATTATCCTCGGGGGCCCGTGGAAGTTGGCTTCTTCAACTGGAAAACAAGATCTGCAAAGAAAGAACTGATAACGAAGGTTTTCATTAACCTCCAAAATTAGACTCCATGACCTTTTTTGTTGGAAAAATAAACACCAAACAAAGATATATGTATTCTACTTTGGTTTTGAACTCATGGTTTTCCTCATTTGTCTCTCAACTTTCTCAAAAACACTCGCTTTCTCTCACTCGTGACCAACCGGGCTCAACACTTAGAAAAATTCAGACTTTCTTTGGCCCGCCAGGAGGGTAGTTTTTCGGGGGGCTTTAGGAGGCCTTCCGATCTCCATTTGGGACGTGCGACCTATGGTTGGAAATATCTTTGAGTGAAGTTTAACTCTCTAGTTGAAGGTTTTGGCTAATTGTTGCCTCAGGTGTGTGAAAATCTCACTTTTCTCTCTCTAGGTCGGTCTGGAATTTCTGGGTTTGCTTTTCTGGAGTCGCGTCTGAAGGCTTCTTTGGGGGACGACCGTGTGCTCTCTCTTCTCCTTCTCGTCTTCTCTCTCTCATCCCTCAAAAGAGCATGCTTCCTTGATCTTATCCCCTGAATTAGAGGAGTTTTGGTCGGTCTTTTGTCCACCTACCAAGCCTGTCAACAGGGTTACTTCAACAACTTTCTGACTTAGCCAGATTTTCAATTTCTGCAGATGTTGAGTGTCCGGGTTTGGTGCGATTTTCCCGTGCCTTCAGAAGCTTATCTCTGACCAATGTTCGTCCACTTGCAGTATCAATAATGGCCTTCCATCACGTGCAGAGATCGGGCTGGTTGGGCAGCTGAGGAGGATATGGTGGGGCCACCAAGTTGCTTACTCAGCAACTCCGAAAATAGACCAACTTGTGGACTGAGGTTTGTCAGCTGGTTTAGGTGCTTTAATCCATCAATTTGGCTGCGATTTTTGATCAATTAGCAAGCTCATGCATAGTAGTTTAAGATCTTGGCCATTTTTCACAATTATACTCACTCAATTTTGCAAGAAAGTCCCTCAAAGTTGGTCATTTTCTTATCCAAAATACCCATTTCAATACAAACTTGGTCTTTTTGGCCCGATTTAATTGATTCGAGTTGGCCCAAGTTCAATTTCAACTTAATTGGTTACCAAGATGATGATTTAAGGGTTCGGACAAAATTTTGCAAAATTTGCGAATTGGTCCCTCAACTTTTGGAAATTGCATTTTGGCCCCAATTTGCCATTTTAATTCCAATCTGACCTCCCGGGCTTGGCTAGTCACATTTAGATCATTGGCCCCAACTTTTTTTTTTTTTTTATCCTTTTTATATATTTAATTTAATTTTTTTTTAAGGAAAACCATATTCCATTTAAAACACTATATTAACTGCCTAGATAATCTATATGCAAGAATTTAATTTGAAATATTTTTGTGGAAAAACAAGTTCCCATTTTTTTGGAAATGATTTTTGGGCAGAAATTTAAGTGTCAACAATGAGATTTCACTGTTTCATTTTTTTAGACAAATTATCAATTGATTGCGTGCTTTCAATTTGATCGTGGTTTCCCTTTAGCCTAGCTAGGAATGACATTTTTCTTATTTCTTAGCCTTAGATCACTACGTTTCTTTGCAATTTATTTAATACTTTCTTGATTGCTGGTTGTTACTTTCATCATTACATACCCGCATGATCAACTCAAATATTAGTGAATATGTTTAAAATCAATATGGACTACCTAACAAAAATCTTTATGAAATAAACAAGATTAGGTACCGAAATGACACTACTTGATTAATTAGTGTAATCAAGTCTCCGGCTCGAGATTTTCTAGTTGCATAGAAAGTGAGGTATACTTATGTGCCTTACTTGGTTTTTTAGCTAATCCCAATAGACTAATGGCAACTCCTCATAGAAAATCCTTATATTGTCAATTTGAATTCCCAACGTCACACGAGGTATGGGCTTGGGAGAGCCCGCGTGTAAAATGAGGGCGGTATACTTGCTTTTTATGCATTACCCTTAAACCTATGTCTTTTTCCCTCTAGATGGAAAAGGTAAATCTCGACAGGGGTGAGATGAGGTAATTCAAGGAAATGATACTAACATTTCAATCTCAATCTATCTATCCATAGATATAAAAGTGTGTAAAACTCGCATGATGATGACTCGCGTGGCACGCTCTTGTGTGAGCTCCATGCACTGATTTGCTTTTGATGTCGGTTAACAAACCTATAATGTTAGCATATGTCTAATTCTAGCAAATGTCTGAATTTTGCATATCTAATTCTTATGAGAATTTTTATGATAAATTATTACTGATTTAGAAGATAAATGTTGAAATAAGTTATTTAGGTCAGTTATCAAGTCAGTAGACCAATTCAAACCTAAACTTTCTGATATTACCAATTGAGTTACTTGACACTAGAATTTCACCAATAAAAATTAATCCACACATTAGCGACTATGACATAGATATGTTATGCCCAACCCATTTAAACTTCAAAATCAATAATCCCCTGAGTTTCAACCAACGAAATAGACTTCGTGTTGGAACCAAAAGAATGACAATAAACTTTGGAAACTTGAAATAAGAACACTAGAAATTTGAGGGAGAAATTTTATTGAGAATGCTTTCTCTTGTTTGTGTCTTCGTGGACTGTGGCTTGTGGCTTGATTTACACCTCACGACTTCATCCCTTTATATAGGAATTGAAGTTTACAAACGCCATTGATTACATAACAACCCACAAATGTTAATGATGGGAATTTAATGACTAAACCAAAACAGCCTCATACATGTAATCATAAACACAATCAAAACGCACAATAAAGTAACAGAAGTCTTCAATAACTTCCATTCTTCAAATCCATGTAGCCTACCATGAAGTTTTTATGGCTCCTTCAATGCTTGCGGGTTTCTCATCCAGTAATCATCATCCGATAATCAATTTTATTTTATTTCAACACTTCGAGCACTCTTCCCCCAGAGATAAGGAGGTCATCCATCATACGCACAGAGGCTGGACAAAGCGGACGGAGGAGTCTAATTTCGTCTTCTGTTTTCTTATTCTTATCTCACAATTTGTGTGGACCAAGTTTTGTAATTGGTATATTTCCAATTCTATAGTTCCTACTGTTGTCATTTCTACCATCGGTATTCTTCACATGTGGATTATTTTGATTATCAAACCTTTCACCTGAACAGCATTTAAAAATAAAAATCAATTGTTCAAAAAGTCATTCCGTGGTGAAAGTTATACTACTTGATTGGACGAACTTTGTAATAAATGTTTTAAAGTAATTGTTTATGTATACCTTGATTCTATTATGAAAGATCAA
Organism: Eucalyptus sp. ANBG9806169; assembly: GCA_014182395.1. Taxonomy (NCBI): domain Eukaryota; kingdom Viridiplantae; phylum Streptophyta; class Magnoliopsida; order Myrtales; family Myrtaceae; genus Eucalyptus; species Eucalyptus sp. ANBG9806169. Next base: position 50,094,298 of record CM024575.1, on the reverse strand, counting down.
TATGTAACATGAATGATGAAAGATTTATGGTAGGTTTAATTCCATCTATTTCACAATTAATATCAACAAATTCTGATAACTGTAATGATTCCAATTACTTTATAGTTCACAAGAGTAAATTCTACATTTGGTATAATTCTTATCACAGAAATTTTGTATATGTTTTTTCTATGAATAATTGTTCATCTCTCAGTCCATGATGAAAGCTATATCACATGATCGCTATTTTGGTAATAAACGTTGAAGATAATTGTTTATATAGATTATGTTTTGACATACCTGGAGGCTGGATGTTTAAGCTGATTCGAAAAGATTTCTGCATCTAAATTTTAAAACAAAAGGCTAAAAAAAAAATAAAAAAAAATAAAACTAATTTTAAAAACTTAGATTCCAAGATTGAGCATATATGCGGATTCAATTTTGAAGTATCTATAGGCTGAAATTTTAAATTGATTGAATCATTCTATAAATAGATCTTTGTTAATAAGGCAGGGAAACATAATGCATAGTAATTGTTCAAATACTTTGAGGAAATACATTCAGTATCACATTGGCCCTACTACAACCACAACTATAATGAAGACATACACTCTCAAATCAAATTCATCAATCACTAGTCTTGTTCAGTGTAATCGACTCCATCCCAAATGTAGTCGGCACGAAAAATGCTTGGTCCATAAGTGGATTTAACCATTTGGAATAGCAGGGGAAGTTGTAGTCGTGCGAATAAAGCCACGGGGAGAGAGGCCAGCAAAGTAATGGGAATGAGAACCCACTCCAATCTGTTATCCAGCACCATTGTGAGAGTTGCGGTGAAGGCCATCAGCATGAAAGCCAAGGAGAGGAAGAGAAAACAAAGGCCCCAAATGATCTTCTTAGGCAACGATTCAAGAAAATCTTGCGCCTCATATCGCGAAGTTAAGATGGCTAGGAATATCAAGATGGCTGTCATGGAGGAGACCAAACCTAATGCATCCGAAATTGCGAAAACTAGGAGAGAGTCCCGTCCTAACAACAAGGGTACTCTAGTATTGTTGTCATTGCCTCCAGGCACAGTGAATGCAGCAGCGAACAATACTGTGGCAATTAGAGTTGAGACAAGCATACATGAATTTGTTGTGTCCTTCACCCACTTCTCTCCTTTCTCCAGGAACTCTTTGTGGCTCTCCTTGAATGTATTCCAAACGTTGCCTTGAAACGGGTATCTCTTATGTGAGGGGTAGTGTAGCTTTCCACAGCCTATGCATAAAACTCATAATTAGGAGTTTCAATAAGTGGATAAAGTATTGAAGATTTTTTAAAAAACAAACGAGGGAACATCTCAAGGAGATCAAAGAAATTTCATTGCTGGGACGTGACCATCCCCATTATGACCCTAAAGAAGAAGACAACATGGAGGAGAATACCTCTTCCGTGATGTCTGTTCCAACGCAACTACTGAAGAGGCTCCATTGTGCTATCATTAATGGAATGGTGATTCAGATGATTCCAATGTCAAATTTGACATCTCGAAAGACTTCATCTATGGGCTAGAGACATGTTGACAGGAAAAAGCGCAACGTTTGTCCACTTGAGATGTTTTGATCACCCATGGTACTTGTTTCATATTCATAGTGGGAAAATTAATCAATATGTCATAAACTTACTATATAGATGCCAATTCAATTCTAAACTTTTTAATTTTGTTAATTTAATCCTAAATCTTTGTACGAAATTTCAATATAGTCATTTCAGTTAATTACATTGAAAACTGCTAACATGGCGGTCCGATTGTCTCCGACTATTCTCCGTAACAGATTGCCACGTCAATAATTTTAGACATAAATTAGTCACAAAGACTACGTTGAAATTTTGTGTAAATGTTTAAGACTAAATTGATGAAATTGAAAAAATTGAAAAACTTAAGATGACATCCGTTAACTAGGATTAAGATTGTTCGAACAATTTTCCTTATTCATATTTCTCCTGTTTCTTTTCTTTAGTTGAATTATACGTATTTTGCATTCTTAAAAAATCTGTGCAAATACGCTCTTATTTCTTTGATTGATTGATGTGATTGATTTGAGAGTTGTCATGGTCTCCGTCACCCCGATTCATTCACTAGAACTAAACCGATCATTCTTTTTTTTTGTCCCTTATCATTTTCTCATTAATTCGTAGCGCACATATACGTTTCGTTTATAAAGAAAATTTCATTTTCGAGCATCCAACGGATGGTAGTCAAGTGCATTGCCAGTGGGAGTTATGTCTTCATATTGCATAACTGATTATTCAAAAGTAAATTAAATAATATACTATATGAAAGGATAGCTACCTAATAGGAAAAGACGCAACTCAACCTCTCAAGGTTGGCACAACTGGCTAGAAAGCAGGGGATTTTCAATTTGGAAACTGAAATTTAGCATTTCATATCCAATCAATTATATACACATGCCAAATGTTTGGATTTAACTAATTTGAGAGGTTAGTTATAAAGGTGTTCCATGGGTCTGCAGCGGCGGCCCTGATGATACCTATGCGAGGGCCAATTGAGCCTTCTCAAGTAGTAGCGAGTTACGTTGCTGCCATCATTGAGTGAGGGCGGCCAAAGCTCGCTGGACTGCCAGCGAGGGTTGTTGCACTCAAAGCGACTCCGTGAGGGTTCCTAAACCTTGCGAGTGACAAATGGGGCGACCCCTTGTTCCTCTTCAATGATCACTCTCTCTCTCTATTTTTTGACTTTTTTTTTTTAAACTCTAGTCATTTTTATTTTTAGTTTTTGTGATGTGGCACTTATTTGTACCATATCAGTTCCACTTGTGCAAACAATAAAATGAAATTAATAAAAAAATGTCAATATATTTTCCATCCATCAAAAATAGATGGAACAAACGAAGGGACTAACATAAAGAGCAAAGACAAGTTTTAAGACTTATTAATCATGAATTCAAATTTTTAGGATTCAATCGCAAAATTGACTCAAATTTTAGGATTCTTGTTGTACATAATAGTACCGAGTTCTTTTTTTTTCTTTTTTTTTTTTTTTTTTTCACGATAGAGAATAGAAAGTTGAAATGCAATAAAGCTAAATAAATAGTAAAAGCTTCATGATATCATTTTTTTTAGACAATGGTTTGCATGAGTAAAACTTTAGTTGATTGCTAAATGAACTAATGGTAAGTGTTCTTGAATTAATAGCTATTCAAATGAAAATAGTGGCCATAAGTGAACTTAGCTAAACTTTGGATATATATATATATATATATATATATATATATATATATATATATTATAAATGGGTTATACATTAAATGATATGCATAATAATCCCCTAATTGCATCACGGCAGACACCTATATAAAGAGTCGGTCGAATTTAAGAAAGATTCACGAGGATTAGATTAAAGTGGCGGATCATAGTTATATTGGTAAATTAAAATGCAATTTAATTATGGTTAGTCTCAATCAGTTTTCAATGTCCCAATTTCCCTTATCAAGTCTTCCTTATTTTCTGTCAATTGGTGATGTAGTGTAGTTTCTCAACTTACCTTATTAATTTGGTTTACATGGCAAAGGAGTTTCTTTCTTCTCATTGTGGTCTTGGATTCAAGTCATAGTGGAAGCATTTCAAGAGTAAAATCCTGAATGCACCAGACTGATGTAGGGTAGTTCACCCTTAAAATAACCCAAGAAGGTAGACTTTGTGGTGTGCAAAAGCTTGGCTGAATATCGCTCAACCGCTTTAAAAAAAAAAAGGTTCAATGTATATTCAAGATTATCTAATAAAAGTTCTAGCTATCATATTTTTAAAAAAATGTCAAGAAGATATAATATTTATCATTAAGCGCAGCTTTAAATTATATGAAAAGAAAGATAATTACCTTGTACCACTGGACTTCTCTTTGTATTTGAAAAGCTACTCCGGAGATATCCAAATTAGGTTGGTAATTTGCTGCTGCGAGCAACATAGCCCTCGAATCGCGGCATGTGGGCGCTGGAACTAATGACGACTTATTAGTTGAGCTGACCTTCAAAAACAGTCTGAGAGTACTTTCTTTGTGACAACGCACTGCAGAGATTAGGCTCTTACCCCAAATCAACTTCCCATATGGGAAAAACTGAATATATAGCTTCATGATTTCACTGATTCTGAAGGTTGTAGCTTGATAAAAGAAGTGTTAGGGAAATCCCTTATGATGTTTTGAAGATGACAAAATAAATCAAAAGCTACTAACGTGTTTGATGGTTGAGTAATAGACTATGCAGATGATAGAACATGTAAAATATATTATCGAAGTCTATACTTGGAAAAACCAAAAGACGGACTCTATGCTAAAGCTGAACTTATTCAGACTGTGTCCATACCTTAAAGCTAAATCTGTTCAGAAGCAGAATATGTTCAGACTCAGATTGTGAAGTCTATTGCACTCAGACTCAGATTGTAAAGTCTATTGCTCTCAGACTTTACGTCCAAAACAAGACAGATCATAACACAATCCCAATTGTATAACGGCTAGTGATTTAGTTTGGATTCTACATCAAGATTGATTTGATTGACTCAATCTAATTTATTGACAATTAGATCTTGAAGACAAGAAATTTCTATACGAAGAAGCTCTACTTATGGAAACCAAGATTTTGTTTGTATGGGCGATCAGAATCAATTTGGAATTCTATTTCTATCACTCAATAGCTACCAAATCTTCTAGATACAGATCTGTCCAATGGCTAGATTGGAAGACGATCCTCAAGATATTGTCCAACGGCTAGTTTGGAAGTGGAGGAGTATTTAGGGAGATAAAGGACCAATGAGCAAGTAAGAGACGGAGCATAAAATTTATAATTCCAAAGTTTGAGCCAACTTCGATCATACACTTGTCTCTATGAGCTTAAACGTTGGTGATCGTGAGAAAAATACTAAAAGAGTGACTTAGTGAGATAGTGTGATTTACTACTAAGTGTTTGCACTCAAAGTTATAATCTCTTGTTGATTGCATAGTGGAATCTAGCTAGAAGGCTGTTAGCATGAGAGAGTGGACGTAGGCTTGATCTAAGCCGAACCACTATAAACCTTGTATTCTTATTCTCTTCCATGAACTTCTTTATTTTGTTCGTAGTTCTATTTAACTGCTAAAGTCTGAACTCGCTCAAAGTCTGTTATTCTTTAGACTCAGTTTCAAAAGTTTATTGTTATTTAGACTCAGGTTAAAAGTAAAGGTTTTCACTGCATTTTGCAGAATATGTTTTTACACCTATTCACCACCCTCTAGGTGTCCTTACTAGCACTTTCAATTGGTATCAGAGCCAAGTGCTCGGTTTATAAAAGTATTTTTACTTTTGAGCTAAAGATCTTCTATGGCTAGTATCTTAGCACCAGGACTTATGGAAGGGCAAAGCAACACTAGGCCATCATATTTTGATAGAAAGGAATACAACATGTGGAAGAAAAAAAATGAAAGCATTCCTAAGATCCAGAGATCCCTTGTGGCATCCAAAAATTTAGACGATCCTCGGATAGGTGACGGTCATGATCAATCGATGGAAGTATCGTCAGATTGTGGCATTGATATCATTTACGGGCATTAATTCGTATTTGTTTATTGGATTGATATGATATGTTTAGCAATGGACCGATCAACCGTGCAACAAGAGAAAAACTTTGGACTATGATTGAATAATATTTTTCTAGAACCGAAGGGATGGAATTCGGTCTTGCGTGAGGAACATGCATGCTAAAATTTAAAGATAAAAAATTTTTGAGGAGTTGGGCTGAGCTTGAGGATCATGTACACCTCTTCATTGTGCGATTTGACAAGTAAGGAAAAGAAATATTGTCGCTTGATCGAATTCTTTTTCCATGCAAGAACTTTGATTATGCATTTGTACATGAAGCAATTGGATTATGAGAATGTAAATTTATTTCTTTGGAAAAATAAATAAAATGCTTCATAATGGTGCAAAGATTATGGGTTTATATTATAAAGTTTATGGGCCTTTTTATTTGGACTTTCTTTTGGCCCCAAAACTTTTGGGCCTAAGTAGCCCATGAGGGCCCTAAAGTCGTCGACTGAAAGAGGGGGAGGAGAAGAGAACCGGACAAGGGGGAGGGAGATGCCATCTTACACTTGTTCATGCTCACCTCAACCATCTTGCACTTGTCCTTTCCATGAAAACACTTGTCACCTGCATGCAAAAATTAGCAAATTAATTAATCAAAAGAAAGCAAAAGCTTTCGGCAAGGGAGAGTGAGGCCGAGAGAGTGAGCAGGCGAGCAAGTGAGAGAGAGAGAGAGAGAGAGAGAGTGAGAGAGAGAGGGTGAGCAGTGAGCGGTCCGAGCGTGTGAGGGCAGAGAAGGAAGGCCACCCTCCGCCCGTGCCGTGTCTGAGCTGCCGCCGTCGACGCCGCCAATCCCCGTCGCCGATTGAGCCAAGCCGAGATCCCCGAACCCCTGTTTTTGGCTAGCAACCGAATAGGAAGACTTAAGGCAAGTAGAAGTTCTTTAATCTATGTTTTGCTTGCTGTTATTATCTAGTGAGGAGTTGGTAGATGTGAGAAAATATGGAATTGAGAGCTGCATGTTGATTTTTGACATATAAGATGAAGCTAGATCTAGAAGCTAAGTAAAAACAGGGCATGTATTGTGGATTTCGAATTTTGAATTGGAACAAGAATTTAAAGATCTAACTATGGTGGATTTTTGGAAGTGAAGAGGGTGTGTTATAGTGTAATACACTTGTAAACACTTGATTGTGGGTGTTGGATGCCGAGATTCAAGGAGTAGGAATAATTCTCTTTAGGTTAGCAGACTGTTTTTGCAAAGGACAGTATGACCATCGGTGATTTCTTGATTTTTCTGTAATTTTCTAGCCAAAATTTGACTTCAAATCCTTAATGAAAGTTGGAGAGCACATCTGTTGGAATAACATATCAAAAATTTAGGATAAATGGACAAGGTTTGATCGATGAAATGATTTTTCTATGAAAATGCTAAATCTGGAAATTTTACAGAATGTTAGCAAGGAATACCGAAATTTTTACTCTTGATAATTAAGGAATTTGACTTATTTTTCTGCATGAAACTTTTTCCTTTAGGTCTCATTGATAACATGTAAAAATTTCATAATTTTTTGAGTTCATTTAGTATTTATTTCGAATGTTTTACCAGAACTGTGCATTGTAAAATCGAGCTGTTCTATTTTCGAATTTCCACAAAGTGTCCCAATGGTGAATATGTTTTGAATGGTTATGTGATATGATGGTACTGGTTGTGGATATTTGTGCAATATTAAGATTAGATAGAGAGTCCATGAGACATTGTTTTTGGCATTTGAAAGTATTTTCGTAAATTTAAAATGTTAAATTGTTACCGTTGAACCCTCAGGTCAACGATGCCCCGGGAGTCGAGAGGCCCAAAAGATCGAAAGAGTCGATGCCTTGTGGATGCTCGGTGGCCCTAGTGGCTGAATGCCGGAGGTTTTTCCCTGGGAGTTTCGGGATGCCCGGTTGTATGCTAGTCAGTACGTAAATCCGGAGGGCCGAGTAACCATTCTCATGGTGAGCCTCGGAGGTTTCCTCGTGATGCTAGGTGGGGTACGAGATGCCTGGAGGCGTGATATGCTCCGGATGCTCGGTGGCCCTTATGGCTGAATGCCGGAGGCTTTCGCGATGCCAGGGTGGATGCGAATGCCCGGAAGGACACAAACATTGGTCCTCTGGGGGATGAAATCTTTTGAATGATAAATGGATGATTCTACTAAGTGTGTGTGTGGTCTGGTTATAGGAACTAAATTGTATGGCATGGAATGGGACGTGTCATCTCAGTTTGGCCCTATGATCGGGACTTGTGTAACTGGTTATGTTGCATTATGATTCTTTTAAATTGCATTTGCCATTATATTAAAGAATTCCATGATTTTAATGCATATTTATTCCTTGATTTCTTGTTTTTTTTATATCTTGTATGAATCTAGATACTGATAGTCATGCTTGACATATTTTGATGAATCTTTTACTGCTGAGTGGTTGTACTCACCCCGTTTGAGGACTAAAATTTCAGATTAAAAGATGCCTCTGTTGCCTGTCACTCGCGGTACTTTTTACGTTGTCCTAGTCGATGTGGAGTGCATGTGTTCAGAGCACACTCATGTTGAGATTCGAGGATTGGTTTTCATCCGAGTACGAGTATTAGTCTTGTATGACGTTGGTTTACCTGATGGCCCCGTAGTCCAGGAGTTTCTGTCGGTGCACATCCGACGTGATGGGGTCATGTTGGGGATGCTGCCGCTGCCGCCAGCCGATGGACCAGGCTAGGTGTGATCGTGTGTGATGGGTAGGAGATGAAACTTTTTGGACTGTCGGCACTGTCTGATAGACTTTTGTATAGGGCTGAATGGAAAGGAAAGCCAGAGGGAGGTCGGGTTATCTTATGTTATGAAGCCGGGTTTAGAAAATCACGGCAAATTTTGTTGTACCGACCGATGTTATCTATCAGACTTATGTAAATAAAAGTGTCCAGCCTAACTTATAAAATTGTCTAGTAAGTGTGCATCATTTCAAATTTTGGAATAGGGAGATGTGGTGTCGCTTCCGCTACACATTTATAAACTGCGCAGGGACCGATTTAAAAGGTATAAACCCCTAAGACTTATGGACCTATTATAATTCTATGGTATCAGAATGATTTATTTTATTAGGACAAGTAAAAGGCAAGTAGACTGTGGCGACCCTAACGGATCGGGGGCCGTTCAGGGGTGCCACATCCCTTGCAATGGGATGTTGTGGAAAAAGGAATCAATCCCACCGCTGCATCTACATCAAAATCCCTTGCTCCTATGTCTCGAACGGAGTTGTCCAAAAGAGAAGCACTTGATGCAAAAGCCATTTATTCTTTATATTGTGCATTGTCTCTTGTTGAGTATAATAGAATCTCTTCATGTGAAACGGCTAAAGAAGTTTGGGATAGACTCCATGTTACTTATGAAGGGACCGATTGTGTAAAAGAGACAAGAGTAAATTTCTTGCTTGGCCAATATGAATCCTTCAAGATGAAGCTAGGAGAGTCCATTGGAGATATGTTTGATCATTTTACAGAAATTGTAAACAGTTTTGCGTATCAAGGTCATCCAATTTCTTCTCCAATGAAGGTCAACAAACTCTTGCGAGGTCTCTCAAAAGATTGGAACTATGTCAAGACCTCAATCCGAGAAACTCAGAGGATTATGCCACTTTCCGTTGATGAATTGATTGGCACTCTTCAACCCTATGAAGTGGAACAAATCAACGATGAAGATCCCAAAGGTAAGAAGTCCATTGCTTTAAAATCTAACGCTGATTTTGATGATATAGATTCAGAAAATGACATGGACGGCGAAGAACTTACTTTTATGATCAAGAAATTCAAAAAGTTTAGTAGAAAAGGAAGGAAATTCAATGGAAGAAGACAATACAAGCAGAATGAGCAGAAAAGAACCATGAAAGAAGATGATGAGCAAGGAAATATATGCTTGATGGCACATTTAGACTCAGACTCAAATTCAAAATCAGAGTCTGACTCAGAATCAGAGTCTGATTTAGACACAGACTCAGAATCGATGAGGAATTCGAGGTAAGCCATTCAAAAATTCCTATCAAAGTTTCAAAGTATATAAATGAGCTTTGCTTAAATCTCAAATCTTATCTTAAAAGGATCTACGAACTAAAAAGGAGAATTCTTGGCTTAGGCAACGGGAACTTTCTCGAAAAGAAAAGTTTAAAATTTTGCAAAAAGATTTTCTACAAACAAAAAAGTTGAGATTTACTTGTCAAAGAAAATGATTATTTAACAAAATGAATTTTCAAATATTTCGACAAAATTTTCAAATAGTTCAAAAACGTTAGAGCATATTCTTTCCATACAAGTTCCTTACTATAATAAGTCGGGACTTGGTTTCAATAAGGAAAGTAATTCTTTAATTGATTTTCCTAAAGTAAAAGAGAGACTTAGACAAAGACCTCCAAAGGCATTTTACAAAAATCATTTTCAAAAAGTGTATAAAACATGTTGGTTGAAATGCCCTCAAGTGTTCAAATTGTGGAGACTCGGAACACTTTGAGAAAGAATGTCCTAAATTCTGGAGACCTATTAAGAAAGATTGGGTTAATACAACATACTCTACTAACTCTCATGGACCCAAGAAAAAAGGGTACCAAAGAAAAGGTGAGCTATTTTTGCAGGAAATAAAGGAAAAGAAGAAAGAGAATTTGGTAAGGAATGTATTTTTTATTTGGGCACATAATTCTCTTTATACTTGATATTCGATATATCCTCGTTGATTCAGATTTTATAATGATCATATTATTTGATTTGTTGAAGAAAGAATCGTGTGATTTACTTTTGTGATTTGTGAGTTGAGATTTGATTTAATACATGTGATTTTTTTTTTTAGAGACAACTAAGTTTATTTGGATTGATTTTATGCTCTCTAATTTTGTCATATTTTGCAAAGTGAAAATTTGTTTTAGGTAATGTTAATGATGCAAGATATTCCTAGATACTTAAGGATTTCATTCTCCCTGATTTTATCGTGCTTTGACTAAGTGAGAATTTCTTTTTCAAGATATTATTAAGATGTTCTTTCCTTAAATAATATGTTATGATGAGTTTGGAAAGAATATTTGATTATGGAGATTTATATTTTGCTCTAACGAAATGGAAGGATCTAAATTGATGGATACCAAAAAGGAAATTAGTTTATTGCAGGAAATTCAATAAGACAAGAATGATTGCGAATCTACGTAGATTTTGGTGCAATAAGAAAAGAATCTCAGGCGAAGATTGGTAATAATTTTATCAATGGTATATTTCAAACATATTCCTTGGGTAAGATAATATTTTTTTTATCATCCCGCCTTGCAAATTTTTACTCGATTTTATGAAGATTATGGATGATTTTTTTATCATTTATATTGCAAATATCTATTGTCATAAATATAAGGCATTGCAATATTTTTTTTTTACTTGATTAGGCACGTGATAGCAATATCATCTTTCTTTTTGTGAAATGCATCTATAATACATTTTTGAGATCTATGCTTAAGGAAATCCCTTTGATATTGAAAGATATTATTGCATATTTATGGATACTCTTGCTATATTCTTAGAAGATGTCTTATATCTAGCAAGTTTGATCCACAAATCAAATGAAAATATTACGTGATATTTTTGCAAAGATTATTATCTGTTATACAAGAATTTGCAGGTAGCAAAAGAATCTTCCATATGGATTTTGGAAAGCTCGATTAAAAAATTATGGAGATTCTATACTATTTTCTAAAGGCTCAGAAATTCCCTTCCTTGTGCAAAGTTTTTGCAATTGTTAAGGAAATCCCTAAGTGTGGTACGAAAGGTTGAGTAGTTCTGAATTTTAATAAGTGATTATTTTGTATATGCTATTCAATTTATTTATTTGAAGAAAGGGCATTATATATTATGTGGATATTATTACAGCTTATTTGTGCAAAAAGTTTGTTAAGTTTATGCAGGTTGAATTTGAGAAGAGCTTGATTGAAAAAAAAAAATTGCCTTGAATTTCAAAATGCAAATGATCGTTGTGGATATTGTTGCTACGAAGGAAATAATGGAAAAACATTTTACTCAACGTGCACAAGCCACAATTAGTGCTATTCGCAAATATTGTCATGATGACAGGGGGAGAAAGCGAATCCAAGAGAAATGAAAGAATCGTGATTACCTCAAAAAGGCAACAAATTGAGGGGGAGCATTGATCAATTATGGAAAAATCTTTTTTGAATTGATCATGATTTTGATTATTATGGAAGGAAGAAAAAGGTAAATGTGACAGAACTTGTTAAGATCTACAAAATCCGGTTAGTGCATTTTTTATTACCTTTTGTCATTAACAAATCTTTTATTGATATTATCATTTTATCATGACAAAAAGGGTAGGTGAATATTATATTGCATCTGTGATTTTTATTAGATATTTGCTGATATATATGATCGAAGTGAGCTATATTGCATATTTTTAATATTCTACTTACTTTATAAAAACTAAATTTTGGAAATTATGTTTCATGCAAGACATATTTGTTATCGTTTTATATTCTCTACGTGATTCTATCGCTTTTTGATTATGACAAAAAGGGGGAGAGAATATAAATATGCATATGTGTTGATTGATTGATATTATTTATTGCATAATATTGAGCTGCGATGATTATTTTTCTATATATTGTTATGCTCAATCTATTTGCTATCTTATGATATCTTTTGATTTGAATTACATTGCTTTGATTTATTAATATTTTAGAAAGTGTGATTATACATCTGCATATTCAGAAATTGTTTTGTCATCATAAAAAATGGGGATATTGTTAGGGAAATCCCTTATGATGTTTTAAAGATGACCAAATAAATCAAAGGCTACTAACGTGTTTGATGGTTGAGTAATAGACTATGTAGATGGTAGAACATGTAAATGATATTATCAAAGTCTATACTTAAAAAAACCAGAAGACGGACTCTATGTTGAAGCTGAACTTATTCAGACTGTGTCCAGACCTTAAAGCTAAATCTGTTCAGAAGCAGAATATGTTCAGACTCAGATTGTAAAGTCTATTGCACTTAGACTCAGATTGTAAAGTCTATTGCACTCAGACTCAGATTGTAAAGTCTATTGCTCTCAGATTTTACGTCCAAAACAAGACAGATCATAACACAATCCCAATTGTATAACGGCTAATGATTTGGTTTGGATTCTATATCAAGATTGATTTGATTAACTCAATCTAATTGATTGACAATTAGATCTTGAAGACAAGAACTTTCTATACGAAGAAGCTCTACTTATGGAAACCAAGATTCTGTTTGTATGGGCGATCGGAATCAATTTGGAATCCTACTTCTATCACTCAACGGGTACCAAATTTTCTAGATACAGATCTGTCCAATGGGTAGATTGGAAGACGATCCTCAAGATACTGTCCAACGGCTAGTTTGGAAGTGGAGGAGCATTTAATGAGATAAAGGACCAATGAGCAAGTAAAAGACGGAGTGTAGAATTTATAATTCCAAAGTCTGAGCCAACTTCGATCATACACTTGTCTCTATGAGCTTAAACGTTGGTGATCGTGAGAAAAATACTAAAAGAGTGACTTAGTGAGATAGTGTGATCTACTACTAAGTGTTTGCACTCAAAGTTGTAATCTCTTGTTGATTGCATAGTAGAATCCAGCTAGAAGGCTGTTAGCGTGGGAGAGTGGACGTAGGCTTGATCTAAGCCGAACCACTATAAACCTTGTGTTCTTATTCTCTTCCATGAACTTCTTTATTTTGTTCGTAGTTCTATTTAACTACTAAAGTCTGAACTCGCTCAAAGTCTGTTATTCTTTAGACTCAGTTTCAAAATTCTATTGTTATTCAGACTCAGGTTAAAAGTAAAGGTTTTCACTGCATTTTGCAGAATCTGTTTTTACACCTATTCACCCCCTCTAGGTGTCCTTACTAGCACTTTCAAGAAGTTCCCATCACCGCAAAAATCAATGATCTCGGTAGTATTCATATAAGAGATCAGAAGGCAAACTTGTCTGGCCAACTCGATTGTCATCACATGTCTTAGCTTCACTTCGTGAACTTTCTTTAAAATAGGAACTGCAAAATGTCAAAAACAAACGAGAAAAGAAAATAAAAAACCAAGGGGCTTGCAATTGGATTAAAAAAAAAAAGTTTTTCTCTAGGATTCAATCCTCAAATGCAAATAGTGAGTTTGAGTAATTGCTGATGCAAAAGTACAAAAAAGATATAAAATCATTTTTGGCATTTTCAAAGAAAAAGTTTATATCATGTTTGGAGGAAAAAATTAATTGGATGTGAAGAAAGTATAAGTGATTAGAGGGTAACTGAAGAAAGAGATCCTCCTTCAAGTTCAAACGAGGCTTTCTAATGCTAATCATAATTAAGAGAACATAATTATAAGACTTAACCTGATAGAATAGCTCTAGAGATAACCACGCTAATGACGTATATCTAGCTAGAGTAAATTACAGTAGTCTTTGCTTGTATAAGACTGTTTTAGACAATATTATTCAAATATGCTTTGGCAGCTAGTAATAAAAAAATCATATTAAACGTACAAGCCATTGTACTGTTATTTATGTTCAGACGAACAAATCTTTTTTTTTTTTTCTCTATTCTATATGTCTTTAGCAATTTCAAAGCTTCCACATGAGGTCACATAATGGTATGTGACGTTTCCTAACATAGTGATTGGAGTTGACTATATTAAAAAATCACTTTTATTTTGATAAAAACACGCAACGATGCTATCCTGTTTCCTTTTTTGTTTTTTATTTTGGTTTTTTGACAAAAATAGAAGAATTAGGGACGAGACTAAAGGGTATTTCGTGGGCATACAAAATTTAGGAGAAGATGACAAGTGCAATTGGGAGTAAAAATCGTGAATAGGTTTTTGGAACTATAGGATCATTTTAGCGGCCAGGTGCCATTTGGGTTAGTTTTCATGCAGTTCGAGTGATACACCTGGTGTATTTGGGATCTTAGGGCGCGTTTGGTAACGTTTCCATTTTGGGGAACAATTTTTTAATAGAAATAGTTTTTTTTTTCTTGGGAATAGTTTTTGAGCATAAAAACACGCTTGGTAACTGCAAAAAATTCCTATTCCAAGAATAGAAATGCGTTTGGTAAATTTGTATAATTTTGTTGTTTCTTTTAATTTTTCAATATGTTTATTATATATTTTCCTTTTTTTTTTTTTTTTTTTTTTTTTTCTTCTTTCGCCGGCCTTGGCCATGGCCGGCGATCGGTCAACGAGGGCCAGCGACCTCACCGGAGCATCACTCGGCCTCGGTGAGGCTTGGCCTCGCCAAGCTAGGGTGAGGCCAACCTCGCGCCGCCCGGGCGAGGTCGAGCCTTGTCGGTGACCTCGCTCGGCCACCAAGGCCACCGGCGAGGCTCGGCCTCGCGCAAGCGGCACGAGGTCGGCTCGCCTTGGCCTAGTGAGGCCGAGCCTTGCGTCGGCTGGCGACGCTCCGGCGAGGTCGCTAGCCCTCATCGGCTGGTCGCCGACCATGGCCAAGGCTGGCGACCGGCCAAAAGGAATAAGGAGGAAAGAAAAAAGAAAGAGAAAAAAGAAGAGAGAGAAAATTTGTTTCTTGGAATTGTTCCTAGGAACAAGAATCGACATTTTTCTACTTCTTGTTTCTATTCCAAATTTATTCCCGGGAACAAAAGTTTTACCAAACATGTTTCTATTCTTTTTTTGTTCCCCGGAAGAAAAAAACAAAAATTTTTGTTCTGGGGAACATAAACACTTTTTAATAAATAGACCCTTATTTTTTGGAATGCTTCTAACAAATTTGAAATATACGATGACAACAAGGGAAGAAAACTCCTTTACTAACAGCTTTTGGTATAGGATATATAACTAGGGGAGGAATTCTAAGAAGGACAATTTTGTTGTGACCCACGAAATTCGCTCCCACCAATATTCTCTATTCCAAGCCTTCCCAAACAAACTATTTTGATTTTTCCTACATGCTCCTATTCCTATTTTCACGCTTTTTAAAGTTGCCAAATAAAAGTGTAAATTTACTATGTTAATGTGATCAAATGATAAACCCATGCCATCATCTATTGCAACCTTATTTCAAAGTCAATGATGCTGGGAGCTTGCCCTCGGTCCTATGCCCAATTCTTGCGCCCTCTCAACGTGTTCTTTCTTCTTGTATTGAGATGAAGTCGTAGTCAAAGAAAGTGATATTTAGGCTTTAAGCACTTCACCCGTAATGGAAAAAACAAATGTATATGGGTTCATTGTTCTAATTTTTCCAAAAAGATTTACATGCTTAATAGAGATGATGAAGCGAACATTATTTCAGCAATCAAGATTGAAGGAAATGTATTAAGTTTACGTAATTCTTATTCTATATCTTCTGCTTAGATCATTTACCTGTAAGCAAGAAATTCCTAGGTTAACATCAAATCTAGCCTCAATTTGCAGTTTTCAAGTACTCTTTTTTCACTTTTTTTTTTTTTTAACAATTTCGTGACTCTTGTAATTAGAATTTGATGAATTTATGAAATCTTTCAAAATATAAGAATATTAACACAGAAAATTATACATAACTTTGTTTGAGTTTGAATAATTTTTTTAAGGATTTTTATTATGTCCATTAACGATACAAAGAGTAAGTTATACATTCACTGATAAATGGTTGACCCGTGGAAAAGTTAATTACAAAACTAACTTCAGACACATTTATCACATCCAATGACAAATGTCTAACAGTTCTTTCACACAAGCAGTGGGGTACTATAGATTATTTCCAGATTATGGCGAAGAATTAAGTGGGAGCTTTTTTCCACTTACAAAAGAAGTCAAAAACAAACAAGCCATAGACTTTTAGTTGGAGAGAGAGGGACATAGATAATGACGGTATCTTTATAAAATGGAAGCATACCTACAATTTTGGTGGCATTCCAAAATGACCCTGTAAGACATTGAAGCGCTACAATTACGTTGCAGAGAAAAAATGGTCACTAGATATGAAATCATTGTAATACTTCACAATTGGTTCATCATATTGTTCAATCAATTAGGTAATATGATACTTATGCACTTGGTTGAATCGCATATGGTTCACAAGGGATAGTTGATCCATAAAGTAGTTCGATTTCAGGCCATTAGTCAAGTAAAACAAGGTCAAGGTACCAGAATATATCCTACAAAGAAACGTTCATTTACATTTTCTTTTGCTAGTACAGAGGGAATCAATCTAAGAAAATTGACTTAAAGTTCAAAATCATGAAAGGTCTAAGATAATGCCAAACAGCAAAAATGCATACCCACCCAGATATAAACTTTTATCTGTTGGTTTGTAGTTCAGGTCCACCGGAATACCTTCAGTTCAGAAACCAAAGAGTAGGTGATGAACTCGGTATGATCTTCTTGAAGGGAATCAGTAATGAAGTGATGCGAGTGTAGAAAGTACGGACATTGATATACCAATGCTTCCAAGACATTGAGCCCGGTTCCACTAAGAAAGTAAGACTCCTTATATGCCAACACGTCCAGTATGGATGGGTTGCTGCTCCGTGTGCTTTTCATGGCAAGTAAGTGAGGGTACCGGCCAACGAGATAAATGACGATGTCTTTCCGAATTGACAAGCAAATGTCAATCGGGAAAATAAGCTTAGTCTAGAATGAAGGAAATAATATATGGAATTGAGAAAAAGATCGATGGTGATCTTACCAAGATGAGCAACAGCGATGAGATCTATAATGGTGTCAATGGCAGAGGAACTGCTGAAGGGATTACCTGGCCCATCGACTGTTGTACTTTTCGCCAGGAACCAGACAATCTCCTTATGCGTAGAAGCGTCCAGAGCAGATATTCTTAAAGGAACCCATCCTTCATTTTCTGCAAGTTGTTAGAGAAAACTCCTTTATTGTTTTGAAGCTGACAAAACATTTCCAAGTCTATATCGGAAGATCTGAAGACTTTATCGTCAAAGTCTAAAGACTGACAGACCACCAGATTTTAATCTCAAAGTCTATCCTCACTGATAGTTCCAGACTGAAGTATAAAGACTTATCATATTGCAGGATTATTATCCAGATGCAGGATTATCTTCAAAGTTTCGTTTTGTATGATTATTGGAAGATCTTATAGCTGGATTTCACGTATACTTGATTGATTATTCTTATTGAAAACTACTCCGATATGAAGATCTTTGAAAGGTAGGCTAAACTTGGAAGGTTCTACTTATAGAAACTCAAGATCTTGATTTGTATGGGCGAGCAAGATTGACGGGCTTTCAACACAAATTATCTAACGACTCGAGATCACCTTAATTGATTCTGTCTAATGGGTAGATTGGAAGAATTCCTTTGGAAAGTGCCAACGGTCGAGAAGGCATGAAGGAGTATTTAAGGATTGACTCTTTGGTTGTTCGATATGGTGCTTGAGAGAGAATTCCAAAGTCTGAAGCTTACGAGCTTCTTGCTTTTTCATTCATCGAGCTGAACATTGTATACAAAAGAGAGAAACTCTTAGTGAGACTATGTGAGAGTTAGATAAAGACTCATCACTGTGATAGTCGAGATCACAAGCTGTAACATCTCTTTTGATCCTTAGTGGAATCCAGCCAATAGGCTGTCAAAGAGGAGAGTGGACGTAAACTTGGTCTAAGCCGAACCACTATAAACTCTGTGTTCATGTTCTCTTATCTCTAAACTCCTTACATTTATTTACTGATTGTCTAT
The DNA here is from genome assembly GCA_014182395.1 of Eucalyptus sp. ANBG9806169. Classification (NCBI taxonomy): domain Eukaryota; kingdom Viridiplantae; phylum Streptophyta; class Magnoliopsida; order Myrtales; family Myrtaceae; genus Eucalyptus; species Eucalyptus sp. ANBG9806169. The sequence continues at coordinate 50,076,039 of CM024575.1, read as the reverse complement.
TTACTTAAAGTTGTAATACGATTTATGTCTAACATCTTCTAAAATCAAAATACTTTCATTAAGTCCTGCGAAAATTTTTATTTACACTTATTCACCCCCCTCTAGGTGTATTCACTAGCACTTTCAATTGGTATCAGAGCTTGTGTGCTTATTCTGTTGAAGTGTTTTTACTTCTTAAGCTAAAGATCTAAGGCTAGTATTTTAGCTCCAGGACTGGTTGAAGGTCAAAGTAACACCAGACCTCCTTACTTTGATGGGAATGAATATAACATATGGAAGAACAAGATGAAAGCATTCCTAAGATTGAAAGATCCCCTGGAATGGGATGTGGTAGAAAAAGGGATTACTCCTAAAGCCACATCAACTTCAGAAAGAGGAAAGGAGACTGAGGATGCTGGCGAAATGACTCAAGCAGAAATATCCAAGAGACAAGCTCTTGATACTAAAGCCATGTATTCCTTATATTATGCTTTATCTCATACTAAATATAATATAATTTCATCTTGTGAAACAACAAAGGAAGTTTGGGACAGGTTGCATGTTACCTATGAAGGAACTGATCGAGTTAAAGAAACAAAGATCAATATTCTACTCGGACAGTACGAAGCCTTCAAGATGAAGCCAGGAGAATCCATTACTGACATGTTTAGTCGTTTCATAGAAATTGTGAATGGACTAGCATATCATGGATAGCCAATCTCAGGGAGATGAAAGTTAACAAGTTGCTGCGAGGACTCTCCAAAGATTGGAATCACATAAAGACTTCAATAAGAGAAACTCAAAAGATCATGCCTCTTTCAGTGGATGAACTAGTGGGCACACTTCAATCCTATGAAGTGGAACAAATCAATGAGGAAGAAGATCCTAAAGGTAAGAAGTCAATTGCTTTAAAGTCTAATGATGATTCTGATGATACAGATTCAGAAGATGACCTGGACGATGAAGAGCTAGCACTAATGATTAGGAAGTTCAGAAAGCTAAATAGAAAAGGAAGAAAGTACAATTGGAGGAAGTAGGGTACTCAAAGATTTCAGAATAAATCAACTGAAGACAATGAGACCAACAAAGATGTGATTTGCTTCGAATGCAAAAAGAAAGGACACATCAGACCTAATTGTCCTCTATTGAAGGAAAAGAAGAGAAATATAGAGAAATTAAAAAAGGCTCTTAAAGCAGAGACTTGGAGCGATATTGAATGTGAAGAGAGTGATGAAGAATATGCTAACATTTGTTTAATGGCAAATTTAGAATAAGACTCAGACTCTGAAACAGATTCAGACTCAAACAAGGAAATCGAGGTTAGTAATTTTAAAATTCCTGTTAAAGTTTTAAAGTATATTGATGAACTCTATCTTAGTCTCAAGGTATCTTTTAAAAGAATTTTTGAACTAAAGAAGGAAAATTCCATACTAAGGCAACAGGAAATTTGTTGGAAAGAAAAATTTGAAAGTCTAAACAAAAACTTTGTTGTTTTGAAAGAAAATGTAGATTATCTTTCGAAGGAAAATATCTTTTTGAAAGAAGATATTTCAAATATCTCAAAGAAGTTTTCAAATGGATTTGAAAAGCTAGATAAAATTCTTTCAATTCAAAGACCTTATTTCAACAAATTAGATTTAGGAATGACACTAGAAACTATTCCTTTAATTGACTTTCCAAAAGTAAAAGATAGAATCAAACAAAGACCTACAAAAACCTTTTACAAAAATCATTTTCAAAAAGTTTTTGTAAAACCCGTTGGCCGAAGTGCTCTCAAATATTCAAAGTGTAACAGCTCAGAATATTTTGAGAAGGATTGTCCTAAAGTTTGGAGACCTGTTAAGAGAGATTGAGCAAAGACTATTTTTGGAACTAACTCTCCTAGACCCAAGAAAATGTGGGTACCAAAGAAAACTTTAAATCTTCTTATAACTGCGGGTCACTATCAAGAAAAAGATCAAATAGTATTTGGATAGTAGCTATTCGAGACATATGACAGGAGATTCAAACTACTTCATAAAGCTTACTCAAATAAATGGTGGAAAAGTCTCTTTTGGTGGAAATACCAAAGGAAGAATCGTTGGATGTGGAACTGTGAGGATTGGAAGTCTCACAATCAACAACGTCTCCTTGGTGGAAGGCTTGAACTATAATATACTCAGCATAAATCAATTATGTGACACTGGATTCAAAATCAACTTCCAAGAAGGCATTTGCTCAGGAACTAGTAAAGATTGGTCTCAATCTTTTACTGGACGAAGACATGGAAACATCTATCTACTGGATATAAAACCAGAAAGCTCCCGGTGACTAATCTCTATTCAAGACGAAGAAAATCTTTGGCATCAAAAGCTCGGCCATGTCAATATGAAGCAAATAGCCAAAATTTCCTCCAAGAAGCTTGTTTGTGGACTACCCAATTTGACATATTGAAAATCTGAATTATGCACACCTTGCATTTTGGGAAAACATGTTAGAAGTTCTTTTAAGCCTATAAATCAAGTATCTACTAATCGTGTTTTGCAGCTTCTGCATATGGATCTTTTTGGACCAACTAGAACACAGAGTATTGGTTGAAAGAAATACTGCTTAGTAATTATGGATGATTACTCTCGCTTTACATGGGTATTCTTCTTGGCAAGTAAGTCTGAAGTATTTTCTCATTTTTCAAAGTTTGCTAAGAAAATTCAAAATGAGAAAGAATATGCAATCACAAGCATACGAACAGACCATAGAGGTGAGTTTGAAAATCAAGACTTTACAAATTTCTGTGATGAATTTGGTTTAAAGCATGTTTTCTCTTCACCATATACTCTAGAGCAAAATGGGGTTGTGGAAAGAAAGAATAGATCGTTACAAGAAATGGCAATAACTCTTTTAATTGAAAGCAATATTTCTTCTCGTTTTTGGGCTGAAGCAGTTTCTATAGCTTGTTATATTATTAACAGAGTATTTTTTAGGCTATTTTAGAGAAAACTCCTTATGAGGTGTTTAAAGGAAAGAAGCCAAATGTTTCTTATTTTCATGTGTTTGGTTGTAAATGTTTTATTTTGAAAAATGCAAATGATCGAACTGGTAAGTTTGAAGAAAAGTCAGATGAAGGAATTTTTCTCGGCTACTCAACATCAAGCAAAGCCTATAGAGTATTCAACAAAAAGACTCAGTCTATTGAAGAGTCTATGAATGTCAAGTTTCAAGACTCTACAAAGAATCAAGTGATAAAGACTCAACTTGAATAAACTTAACCTGCTCGAGATGTTACAAAGTCTACTTCCCCTGCAGAAGTTCAGACACCTGAAATCCAACAACAGGAAGAACCAAAAGATTCAATTGAAGTAGAGGATGAGTAAACTCACAAATCAACTAGCAATTGGAAGCATAAGTCTAGTCATCCCAAAGAACTCATCATTGGCAACATTGATGAAGGAATTCGTACTAGATCCAAAAGGCGAGAAGAGTCTAGTGCTTTGGCACTTATTTTTGAAATTGAACCCAAAAGTATAGAAGAAGCCTTGGCTGATGAAAGCTGGATTGAAGCTATGCAAGAAGAACTCAGACAGTTCAGCATCAACGATGTTTGGGAGTTAATTCCTAAACCAAAATGTAAATCTATTATCAGAGCTAAATGGGTTTTCAAGAATAAAGTAGATGAGAAAGGAAAAGTGATCAGGAACAAAGCAAGACTCGTGGCCAAATGATACACACAAGAAGAAGGGATAGACTATGACGAGACCTATGTGCCAGTAGCGAGGTTAGAAGCAATTAGATTACTTCTTGCTTTTACTTGCTTTAAAAGTTTTAGGTTATTCCAAATGGATGTAAAGAGCGCATTCCTAAATGGATTTATCCGAGAAGAAGTCTATGTGGAACAACCACCTGGTTTTGAAGATCCAAGAAAGCCAAACTCAGTCTACAAACTGAAAAATGCTTTGTATGGACTGAAGCAAGCACCTCGAGCCTAGTATGAAAGGTTAAGTAATTTTTTAACTCAAAATGGATTTGTTAAAGGAAAAGTAGATATTACCTTGTTCATTAAAAATGAAGGTAAAGATTTTCTACTTGTTCAAATTTATGTTGATGACATTATTTTTGGTTCATTTAATGAAAGTCTATGCAAGAAGTTTTCTAGATGCATGCAGGATGAATTCGAAATGAGTATGATGGGTGAGCTAAATTCATTTATGGGATTGCAAGTAAAACAGTCAAAGGAAGGAATTTTCATTCACCAAGAGAAGTATGCGAAAGATCTCATCAAGAAGTTTGGATTGGAAAACTGCAAAAAGACAAAGACACCTATGTCAAGTTCTTCAAAGCTGGATAAAGATGAAGAAGGAAAGAATGTGGATCAAAAGCTATACAGGAGCATTATTGGATCACTTCTTTACCTTACTACATCTAGACCTGACATTTTGTTTAGTGTTTGTATATGTGCTAGATTCCAATCAAATCTCAAAGAATCTCATCTTAGTGCAGCAAAGCGAATCATCAAATATGTTGCAACTACTCCAAAGCTAGGTCTATGGTATCCCAAAGAATGAGACTTTACTCTCCTTGGATATTCAGACGCAGATCTAGCAGGATGCAAAGTGGATAGAAAAAGCACTTCCGGTACATGTCAACTGCTTGGCAACAAGCTAGTGTCATGGTTTTCAAGAAAACAAAGTACCGTAGCTCTTTCAACAGCTGAAGTGGAATATGTGGCACTTGGAAGTTGCTGTTCTCAAATCTTATGGATGAGGCAACAGCTAAAGACTTTGGAATTGAAGAATCATGCACTGAAATCAAATGCGACAACACAAGCGCCATCAATCTCACAAAGAATCTAATTCTTCATTCAAGAGCAAAGCATATAGAAATACGTCATCATTTTATTAGAGATCATGTTTAGAATGGAGAAGTCTTGATTCAATTCATTGACTCAAAGAATCAACTGGCAGACATATTTACAAAGCCACTGGATAAAAGCTTATTTGAGTTTATTCATGCAAGAATGAACATTCTATCTTTTGCCGGGTAAAGTCTAAAGATGTCCAGACTCAGAATTTCCAAATGTTAAGACTGTAAGTAAATTTTTTCTATTTTAATGTGAAGTTATTTTTGGATAAAATTTTGAAAAGGTAAGTTATCCTTTAATTGCTTTTAGAAGTTATCTTAATTGACGATTGTTCATTTTCAAAAGGAAGTTATTATTTTTGAAAAAGGCAGTTATTATTTTTTTTAAAAGGCAGTTTATCATTTTCAAAAAGGTAGTTTTTACCTTTTCCTTGCGACGCTTCGTATACCTGCTTTATATATTGTTGAAACTCGTCTTCTCCATTTACGCTCTCTTTTTGAAACCCTAGAATACTGTGATCTTACTTTTTCTCATCTACTTGAGTTTCATCCAAAAAGTTTTAACTTTTTCGAAAGAGCGAGTTCGAGAAATTCTCCTAGACTTTGACAATGTCTTCCCAAAGAAAGTCTTCGAGAATTGCAAGTCGGGGACCACATCGTATGTGTGAGGGACCTACGCATTTCGATTTGACCGAGGAAGAAGATTCTCCTCAACAACAACAACAGCAGCAACAGCAACAGCCAAGACAACATTCTCAACCGCGTCAACAAGCAGCACAAGATCCTCCTCCACAGCAAGAACAGGAAGAGGTTATTGAAGATGTTGAACCTGTAAGGACTCAAAAACCCCAATTTATCTATAGACTGTATTCGAACTTGAAGAGGGGTGGTTCTGCTATGAACTTGATCGATGAGTTCTTAAAAGCACATGGTTATAAAAATGAGACTTTTTTCTTGAACACTATGGAAAGACTTGGCATTGCACCTCAGGGTTTGGCACAATGGTCATTTGAAAATTTTCCTAGTGATCCGAGATTTGGTCAGCCAGAGGAGAAGGACAACGATGAAAGAATGTTTTTTAATTTTCAGCCTAGGATGGGCATTGCTGCGAAGGTTGGTGGTGAAGGGACGAACTTATTCGTTCCAAGGACCACAAAAAGTGTTACTTGAGTTTGCTGAAAAGAGGGGTTATGCACCCTAGGAGCGTGGATTTTGATTTTCTTGACTCCCTAAAGGTTAATTTGAGGGAGAAGTTTGGTTTGCTTCAACTTGAACGTTTTTGCACCGAGACAACTGTTGCATATCCCGAACTTACTGCCTATTTTTATTCAAATCTGTCATTTATAGATGCGAATAAATTTAGTTTTTCTGTGAGGGACAAAGAGTTCGTAGTTGATGTAGACACTTTGGCTGACTTAATTGGTGTGGAAAGAGGGAGATTCCAACCAATTGGTGTGTCTCATGCCCATGCTGCCTTGTCCATAGTTAATGACAAAATGGTTGAAGGCAAGATTTCTTATTCAAGAATGAATGCCTATAACATTTTTCTTCACAAGGTGGTGATTAATTGCATCAGGCCAAAGTCTACCTCAAAGACAAACGTTTCTCGTTCCGAAGCTAAGCTCATGTACGTGATCATCTCTAGCCGTAAGTTCTCTCTTCCCCACAAGATTCTTATGCACATGTATAGAATTGTGGTGAAAGACAAGGGACAACTTCCCTACTCGGCGCTTATCTCACAACTCTTCAAGCACTTCAAGATCAAACTTCCTGCTCCTCTTTGTGCTAGAACCATTGCTCCAATGGTTATTGGTCTCAAAATGGTTTCTAAGATGAGGTTGAAGGAACTAAGCAAGGAGCTGGAGCACTTTAAAGAGAAGTCTTATGTGGAGGTAGAGCAAGACTCTGCTGCAAAGAAACGGAAAGGCAAAGAGCCCATGGCAGAACTAGTAAAGAAAAGGAGATCTCTCATCTTGGAAGATGAAGAAGAAGATGATGATGATCTCACCATTTCAGCTCTTGCCCTGCGAAATCTACAGAGTTATGTGAGCCATACAGAGAACAGGGATCGATAAAGAACAAAGAGAAGAGAAGAGGAAAGAGAAGAAAGAAGAAAAGAAGAGGAAGAAGGAGGAGAAAGAGAAGAACAAGAAGGAAGAAGAAGGAAGAAGAAGCGAAGAAGAAAAGAGTCACGATGACTCTATTGAACCAACACTGGCTGCATCTTTGTCCAATGATTTGGAGAAGACAAGGAGTGGAAAGACTAGAGAACAACATCGCTACAATGCTGAAGCAGAGCATGAAGAAGAACATATCTCTCCACCTGAAGGCACAAAGACAGGGGGAGATGCTGAAAAACGAGGTACTTCTTCACCCATCTTTACTAGTGATGTTAGCAGATCTCCACCAGACCCAGAAGAGGTCTATGCCTCTCAATTCCCTTAAGCAGATTTTGAGGCATACACTCCTACACATGGTGTTCCCCCTCATTTTCAAACTCTTGCAACTGATTCGGCTGGTCCCAGCACTACTATAGATCACTTAGCAGATTTTCATAGAGTGATGGAACTTCTTTTAGAATTAAAGGGACATCAATATGCTTTTAAGTTTGAAATGAAGCACATATTCAAGACTTGTACCGACTCTCTTCAAGAACAAATTCAAGCCATAAAGCTTCAACTGCAAGAACAGGCAAAGGGTGTGGATATTCAATAGCTTAAGGAGTCTTTGCAAAAGCTTGAAGACACTATCAAGTCCATGGGGGATTTCCAGCTCGTTCGTATCCCCAAGCAGCCCTTATTTTCTCCAACTCTTTTCAATCATTTTACTCCACTTTTTGCTGATGACAAAAAGGGGGAGAGTTTGAGTGCAGATTTGCTTTTTGATTTGATTATGGTTTTATTGACTTTGGACTTTACTTTCTGTGGACTTTTTTATTATGGTTTGGTTTGACATTTGACTTTGGATATTGTTAATCTCTTGATGTTTGCAGTGCAGTGATTAAGTTTGCGATATTACTTATAACTGGTTTGAACTAACTTGTGTTCTATGGTTGCAAAATTAAGGTTTTTAAAGTCCTAATGAATTTTATAAGATATTATATTTATTGCATAAGTGCTGTTTTGCAGGTCAAAGGTTTTCCAAATCTGGAGGAAAGTTTTGTCACCATAAAAGGGGGGAGATTGTTAGAGAAAACTCCTTTATTGTTTTGAAGCTGACAAAACCTTTCCAAGTCTATATCGGAAGATTTGAAGACTTTATCGTCAAAGTTTGAAGACCGACAGACCATAAGATTTTAGTCTCAAAGTCTATTCTCACTGGTAGTTCTAGACTGAAGTATGAAGATTTATCCAATCGCAGGATTATTATCCAGATGCAAGATTATCTTCAAAGTTTCGTTTCGTATGGTTATTGGAAGATCTTATAGCTGGATTTCACATATACTTGATTGATTATTCTTATTGGAAACTACTCCGATATGAAGATCTTTAAAAGGCAAGCTAAACTTGGAAAGTTCTACTTATGGAAACTCAAGATCTTGATTTGTATGGGCGAGCAGGATTGACGGGCTTTCAACACAAATTATCTAACGACTCGAGATCACCTTAATTGATTTTGTCAACGGGTAGATTGGAAGAATTCCTTTGGAAAGTGCCAACGGTCGAGAAGGCATGAAGGAGTATTTAAGGATTGACTCTTTGGTTGTTCGATACGGTGCTTGAGAGAGAATTCCAAAGTCTGAAGCTTTCTAGTCTCTTGCTTTTTCATTCATCGAGCTAAACATTGTATACAAAAGAGAGAAACTCTTAGTGAGACTGTGTGAGAGTTAGATAAAGACTCATCATTGTGATAGTCGAGATCACAAGCTGTAACATCTCTTTTGATCCTTAGTGGAATCCAGCCAATAGGCTCCCCGAACTCCTTACATTTATTTACTAATTGTCTATTTACGAGATTTATGAGAGTGGACGTAGGCTTGGTCTAAGCCGAACCACTATAAACAGCATTCCGTGTTCATTTTCTCTTATCCCTAAACCCAAAAATTGGTCTTCAAAGCAACTTTACATCTGCTTGTTGTTTTGGCCGTCTTTGAAGAAGCATCTTGTTATTCGCAACAATGGTTGGTAATAGGGTTCATCCACTTCCTCTTTGGAATTTTCTGCAATAGATGCAAACTTTTCAGATCATTTAGTTAATACTTTTATCCTTGCTGACATTAAGAAGTGTCCCAGAAAAAAAAAATTTCATGAAGATCCGCCTCATATATTAAATTCACACTGAAAATAACTCTTTTGAGGGATAACGCACTGAAGCACCTCCAAATTGGGAAGAAGCTGGTCCGACACTTGCATAAACACTTTCAATATTTGTAGGAGAAAGAATGAGCACTAAGTCCTTCGCCTACCTTCCCCTTTTTTTTTCTAGCCAAGGGCAGCATTATGTTCGTTTGGTGATTAAAAAAATAAAATAAACCATGAGAAAATATAAGTTCCAGCATATTTGGGACTCCACGATTATACCATATTTTTCTATTGGAACATGAACAAAATGAGTCGAATTTCCTTGTTCTTAAGTTGCAATTATCAAAGAGTTGTAGTCTCCCTAGTGGGGGAGTTCAGTTCGTCCTTATATACAAGTACCGGCCTTAAATTAAAGGTGAGCCTCTACAATTAAAACAAGCAGGCATATCCTTTTTTCCCACTTTATAGCAGTTGGATTCCTTGAGTGTAAAATACTTTGTCCTTGGGAATATAGACTAGTCTTATACTGGTGAGCTGCACCTTCATCACGCCTGAATTCCCCTACATAGGCCAAGAGGGGGTCCACTCTTTGGCATGTTGCTTGCAACAATGGTCCGTAATGGGGTTCATCCACTATGTTTTCCAATATTTCTACAATGGATGAGAACTTTTCAGGCCATTCAAGTCAATTCTTTCTCATTGCTGACATTTCATGATGATCCAGCCGAGATATTAATTTCACACTGAAAATAACTTTTGGAGGCAAAACACAAATGAAGCACCTGTGGATTGAGAAGAAGCTAATCAATTGCTTACACAAGCATTTTCAATATTGTTGACACCTAATTTATTATTAAATTTATTTATTTATTTTATTTAAATTTAAAATAGAGGATAATAAAAAAAAACATTTGGGTTTATGGAGGGAGATTTAAAAAAAAATTGAATAATGAAGTATTTTTCTTGTTGAACACATATCTTCATTTCAAAATTCAAATTTTTTTAAAAAAAAAAATTTTAAACGGTCGTGTGATTTTGGAGCCAATTTGTTGTTGAAGAAGTTGAGTGAATATCGCCAAATTTCGAACAACTTCGAGTCTTTCCCCTATAAAATGAAGCCGAGGTTTCGGAACAAAGGGGGGGCTTTTTTTTGTCGATTGCCAAAAAATTAAACACAACAAAAGAGAGAGAGAGTTTTGGAAAAGGAAAAAGGGAGTAGGGTTCTTTTCCCTTTCGTTGATTTGCTGCAGAGGAAGAGAGAAGTGACCAAAAAAGGACAGAGGAGAAGTCAGAGAGAGAGGATGACGTGACAGAGGGGGAAAGCTTTTCACTCGGTTTCAAAAGATTCACAAAAGGAAATGGAGTTTTTTGTGAAAGAAAAGTCAAAAAGCTGAAAAGGTTCTGCAGAAAGAGAGAGAGAACTACCGGTGAGAGAGAAGACGTGGGCTAGCAAAAGTGAGCAGAGAGAAAGAAAATAAAAAAGAAGAATATTGTTCTTCTTCTCCAGCGAACGTGCTTGCCGTCTGCCTCTTCTCCGACTGCACGCCACCATCCACCACGCTCGTCCGCCGCTGCGCCGCTACTCCTTTTGGTGAACCCACAACAGCACCTCCCTACTTCGCCCGGTGAATCCCCTCGCCGGTCTCGCCGCATCCTCCCGCTCCGCCTGGTGAATCCTCGCCGGTCTCCACCGCCACGAAGACCCGAGTGATGCCGCCACGACGCCTCCAGACTTGCTCCACCTTCGCCTCCACGCCAGCAGGTCCTAAGCTGAGTCACTGTTGACCCACGATGCCGGAACTGAACGCCGAGCCGCCACACACCCGTGAGACACCGCCGCCGCGCCACACCCCGCGCCATGCCCGACGCCGTCTCGCCCGAGCACCGGTACCGGGAGGTTGCTGCCGACGCCACCGCACCTCCACGCAGCGACCCTCCCGCCTCGCTACCGATTTGCCACCGTTGCCCTCTCACCGGCGTCCCAAAGACCTCGCAACGCCGGACTCGCACTCGAAGCCTCCCTCGACGACCCGTCGCTATCCTCACTACACCTTCATTTTGCCCGAGGTCCTCCCTGTTTTGATGCAGGTCTATCTCGCCGGAGATTCGACGCGGGCTGCCACCCTCTCTCGGGTTACCTCGTCCACATTGCTGTTCACGCCCCTTAGGTAGGTTTTTTTTTTTTTTCACTTTTACTTTTCTTTATTTGGTAGTTTAGGTTATTTCTTTATCTTTTGTGTTATTTTTCTGTTTATTTGACATTATATTAGTTTAGTTATTTAAATATTGGGTGTTAATATTTGCAGTTTCTATAGGCATTATCCGTAGATTTTACCTCAAATTACTATAGTTATTAATTTGATCCGAGAGACATTGGATAATTTTTTTAATTATACTAATTTTTGGTTTGTTGGTAGAATTTCAATCACAATAATTATTTAATTTGGTCCGTAAGATTTCGGATCAAATTTTTAATTATTTTGATTTCCTCATTGTGATTGTAGAGTTAAAATAATTGTTAATTTAATCCGTGAGACAACGGATTATCTTTTTGATTATTTTAACTCTTATCTTAGTTTTTTATGTAAAAATAATTACTTGTTTTGGTTAATAAAGAAAAAAACATTAAAAAAATCGAAAAATAATGAAAAATCAAAATCTTGCATGAACATATAGGTCATATAGGTTTATTAATTTAGACACATAGGTTTAATAAATTGACCTTTAGGATTATTTTTAGGATTTCATCCTTAGTTGTTTTTTAGTCTAGATTGGATTTAAATAGTTTAAAAAAATTATTTAGGAAAAGTTTGCATGTTTTCATAATATAAAAGATAATAAAAAGATAATAAAAAGAATAATAGTTTTCTAAGACAAATGGGATTTAAATCAAATTAATCCCGAAATTGAATTAGAAAATTATTTCATTTTGGATAGCTTAATTAGGTTTGTTTTATTAATTTCAAATTTCAATAAAAATATATACAAAAATACTAGGTGCATATTAACTAATTTGCATAGTAGACACATTTAATTAGAGTTTGCACATTAGTAGATTAGAATTGCATCATATTATTATGTTTTAGTAATCCCATCCCATAATTTTTAATTGCATATAATTAACATTTTTACGAGAAAAAAAAGATAAAACAAAATTCGTTTACTTGGTTAATTAATAGGTTAGTTCATAATTAATCCCATTTCATATCATCATTATTTAGTGTATGTTGCATACATTAAAAAAAAAAATCACAAAAAGAACATGCATATAGAATTGTTATGTCATGCATCCCATGTCATGTAGTATATGCACATTTAGGATTATATAAATTAGATTGCATACATATAGTGATAGTTTAAGTTATTCCATATAAATTGCATCTCACATATCATTAAAGTAAAAGTCATGCATATCAAAAATAAATTAAGATTGCATCTAATTAGATATCATGCATTTAATTAGATATCATGTCATTTAGAAAATCATGTTTAGGGCATGCATTTTTATTAATAGTTTTTGTAAATGTTTTTTTTTAGAGATTGAACCTTAATAAAGTTATAATTTATAATTTCTTATGAATCTAGCATTTTGGTTTATTGAATGTTATTTCATTAATTGTGCACCCGCATGACCACCATTTGCATGTTAGTAACTTAGGTTAAAATTGATCAACACTGCCTGCAAAAATATTTTTGAAATAAAAGGTACCGAAAGGGCGTTAGTCTAATCTAGCGTAACCATGTCCCCGAATCCATTAAATCTCTAGTTCGCAAAAGGTAAAGTATTCTCCCATACTTTACCTGGGTTTCTAATCAACCCTAATTGGTTAGTGGCGGCTCCAATTTGAAATATAATTGCATGTTTAAATGAGTTAATTAGTATCAAGTCGCGATTGGTAGGACTTGGGAGGGTTCGTGCCAAGTCTTCGGACTTAGTAAGCCATTAACCTAGTTTTAGGTGACATTCACCCAAAATCAGGTCGCGACAAATATCTATAGGAGAAAGTGTTGGAAGATCTTAGAGTTGATTCTAATTATAATTGATTCTAGTAGATCTTTGATTAATACAGTAAATAGGAAATTCTGGAATTCTGATTCATGTATATTATTTTTCCTATTTTATTCTTTCATTCTTACATTATAAATGTAAAATGTAATAGCATACAAAATATAATATAGAGAAACATTTTCCCAAATTTCTCTCTCTTTTCTGTCATGGTATCGAAACCAAGTTTCCTGGCCTAGCTTCCGCAACTTTCTGAATTGCCATCGTTTTTTTTCTGGTCTGTTGCTGCATATTCATTTCCTACAGAGCAAATCAACAAAGCGATTAGGAATTCAATATTGATACCATGGCAAAGGATAAGAATGTTATGAATCCCTCAGTACAGGATTCATCACCCCAGGATCAGACGATCTCATCCTTTGATCAAGCCGGATCGATTGAAGAAGGGCAGGTGACCAACATTGTCTCTACTCCTGCTCCTGCTCCAATACAGATTCCAATATCGACTTACTAGCCCCCAGCCCAGTGGTACCCCCCACAATGGACCACTGGGCCTGGACAGACATGGGCCCAGTACCCATATGGGACCGACCCGACTAATGAGTCGGGTTAGACAGTTGCAGGTCACGGACCCGGATTCATGCCGGGTCAGGGAATGGAGCCCTACCCAATTCCACACGGACCACCTTACCTATTTCCGTTCAACGGCGGCCGGCCGAAGCTTGGAGATCCGCTTTACACGTCACCGGCGGATGGGCCAGAGTTACGCCTGATTAGCCAATAGCTCATCGGACCGGCGAACTACCATTCTTGGGCTCAGGATCTCCGGCGAGCGCTCGTCATTAAGGCTAAGGAGGGCTTCATCGAGGGAAACGTGCCCTACTCGACGGACGAGCGACTGTAGAGGCACTGGCGGCGCTGCAATCAACTAGTACGCACTTGGATCGGGAACTGATTGGCGCCTGATATCGCCACCGGTCTCCCTCCAACAGAAGACTCGAAGAAGTTCTGGGATAACATACAAGAAATGTATGGGAAATCAGATAGGGTGAGATTTTTTTCGTTAACATAAGCCCTAACCGAACTAAAACAAGGCAACCTTTCAGTCACCGCCTATTTCAACCGGTTATCGGCCCTATGGAACGAGATTGAAGCAACTGAAGACAAATTGGAGGGGCCGGAGGCCACTCTCCGACAATACTATGCAATCAGGGAGAAAGAAAAAGCCACCAGATTTCTCCTTACCTCGAATGAGTCGTATGCCGCGTTTCGATCACAAATCCTTGCGATGGATCCCCAACCACCACTCGAGTGAATCTTCCAATTGGCCGTGCAGGAGGAAAACCAGCGGGCTGCCACGACTGAACAGGCTTCGCGGCGTTCCCATCTGGCCTCGTTTCGACGAAAACGGTCACCGGAGTCGGAGGGGATCTCGGAGCCACAAGACAGTCGAGGGGAAGAGGCTTCACGGCTGTGGCTACGAAAAGTGAGGAAGACAACCCTAGGGTTACACGGATGGACAGCTGGGATCGCAGATCTGGATCGGATGGCCTGGATAGAAGCACTGGATCTGACGGTCGAGGGAGGCGTGCTGGATTGGACGGGCGAGTTCATTTTTCTAGAGTGGACGGCTAGGATCGACATGCGCGATCGGACAGTTTCAGTTTGATGAATTACTCAGCTGAATTCGACGGTCGGCATTTTGCCACGTCAATGTATAAAGGATCGTATGGCACACGAAATGCCACGTTAGCGGGGAAGGTCAGTGGGCAAAATTGAAAAATTAAAAATAAATATTGTGAATATTGCAAACATCCACACCACACTGTTGATACATGTTGCAAATTACATGGGAGACCTAATAATAAAAAGGAAAGGGAGTCTTCAATCTATCAAGTCTCTGCACAAAAGAGTGGTGGAACATCTTAGTAGACTATCACCCAAGAACAATATGAAAATATTGTGCAAGCTTTATGTCACGCCCCGAACCCCGAGCGCGTACCCATCCCTCTCTGGTCGATAAAATTTTCCGACTTCAAAGGACTAGTCGCCGACCCTTTTACTTTATTGCACATGCGGAAGCGAAAACAAATCCCCTGACAGTAACTATCTCGGGATAGAAAAGCAGAACAATAATTTCACAAACAAACATGCCTTTATAAACATATACTGAGTTAAGTACAAGAGTCTATGGTCAAAAGACCACAAAAGACTATTCTCCAAAAAGAAGCGGTCCTATCCGACCTATGCTTCAAATCACCTCCTCTCAGCTCCAAGTCCTCCACTCGATGACCCTGAAAGTGGTTATACAATAACCAATGAGACAATGTCTCAGCAAGTCTAAGCTCTAAACTGCAGCTAGGAGGAGAAGACGCTAAGAAGCGTCCTAAGCACGCAATCACACAACCAATGAGACTTACCTCGTCTCAGTTCCACCCTGCAGGTCAGCATAGATCATAACACAAATAAGAGCATCACTCAAGCTCAATTAATTGGAATACAATACTTAAATAAACATGCGTTCCTCGTTTTGATCTAGGCATATAGCACGGCCTACTCTCGTTCGGCGGTCTTCGGCATTGCCAGGCATCGTCTCACCCCATTGAGCACGGCACGTCACTACGTCGACGTCTTTCCCGAAGGAGCACGCCTCCCCCTTGGAGCGCGGCTTCGTCACTACGTCGACGGCATTCCCGAAGGAGCATAGGGTCCAGAATCTACTGCGACCGGCTTCCCTTTAACAAGGGGTATCCCAAATAGGGATAACGTCTAGCTCAACAGCCCGGGACGATTTCTCTTTGTCATCACATGATCACTCAAATATGGCCCAGGGCACCGTGCATTGCACTCAAATGCTTCAATTAAAATGGTGAACCTGGCCTTTTTCTTCGTATTAGAAATCCGCACGAAAATAGTCGTGTGTGGGTACACGGTCAACTTGACCAAGAAAAAATTGGCATTCTTTCTTTTTGAAATCCCACTATTTTATATAGTACATAAAACCATTTTCGGTGTTAAAATCCGACACCCGAATTTTCTGAGTAAATATTGGAAATTCACAATTTTTGGAATTAAATACTAACAATCCAATAATCACTCAATTTGCATAATTTAACACTCAATTGCAGAAATTAACCACACCATTGCAATCAGCACGAAATTCGGGTCACCGGCCATCCCGGCCTAATCCGGAAAAATAATTAATAAATAATTAATTTCGAAAATTAATTAATTAATCCAATTTAATTTCTAAAAATACTAACTTAGGCCAAACTTATTAAATTAAATACCAATACGGACCCGGAAAAATTCCCGAACCCTTCTAGATAAATAGCACAATTTAAATAGGCCTTAGCTCAACCATACTAACGATCTAACAGGCTCAATTAAATAATTAAATCACTAATTTAATCTAACTAACCACCTAATTCCTAATTAAATAAATCTAAACACCCCTTAGCCTCAAAACCTACTAAAAAGAGTTTAGAGTATAAACTCACCGGTGTATCGCGAAAACCGGTTCATCGCGACGACGACGCGACGGCAGCCGAAATCTTAATTTTCGGCGGTGTCGCCGAACACTTGGACCGGCCCTAGAACGGGCCCAACAAATCTCAGCCTAATTGAGATTTGTTTTCAACTTGGGCTGGGCTTCAAAAACTGGGCTGACCTGGGCGGGCTTCAAAGATTGGGCTTGACTGAAAATAGAAATTTGATGGCTTCGGATGAACTTCGTGGGCTCTTGATGCGGGTGGGAAACGGGCCCAAACTGCTGGGCCAAATTGTGGAAATCTTGCGGCTCGTGGACGCTCGTGGACTTCGCTGGCAAGCGTGGAGGCTGGATCAAATGCGTTCGGATGAATGATTTCGCGGAGAGCGAGGCGATGGAAAGATGGAGAAGGCTGTGGGCTGGCCTCGCATTCGTGGGGATCTCACGCGGACGGTTGGCCGAGGAGATTCGGAGGGTCATCAAATCGGAGAACCGGCTTGACCTCAAGAGTGGAAGCCGCGAATGACGCGTGGGCGTGAGGTGGGCATGTGCGGGCAACGGTAGAAGCAAGTGGAGAAGGCGCTTCGGTGTGTCTTGGCCGAAGTGGGGGTCTTCGCTTGGATGGGCTTGAAGAAGGAAATACGTGGAGTGAAGATCTTCGAACGGTGGAGAAGCACGAGTGTGTTGATCCGAGAGAGAGAGAGAGAGAGAAGAAATGGAGATGGCAGCTGGATCTTTTAAAGGAAATACAAGGAAAGCAAAAGAGAAAAGAAGCGGGAGGACAATTCGCACAAAGAAGGAGGAAGAGGCGGTGGTCTTGGCGTGCGGGAGAAGGAGCCGGTGGAGGGTCCCAAAATCAAGCAACTCAATCCATTACATTGATTGCATGTCCCCTATTTCTTTCCACTTGATAATTCCATATATTATCCAATTAAATGCCCAAAAATGCTGCCATTATCCAATTCCGAATTTCCCATTTTCTTTTGATCTTCGATTTCTTAAATAAATTCCCAACTTGACGTCCGATTTTGATGTAGAAAAAGTTCACTTAATTTCTACAAGTCCCCTTCGTCATATGGCTCGATTTGCAAGTCGAAAATCTCTTCAATTCGGCCGATCCGAATTTTCGTTAATTTTCCGCGGCGTCCGAAACGGTTTTCCGTAAAAATCTTGGAATCTCCGAAAAATCTTCGGAGGATGAGTCAACATTCCTAAAATAGCTTGTGACACCACAGAACTTTCAATTTCTGAAATCGGGTTTAAATAAGCGGTTAATTTCAATCTGACGTGCTTTTAGCGTGACCTAGTCTACTAGGTCACTTTTAGGAATTTTTTGGTGCAATTGACCCGTGATCGATTTATCTCGAGTCACATAGTACATCTTCGACACATTGGCGACTCTCGGTTGTCGTGAAAATCTCGAGGTTTCAAATACGGACACCGGGTACCAAAACGATCGAAAAATCGGTCTAGTGTTGATCGACGAGTATTTTGCAATCAGGTGGAATCACCCACACTCTGATCACATATCTCAGTCGAATCGACCTATCTCCGGTCTCTGATCGATTTCTGATAGTGCCGTAATGACCCTTGCAGACCGACACGGTCGAGCAGTCGATTCCTGTTCGAATTCTCAAGTCCATTGCATTTAGATTCCTTAATTGATTCCCCAGATAGACCAGTTATCTCGTGAGTGGCCAACTCAGAGAATAGCACTATAGACACGTCGACGAAAAACCCGATTTATATAATTGAAAACAATTCAGAAAATTCTGGCTGTCACAACTCTTCCCCTCTTATAAAAATTTCGTCCTCGAAATTTAAACCTATTACAATCCTTAAGTAAAAAGGTGGGGATATAGTCGTCTCATCGATTCCTCGGTTTCCCAGGTTGCTCCTTCTGTGCCGTGGTGTTGCCAGACCACTTTGACCAACGGGATGGTCTTAGTACGCAAGACCTGCTCCTTACGGTCCACAATCTGAACCGGGCTTTCTACGTACGACACAATGTCGTCCACGTCCAATTCTTCAAAATTGAGCACGTGGGTCGAGTTAGGCTCATACTTCCTCAACATTGACACGTGAAAGACGTCATGCACTTGTGCCAACCTTGGCGGTAATGCAAGACGATACGCTAGGATCCCGATTCTTTCAAGAATCTCAAACGGACCTACGTGCCTCGGACTCAGTTTTCCTTTCTTGCCAAAGCGTGAAGTACCTCTCTTTGGTGACACTTTCAGAAAAACGTGATCACCAACTTGAAATTCCAATGGTCTTCGGCGCTTATCTGCGTAGCTTTTCATCTACTCCGAGCGGTCTTTAATCTGTCCCCGATAACGGCAATTTGCATCTACCGATTGCTGAACCAACTCGGGCTGTGATTTTCCGTTCTCCGACTTCATCCCAACAAACCGGCGTTCTACACGCCCGCCATACAATGCTTCAAAGGAGCCATCGAATACTCGTTGATAAGCATTTGTTGTAGGCAAACTCAACAAGGTGAAGTTGTTCCTCCCAACTTCCCTTGAAATCCAACACGCAAGCTCGCAGCATGTCCTCGAGGGTTTGAATTGTCCTCTCGGATTGGCCATCCGTCTGAGGATGATATGCCGTACTGTACTGCAACTTCGTTCCTAATGCACTCTGCAGACTTTTCCAAAATGCAGCTGTAAATCTCGGGTCTCGGTTTGATGTAATCGTAACTGGCACTCCATGTAGACGAACAACTTGACGCACATATAGATCTGCGTGTCTATCCAAACTGAGGTCCTTTCGAACTGCAATGAAGTGAACCGACTTTGTCAGTCTGTCGACCACTACCCAAATGGAGTCATTACCTCTCTGACTTCTCGGTAAGCCCGTCACAAAATCCATTGTAATATGTTCCCATTTCCACTCCGGGATTGCAAGAGGTTGCAGGAATCCTCCCGGCTTACAATGCTGTGCCTTCACTTGCTGACATGTCAAACACTTGGCGACATGTTTGGCGATATCCGCCTTCATACGTGACCACCGGTAGTGTTGACGCTTGATTCGATACATCTTTGTCTTGCCCGGGATGAATGCTGTAAGAATCGCTACGATGTGCTTCCCCGACAAGATCTCCTCTCTAAGCTCTACATCGTCGGGTACAACCAATCGTCCTCGGAACCTCAAGGTTCCGTCCTCGAAAATCGAAAGTCGAGTCTTCCTCTTCTCGGTATCCTCTTGCAGGATTTTCGAATATCCGGATCGTAATTTGAAGTGTCTTAATTCTTACCTGTACTTCCGACTCAATTCTGAGGGTGGCCATAAGATTTGAAAGGTGGCCTACCTCAAATTTGAAAACCGAATCTCGAGCTCTCTCGATTAAGTTCCACTCCTTCATCGCTATCTGAGCAACGAATGACTTCCTACTTAGTGCATCTGCGACTTTATTCGCCTTTCCTGGGTGATACAGAATATCACAATCATAGTCCTTCAGTAATTCCATCCAGCGACGTTGTCTCATATTCAACTCCTTCTGAGAGAATAAATACTTGAGACTTTGATGGTCAGTGAAGATATGGAATCTTTCTCCGCACAAATAATGTCTCCAAATCTTCAGGGCGAAAATAATTGCTGCGAGTTCTAAGTCATGCGTCGGGTAATTCAGTTCATGAGGTCTCAACTGACGGGACGCGTATGCAACAACTCTACCATATTGCATCAGCACGCAACCCAATCCTCTGAATGACGCATCACTGTAGATTTTGTATCCTCCAGGACCAGATGGTATGGTCAGCACAGGTGCGGTAGTTAGCTTTTCCTTAAGCTCTTGGAAACTACGCTCGCACTTGTCTGTCCATATGAACTTCTCTTCCTTCTTTAACAGTCGAGTCATAGGCGACACTAACGCTGAAAACCCTTCTACGAACCTTCTGTAATATCCTGCTAAACCCAGAAAACTTCTTATCTCTGTCACTGTCGTCGGTCTCGGCCAATTGATAACTGCTTCAATCTTGCTCGGGTCTACGGAGATTCCTTCTCCTGAGATCACATGACCTAGAAAAGCAACACGGGTCAACCAAAACTCGCACTTGCTGAACTTAGCATACAGCTCATGAGTCCTTAGAGTCTGCAGTACCAATCTCAAATGTCCTTCATGCTCCTCTGGACTCCTTGAATACACTAGGATGTCATCGATGAACACGATCACGAATTGATCCAGGTATTCTTTGAACACTCGGTTCATCAGATCCATAAAAGCAGCTGGAGCATTCGTCAATCCAAATGGCATGACCGTGAATTCATAATGGCCGTACCGAGTACAAAACGCTGACTTCGGTATATCTTCCTTTCTGATTCTCAGCTGATGATATCCTGTCCTCAAGTCGATCTTTGAAAATATCGACGCTCCTTGTAACTGATCAAACAAGTCATCTATTCTCGGCAGTGGATACTTGTTCTTGATCGTCACCTGATTGAGTTGTCGATAGTCGATGCACAGACGCAACGATCCATCCTTCTTCTTCACAAATAGAACTGGTGCTCCCCAAGGTGATGCACTAGGACGTATGAATCCCTTATCCAATAACTCTTGCATCTGCACCTTTAGTTCTTTCAATTCTGATAAAGCCATCCGGTAAGGAGCCTTAGAGATGGGCTCTGTCCCGGGGGCTAACTCAATCACAAACTCTATTTTCTTTCGGCGGTAGACCTGGCAATTCTTTCGGGAACATATCTGGAAATTCTTGAACCACTGTTATTCCTCAATCTTCAGCTCATCAACTGTCGTATCCATGACAGTTGCCAAATAACCTTGACAACCCTCGTCTAACAATCGGGTTGCCTCAAGAGACGAGATTAGAGAAATCGAGGGTCCTCCTTGACTTTCAATAAATTCGAACTTTTATCCGTTAGCGGGTCAAACTGTATTATATTGCGACAACACCACATTACAATAAAAAGCTCCTCGATTCTGGTTCATCTGCGGCGGTGGTGGCAACTGCGGTGGTCCCATCGGTCTTCTGGGACAATTTCTAGCCAAGTGACCTTGCTGACCACACTCATAACAAGCACCCGGCCTAGAGTGGCACGGGGCTGACCCATGTTGTCTTTCGCAGAAGCGTCATGCACGATTCTGTTTCTGAATAGACTTTCCTATTCCACCCTTCCTGTTAGGCAGGATGGGATACCTTTCTCCAGGCATAGGTTTCTTCCCAAACCTATTCTTATCCTGGTTAAAGCCAAACTGCGACCCAGATGCGGCGGCTTGTTCGTTCAGATTCTCCTCTACCAGCTGGGCTTGTCTGTACAGCTCATTGTAATTCTTTATATCCAAAGGCACCAACGGATTTTTCAGCTCTAGTCGGAGGCCATCCAAAAACCTCATTACCTTCTCCTCGGGATCTGCAATCAATCTCGGGGCGTACTGTGAAAGCTCAGCGAACTTTGCCTCGTACTGGTCCACAGTCATTGAACCTTGACGGAGGTGCAGAAATTCCGCCATCTTCAATTGCTTGGCACAGTTAGAAAAGTACTTGCTATTAAACGCTCTAACGAAGGTGTTCCACACCGGAACCACACCTTCTGGGAATACCTCTTCTCTGGTGGCTCTCCACCAAGTACTTGCAACTCCCTGCAATTGATATACTGCAAGGGTGACCTTTTCTTCTTCATCGCATCTCAGTAGTGCAAACGCTTTCTCCAAATCTTTGATCAAACGGGTTGCAGCCTCGGGATCTCCTGTCCCGGTGAACTTCGGCGGTTGTAATTTCAAGAACCGCTCAACAAGCTTGTGAATAGGTCTCACGTTCCCCGTGGAACTTCAGCAGGTGCGGCAGCTTGATTCTGGGCCAGCTGCCCCATCAGATTTCCAATTGTCTAGAGCATCTGCATGATCCCGTCCATTCTCGGATCACTAGGGGCTGCTACCCCAGCACCAACCGGCGGAACCGGCGGCGGTGCCGCACCCCTTGCGCTGGCCTCAGCCTGCGCTCTACCTCGACCACCTCGGGCACCGCCTCTCAATGGCGTCCTTGCCCGAGTCACTGAGGATAAGGTCCTCTGCCTAGGAGTCCTCGGCTCCTGATCACTCATACTGTAGCTCTTCTACAAAACCTGTTTCCAATTCCACACCGAATTAGAAACTGAGTGATCACCACAACCAATTTACCAAACAACTATCAATCACATGCATCAGCATAAAATAAAGGCCTTTCCTACTAACTATCCCAAGAACCCATCGCACCTTATCACTCCAAACACAAACTTCGCTCTGATACCATAAAAAGGGGATGTCACGCCCCGAACCCCGAGCGCGTACCCATCCCCTCTCGGTCGATAAAATTTTGCGACTTCCCAAGACTAGCCGCCGACCCTTTTACTTTATTGCACATGCGGAAGCGAAAACAAATCCCCTGACAGTAACTATCTCGGGATAGAAAAGCAGAACAATAATTTCACAAACAAACATGCCTTTATAAACATATACTAAGTTAAGTACAAGAGTCTATGGTCAAAAGACCACAAAAGACTATTCTCCAAAAAGAAGCGGTCTTATCCGACCTATGCTTCAAATCACCTCCTCTCGGCTCAAGTCCTCCACTCGATGACCACAGAAAGTGGTTATACAATAACCCGAGTGAGACAATGTCTCGGCAAGTCTAAGCTCTAAAAGCTGCAGCTAGGAGGAGAAGACGCTAAGAAGCGTCCTAAGCACGCAATCACACAACCAATGAGACTTACCTCGTCTCGGTTCCACCTGCAGTCAGCATAGATCATAACACAAATAAGAGCATCACTCAAGCTCAATTAATTGGAATACAATACTTAAATAAACATGCGTTCCTCGTTTTGATCTAGGCATATAGCACGGCCTACTCTCAGTTCGGCGGTCTTCTGGCATTGCCAGGCATCGTCTCACCCCATTGAGCACGGCACGTCACTACGTCGACGTCTTTCCCGAAGGAGCATCGCCTCCCCCCTTGGAGCGCGGCTTCGTCACTACGTCGACGGCATTCCCGAAGGAGCATAGGGTCCAGAATCTCTTGTGGCCGGCTTCCCTTTAACAAGGGGTATCCCAAATAAGGATAACGTCCGGCTCAACAGCCGGGACGATTTCTCTTTGTCATCACATGATCACTCAAATATGGCCCAGGGCACCGTGCATTGCACTCAAATGCTTCAATTAAAATGGTGAACCTGGCCTTTTTCTTCGTATTAGAAATCCGCACGAAAATAGTCGTGTGTGGGTACACGGTTAACTCGACCCAGAAAAATTGACATTCTTTCTTTTTGAAATCCCACTATTTTATATAGTACATAAAACCATTTTCGGTGTTAAAATCCGACACACCGGAATTTTCTGAGTAAATATTGGAAATTCACAATTTTTGGAATTAAATACTAACAATCCAATAATCACTCAATTTGCATAATTTAACACTCAATTGCAGAAATTAACCACACCATTGCAATCAGCACGAAATTCCGGTCACCGGCCATCCCGGCCTAATCAGGAAAAATAATTAATAAATAATTAATTTCGAAAATTAATTAATTAATCCAATTTAATTTCTAAAAATACTAACTTAGGCCAAACTTATTAAATTAAATACCAATACGGACCCGGAAAAATTCCCGAACCCTTCTAGATAAATAGCACAATTTAAATAGGCCTTAGCTCAACCATACTAACCATCTAACATGCTCAATTAAATAATTAAATCACTAATTTAATCTAACTAACAACCTAATTCCTAATTAAATAAATCTAAACACCCCTTAGCCTCAAAACCTACTAAGAAGAGTTTAGAGTATAAACTCACCGGTGTATCGTGAAAAAAACCGGTTCACCGCGACGACGACGCGACGGCGGCCGAAATCTTAATTTTCAGTGGCGTCGGCGGACACTCGGGCCGGGCCTAGAACGGGCCCAACAAATCTCAGCCCAAATTGAGATTTGTTTTCAACTTGAGCTGGGCTTCAAAAACTGGGCTGACTTCGCGGGCTTCAAAGATTGGGCTTGACTGAAAATAGAAATTTGATGGCTTCGGATGAACTCGTGGGCTCTTGATGCGGACTGGAAACGGGCCCAAACTGCTGGGCCGAATTCTGGCTCGTGGACTTCGCTGGCCGTGTGGAGGGAGACTGCTGAAGACGCGCGGACGAGCGAGGCGATGGAGAAGAGGACGAAGGCAGCTGCTGCCTCGGTGGGGATCTCACGCGGACGGTTGGCCGAGGAGATTCGGGGTCAACAAATCGGCGAAGCTTACCTCAAGAGTGGAAGCTGCGGACGCGTGGGCGTGAGGTGGGCGAGGTGCGGGCAACGGTAGAAGCAAGTGGAGAAGGCAGGTGTGCTGGCCGAAGTTGGGGTCTTCGCTGGACGCGCGCCGGAGTGAAGATCTTCGGTGGAGAAGCACGAGCCGTGTTGATCCGAGAGAGAGAGAGAGAGAGAGCAACGTGGAGATGGCAGCTGGATCTTTCAAAGGAAATACAAGGAAAGCAAAAGCAGCCCCCTCGGTCTGGAGGACAATTCGCACAAAGAAGGAGGAAGAGGCGGTGGTCTTGGCGTGCGGGAGAAGGAGCCGGTGGAGGGTCCCAAAATCAAGCAACTCAATCCATTACATTGATTGCATGTCCCCTATTTCTTTCCACTTGATAATTCCATATATTATCCAATTAAATGCCCAAAAATGCTGCCATTATCCAATTCCGAATTTCCCATTTTCTTTTGATCTTCGATTTCTTAAATAAATTCCCAACTTCGACGTCCGATTTTTTGATGTAGAAAAAGTTCACTTAATTTCTACAAGTCCCCTTCGTCATATGGCTCGATTTGCAAGTCGAAAATCTCTTCAATTCGGCCGATCCGAATTTTCGTTAATTTTCCGCGGCGTCCGAAACGGTTTTCCGTAAAAATCTTGGAATCTCCGAAAAATCTTCGGAGGATGAGTCGACATTCCTAAAATAGCTTGTGACACCACAGAACTTTCAATTTCTGAAATAGGGTTTAAATAAGCGGTTAATTTCAATCGACGTGCTTTTAGCGTGACCCGCCTCTTTTGGGTCACTTTTAGGAATTTTTTGGTGCAATTGACCCGTGATCGATTTATCTCGAGTCACATAGTACATCTTCGACACATTGGCGACTCTCGGTTGTCGTGAAAATCTCGAGGTTTCAAATACGGACACCGGGTACCAAAACGATCGAAAAATCGGTCTAGTGTTGATCGACGAGTATTTTGCAATCAGGTGGAATCACCCACACTCGATCACATATCTCGGTCGAATCGACCTATCTCCGGTCTCTCGATCGATTTCGAAAGTGCCGTAATGACCGTTGTAGACCGACACGGTCGAGCGTCGATTCTGTTCGAATTCTCAAGTCCATTGCATTTAGATTCCTTAATTGATTCCCGATAGACCCAGTTATCTCGTGAGTGGCCAACTCGAGAGAATAGCACTATAGACATGTCGACGAAAAACCCGATTTATTTAATTGAAAACAATTCAGAAAATTCTGGCTATCACACTTTAAGCCAACTCAAGACTGGTGACATTGGTGTAGGATTCTCAGGTACTTTTCTCCATGAAAGGAATTCATTATCTATTGATGCATGGATTATCCATTCAGGCACAAGTGACCATATAGTTTGTAATGAGTACCTATTTTCCCATGTCTATCAAAACACACAATCTCCTGTTACGGTGCGTCTTCCAAATGGGAACATTACGTATGTTACCAAAATCGGTACCATACCTCTTGGTCAAAACTTTGTCCTTAAAAATGTCATATACATTCCAGATTTTGAGTTTAATCTTCTCTTTGTCTCAAAAGTATGTATGGACAATTCCTGTAAAACCATATTCAATTCCGAAAATTGTGTCTTTCAGGACATTTCGATTGGCAGAGTGATGGACTTGGGTAATGTGGCACAAGAGCTTTATTTTTGGGTCAATTCTCCAGGAGATTTAGAATTATTGAATAAAAGCATTTATTGTAATGCAATCAGTTATAATAAAAATCTCCTTTTGCATCAACGATTGGGTCACAGTGCTCGATTTCCCCATCCAAAATGCTCCAAATGTCCTTTAGCTAAACAAACTCGAGCATCTTTGCCAGTTAGTACATCTCGAGCCAAAAATCCTTTTTCATTGCTTCACATGAACATCTGGGGTCCCTATCATACTCCTAATCGCGGTGGATCTCGCTACTTTCTTACAATCGTTGATGACTATAGTCGTGCCACTTGGCTATATCTTATGCAGTCAAAGAGTCAGACATTTACTCATTTATCAAATTTCCTTTCCTCAATTAGGATTCAATTTGATAAATCCGTACATCGAATTCATACAGATAATGGGCGAGAATTTTTTAATTCTGATTTCATAATGTTGTTGTCTACTCATGGGATACTCCATGAAAGTTCTTGTAATTATACTCCATAGCAAAATGGAGTTGTTAAAAGAAAACATAGACATCTCTTAGAAGTAGCCCGTGCACTCAAATACCAAGCCTCAGTCCCTGAAGAATTTTGGGGAGATTGTGTGGTCACAGCTGCCTATCTGATTAATCGCATGCCAAGTCAAATTATTCATGGTAAAACTCTATTTGAGATGCTTTACAAGAAACAACCAGATAATAGCCATCTTAGAGTATTTGGTTGTTTATGTTATGCAACAAATGTGGGTCCTCGAGATAAAATGAGTCCCTGTTCAACACGATGTGTTTTTATGGGGTACCCTTCTCTTCAGAAGGGTTATCGTGTCATGGAGTTTTCTATAGGGCATTTCTTTACCAGTAGAGATGTTATTTTTCATGAAGACATGTTCCCTTTCAAAGAGAAGCTGCCTTCATCATAAGACACTTTATCATAAAACAATCAGTTTCTTCTGTCTAATGAAGATTTATCATTAGCGCCTGGGTTTCTTATGGCGCCTCAATCCTCTATGACACTAGCACCAGTGGAATTCTCAAATCCGGAGAAGGAATTACCAGCTTCATCTGAAGACGTCCCTCCATTTACTTCAGCAGTGGACACAACAGATATGGCTGCCGAATCATCTGTGGCCTCTGAGAATATAGTTGAGCTACCTCGTCGTTATAGAAGACAGACTCGCTCACCTACGTGGACTAAAGACTATATATGTTCTGCTGCAAACTCTTCAGGTACACAGTATCCTGTTTCATCCTATGTTTCCTTCAATCAGTTATCGACATAACATATGTGTTGTATTAGTCGAATTTCAGAAGAACATGAGCCATCTTCATTCACTAAGGCAGCAAAAGATCCTACGTGGTGGCGTGCAATGGAGTCCGAACTTACTACACTCGTGGAGAATCATACTTGGGATGTTGTTCCCTTACCATCGCATCGAAAACTGATCGGATGTCAATGGGTTTACAAGATCAAGTTCAAATTAGACGGTTCCATAGAACGCTACAAGGCTAGGTTGGTAGCCAAAGGCTTCACTCAGAGAGAAGGTTTTGATTATCACGAGACGTTCTCCCCAGTTGCGAAGGAAGTTACCGTCTGGTCTTTTTTATCTATTGCAGCAATACGCAATTGGTCCTAACATCAAATGGACGTGCACAATGCCTTCCTTCATGAAGATTTAGATGAAGAGATCTACATGGACCTTCCTCAAGGATTACGCAGACAGGGGGAGTATTGGGTATGTCGTCTTCGCAAATCCTTGTATGGATTAAAACAGGCATCTAGACAATGGTATGCCAAGTTTACTGCTGCGTTAACCAATGCGGGTTTCTAGCATTCCAAGCATGATTATGCTTTATTTACACGAAATGTGGGAAGATCACCAATTTATTTGCTGATATATGTTGATGACATATTGGTTATGGGAAATAATGATTCTCATGTTGCAAGATTCAAGGAATATTTGCACTCCACTTTTCACATCAAGGATTTGGGACCTCCCAAATACTTTCTTAGTATTGAAATTGCTAGGTCTGATAAAGGAATTTCCCTTAGTTAAAGGAAATTTGTCTTGGAAATCATTTGTGAAGCAGGGTTATCAAGTTGCAAGCCAGCAGTAATTCCCATTGAACAGAATGTCAAGTTGACAACACATGAGTATGATCTCAATTCTTCTTCATCAAACAAGGATCCATTACTTAGGGATTTATCAGGGTATCAGCGACTTGTTGGAAAGTTGGTATATCTTACCATGACAAGACCTGATATATGCTGCGCAGTACAAATACTAAGCCAATTCATGCATATGCCAAAATAGTCACACATGAATGCAGCCTTGAAAGTTGTAAGATACTTGAAGGGATGCCCGGGGCTCGGTATATTTCTATCTCATGAGTGTGATATGGGGATGATAGCATTTTGTGACACTGATTACGCTACCTGCCCGATGACTAGGAGATTCATCACCGGTTTTTGTATTAAATTGGGAAAGTCGTTGATTTCGTGGAAGACAAAGAAGCAATCTACCGTATCATTGTCATCAGCTGAATCAAAATATTGAGCCATGGCAAAAACTACCTGCGAAATAGTCTGGATACGAGGACTTCTTTCATATTTGAGAATACAGGTCAGTGGACTAAGTGAATTGTTCTATATAATGATGCTGCACTTAAGTTAGCAGCAAATCCAGTTTTTCAAAGAGGGAGTTCTCGTAACAAAAGGCATCAGAACAATGGATCAACCTACAGATATTTTCACTAAGCCACTATGCCAAAGACAACACAAGTTTCTATTGCGCAAGCTAGGTGTCCTTGACATATATAGGCCACCAGCTTGAGGGGGAGTGAAGATCTTAGAGTCGATTCTGATTATAATTGATTCTAGTAGATCTTTGATTAATACAATAAATAGGAAATTCTGGAATTCTGATTCATGTATATTATTTTTCCTATTTTATTCTTTCATTCTTACATTATAAATGTACAACGTAATAGCATACAGAATATAATACAGAGAAACATTTTCCCAGATTTCTCTCTCTTTTCTGTCAGAAAGAGTGAGCACAAAATCCTTCTCATAATAAATTTATTCTCTCTTTTTCTTATCTGAGGTGAGGGTTACCTTTCTTCAATGATAAAGCAAAGAAATAAAACCATGAGAAAATACAAGTTGCGGCATATTTTAAAACCGCATTATTTACGTTATATTTTTTCTCGATTGGAACATGAAGATGTACTTGCTCTGGTTCGCATGAGTCGAATTTCCTTGTTCTTCACTTGGTAGTCTCCCCATTGGGTTGCTCTCCTGATTAGAGTCTTTCAAAAGCAAAGTAAATATTGAGTTATTAAAGAGTTTTCGTTGGGGGGAGTTCATTCCTTCCTTGCGTGCCTCCTTTGAAGTAAAGGTGAGCCTCTACAATTACAGCAAGCAAGCATGTATCTTTTTCCACTTTTATGACAGTTGGATTACTTGAGTGTAAGATAGTTTATCCTTGGGAATATAGACTAGTCCTCTACTGGTGAGCACCACCTTCCTCACTCGTGGAGTCCTCTACACGCGCCCACAGGACTGAGGGTCCTCTCTCTGGCACCAAGGAGCTCTCACGAGTCTTCTCCCTCACCTCACCATTCCAACGAGCTCTCTCACGGTAACACCAGCTGAGCTTCTAGAACAATGTCCCACGGTTGCCGACACCTACTCAACCTCAGGTGATCGCCGGTGTCAGCTCGGATGAGTTTGGCAGAGTGGCTCTGTTTTCGGATCTTCAATTTTCGCCATTCAAGAGCTTGCTCTTCTCGTTCAACCTTTATTCATCCACTCCTGAAGTTCCAGACGCTCATCCCACTCCTCAGTTGCTGCCACGGAAGCGCTGGTTTCGCCTTAAAACTGCCTTATAGATACGGACTTGACACCTCCCTGTCTTGGCATTTTTCCTTGATTCGAGTCTTCTGCTGGCGACCCACTTCACGGCGGTGCTTCGTTGTCGTGCCTTTATCCCCGATGATACCCACACATACAGCGGCACCTCCCGTAATCATCGAATTGGCCTTAAATAGCCACGGTATTACTCTGTTTTGTTCTGCTCTGTTTCTGTGTCGCTACTGTGATCGGCCGTCGGTTGCTCAAAACTGAACATTCGTTGGGTTTGACAGCAACAGCTAAACCAAATATGGAGAGAAACAGAAGATACAAGAAAGAGGAAAACGCACAAAGAAAACAGGGAGAGTCGGAGACACGTAAATTCGTCATTGCTAGGAGTTTACGAATCCCCGCTGGAGTATTCGCATCGTCTGAACACGGATCAGTGTTGAGAGCAGTGTCTTTCATGCCGTCTTACTTTCTCAGCGGGGCTAGGCTCAACCTCTGGGAAAGATTGCTATGCAAATTTCAGCCGTTCCACCAATTTTCTTCTCGAATGCATTTGATCCGGACGACTCATAAGACCGTACATGTTCACCCGCTCTTTTTGTATCTATGGGATCTTGCTAGAGAGCATTTATATATTATCTAATTTCGATCCCCTTCCGTTCACTCTTTGCCCGGCTTATCGCCTAAGTTGCTTACGCTAATAATACTTGCGAATAAGGTGCTCTGAGGTTTTTTCTGTCTTCTTTGGATAAGTAATTATATAATTTATGTGGAATATCGGTGAATATAGTGTGAGTGCAAAAAAAAAAAAAAAGCCTTTTACACAAATGGTCTTATCCATCCTTGATTTAAGAGATTTAACCACTCACTCTCTATACTAACCATCAAAATCATTAGTTGTTTAAGGCTGCATATGGAAAATTACTCCATTAATATTTTTCATTTATGAATTATTAGTTGGAACGGAAAATATTACCACACGTGAATTAAGGGTGGCAATGGGACAGGTCAGGGGCATGGACTGCAAGGTGGGTAAGGGGTGGTGTCCTGCTCCACATTTACTAGAGATAGACCCGTCAAATGGGTGGGTCGAGTCGGGTAGAAAATGGGTTGACCCATATTAGAACCATTTAATCCGTTTTGACCCATATTCATATAGTGTAAATCAAGTGATCCATACCCGACTCGACCCATACCCAACCCATACCCGACCTGACCTGATATTTTAGGAAAACCCACCTCTACTATATACGAATTGGATTAAAACTTCAAATTAAATTAAAAATAGTAAATAAAAAAAAAAGTTAACAAAAACCTATAAATTGAAATATTTATAAAGAATTATACCATGCACATGCTTCTCTTATTTGAAGTGAACATACCATTGAATAACTAAAAACTGTAACATGAAATTTTTTTAACTAAACCTAAAAAAACTCATTTTTATGATTTTTTTATTAAAAAAAAGTATTGTTAAAACATTTTTATGCAATACAAATTTTTTAACAATTTTTATGCAATACAAATTTAATGGAAAATTTTATAATTCTTTTAAAAATATTTTTAAAAATCGAATTTTTAATTTTTAAATATAATTTTTAATTATTTTCAATTTTTTAAAAATATAATTTTTAATTTTTAATAATTAATTTTTCTTTTTCTCTTTTCTCTTTTCTTTTTTCTTCTTCTTCGGCCGGCCGCCTGCCACGATGACGGCCGGCGACCAGCCATAGGAGAGATCGAGCTCTCCGGCGTCGGGCGGGCTCGATCTCGTCGATCCGGCGAGGCCGAGGCCCCACCCGACGCCGGCGAGCTCGAGTCTCGCCATCCGGTGAGGCCGAGGCTCAAGCTTGCGGGCGTCGGCGGGGCCTCAGCCTCGCTTATGAAAAATAATTATAATTTCTTTTTCTTTTTTTATATAAAGAAACATTTTAATAAAGTTAAAGAGGGAAGGCCATGGGTTCAAAGTGGGTTTCCTAATAACCCATTCAGACCCATTTCTTTTTGTACTTTACTTTCTCAAACCCATTTCTGACTCATATTTAACTTTCACTTGACCCATATATGACCCATTTAACTAAAAATGGGTCATAATATGGGTTTATAACCCATTTTGCCAACTCTAACTAGAGATGCCCTATCCCTACACCATGTTTTGAGCGGGGATATATATGTACTCCATTCCCAATCATAGCAAGTATGCAGATTTCCTCGTTCCACTTGCCCCATTCCATAATATTTTTTAGATAAAAATATTAATTAAATTCTTCAACAAGCATAATTATTTATGTAGATATTATCTCTCAAAAAATTTGCAGGTTGAATATATCACATGTGGGCAAAAAGAAATATGAATTTGGAATCTTTAGATCCATTACCATAAAGTTTAGTTCAGAATATTTCCATGATAAATCGATGAGAAAAGGGATTTTAAGTATATAAGTTATATTGAAATCTATGTTGAAAATGAGGAACATAATATTACTAAAATAATACAATTTATGTGAAGGAACAAGGTTAGGACTAGAAATCTCCACGATTTAGATATAGATCATGCTTTGGGCTGGTTCGTGGGTTGGGGCTGAGTGTATCCATGTCCCTCCTCCGACTCCCATGCGGGATAGGAAATTTCGTCCCATTCCCCCTTAAAACTCTCTATCCACTTTAATTAGGGCGAGGTAGCGTGGATATTTGGTAGGGTAAGTAATTTGCCATACGTAATGTTAATCAATACACAGTTCCATTTTTGGCATTTTATCATGATTTCAAAATTAATATAGTAATTTTTTTTAATAAAGTGATCTATTTATCTATATGTACAGGTTATTTGTTTGTATTATTATTATTTTTTTGGTTAGTCCTATTCTATTCCTACTTTAACTCTCACTCTCAGACTTTTGCCCTGCCTCCTTGCAGGGCGTGGGAGTCGAAACCCACTCTTGAAAGTAATTCATCCCCATCCCAACCCCCTTGAGAAGGTAGGGATTCGAACCCCCACCTCCCCTTCTATATTGGAATGGTGGTCATTGGAGGCAAACCCCAGTGGTTTTTGTTTGTCTTTGCAATGAACTTTTTGTTACACCTTTGTAATATTTTCTAAAATCACTACCAATTATTCAAATATAAAAGCTCATGTAGATAGATGGAGCTATTGTTTAATATTTAAACTTTCTAATATTCCCCTCAAGTGTAAGTTGGACATTGAACTAAGATTAAAGCATGTATATATATGATAAGAGAAATTCTAGAAAAGATTTGAACTCAATATGTGGTCTTTTGATATCATGTGAAAATTTATGGGAGCAATGCTGCTTATTTTAGAAACTTACGCTGATAAATGAATATATTTAAATATTTTGACAACCTATGTTTCCCACATGATAGAGATCTTTGAATTGGAGTTTATAGTTTTGATATACATCCTCTTGTTTTTTTTTTTATGTAATAAAGATAATACTTTTAAATATTTGGATATCTATTTTATATTTACAATTACCACCTTTTATTATTTTACAGAACAGCTAGAAAAAGCAAATTGATTATTAAATAACTATACTATACGATAAAGATATTTGTGATACTTATAATGCAATTATTTGGTATTTTCTCTATGTACATACGTACATACATATGTTTGTATTTATGTGTCACGACCTACCCCTCGGTGGGAGGGAATAGGTTTAGGGGTATTGCCTAAAAAATGGACCTAAAGCCCATGATTAGGCACGGGCTCTCCTAAGCCCATACCTCGCGCAAAATTGAGATATTCTTAAGAATTTCACAATAAGGAGTCGCCACTAGCCTATTGGGGTTGGCTAGAAACCAAGCGAGGCATGGGAGTATGCCTTGCTTCCTACGCAACTAGAGAATCTAGGGTCGGGGAACTTGATTACACTAATTGACCAATTAGTGCCATTTCGGTATCTAATTTTGTTCATTTAAAAAAAAAAAGGATTTTTGTTAGGTAATTTGGATTGATTTTATATTTATCTACTAACATGTGAGGTGATCATGCGAGTGCGCAATCATTAAAATAACAATTAGCAACCAAACTCTTAATTGCAGTTAAATTAGCATATGCAACTAAACAATCGCAAACGTAATTAAACATGTAAATTAAACCTGCGACATAATCAATGTGCAAGCAAATAAAGACCTAATTATACTAAGAAGGCAAGACAAGACAATTCCCAACCAAATTCTAGCATTTTTATTTCCAAAATTTTTAAATTTTTAAATTTTTTTTTTTAAAAATTGTTTTTTTTTTTTTTCGGCCGGGCCGGGTCGGTCAAACCCACTGGACCGGTTCGATTGGGGGCCAAGCCCGACCATGGCTAGTCGGGCCTTTGGCCAATTGTCGGTTAGGCCCAATTGACAAGCCCAACCCCCTTGCAAAAGGGCTCCCCGTAAGCCCACGACCCAAACCGGCTTTAGGCTATCGGCTTGTGGGGTGAGAGAGACCGATCGGGCTAGATCAGTGATGTGGCCCGGTTTGGCTGCCCCCGGTCCGTGACTACCCGGTCGCAACTAGAGGAGGTGACGCCGTGCGGCTCGGGCGGTTCTCCGGCTAGGGCACGACGGCCTTGCCTTGGTTGGGGTGGAGGACTATGCTCATCCTTCGGCCAAGCGACGACGTCTCCTCTGGCAGCCTATCGATTCCACTGGAGCTGTAGGCAGGGGGCGGAGATGGAGGTTTTGACTAGGGATTTCGATGAGCAAGTGGGGGCACTCGGGAACCGGGGGCTTCAAGCTCAATTGAGGCCCGAGCGCGAGTCAAGACCGGCGAGGATGCATGCCAAAGCAACAGAGATTGCAACGGGGACGGGTGGTGGCTGGAGCTCGCTCGAAATGGTCGGGGAGCTCCGCCGGCTCGGTACTAGACTTCGCACACCAAGTGTTTGGCAAAATGCCTACCTGGGTTCCGAAGAAATCGCAACGACCGGCAGGTGGTTCACCAACGGTGGCGGTGGCCCGGAGATGCGTCGGCGGCGATTGCGGTGACCCGGAGATGCGTCAACGGTGGTAAGGTAGCCCGGAGACTCCTCTTCTCCACTTTTTCTCCCAATTCGCCCTCTCTCACCTCCTTTGTCTTGGGTTCTCCTTCCCTCGCGTCTTTGCCCGTCCTCTTTTGCCTCCCTTTCCCGCTGCTCGGTGCCGTCTGCTTCTTAGTTCTCTTCCTACAGTGCCCTTACTTTGTGCCTGCCCTGCCCTGCTCCACGCCTGCTCTATCTTTTCCTTTCTTCTCTAGGTCCGTGCGCAAAGACAGAAGGAGGAAGACCATTGGGGCGTGGGCCGAGGCTGAAGGGGGAAAAGGAAGGAGAGGCGGGTCGAGCCAAAGCCGGATCCAGCCCGACTCGGCCTTTCTCGCCATTCTTTTTAAATAAATAAATAAATAAATAATTTTTAATTTAGTTTTTTTTTTTTTTGTTTAAAAATAGGTGTCAACAACTGCCCATCTTTGAATGTAGCCTTGAAGAGGTTGCATTAAAAGACAGAAGACACCTAAATTATTTTGGTGGGAGAGAGATCTTGGGTACATAGGCACATGCCAGGTCGACGGAAAGGACTCAGAGCTATGGAAGCGCATCTTGTCAATAAGAGGAAGAAAGACCCGGGCCTACAAAAGCATGCCGTGTCATAAGAAGAAAGAGAGAAGAGATCCTGGGTTACAAAAGCACGCCGTGTCATAAGAAGAAAGAGAAAGATCCCGAGCTACAAAAGCACGCTGTGTTATAGGAAAAAGGAAAGATCCCAGGCTATAGAAGCACGCCGTGTCATAGGAAAAAGGAAAGATCCCGGGCTACAAAAGCACATCGTGTCATAGGAAAAAAGAGAGACTCCGGGCTACAAAAGCACGCCATGTCATAAGAAAATGAAGACCCCAGGCTACGAAGCACGCCGTGTCATAGGAAAAATGAAAGACCCTGGGCTACAGAAACATGTTGTGTCATAGGAAAAATGAAAGACCCTGGGCTACAGAAGCACGCCGTGTCATAAGAAGAAGGAAAGACTCCAGATTATAGAAGCACGTCGTGTCATAAGAAGAATGAAAAACTCCAGACTATAGAAGCACGCCATGTCATAGGAAGAAGGAAAGAAATGAGGTCTCACCATGTAACAAACGAGTTTCGACCGGATTGGAAATACATGATTTAAGGAAAACCCATGAACCTTTTGAAAATCGCAGTTTAAAGATAGACTTATGAACATTTTAAAAGCGTGGTTTAAGGATAGACCCATGAACATTTTAAAAGCGTGGTTTAAGGATAGACCTATGAACATTTTAAAAGCGTGGTTTAAGGATAGACCCATGAACTGTGTGGTTTAAGGACAAACCCACGAACTGTGTGGTTTAAGGATAGACCCACCAACCGTGTGGCTTAAAGATAGGCCCACGAACCGTGTGGCTTAAGGATAGACCCACCAACCGTGTGGCTTTATGATAGACTCACCAACCGTGTGATTTAAGGATAGACCCACTAACCGTGTAGTTTTTAGGGAAGC
Source organism: Eucalyptus sp. ANBG9806169 (assembly GCA_014182395.1). NCBI lineage: Eukaryota > Viridiplantae > Streptophyta > Magnoliopsida > Myrtales > Myrtaceae > Eucalyptus > Eucalyptus sp. ANBG9806169. Next base: position 50,039,217 of record CM024575.1, on the reverse strand, counting down.
ATCCACTAATCCCTTCGAAACTGCATGGCTTCATTGGGGAATCCTATCAAACTCAACTTGGGCAAATGTCATTAGGGACTACGTCAAGAGATGTATTGGCAATATTGTAGTATTAATTGAGCAAGCTAATCAAGCTAAGTCCAATTGCTTTAAAAAAACATTCGATGTCAATCAGCATCATGTGGCACAAAGTTGTCATCTTGCTTGGGGATGTATCATTAATCATCAAATTCTCTGTGAGACAAGTTCTTATCAAAACGATTTCTATTTGTGAAAAAGGCTTATTAAGCATGCCAAACTAGAGCTTCTTAGTCAAAAAGGGTTCCACACATACTCTCGATAAAATGGCTGCTTGATCCCATCCATTCATGTGGGAGATAACTAGTTGCTGAGGGTATCTCACATAACCTATGTCGAAGGCTTCCAGAAACATTTGCAATGAGCACAATCTGATCGATCAAAAAGGTCTTTCGAAAGGACTGCAATATAGGCTCGGTTAGGGCTTACACAAAGGAATTATTGCTTTGAGGCCAATAGAGGAACATTTGTCGCTATCTTTATCAGGTTTACAAGTTGAGAACTTTAAAGATAAGATAATATAAAATTGCTTCCACTCCTTCAAGCGGTAGCTTCTTTGTGGCATTCTCATTTTCACTCGAACCATCCCAATTAGAAGAGACTTCAGAAGAGGGTTGTAATGTTGGCTCGAGAAAGGCTCAAAAGGCTTAAAAATTTCAAGAGGGTTTTTAAGAGTCAGTGATCATCATGGCATTGTAACCAGGTCACTCGACCTTTCGAAATCATTTGGCTTTTGAAACACGGCACATCTCGAAAGTCCCTTGACTAATCATTTATGCATGGGAGCTTTGCTCATCTCTTTGATTTCTTTTACACTTGCGATGATCTTTTTACACAGGCACTTAATTTTTCTTGCACATAAGATGCAGCCTTTTGGCTCTTTTTCTAGACCGCCATTGGCTTTACTTTTACCAGGCACACTGCTTTTTCATGTCCTATAATTTTGTCGAACTTTTTGCTTTTTGAACTTTTGGAGCTCTTATGACTTTCGAGATGCTTTTCACGTTTTCTCGTAAATGTCAATTGTATGTGGTCAATTCTTATGCCTTGCCCCAATGAAGGGAGATGATCACCGCTCAGGGTTCAGAAATGAACAATCAGGCCCAAATTGGTTAAAGTAATGGGTATCGATGTTTGGGTAGAGAAGGAAATGCTCTTCTTTACCTTGGGATGAGTCAAGCTCTGATGAGAATTTCTCTAAAGCTATCACCGGAAGATTGATGCAAGTGAAAGTAATAAAATCTTTCTCAATCTTTCGCTCTACAACATGACTGTAACCTCCTATGTTGCCCCAAATGTAAGGTCGTTCTCGATAAGGGTATTTTGAAGGATCATCTTTATTCAGCCGAAAGGGCTAGCAAGAGATTAGTACGGTGCTTGGGATTGATGAAGGAAATTCCTTTATCATTTCGATCTTTGTGCTCAATGCGAATGAATCATTCGTCCTAAGAGAATGTCGCTTTTCACTCAACTCTCAAAAGTGTTTGAAGGATGTGTCTTGCCTTTTTTCATCCTAAGCACTTCTTGTTTGGCATGGTTAACATCTCCATTTCACTTTGTTGAGATCATCTGAGTAGATCAATCTCCATAGGGAAATTTGATTCAAAACGAATAACCCACAAAACGAGAAAACAATTTTGAGATAAAAATGATGTTCAGAAAGTTGTAGAAAGTTTTTTTTTTCTTTTCTCAATTATTCATTTTTGTGCTTGTTTCTAGGAAAGTGCCAAATGTTCTTTTTTTGTAATGGAAATTCTCCATTTTTTTTTTCAATTAATCTTGAGAAGCTGGGTACTTACCTGCGGTATGGTGGCTCGGTAACCTTGTAAAGAATGTGAAAGAATATGTTAGTGCAAAAATCTTTAGGAATTGAAATGTTGGAAACGATACAATATTACCCATCATTCGCTTTCATCCTTTGGGTGCTGACATTTATTGGATTCACTCTCGTGGATATTTGGTAACTTGACAATACCCTTCACTTACGTTTGCCTTAAGTGTTTGATGTTTTCCTATCAAAGAAAAAGAGAATCACTTCAGAGACGTTATCAAGATGAGTAATTGGAATTGACACAATTTACCCTTCACGTGTTTTCGTTCTTCGGGTATGAACTTTGCCCGAAGTGGTTAGAATTGATTGAAAAGTGGCTATATGGCCGTGATTTTATTCATGAAAAGCACTTCTTTATTGTATACAACAATTTACAAAGTTCAATTCCTACTTTTTCAAAACTTTGTTTTGTTTGAGTCTGTCCTGTACCAAAGAAAAGGATATGTCATTTCTTTATACTAAAGAGAATTAAATTTAGGAACGAAATACATCCTTTTCCAAAGTCGAACGATCAACATCTCAAGGTATCTCTTATGAAGGAAGGGATAATATTGCCCCTCTGTTTCATTTGAATCTTTCTTTGTTTAAGATGAACATGACTTAATAATACTCCATCGTGTTTGTTGGAATGTTACAAGACTTGGTACTCTTGATGTCTCCTTGACAATGAAAAGAAAATCATGTCAGAAACGGTATCAGAAATGGATAATTGGAATCGATACAGTTTACTCTTCCTTCGAATTTGCCTTTTGGATGCTTGGCAACTCCCTTCATTTGTCTCATCATATAAAGTGAACAAGATCGACGGGCTATTTTGGCACCTCTATGGAAGATTGGCACCGATGAAGCCTCGACGCATGCTTGCTCCTCGAGTTCGATGAGCCTACACTATCTTTTAGAAGGGGCAAATGCCGATCTCACGTAAACTCCTCATTCTACTTGAGAAAGTGACATGAAGAGAGGGCCTTAAATAAAGCTTTCTTGAAGTTTATTTTCAAAACATTTTGAAGGTAGACGTAAAGGTTTGTTCGAAACACTTCTGAGTTTGTTTTTAAAAAGATGATTTTCATGAAATTGAATTCCATCATTAAAAAATGTGAGTCGCATGATTTACAAAAACATCAATTGGATTCGCAATCAAAACCCAAAATGGAAAACATGATTCTTAACAAGAATAAAAGCAACGATAAAATACAAGAAAATCTTGTATAAATAAGAGTAAAAATCAACTCTTGTCCTAGCTCTAGAATTCACTTCTCTATGTGGTCAAGCACGAGAATGTCAATGAGTATCACACATAACCTGCAAAACAACAACAATGTCGGTATGTGAATGAGGAAATGATCTCTCAATGAGGTCACTTCTTACAACAACATCAAGGCGACAGTACATGCCCCATAGTCCTTATTACGAGGTTTTAATATTTCGCCAAGATTTTATAATAAGAGAAGACATCATTAAAAAAAACGATCCACGGCCATCAATCGAACGTCCACTCTTATTCTAAAAGCTTCATATGCAAAAGTGGCATCGAACGTCCACTCCACATTTTTTTTTTCCTTTAAAGATTGATTTTATGATTTTACTCCTGCAAAAAATGAAATGACTTCTATTTTGAGAAATTTGTACATAAAGTGTGATTTGCATTTCAGTCCCAAAATGTGAGAATGAGAGAATTTGATTAAAAATGCAATTTCAATTTTTGTGCCCGAATATATAATCGCGACTTGAAAGGTTTTTGGACAAGATATGAGTTTGAGCCCATAATTGAAAATTTAAACAAAACCATGCGTTCAATGGGGCAAAATCAAAGGACTTTAAAATTTGCATTCAATGTTCACTTATCAAGAGTGATTGCCATTTTTTTCAATTATAAGCCCACATCACAAAGGGCATTCGATTGGTCTCCATGGATTTTAAAATGGAAGTTCAATACAAAATGAGCAAATAAAAAGGAAAGTGATACTTACAATGGGTGACGACTTCTCTCTCTCTCTCTCTCTCTTTTCTATTACATAGACATACACATGGGATGTGATTTGATTTTTACTCTATACGGCTCAAAATGGAGCCATAGGATCACCACTTCAAAGAACCGATCCGAGTCGCGTGGTTGCAGACTAGGGTGGGGACCTTTGACATCAAGAAAGAAAATTCGGGGTTAAGATGCGTGACTCGTACTACATGGTTGTCGTCGGAGTGGTATCCACCTCAACACCATCCTAAGTGATCCTATGCGGCCCAGATCCAGTGGTAGGTAATGTGTCATGGTGTAGTGCAATGCAGGGAATACATACACGATAGTCTATAAATAAACACCACTTCAAAAGTTCAAAACATAAACATTTACTCCCAACTCCACACTTGCAAAACAAGGGGTTAACAATCACTCCTCCCCATATAACTCCCAACTGTAAAAACATTAAACACTCACGTTAGGGACATACCCGATTTCCTCGCTGCCAAACAAAAATTATTTTTGAACAAGATAGATTTAGGCCTAAGTCTTCTAAGGTTTAAACCAATATTCCCCAGTAGAGTCGCCAAGCTGTCGCGACCTACCCTCAGTGGGAGGGAATAGGTTTAGGGGTATTGCCTAAAGGATGGACCTAAAGCCCATGATTAGGCACGGGCTCTCCCAAGCCCATACCTCGCGCAACATTGAGATATTCTTAAGAATTTCGCAATAAGGAGTCGCCACTAGCCTATTAGGGTCGATTAGAAACCAAGCGAGGCATGGGAGTATGCATTGCTTCCTACGCAACCAGAGAATCTAGGGTTGGGGGGACTAGTCCGATTGGGCCAGGGGGGCGGCCTGGTCAGCTCGCTCGAATGGGCTAGGCCTGACCATGGCTGGTCGAGCCTTTGCCAAATTGTGGGTTGGGCCCAACCGACGAGCCTAACCCCCTTGCAAAAGGGCTCCCCGCTGTGGCACCCCCGATCTGGTAAGGTCGCCACAGATACCTATCGCTCTACCTATTGTATACCAGTCTAATGTCTTCCATTCGGGTTAAAGAGGAACCATAGTTCATAGGAATTTTTTTTTTTTTCAAAAGGTTTCAGCGTAGCTCATCAGTGGAAGTATAAACGAGTCTCACCATCCCTTACTCCCATGACAATAATACAATGCACACCGACTACGCACCAAAGGAAAAGATAAAGCCGAGTCACTTTTATTCACATTTTTACGATGGACATCTCGGGTCAGTACAACAAAAAGCCAAGATTTTTAGCTATACTCGGCTATGACTCAAAAGAGATCTCGACCCTACATCAAACATGTATATCCCTCCATCTACAAGTGTCAGCTATCCCAAAAAGTGTCAGCTCCCACCAGTCATACGAGCCATCACACCCAACCCGGTGCATCGGGCAGCGGCGGCGGCAACATCCCTAGCATCACCCCATCGCGACGGACGTGAACAGACAGAAACTCCTGGACAACCGGGCCCCCAGCCAGGCCCACATCATACATGACCAGCACGCGGACTCGAATGAACACCAGACCGGGAATAGTGACACAAATGTGCTCCGCGCACTAGACCTCAACGTCTGACGGTAAGCCATAGAAGGTACCGTGCGCAATCGGTGGTAAAGGCATCTTTTTAATCTGTAATGTTAGTCCCCAAAGGGGTGAGTACAACCACTCAGCAGTAAAGATCTATCAAACTACACAATGCGTCAAATAGAACAATGAAGATATCATGAATAAAGTACATGTCATTCATACATTTGAGCATACCTCACCTTACAGCCATGCATATATCACCATTCAACGTGCATATACCACCATGCATTTGTACATATATCATCAAACAGCCATGCATATGTGCACACATCCATGCGCATGATTCAATTTCAAATTTTATCTTTCAATTGGATCACATCATTTTTCTTTTCCGGGACCAGTAATTGCATCCCCCATTTATCGCTCGCACCCAACCTGGCATCCGAGGAGCCTCCGGCACACACCTCCTGGCATCTCGTACCCCAACTGGCATCACGAGGCATTTCCCCCGGCACACACCTCCAGGGCTTCCGACACACACCTCCAGGCATCCCGACACTCCCGGGGCATCGTCGGCTCACACCTCCAACAGTATCCTCATTACCATACTTTATATTTATATATGTGTCTCATTATCCACATGGCATATGATGTGATGATAACAAAGTCTAATTCAGCTTTTGATATTATATGTCATGCAAATTGTCACCACATATGCAGCAAAAATCAATCACTCAAGACATTATATCTCATAGAACAAATTCATTCATTTGTATATATATTTTGTTTTGAAAATGCAGTAAATTTTTGGATAAAACAGAATGCACTCTTTTGGTTAAAACTCTTGAAAAATTAGTAAACAGCCATAATAAATTCTAAAAAGTTGACATGTTGTATACAAGATTTAGAGGAAAACATTTCATGAAAAACACCACACCAAAAGAACATCATTCATTTCAGTACAGTCCATGCATCACAGTCTTTAAAATTTTCAACATTTCAGTTTGCACAGTCACAGAAATAATTTCTATTAAATACCCAAATGAACTCCAAAAATTCTGAAATTTTGATATGTTAAAGACAAGACCTAAAGTCAGATATCTCATGAAGAACGCCACACCAAAATATTCTCACACAAAACAGTACGGTCCACGCATCACAGCTTTCAAAATTCTAACATTTCAGTTTGCACAGTTTCAGAAACAATTTCGATTAAATACCCAAATGAACTCCAAAGATTCTGAAATTTTCATATGATATAAAAAACACCTAGAGGTAAATATCTCATGGAGAAATCGAAATCCAATTCGTCTTAGATAAATAGATATAGATGATTAATTCCTCCTGTTCTTGGTGTCGATTTTCCAGATTAACTTCTTTCAAAACAAATTCGTTTCACCAACCTACACATGTTCATTTCATCTAAATTTTCTGTATATTATTCCTCAGAATATTATCTATAACTTTCATTAAGGACGTAAAATCAAATTTCAACTGGATGATTTTATAAAAATCACATAATCATACTAGGTCGAGATAGCTTTTTTCAGATCCAATTTCTTCAAAGGAACACGATTTCACCGACCTATATTTGTTCATTTCCTCTAGATATTTGTTATATTATACCTCAAGAGGTCCTCTACAACTTTCGTTAAGGAATCAAAGTGAGATTTTAACAAAAAGGCTACTTCACAGTCCATGAAATCACCAAGAGTCAGCACCACAAATTCCAGATCTAGTTTCTCCAAAGGAAAATCATTTCTCCAAGCAATACCCGTCCGTTTTGTCTCAAATTTTAGTATGTTACTCCTCAAGATGTCCTCTACAACTTTCATCAAGAGATCGAGATGAGATTTCAAACAAAAAGTCACATGCAGCTCACGAAATCATAGAAGGTCAGTCTGTCTTTTAGAAAAACAGGACACTAGGCCAACTCCTTACTCCCCAAAGCTTCGAATTTCATCACTCCTATCACAACCAAGGTTTTTCACCCTTCACAACACACATCACAGCAAGCAAAGGGTAGGATTTTGGACTCTACTTGCCTCAAATTCCAGCAAACAAATGGTGGGGGATGAGGCGGCTCGACGACGGAACACGGCGGCGAATGGACCTCCTTCTTCCTCTCGCACGCACGGACTGCTCTCCTCTCTTCCTCTCTTCCTTTCTTCCTTTCCTTTCTCTCCTTCCTTCTCTTTCTCGCACAACACCAACCTCTCTCTCTCTCTCTCTCTCTCGGTTTCCTTCTTGCTTAATCCGCCCCCTTCCCCTCACTAACTTCTTTCCCCTCATCATTAGTTTTGCAATCATCACAAAACATGCAAGGGGACACTTGGATAATCCCCCTTGCCACTTGGTAATGGCCATGTAAGAGGATGGGCCTCTCATGGGCTGGCCCCTCCTTCCGTTTCCCCCTTGGTTGATAGCCCAACGAGCCTCTTGGGCCGGGCCTTCGCCGGTCGAAGGGCGGGGAATTGTGGGCTGGTTTGGCCCAAAAATCAGCCCACTCCCTCCTTTAATAATTCCACTAATATTTTCCACCTAAATAAATACCTAATTGCAAAACTAACATGGCCAAAAACTTGTAACATTGATCCATAAAAATCAAATCCATAAAGTGCATAGCCAAGAACAAAAATTCTCATTATCAAATTATCCTATAGCACCAACTTTGATAACCCAAGAACATAAGATATATTTCCATTGAAGTACTCAACCTTAGTCTATTGCAATTCTTTGGTCCAATGGCCATAACATAATTCAACGACACAACCATCCACTTTTCCATGGGTCATAATGGCTCTAGAAATTGTCATAAAATTTTGGGATGCCACACCCCCGTAGGCCCACGACCCAGACCAGCATTGGGCTACCGGCCCGCAGGGCGAGAGAGGCCGACCGGGCCAGATCAGTGATCTGGCCTGACTTGGCCTGCCCCCCCCTCTGGTCTGCGACTGCCCATTTGCTACCAGAGGAGGTGACGCCGTTCAGCCCGGGCAATTCTCTAGCTAGGGCACGACGACGCTGCCTCGGTTGGGGCGGAGGACGATGCTAGTCCTCTAGCTAGGTGACGGAGTCCCCTCTGGTATCCTATCGATCCCGCTGGAGCTGTAGGCAGAGGGGTGGAGATGGAGATTTCAACTGGGGATTTCAGCGAGCAGGTGGGGGCAACTCGGGAACCGGGGGCTTCGAGATCGGTTAAGGCCCGAGCGCGAGTCAAGACCGCTGAGGACGCATGCCAAAGCAATAGATAATGCAACAGGGGACGGGTGGTGGCCGGAGCTCACTTGAAATGGTCGAGGGAGCTTTGGTCGGCTCGGTACTAGACTACGCACACCAGGTGTTTGGTGAAATGCCTACCTGGGTTCCAGAGAGATTGTAGTGGCCAGCGTCGGTCGGGTGGTTCACCAGCGATGGTGCTGGCTTGGAGACACGTTGACGACGGTTGCGGTGGCCCGAAGACGCGTCGGTGGTGGTAAGGTGGCCCGAAGACTCCTCTTCTCCTCTCTTTCTCCCTTTCCGCCCTCTCTCACCTCTCCTGTTCTAGGTTCTCCTTCCCTCACGTCTCTACCCGTCCTCTTTTGCCTCCCTTTCCCGCTCCTCGGTGTCGTTTGCTTTTGGGTTCTCTCCCTGTGGTGCCCCTGCTTTGCGCCTGCTCTGTGCCTGCTCTGCCTTGCCTTGCCCTACGCCTGCTTTGTCTTTTCCTTTCTTCTCTAGGTCCACGTGCGAAGACAGGAGGAGGAAGACCGTTGGGGAGCGAGTCGGGCCGAAGGGGGAAAAGGAAGGAGATGCGGGCTGGGCCAAGGCCAGATCCGACTCGACCCGGCCTTTCTCGCCCCTTTTTTTTTTTTAAAAAAAAATTAAAAAATTAATTAATTAATTTTATTTTTTAAAAAATAAATAGGTGTCAACATTATGCATTACTCTTGTCTAATTTTGATTTATGAGCAATTTAATTTTATTGTCTCGATGAATGTTAAGTTTTCATAATCAACAATTTTACCCTTTAATTATGTAGATATATAATTACCTTACTAGCTTAGCTTTCAAAATGAACCTTTTTCCAATGCACAAGAAAATTAAAGTAAAAATATGCTTATATGCTTGTAATTGATGTCACAGAATTACAGGTCGTTTTTACTATCTTCATTTATTGAGTTTCCTTAAACATCTACAGGAAAGTTTATAACGAAAAGAAATTTCAAACATGCTTTTAACATTGAAGAAAATAAATGCTATTAAGATACTTATTAATACTCGTCTATTAAAGCGAGAGCCGTGTGGCTAATATAATGAGTCCAGGCATAAACGTAAACCAATGTTCCAGTGACTCTTGGCACGTTTCTTTGGTCATGATTATCAATGAAAAAGTGAAAAAGAAAAAAACTGACATATTTCTTTCTTTACATAGTTTGTGTCAACAAAAGATGTTTATAGCACATACAAATCTCTGTGATGTACTTCACGTCTTTATTGGTGGGATGAGTAGATACGAATAAATCATATTATTTCTTTTTCAATCTTTTGAGCAAAAAAAAGTTACTACACAAGACATATATTTATTAATAATTTTTCAACAATGACATCCCTTACTTAAATTAATAGTTCACATATCAAATGTAGCTAATAACTTACTTTAAGATGACTAGTGGGCAAGTAGCCCCAGGTTCTAGTGCCACATACCATTAGGTTCAGTCCTTAGTCATGAAACCATTACATTAAGATGACTCTGACCCTCTTTCTTCATATAGAGTTCATTCTATTCATTCATAGTTGACACCATGATCAAGTTGAGTCTTTACCAAGTTAAGTTGTTTCTTGGGCTTGGGAAAGCTACCGGGCAACTTAATTTGCAAGCCTTTAGTCATATAATTTATCAACAAAATGAGCACTTGACTTTTGACAAGCCTAAAAGCAAAAGTGAAGAACTTCAATTTGATGACTCTGTTGCTCTTTCTTACTATAGAGTTGATTCCATCGCTTGATAGTTGACATCATGATCAAGTTAAGTCTTTACCAAGTTAAATTGCTTCTTGGGCTTGGGAAAGCTATTCGGGCTTACTTTGCAAGCCTTTAATCGTATAATTCTTCAGCAAAATGAGCACTTCACTTTTGTCAAGCCTAAAAGCAAAAGTAAAGAACTTTAATGACTCTATCCCTCTTTCTTACTTAGAGTTGATTCCATCCCTTGACAGTTGACATCGTGATCAAGTTGAGTCTTTACCAAGTTAAATTGCTTCTTCAGCTTGGAAAAGCTATTTGGGCAACTTAATCTGCAAGCCTTTAGTCGTATAATTCATCAGCAAAATGAGCACCTCACTTTTGTCAAGCCCAAATGCAAAAGTAAAGAACTTGAAGTTGATGACTTTGTCCCTCTTTCTTACTATAGAGCTCATTCCATCCCTTGACAGTTGACACCATGATCAAGTTGAGTCTTTACCAAGTTATGTTGCTTCTTGGGCTTGCAAAAGCTATTCAGAAGCCTTTAGTCATATAATTCATCAGCAAAATGAGCACCTCACTTTTGTCAAGCCCAAAAACAAAAGTAAAGAACTTGAATTGGATGACTTTGTCCCTTTTTCTTACAATAGAATTCATCCCATCCCTTGACAGTTGACACCACGATCAAGTTGAGTCTTTACCAAGTTAAGTTGCTTCTTGGGCTTGGAAATGCTATTTGAGTAACCTAATTTGCAAGTCTTTAGTCATATAATCCATAAGCAAAATGAGCAACTCACTTTAGTCAAGCTCGAAAGCAAAAGTAAAGAATTTCAATTTGATGACTTTGTCCCTCTTTCTTACTATAAAGTTCATTCCAACCATGATCAAGTTGAGTCTTTACCAAGTCAAGTTGCTTTCAAGCCTTTACTCGTTACTCATCAGAGAAAAGGAAAATTCTAAAATAAAGGCCTAAAGTATCCTCATTTTCTCAAATAAAGGCATGAAGTGAAACTTGTTTCAAATAAAGGCCTTAAGTGCCCTTATTTTCTTAAATAAGAGCCTATAGTAGTTACAATTGTTTCAAATAAGGGCCTAACCTCGCTAATTTGTCGGCTAGCAAAATATTCCGACCGGGCAAGGTTATTTTCATCTAAATGAATTTTTAATTTAAGTTTTAATTAAATTAGATTAAAATTTTTAAAATATTAAAAAAATTTAAAAAGCTAAAATATAGGCAAGAGGGAGCTCTCCAGCTTGTGGCTGTCGACCCATTATCGAGGGGGTGGGGGGGCGGTGGTGGTGATAGGCGGGAGGGAGCCCTACCTCCCATGTGTTCTTTATATATATTTTTTTTTTTTTAGTTTGTTTTTTGGGAAAAAATAGCAAAAAGAAAGAAAAATGGAAAACAATTTTAAAAAATTTAAAAGAAGAAATTTCCCTTCACCAGTTGATGAGTTCAGGCCATTTTTTAAGACTAATATGATTACTTTAGGCCCTTATTTGGGAAAATGAAGACACGTCAAGCCTTTATTTAAAATAATATCCACTCCATGCCCTTATTTGGAATTTTCTCTCAACAAAATAAACACCTCACTTTGTCAAGCTTGAAAGCAAAAGTAAAGAACTTCAATTTGATGACTCTATCCCACTTTCTCACTATAGAGTTCATTCCATCCCTTGATAGCTGACACCATGGTCAAGTTGAATCTTTACCAAGTTAAGTTGCTTCTTGGTCTTGGAAAGCTATTCGAGCAACTTAATTTGCAAGCCTTCAGTTGTATAATTTATCAGCAAAATGAAGACTTCACTTTTGTCAAGCCTAAAAGCAAAAGTAAAGAACTTCAATCATTGATAGTTGACACCATGATCAAGTTGAGTCTTTATCAAGTTAAGTTGCTTCTTGGGCTTAGAAAAGCCATTTGGGTAACTTAATTTGCAAGACTTTAGTTGTATAACTCATCAGCAAAATGAGTATCTTACTTTTGTCAAGTCCAAAAACAAAAGTAAAGAACATCAATTTGATGACTCTGTCCCTCTTTCTTATTATAGAATAGTTTGACACCATGATCAAGTTGAGTCTTTATCAAAATTGCTTCTAAGCCTTTAGTTGTAACTCATTGGCAAAATGAGCACCTCACTTTTGTCAAGCCGAAAGTAAAAGTAAAGACTTGAATTTGATGACTGTCCCTCTTTCTTACTATAGAGTTCATTCCATCCCTTGATAGTTGACACCATGATCAAGTTGAGTCTTTACTAAGTTAAGTTGCTTCTAGGGCTTGCAAAAGCTGTTCGAGCAACTTAATTTGCAAGCCTTTAGTTGTATAACTCATCAGCAAAATGAGCACCTCACTTTGTCAAGTTCGAAAGCCAAAGTGAAGAACTTCAATTTGATTCCTCTGTCCCCCTTTCTTACTATGAAGTTCATTCCATCCTTGACAGTTGACACCATGATCAAGTTAAGCCTTCACCAACTTAAGTTGCTCCTTGGGCAAGTCATCTCTCATAATTGTAGAGGCTCACATTATATTATTTCTCGGCTGGAACTTGAGCATGTATTTGTTGGTGGTTCTACATGAGTCGAATTCCCTTGCTCTTCACTTGTTAGTCTTGACATTGGGTTGTAGGGGCGTCAAAAATCGAACCGAACCGAACTGAAAAGTTTGATTTTTTCGGTTCGGTTCTCATTCGGTTTGATTCTCATTAAAAATTGAAACTTTTTAATCGATTTGGTTTTTATTGGTTCGGTTAACCGAAATCAAACCGATAAATTCTAAACAATCTTTATCCACGAACCGAACCATCTCTCTCCTCTGGTCTTCTACTCTCCAAACTCGGAACATAGGTGCAACGCCTACGGACTATGGCAACGGTGATGGCAAACAAGTTGATTGTAGGTGCTTAAAACCTTGGCTCCTTCTCCTCCGCCTTCTCCCTCCTCCTTTTTCTAGGGTTTTGATCCGGTTCACCTATTTCCTCCCCCTTTCATTCTAGTGAACAAGCTGAGGCGGAGGTGCCCTCTCTGCAACACCAAGTTCAGCTCCGTCGCAAGGGATTTCTTGAGGAGTGGTTGCCTTTGGTTGACGAGGACGGTGAGGGATTTCTCGACAGTGCTGGTGTGCCTGATCGAGAAGGGCGTCGAGTTCAAGACCGTCGGCATTGACCTCCTCAAGGCGAGCACAAAGCCCCCGAGAACCTCCAGCTCCAGGTTTGTCCCCGTCATTCTTGAAACTCCAACTTCGCTTTCGATCAAACTCTCGACAGCTTGACTTTTCATCGTGTCTCCTTTCGTGGGTATAGCAAAAAAGGGACATGACCTTTAAGATATCGTCAATGAATAATGTGAAGTCTAGCGATCCTTGTGTGAATCGTTTTGAAGGGCCTAGGCTATGACTTTCGGGACCTGATTTATTGTTCGGATTACTTGTTGTGACCCTCCCTTTCATGCTCGTATGTTGCCACCACGCTGCCTGCTAGCTATTTGATGAAATTCTCAAAGCACATTAAAGTTCTCTGCTTTATTGTTGTTCCTGTGATGGGATGCTGTGGTTTTTTATATATCGTCTGCATGGCGAAAAATTCGTATCCGAGTCTGCTTTGATGGGTTTCTGTAGATTTTCTTTTGGAACATTTTCAATGATCTTTCTAGCGCCACTACCAGCAGCAGTAATGGAGTGCCCTAAAGTGCCATTCATTATCTTCTGCTAAAACGCAAAGAACGATTCGAGTGATGGACATTCATGAGATACCAAAACCCAAGAATGCCTTCTTTGGAAAGAACAAAGCTGGTGGTTCTCAGGGGAAGCACTGATGATATGAATGGCAGACATCACAGAAACAACAATACAAGCGAGAGAAGCTTTTTGCAGGAACTGGGAAATCCGAAACCCCTTTCTTCCTTCAAAAACTATTTTTGGGTCCTGTCAATGACAACATTTTCCTCATATTTCTTCCTTATTGAGGACCGAAAAACCCAAAAAATCTGATTTAAGAAAGTATAATTTCCAGTTAGCACTGTGGCTTTCTTATGAAGTTTGTCCTGAGCCATCCGTATAGGAGATGGGGGTTTTCCTTGAAAAGTTTGAACTTTTCCCCACAAATTTCCCAAACATTTTGCTGTTGACGATGGCTGTTCAAGAGGGGTTCGCTGTGTTCTGAGATTGTTACTAGGCAAAGTTTCTTGGTAGACTGCAGGTGTTCTTCCCAACTTTTTCTGGAAAAATACTCCTAGGTTCTTGAGTCTGTTAATCGGTTGCTTTCATGGAAACAAGGTTTCAGCTCGATTTTCTTTCGATTGTAAAGGAGAAAAACTCATTTTGACTTTAGAACAAGCCAGTAACTGCATGATGTTTGGGAAAAAAAGAACTATAGAACACTGTTGTCGCTTCAATATTACGTAGCTTGCACAGTTTCTGTTGTCTTCTTCCCTTATAATATATTCAGAGACATGGAAGTAAAGAGTGTATAAAGCTCATCATGTCAACTTGCAAAGCATGGTCGAGTTCTCAGCTAGCAGAATCAGGTTTAGCAAAATCAAGATTGCATTTTTACCGATAGTTTGCAACTCTTGAAAGCCCTTTTAGGTCTGCCACTACCAGCAGAAGTAATGGAGTGCCCCGGCTAGAACTTGTGAAGAAAATCAAGTCAAAAGGCACGAGGCCTCATGTGTCTTTAAGACCCGGAACCCCTATCATTCTTTTAAGGATTCTGGTTGATTAGTAGACTTCGATGAAATCTTTTTAAAATCATTTTTGTCATGTTGAAACATATTCTGAATGCTAGTCTTGTTCATATGATAAATTTACTGAAATATTGTTATAATGCTCATTTGTAGATCTCCATATCAAGACAGTAATATCATTTGCAAAGCCTAATACACAATGAGCGAATCTTTAATGAGTGAATCTAGCGGTACAAATAGAAGTAGGTTGAGATTTGGTGCATGGGAGCACTTTAAAAAGATAGAAAATAGCCAAGACAAAGCCGAATCTCTATATTGTGGGGCCATTATTGGTTGTTCTACTACTCAAGGGACTAGTGGGATGCATAATCATCTAGGTAGATGTAAGAAATATCCATATGAACATGGAGAAAAGGAAGAAAAGTGCCTCGAATGAACTTGTTGGGGTCAGTACCTTGGAAATTTGATCAAGATACTAGTTAAAAAGACCTAGTAGCAATGTTTATTATTGGTGAGCTACCCTTCAAGTTTGTGGAACTTGAGGCATTTAAGAAATTTGTGAATAGAATCCAACCAAAGTTTTAATCCCCTCAAGAAACTCATTGAGGGAGGACTATTATAAGTTATACTTGGAGGAAAGAAGCAAATTGAAAAAATATTTTTCCGATTCTTCTCCAAGGGTTTGTCTGACAATTGACATTTGGACTTCGTGTCAAAATCTAAGTTACATGTGCCTTACTACTCATTTTGTAGACGTTGATTCGAAGTTGCAAAAGAAAATGTTGAGTTTTTATCAAATCCTAGGACATTTTGCTAAGATTATAGGGAAATGAGTTGAGAAATGCTTAACTAGTTGGGGGATTAAAGGCATTTTTTTTGTTACTATTGATAATGCTAGCTCCAATGACTCGGGAGTTCAATACTTGAAGAAATGACTTAACTCTTAGAATGCCCTGGTATTATTAGGTGAGTTACTCCATGTGAGATGTTGTGCTCATATTTTTAGTTTGATTGTGAAAGAGGGTTTGAAAGGTATAGATGAATCCATTGTTTGAATACACTCAGCTATGCATTATGTGATATCTTCTCATTCGAGGTTGCAACGGTTTAAGGAGTGCATTTTGCTGGAAAATATGAGTCTAATAATCTTGTATGCTTGGATGTGGAGATTTGGTGGAACTCAACATACATGATACTGGAAGTGGTCCTGAAGTTTCGAAATGCTTTATCTCATTAGATATTCAGGATAGAAGATTTGTTGAAGAGTTTTACGAGGTGAGAGGGTTGCCTACTGATAATGATTGTGATTATGCCCGCCGATTTCTTCCTTTCTTGAAGTTGTTCTATGATGCGACTTTAAAAGTATCGAACTCTTCTTACGTTACTTGTAATGATATGGTGAAAGATGTCTATGGGATTTATATGATGATTGATAAATATTGTAGGGATGAGGACAAGAATTTGCAGGAAATAGCCAAGAGAATGAAGATCAAGTTCAATAAGTACTTTGGCAATGTGAACAACATAAATCTAACATGGTTCATTGCATGTATACTTGACCCTAAATGAATGATTAATCAAGTGCATGAAAGCAACCGGGCAGAAAATTTGCAAGATAGAGTGACAGAATCTCTGACATTGTTGTTCAAGCAATATCGCATCTGTACATGCCCCCAAAGCAACGTGAGATTAAAAGGGACAAGGACAGTGAATGTGTCAATGTCTCCTGTGGTTGGTGTGAACATTATGATGGCAATGTATCTTAGCCAAATGGGACGAGAATATGTGGAAGAATTAGATAAGTATTTGGAAGAAGGATGTGAACGGTATAGCTCCACCTTTAATATCTTAAATTGGTGGAAAGTCAATTCTTCTAGATATCCTATTATGTCTTCCATTGCTCGAGATATTTTGGCCATGCCCATATGCACTATAGCATCAAAGTCTGCATTTAGCATAGGAGGTCGCGTACTTGATGTATTTCGTAGCTCCTTGACCCCAATCATGGTGGAGGCTTTTATATGTACTCGAGAGTGGCTACGATCCGCACCACTTTCATAGTCGATCGAGGAGGACTTAGAAGAACTTGAAAATTTCGAGTCAAGTGAGAAAAAAATAACCATGAAATATTTATTTCTTTCAATATTACAATTGATACTTTAATTCTCATTTTCATTGTGAATTTGATGTACAGTTGTCAACTACGACCATGGAATTGAACTCAATAACGATTTCTCTTGATGATTGATGAACTTAGAGTCAGGTAAAAGATGTGTATAAAATATGTGTGCTCGCTTATAATGCTCTATTTTTTTATTCATTTCTATTGGCTATAGCTTGGAATAAACCATTTAGCTATTTTTAAATGGTCGAAGCTGTTATCTGATTATCTTATTTTCACAATGTCACTATCTTTGGATAATGCACAATTTTCTTCTGTTGTGCAAGATTGTTGTGTCTTCCACTTGTTATTGCCAACAAGTTTCATAATTCCTTTTGTTGCTAGTTGCTATTAGTGCTTTAAAAGCAAGCTGCCTACTGCCAGACTTGTGATTTTCTGAGATGAATGTATTTTTTTTGCAGAAACTTTTGTGTTAAAAGGGACTTTGTCTCTACCCCTAAGACACTAAAGAGGAGGCTGATGCTAGTTGGGCCTGTGATGCCCCTGCTTTCTCCTTTCTTTGTCATATTCATGCTGGTCTACCTCTTTCTAAGGCACGTTGAGCAGTTCTACAATCATCCAAGCACGGCATCGTCATGGAGACGGTCGAATTTGTCTAAATGGATTTTTAGAGAGTACAATGATGTATTGCTAAGAAACATGCATTATACAATTTAGTTTAGCTAGAGTTTTGTTTGAGAAAGAGATTTGTTGGATCGGTTTTGTCTTCTCTTGGTCTTTACTTAATTCCGAGCAATGTAAGTGGAAAATTATTTTTAGGGGAGATGTTCTGAGCTAATACCTGTGTAGGTAAAGACGGATATAGCTACCATCTGATAATTAATGGCCTAGTTTTTCCCTTCACGTCCTTTTACATATTAAAAAATAGAAGCTGACATTTTGTCCATGGTTGAGGTAATTATTCACCCTCTCCATATTCTTATATTCAAATCCAAATTATGTCGGACAATTCGTGAGTCAATTTTTTTTTAATGAAATAATCAATACGTATATAGAAATTTAATTGTTAATATTGCATTTTATTTATTTCCACATGGTAGCATTCGCAAAATTATTTTCATTTGGAAAAGTAATGACGGTATATTGAATTTATTTTTTTACCTAATTAAAAAAATGAAATTCTTATGAAAACCAATGAAGTTTTTATCTTGCTAAGCAAAAGACAATTTGATTGGATATTTAATCTTGTAATTTATAAAACAAAAACAAAAAACAAAAAACAAAAACAAAAGTAAAAACCAAAGTCGGTTCGGTTTGGTTCGATTTCGGTTCACGTCGGATTTCGGTTCGGTTTAGCGAATATCCTTATTGGTTCGGTTCGATTCTATTGGCTTGCTCTCGAGGTTAGAGTCTTTCAAAAACAAAGTAAGCAGAGAATGTAGAAATGGGTAAGATATTCAGTTATCAAAGAGTTTTAGCCTCCGTTGGGGGCAGCAGCACCGGAGAGGGGGAGTTCATTCCTTCCTTGGGTACTTCCCTTAAAGTAAAGGTGAGCCACTACAACTACAACAAGCAAGCATATCTTTTTTCTCTTTTACTGCAGTTGGATTACTCGAGTGTAAAATAGTTTATCTTTGGGAATATAGACTAGTCCTACACTGATGAGCTCCACCTTCGTCATGCCTGGTTGTCGCGACCCAATTTTCAGGTGCACCACCTAAAACTAGGTTAATGGACTACTAAGTCTTTAAGCCTAGACTTAGCTCGGGCTCTCCCAAGCCCATACCAATTCGCGACTTAAAGTTCAAATATTTACATGCAAATGATTATTATCAAGGAGTCGCCACTAATCGGTTTACGGTAGGTCAATTAGACACCTAAGTAAAATAATGGGAGAATTATTTTACTTCTACAAACCAAAGACTTTGGGTACGGGGACTTGGTTACACTAGACTATCCTAGTGCCCTTTCGGTACCTTTCCCTTTCATTTTAAAAAAATGTTTGGCAATTGGATTGATTTTAATTTAGCTTCCTAACATGTGACGTGATCATACAGGTGCGCAAACCACCAATTTAACATTCAAGAAAGCAAATAAAGAATTGCAGGACTTACCTCATAGCAACAAAAGTATCTGCGTCGTTAGATCAGAATTCACATCGATAATCCTATATATAATTTCTAATTAACACGCAATTTCAATTTTTGTTTTCACTTTATTTAATGAAAGTCATGCGATGCATGCTAATAATCTAATATGATGTGGCGACGGGACCTAAACTATATGACATGAAGAAATGCAATAATTAAATGCAATCTAAATGACCTAATTCTAATGACATGCGATGCGATGACATACAAGATTATTTCAACTAAAATGACATGCATCATGCAATTTCATATGCGAGTTATACGTCACGCGACATTTATTAAATGACCTAGTCTAACGACGAGGAAGTTCTAATTAAATGAACCTAATAAAAAATAAATGATGCACATTTGATATTTCTATTCTTAAAAATGCAATCTATCCTAAAAATTGAAACTAATTTATGCAAAGACAAATTTTGCATTTTTTCATGAAATTCGAAATTTAAGAAAAATGCAAAAATGATCTAGCTAGATTAAGATTCTACCTAATTTAAACTAAGGATTAACTCATATTAAATTCTAATTCAAACTAAGACATTATCTTACTCTAAGATGCAATTTATCTAAAAAGATGATCTAAATTTAAAATGAAACGTGCAATTCAAATATTAAAAAAACAACCTAAATGAATGCACTTTTTTTTGTTTTTATATTTTTCTAAATTCGAAATAAAATCCCTATAATAGATATGCAAGATAACAAGAAATATTCCCAAAACAAACCGAATCCTAGTTCATGCCATATTATTTCAACGAATAAAGGATTAACATAATCAAAAAAATAACCTCGTTGTCTCACGAGGTCAAATTAATGATTATCTAACTCTAAACATCACGACAAATGGTTCAAAATAATTAAAAATATTATCCGAAATCTTATGGATCAAATTAATAATCATATTGATTCAACAATTAAAATACTATCAACAAATCCCAAGAGTTAATACAATTAAAAAAATGACCCGGGGTCAAATTAATAATTACAATAATCTTAGAAAAAACCCTATGGATAATGCCTATAAGATTTTATGAATATTAATATCCAATATCACAATTTAGATACCTAAACTTAACAAAATAAAGCAAAATAGATGAAAAATAAAAATAAAAACTACCTAATTGATCTTCCCTTTTTTTTTTTTCTTTTCTTGCTTTCTTCACCCACGGCTAAGCAGCTTCAGTGGATCACCGGGGCTTGGGTCGTTAGTCCGGCGAGGGAAACTCCGGCAACTACAGGTGGCAAGGGGAACTCCAGTAACTCGCAGGCAGAAACGGGTTGGAGGCCGCGGGTCGTTGTCGGGGCTGAGCATAAGCGGATCGCGGCGCGGGCTATTGCGGCGAGGGAGATCGATTGAGGTGGCTCGGGTGCTGTGGTGCGTTAGTAAGGATCGGCGCGGCGTCCGGCGGGCAGCAGATCGACGATGTAGGCTTTAGGCGAGGTTGGTGCGATCGATTAAAGGGTGGAAGCGCAGCAGGGGAAACCCGCGGCTGCTACGGCGTTAGGGGGTAGAGGCGCGCGGTGGTGGCTCGTGGAGACGCTGCAGGGGCAGATCGGCAGGGGCACAGGTGCTCGTGGAGGCACGGCTGAGGCGGATTGGCGATACAGTGTTCGACAAGTAGGAGAATCGGGTCGCGGCACAGCCTCCTGTGGGTCACTCGGGTCAAAGGCTGCAGATCCGATGGTTGCAGCGGCGTCGCAGGGGACGAGCGGCGTCGGTCAAAGGGACAGCAGCAGCGGCGGAAGCTGGGTTGTGGTGAGCAATGAACGGTGGTCTTCGGCTCAGGGCGGCGTCGGTGTGGCAAGACGGCGGCGTCAGAGGGGCGGGGGATGGAGCGCAAGCAAACAGCAGCAAACACCCAAGAAGAAGAACAATGTTCTTCTTTTTTTCTTTTTCTTTTTTAATTTTTCTCTCTCTCTCTCTCCTCCTGCCTATCTCTTCGTACTCTCTTTCTCTCTCTCTACTGTTCTTTGCTTTTCAGCAGAAGGGAAACCTTTTCACTTTTTCCTTCCCCTAAACCCTGAGGAAATCGATGGCAATTTTCTCTTTTTGACTTGAATATTTTTTTCGAAAACTGAGAGAAGAAGCCCCTTTTTAAACCCTACGCTGTCTCCTTTTATAGACAAACATAATGTGATCTTCGTAGAATATTTTGAAAATTTCCTATAACCTCCGAATCACAAAATCCTTTTATTTTCCTCATCTCCTGAATATTCTCCACCGATTTTATCACCTAAAGATAATATTGCAACCCGATTTTCTTAAATTCCAAAAATCCACCGTAATATCATTTCAAATCTCCATTTAGGTAATTCTTGTTATTAAAAGAAAACGAGCTTAGGTCAATTTGCTCGCTTCGTGGGCTTAGTCTAGCCCGCCAAGCTACAGCTCAAAAATATTAATTCCAACCCATCCACCACCAGTCCTAAAAATAAAATGCAAAACATGTAAAATAAATGCACCTAAAAATTATATGCTACACAATTGAATATATATATATATATATATATATATATATATATATATATTGGGGTTAAAAATTAATCCCTAATTTTTATGCAATAAATTACTAAATGGGTTGCCCAAATTTTAGGTGTCAACAGCCGCCCTCTTTGAAGGTGAGCTCATAGAGATTGCCTTCAAAGATAAATTGAGACCTAAATTTTGGTTATGTGCATGCAATGAATGATTTTTATTGGAAAATGAATTCCATTTTTGATGCAATTTATATGATGCATGGAAACGCAAATGATAAATGAACCTACCTGGAATAACTTACCTTCAAGGAGGATAGAATAATCCGAGATAGTTAGTGTTACATGTCCAAGTCCCGTACCATTCTACGGTCGCCCTGAATAGTAACATGGCTTTGTAAAGAGACTGCTTTCCTAGGAATCGTACCATTCTACGATCGCCCAGTATGGCAATGTTTGGTTGTGTCTAGGACCGGTACCATTTTACGGTCGCCTAAACGGGGATTTACCTTCCAGGACCTATACCATTCTACAGTCGCCTGAATAGGGAAATAGGTGTTGCCTAGGACCCGTGCCATTCTACGGTCGCCTGAATAGGGAAATAGATGTTGTCTAGGACCCGTACTATTCTACGGTCGCCTAAACGGGGATTTACCTTCCAGGACCTGTACCATTCTACGATCGCCTAAATAGGGAAATAGGTGTTGTCTAGGACCTGTACCATTCTACGGTCACCTAAATAGGGAAATAGGTTATGTCTAGGACCCGTACCATTCTACGGTCGCCTGAATAATGAAATAGATGTTGTCTAGGACCTGTACCATTCTACGATCGTTTAAACCGGGATTTACCTTCCAGGACCCGTACCATTCTACGGTCGCCTGAATAGGGAAATAGATGTTGTCTAGAACCCGTACCATTCTACGGTCGCCTAAACGGAAATTTACCTTCCAGGACCCATACCATTCTACGGTTGCTTGAATAGGGAAATAGATGTTGTCTAGGACCCGTACCATTCTATGGTTGCCTAAACGAGGATTTACCTTCCAGGACCCGTACCATTCTACGGTCGCCTGAATAGGGAAATAGATGTTGTCTAGGACTCGTACCATGCTACAGTCGCCTAAACAAAGATTTACCTTCCAGGACTCGTACCATTCTACGATCGTCTGAATAGGGAAATTGGTTTTGTCTAGGACTCGTACCATTCTACGGTTGCCTAAACAAGGAGTTACCTTCCATGACCTGTACCATTCTACGGTCACCTGAATAGGAAAATAGATGTTGTCTAGGACCCGTACCATTCTACGGTCGCCTAAATGGGGATTTACCTTCTAGGACTCGTACCATTCTACGGTCGCCTGAATAGGAAAATAGGTATTGTCTAGGACCCGTACCATTCTACGGTCGCCTAAACTGGGATTCACTTTCCAGGACTCGTACCATTCTACGGTCGCCTAAACTGGGATTGAATCTGGAGAAAAATCTTTGGGGACAACTCAATCGAGTGTCGATTAAAAGGGACTCTGGACTATGAAAGCACGCTAGGTTAATATAAATGGACATCGGGCTACGAAAGCACACTGAGTCGATAAAGATGGGCCTTAGGCTATGAAAGCACACCAGGTCAGAAATTCCGGGCTACAAAAGCACGTCGGTTCGATAAAAGGGACTATGGGCTATGAAAGCACACCAGGTCAATATAAAGGACACCGGGCTATGAAAGCACACCCGGTCAATAAAGAGGGGCCTTGCGCTACAAAAACACGCTAGGTCATAAATTCCGGGCTACGAAAGCACGCCGGTTCGATAAAAGGGACTCTGGGTTACGAAAGCACGCCAAGTCAATATAAAGGACACTGGGCTACGAAAGCACGCCGGGTCAATAAAAAGGGACCCTGGGCTATGAAAGCACGCCAAGTTAGAAATTCCGGGCTACGAAAGCACGCCGGTTCGATAAAAGGGACTCTAGGCTACGAAAGCACGCCAGGTCAATATAAAGGATCCTGGGCTATGAAAGCATGTCGGGTCAATAAAACAGGACTCTAGGCTACGAAAGGACGCCAGGTCAATATAAAGAGACTCCAGGTTACGAAAGCACGCCAGGTCAATATAAGGACACCGGGTTACGGAAGCACGCCGGGTCGATGAAACGGACGCTGGGCTATGAAAGCATGCCAGGTCAATTTAAAAGGACAGCTTGACCGAGTCAAGTGTCGAGAATGGGTAGAGATATACTTACCTGATGATATCTCTGATTCTTGGGGATATGTCTTCTGGAACTTAGATATCCCGTGGAGGCCTCTCACCTCCTGGTAAATTTTGGAACATCAAGGATGCACCTTGAATGCTCATGATGGTTTCTCATCTCCTAATATCATGAGGCATTTTGAAAGGAACCTGAATGTCAAGAGCTTTTGGGTCTTTGAGAAAACATTATCTGTCAGACATGATTAGAACAAAAATGCATTCACCAAAGAAATAAGTAATTAAGGCTATTCTGGAATGCAAACTTCAAAATCTACTGAAGCTTTTATCAATTCAATCAAGGTTCATGCATAATGACTTTTGCATCACCCAAATTTCCACTAGAGAGAATTATCGTTCAAGACAATTTTCACTCATGACATTGATTTCTTAAAAATACTAAATGAGAGACTTTCGGTTAGAAATGACTTTCACTCACTCTCATTTAAAATGGCTATTTTATGAGAATCACTCAATTTTATCATATCAACATGGGTCCGAGTATTCTCGCAAGCGGTACGATCTTACCAATCTGAGAGGTCTTTAACAGGGACCATAATGTGGGCTTGGTCAACGGCTTAACAAAGGGACTCTTTGAGTCAAGGCTATTGAATGAATAGTCTTGTAATCATCTCCGGTTTACAAGTCAAGAACCCTGCAAAATGAGAAAGAAATAATCTTGCTCGCACTTCCTCGAGTGATGCTTATAAACATATGAACTCCTACGTTAATTCAAGTGCCCCAATCTGAAGAGACTTTGTAAGGGACGTAACGTAGGTTGGGTTCATGGGTTGAGAAATGAAAGGATCATTAAGCTCAAAATGTGTGTAAAAGGTGAGAGTTGATGATTTGGCATTGCCACTAGTTTTCCTTTTCACCATTAGGGACTGTCTTCATGAAGTGCCCCATTGATTGTAAAAACTTAGCATTTGAGTTCTTTAAGTATTGCCTCCATTGGGATTTAATTCTTGCAATTGACAGTCACCTTATCTTGACTCTATTTTTCATCTATGGGCATTAGCCTTACTTTTACCAAGCACACCGATTTTTCATGCCTCTAGTTCTTATTCTTTTTTTTTCTTTTTTTTTTCATGGGCATTGGCCTTGCTTTTACTAGGCACACTGCTTTTTCATGCCCCTAGTTCTCATGCATTTTTTCTTCACTTCTTTTCATGGGCATCAGCCTTGCTTTTACCATGCACACTGCTTTTTCATGCCCCTTAGTTCTATTTTGAATTCAATTCTTGCACATAATGCATGCGTCAAGCAATTACACTTTGAATGACACTAGAACTTTTCAAGAGTCTTCATCTGCCTTTTGCCTTGCCCTAGTGTGGGGGATGAATTGAAATTTTCTTGCTCTCACTTGCATCAATCTTCCAGTCATGCTATTACATTGAATTCACGTGTTAATTTAAGAAATGAAATTGCAGGCTCAAGTGGGCTATGCAAAGGGTACAAGTGTATAGGATAGAGAAAGAAATGCTCTTCGTCATCCTAACACACTTAAATTAACACATGAATTCAATGTAATAGCACGACTGGAAGATTGATGCAAGTGAGAGCAAGAAAATTTCAATTTATTTTCCTCACCTCATGATGCCATTTTATTTCCTAGTTGCCCCGATGTGGGGTGATTCTTGACAGGGGTGATTTGAAAAGAATATCCATAAGTGTATGGGCTCAAAAATGGTTAAGCAATGGATCACCTATAGTGTTTGGGATAGAGAAATGAATTGCCTCTCATCATTTCGGTTTCCGTACCTTTTGCGAGAGAACTCTTTACCTTATGGATATGAACCTTCCTACACTCATCTCACAAGTGCATGAATATGGGACTGTGTATAGGATAGGATTTGCCTTTCATCATTCCGACTCGTCTCATTTAGTATGCTCAATCAATTCCACATCATTCATTAAATTAGTCTATCTTGATGTTCTTTAGTGGATTTGGTGGATAAAACATGTAAGAGTCATCATGCAAAATCTTTTTTTTTTTTTTTTTTTAAGAACTCAACAGCTTTAGGCATAAAAAATTGTCAATTTTAAAACAAACAATTTTCCACACTACAAAATGGTTTTAAGCATTCATTCAAGGATTCATCTACAATGAGATTACCTCAGCAGTTGATGTCTTTGGATTGTCCCTATCATTCAAGACTGAAAATCCACTTTTGCCCCTGCACAAGAGAACGCGCATCAATATGATACTATGCAACATCAAAGTAAATTCAAATTGCACATCCATTTTGGCTTGGATCGAGATTTTATCCTAGTCGGGTCACTACCAAAATATGTTATGCTCCCAATTTGTCATCTCTTCTACTAAGAATTGATGGTCTTCTTTTACTTGCCCCAAATATGTTTTTCACTATAAGTGCGCTCTAAGCCCGTTGACCACAAGTCAAGTTTATGATCATTGAAACTTGATACGCTATTTTCAGATGTCCCTTGTCATAACAAGTGATAGAATTATGCTCTGAGACAAGAAGTAAATGAGTCAGACAAATAAATAGGTTTAATCTGCTACAAGCTTTGGGAATTTTTTTAACAGTGAAATGTTTTTTGTTTTCGAAAAAGTTTTTGGGAGGAAGCATGAGAAAGTCTAGCCCTCAGGATTTTTCGTGGATGATATTTTCTTTTTCATGGATGATATTTTCATTGGACTGGTTTGGTGTACCCCGTCATGCCCTCAAAAATTGGAAATAAAAATTGTAATTTCATTGAATAGAATCAAATGAATTACGTTATTGGAATGGAAATTATGATTCCTAACCCCTTAAAAGACAACAATTCCTAGAAAGCGAAAATGATTCCTAAAAAGCGATAAAAATTCCCGCGCAGGGGAATGTGCAACTGAACATGCCCCTAATTAAATAAGGAACACGATCTACTTAAGACCATGAATCATGTGTGCTTGAGTTCTTCACCCTCCTTGATCTTGTGATGCGAACCCTCCAGGTCAAAGATTCTTCCTTCTAGATATGTCACTAGTCTCTTCATGGTGGCATCAAATTTAGCTACCTTAGGAAAATGAGACAATTCAAAAGTTCTTTTGGCTCTCTTCTTTGAGTCATAGTTTCTCACTGAAGATAGAGTACCTATGTCATCACAGCCCTTTTGCTTGATGAGAAAAGCCACAGTAGCAGACAATTCATCAACTTGACTTTGGTGGTGTGCAATTCACTTGTTCATATTGTCAATGATACGGTCCAGCACATTGTTTCGATCCGCCATTTTAGCTTTCGACCGTGTACGGATTGGTGAGCAGGAGCGCCCTATAATCACCTAATTTTAAATAAATGGGAACATGTAAGCATGAAGTGTAGATAGAGAGTCAATCCATAACAATGATCTATTAACTTTTTTCATTTTTTTAAAGGTTCCTACAAGAAGGGAATTTCCTAAAGAGAGCTAGAAAAATAGACACTCTGACAAGATCAAATTTCCTAGACAAAAATTGGAAACAAAAATTCTCCAAAGTCTTTTTATTTTCCAAATAATTCATTGCGTGGCAATTTTCTTATTTCATTTCTGAAAGGAATTAGATCAAATGATTATCCTAGATTGTCATGGGCGGACCAAAAGCATGACAAAATAAGTGAATTGCATAGTATAGGGATAGAAGACTTACTTCACCAAGGGAAATTAATGGCAACCACATAGACACACGCATGAAAAGTGAGGCTCGATTTCTGTCTAGATGGCTTAACAAGGTGGAGCTAAGAGGATGATCTGACCGTTGCAGTCTCGCATTAACATGTCAGGTCCTCCTAACCCCGGCTCAGTCGAATGGAATGCTCAATAATCACGCAGTCTCACGGATATAGACAAATACATTCGACACCATGAAAGAAATTTCGGGGAAGAGAAGGTCAAGCTCTACATAGCAGTCTCGCTTTGAATGAAGTATTCTTTCTCGACACTATTCTAGAAATCCTATCGCAGCCCAGGTCTGACCATAGGTTATGTGTGCAATAGTGTAGTGCTAAAAGCAATAAAACAAGCACAACAGTTTAAATGCAAACAACACTTCTATAGTTTTAATTCAAATATTCATCCCTAACTCCAACCTGCAAGACAGGGGTTAGCAAAGACTACTCCCCTTATACCTCCCATCTGCAAAAAAATTTAACACCTTAGGAATGTTAGGGACGTACCTAGGATCCTTGCTGCCAAACAAAAACATTTTTTTTAAAAGAAAATGAAAAATTGGCCTAAGTCCACTAAGTGTTTTAACACAAGTCTCCAACGGAGTCGCCAAGCTGTCGCGACCCAATTTTCGGGTGCATCACTTAAAACTAGGTTAATGGACTACTAAGTCTTTAAGCCTAGACTTAGCTCGGACTCTCCCAAGCCCATACCAATTCGCGACTTAAAGTTCAAATATTTAGCATGCAAATGATTATTATCTAGGAGTCGCCACTAATCGGTTTACGGTAGGTCAATTAGACACTTAAGTAAAATAATGGGAGAATTATTTTACTCCTACGAACCAGAGACTTTGGGTACGGGGACTTGGTTACACTAGACTATCCTAGTGCCCTTTTGGTACATTTCTCTTTCATTTTAAAAAAAAATGTTTGGCAATTGAATTGATTTTAATTTAGCTTCCTAACATGTGAGGTGATCATACAGGTGCGCAAACCACCAATTTAACATTCAAGAAAGCAAATAAAGAATTGCAGGACTTACCTCATAGTAACAAAAGTATATGCGTTGTTCGATCAGAATTCACATCGATAATCCTAGATATAATTTCTAATTAACACGCAATTTCAATTTTTGTTTTCACTTTATTTAATGAAAGTCATGCGATGCATGCTAATAATCTAATATGATGTGGCGACACGACCTAAACTATATGACATGAAGAAATGCAATAATTAAATTGTGGCATCCTAAAACCCCATGGCAACCTCTAGATGCCTCACAACCTATGGGAGGACGATGGACGCATCAATGATGTATGTTGTGGTCTTTAGACCAGAGAAGTGTAATTGATTACTAGCCAAGCACCTAATGGGTGAGTATTTTGTTGGAAACATGTTCCATGCCCATGTGAGATCAAGATTTATTTTATGAGGAAATTATGTTTGGCCATGAATTTTATAAGATGGACTTTATTAATCTTTCTTACAAAGTATTATAGCCATTTAATTTTGCAATTTAGTACTTTGATTAAATAGGGATTAAGCTGGTTTTTAAAAGGTCAATTTTGGGTTATTTAAACTTGGGTCTTAGGCCCAAGAGTGTTGGGCCTAAGATGGGCCAAAATGGCCGGCCCATAGAGCCCATGAAGGGCCGTTGGTCGCACAAAGGAGGGGGGGAGTTCGGTTTGCATGCCTCCCCCCATTTGTCCCATGGAAATGGCTAAGTGTCAAGCCATGCAAAGATAATGATGGCTAATGATGGAGAGAAGGAAATTAGGGGAAAGGTGACCAGATTAAGCGAGAAAGAGAGGGAGAGAGAGAGAGAGAGAGAGAGAAGAGAAAGAGAGGACGAAGAGAGAAAGGAAGGAGGGAAGGAGGAAGGAGGAGGGGCCGTGCATCGCCGTCCGTCGCCGCCGTGTCTCGCCATTGTGCTCACCGTTTGCTCGGTTTGGAGGCAAGTGGGATCCTTGATCTACTATTGCATGCTGTGTTTAGTGTGTGTGATTGATTGGTGATGATTTTCGGAGGTATAGGATATGAAAAATTGAAGTTATAAGAGTAGTACTCTAGTCTAGTGTGCTGTTCTTGAGAAAAACAGCTTGACCTAAGATGTTCTAGTGACTTGCATGTGATATTCTAGTTGAAATTTGGCTTCGACCCCTATATGAAAGTGGTAGAGGACATCCTGGAGTATAACATACTCAAATTTGGGACAAAACAAACAAGAATAGGTAGGTGAAATCGTGGTCCTTTGGAGATGGTTAGATATTGAAATTTCGGTACTAGGAACAGGGGTTTTAACCATCTATATTTAACTACCTAGGACGAATCTGACTTCGATGTCTTCATGAAGTATCTACCTTATGGTATTGGCTATAACATACTCAAATTTCATAATTTTTTAAGGTCATTTGGGTATTTAATCGGAAATGTTTCTAAAACTATGCAATCTGATGTGTTCGGACTTTGTAATGTTGCAATACGTGGTCTATATCGTTTTGTATGAGGTTCTTTTGGAAACGTGTTCTGCATGAAATATCTATATTTATGTCTTGCCTACAACATATTCAAATTTCATAATTTTTGAAGTTCATTTGCCTATTTAACCAAAAAAAAAAAAACATTTTCAAAAACTGTGTAAGTTGAATGGACAGAATAGTAGTGCTGTGATGCGTGATCTATATTGAATTATATGGGGATATTTTGGTGTAGTGTTCTGCATGAAATATCTTTTTTTATGTCTTGAATATCACATGTTCGAATTTCATAATTTTTTAAGGTCATTTGGGTATTTAATTAAAATGTTTTCTAAAACTGTGCAAGCTGGATTGTGCGAATTTCAAATGTTGTTATGCATGGACTATTCTGTTTTGTATGGAATTCTGGTGGTGTTGTGTTCTTCATGAAATAAATGCCTCTAGAGCTTGTCTATGATGTATTAAATTCTTAGAAATTATTAGAGCCAATCACTAAATTTTAAAGAAGTGTAAATTAAAAAGAATGTATTCTGTTTCTAAAATAATAGTAATAATCCATGAGTTTGCCCCATGAATTATATTGTTTCTAAGTAATTGATCTTGTTGCACATGTGATGATATATGGCATTACATATAAAATCAAAAGTTGAAATTGACCTTATTGCCATCACATCATGTGCCATGTTGATATTGTGACACAATTGTGAATATGAATTACGAAAAATGAGGATACCGTCGGAGGTGTGAGCCGACGATGCCCGGGAGTGTCGGGATGCCCGGAGGTGAGTGCTGGATGCCCGGAGGTGTGTGCTGGATGCCCGGAGGTGTACTCACCCCTTTGGGGACTAACATTTCAGATTAGAAAGATGCCTCTCCCTCTGGTCACACACAGTACCTTTTACGGCCTTCCATCTGACGTGGAGGTCGAGTGTATGGAGCATATTAGTGTCACCATCCCCGGTTTGGTGTTCATACGGGTGCGTGTGCTGGTGATGTATGACGTGGGCCTGGCTGAGGGCCTGGTCATCTAGGAGTTCTTGTCCATCCACGTCCGTCGTGACAGAGTGATGCTGGGGATGTTGCCGCCACCACCGCCCGATGCACCAGGGTGGGGTGTGATGGCCCACATGAGGAGTGGGAGCTGACACTTTTTGGAGATAGCCGACACTTGTAGATGGAGGGTTATACGTGATCGATGTAGAGGGTCGAGATCTCTCTTTTGAGTTGTAGCCAAGTTTAGTGAAAAGTCTTGGCTTTTTGGTTGTACCGACCCGAGATGTCCATCATAAAAATATAAATAAAAGTGGCTCGGCTTTACGTTTTCCTTCGATGTGTAGTTGGTGTGCATTGTATCATCGTTACGAGAATAGAGGGATGGTAAGACTCGTCTTTATTTTCCCCTATGAGCTGCGCCAAATTTCTTTTTAAAAAAAAATGCCTATGAACTTCGGTTCTTCTTTAACCCCTTTAAAACAAGAAATGTAACTGGTATTGAATGGGTAGAGCGATAAGTATCTGTGGCGACATTAGTTGTTTGGGGGTGCCACAGCGGTTGGTATCAGAGCAAGAGGTTTAGATATGGAGTGATAAGGAGCCTCATTAGGAAATTGAGGAAGGTAATGACAATGCACATTGTAGGCTACTGACTAAGAGTGATTGACTAACTTTGAACAACAGGTGATGAGTATTCGCCCGTAGATCCCCAGTCTGTGTTATGAGTTGCTTTTAGGTGCCAGTAACATGGTTATGTTACTTATTTTCCTTAGTTATTGTTGCTTTTAATGGAGACATTGAGTCGCAGATATTTCCTGAGGCAAATGCTTGGAAACCTGGCAGGAAAATCATGGTACGTTATGAAAGTCATCATCCATCGAGGGCTGAAGCCTCTATAGTAAGGGCTGAACCCCGAATGGAAGATATCCTGCAGGCATTGGCCAATATTGGAAATCTGATGGAAAGACAAGCGCAGCAACAACCCGGAGTAGAACGCCGTACTCGGGGACTCGGTGGAGCAATTTTGAAGTTGAAACCACCTAAATTTAGTGGAATGGGAAGTCCTGAGGAGGTGGAGCATTGGATTGATGGGATGGAGCGAATTTTCCGGTTGTTGGATTGCAACGATGTTGAGAAAATAACTTTGGCAGAGTACCAGCTGGAGGGAAATGCAAAGTTTTGGTGGAGAGCTTCGAGGGACACAATCTTTCCACGAGGTACTGATGTTAATTGGGATGAGTTTGTCAGAGCTTTCAATAGAAAGCATTTTTCTGACTGTGCTAGGGACAAGAAAATTACAGAATTTGTTCAATTAGAACAAAAGGAGCTGACAGTGGATCAATATGAGGCAAGATTTTCTGAACTGTCTAGATATGCTCCTAGATTAATTGAGGATCGGGAAGAGAAAGCTAAGAGGTTTTTGAAGGGATTAAGAACTAACATAAGGAAGCAACTGGTGCCTTTGAACATACGAGATTATAATGAGATCTATGAAAGGGCACAGTTGGTGGAGCAAGAGTTAGTAAGGGAGCGTTAGAGTATAAGAGGCAGTCGACCTTTAATGATATCAGACGGGGTAAGAGACCCTATATAGGTCAAGGCCAAACCTGGGAGTCTAAGAAGAAGGGCAATTTCGGGAATTTTGGAAAAGCTAAGGGTGGCCTGAATCTGGGAAAAGCATCTTATCAGGATGAAGAAGGTCGAAGGTGTGATGGGCGACATGGCCCAGGACCTTGTAATGGGCAGCTGAAATGTTATGGTTGTGGACAGGTAGGACACCTTAAGAAGGATTGTCCACAAGAGAGGTCGTGGACAAACATCAACTCAATGCAATGGATACCACAACGAACCTGCTAGACCATATCCACAAAGAAATCCATAGAGACCACCAGCACAAGGAAAAGTGTATGCTGTCACCCAAGAGGAAGCAAAAGCTTCCAAAAACGTTATCTCATGTACAATTTTCATAAATGGCAAGAAGGCTTATGCATTGTTTGATACGGGTGCTACGCATTCATTTGTGTCTGAAATATATAGATTGTTGAGTAAAATAGAAACTACATTCCTTGAGACACCCCTTTGTGTTTCTACACCTTTAAAGAATATGGTGTTGTCTACGCTGGTGTGTGGAAAGTGTAAGATAACAATAGGAGGAAGGGATATGGAAATAGACTTAGTCGTAATGGCTATGTATGATTTTGATGTTATCATAGGAATGGATTGGCTTCATAAGTATCGGGCCAAAATGGATTGTTATAGAAAGGCGATTCAATTTATGTTACCTGATCGGTCGAATTGTGAGTTTCGGGAGGTCGGGCCAACCTATCTATAGCACTTATTTCAGCAAAGTAGAGGCTCGTGCGTTACTTGACAAGGGATGTCAAGGGTACCTAGCGATAGTTAAAGATTATACCAAGGAAGAGCTTAAGCTTGATGAAATTCGAGTAGTAAAGAATTTCAAGATGTATTTCCCGAGGAGTTGCCTGGATTACCGCCGGAAAGAGAAATTGAGTTTGAAATTGAACTAATGCCTGGAACAAGACCAATATCGAAAGCCCCATATAGGATGGCCTTAATGGAACTGAAGGAGTTGAAAGTGCAACTGCAGGAGTTGCTTGATAAAGGATTCATTAGGCCAAGTGCTTCACCTTGGGGTGTATCAGTTTTGTTTGTGAAAAAGAAAGATGGGTCGATGCGCTTGTGCATTGACTATAGGCAACTGAATCAAATGACCATTAAAAATAAATATCCTTTGCCTAGAATTGATGATCTATTTGACCAACTCCAGGGAAGTTCGGTCTTTTCTAAGATTGACTTGAGATCGAGATACCATCAGCTAAGAATTAAGAAAGAAGACATTCCTAAGACTGCATTTAGGACTCATTATGGACACTACGAGTTCCTTATCATGCCATTTGGATTGACAAATGCATCAGCTACATTTATGAATCTAATGAATAGGGTATTTAAGCCTTATTTAGATCAGTTTATGATTGTTTTTATCGATGATATCCTGATTTATTCGGAAGGGCCTAAGGAACATGAGCAACACTTAAGGATAGTATTGCAAACCCTGAGAGACCATAAGCTGTATGCCAAATTCAGTAAGTGTGAATTTTGGTTGAAGCAAGTAATATTTTTGGGACACGTGGTGTCAAGAGGAGGAATTGCAAAGTGGACCCGGCGAAAGTTAAGATGGTAATAAATTGGCCGAGACCGACAACACCCACCGAAATACGGAGTTTCCTAGGACTGGCCGGTTATTATCGAAGGTTTATTGAAGGGCTTTCACGACCGGCGGGTCCTTTAACCAAATTGACTCGAAAGAACGTGAAGTTTGAATGGAGTGAGAAATGTGAAAGGAGTTTTCAGGAGCTAAAAAGGAAGTTGACCTCAGCCCTAATCTTGACTATACCATCTAGACCTAATGGTTTTACAGTGTATAGTGATGCATCTCACAAAGGATTGGGATGTGTTTTGATGCAGCATGGTAAGGTCATAGCCTATGCATCCAGACAATTGAAACCCCATGAACTGAACTACCCAACGCATGATTTAAAATTAGTAGCTATAGTGTTCGCTTTGAAGATATGGAGGCATTATTTATATAGGGAAAAGTTTGAGATCTATACAGATCATAAGAGCTTGAAATATCTGTTCTCACAAAAGGAGTTGAACATGAGACAAAGGAGGTGGATGGAGTTGTTAAAGGATTATGATTGTGAGATACGATACCATCCAGGGAAGGCGAATAAGGTAGCGGATGCTCTTAGTCGTAAGTCGGCTTTGGAGATGGCCAGTTTAAGAATGGCGGAATGGAACTTATTAAAGTCCGTAGCGGACTCGGAGTTTGAATTAAAAGTGGATGGTCTTACCGGTATGCTTAGAGCATTAAGGATTGAACCTGAAATTATTCAGAAAGTTAAGATCCTGCAAGAGTCTGACCCGGAAATTATAAAAGTGAAAGATGTAGTGTCTTTAGGAAAAAGACCAAAATTTCAACTTTCTGAAGATGGAGTGGTAAGATGCCAAGGACGACTCTATGTTCCTGACAATGAAGAAGTGAAGAAGGAAATTCTGTCAGAGGCACATAGGAGTAATTACAATGTTCATCCGGGTAGTACAAAGATGTACGGGAATTTGCGTCAACAATTTTGGTGGAATGGTATGAAAGCAGATACGGCTAAGCATGTTTCTCAATGTTTGACGTGTCAACAAGTGAAGGCGGAACATCGCAAGCCCGCAGGACTCTTGAGACCGTTAAACATACCGAGTGGAAATGGGAGCATGTAACAATGGACTTTGTGCAAGGACTGCCAAGGACATCAAGTGGTCACAATTCTATCTGGGTAATAGTGGATCGTTTGACTAAGTCTGCCCATTTCTTAGCAGTCCGTATGAACTATTCAATGAATAAGCTTGCTAAGATATATGTAAGCCAGGTAATACGCTTACATGGTATACCTATAACGATCACCTCTGATCGAGACTCTAACTTTATCTTGAACTTTTGGCGGAGTCTCCAAAATGCTTTAGGAACGAAGCTTCAATTCGCATCGCTTTTCATCCTCAAACAAATGGACAAACAGAAAGAGTGATCCAAACTTTGGAAGATATGCTGAGAGCCTGTGTTATTGACTTTAGAGAAAGTTGGATGAAAATTTGCATCTGATAGAGTTTGCATATAACAATAGTTTTCAAAAAAGTATAGGCATGGCCCCATATGAAGCGTTATACGGGAGAAGATGCAGGACCTCTGTCTGTTGGGATGAAGTAGGTGAAAGAAGATTGACAGGACCCGAATTGGTACAAGTTACCACTTAAGCCGTCGAGATTATCAGGAAAAGACTTAAAACAGCCCAAAGTAGACAAAAATGCTATGCAAATAGGCGTAGAAGGCCTTTGGAGTTTAATGTGGGAGATCACGTATTTCTTAAAATATCCCCAATGAAAGGAGTATCTCAATTTGGAATGAAAGGAAAGTTGGGACCCAGATTTGTTGGACCTTTTGAGATACTTGAAAGAATAGGAGATGCAGCTTATCGTTTGGCGCTGCCTCCTAATCTGGGAAACTTACACGATGTGTTTCATGTGTCGATGCTAAGAAAGTATCAGCCAGATCCTGGTCACATACTCGATCATGAAGCCATCAAAGTAGACGAGAAAGTGCGATACATTGAAGAGCCGGTGCAAGTGTTGGACAGAAAGGAGCAAGTCCTTAGAACCAAGACCATCCCATTGGTTAAGATATTATGGCGACATCATGATATGGAGGAAGCCACATGGGAGAGTGAAGATCAGATGAAGAAAAAGTACCCCTACTTGTTTCAAGAGGCATGAGTGATGTGTAATTTTGAGGACGAAATTCTCTAAGGAGGGGAAAATTATGGCATCCTAAAACGCCATGGCAACCTCTAGATGCCTTACAACCTATGGGAGGACGATGGATGCATCAATGACGTATGTTGTGGTCTTTAGACCAGAGAAGTGTAATAGATTATCGGCCAAGCACCTAATGGGTGAGTATTTTGTTGGAAACATGTTCCATGCCCATGTGAGATCAAGATTTATTTTATGAGGAAATTATGTTTTGGCCATGAATTTTATAAGATGGACTTTATTAATCTTTCTTACAAAGTATTATAGCAATTTAATTTTGCAATTCAGTACTTTGATTAAATATGGATTAAGCTAGTTTTTAAAAGGTCAATTTTGGGTTATTTAAACTTGGGTCTTAGGCCCAAGAGTGTTGCGCCTAAGATGGGCCAAAATGGCGGCCCATAGAGCCCATGAAGGGCCGTTGGTCGCATGAAGGGGGAGTCCGGTTTGCATGCCTCCCCCATTTGTCCCATGGAAATGGCCAAGTGTCAAGCCATGCAAAGATAATGATGGCTAATGATAGAGGGAAGGAAATTAGGGGAGAGGTGACCGGATTAAGCAAGAAAGACAGGGAGAGAGAGAGAGAGAGAGAGGAGAGAAAGAGAGGACGAAGAGAGAAAGGAAGAAGGGAAGAAGGAAGGACGAGGGGCCGTGCATCGCCGTCCGTCGCCGCCGTGTCTCGCCATTGTGCTCACCATTTGCTCGGTTTGGAGGCAAGTGGGATCCTTGATCTACTCTTGCATGCTGTGTTTAGTGTGTGTGATTGATTGGTGATGATTTTCGGAGGTATAGGATGTGAAAAATTGAAGTTATAAGAGTAGTACTCTAGTCTAGTGTGCTGTTCTTGAGAAAAACAGCTTAACCTAAGATGTTCTAGTGACTTTCATGTGATATTCTCGTTGAAATTTGGCTTCGACCCTTGAATGAAAGTGGTAGAGGACATCTTGAAGTATAACATACTCAAATTTGGGACAAAACAAACAAGAATAGGTAGGTGAAATCGTGGTCCTTTGGAGATGGTTAGATCTGGAAATTTCGGTACTAGAAACAGGGGTTTTAACCGTCTATATTTAACTACCTAGGACGAATCTGACTTCGATGTCTTCATGACGTATCTACCTTATGGTATTGGCTATAACATACTCAAATTTCATAATTTTTAAGGTCATTTGGGTATTTAATCGGAAATGTTTCTAAAACTATGCAATCTGATGTGTTCGGACTTTGTAATGTTGCAATACGTGGTCTATATCGTTTTGTATGAGGTTCTTTTGGAAACGTGTTCTGCATGAAATATCTATATTTATGTCTTGCCTACAACATATTCAAATTTCATAATTTTTGAAGTTCATTTGCCTATTTAACCAAAACATTTTCAAAAACTGTGTAAGTTGAATGGACAGAATAGTAGTGCTGTGATGCGTGATCTATATTGAATTATATGGGGATATTTTGGTGTAGTGTTCTGCATGAAATATCTTTTTTTTTATGTCTTGAATATCACATGTTCGAATTTCATAATTTTTTAAGGTCATTTGGGTATTTAATTAAAATGTTTTCTAAAACTGTGCAAGCTGGATTGTGCGAATTTCAAATGTTGTTATGCATGGACTATTCTGTTTTGTATGGAATTCTGGTGGTGTTGTGTTCTTCATGAAATAAATGCCTCTAGAGCTTGTCTATGATGTATTAAATTCTTAGAAATTATTAGAGCCAATCACTAAATTTTAAAGAAGTGTAAATTAAAAAGAATGTATTCTGTTTCTAAAATAATAGTAATAATCCATGAGTTTGCCCCATGAATTATATTGTTTCTAAGTAATTGATCTTGTTGCACATGTGATGATATATGGCATTACATATAAAATCAAAAGTTGAAATTGACCTTATTGCCATCACATCATGTGCCATGTTGATATTGTGACACAATTGTGAATATGAATTACGAAAAATGAGGATACCGTCGGAGGTGTGAGCCGACGATGCCCCGGGAGTGTCGGGATGCCCGGAGGTGAGTGCTGGATGCCCGGAGGTGTGTGCTGGATGCCCGGAGGTGTACTCACCCCTTTGGGGACTAACATTTTAGATTAGAAAGATGCCTCTCCCTCTCGGTCACACACGTACCTTTTACGGCCTTCCATCCGACGTGGAGGTCGAGTGTATGGAGCATATTAGTGTCACCATCCCCGGTTTGGTGTTCATACGGGTGCGTGTGCTGGTGATGTATGACGTGGGCCTGCCTGAGGGCCTGGTCATCTAGGAGTTCTTGTCCATCCACGTCCGTCGTGACAGAGTGATCTTTGGGGATGTTGCCGCCACCACCGCCCGATGCACCGGGGTGGGGTGTGATGGCCCACATGAGGAGTGGGAGCGACACTTTTGGAGATAGCCGACACTTGTAGATGGAGGGTTATACGTGATCGATGTAGAGGGTCGAGATCTTTCTTTTGAGTTGTAGCCAAGTTTAGTGAAAAGTCTTGGCTTTTTTGTTGTACCGACCCGAGATGTCCATCATAAAAATATAAATAAAAGTGGCTCGGCTTTACGTTTTCCTTCGATGTGTAGTTGGTGTGCATTGTATCATCGTTACGAGAATAGAGGGATGGTAAGACTCGTCTTTATTTTCCCCTATGAGCTGTGCCAAATTTCTTTTTAAAAAAAATGCCTATGAACTTCGGTTCTTCTTTAACCCCTTTAAAACAAGAAATGTAACTCCGGTATTGAATGGGTAGAGCGATAAGTGTCGTGGCGACATTAGTTGTTTGGGGTGCCACAAATGGTTGGTATCGAGCAAGAGGTTTAGATATGGAGTGATAAGGAGCCTCATTAGGAAATTGAGGAAGGTAATGACAATGCACATTGTAGGCTACCGACTAAGAGTGATTGACTAACTTTGAACAACAGTGATGAGTATTCGCCCGTAGATCCCATCCGTGTTATGAGTTGCTTTTAGGTGCCAGTAACATGGTTATGTTACTTATTTTCCTTAGTTATTGTTGCTTTTAATGGAGACATTGAGTCGCAGATATTTCCTGAGGCAAATGCTTGGAAACTGCAGGAAAATCATGGTACGTTATGAAAGTCATCATCCATCGAGGGCTGAAGCCTCTATAGTAAGGGCTGAACCCCGAATGGAAGATATCCTGCAGGCATTGGCCAATATTGGAAATCTGATGGAAAGACAAGCGCAGCAACAACCCGGAGTAGAACGCCGTACTCAGGGACTGGTGGAGCAATTTTTGAAGTTGAAACCACCTAAATTTAGTGGAATGGGAAGTCCTGAGGAGGTGGAGCATTGGATTGATGGGATGGAGCGAATTTTCCGGTTGTTGGATTGCAACGATGTTGAGAAAATAACTTTGCGAGTACCACTGGAGGGAAATGCAAAGTTTTGGTGGAGAGCTTCGAGGGACACAATCTTTCCACGAGGTACCGATGTTAATTGGGATGAGTTTGTCGAGCTTTCAATAGAAAGCATTTTTCCGACCGTGCTAGGGACAAGAAAATTACAGAATTTGTTCAATTAGAACAAAAGGAGCCGACAAAGTGGATCAATATGAGGCAAGATTTTCTGAACTGTCTAGATATGCTCCTAGATTAATTGAGGATCGGGAAGAGAAAGCTAAGAGGTTTTTGAAGGGATTAAGAACTAACATAAGGAAGCAACTGGTGCCTTTGAACATACGAGATTATAATGAGATCTATGAAAGGGCACAGTTGGTGGAGCAAGAGTTAGTAAGGGAGCAGTTAGAGTATAAGAGGCAGTCGACCTTTAATGATATCAGACGGGGTAAGAGACCCTATATAGGTCAAGGCCAAACCTGGGAGTCTAAGAAGAAGGGCAATTTCGGGAATTTTGGAAAAGCTAAGGGTGGCTCGAACTGGGAAAAGCATCTTATCAGGATGAAGAAGGTCGAAGGTGTGAT
This sequence comes from Eucalyptus sp. ANBG9806169, assembly GCA_014182395.1. Classification (NCBI taxonomy): domain Eukaryota; kingdom Viridiplantae; phylum Streptophyta; class Magnoliopsida; order Myrtales; family Myrtaceae; genus Eucalyptus; species Eucalyptus sp. ANBG9806169. The sequence goes on along the minus strand of CM024575.1, from coordinate 49,998,762 downwards.
GGGCGACATGGCCCAGGACCTTGTAATGGGCAGCTGAAATGTTATGGTTGTGGACAGGTAGGACACCTTAAGAAGGATTGTCCACAAGAGAGGTCGTGGACAAACATCAACTCAATGCAATGGATACCACAACGAACTGCTAGACCATATCCACAAAGAAATCCATAGAGACCACCAGCACAAGGAAAAGTGTATGCTGTCACCCAAGAGGAAGCAAAAGCTTCCAAAAACGTTATCTCATGTACAATTTTCATAAATGGCAAGAAGGCTTATGCATTGTTTGATACGGTGCTACGCATTCATTTGTGTCCGAAATATATAGATTGTTGAGTAAAATAGAAACTACATTCCTTGAGACACCCCTTTGTGTTTCTACACCTTTAAAGAATATGGTGTTGTCTACGCTGGTGTGTGGAAAGTGTAAGATAACAATAGGAGGAAGGGATATGGAAATAGACTTAGTCGTAATGGCTATGTATGATTTTGATGTTATCATAGGAATGGATTGGCTTCATAAGTATCGGGCCAAAATGGATTGTTATAGAAAGGCGATTCAATTTATGTTACCTGATCGGTCGAATTGTGAGTTTCTGGGAGGTCAGGCCAACCTATCTATAGCACTTATTTCAGCAGTAGAGGCCTGTGCGTTACTTGACAAGGGATGTCAAGGGTACCTAGCGATAGTTAAAGATTATACCAAGGAAGAGCTTAAGCTTGATGAAATTCGAGTAGTAAAGAATTTCAAGATGTATTTCCTGAGGAGTTGCCTGGATTACCGCCGGAAAGAGAAATTGAGTTTGAAATTGAACTAATGCCTGGAACAAGACCAATATCGAAAGCCCCATATAGGATGGCCTTAATGGAACCGAAGGAGTTGAAAGTGCAACCGCAGGAGTTGCTTGATAAAGGATTCATTAGGCCAAGTGCTTCACCTTGGGGTGTATCGTTTTGTTTGTGAAAAGAAAGATGGGTCGATGCGCTTGTGCATTGACTATAGGCAACCGAATCAAATGACCATTAAAAATAAATATCCTTTGCCTAGAATTGATGATCTATTTGACCAACTCCGGGAAGTTCGGTCTTTTCTAAGATTGACTTGAGATCGAGATACCATCAGCTAAGAATTAAGAAAGAAGACATTCCTAAGACTGCATTTAGGACTCATTATGGACACTACGAGTTCCTTGTCATGCCATTTGGATTGACAAATGCATCAGCTACATTTATGAATCTAATGAATAGGGTATTTAAGCCTTATTTAGATCAGTTTATGATTGTTTTTATCGATGATATCCTGATTTATTCGGAAGGGCCTAAGGAACATGAGCAACACTTAAGGATAGTCTTGCAAACTCTAAGAGATCACAAATTGTATGCCAAATTCAGTAAGTGTGAATTTTGGCTGGACCGAATAATATTTTTAGGACACGTGGTGTCAAGAGGAGGAATTGCAGTGGACCCGGCGAAAGTTAAGATGGTAATAAATTGGCCGAGACCGACAACACCCACTGAAATACGGAGTTTCCTAGGACTGGCCGGTTATTATCGAAGGTTTATTGAAGGGCTTTCACGACTGGCAGGTCCTTTAACCAAATTGACTCGAAAGAACGTGAAGTTTGAATGGAGTGAGAAATGTGAAAGGAGTTTTCAGGAGCTAAAAAGGAAGTTGACCTCAGCCCTAATCTTGACTATACCATCTAGACCTGATGGTTTTACAGTGTATAGTGATGCATCTCACAAAGGATTGGGATGTGTTTTGATGCAGCATGGTAAGGTCATAGCCTATGCATCCAGACAATTGACACCCCATGAACTGAACTACCCAACGCATGATTTAAAATTAGTAGCTATAGTGTTCGCTTTGAAGATATGGAGGCATTATTTATATAGGGAAAAGTTTGAGATCTATACAGATCATAAGAGCTTGAAATATCTGTTCTCACAAAAGGAGTTGAACATGAGACAAAGGAGGTGGATGGAGTTGTTAAAGGATTATGATTGTGAGATACGATACCATCCAGGGAAGGCGAATAAGGTAGCGGATGCTCTTAGTCGTAAGTCAGCTTTGGAGATGGCCAGTTTAAGAATGGCGGAATGGAACTTATTAAAGTCCGTAGCGGACTCGGAGTTTGAATTAAAAGTGGATGGTCTTACCGGTATGCTTAGAGCATTAAGGATTGAACCTGAAATTATTCAGAAAGTTAAGATCCCGCAAGAGTCGACCCGGAAATTATAAAAGTGAAAGATGTAGTGTCTTTAGGAAAAAGACCAAAATTTCAACTTTCTGAAGATGGAGTGGTAAGATGCCAAGGACGACTCTATGTTCCTGACAATGAAGAAGTGAAGAAGGAAATTCTGTCAGAGGCACATAGGAGTAATTACAATGTTCATCCAGGTAGTACAAAGATGTACAGGAATTTGCGTCAACAATTTTGGTGGAATGGTATGAAAGCAGATACGGCTAAGCATGTTTCTCAATGTTTGACGTGTCAACAAGTGAAGGCGGAACATCGCAAGCCCGCAGGACTCTTGAGACCGTTAAACATACCAGAGTGGAAATGGGAGCATGTAACAATGGACTTTGTGCAAGGACTGCCAAGGACATCAAGTGGTCACAATTCTATCTGGGTAATAGTGGATCGTTTGACTAAGTCTGCCCATTTCTTAGCAGTCCGTATGAACTATTCAATGAATAAGCTTGCTAAGATATATGTAAGCCAGGTAATACGCTTACATGGTATACCTATAACGATCACCTCTGATCGAGACTCTAACTTTATCTTGAACTTTTGGCGGAGTCTCCAAAATGCTTTAGGAACGAAGCTTCAATTCATTACTGCTTTTCATCCTCAAACAAATGGACAAACAGAAAGAGTGATCCAAACTTTGGAAGATATGCTGAGAGCCTGTGTTATTGACTTTAGAGAAAGTTGGATGAAAATTTGCATCTGATAGAGTTTGCATATAACAATAGTTTTCAAAAAAGTATAGGCATGGCCCCATATGAAGCGTTATATGGGAGAAGATGCAGGACCCCTGTCTGTTGGGATGAAGTAGGTGAAAGAAGATTGACAGGACCCGAATTGGTACAAGTTACCACTTAAGCCGTCGAGATTATCAGGAAAAGACTTAAAACAGCCCAAAGTAGACAAAAATGCTATGCAAATAGGCGTAGAAGGCCTTTGGAGTTTAATGTGGGAGATCACGTATTTCTTAAAATATCCCCAATGAAAGGAGTATCTCAATTTGGAATGAAAGGAAAGTTGGGACCCAGATTTGTTGGACCTTTTGAGATACTTGAAAGAATAGGAGATGCAGCTTATCGTTTGGCGCGCCTCCTAACTGGGAAACTTACACGATGTGTTTCATGTGTCGATGCTAAGAAAGTATCAGCCAGATCCTGGTCACATACTCGATCATGAAGCCATCAAAGTAGACGAGAAAGTGCGATACATTGAAGAGCCGGTGCAAGTGTTGGACAGAAAGGAGCAAGTCCTTAGAACCAAGACCATCCCACTGGTTAAGATATTATGGCGACATCATGATATGGAGGAAGCCACATGGGAGAGTGAAGATCGATGAAGAAAAAGTACCCCTACTTGTTTCAAGAGGCATGAGTGATGTGTAATTTTGAGGACGAAATTCTCTAAGGAGGGGAAAATTATGGCATCCTAAAACCCCATGGCAACCTCTAGATGCCTTACAACCTATGGGAGGACGATGGATGCATCAATGACGTATGTTGTGGTCTTTAGACCAGAGAAGTGTAATAGATTACTGGCCAAGCACCTAATGGGTGAGTATTTTGTTGGAAACATGTTCCATGCCCATGTGAGATCAAGATTTATTTTATGAGGAAATTATGTTTTGGCCATGAATTTTATAAGATGGACTTTATTAATCTTTCTTACAAAGTATTATAGCAATTTACTTTTGCAATTTAGTACTTTGATTAAATATGGATTAAGCTAGTTTTTAAAAGGTCAATTTTGGGTTATTTAAACTTGGGTCTTAGGCCCAAGAGTGTTGCGCCTAAGATGGGCCAAAATGGCCGGCCCATAGAGCCCATGAAGGGCCGTTGGTCGCATGAAGGGGGGGGGGGAGTCCGGTTTGCATGCCTCCCCCCATTTGTCCCATGGAAATGGCCAAGTGTCAAGCCATGCAAAGATAATGATGGCTAATGATAGAGGGAAGGAAATTAGGGGAGAGGTGACCGGATTAAGCAAGAAAGACAGGGAGAGAGAGAGAGAGAGGAGAGAAAGAGAGGACGAAGAGAGAAAGGAAGAAGCGAAGAAGGAAGGACGAGGGGCCGTGCATCGCCGTTCGCCGCCGCCGTGTCTTGCCATTTGTGCTCACCGTTTGCTCGGTTTAGAGGCAAGTGGGATCCTTGATCTACTCTTACATGCTGTGTTTAGTGTGTGTGATTGATTGGTGATGATTTTCGGAGGTATAGGATGTGAAAATTGAAGTTATAAGAGTAGTACTCTAGTCTAGTGTGCTGTTCTTGAGAAAAACAGCTTAACCTAAGATGTTCTAGTGACTTTCATGTGATATTCTAGTTGAAATTTGGCTTCGACCCTTGAATGAAAGTGGTAGAGGACATCTTGAAGTATAACATACTCAAATTTGGGACAAAAAAAACAAGAATAGGTAGGTGAAATCGTGGTCCTTTGGAGATGGTTAGATCTGGAAATTTCGGTACTAGAAACAGGGGTTTTAACCGTCTATATTTAACTACCTAGGACGAATCTGACTTCGATGTCTTCATGACGTATCTACCTTATGGTCTTGGCTAACACATAGTCAAATTTCATAATTTTTTAAGGTCATTTGGGTATATAATCGGAAATGTTTCTAAAACTATGCAATCTGATGTGTTCAGACTTTGTAATGTTGTAATACGTGGTCTATATCGTTTTGTATGAGATTCTTTTGGAAAATTTTTCTGCATCAAATATCTCTCTTTATGTCTTGCCTACAACATATTCAAATTTCATAATTTTTGAAGTTCATTTGCCTATTTAACCAAAAATATTTCAAAAACTGTGTAAGTTGAATGGACAAAATAGTAGTGCTGTGATGCGTGGTCTATATTGAATTATATGGGGATCTTTTGGTGTAGTGTTCTTGATGAAATATCTGATTTTATGTCTTGACTATCACATGTTCGAATTTCATAATTTTTTAAGGTCATTTGGGTATTTAATTAAAATGTTTTCTAAAACTGTGCAAGCTGGATTGTGCGAATTTCAAATGTTGTTATGCATGGACTATTCTGTTTTGTATGGAATTCTGGTGGTGTTGTGTTCTTCATGAAATAAATGCCTCTAGAGCTTGTCTATGATGTATTAAATTCTTAGAAATTATTAGAGCCAATCACTAAATTTTAAAGATGTGTAAATTAAAAAGAATGTATTCTGTTTCTAAAATAATAGTAATAATCCATGAGTTTGCCCCATGAATTATATTGTTTCTAAGTAATTGATCTTGCTGCACATGTGATGATATATGGCATTATATATAAAATCAAAAGCTGAAATTGACCTTGTTGCCATCATATCATGTGCCATGTTGATATTGTGACACAATTGTGAATATGAATTACGAAAAATGAGGATACCGTCGGAGGTGTGAGCCGACAATGTCCCGGGAGTGTCGGGATGCCCGGAGGTGTGTGTCAAATGTCCTCGGGAGTTTCGAGATGCCCGAAGGTGTGTGCCGGATGCCCAGAGGTGTACTCACCCCTTTGGGGACTAACATTTCAGATTAGAAAGATGCCTCTCCCTCTGGTCATGCGCGGTACCTTTTACGGCCTTCCATCTGACATGGAGGTCGAGTGTATGGAGCATATTAGTGTCACCATCCTTGGTTTGCTGTTCATACGGGTGCGTGTGCTGGTGATGTATGACATGGGCCTGGCTGAGGGCTCGGTCATCCAAGAGTTCTTGTCCGTCCACGTCCGTCGTGATGGAGTGATGCTGGGGATGTTGCCGCCGCCACCGCCTGATGCACCAGGGTGGGGTCTGATGGCCCGCATGAGGAGTGGGAGCTGACACTTTTTGGAGATAGCCGACACTTGTAGATGGAGGGTTATACGTGATCGATGTAGAGGGTCGAGATCTCTTTTGAGTTGTAGCCAAGTTTAGTGAAAAGTCTTGGCTTTTTGGTTGTACCGACCCGAAATGTCCATCATAAAAATATAAATAAAAGTGGCTCGGCTTTACGTTTTCCTTCTATGTGTAGTTGGTGTGTATTGTATCATTGTTACGAGAATAGAGGGATGGTAAGACTCGTCTTTATTTTCCCCTATGAGCTGTGCCAAATTTCTTTTAAAAAAAAGAATGCCTATGAACTTCGGTTCTTCTTTAACCCCTTTAAAACAAGAAATGTAACTGGTATTCAATGGGTAGAGCGATAGGTATCTGTGGCGACCTTAGTTGTTTGGGGATGCCACATAAATGCAATCTAAATGACCTAATTCTAATGACATGCAATGCGATGCGATGAAATAAAAAGTTATTTCAACTAAGATGACATGCATCATGCAATTTCATATGCGAGCTATATGTCACGCGACATTTATTAAATGACCTAGTCTAACGACGAGGAAGTTCTAATTAAATGAACCTAATAAAAACTAAATGACATGCATGTGATATTTCTATTTTAAAAATGCAATCTATCCTAAAAATTGAAATTAATTTATGCAAAGACAAGTTTTGTATTTTTTCATGAAATTCGAAATTTATGAAAAATGCAAAAATGATCTAGCTAGATTAAGATTATACCTAATTTAAACTAAGGATTAAGTCATATTAAATCCTAATTCAAACTAAGACATTATCTTAATCTAAGATGCAATTTATCTAAAAAGATGATCTAAATTTAAAATGAAACATGCAATTTTATTCTAATATGCACAATGATTGTTTTGTGTTTTTCCTTTGTGAAATTCGAAATTAAAACTAACACATAATTAAACATGCAATTCAAATAAATAATAAAAAAACAACCTAAATGAATGCACTTTTTTGTTTTTATATTTTTCTAAATTCGAAATAAAATCTCTATTCTAGATATGCAAGATAACAAGAAATATTCCCAAAACAAACCGAATCCTAGTTCATGCCATATTATTCCAACGAATAAAGGATTAACATAATCGGAAAAAACCACCCACCGTGGTGGCGTTGCTGGCTTCGGGCCTTCTCCCCCTCACGAAGGGGAGGGGTTCGAATCCCCAGTGCGTCATTTGGTGATTTACCCGGTGGCACGTGCGTGGTGGTCGTGCGTGTCGCCCCCAAGGTTTACCCGCCATTTGCCGCCGGGCTGACGGGAGTTCCTCCCTGCACCAAAAAAAAAAATAATAATAATAAAATAATCGGAAAAATAACCCGTTGTCTCACATGTCAAATTAACGATTATCTAACCCTAAACATCACGACAAATGGTTCAAAATAATTAAAAATCCGATCCGAAATCTTACGGATCAAATTAATAATCATATTGATTCAACAATTAAAATACTATCAACAAATCCCAAGAGTTAATACAATTAAAAAAAATGACCCGATATCTTACAGGTCAAATTAATAATTACAATAATCTTAGGGAAAACCCTATGGATAATGCCTATAAGATTTTATGAATATTAATATCCAATATCACAATTTAAATACCTAAACTTAACAAAATAAAGCAAAATAAATGAAAAATAAAAATAAAAACTACCTAATTGATTTTTCCTTTTTTTCTTTGCTTGCTTTCTTCACCCACGGCTGAGCAGCTTCGGTGGATCACCGGGGGTTGGGTCGTCAATCCGGTGAGGGCAAACTCCGGCAACTGCAGGTGGCAAGGGGAACTCCGGTGACTCGTAGGCAGAAACGGGTCGGAGGCCGTGGGTCATTGCCGGGGCTGAGCAGAAGCGGATCCCGGTGCAGGCTCCTGCGGCAAGGGAGATCGGTTGAGGTGGCTCAGGTGCTGTGGCGCGTTAGCAGGGATCAGCGCGGCGTCCGGTGAGCAGCAGATCAACGATGTAGGCTTCGGGCGAGGTTGGTGCGATTGATCGGAGGGTGGAAGCGCAGCAGGGAAACCCGCGGCTGCTACCGCGTCAGGGGGGTAGAGGCGCGCGGTGGTGGCTCGTGGAGACGCTGAAGGGGCAAATCGGCAGGCGCACAGGTGCTCGTGGAGGCGCAGCTAAGGCGGATTGGCGATACGGTGTCTGACAAGCAGGAGAATCGGGTCGCGGCACGGCATCCTGTGGGTCGCTCGGGTTGAAGGCTGCAGATCCGATGGTTGCAGCGGCGTCGCAGGGGACGAGCGGCGTCGTTCAGAAGGACAGCAGCAACGGCGAAAGCCGAGCTGCAATGAGCAGTGAACGGTGGTCTTCGGCTTGGGGAGGCGTCGGTGTGGCGAGACGGCGGCGTCTGAGGGGCGGGGGACGGAGCGCGAGCAGACACCTGCAAACACCCAAGAAGAAGAACAGTGTTCTTTTAAAAAAAAAAAAATTTCTCTCTCTCTCTCTCTCCTCCTGCCTATCTCTTCGTACTTTCTTTCTCTCTCTCTACTATTCTCTACTTTTCAGCAGAAGGGAAACCTTTTCACTTTTTCCTTCCCCCAAACCCTAAAGAAACTGATGGCAATTTTCTCTTTTTGACTTAAATTTTTTTTTCGAAAACTGAGAGAAGAAGCCCCTTTTTAAACCCTACGCTATCTCCTTTTATAGACAAACATAATGTGATCTTCGTAGAATATTTCGAAAATTGCCTATAACCTCCGAATCACAAAAATCCTTTTATTTTCCTCATCTTCTGAATATTCACCACCAATTTTATCACCTAAAAATAAAATTGCAACCCGATTTTCTTAAATTCCAAAAATCCACCGTAATATCATTTCAAATCTCTATTTAGGTAATTCTTGTTATTAAAAGAAAACGGGCTCAGTCAATTTGCTCGCTTCGAGAGCTTAGTCTAGCCCGCCAAGCTAGAGCTCAAAAATATTAATTTCAACCCATCCACCACCAGTCCTAAAAATAAAATGCAAAACATGTAAAATAAATGCACCTAAAATTTATATGCTATGCAATTGAATTATAATTTTTTTAACAAAATTAATCCCTAATTTTTATGCAATAAATTACTAAATGGGTTGCCCAAAATTTAGGTGTCAATACTGGTTCCTCACACACACCCACAGTATTGAGGGTCCTCTCTCTGGCATTAGGGATTTCTCATGAGTCTTCTCCCTCACCTCACCATTCGAACGAGCTCCCTCACTGTAACACAAGCCAAGCTTCTAGAACAACGTCCCATAGTTGCCAACACCTACTCGACCTCAGGCAATTGCCAGCGTTGGCTCCGACGAGTTTGGCCCAGAGGCTCTATTTTCGGATCCTCAATTTTCGCCATTTAAGATCTTGCTCTTCTCGTTCAAACCTTTATTCATCCATTTCTGAAGTTCCAAATGCTCATCCCACGCCTCAGTGACTGCCATAGAAGAGCTGGTTTCGCCTAAAACTGCCTTGCAGAGAGGGGACGGACTTGACAGCCCGTCTTGGTGTTTTTCCTTGATTCAAGTCTTCCGCCAGCGACTCACTTCACGGCAGTGCTTTTTTGTCGTGCCTTTATCCCCAATGATACTCACACATACAGTGGCACCACCTGTAATCGTCGCATTGGCCTTGAATAGCACGGGTATGACTCTGCTCTGTTCTGCTCTGTTTCTGTTTCGCTGCTCTGGTTCGCCCTGTTTTGCGAGTATAGAACGCCCAGCTCGCCACCATCGTTGATTTCTCAAAACTGAACATTCGCTGGGATGGAAAGCAACAGCCAAGCCAAGTCTAGAGAGAAACAGAAGATGCGAGGAAAAGAAAACGCACAAAGAAACAGGGAGAGTGGGAGCACTTGGTATATCAGTTCATTTCTTATAATTTCTGCAGAATCTTCACCACTTCTTGTGCACGCACCGTCGGTATAGGAGAGGTATAGGAGAACTGGGGATGAAGAGAAGAAAACTCGAACTGAAATTTGTGATTCTGTTCGTGAATAAATACTGTTCCTCCACCGTAAATGCTGCAGTAAGAAATACGTAAAGCCATCCGGCAAGGTTCTTAAACTTCTTCGCATGGTCTCTGAAAAAAAACCGAAGCGGAAGGGAAAGAAATTTTTTTCGACCGACAAGAAAAGTGATTCAGAAAATCACTTGAAAACATAAACAGCAATTATGAAAGAGGAGATACGAACTATCATGCCTGTTTTCCGACATCAACGGTCAAACCACAGTCACAAAGTGATTTTCTAGGATTAATATAAATACTAATAAACCTAAAAAAATAAAGATAATTTTTTCGGGATTTTTTATTTCCAAAAATTTACCATCTTCAGTTTGCCAGATGCGAAGCGCCAAAGTGCCAATCTTTGTCCATAAACAACATGCACTTTTTCTTTTTTGCTTCCATTCTCTTTTCCACCAAATTCAGGACTAATCAGAATGATTATCTATCATAAAACTTACGCGTTAATTTTATAGTTGAGAGGGAAAACGATACTGACCTCCTACAACTTTGTATCTATGAGTGCGAGCCAGCGAGTGGCGAACTGTGGCTGGGCGTGGCTACATGATGGTGTCGCCATTGCCCAACCTTCAGCAATGGCTCGACATCCGTCATTGGGCTCAAGCCGAGACACTGTAGAGAGAGGCTGGCAAGGGAGCTGACGACCATTGTCATCGCTTGCCGGACAAGGTCCAGCCACCCACGCCAATGGCGTAGGGTGCCAACGTACATGCAATGATAATTTGACCGTCACTAAAAGCATTTCTGTTTATTTTTTGAATACAAAAGCTAACATGAACAAGAAAGACATATAATTAAGAATTTCAATTGAGTAAATGAGTTTAAGGACGATATCAAGTGATCAGTACAAAAATTAAAGCCTCTGGTTTACGTAGTCAAATTGAAATATAATTTAGGAACTCAATTGATTGAAGAAAGAAAGATAATGGACGATAGGTAATCGGTAAATGTTCAGCACCTTTGCTCTAATTATCCCGAATGCAACATCTTAAATGTGCATTTTAATGATGATGTGTAATATATGAGTTGATCTATAGTTCCTCTAAAAGAAAGAAAGAGAGAGGGCCTGCGCTAATTTCGGTTCTCTCTTTTTTCTTTTCTTTATTTTTTGTTGTTTTCCAATTTATCTTCGCACTCACCATCAATTTGCCAATTATGGGTACGAAATTAGTAAAGTTGGATTTCTAGGCGGTAGAGGTGGATTCAAGTTGACTTTTAGCTGTTCAAGCATAATTAGCAAAGACGGGCAAGGCTGATTGAAAATGTACACACATATATAATGTTATTACAAAAATCTCTACCATAGATCAAAATTTATATTGAAGGTTTTCCATCCATGGATATTACAAATTGATTTTTATGCTAAGTTCTCTCGCTCTACTTCTTCCTTTATTAATTTTTTCCTTTTTCTATAGTTTACGATTCTATTAATCAATGCTGTTCAAAATTTTACATGGACAACGAAAGGTCATTAGTGGTGATGTGGCGCTATTTTGGTCGCAGAATTATTAGACGTGGCTGAAGTTACAAGTACGAGGCCACATGCCTGTGTCTCTCTTGGTTCCCCCACGGGAATGATTTAGGGCTTTAGGGTTTATGTTGATCAATTCACTCTCTCAAGGAAGCTCAATGCGTTGCTGAAGCTCGATTTGTTCGAAGATCGTTCGCTTGCTGAAGGCGATTTGGGACATTAGGGTTTAGTATGTTGTTCAATTCTCTCTCTAGGAAGCTCAATTCAGCCGAAGTTCGTTTGCTCGCTGAAGGAGATTTGGGGCTTTCTATGGGATTTTCCTGCTAGATTCGGTCTCCAGAAAGAAGCCCGCGATAAAGCAAATCTCCCATGATACAGCAATCTTCTACTATCTATGCCAATCCCATTGAATGAGCCGATCTTTCACAATTTGTGTCAATTCCGTTGATAGAGCAAATCTTTCACAATCTGTAGATTGCTATCACTGATACTATAAATTGTTATCTTTGTAAAATCTTTTTAATTGTGTTTTTCCCGCTCATGTACATATTATAAATATAATACAAATCTCCACATTGATTGTGTGCGATCAAACTCAAATTCGCACTCTTTCATGGTATCAGAATTTCGCAATTTTTTTTTCCATCTTATTTCTCTTCTCCATTACAATGTCTTCTTCTACATCCTCCAACACCATGTTAGGGAAATCCCTTATGATGTTTTGAAGATGACAAAATAAATCAAAGGCTACTAACATGTTTGATGGTTGAGTAATAGACTATGCAAATGATTGAACATGTAAAGGATATTGTCAAAGTCGAAGACGGCGAAAACCGAACGGAACACATGTCCAAAGTATATTCGAAGATTTCCAGATTTCTGTCAAAGTCGAAGGCTGCCAGACTTTAGTGTCAAAGTCTGTTCGACAAATTCCGGGCGAACGTGAATGAAGAACCGGAAGACAGACTCTATCTTGAAGCTGAACCAGAAGATAGACTCTATCTTTGAGCGAGAACATAACGACGTGTTCAGACCTTAAAGCTAAATCTGTTCGGGACCCAGCATTGCAAAGTCTATCGCATCGGACTCAGATTGTAAAGTCTATTGCTCTCGAGACTTTACATCCGGACTCAACGAACGTAACTCAAGCCCAATCATATAACGGCTAGTGATCCGGTTTGGATTCCACATCAAGATTGATTTGATTGATTCAATCTAATTGATTGACAATTAGATCTTGAAGACAAGAACTTTCTATACGAAGAAGCTTTACTTATGGAAACCAAGATTTCGTTTGTATGGGCGATCGGAATCAATTTGGGATTCTATCTTTGTCACTCAACGGCTACCAAATCTTTTGATACGGGGGCTGTCCAATGGGTATATTGGAAGACGATCCTCGGGATACTTGTCCAACGGCTAGTTTGGAAGTGGAGGAGTATTTAAGGAGATGAAGGACCGATGAGCAAGTAAGAGACGGAGCGTAGAATTTATAATTCCAAAGTCCGAGCGATCTTCTATCATACACTTGTCTCTCGTGAGCTTAAACGTTTGTGATCTTGAGAGAAATACCAAAAGAGTGACTTAGTGAGATAGTGTGATCTACTACTAAGTGTTTGCACTCAAAGTTGTAATCTCTTGTTGATTGCATAGTGGAATCCAGCCAAGAAGGCTGTTAGCGTGGGAGAGTGGACGTAGGCTTGGATTAAGCCGAACCACTATAAACATTGTGTTCTTATTCTCTTCTCTAAACTCTTTATTGTGTTAAAGTCTGATCTTGCTCAAAGTCCGCTGTTCTTCGAGACTTTGCTCACAACTTATTTTATTCCGCATGCTTTTGCCAAGGTTTTGTTTAAACACCTATTCACCCCCCTCTAAGTGTTCGTACTAGCCCTCTCAATTGGTATCAGAGCCAAGTGCTCAGTTTATAAAAGTGTTTTTACTTTTGAGCTAAAGATGTTTTATGGCTAGTATCTTGGCACCAGGACTTATGGAGGGACAAAGCAACACAAGGCCACCATATTTTGATGGAAAAGAATACAACGTGTGGAAGAACAAAATGAAAGCATTCCTAAGATCCAAAGATCCCTTGCAATGGGATGTTGTGGAAAGAGGAATCAATCCCACTACTACGTCTACATCAAAAAAGAATGGCAAAGACAAATAAACCAAACCCCCTGCTCCTATGTCTCGGACGGAGATGTCCAAAAGAGAAGCGCTTGATGCAAAAGCTATTTATTCTTTATATTGCGCATTGTCTTCTGCTGAATATAATAGAATCTCTTCATGTGAAACAGCAAAAGAAGTTTGGGATAGACTTCATGTTACATATGAAGGGACCGATCGTGTAAAAGAGACAAAAGTAAACTTCCTGCTTGGCAAATATGAATCCTTCAAGATGAAGCAAGGAGAGTCGATTGGAGATATGTTCAATCGTTTTACAGAAATTGTAAACGGATTGGCGTATCAAGGTCATCCAATTTCTTCTCCAATGAAGGTCAACAAACTCTTGCGAGGTCTCTCAAAAGATTGGAACCATGTCAAGACTTCAATCCGGGAAACTCAGAGGATTATGCAACTCTCCGTTGATGAATTGATTGGCACTCTTCAATCCTATGAAGTGGAACAAATCAATGATGAAGATCCCGAAGGTAAGAAGTCCATCGCTTTAATATCTAACTCTGATTTTGATGATACAGATTCAGAAAATGATATGGACAACGAAGAACTTGCTTTTATGATCAAGAGATTCAAAAAGCAAAGTAGAGAAGGAAGGAAATTCAATGAAAGAAAACAATACAAGCAAAATGGGCAGAAAAGAACCATGAAAGAAGATGATGAGCAAGGATATATATGCTTGATGGCACATTCGAATCGTAGTCGACTCGAGACACAAACTCAGAATCCGATGAGGAAATCAAGGTAAGCAATTCAAAATTTCCTATCAAAGTCTCAAAATATATAAATGAGCTTTGCTTAAATCTCAAATCTTATCTTAAAAGGATCTCCGAACTTAAAAGGAGAATTCTCAGCTTAGGCAACAGGATCTTTCTCAAAAAGAAAAGTTCGAAATTTTGCAAAAAGATTTTCTACAAACAAAAGAAAGTCGAGATTTACTTGTCAAGGAAAATGATTCTTTAAAGAAAGAACTTTCAAATATTTCGACAAAATTTTCAAATGGTTCAAAAACTTTAGAGCATATTCTTTCCATACAAGTTCCTTACTATAATAAGTCGGGACTTGGTTTCAATAAGGAAAGTGATTCTCTAATTGATTTTCCTAAAGTCAAGGAGAGACTTAGACAAAGACCTTCAAAGGTATTTTATAAAAGTCATTTTCAAAAAGTGTTTGTAAAACCTGTTGGTGGAAATGCCCTCAAGTGTTCAAATTGTGGAGATTTGGAACACTTTGAGAAAGAATGTCCTAAAGTCTGGAGACCTATTAAGAGAGATTGGGTAAATACATCATACTCTACTAACTCTCATGGACCCAAGAAAAATGGGTACCAAAGAAAAGATGAGTTGTTTTTGCAGGAAATAAAAGAAGAGAAGAAGGAGAGTTTGGTAAGGAATGTATATATATTTTATTCTCAATTTGATTTGGGCAATAATTCTCATTATACTTGATATTTCGTCATATCCTCGTTCGATTCAGATTTTATAATGATCATATTCTTTGATTTGTCGTGTGATTTATTTTTGTGATTCGTGCGTTGAGATTTGATTTAATACGTGTGATTATTTGAGATAATTCAGATTATTTTGTCTAATTTCATACTCTCAGATATAGTCATATTTTGCAAAGTGAAAACCTGTTTTACGTGTTGATGCAAGATATGCTTAGATATTCAAGAATTTTATTCTCTCTGTTTTTATGGTACTATGACTAAGTGAGAATTTATCTTTCAAAATATCATTGTGCATACTATTCTTTCTTTGAATACTTTATTATGATGAATTAAGAAAGAATATTTGTTTATCTATGGAGGTTTTATATTTTGCTCTAACGTCATGGAAGGATCCAAATTGATGGATACCAAAAAGGAAATGAGTTGATTGCAGGAAATTCAATAAGGCAAGAATGATTGCGAATCTACGCAAATTTTGGTGCAATCAGAAAAATATCTCCTACGAAGATTGGTAATGATCTTTTTTAATCAATGGTATATTTCGAACATATACCTTGGGTAAGAAATTTTTTTTATCATTCCGCCATACAAATTTCTACGTGCATTTATCCTGATTTTGGACGATTACTTATCATTTATATTGCAAATATTTCTTCTCATAAATATGAGGCATTGCAATATTTTTTACTTGATTTGGCAAGTGACAGCAATATCATCCTTCTTTTGTGAAATGCATTTATAATATATTTTTGAGATTTATGCTCAAGGAAATCCCTTTGATCTCAAAAGATATTATTGCATATTTATGGATATTCTTGCTATATTCTTAGAAGATATATTATATCTAGCAAGGTTGATCTGCAAATCGGAGGAAGGTATTACGTGACATTTTTTTGCAAAGATTGTTATCCATTATACAAGATTTTGTAGGTGGCAATAGAATCTTCCATATGGAATTTGGAAAGCTTGATCAGAAAATTATGAAGATTCTATACTATCTCTTGGAGGCTAAAAAATTCCTTCCTTGTGCAAAGATTTTGCAAATTGTTAAGGAAATCCCTAATGTGTCATACGAAAGTTTGTTAAGTTGATGCAGGTTGAATTCGAGAAGAGCTTGATTGAAGAAAATAAATTTTTGGCTCGAATTTCAAAATGGGGAGAAAGCGAATCCAAGAGAAAGGAAAGAATCGTGATCATCTCAAAAAGGCAACAAATTGAGGGGGAGCTTTGATCAATTATGGAAAAATCTTTTTGAATTGATCGTGATCTTGTTTATTATGGAATATCGGAAAAGGTAAATGTGTTGGAACTTACCAAGTTCTAAAAAATCCGGTTAGTGCATCTTTTATTACCTTTTGTCATTAACAAATCTCTTATTGGTATTATCTTTTATTATGACAAAAAGGATAAGTGAATTTTATAATGCATCCGTGATTTTTATTGGATATTTGCCGATATATATGATCGAAGTGAGCTATATTGCATATTTTTAATATTCGATTTCTAAAAGCTGATTTTTGGAAATCATTTGTTATCATTTTATATTCTCTACGTCATACTATTTCTATTGTTATCGCTTTTTGATTATGACAAAAAGGGGGAGAGAATATGAATATGCATATGTGTTGATTGGTTAATATTATTTATTGCATAATATTGAGCTGCAATTATTTTTCTATATATTGTTATGCTCAATATATTTGCTATCTTTTGATATCCTTTGATTTAAATTAATATCTTTACAAATTTGCATATTCAGAGATTGTTTTGTCATCATCAAAAAGGGGGAGATTGTTAGGGAAATCCCTTATGATGTTTTGAAGATGACAAAATAAATCAAAGGCTACTAACATGTTTGATGGTTGAGTAATAGACTATGCAAATGATTGAACATGTAAAGGATATTGTCAAAGTCGAAGACGGCGAAAACTGAACGGAACACATGTCCAAAGTATATTTCGAAGATTTCAGATTTTGTCAAAGTCCGAAGCGCCCGGACTTTAGTGTCAAAGTCTGTTCGACAAATTCCGGACGAACGTGAATGAAGAACCGGAAGACGAGACTCTATGCTTTGAAGCTGAACCAGAAGATAGACTCTATCTTTGAACGCGAACATAACGGCATCGTGTTCGAGACCTTAAAGCTAAACTGTTCGGACCAGTTGCAAAGTCTATCGCAGATCGGACTCAGATTGTAAAGTCTATTGCTCTCGAGACTTTACATCCGGACTCAACGAACGTAACTCAAGCCCAATCATATAACGGCTAGTGATCTGGTTTGGATTCCACATCAAGATTGATTTGATTGATTCAATCTAATTGATTGACAATTAGATCTTGAAGACAAGAACTTTCTATATGAAGAAGCTTTACTTATGGAAACCAAGATTTCGTTTGTATGGGCGATCGGAATCAATTTGGGATTCTATCTTTGTCACTCAACGGCTACCAAATCTTTTTGATACGGGGCTGTCCAATGGGTATATTGGAAGACGATCCTCGGGATCTTGTCCAACGGCTAGTTTGGAAGTGGAGGAGTATTTAAGGAGATGAAGGACCGATGAGCAAGTAAGAGACGGAGCGTAGAATTTATAATTCCAAAGTCCGAGCGATCTTCTATCATACACTTGTCTCTCGTGAGCTTAAACGTTTGTGATCTTGAGAGAAATACCAAAAGAGTGATTTAGTGAGATAGTGTGATCTACTACTAAGTGTTTGCACTCAAAGTTGTAATCTCTTGTTGATTGCATAGTGGAATCCAGCCAAGAAGGCGTTAGCGTGGGAGAGTGGACGTAGGCTTGGATTAAGCCGAACCACTATAAACATTGTGTTCTTATTCTCTTCTCTAAACTCTTTATTGTGTTAAAGTCGATCTTGCTCAAAGTCCGCATTGTTCTTCAGACTTTGCTCACAACCTATTTTATTCCGCATGCCTTTGCCAAGGTTTTGTTTAAACACCTATTCACCCCCCTCTAGGTGTTCGTACTAGCCCTCTCACACCATTACTGCCTCAAACACCATTACTGCTATCACCACTGCTAACTCTTCATCCTTGTTATCCCCCTCCTAACCGCCCTTTGCTCTTGGCAATATATCTCATGTTATCCAAATCAAGCTAGATCGCAACAATTACCTTTTGTGGCGAGCACAATTTCTTCCTTTATTTCATCTTCATGGGTATCTTCGGTTTGTGGATGGCTCATATCCTTGTCCGACACCCACTATCACTAATGCTGATAACACTGTGATCAACAACCCGAATCATACTGCATGGCATTATCAAGATCAACTCATCCTTTGCTGCATCCTCTCCACTCTTATTGAATTAGTTTTCTCACACATTGTTAGTCTTGAGACTTCTCATGATGCTTGGACCTCGCTTGATAAAGTTTATGCTCCTCAATCTCAAGCCCGCATAATGCAATTAGAGTATCATCTTCGATCTCTAAAGAAAGGGCTCTCTTTCCATGGAAGCCTTTGTTAAAAAAGCCAAGAACATTGCGGATCAACTTTCTGCCGCTGCTCATCCCATCTTCGATTCCCAATTAGTTCTTAGCATCCTCGGTGGCCTAGGTTCGGAGTATGATGCATTTGTTACCTCAGTCACATCTCATCTGGATCCACTACCTCTTGATGACTTCCTCGGCTTGCTTTACAATCAAGAAGTTATTCTTCAAAGCCGAACCACTAAATCTCCAATAGAGTCTTCTCCAATTGTGAATGCTACGGTCAAATCATCTGTTGCCTCAAATCGCCCCCCCAATGGTCAAGGACGAGGATGCGGTTGAGGCCATGGTCACAATTTTTATGAAAGAGGCTCCTCTCATTCTCAACTCATTTGTCAGGTTTGTGGTCGTGCAGGTCACTCAGCTCTCCAATGCTACCAGCGATTTAATCCTGGTTATAAAGCTAATAGTGGCACTCCATCTGCAATGTATGCATCTTCAACTGGTGAGTCATTTGATCCATACTGGTACCTAGACTCTGGTGCCACTTATCATCTTATAGCTGACATGGAAAATTTGAACATTTTGGAGCGACTATTCTGGCACCGATAAGATCCGTACTGCAAATGGGTTAGGTTTGCAAATATCACATATCGGTTCTTCCATCTTACATTCTCCTACCAATTCTTTTAAACTACAAAATGTTTATCATGTTCGCTCTATCAAGAAGAATCTATTATCAGTCTCTCAATTTACCAAAGACAACGATGTGGTATTTGAATTTCATCCTACTTTCTGTTGTGTTAAGAATCGATCCTCGGGGAACCTCCTACTCAAAGGCCAACATAAGAATGTTTTGGAGAAAACTCCTGTTAGGTTTTGAAGCTGACAAAACTTTTCTAGTCCTATTATGAAGAATACGAGACTTATGTGTAATTCTCTCAAAGTCTATCTTATATCAGAAGTCTGCCACACTCTGACGAAGACCCGGACTGAACGCAAGTGAAGAACGAAGATATAATCAAACTCAGGATTATTTTTCTTCAAGGCTTTAGTACGAACATGATATATATGGCTTTCTGGTTGGAAATCTTACTTACCTTCTTTGGATATTATTATCAAAATCAATCAAGAACTGTAATATCATTTTGGAAGGCAAGTTTATTTGGAAAGAATCTACTTATGGAAACCAATAATCTGATTGTATGGGCGACCAGGATCATCGAGCTTTCATCTCAATCTTCAAATGGCTCGAGATCTCCTCAATTGATTATGTCCAATGGGCTGATTGGAAGAATTCTTCTGGAAAATGCCAACAGTCAAAAAGGCATAGAGGAGTATTTAAGGAGGTTTTTCAAGTCATTCGATACAAAGCGTGAAAGAAGAATTCCAAAGTCTAAAGCTTCAAAATTACTTGTTCTTCATCATATTGTGCTCAAACTTGTATTCGAAGAAGAGAGAAACTCTAGAGAGTGACTTTGTGAGAACAGTAGAATCTCTTCACTGAAAAGTCGAGATCATAAGGCTGTAATACTATTTTTCGTTTCATTGTAAAAACCAGCCAGAAGGCTATCATCGTGGGACAGTAGACGTAGGCTTAATCTAAGCCGAACCACTATAAATCTTGAGTTCATTTTCTCTTTCCTAAACTCCTTTACTTTATTTGCTGTGATATCTTTCTGCGCTTTTAAAGTCTAAAGTTTTCTTCAAAGTCTGTAGTTCATCAGATTTAGTTTAAAAGTAAAAGCATTTTTACTTCATTTAGCAAAAATTTGCTTTCACATCTATTCACCCCCCCTCTAAGTGTTTATACTAGCACTTTCAATTGATATCAGAGCTTGTGTGCTTACTTTGTTAAAGTGTTTTTACTTCTAAGCTAAAGATCTTCTATGGCTAGTATTTTGGCTCTAGGATTGGTTGAGGGACAAAGCAACACCAGACCTCCTTATTTCAATAGAAATGAGTACAATGTGTGGAAAAAAAAATGAAGGCATTTCTCAAATCTAGAGATCCTCCGGAGTGGGATGTTGAAAAAGGAATCAATCCAAAGGTAACATCAAGTTCAGACAAAGGGAAAGAAGTTATTGAGAAAGATGCTGATGAATCCACACAAGCTGAAATTATCAAGAGACAGGCTCTTGATGCAAAAGCAATTTATTCTTTATATCGTGCTTTATCTCCCACTAAATATAATCGAATTTCTTCTTATGAAACAGCAAAAGAAGTTTGGGACAGACTACATGTTACCTATAAGGGGACTGACCGTGTGAAGGAAACAAAAATAAACATTTTGCTTGGACAATATGAAGACTTCATAATGAAGCCTGGAGAATCTATTTCTTATATGTTCAGTCGCTTTACAAAAATTATGAATGGCCTAGCCTATCAAGGTCAACCAATTTCTGGTCCAATGAAAGTCAACAAATTATTGCGTGGACTTTCAAAGGATTGGAATCATGTGAAGACTTCAATCAGAGAAACTCAAAGGATTATGCCTCTATTAGTAGATGAACTAATAGGCACACTTCAGTCATACGAAGTGGAGTACATCAATGATGAGGAAGACCCAAAAGGTAGGAAATCAATTGCATTAAAGTCTAACATTGATTTTGATGTTACAGATTCAAACGATGATATGGATGATGAAGAGCTAGCCCTTATGATAAAGAAATTCAGAAAATTAAATAGAAGGGGGAGAAGGTTGAATTTGAAGAAGCAAAGCACGCAGAATTTTCAGAAGAGACCAATAGAGGACATTGAAACTAACAAGGATGTTATATGCTTCAAGTGTAAGAAAAATGGGCATATCAGACCAAATTGTCATTTGTTGAAAAATAAGAAAAGTGGGCATATCAGACCAAATTGTCATTTGTTGAAAAATAAGAAAGGAAAATCTGAGAAGTACAAGAAAGCTCTTAAAGCAAAAACCTGGAGTGACACCGAATGCAAAGAAAGTGAAGAAGAGTTTGCGAACATATGTCTGATGGCTCACTCGGAGTCAAAGTCAGACTCAAAATTAGAGACAGACTCTGATTCAGATTATGATAAAGAAATTGAGGTTAGTCACTTAGAAATTCCTGTTAAAGTCTCTATGTATATAGATGAATTTTGCCTCAATCTTAAATCATCTCTTAAAAAGATCTCTAAACTGAAAAAGTAGAATTCAAAGCTCAGGCAATAGGAAGTTTCTTAGAAAGAAAAGTTTGAAAATCTGAAAAGAAGTTTTGACGATTTGAAAGAAAATTCTGACTCTCTTTCAAAAGAAAATGTTGTTTTAAAAAGAGAGATTTCAGATTCTTCAAAAGGTTTTCAAAAGGATCGAAAAATTAGAGAAAATTCTTACAGCTCAAATACCTTATTTTAACAAATCTGGTTTGGGTATGAACAATGAAATTATTCCTTTAATTGATTTTCCTAAAGTAAAAGAGAGAATTAGACAAAAACCCGCAAAATCATTTTTCAAAAAGTGTTTATAAAACTCATTGGCTGAAGTGTTCTCAGATGCTCTAAGTGTAACAGCTTAGAACATTTTAAGAATGAACGTCCCAAAATTTGGAGACCAGTTAAGAAAGAATAGGCAAAACTGTTTTTAACACTAACACCCCTAGACCCAAGAAAATCTAGGTACCAAAGAAAGCTTGAATTTTTCTTCTGATTGAAGGTCACCATTAAAAGAAAAGTCAAATGGTATTTGGATAGTGGCTGTTCTAAACATATGGTAGAAGACTCAAGTTGCTTCATAAAGCTTGATAGACTAAAAGGAGGAAAAGTTTCTTTGGGAGGAAACAGCAAGGGGAAGATTATAGGATATGGAACAGTGAAGATTTGAAGTCTGACTATAAAAAATATTTCCCTGGTGAAAGGTTTAAATTACAACTTTCTGAGCATAAGTCAGCTTGTGATACAGGGTTTAGAATAAACTTTCAAGAAGGCATTTGTTCTGGAATTAGTTAAGATTTTTCTCAATCTTTTACTGAATGAAGGCATAGCAATATATACCTTATGGATGTAAATCCAGAGAATACACAGTGCCTTATTTCTATACAAGATGAAGCATGTCTCTTGCATCGAAAACTTGGTCATGTAAATATGAAGTAGATTGCCAAAGTTTCTTCTAAGAAGCTGGCTCGAGGGCTTCCTAATTTGGCTTATCAGAAGTCTGAGCTATGCACTCCCTGTGTTTTAGGAAACATGTCAGAAGTTCTTTTAAACCAGTAAATATAGTCTTTACCAATCGTGTTATGTAGCTTCTTCATATGGATCTTTTTTTACCAACAAGAACTCAGAGTCTTGGTGGAAAGAAATATTGTCTAGTAATCGTGGATGATTATTCACGTTTCATTCGGGTATTCTTTTTGGCAAACAAGTCTGAAACTTTTTCATATTTTTCAAAGTTTGCCAAGAAAGTTCAGAACGAAAAAGGTTATGTTATTTCAAGCATAAGAACAGATCATAGAGGTGAGTTTGAAAAGTAGGATTTTACTAACTTTTGTGATGAATCTGGTTTTCAACATGTTTTCTCTTCTCCATATACTCCAAAACAAAATGGGGTTGTGGAAAGGAAAAACAGATCTTTAAAGGAGATGGCCAGAACTCTATTTATAGAAAGCAAAATATCTTCTCAATTTTGGGCAGAAGCAGTTTCTACTGCCTATTATATAATCAACATGGTGTTTTTAAAACCTGTTCTAGAGAAGACTCCCCATGAAGTATACAAAGGAAAGAAGCCAAACATCTCCTACTTTCATGTCTTTGGCTGTAAGTGCTTTATTTTGAAGAATGCGAATGATCGATCTGGAAAGTTCGAGAAAAAATCAGAAGAATGAATTTTTCTTGGATATTCAATGTCAAGCAAAGCTTACAAGGTGTTCAACAAGAAGACTCGATCTATAGAAGAATCTATGAACGTCAGGTTTCAAGATTATGTGCAGAATCAACCATATCAGATTCAACTTGACGAGTCTGAACTAGTTACAGATTTAGTAAAGTCTATTTTCCCCGAAGAGGTTTAGATGTCTAGAATATAGCAACAAGCAGAACAAGAAGATTCGAACGAAACAGAGGATCAACAGATTCTTAAATCAAATAGCAACTGGAAGCACAAATCAAGTCATCTCAAAGAACTCATTATTGGCAAAATCGATGAAGGAATCCGCACCAGATCTAAAGGAAGAGAAGACTCCAATGTATTAGCACTTGTTTCTGAGATAGAACCAAAATAAGTAGAAGAAGCATTGTTTGATGAAAGCTGGATAGAAGCTATGCAGGAAGAACTCGGACAATTCAATATCAATGATGTTTGGGAGATGATTCCAAAACCCAAAGGAAAATCTGTTATTGGAACAAAATGGGTTTTCAAAAACAAGATGGATGAGAAATGAAAAGTAATCAGATACAAAGCAAGGCTTGTGGCAAAAGAGTACACACAAGATGAAGGGATAGGCTATGACGAGACCTATGCACAAGTAGCAAGGTTAGAAGCGATCAAATTATTACTTGCTTTTACCTGTTATCAAAATTTCAGGTTATTCCAGATGGATATCAAAAGTGCTTTCCTTAATGGATTCATTCAATAAGAAGTCTATGTGGAACAACTACCAGAATTTGAAGATCTAAGAAAACCATACTTTGTCTACAGACTGAAAAAGGCATTGTATGGTCTGAAGCAGGCACCACGAGCTTGGTATGAAAGGTTGAGTAAGTTTCTAACTAAGAATGGATTTGAAAAAGAAAAAAGTTGATACTACTTTGTTTATAAAAAGAGAATGAAAAGATTTTCTGCTTGTACAGATTTATGTAGATGTTATAATCTTTGGTTCTCCTAACGAAAATCTCTGTAAGAAATTTTCAAGATCTATGCAGAATGAATTTGAAATGACCATGATGGGTGAGTTGACATTCTTTTTGGGATTGCAAGTCAGACAATCAAAGAAGGGTATATTCATTCACCAAGAGAAATATGCCAAAGATCTTATCAAGAAATTTGGATTGGAAAATTGCAAAAGAACAGAAACTCCTATATCAAGCTCATCAAAACTAGACAAGGATGAAGGAGGAAAGAAAGTAGACCATAAATTATACAGAAGCATGATTGGTTCTCTTCTTTATCTAACTGCCTCTAGACCTGATATTTTGTTCAGTGTGTGTATATGTGCTAGATTTCAGTCTGATCCAAAAAAATCTCATCTAAGTGCTGTTAAACGCATCATCAAATACATTGCAACTTTTCCAAAGCTGGGTCTATGGTATCCAAAAGAATGAGACTTTATTCTATTTGGATATTCTGATGCTGATTTAGCCGGCCGTAGAGTCAACAAGAAAAGCACTTCTGGCACATGTCAACTGTTGGGACAAATGCTGGTATCTTGGTTCTCAAGGAAACAAAGTACGGTGGCTTTATCTACAATACAAGCATAGTATGTTCCTCTTGGGAGTTGTTGTTCTCAAATTCTATGGATTAGATAACAACTAAGAGACTTTGGAATAGAAGAATCCTGTACAAAGATCAGATGCGATAACACAAGTGCTATCAACCTTACCAGAAACTCAATTCTTCATTCTAGAGCAAAGCACATTGAAATCCGTCATCATTTCATAAGGGATCATGTCCAGAATGGAGAGATTATGGTTCATTTTATTGATTCAAATAATCAACTAGCAGACATATTCATAAAACCTCCAGAGAATAACTTATTTGAGTCGATTCGCAGCAAGCTGAATATTATCTCTCCTCTCGATTAAAGTCTGAAGTTGATCAAACTCAGAACTTCAACTTGAATAAGCTACTTCAGTATGAGAATTTCTCGAATCCAGGTATTTTATTTTTGGTATGTAAAATGTGAAAAGGTATGATTATATTTGAATCGCCGCTTGCCTATTTTATTTTTAGAAACTACTATTTTATTGGTAATTTTCGGATTTCAAATTTTTAGTAGTTACCTTTTAAAATTTGTTCTGAAAAGGCATTTTTCTTTGTGGCATTTCGTATACCTCTTTTCAATTTCTTTAAATACTTCTTAGTATTTCTTTCAAGCACAACTTTTCAAAACCCTAAATACCGATTCTCTCGCTCACTCTCGATTTTTACTCTCAAAATTTCTCTGCAAATTTCTTGCTCTCTCTCACTCGAAGATGTCTACGAAATCTTCTAAGTTTGCATCAATGTCATACCAGCGAAAATCCTCTCGCATTGCAAGTCAAGGTCCTCGAAACATGCCTAAAGGACCAACTCACTTCGATCTTACTGGAGACGATTCACCGCAGAGCTCTCCTTGTCAATCTGTAGATGAGGAAGTTGAACAAGAAGCGGTTCCGATTAGAGTAATGAGGCCTAAGGTACTCTTCAAGCATTATACCTTTTTGAAGCAGGGTGGCAGTCCAATGACCTTTATTAATAGTTTTCTGAAAGATAATGGGTATGGCAACGAAATTTTGTTTTTAAGAACAATGGAACGATTAGGAATAGCGCCTAAAGGATCGGCAGAAAAATCGTTTGTAAATTTTCCTTCTGATCCACGTTTTGGGTCAAAGAGCCAAGCTAAGAACAATGATGATGATGAGAGAATTTTTACGAATTTCCAACCCCAGATGGGTGTGGCTGCTGAAATTCCTAGAGAGAGAATGAAGCTTTTTCATTCCAAGGAGTATAAAAGGGTTTATGCTCAAATGCTGAACATGGGGGGTGATAAACCCTCGCACAGTCGACTTTGACTTCCTTGACTCTATACAGGTTAACTTAAGGGAAATGTTAGCCAATCTTCAACTTGAAAAATTTTGTGTTGAGACAGTAGAAGCTTATCCTGAGTTGATAGCTTATTTTTACTCCAATCTGTCTTTCCTGGATCAAACTCACATTCAGTTCATTGTCTGTGACAAAGTGTTTATTGTGGATGTGGCTGATATTTTGGGTGTTGAGCGAAGTGGTTTTCTACCCATTAATGTCAACATCAGTCAAGCTACTCGATTTTTGGTAAACGACAGACTACCAAGTGGGAGTATCACTTACTCTCGCATGCCAGCATCAAACATTTTGCTGCACAAGATTGTCATCAATTGTATTAGACCCAAGGCTGCCTCCAAGACAGATGTTTCAAGATTTGAGGCAAAAATAATGTGGGCTATTTGCAATGGAATTCCTTTTTCTTTGCTACATATTATCTTCTTGCATATGTACAGGACTGTGATGAAAGAAAAAAGACAACTGCCTTATTCTACCTTGATTACAAGATTGTTCAGACATTTTTAGATCCGGTTGCTTTCTCTACTTTGAGCACGAACTCTCACTCCTATGGAGATAGGAATGAAGAGGATTTCCAAAATGAGGCTGAAAGATCTGTCAAAGGCCTTGGATATTTTGAAGAAGGAAGGAATGATCTATTGCTGTAAGGAAATGAAAAGGAAAACACACTGTCCAAAAGAGTTCAAAGAAAAAGAAGTCTATTCTCCTGATGGACGAAGAAGAGGAGGATGATCTGACAATTTCTGCGCTCGCCTAACGAAATCTTCAAGGATATCCTGATTCTAAAGAGATAGAAGAAGACGAAGTTGAAGCCGAAGCAGAAGAAGAGGAACAAGTAGAACAAGAAGATGAACAAGAAGAAGAAGGTGATGCTGAAAATTCAGAAAAGGAAAATGAAGATGAAGATTCTGAAGGAAAAACTGGTGCAATACCAGTATCGGATGAAACCAAAGACAACAGGGAAAATCCTGCATTGGAAGGAGAGGATACTAGCACTGGAAAGGAAAAGGAACAAGAAGGGGAAGTCTCATCTCACATTAAAGGCACCAAAATAGGGGGAGCCAACAAGAAAACTCCTGCACCTACTACTAGTGATGGCATTAGTAGATCTCCTGCAAATGCTAAAGATGTCTTTGCATCCCATTTCCCTGAAGTTGATGTTGAAGAAGAAACTCCAAGTCAGGATAAGCAACAACCTGCAAGTGTTCAAGTCGATGTTCCTTCATTTTTGGAGACACCACATATTCACTTTGCTGAAACTAGTGCTCAAATAGAACCCAATCCAAACTATCCAATGATAGTAGAGCTTCTTTTGGAGTTAAAAGCACAATAATATGCTATGGAAGTTGAAATTCAGAAGCTCCATACTGCCTTGAGGTCTATCTCATATTTTCTAACTGTCAAGGTACAATCTCTTGATACTCAAGTTCAGACGCTGAATCAATAGGTTTCGTAGACTGTAGCCAAAGTGGAAAATGTCTATCAACAATGCCAAGAGAAGCTTGACAAGACAATGCAATCGCTGGAGGATTTTTTACTTGTTCGCGTGCCAAGACAACCCTGAATGACTTACTCTTTTTATCATTATTTAATTCACACTTTTGATTATCTCGTTCTTTTTGCTGTTGACAAAAAGGGGGAGAATGAGAGCAGATTTAAGAGTTCTTGTTTGTTTGTTTGAACTTGGTTGTGATAACTTACTTTTGAACTTTTGAACTTGGTTGGATGTGTTAACCTTTCTGTGCAGTTAACTTTTGTGGTTGTGAATTTGGATTGAACTTTAAATTGTTAGGACTAATGTGTGTGTGCGTGTGTATTTTTTTATTATAATGCATAATCAATATCATTTAGTTATATAGTAATCTATTATCATGTGCTGCTAAAGTATTGTTTTGTAGGATATACGTTTTTAAATATACATAAAAGTTTTTTCATCATCAAAAAGAGTGAGATTGTTGAAGAAAACTCCTGTTAGGTTTTGAAACTGACAAAACTTTTATAGTTCTATTCAGAAGAATACGAGACTTATGTGTAATTCTCTCAAAATCTATCTTACATCAGAAGTTTGCCCCACTCTAACGAAGACCCAGACTGAACGCAAGTGAAGAACGAAGATATAATCAGACTCAGGATTATTTTTCTTCAAGGCTTCATTACAAACATGATATATATGACTATCTGGTTGGAAATCTTACTTACCTTCTTTGGATATTATTATCGAAATCAATCAAGAACGATAATATCATTTTGGAAGGCAAGTTTAGTTGGAAAGAATCTATTTATTGAAACCAAGATTCTGATTGTATAGGTGACCAGGATCATTGGGCTTTCATCTCAATCTTCAAATAGCTTGAGATCTTCTTAATTGATTCTATCCAATGAGTTGATTGGAAGAATTCCTCTGGAAAATGCCAACGATCAAAAAGGCATAGAGGAGTATTTAAGGATGTTTTTCAAGTCATTCGATACAGAGCGTGAAAGAAAAATTCCAAAGTCTTAAGCTTCAAAATTACTTGTTCTTCATCATATTGTGCTCAAACTTGTATTCGAAGAAGAGAGAGTGACTTTGTGAGAACAGTAGAATCTCTTCACTGAAAAGTCGAGATCATAAGACTGTAATACTCTTTTTCATTTCATAGTGAAAACCAGCCAGAAGGCTGTCAGCGTGGGAGAGTGGACGTAGGCTTAATCTAAGTCGAACCACTAGAAATATTGTGTTAATTTTCTCTTTCCTAAACTCCTTTACTTTATTTATTGTGATATCTTTTTGCGCTTTTAAAGTCTGAAGTTTTCTTCAAAGTCTGTAGTCCATCAGATTCAGTTTAAAAGTAAAAGCATTTTTACTGCATTTAGCAAAATTTTGCTTTCACACCTATTCACCCTCCCTCTAGGTGTTTATACTAGCACTTTCAGAATGGACTTTATTATCTTAAGAATGCATGTACCACCAATAAGGTCCCTTTGCAGTCAAATAAATCACCACCAACTCCATTATGCTTCATTGGTGAACGAGTTTCTACTTCTATTTGGGATGAGCGCTTGGGTCATCCAACTGCCTGCATTAATTCTTCAGTTATTTCAAAGGATGGCTTGCCAATATGTCTGTCTTCCTCATCTAGTTTCTGTGAATCATGTTACTTACGTAAGTCGCATCGTCTTCCCTTTACTAGATCATGAACTACTTGTAATGCTCCTTTGGAGATACTTTATTCTAATCTATGGGGACCATCTCCCATTACTTTAGTGAATGATTTTCGTTATTATATCATTTTTATCGATGCTTATAGTGGATAGACATTGCTTTTTCCACTTATTGTGAAATCTAATGCACTATCTACTTTTTGCAATTTAAATCCCAAGTGGAAAAATATTTCAATTGTAAGATCAAGGCCCTTCAAACTGATGGAGGTGGTGAGTATAAGAAATTTGATCCTCATATCCGTCTTCATGGCATCCTACATCGTCCTTCATGCCCGCACACATAGGAACAAAATGGACAGGCTGAGCGCAAACACCATTATATTGTGGAAACTAGCATCACATTGCTTACCCGAGTTTTTGTTCTTTGTATTTATTGGAATGATGCCTTCCTCACTGCGGTCTTTCTAATTAACTACATGCCTACTGTTAACACTTGATTTTTAATCGACACATCATCAAAAGGTAAAAAATCGAGATTTGGGTTTCGATCGCGACTAAGTCCTATCTCTAGATAAAAAAAAAAAAAAAAATGTCGTTTTTCATTTCTTTCTTTTGCATTGTCACTTTTAAGCAGTTTCTAGCTCATTTTTAAGAAAAACCTGAAAAGTCAAACATTTGAATTTTTGGTCAACCCTTTGACCAAAAATCAAGCCAATGTCAAAAATTCCATTTAGCTTTAATTTTACTTTTGTTAAATCAATTTCTTGAAAATTCTAAAACTTGACCAAAAATTCGACCTTTTAGGAAAAGTCAACCAAATGGTTGACTTTTAGTCAAACCTTTGCACAAATACATTTCTTTTAATGCCAATTTCACTTTTGTGTGAAAAATTTCACAAAATTCGATTAAGAACCTTGATTTCTAAATTTTTCAGTTTTAGGTTCTAAATGATCACAAATAAAATTACTTTTATTCCAGTCATAATTAGGTGTAGTTCCTTCTTTGACATTTTGTTTGGGGACTGTTCGAAATCTGCTTGAGCATTTAATTTCGAGATTTATCGAGTCAAAATACGAATTGCCATTTTGAGCCCTAATTAGGAGACCAAAATCGATCATTTATAACTTGCGAAGGGATGACTGTTTCTCACTCATTTCCTTAAGATATGTCCAAATTCAAGATTGATTTTGTGAAAATCAACCAGAACTCATCAATTTGAAGAATTTTATCCTCCCAAGTATTAGAAAATCAAGCAATTAAGCTTCAATCGACAAAATTCGAATTGACCCATTCATGATTATGGTTTAATTTCATGAATCTATGTCCAATTTTAATATTAGGCTTAGATCCATTTTTTACCTAAGCTCGAACGCTTCAATTCAAGGTCAATTTGAATATGATAAGTGATCATATGAGTGATACTAATTGAGAAGTTCATTAGATGGGGCAATTGTGATACTAATTGAGTTCAATTTTAGTTAATTTGCAATTTTGCCCATTAAATTGCAAATTTTATCATTTTAGCCCTTTAGGCCCAATTCAAAGCACCCATGTATCGACTCATTGTTTTTTACGATAATCATTCAATTAGGTTAATAAAAGACCCCTAGATCACATTCATAAGGTTTGATTAGCTTAATTGTATCTTAATTGGCCAATTTCTTCTTAAAAATGATAAAATTCATTTTCAATTTGGTCCTTTATGGGTTGAATTGCATAAATTTTTTTATCCACAAGGGTCCCAAGTGGACAAAATAGCAGGAACCAGACCAAACTGGTCAAGAACCGGTCAAAATCCGGCCGAATCGGACCGAACCAGTCTGGCCGGTCTGACTGGTCGTTGGCGGGGCTAGTTGGTTCAAGCCCTTGCCGGCCGGTTCTTGGTCTCCGGCCTCCGATTTTGGAACCCTCTCAATGTCAATTTCACTTCTACACCTTCAATTTTCTAAAATTTACAAATTGATCCTCGAATTTTGTCAAATTGCAAATTAACCCATTATTTGACATTTTGACGCAATTCCCGATTTTGGCTTGGTTTTTTGCAAATCAAACCTACTAGATCAATTACCTAACAGCTCGAGATCATGATGGAGCCTTCGAAATGGATTTTTGATAGTGTGATTGAAATTTCGACCATTAGGTCGAACCGACGGCCAAAATCGCTTAATGTGAAGAATATATAAATGAAATGTTTTCCATTTTTCAGCAAGAAGGCTTCATTTGGCACAAAATTTTCTCTCTCCTCTCTCTATTTTTTTTTGGCGCCAAGAAACTCAATTCTCTCTCTCTTCTTCAATACGGTTAGTTTCCTCTTCCGGTGATCGGATTGTCGCCGGTTCAACCTCCACCATCTTCATTAGTGATCATCTCCCTTGCTGTCCAGATCTTATGTTCACTAGTTCGTGGAGGTTGGATTGAAGATCCGGCGAAAATTTTGATTGATTTCGATCAAAATCCGCGAAAATCGCAACGAATGTAACGATTCGAAACTCGAATCCAATGAAGCGAGATTGAGTTAGTCGATCGAGGCTAAGATTCAAGATTGTGAGGTTTTACATGCTTAAGATCAATGATTATGAATGTTGCAATGATTTGTTGATGATTTGAATGATGATTGTGTTCTTTGAGTCTAATTTGTGATTTTCGTAGGTCTGTACCTAGGCCACTGTTTTGGCCAAAATGAGGTTCGAAACGATCTTGTTTCAGCTTGAGTCCTCTTAGGATTAGATAATAGACATCCCAAGCTTCAAAACAGTAGGTCTCAGGCCCCAATTGAGCCTCGTTTGACCTTCAAAAAACACCTCCGAAGATTAACCATTCTGCAGTAGTTTAGACCTTTTTCGGTTCTAATTCTATTACGCCTTCTGGCTTTGTTATTTTTGTGTCGACTTTTGTGATCATTTTTTGACAAAATTGTTTCATGAGTTTTGTTCTAAATCATCTTGTGCATCTTTTGTAATTTTTTCATGATTTTTGGATATGTTCAACTAGGTCAGATCTACTTAGATCTAAGCCTAGGTCAATCTGTTCTATATTGATCTCTGATTTTTCCATTTTTTTAATGATTTTTATGTTTGAGTTTTGGAATAACTTTCCTTCATAAAAGTTGCTCGTATAGGTGTTGTTCATGTCCTTTTATTTATTTATTTATAATTTAGACATGTTTAGCTAGGTCAAAATCGCTTAGATCTGAACATAGGTCAGTCTGTCTTACATTGGTATGGGATTTGTTTTGATGAAATTAAGTCCACAAATGCACCTATTTGGTCTCAAATCCTTCAGGAGAGTTGAAATACATGATACATATGTTCTAAGCAAGGTTTTTACATTGGCAAAGTAAGTCAATTGCATACATTAGGATAAAGATACTGCAGCAACATGTGCTGAATATATAGTTTGTCTGTTTTCCCATTTTTTCCACGACTCATATGATCTTAATTGAGTTTCAAACTCTTAACGAGAAATCTTCATCATCGCATGCTCTACATATGAGATTTTTTTGTAGGATTTATGCATGTCTTGAAGATGGTTGAAATCTATAAACTTAATGCTAAAATGAAACCTTGTTATATGTGCACATTTCTATACTTGTTTGAGTCATTTAGGATCAAATCTTACAATCATGCCTTATTGATGATTGAACTACATGTTGCAAGGTTTGCATACATGTTTAGGTCATGTTCTTTGAGTATCATCTTGCACACTTGCATATTAAATTTTGTCTCACAAAAGTGTTCATCATACTTAGGATCCCCAAGCATACCATTAGGAATCACGAATCATTTCATTTAAATTGCATGACATTTTGCATGCCGATTTAGGATTAGATGACTATCCAAAATTTTCGTCACATCCAATCCTAAGTCCCATGTGATTTCTTCATGTCGTTTGTGCATTCTTTGAGTGATTTTAAGGTTTTCTAATGAATACTTATGTTCTATTTTCTTAATTATTGATATGCACACTTTTAGATATCTTGATTTTAGGATACCAAATTAACATAGTATGGACTCGAGCTCTTCTAGGAAGAAGTGGGGTACACTTAGAAGTTTCTAATGCCACTAATTTCATGTCAATCGCTCATCATTTGGACTATTTTCTATTTTTTTTATAACCAGATCACAATCTGGACAAGGGATCAAATTCGAACTCCTATTCTAACCCCTGTTTGGACAGACCTTTCATATTTTTGTTCTATTTTTTCTATTTGGAATCTGAACTTGGCCTCTTAATGAAACTTGCTTGTCATCATGTTGGCTATGTTGTGTGTATATTTGATGATTTTTAGACATGTTTTGATAGGACAAATCTTCATGACATTAGCTGAATGTCCTATTGTTTTGACAAATTTCTTATGTGTTGTTGCTTGTTGTTTGATTTTTGTAAAATCATGTATAAATTGTTTAAGAAAACTTCCTTCATGAAAGTTGTTCATCATCATGTCATGCATGTTATAGAGTTTTTTTATTGCCAAATTATCATTAGGTATTGCCCAATTTTGTTGTTCTTACACGTTTATTCAGAAATCTCCTGATATAAATATGATTGTAATTGTTTAGTTATACCTTTTAGATTAGTTTGTCCATGAAATTAGGACATGACATCTTCATGAAAATTATTATAAATTCTTTGATTTTTATTTTTAAACAATTG
Source organism: Eucalyptus sp. ANBG9806169 (assembly GCA_014182395.1). Lineage (NCBI taxonomy): Eukaryota > Viridiplantae > Streptophyta > Magnoliopsida > Myrtales > Myrtaceae > Eucalyptus > Eucalyptus sp. ANBG9806169. The sequence goes on along the minus strand of CM024575.1, from coordinate 49,964,611 downwards.
GCCTTTTCGAATTGCATCTTTCAAAAAATGCTTTGGTACGTGTGATGTTTCTAAAAAAAAACAATTTCTAAAAAAGCTCTTCTCTAAACTCAATTTGGCTTAAGAAAAATTGTGATTTGGACCATATTCAAAATGCCAGCGACGCTTGTGAGTGCATTTATGCGAGTCTCGGGCTAGCTTTGGCAATTGAATGTGTTCCATAGCCTAGATATTCCTTAATCCTAAATATTTTCAAACTTTTTTAAAATCTTAATTTGACATCATGAAAGTCACGGTTTAAATTGTATTCAAAATGCATGCGATGCTTGTGAATGCATTTATGTGAGCCCCAGGCTAGCCTTGGCAATTGAATGCCTTTTATAGCTGAGACATCATTTTATCTCAAAACTTTTCATGAATGATTTCGAAATTTGTTTTTGAAATATTACATGTACTCCTCATACATATCATCTCATCATGCACTAGAAATTGCTTGTGTTTGTGATTGGTGCATGTCCTTAGTAATAAGTGACTCGCCGACAGTTCACTTTCTTGCTCGATTAGTTGAAAAATAAGGTTAAAAGATCTGCATGCATGTTTAAATTTCTACAATGCATGTGACTTTAGATGAATGGTAGGATCGATACATGATATCAAGGGAAAACCTTGGGATCACATAGATCGCTTGATTATGAGACTTATAAGCGTTATTGGCCATGTGAGAATAGAATTGATCAACAATTGTTATAAGTCACAAAAAAATGGATTAGGTAGGTGTCTTAGTGAGACCCTCACTTCTTTTAAATGATTGATCTCGACATGATGTCTTTTTTTTTATTATTATTTTGATGTGTATGCTTGTTTCTTTCCATTGTATGCACCTAGTTATAAGTTTCTTAGATTATGTTTAGATTTGGATCCCGAGGATGGAGAAAGTGCAAAGACGATGGAGGTCGATGTCCATTATAACCATTATCATGTACTATTCATTTCCCCAACATATCTCTCGGGTTCCATTTATTGTATAAAGCCCGACGAGTTGCGGGTTTTCTCTTTTTCTCTCATCTTTTTCAATTGTGTTTCTCTTTTATATTTTCTAGAATTGCATGGTAGATTTACTGTTTTCCTTGATTGTTTACTTACTGTCTCATAATTTCAATTCCATTGATTGCTTTCTTTTCTTGTTTTTCTAGAAATAAAATAAAAGGAAAATGACCAACCATGCATGATTACTTAGTTTAGGACTAATGATCCCGAAAATATAAAAAGAAATGCATCGACATGTTAGGAAAACACAACATATTGTTTAGGTACCCAAGTCCCTAAACCTAGATATTTGTCACAATTGCTTATTTTGGCGTCCCCATTAGGGCGGATGCCTATGGAGGCTAATGGTTCGGCTAGGTCTATTAGACTTAGCCCAGATTTTCTCAAGTCCACCAATTCACGACTTAATAAGCCAAGTTTTTAACTTGTAAGTTAATTTTAAAACGGAGTCACCACTAATCAATTTGATGTGGGTCGATTAGAAACCCAAGCAAAATATTGAGAGGAATATTCGCTCCTGCATAACTAGAGAAACTAGATTCGGGGACTTGATTACACTAGTTAATCACTAATGCCCTTCCGGTACCTAATCTTATTTAAACCCTAAGGCTTTTGGGATTTTTGAGGGGTTTTCCATGCATTTGTGGAGGAAAAACATTTTTTGGTCTTTTTCTCATTTTTTTGACATAACAAGCACTTTTTTGTTTTTTTGGATTTTGATCTTTTTCTTTTTGGTGAAATTAAGAAATATATTGAGCTTTAATCAAACTATACAAAAGAGATCACCGCTCCAAAAACCTACACTCAAAATGACAACTCATTATGAGTGGAGGGGTGCCGAGACATAAGAATAGCCAAAAGGCACAAGCGGCACCCAAACAAGAAGCCAGCAAGCTAAAACTAAGGCAACCAGCCAGCCAAACAATGGCAATCAAAAGAAAGACGAAGAGCCTTTGAGCAACAGACCCCCCACCGCCAAAAGGTAGCCGCACCCGCAATGAATAAGCAACCAGTCAAGCAGATTCGCCACCGCCATCCACAAAACAGCCACTAGTAAACAACCCCTTGAGCAGTCTGCAGTAGGCCGCACACCCTTGGAAGAGGCAGTACACTACCGCGCATACGAGCCGTTGAACAAAATTGACGACTAGGGAGGCGGATCAAGGTCTCCAAAAGAGAAGATAACCGGGTCAATACCCCAGTTGCGCTGCAACCTCCTATTCCTTGCAGTATCCTCTACATTCCTAAAAGTGACAGCCTTGTCTTTAACAACTTTAAAAAGATGGTTCTTCATGGCCGGGATGGCAAGAGGCTCCTCTCTAAAAAGGATGTTGTTCCTGTAATTCCAAATAATATGACAGAGAACACCAAAGGAAAAGCGGGCAATGCATTTATAAAATTCCTTGCCCGAAAGCATGGTAATGGCCCACTGGGGATTCTCCCCCGAAGACCTGTTATGCCACGGAAGATTGCATCTGGCCGCCCAAAAGAAAGTAATGCCAGCCGTGATGCGACACCCAAAAAATAGATGATAAATAGAATCAGACATATCATTGCAAAAAGCACAAGAGCCCCTATCTATTCTACCATGAGACAATAACAAAGCATGGGTAGAAAGTCTGCGCTTGGCAATAAGCCAAAGGTTTAGTTGATACTGTGGCGCTATGGAGTTGTTCCAGATGAACGCATGCCAATGGACCCAGCTCTTCTTTCGCCTAATGGTCTCCCAAGCCATCGCTACCGTGAAGCGGCCCAAAGAGCCCTCTCTCCAGCAAAAACAATCCGAGCCTTGAGATAGGACCGTGAGGGGATGCTCCCATGACTCTAACACCGTCTTGAGAACCTGGCTAGAAACGGCGAATAGGTTTGCCACTGTTGCTTGCCTAGAAAGACCGGAGCTATAGATGAGCGAGTCCAAAAAGATTAAGTTCAGAGGACCCTTAGGGTGTCAATTGTCAAACCAGAGAGACACCATGAGGCCATCCCCTATCCTCCAATAGAAGGCATTACGGAACTCCCTTCTAAGCTGTAATATCTTCTTCCAAGCCCAAAAGCAATAGGCTGGCTTTTTAGTGACCTAGAAATTCTTCGTTTTTAAAAAAAGTGGCATGAATCCACTTACACCATAATGACTCATTGTTAGAGAACAGGAGCAAGATATGCTTAAGCATGGATGCCTTGTTGCAATCCTGACACCTCCGGATACCAAGGCCTCCCCCCACCTTTGGGAGGCAAACATCATCCCAAGATACCTTTGCATCCCCTCTACCCAACTCCGAGCCTTTCTAGGGGAATTGTCTGAAGATTTGTTCAATCTAGTCCAAGACATATGCAAGTAAAAAGAAAACACTCGCCCAATAGGCTTGGATAGCATGAAGGATTGACCTAATCAGCTGAAGCCGGCTGGCAAAGGATAGAAAGCGATGCGTCCAAGATTGTACCCTCGTTGTAATGCGATTGACGAGCGCACAACAATCCGCCAAGCCTCGAAGTAATAATGGGTACCCCCAGATAACGTACCGATAAGTTCCCTTCATCAAATCCAAGGTCAAGAAGGATTTGATTCCTTAGCGATGGCGAGCCTCCTGCTAGGAAAGCCTCACTTTTGTTTAGGTTTGGGTGCAAACCACTCCAAGCCGAGAAGGTTTGGAGGCCTTCTTTGAGGAGTGTCACCAAAGGCATAGCAGCTTCACAAAACAAGAAGACGTCATCCGCAAAGAATAAATGTGAAAGGTTTGTTGCCTTGCATCTCCAAAAGTGTTTGAACTGGGGCTTCGAAGAGCAATTCAAAAGGATTTCGGATAGCAACTCCATAACCAAAGTAAATAAATAGGGAGAAATGGGGTCATTCTACCGTAAGCCACGACCACTAGCAAAGAAACCATGTAACTCCTCATTCAAAGCAATGGAAAATTTAGGAGTACGCACACAGGTCATGATGAGCTGAGTTACATGCTCAGGAAACCCAAAGGCAAGGAGAACTAGCTTGAGAAAGTCCCATTCAATTGTGTTGTGGGCTTTCTAGAAGTCCACTTTAACTGCATATTTAGGTGAGTAGGGGTCAGGTGGAAACCAGAGAAGAGTTCCTGGGCCAAGGGGATATTATCCCTGATCCACCGACCTTTAACAAAAGCACTTTGAAAGGGGCTTACTACATCCTTAAGAACCACAGTTACCCAATTGGCCAAAACTTTGGTGATACACTTGTAAATAGTGTTACAACAGGCGATGGGCCTATAATCATCCACGGTAGACGCATTAGGCACTTTTGGCACCAATACCAAAATAGTGTTGTTAATCTCCTTTAAGAGCTTGCCCATGATGAAGAAATCCCTCACTGCTGTTGTAACAAGCTGTCCAACCGTCCCCTAGTTGTGCTTAAAGAATTCCACCGTAAAACCATCTGGCCAAGGGACCTTACCCCGAGCTAGAGAAAAAAGAGTGTCCCGAATCTCCAAGTCGGAGACGAGTCGAGCAAGAGAGCTAATGTGGTCTTCAGTTAGGGGACACCGGATAACCTCCCGAATCTCCCGAACCGACGGCCTTCCCTGAACAACCCAAGGCATCAGGAGTTCCTGGGAATAGTTGACAAAATGCTGCCGGACAAGCTGCGGTTCTATGACTTGATTACCTAAGGTATCCATTATGGAGAGAACTTTGTTTCTCATTTGCCTTTTGTTGACAGATTGATGGAAGAATTTTGTATTGCAGTCACCCTCCTTAAGCCACCTGATTCTAGATTTCTATCTATAAAATGACTCCTCCTTGGAACGAAGGTCGGAGAAGGTGCGTCGCTAACTCTTCTCCAACTCAGCAAGTTCAACACCGGTGGGGTCTTGCTGGAGGCCAACCTGTGTGATCTTTAGAGCCACCCTTGCTTCCGATGTCCTGGTGGAGATGTTGGTGAAAGACTCTCTATTAAGCTGGTTAAGGCGGCCTTTGAGGGATTTTTGCTTGCACACCAGTCTGTACATGGGCACGCCCTCTCCCGTATCTTCCCAAATTTGATTAACAATTGCATCGAACTCCGGATGCTTCATCCAAAAGTCGAAGAACTTGAAAGGTTTCCTCCGAAACACCGAGTTCAACACTTTGCCACCATAGGTGTATGATCAGAGATCCCTAGAGCTAGGAATGAAGCTTCCGAGAAGGAAAACTCATGACTCAAACTAGAAGTCACGAGGACTCTATCTATCTTCCTTGCCTTCCAAGAAGCTCCAAATGAGGTTGTCCATGTGTATCAAAAGCCAACATACCTTAGGTCGTCTAGCTCAGCCTGAGTTAAGCACCAGCCAAACACATCAAAGTACGAAATTCAAGCGTCTGAGCCTTCTAATCTGTCAGATGGGTCTTTTATAGCATTAAAGTCACCCATCACCAACCAAGCCGAATTCTACAAAGCAATGTTCTTAAGGATAAGGTCCTCCCAAAGTGGCCTCCGGGACGTAAAAGTATGTTCGGCATAAATAACCGATACGCAACAGACCGCACCCGTCACCAAAGACTTGAGGTTCTCTTGAACCACCTGGTTAGTGATTGAGAAGGCCTCGAATTCAACACATGAGGGATCCCAACCAATCCAAATCCTTCCCCTAAGAGAGTACTCATAGTTTGCCAACCAGCACCAATCCCTCAACAGTCCCCTAGAAATGGAATTGAAGAGAGCCTCCGCAACTTTCATCTCCAACAAACAACCAAAGACATCTGATTTGTATAAACCAAGCTACGGACCTAGGCTTGCCTAATGGGGTCAACAAGGCCCCTGATGTTCCAACAACCTATGTACATATATATATATATATATATATATATATATATATATATATATATTGCAGGCCTGCACCGGCTGGGAGCCGAAGCAGCACGGGTCGTAGAGGGAGGTGGGTTTGGAGATAGGGTCAACAACTTATCTTGCATAATCTCAATCCTCTTACTAGGAGGAGGAGCCTTCGGTGACGAACAAGGAGAGAGCAGGTCATCATCTGAGCTGCTAAGGTTGGCCGAGTCCTCTGATTCCGCACCAGGACTGATCGGAGCTAACGCCGAAGCAGTTGCTGGGCTAATTGTATCGTCCGTTGGGATGGGAAGGGAGAAATCCGACTTCGAAATAATTTTGAGTCATCTCCAAGCCATGCGGGTTGAGGTAGAGGGCAAACCCTTCTCCAAGGCAATAGTCTTCTAATTCAAGGTACGCCCCTCATCATTGGAACTAGCCGGATGGGACGAGAATCCTTCTTTCGGTAGAGGAGGTTTTTTCTTCTTCCCCTTAACTTGTTTCCAAACCTGCTCAGGCTCACCAAGGCCTTCTAGTACCGCCGAAGCAGGGTCAGGAAGGTGGGCAAGAATCGAGGGGGTAGAGTTGGTATGGACTTGCTACGTAGCCTTCTCCGACCTGCTGGTGGCTGGGGAGTCTACACACTTGTGGTCAAAAGTGCCACACATTAGTCATTCAATCGGTTTCCATTCGTACTCAATAGAGATCGACCTTGTCACCCCATTCAAGACAACATCAACTGAAGAACACCTTGGTTGCTTTGCATGGATCCCTATGCACACCCTAGCGAAAGATATCATTCTCATTTGCTCCATGTGTCGATCAACATAGAGGGGCTTGCCAACGGCACTTGCAATGGCACTTATCGATGGTGCGAACCAAAGATCAAAGGACAAATTCTTCAATCTAATCCACACCAAAACCGAAGATTGGTTGTCTTTCTTCAACTCCAATAGTGGCTTCCATTGCTGTAAGATAAGGGGCACCCCTGCAACCGTTAGGGGCCCATCTTCCAAGACCTTTCTATGGAATAAAGGATCCAGGATATGAAAGACGAAGAATCCCTATCATTGGCCATCACTTCCGCAAGCTTCGTGCCGCAAGCATGCTTCAAAGCTTGTTTCGTGAGCTTGAAAGGGAGTTTCCTCCCTACATAATACCTAAACAGGCACTCATGCAACTTGGGATCGGTAGCCTCTAGTACATCTTCAGATAGGTTAACAACTGATTTGTTGTCCATAAAGGAAGGAGGGACAAAGGTTAGGTCATAACCCTTTGCTGCAAGGCATGCAACATTAGCCCAAGAGCGAGCAGGGGGACGCTTCGAACTCTTCGATTGCTGGTCAAATACCTGAGGACGCTTGGAGGATGAACACGCACGACTATGGCCTCAAGATCGACCTACGTGAGCTAGAGCCTTAAGAGGCTCTTGCTATTTCTCCAACGACACAGCAGCAGGGGCCTGACCCGAGAGCTCAGAAGGCTAGACGCTAAGGTTGCAGGAAGAGAGACTACTCCTCTTCAAAGTACCAGTGCCGAGCTAGGCCTTATTTATAAGGCCACCCACCTCAGCAAATGAAGATGCCATAAATGCAGTAGCTACCCTTAATACAGCCCACAAACCCTACCACAAGAAGGACATTGCAGAGATTATGGGCATACCAGGGAAAAGCGTCAATGGGATGAGGAGGGAGTGCAGCCAAGTCTATTCTCCATAGCTAAGGCCCAACGAGCAGCTATAGCACCAGCGTGAGCATAACCCAAGTTAGGAAGAGCAGCAATTTGATCGCACCCTAAGGTGAACCAGATCTCAACTTGTGGGGCAAATCAGCGCAAACGACTTAGTGAGAGAGAAGAGGGAGGTCAGACGACCCTATCCTCCAAATCTTGGCCCAAACAATCAACTAAATCCACCGGGACGAGCAGAACACCAGGTAGGATAAATAGAAGCAAAATCTCACCCTAGAGAAACAACCCTCGGTCAAAGCTGTTTGGAATTTGATCTTTTTCTAAAAATATAAATCACTTTTTGCTTCTTTTTTTTTTTTTTTTTTTACTTTTTGGCTTTTTTGAGAAAATATGAAATATTTTTTTTTTTTTGGACTTTCTGAAATATATGGAACATTTTTTGGATTTTTTGGATTTTTTGGAAAATAGATTATTTTTTATTATTCTTTTAAAATATTTTTTTGTTAAAATATTATTTATTATTAAAATATTAAAATATATTAAAAGGCGACCCAAGTCGGATCCCGGGTTGGGTTTGACCCAGTCGTCCGCCCAAGACCCGGACGGGCTTGCAACGTAAGCCCGGCTCGAGATTCCTTTCCTTTTTAAAGCATAAACGAGCCCACCGATTTGGCCCATTTTCATAAAAAAACCAGCCCGGGAGTTAAGCTGGCCCACACGCGCAGACCCAATCCGGGCGGAACCTTACTCAAACAATGACTGGGTCCGACCCGGCTCTGTAGCCGCAACCCTCAAAGCTCGAGCCTCTGCCGATACCACCTCGGATTCCGCCCAGCCGGCCACAATAGTCGACCCCCGTCGCCCGTCACTACCCATCACCACTGATCACCATGGATTCATCAGCGGCTAGTGAGCTCGTCTATGATTTCCGTCGAACACCTAGAGTATGTCGGCTGAGGGGAGCAAGATTGGGCCCATTCAGGGCTGTGATCGCGGCAAGGCTCTGGGTGGTTGAACAGCAAGGGCTAGCGGGGAAGCAGACCACAAACGATTGGAGGGGGGGAGGTCGGAACTCGCGTGAAGTCGATGGCCGCGAGTCCTAGCCCGGCGACCCAACACGCACAACCCAAACAACCCTAAAAAAAGGCAAACCCTAACTCATCGTAAAAAGAGGACGCGGAGGCGAGTGGTCGGTCGAGCTCGGCTGTCGACGCCATCCAAGCTCTTGCAATCCACAAATCGGGGTTCCTCCTTTTGCTCGTGCTCTCTCCCTCTCGGGCTCGCTTGCTGCCAGCCTCCCCCGATGTCTCTCAGAGGGAGGTCGTTTGAGCTCGCAACTCAACTTCTCTCTCGCTCACTCTTCAATGTTCCCCTAAAGTCTTTTAGGGGAAGGTTTATGAGCTCGCTCGTTTGTCTTTGTCGACAGAGGTTGCACTGGCCTATTTATAGGTGAAGGAGGTCTGGTCAACAAGGCTTTGGCTACTGGCCTTTGGCTTGCCAACCAGACCTCCTCGGCTGAACCAGCGTCCCATCCTCGCCCCTCCACCGAGGCATGCTCGGCATTGAAGGCGGCCATTAATGGTGCCTGAGATCCGTCATTTCCGGCCAACCTTGGCCTACCCCTCCTCAACCGTAGGTGCTGCTGTGAGTTGCAGGGCTGGGGGAAGAAGACAAGCAAGAGGATAGGAGGAAGAAGACAAAGGGGAAAGGGGCAAGGGGCCGGGTCGAAAGGGACGAGCTAGGCCTTTGGGGCCCACGTGAGGGAAAAGGAAAGGGGTTGGGCACGAAGGCCCAACCCCAGTGGCTACTACCTCCTTCTTTTTTTTTTTTAATTGTTTGTTATTATTATCCGAAAAAATAAAAAGAAAAAAGAAAAATAAGGATTAAAAGAGAGATTAAGGCCTAATTAACAAAACCTAATTAAAATTTAGATGTCGACAATATTTGGTTATGTAGGAATCGAGGGAACACTCTTGACCTTCAATTGGGTTTTCTAGCTGACCCTCAAAATGAGGCTAGTGACGACTCCCATTTTATTTTTAGGTTGTTATAAATAACTAGATCGTATAAATAAACCCGTTGCGCGGGTACGAGTTTCGACGAAACTCATCATGGTTTAGCATACTCGATATGGGGTACCCCAAAGGATGAAGTGACGTCATCATTATGGTCGAAGCGCAATGTCGAGAGGGCTACCATGTAAAGGTACCCTTAAATCCGATATCCACACCCGACCCTTTTTTCTAAAGTGTGTCACCCGTGTGGGTATGGATCGCGATGCTTCACTATCACACGGGGTACGAGCTGGGGAGAGCTCACAATCTCATGAAGGGAACTCATGAGAGGCTTAATTTGAAAGGCGAGGTGATGACGTTTTTTGGAACGCGAGCTGTGAGGGAACTCTCGTGATCAAGTACCTTTAAACCCGACATTTCCCTCTTTTCTTTCCTCATGATGATGAGGGATCAAGGGTGGCGAGATTGGGTCGTGACACATACAACGGTCTTGAGTGGATTGTCTCCTTATGAGAAATTGTTTGGCTAGAAACCCGATTATTTACAATTGCGTGTTTTTGGATGTGCATGCTACCCTTGGTTGTGCCCTTATACTCGCAATAAACTTGATGACAGAACAATGCAATGTATCTTCATTGGCTATTCTCCTTAGCACTGTGGTTATCATTGTCTTCCTCGTAACACTGGCTGAATATATGTCTCTCACCATGTGATTTTCCAGGAGAACTTCTTCCCATTTGCTAAATCACAATCTGGTCAATTGTCATCACCATCGCCTAGTTCTCCCGTTTGCATTGGTTATTCCTCTACTAAGCCCCCACAGTTTTAGGGGGTGTCCATCACAACATCAACTCCATCAAGTCTATCTCCTATCATGGATGACTCCTCATCACATATTCAGCAATCTTCTACTTCCACAATTCCATATGGATCATCTTCTCCAGAAGCTCCACCATTACAATCCTCTCAACCTCAACCGCCAACTTCTACCCATCCAATGGTCACTCGTCTAAAAAATAACATTCGTAAACCAAAGGTTTTTCTTTCCACTAAGCAACCACTTTGTTCTTGTTTTCACTCAAGCTTGACACCAAGTGAACCCATTTGTTTTTCCATTGCAAACAAAGACCCCTACTGGCAACAAGCTATGGCCAGTGAATTTAATGATCTCATTCAAAATGGCACTTGGGAACTGGTTCCTCATCACCCTTATATGAATGTGGTCAACTGCAAGTGGATTTATCGCCTAAAAACCAAGTCTGATGGCTCCATTGATAGATACAAAGCACGACTCGTTGCGAAGAGCTTTACTCAACAAGCTGGCTTGGACTATGATGAAACATTTAGTCCGGTTATCAAACTGACAACAATTTGAGTTGTTCTCTCCTTAGCTATCACATATAATCGGTCTCTATGTCAATTGGACATTAAGAATGCCTTTATCCATGGCACCATTAAAGAAGAAGTCTACATGAAGCAACCCCAAGGATTTGTTGATCTGCATTATCCTAGCCATGTATGTCATCTTCGGAAAGCTCTATATGGGCTAAAACAAGCCCCAAGAGCATGGTTATCTCGGCTAAGTTCATTTTGTTGTCTATCGGATTTGTGGCCTCCACTGCTAATTCTTCATTATTCAACAGCATTGATCTAATCACATTCTACTTCTTCTCATCTATGTGGACGATATTATCATTACTAGGATCTCTACCTCCTCCATCACCAAATTAATCACTCACCTTGGCATTGAGTTTGCAATAATTGATTTGGGAAATTTATCATACTTTCTTGGCATCGAATACCATTAATCCTCTATTGGGCTATGCCTCACTCAATCTAAGTATGCCACCACTTTTCTAACTCGTACAAGCATGGTTGATGCAAAACCTTGCTCATCACCTACGGCTCCCTCAGCTTCTAAGTTGTCGAAACAAAGTGGTGAACCATTGATTGATGTCTCCACTTATCGAATTATAGTTGGGGCACTACAATACCTCACTCTTACAAGGCCAGATCTATTCTTTGCCGTCAATAAAGTGTGCCAATTTATGCATTGTCCAACTATAGATCATTGGTCAGCCATCAAATGGATTTTGCGCTATCTCAAGGCTACTATTCATTATGGCATTACCTTGCGACCTATTCGCCAATTGACCTTCACTGTGTTTACAGATGCTGACTAGGCTGGCTTCCCTAATGATCGAAAATCTACTAGTGGCTATTGGATTTATATTGGTCCCAACTTGGTTTCTTGGAGTTCTAAAAAGCAACCAACCGTTGTGTCACGCCCCGAACCCCAGGCACGCAACAACCCCTTCCTTAGTCGATAGAAAGAGATGTCCTAGGACTCATCGCTGACCTTTAATTTTTAATCTTTCATTATGCGCAAGCGGAAAACGAACCATCTCCCCATCAACAAACAATCAAGCAATCAAATAGGGATAGTGAGATGAACAGCAGAAACACAACATCTACTCATATATACACATTTTTACATTTTCATATTGGATTAACCTACGGAGGATCGTTTCCGATTTACAAGCCCAACGAAGGGGTCGATCCATCCACTAAACCAGACCAAAAAGAGACTAGTCTAGGCTAACCCAACTATACACAAAAAGAACCCTCGGGTTCGGCACTACAGTCACTCGAATCCAGTACAGATCCCGTCGATTCAGAGTTGGAGCCGTACGGGTCAGTTGCTAGTGATGCGGGGCCAGGATTCTCCACTGCGCCGTCAGGAGGGTCCAGCTCCATTGGATCCCAATCAGCGTCCTCGGGGCCCCTACCATGCGGCCTGTCAAAACCTTGCAAAGGATCAATCAACACATCTCTATGGGGTATCCATTGCCCCGGTCTCTCATCCACCCAGATGGTGGTGAGATACTTCTCGTACAAATACGCCCGACCCGGGAAGCGGTGGTGCGTCACGACAGTATCCCAGTCCTTAGGGATACCGAACCTCATTGGCGGAAGTGCCATCCTAAGGACCTGAAAGTGGTTATACAATAACCAGTGAGATATAAATCTTAGCGAGTCCTCCCCTAAGCCCTCGATTAGAACACCAACTCAACTCGAGGTATCTCTCCAGAACCACCCCACAAACAAACCACGACTAGCAATCAACAATTAACAACAACCAAGGTCAACCACTAATTACATAGTTGGTTCGCATGCAACCTTACTTGGTATGCCATACCCTGCACGTTATAATTCAGCATGGTACAAGCTAAGCACGTGGCCGTTAGATGATGCAATTCATCATTCACATACGAGTCGCGTCACAAGCGATCTCACCTGGCCATTGCCACACCCTACACAATATTGATTCATGCATACGTGCCATAAACAATGTGATCAACATGTATAATCGAAACTAATGATGCCATGACTCTCATACGCTCTTGCACTTTAGTGCGCCACCTATCATACATCAGTCGATCACACGAGTCCCGCTTATAAGGTAAAATCGTTATGACACGTCCCATACCGCGCCACACAATTTTACCCCATAATAAGGTCCAACCATCTCAACCCTCACGCGTGTTCCTGTTACTAATGACCTACCCGGCCATAGCTAACTTTCCAATTAGTGCTCATCCATCTCAACACTCATGTGTGCTCCAGATAATAATGACCTCCCGGTCATGGCTAACTTCCCAGTCAACGCTCATCCGACTCCCACCGGGCTACCGATAAAAAGATCAGGCTTCGTCCTGCCCCATCGAGCACGGCTTTGTCTAACACTCTCGTTTAGACAGTATCCCTAAAGTGGGACATCGGTCCAGAATCTACTGTGACTGGCTTCCAACTCCCACCGAGTATCATCCCCAAACTCTCGTTGGGTGACGGTCCAACATTCGATCACGCAAACATACCTCCTCAATTCATTTCTCATAAAAGCGGTCCATATCCAATGTCCCTCGGACAATCCATTATTCCATTTTTCTGAAAATTACTCGATTCATGCGGATACCCACACATTTACACATTCATTCACTTCGTGGGATTAAAATACAGGAATTTAGAATACTTTTCATTTTTGGGTGAACAGTGCCGTGAACAATACAGCGTGAACAATGTTTTGTGAACAGTACTCGTGAACAATGCGCGTGAACAGTAACAAGCAATAATTCAATTAAAGCCAAACAAGTTTAATTAAGCACATAAACACAATTAAGCAAATAAAGCAAGATTAAATTAAACTAATCTAAGCCATTCATCTAACCACCTATCTTAAGACTAACATAGCTTAATTAAACCTCATAAACTAGAATCAACACTACATAAACCAACCCTAAGCAAATTTAGGCACTAATCAAGGGATTAGGAGCTAAACTCACCCGTTAAACAAGCCGGAGACACGCACGCGGCGGCAACGATGAAGGCTACACACCGAGAGCTCAACCACGACGATCCAAGGCGGTCCCAAGGTTGAAACAGCAGCCCAAGCTCGAACTCCCTTTGCAACTCCAAGAAACTAAACATCAGAGGAGGAAGTGAAACGGCTTCGCCAGAGCTCTAGCGAGGGGGTGGTCGGCAATCGGCGTCACTTGGGGATCAAGGGGGAGTGGCTGGTAGCTAGGCTAGGTGAAAGCTTGGTCGAAATGGGAGAAAACGAGCTAAAATCGCGAAACAGGCGGACCGGGCGGACTCTAGACGGTCCAACGAGCAACGGCTTCTCGCAGGTGGACATGTTGGCCGGCGGCTCCGTTTGGCGAGCAGTTGGGCTCGTCCGTACGGTCTCTCTTTCCTGGTCACGATGGTGGGTGGAGTGTAGGCTGATTCTCACTAGAAGGCAACGAACAACTTGAGTTTTTGGAGAATGGTCAGCTGGAGCAGAATAGGGCCAGGCGGTCAGTTTGGACCTCTTTAAGACAATGGTGGTTGGCACGCGAGCTAATTCGTCCGGGAAGCCAACAATCAACTCAGATCTTTGGAGGAAGGTCTGCTGGAACAGAATTAAGAAGAAAGAAAAAATGAGGAGATAGAGAGAGCTCGACTTGTCAAGCCTCATCAAAGCCTTAAATCCCCATGCACATGACCTCATCTTTCTCTTTCTTCCTTTGCCCTTATCCAAATGCTTTTAGGGGCAAAATGGTAATTTCCACCTTGCACAAATTACCAATCTAACCTTGGGCTGAAATTGATGTATGGGCCTAAGAAATAGGCTAGACAAGGAATAGGGTTGGGCTTGGGAATTGATTGGGCTTGAAATGGCTAAGGTGTGGACCATGAGCTTGGAAGATGAATAGTTGGTTTTGGCCCAATGGGCTCAATTGCTTGCCTTGGGCCTTCCATGGTGGCTATCCCACATTGGGCCTAAGGCCCACACTGGCTTTGCTCGGTCCACGTCCTCAAAGGCTTGCCTTCTCGGTCCTTAAGTCCTTTTTTTTCCCCACACTCGGCTTGCTCGGCACTACTGACTGTCGAAGTCGCATCATCCAAAGTCTGTCCCGAACATTCCTGATAATTCGAAGTCTAATCTTGGGTTCTCATGCCATGTCAATTTCGCCCTAATGCCATTTTTGGTACAACTCAGACTAACAAGCGGCTTTGAGGATTCATGCGTAATCAACTCATGTCTAACCACATTCAAGACACCTCAACACATGGACGTCCTTGACTACACAAAATTACGGAGAATAGATTCTTATTTCAAAGTACACGATTACTGAGGATCGACATAGGGTCGTTCGCAGGCTCAGTAATGGTAAACGGAATCACCGATCGTTCCATTACATTTTGTTCGCGAATCGACTTCTAGTCATCGTTGAAATCGGCCTGCCTATCTACAGGATTGTCCTCACGCAAGTCTCATGGTCAAGTCATTTTTCCAGGTCAAGTTCTTTAGTCGTACGAGTTCTGTCCTCACTAGCCTTTCCCCTCAAGGTCAATATCTCAGGAGTGATCAATTCCGAGTGAGATCAACCAACAATACATTGACGAAATTCACATTCATTTATCCCACAGAGGGCTCAAATTTCGGGATGTCACACGTTACTCGATCTAGCACTGAATCGGAATACAAAGGGGTAACTAATGCAACCTCTGAATTATTATGGCTATCACAACTCCTTTGAGATCTTCGATACACTCTACCTCGGCCACCACTTGTTGTATGTGATAATGTAAGGGCAATCTATTTGGCAACCAATTCCATCTTTCATGCCCGAACCAAGCACATATAAATTGACTATAATTTTGTTCGTGATTTAATTAAAAAGAAGCAGTTGGAAGTTCGCTTCATTCCTACACAGGTTCAAACGACCGATATCATGACAATGCCTCTATCCATCTCTCGGTTTCTTATTTTACGCGACAAGCTCACGGTGACTCCGCCACCATTTCGCTTGAGGGGGTGTGATAAAGCAAATCTCCCATGATACAGCAATCTTCTACAATTTGTGCCAATCCCGTTGATTGAGCCGATCTTCCACGATTTGTGTCAATTCCGTTGATAGAGCAAATCTTTCACAATCTGTAGATTGCTATCATTGATACTATAGATTGTTATCTTTGTAAACTCTTATTAATTGTGTTTTTCCTCCTCATGTACATATTATATTAATTGTGTTTCAGCCCGATTCTAATTCGGTAATTCTCTGAATCTGCACGTAATATCCCTTTTTAGAACATGACATGACGAACCAAATGAACCTGGATTTGGTCGATGCAAAGATGTAGCAGGACAGAAGGCTTGAGTGGCATTTCTTCAAGAATAGTTTACGATTGTTGGAGAATCAGAAATGGGAGGTGAATCAGTTACTGAAGCTCGAGTTATTTGAAGTCATCACATTACTGTTTCGTCTTGGAGCCCTCGTATTTCCTGTGGCAGGCCTCTCGACGAATCATCGACCCATGTCCATTAACATGCGTATGTTTCTCCCTCTCCTTTGATCAGGGGCCCTCGTCAGTTGAAGTAGATCAATTCCTGTAAGCTACCGATGTTTTGATCAGCAGGATATGCTCTGCATATTTTCATCAATGGCCAACCAGGAAGTAGAGCTCCATAAAGAAGGATACTCACGCTCTGCTCTTCGACTTCATCTTATTGATAGAGTTTCTTGTGCTTCCTAGTGCGTGAGCTTGTGTGTTTTATCTTGTAACAGGATTGCTCCCCTACTTATGTGTTTTTCACTGAAAAAAATCTTACTTATCGAAGTAGGGAAAAAAAAAATAAAGATAACGACTGATTACAAGTTTTGATGATGAGGGACTCACTTATCCGAATCATATGTTGTCCAGCTCGATTCTTTCTTTAATTATGTCTCGCTTTTCTTAAACCCAATCTTTTGTTCATCTTCTGGTCTCCTTGTGTTTAGGCGTGCTGTAATTCGATTTGATGATAATATTGTGTTATCAAATCTCTTTTGCTCTGTAGTGATCTTTCAAAATTGGTTGCAGATATTAACAGGGCGTCCCAGAGGCTGTTTCAGACACAGAGCAAAGATGCGGATGCGCATGCTGATCCAGAATGATTTAACAAGAATAATATCAACTCTCTGTGGTTGCAGAATTCCTTCATTTTTTTCTTGGGATTAGGATT
The DNA here is from genome assembly GCA_014182395.1 of Eucalyptus sp. ANBG9806169. Classification (NCBI taxonomy): domain Eukaryota; kingdom Viridiplantae; phylum Streptophyta; class Magnoliopsida; order Myrtales; family Myrtaceae; genus Eucalyptus; species Eucalyptus sp. ANBG9806169. The sequence continues at coordinate 49,947,558 of CM024575.1, read as the reverse complement.
CTCAGTCGCCATATCTTTTGATTCCAAAATGGTAGAATCGCGGCTGCTTGTTCTTTTTTGTTGTAATCCAAAAAATAGTGTTTCTACCTGGTGCACAGGCGTAATCCTTTCTGGCAATCGAGATGCCTTTTGAATCGATGATGAATTATTACTCAATCGAGATGCCATTTGATTCGATGATGAATTATTATTCAATTACGGCTATGATAATTGATCCTGCGCACTCATTATATCGATGAATTATTTGATGCTAGCTGCCGATATTGAAAACTGAGAAAAAAAAAATTCAGTTTCAATTTCTTGTTGCGAATCTTGCAAGACTTACCATTTTAGATTATCTTTATGCGAAATGCTAATAGATATTGACAAGCAAAACCATATTAATGTAAGTTATATTTGCCATTTTCAAAAATTTTGAACAAGAAGTCTCCACCAGTTTTTTACGACAAAAGGACACCTCAAGTGCCACAACTTGGCATGGAGGGACAAATAAGTGCCAAAACTTCCAAAAAATACATTTAAGTGCTATAATTAAAGAAGAAAGGAACAGTTAACTGCCAATAGCGAGAATTTCCGGCTAAACAGCCGACATGGCTTTTCTGGCAAAAATTTCAAATGATGTGGCATTTCTATAAAAAAAAAATTATCCATGTGAATAGGGTGAAAACATCGCACCGTTCACGTGGACTACACAAGACAACACTAAACAATGTCGTTTTGGCACTTAAGTTATCACTTTCACTTAAGTGTTCACTCTCAACCATCAGTGACACTTAAATAATCACTTACACCATAACTTGACATTTAAGTGATTCTTTTTTAACCACGACAAACACTTAAGTGAACATGGAGGACGACGTCATTTTAGACCATGATTGCTGAGTGGACATTCTGGCGAGCCACGTAGACCGATTTTATTAATAAAATAACGTCATGTTGAATTTCCAGCCAGCTCACTCGAGTTAGCAATTGTCCAATTTTTTTAAAAAGTGGCGCTTAACCTTTTGGAAGTTTTGACACTTGTGTGTCCCTCCATGCAAGTTGTGGCACTTGGGGGGGTTCTTTGCTCGTTTTTCGCATTTTTGGTAGTCATGGGTACAAGTGAACGCTTGTTGCATAGTTGGAAAGATATCTGTTGCATTAAAACAAGGGTTATTACCAAGAAAAATCCCAGATCAGTACAACTGTAACAAATTTATTCAAACTAATTTTTTGACAACTAAAAACCTCAAACTGGTATATCTATAACATGTTTACCATCTATTAGTTTCCTTTAAATTTCACCGTCAAATTACTAAGTTGGATGACACAGGTGTACCAGTTTGGAGTTTTATCCCATGTTTGTTATAAGTGTACCACTTTGTCATTTTTCGTGGTATTAATCCAATTTAATAAAATCTAATGGAAGATAAATTTATCTCAAATGTATCAGTTCGGAATATGCCATTTTAGGGTTTTTCATTATTAAAAATTAGTTTTGGATAAATTTATTGTAGGTGTATCAGTTTACAGTCTTTTGTAATATCAATCCTTAAAACAAATATAAAACCGCTTTTTGCTCATTGTATTCATATTAGTACAAGACAATAACTACAAAACTCATGTCGCGGGAAAAAAAGGCGAACTTTAAATTCTGTTACATAGCCATCCCTAACTCGATCCAGCACCATATTGAACGCCACGAAACTTGGCATTCCAATACCCCCATCCAGCAAAGCTTGTCAGCATGCTTTGCCTCTCTAGACACATCTAGCACGCTATTGAAAACTACAGAACTTGATTTTAAAGAAATATTTTCCTGAAACAAAGGGGTACAGCCAGACACCAGGTTCCATTACATCTATGGATTCGAATATGTCACGCTCGACTTTCCATGCCATTGCCAACATTAAAAGTGCATTACTGGAACCATCAACTTTGTCGCAGAAGTGAACAAATCGAAAGATCACATCAGACAAGAGCCAAAAGTCAAGATCAACTTTGTCCAGCACAATGTGCTTGACGAAATACTGATATTGTGTTGACACCTAAATTTTATCCAATCATTTAGTAATTAGTTGCATAAAAAAAAAAGCATAAAAAAAAAAGTAAAATTGCATTTCATGAAGTCGCATTTTTCCGCATCGGTACTAAAAGGGCAACAAGACGCGGCGGCTCGTGGTCGATAATATTCACAAAAAGACGGTCTCTCTCTTCGTTGGTCTGAACACGCATAAAAAATAAAGAAAGAAGTCCCTGCACGTCCATTGTCTCTCCCTAATTAATGCATGCACATGCATGCACAAGAATCGGCGGACGTGAGGAGCCTCGAAGAAGCAAAAGGAAGCCCATAATATATTATAATATACTCTCAAGTGTGGGCTGTGAATTTTGGTGAAGCAAAGAGAAGTGTGTTCAAGAAAGAAGCAAGTAACAAGCAAAGAAAAGTCAATAGTTGTGGCTAATTAATGAGTGTCAGTCGGTGGCCACCGTATTTGAAAAAGAAAGAGCCGAACGTGAACAGCAAGGAAAAGTTGCGGCTGGATCTTTTCACACTAAAGTCGGTGGAATGCCTATAAATAAGACCACAAGAAGCCGCATGTTGGGGGGAGCAAAAAACGAAAATTTCATGGTGAGAGGGGCTTCTCTTTTGATTAAAAAAGGGGGGGGGGGAAACGAAGAGAGAGATTTGTCAGAGAAAAAAAAAGAAACCAAAAAGAAGGTGAAGTCAGAGAGGTTCGTGGGTTTTGAGGAGAGAAGAAACATCAAAGTAAAAAAAAAAAGCAGAACAGAGAGAGTGGAGAGGGAGACATGCAGCAGGTTGCTGCAGAGAAAAAAAAAAAAAAAAAAAAAAAGGGCAAAGAAGAATCACTGTTCTTCTTCTTCAAAGGACCCTTCGCCGGTCTGCCCCTCGCCGCTCGCACCTTCCCCTGCAGCTTCCATCCGCGCCATCACCACCCAGCGCTCCACCGCCGCTCCGCCTACTGCCGCCGCGCCTCAGCTCCGATCACCGCCCGACGACGGGACCCGAGCCACCACGCCTCCGCCTGCTGCCTCCGAGAGACCAGCCCGACGCCTCAGCCGCGAAGCCTCTCGCCGCACCTCCACGACCCAGCCTGCAGCAGCCCCGAGTCCGAGTGACCTGCAATCGCGCCGCCCAACTGTACTGGCCACTCACCTCGCCGGAATCCATCACCGAAGCTTCCTCGCCGGCGACTCCCCTTGCCGGTGTTGATAATTTGGCTGCCCCTATTTTCATTTAGGTTGTTTTCTTTTATTTTTATATATTTTATGTTATTTTATTTTACTTTTAGTTAATTTTATTATTAGTGTTTAAGTTGAATTTGGTGAGGTGAGTTTTAGTTATAATTGTTATAGGCATTATCCATAGGAATTGTTCCTAAAGTTATTGTAATTATTTAATTTGACCCGTAAGACGTCGGGTCATCTTTTTAATTATGATAATTTTTTGGGGTTTGTCTATGATATATTAACTGTTGAATTAATCTAATTATTAATTTGATCCGTAAGATTTCGGATTAGATTTTTAATTATTTTGATTTCTTGTAATGATGTTCAGGGTTAAAATATTCGTTAATTTGACCCGTGAGATAACGGGTTATTTTTTTCGTTTATTTTGATCCTTTATTTGTTTGAATATCTTGCTTGTTAGATTGTTAGATTTAATGTTTGTTTTAGATTATCACTAAGAAAAATCAAAAAGATATTTGGATTAGAATTTCAATTGATTCTAGAATATTTATGGTTATTTTGCATATCTAGAATAAGGATTTTATTTCGAATTTAGAAAACACAAAAAAAAATGCATTCATTTAGGTTGTTAGTTTTTTATTTGAATTGCACGTTTAGTTATGTGTTAGTTTTAATTTCGAATTTCACAAAGAAAAACAAAAAAATCATTGTGCATATTAGGTCAGAATTGCATGTTTCATCTTTAACTTAGATTATCTTTAGGATAGATTGCATTTTAAAAATAGGAACATCAAATGCACGTCATTTAGTTTATTTAAGTTCATTTAATTAGAACTTTTATGTCATTAGATTAAGTCATTCAATAAATGTCACGTGACATATAGCTCGCATATTAAATTGCATTTTGCATGTCATTTTAGTTGAGATAATTTTGTATGTCATTGCATCGCATTGCATGTTATTATAATTAGATCATTTAGATTGCATTTAATTATTGCATTTCTTCATGTCATATAGTTTAGGTCATGCCGTCATGTCATATTAGGTTATTAGCATGCATCGCATGATTTTCATAAAAAAAAAAGTGAAAACAAAAAAAATTGAAATTGCGTGTTAATTAGAAATCATATCTAGGATTGTCTATATGATTTTTGAGCTAACAACGCAGATGCTTTCGTTGCTTTAAGGTATGTCCTGCATTATTTTATTCGTTTTCTCGGGTGTTAAATTGGTTGTTTGTGCACTCGCATGATCGCCTCACACGTTAGGAAAATGAATTAAAATCAGATCAAGCTGCCTGCAAAACATTTTTTTTTTGAAAATTAAAAAGAAATGGTACCGAAAGGGCATTAGAAAATTCTAGTGTAACCAAGTCCCCGTACCCTTAGTCTCGGTTCGTAGAAGTAAAATAAATCTCCTTTATTTTACTTAGGTGTCTAATCGACCTACCGTAAACTGATTAGTGGCGACTCCTAGATAATGTTTTGCATGTTTAAAATATTAGACTTAAGTCGCGATTTGGTATGGGCTTGGGAGAGCCCGAGCTGAGCCATTAAGCTTAGTAGTCCATTAACCTAGTTTTAGATGGTAAAACCTTCTTCGAAAAATTAGGTCGCGACAGCTTGGCGACTCCGCTGGGGACATAAGTTTGAAATTCTTAGTGGACTTAGGCCAATTTTCTTTTTTGAAAAATGTTTTTGTTTGGCAGCAAGGATCCCAGGTACGTCCCTAACATTTTTAAGGTGTTAAATGTTCTTACAGATGGGAGGTATAAGGGGAGTAGTCTTTGCTAACCTTTGTCTTGCAGGTTGGAGCGTGGAATGAATGATTTATTTTTTCCAATTAGAAGTGTTGTTTGCATTTAAATTGTTGTGCACGCTTTATTGCTTTAGCACCACACTATTTGCACACACAACCTGCGGTCGACTCGGGCTGCGATAGGATTTCTAGGATGGTGTTGAGAAGTATTCTTCCTCCAAAGCGAGACTGCTATGTAGAGGTTGACCTTCTCTTCCATGAAAGTTTTTCATGGTGTCGAAATGTGTTTTGTCCATATCCGCGAGACTGCGTGACTATTGGACATTCCATTCGACCGAGCCCGGAGTTAAGGGGACCTGACGTTAATGCGAGACTGCAACGGTCAGATCATCCTCTTAGCTCCACTTTGTTAAGCCTTTTAGATAGAAATCGAGCCTCACGTCTCATGCGATGTGTCTATGTGATTGTCATCTTTCCGGTGAAAGTAAGTTGTCTAAATTTTTGCAATTTACTTACTTTATTGTAATTTTTGTCGGCCCATGACAATAGGTTTCGTCGTCAGTTTTGTTTTATATGCAATGGGGAAAACCGACGTAAAATTCATTTCCACTCCCAAAAAAGAGCTCGAGATGTGGCTAAACCAGCTAGATCAAGATGGGATGAGATATGTGAAAGCTAGGATCCCCCGACTTCTCCCACTGTTAGAGATCAACGTCCACTCGGTGTAATACAAGCACTCCCTCACTTCGGTGTCCACAAACCTCCACCTTCATATTTGGTGAGTTCGAGCTGACTCCAACGCTTGAAGAATATAGTGTTGCCATTGGAATGCCCCTGGAAAAGGAACTTGTTAGACCACCTATCGATATAGATTCTATTTCTGAATTATCACAGTTTTTAGAAATTGAAACCGAAAGAGTAAGGAAGGTTGTCAAAGCCAATTGTTTTACATGCCCATTTTCATTTTTGGAAGAGTGTTTTGAAAGTCAATCAATGATTTCAAAAGCTAGGATCTTCATATTAGCATTTTTCGGACTAATCGTTTTTCCTTATCGAAGAAATGCTATTAATCCTTCAATTTCCGGGGTGGTTAATCGTGTTTGCAATGGGTTAAATTATGTTAATATGGTTTTAGCCGAAACATTCTTGTCGTTGAATCGTTTCAAGCAAAATGAAGAAAAGACCATGCGCGCCCTCCCTGAACTTTTGCAAATATGGTTTTTCTCGCACATAAAAGAAACAATTTAAAATTGATGATTTAAGGCACCCCATACAAAAATTTGCGGTTTTGGAACGTTTTTCCCCAAATAAACAATATGCCCGTTGGGTTAATTTTTTGAGAAATCCTAGGCCCAAGGCATTCCTATGGCATACTAAATGGCTTCATGTTGAGGAAGCTCGTTTCTCTCACAAGTATGATGAGCCGATCCCGTTCTTGGGCCTTTCGGTGCTACCTCCTACTACCCATATAGGGTGGCCCGTCAGTACAGAGCTCTTCAAGAAGTTCCTCCACCCCTCAAGACGGAATTGTTCCAAGTTCGTTTTGTTCGTACGGACTATGATTATTTCAACGAGGTCCAGACGATCATTGATGCATGGAATGAATGCCATCTAGAAAAGATTTTGGTGCCCAAGAGACGAAAGGCAAGGAGGAGGTCCACCATGCATCGGCATTCTACATCCAACAACACCGGATTCCTGCTGCATTACGTCCGGTGGTCCCTGATGTGACCGAGAAGCCTACTCAGCGAGCACAAATTGAGCATCTTAAGCGGAAAGTGGAAATGCTTGAAGCTGAAAATAAGAAGCTTCGCAAGACGTTGGGATCCCGAAAGCATATAAAATGAAATGTTTTGAGTTTTTGATGTTTAGGGATCTTTATTTCAATTTCCACTTCAATGCTTTCAATTTTTAGTTCAATGTTTAGGGAGTTGAATTTCAATTCTTAGTTCATTGTTAGGAAGTTTGACTTTATATTTCAAGTAAATTTTTAATAAAATCAGGCGTTTAGACCATTGTCATGGGCCATTTTCCTATTTTGTCATTGGTTCTTACATTACCCCTTTTCTTTTAGGTGGTAACGGATCCGCCACGTTCGCCTATTATTACACGATCAAGAGCTAAAATGGCTGACCAAACCGAGATGCGTGATCGTATTACCAGCATGGAAGATCAGCTCAAACAGTTGCTTACATCTATGCAACTTATGACTGCCCAAATCGAATCTCTCCGGGTGAATCCCGTTTCTGCACCTGCTCCCGAGTTAATAATCCCAAAACAGGCAAGGAAAGTCCAGATGGTTGATGATGACATGCCTGAATTGGAGGATGACATACTTCCAATCACTGCCGAGAAAGCCAAGTCTGACGGCACTCCTAAGACGGAGCAAGGTGAACGCCTTGCGAAACTTGAAGACAAAGTGAAACAATTGCAAGGATCGCAGAACTCACTTCCAATTGACCTGTCTGTCTATGAGAAGGTTAAGACGCCAAACAAGTTTAAAATGCCGGAGTTCGAGAAGTATGATGGTACTTCTTGCCCGAAAGCTCACCTGCAGATGTACCATGTAAGGATGGCTCAGCATGTCAAAAATGAGCCCCTTATGATCCAATCATTCCAAATGAGTTTGGTCGGGCCTGCTTAGCGAACCGGTATATTATGAAAAACATAAACCTCCTCGACACTTGGAATGAGGTGGCTGATGCATTTCTCAAGCAATACAAGTTCAACATGGACATTGCACCTTCACGAGAGGATCTCGAGCGAATGGAGAAAAAGAGGAGTGAGTCGTTTAAAGAATATGCCATAAGGTGGCGAAATCTGGCCGCCCAAATCACTCCTGAACCCACGGACAAAGAAGCGATGAAGTTGTTCGTCAAAACCCTCCCATTCGAGTTTCGTAATCGGATGGCCAGCACGTATGTTGAAAACTTCAATCAACTCATCCCAGTGGGTGAACAAATCGATACAGGGCTAAGAGATGGATGGTTTAATGAACCAACCCCTATAGGCAAAAGATTTATTGCAAGGAAAGACAAAGAACCGACCACTTTGAAGTTAATGTTGCATATGCGCAACCAGCCCCTAGTAAACCTCCGATTGTTCGTGTCCCCGCGAATCAGCAAGATGGAGGCCGAATGCATGCACCGCGACAATTCACCAAAAGGCAATTCTCTCCTCTTCCTGGCCCTCTATCTCAAGTCCTGCCGATACTCCAAAAGAAGGGATTGATCTCTAACGAACCAAAGCGGCCCAATGCTGAAAAATTCTCCAAATATGATCCCTCCAAAAAATGTGAATATCATATGGGAGAGTTAGGCCATTCGACTGATGAATGCATGACTTTGAAGCACAAGATCCAAAATTTATTGGATACTAAGGCATTTTCTTTCCGTGCCACCCAACCAAATGTCAAGAAGAATACGTTGCTAGAACATGAGGGAAACGTGAATGCAATCTTTGAGTTCAATGCTGGCAAAAAGATGAACTTGAAGATGTCTGTCAAAGATATCTACAGCGGATTAGTTAGAGTTGGCTACTACCCGACAGATGAGAATCCTCCCTTTCCTACCATGAAGGAAAGGGTTCAAGAAATGGTTAAGGCTGGCATGATCGGGTATGCGACCAAAGGCGGAGTAGTGTCAACTATCTCTCAAGTCATCATTGATTGGGAGAAAGAATTTGCTGAGCTAAGTACTTGAAAAGAGTGAACCAGATCCGTTGATCGAGGACATGCCCCCACTTGAGGACGCCTCCGACCACGAAGGACTGTTAGTGGAAGTGCCTTCAAGCGATGAGGAGATAATAATTGAGGTGCCCCGGTTGTATCGGTACAACAATAACAAAGCCGTCCCCGGTCATACGAGCTAGATGTTGACACGATTACAAGGTCCGGTCGGACCTATGCTCAAACTAATGCCCAACCTGCAAAGCCAGTTACTGATGAAGAGGCTAAAGAATTTCTGGCTATAATCAAAGCGAGTGAGTATAACGTGGTCGACCAGTTGCGAAAATTGCCTGCTCAAATCTCTTTACTTGAACTCTTGCAAACGTCTCCTACACATCAAAAGTCTCTAATGAAGGTCTTGAGTGAAGTTCATGTACCGGAGACGATCGAGGTAAACGAGGTTGGAGGAATTTGTAGGGTCGATTCTTCTCAAAGATTTAATAGCCTTTTCGATGAAGAATTCCCTCTTGAGGGGAGGGGACATACTAAGGCGTTATACATATCGAGTCAAGTGCGGGGCTTCCCATGTGGCTCGAGTACTCATTGATAATGGGTCTGCCTTGAATATCTGTCCATTGACGACTCTTCATCGCCTTAAAATAGATCCTTCAAAAATAAGTGCTGCAAGGACCTCCGTCCGAGCTTTTGATGGTACAAGAAAAGAGGTAATAGGGGAGACCCACCTTGATCTGCAAATAGGTCCGGTGACGTTCAACGTCCTCTTCCGGGTAATGGACATCCCCTACCGGGTTCAATTTCTGTTAGGTCGTCCTTGGATTCATAATCTGGAGCTGTGCCATCAAGTCTTCACCAAAGCGTGAAATTTGTTGTCAAAGGAAAGCTAGTCACTGTTCATGGCGAGGAAGATCATCGGATTTATCATGAGACGGCCATCCCTTATGTCGAGCCGGAACCTAGGGAGGAGTCGAGTTACCAATCGTTCGAGCTCGTGTCCACTATTCATGCATCTCGAGGATCGACACCACCCATCCCTGATGTGTCAAATGCAGCAGTTATGGTAGCAAGAGTAATGGTTGGAAATGGTTTTATTCCTAGTCGTGGACTTGGTAAAAAAGAACAGGGTATCCGGAATCCAATTGAAATCCCTCGAAGGCCTCGTTCCGCCGGATTAGGGTATCATGGAAGAGGAGGAGGACATAAACAGGAGAGGAAAAACTCATTATTCCTCGATATTCGCAAGACATTCCCCGGCCCTGCTAGAATGATGCATGATGAAGGAGGAGTGATCGACACCCGAGGAATCACGCCCAATGGATGGAGTAGCATGGATGACTCGACAACTTCAAAGACAGAGGATCCAGATAATGAGATGGAAGGGATCACGACCCTATTCGATGATCTCCTTATAGGTGCCATTGACGAAGAACCATCGGAGGAAATGGGTGCTAGCCCACAAGAGTAACACATTTACTTTTCTGTACTCCCCGCGCGGGAATCTTATAGCTTTTAATGTTTTCTAGGAGTTGCTTTCGCTTTGATTGTCGCATTTTGCATATCGCTTGTTAGGAGTTGATGTTTGCTTTGATTGTCGTACTTTCCATTCCAACAAATGTAATTTGATTGATGAATATCGATTACAATTACAAACTTTATTTTGAGGGCATGATGGGGTATACCAAACCAGCCCGGTGATGATATCCAACCAAAGTGAAAGAAAAGAAAAATCCAAGGAGAATTCCCGAGGCCCGGGCTTCATCATGCTTTCTCGTGTCAAAAGGTTTTCCAAATGTTTTGCCAATTTTTTTTTTTTTTTAAAAAAAAAGAAAGAGAAATTTTTGAAAAAGGAAAAATCCTAAGGAAGGAAGGAAAATTTAAAAAAAAAAAAAAACAATTTTTTTCCATCATTTTCTTTCTTTGAGCTGCAAACTCTTTGTGTTCAAAGCTGATGAGTTCATGAAGTAATTGTGACCTTTCAAAGGAAATTTTTGCATTATAGTTTTACCTCGCTTAAATTACCAATTCCCCGAAGATTATCATCGCAGATCAAGTTAATGAATGATGTGGAATGGATTGAACATGTTAAATGAGACATGTCAGAATGATGAAAGGCAAGTCCTATCCTATACACAGTCCCTTGCTCATACACCGGTGAGACGAGTGTAGGAAGTTCCATGTCTGTAAGGTAAAGAGTTCTCTCGCGAAAAGTACGATGATCAAAATGATGAGAGACGGTTCATTCTCTATCCCAAACACTACATGATCATCCATTGTTTAAACCCTTTTGAGCCCACACACGTGGATAATTTTTAAATTACCCTCATCCAAGAACCACCCCACATTGGGGGGCTGGAGGTAAGACGACATCATGAGGTGAGGAAATTGATAGGAATATTCTTGCTCTCACTTGCATCAATCTTCAGGTATTGCTATTACATTGAATTCATACGGTAATTTAAGTGCCTTAAGATGATGAAGAGCAGTTCTTTCTCTATCCTACACACTTTATCCATTGCATACCCCCTTGAGCCTGTAAAATCATTTCATTTAAACCCAATTGGTGATCATCCCCCACACTGGGGCAAGGCAAAAGGCAAATGTTCAAGCAGCAGAATCCCAAGTGCCGACAAAAAATGAAAACTCCTCAAGAACCCAAATGTTGAAACATTATATGGTGATTCAATACTTGTAGTGTGTCAAAAGTCATAAAAAAAAACAGAAGGGGCATGAAAAAGCAGTGTGCCTAGTAAAAGCAAGGCCAATGCCCGTAAAAAAATGAAAGAGAGAGAGTGAATTCTCAATGGAGTCGTACTCAAAGAACTCAAAAGCCAAGTTTTTATAGTGCCTATAAAGAAAATCCCAATGGTGGAGAAGAAGACCTGTGACAATGCCAAGATGAGCACCAATTCTCATCCCCTTATACACATTTTGAGCCTAATGATCCATTCATTTCTCAACCCATGAACTTGACCTACGTTACGTCCCTTACAAAGTCTCTTCAGATTAGGGCACTGAAATTAATGTAGGAATTCATATGTTTATAAGCATTGCTCGAAGAAGTGTGAGCAAGACCATTTCTATCTCATTTCGCAAGTTACTTGACTTGTAAACCCGGAGATGATTGCAAAGTATTATTCTTCCATTAGCCTTGACTCGAAGAGTCCCTCTTTGTTGAGCCATTAACCAAGCCCACATTACAGTCTTGATAAAGGCCTCTCCATTGACAAGGTCGTACCGCTTGCGAGAATACTCGAACCCTCGTCGACATGATGAAAGTAAGATTGAGTGATTCCTGTGATCCCACATTAATGGTTGGGACAAAATAGCCTTCTTAATGAGAGTGAGTGAAAGTCCTTTCTAACTGAAAGTCTCTCATTTGGTATTCTTGAAAATCCATGTCATGAGTGAAAATTGTCTTAAGCGATGATTCTCCCAGTGGAAATTTGGTGGTGCAAATATGGTAAAACCATCATGCACAAATCTTGATTGAATAAAAAAAAACTTCAGTGGACTTTGGAGTGTGCTGAATTGCTTACTTCTTTGGTAAATGCATGTATTTGTGCTCTAATCATGTCTGACAGGTAATGTTCCCTTGAAGACCCAAGAGCTCTTGACATTCATGTTGCTTTCAGGAGCCTCGAGGTGAGAAACCTTCATGAATATTTGAGGTACATTGTCGATGTCCCAAAACTTCTTTCTACCAAGAGGTAAGTGACCTTCACGAATATCCCTGGTTTGTCCTAGGTATTCCCAAATTCTTGATATATGTCTCAAAAACTTTTTGTTAAGCATTTCATTCGGATATGAATGCTTTCGATCTTTCTCGTTATACCTTAGTCCGGATCTAGGTATTTCGAATCCTCTTAATCCAATATTCATCTCACCTAACATTGAGTGTTTATTGGTTAAGTTCACAATTTCTTGACATCTCAATCTGGATCGGATGTTTCAAACCTTTTGTTAAGCATTTCATTCTGGATATGAATGCTTTCCGATCCTTTTCGTCATACCTTAGTTTGGACCTAGGTATTTCGAGTCCTCTTAATTCAATATTCATCTCACCTAACATTGAGTGTCTATTGGTTAAGTTCTCAAAGTCTTGACATCTCGGTATGGATCCGGGATGTCTCAAAAACTTTTTTGTTAAGCATTTCATTCTGGATATGAATGCTTTTCGATCCTTTCGTTATACCTTAGTCCGGATCTAGGTATTTCGAGTCTTCTTAATCCAATATTCATCTCACCTAACATTGAGTGTCTATTGGTTAAGTCCCCAAAGATTTTTCTCCAAGTTGCAACGCGGGCGACCGAAGAATGGTTCGGTTCCTAGCCAAGCAAAATCTCCATTTAGGCGACCGTAGAATGGTACGGGTCCTAAACAACATTTATTGCTCTAACAGCGACCGTAGAATGGTACGGGTCTGGAAAAGCAATTTCCCTATTCAGCGACCGTAGAATGGTACGGGTCCTGGAAAGTAAACCCTCGTTTAGGCGACCGTAGAATGGTACGGGTCCTAGACAACACATATTCCTTATTCGGGCGACCGTAGAATGGTACGGGTCCTGGAAAATGAATCCTGTTTAGGCGACCGTAGAATGGTACGGGTCCTAGACAAAACCTTTCTGCCGTATTGGGCGACCGTAGAATGGTACGGGTCCCGAGAAAGCAGCACTTTTCTGCCATCTTTGGGCCACCGTAGAATGGTACGAGTCCTAGGAAAGCAGTTCCTTACAAAACTTTTCTGCCATACTTTGGGCGACCGTAGAGTGGTACGGGTCCTAGGAAAGCATTTCCTTACAATAATTTTATGCCGTATTGGGCGACCGTAGAATGGTACGGGTCCCGAGAAAGCAACCTCTTCCCGCCGTATTGGGCGACCGTAGAATGGTACGGGTCCCGAGAAAGCAGCTCCTTTCGCCATACTGGGGCGACCGTAGAATGGTACGGGTCCCTGGACAGTAATACCCACTACCTCGAATTACTCTATCCTCCTCGAAGGTAAGTTATTCCAGGTAGGTTCATCTATCATTTGCATTAGTATTTCCATGCATCATATAAATTGCATTAAAAAATGGAATTCATGTTCCAACAAAAATCATTCATTGCATGAACATGACCAAAATTTAGGCCTCAATTTGTCTTTAAAGGCAACCTCTGCGAGCCCACCTTCAAAGAGGGGCAGCTGTTGACACCTAAATTTTATCCAATCATTTAGTAATTAGTTGCATAAAAAAAAAAGCATAAAAAAAAAAAAAAGTAAAATTGCATTTCATGAAGTCGCATTTTTCCGCATCGGTACTAAAAGGGCAACAAGACGCGGCGGCTCGTGGTCGATAATATTCACAAAAAGACGGTCTCTCTCTTCGTTGGTCTGAACACGCATAAAAAATAAAGAAAGAAGTCCCTGCACGTCCATTGTCTCTCCCTAATTAATGCATGCACATGCATGCACAAGAATTCGGCGGATGTGAGGAGCCTCGAAGAAGCAAAAGGAAGCCCATAATATATTATAATATACTCTCAAGTGTGGGCTGTGAATTTTGGTGAAGCAAAGAGAAGTGTGTTCAAGAAAGAAGCAAGTAACAAGCAAAGAAAAGTCAATAGTTGTGGCTAATTAATGAGTGTCAGTCGGTGGCCACTTTGTATCTGAAAAAGAAAGAGCCGAACGTGAACAGCAAGGAAAAGTTGCGGCTGGATCTTTTCACACTAAAGTCGGTGGAATGCCTATAAATAAGACCACAAGAAGCCGCATGTTGGGGGAGCAAAAACGAAAATTTCATGGTGAGAGGGGCTTCTCTTTTGATTAAAAAAAGAAACGAAGAGAGAGATTTGTCAGAGAAAAAGAAAAGAAACCAAAAAGAAGGTGAAGTCAGAGAGGGTTCGTGGGTTTTGAGGAGAGAAGAAACATCAAAGTAAAAAAAAAAAAAGCAGAACAGAGAGAGTGGAGAGGGAGACGTGCAGCAGGTTGCTGCGCAGAGAAAAAAAAAAAAAAAAAGGGCAAAGAAGAATCACTGTTCTTCTTCTTCAAAGGACCCTTCGCCGGTCTGCCCCTCGCCGCTCGCACCTTCCCCCGCAGCTTCCATCCGCGCCATCACCACCCAGCGCTCCACCGCCGCTCCGCCTACTGCCGCCGCGCCTCAGCTCCGATCACCGCCCGACGACGAAGACCCGAGCCACCACGCCTCCGCCTGCTGCCTCCGAGAGACCAGCTCGACGCCTCAGCCGCGAAGCCTCTCGCCGCACCTCCACGACCCAGCCTGCAGCAGCCCCGAGTCCGAGTGACCTGCAATCGCGCCGCCCAACCTTACCGGCCACTCACCTCGCCGGAATCCATCACCGAAGCTTCCTCGCCGGCGACTCCCCTTGCCGGTGTTGATAATTTGGCTGCCCCTATTTTCATTTAGGTTGTTTTTCTTTTATTTTTATTTATTTTATGTTATTTTATTTTACTTTTAGTTAATTTTATTATTAGTGTTTAAGTTGAATTTGGTGAGGTGAGTTTTAGTTATAATTGTTATAGGCATTATCCATAGGAATTGTTCCTAAAGTTATTGTAATTATTTAATTTGACCCGTAAGACGTCGGGTCATCTTTTTAATTATGATAATTTTTTGGGGTTTGTCTATGATATATTAACTGTTGAATTAATCTAATTATTAATTTGATCCGTAAGATTTCGGATTAGATTTTTAATTATTTTGATTTCTTGTAATGATGTTCAGGGTTAAAATATTCGTTAATTTGACCCGTGAGATAACGGGTTATTTTTTTCGTTTATTTTGATCCTTTATTTGTTTGAATATCTTGCTTGTTAGATTGTTAGATTTAATGTTTGTTTTAGATTATCACTAAGAAAAATCAAAAAGATATTTGGATTAGAATTTCAATTGATTCTAGAATATTTATGGTTATTTTGCATATCTAGAATAAGGATTTTATTTCGAATTTAGAAAACACAAAAAAAAAAATGCATTCATTTAGGTTGTTAGTTTTTTATTTGAATTGCACGTTTAGTTATGTGTTAGTTTTAATTTCGAATTTCACAAAGAAAAACAAAAAAATCATTGTGCATATTAGGTCAGAATTGCATGTTTCATCTTTAACTTAGATTATCTTTAGGATAGATTGCATTTTAAAAATAGGAACATCAAATGCACGTCATTTAGTTTATTTAAGTTCATTTAATTAGAACTTTTATGTCATTAGATTAAGTCATTCAATAAATGTCACGTGACATATAGCTCGCATATTAAATTGCATTTTGCATGTCATTTTAGTTGAGATAATTTTGTATGTCATTGCATCGCATTGCATGTTATTATAATTAGATCATTTAGATTGCATTTAATTATTGCATTTCTTCATGTCATATAGTTTAGGTCATGCCGTCATGTCATATTAGGTTATTAGCATGCATCGCATGATTTTCATAAAAAATAAGTGAAAACAAAAAAAATTGAAATTGCGTGTTAATTAGAAATCATATCTAGGATTGTCTATATGATTTTTGAGCTAACAACGCAGATGAATTTCGTTGCTTTAAGGTATGTCCTGCATTATTTTATTCGTTTTCTCGGGTGTTAAATTGGTTGTTTGTGCACTCGCATAATCGCCTCACACGTTAGGAAAATGAATTAAAATCAGATCAAGCTGCCTGCAAAACATTTTTTTTTTGAAAATTAAAAAGAAATGGTACCGAAAGGGCATTAGAAAATTCTAGTGTAACCAAGTCCCCGTACCCTTAGTCTCTGGTTCGTAGAAGTAAAATAAATCTCCCTTTATTTTACTTAGGTGTCTAATCGACCTACCGTAAACTGATTAGTGGCGACTCCTAGATAATGTTTTGCATGTTTAAAATATTAGACTTAAGTCGCGATTTGGTATGGGGCTTGGGAGAGCCCGAGCTGAGCCATTGCTTAGTAGTCCATTAACCTAGTTTTAGATGGTAAAACCTTCTTCGAAAAATTAGGTCGCGACATATTGGAAGGGCCCGTTGAAGTCTTCTGATAAAATGGATGTCTGGTTACAAAATTGAGATAAAGAACCGGCTAGAAAGCAGCATGAACTACTGCTCAATATTGACCAATTCCCGGTTCATTCGGTTTGACATTTCATGTTCTAAAGAAATTCAAGGATGTGACGTCACAGATTTAGATAATTACCGAATTAGAATTGAACTTCTGCATCGAGACTGAATCCAGCAGAAAAACCATAGAAAAAGCCCCAAACAGCCTTCAGTGAGCAAACAAGATTCAAACAAATCAAGCTTCGATCGAATGGAGCATCCTTGAGAGAGACAGAGAGTCGAGTGACATATTAAACACCCCAAATCACCTTCATTCTGCAAATGAGCTTCGAGCAAATTGAGCTTCCTTGAGAGAGAGAATTGACCAGCATAAACCCTAAAATCCCCAAGTCTGTTCAGCAACGGAGAGAGACACAGGCAAACGGCCTTTTCTTGGAACTGCAGCCAAGGCAGATGATGTCACGATCAAAACAGCGTTACCCTATCACTTAAGTCATGTGGACGCCACATTATCACAATTGGCCTCCCGTTATCCACGTAAGCCGCCACCTATGATTTTTTAACAGTGCTCATTGCTCATCTCAAGAGCATCTATACATGATTGGGGCTTTTAATGTAAAATTTTAGTTTTGGGATTAACGTATCAAATTAGGCATCATTTAGGATTTTTTTTTTTTTTTACTTCTCTTTTTTTCTATTATCAGACTGTTCATCTCAAGAGCACCTATTTAGAAAAATTAAATGTTTAAAAATTTCACAATTGCGCGTCTTTGGATAATAAATCATCTAAAATAATTGTTTATGCATATAAGGCTTTTGAAGTATCTATAAAATATATATATATAATGACTGATTTTGAGGTTACACTACTAAGTTGATGGAACAAATTCATGCATCTAAGCTATAAAAGGAAAATTTTATATTTCGCGATTGCGCATATTTTGGTAATAGCTGTTTAAAATAATTGTTTATGCAGCAGTTAGGTTGTATTTTAAAATACCTGGAGGCTGAATGTTTTAGCTGAGGGAAAAAATTTCTGCATCTAAATTATAAAACAAAAAGCTAAAAATAAACTAATTTTTAGAAAGTTATAGTTCGAGATTGAGCATATTTTGGTACTGAATGTTAAAAAAACAAAAAAATTGTGCATGTGTAGATAATTTTAAATTGATCAAATCATTCGATAAATAGATATTGGCAACAAGGTAGGGAAACATAATGCATTGTAATTGTTCAAATGCTTTCAGGAAATACATTCAGTATCATATTGGCCCCACTACTCACAACCAACTATAATAAAGGCATACACCATCAAGTCAAATTCGTTAATCATGTGATCACATCCAATAATTATGCCTCACTCCCAAATGCTCTCGGGATGAAAGATGTTGGGTCCATAAGTGGATTTAACCATTTGGTATAGCAGGGGAAGCTGTAGTAAAGCAAATAAAGCCACGGGGATAGAGGTCAGCAAAATAATGGGAATGAGAACCCACTCCAATCTCTTACCCAGCACAATTGTGAGAGTTGCAGCGAAGGCCACCAGCATGAAAGCCAAGGAGAGGAAGAGAAAACAAAGGCCCATTATGATCTTCTTAGGCAATGAGTGAAGGAAATCTTGCGGCTCATACCGTGAAGTTAAGATGGCTAGAAATAGCAAGATGGCTGTCACGGATGAGAACAAACCTAAAGCATCCGAAATTGCGAAAACCAAGAGAGAGTCCCCTCCTAACAACAAGGGGGCTCCAGTATTGCCGTCATTGCCTCCGGGCACAGTGAAAGCAGCGGCGAATAATACCGTGGCAATTAGAGTTGAGATAAGCATACATGAATTTGCTGTGTCCTTCACCCACTTCTCTCCACTCTCAAGCAAATCTTTGTGCTTATCCACGAATAATTTCCAATATGTTCTCCCGTCCCTGTTGTAGTAGGCTCTCATTGCGGGGACAGTACAGCATTCCACAGCCTATACATAAAAGTCACACAGGAGTTTCGGTAAGTGTATAAAGTATTGAAAATTTTCAAAAAAAAACTGACGGGGGTACATCTCAAGGAAGTTAAGACTTATCCAACGCTTAATGCGAAATTTCTTAGAGATCAAATTCATTTTTGTTGGTAGAAATTTCAAGGATCATTTTCTTCTGAGCTTCGATAATAATTTTGTACTTCAGTATAGTCAAATAATGTATACATGGACCGCACTATGTTTCTACTTCCTAATGAATCAAGTTTCATGGAATTTTGAGTCTTATAGAGGAATTTATTGAAAAAATATTGAGAACTGGTCAAGAAATCCGCTAGTCATTTGAGTCAAGAATCAACGGTAGTATTTATGATTTGTCTAGGGTTGTTTGTCTTTTCTTATAAAGAAAAGGTTAGTGTCTTGGGATTTGCCTAAGATGGTTTGCTCCAAGTTGCGAATATAGATAAACATCTCTAAGTCTCCATTGACGATGAGTGTATGCTTTCTGAATTTATGGACCGAAACACTAGGAAAAGAGTTTGTTAACTCTGTATCTCTTCGGTGGATTCCATTGAGTGGTGTAAGTTACATGCCTCGTATCTTAAGGTGAATTTCTTAGGTAGTGAGCAGCTACTCTTTATATGTCCTCTATTCTCAGGTGGATTTCTTAGATGGTGAGCATCTTTCCTATCATATGCCCATATGCCCTGTATCTTGAGGGGATTCTTTAGGTGTTAGCTTTCTTTTATTGTACTTGTGTTACCTTCTAAATCTTTGACTCTCTAGAATGAGTTGGCATCAGAACCTAGACAATGGCGGCTGTCTTCACTGTGGAAATGGTGATCAGGAAAGTACAACAACTCCAAGATCAATTGGAGAAATTTCAATTGTTTTGAGGTGACATCCCCGTTATGACCCTAAAGAAGAAGACAACAAAGAGGAGATTACCTCTTTTGTGACGTCTGTTCCAACACATCTAGCTAAGAGGCTCCCTTGTGCAATCGTCAAATGAATGGTGATTCTTACGATTTCGATGTCAAATTCGACATCTTGAAAGACTTCTTCTATTGGTTTAAGACATGTTGAAAGAAAAAAGGCAGAATGTTTCTCTATTATTTCTTTTATCCCTTATCAAATTCTCATTAATTTACAGCCCAAATATTCGTTTGTTTCTAAAAAAAAAATATTATACAAGGTGATTTATCGTTCGTGGAAAAGAACTACATGAAAATTTCATTTTCAAGCGTCCAACGGATTGTAATCAAGTGTATTGCTTCTGGGAGTTATGTCTTCATATTACATAATTGATTGTTCAAAAGTAAATTAATAACATACTACATGAATGTATAGTTACGTAATATGGAAAGAAGCAACTCAACCTCCCAAGATTGGTGTAGTTGGTTGGGAAGCAAGACAGTTTCAACTTAAAAACTAGAGTTCAGAGTATCAAATCCCATCAACTGTATTCAAACTACTCTAAATTAGACTATGCTACATATGCCAAAATATTGGATTCAATTAGTTCGTGGAGTTAGTATGGTGTTCCATGGGCCTCCACGCAAGATCCAACCAAGCCTCCCCAAGTAGTGGCGAGCTACGCCGTTGCCACCAATCGACTATCCTGCGAGGGCCGTTGCACTCTAAGCAACCCCAACAAGGGTCCCCAAACCTTGTTAGCGATAGGGAGAATACCAAAAAAATCTTAAACCTATTACATTGATATTAATTTAATCATAAACCTTTCAATTGGACCAACTTAGTATTGAACATTTTTACGTTAATACCAATTGAGTCCATCCGGTCAATTTTGGTCAAAAATCGCTAAGGTGGACCACTAACCATACTATGTGGCACAGCTGATGTTGACGTGGACATTTTTTCATAATATATATATATATTTTTTTTTATAAATTTTGTCTTTTCTTTTCTTCATTATCATTTTTCCTTTTTTTTTTTCTTTTCATTTTGCCTGACGAGGGTCTCCAGCAACCCTTGCCAGCCACCGGGCGAGGGCCAGGAAGCCCTCATTGGCTACTACCAAGGGTCGAGGCCCTCACCTAGGCCCTCATCTACCTCAGGCGAGGTGACCCTCATGTAGATCTAGGCGAGGGCTTTGTGGCCGGCAAGGGTCGTCGCTCCCTCCAGGCCTACATCCAAATGGGCGATTAGGGTTTCTCTAGAATCTGTCATGAGGTTTGGTTCCCTAATGGAGCTCGAGTTTTTGGCTTGCCTGCTGGTGAAAGTGAAATCGACATGATCCCGGGGTTGGGGATTACGATTTTGGACCCCAGCACTGTTCTTCAGACAACTTCCAACCGCTCCTCTTCGTCTTTGCATCTAAGTAGCTTCTACTCTAGCAAGTTCAGCGAAGCTCCTCGCTAGGTGTTGCCAATGTCTTACTAGTCTTGATGAAATCGAGATCAGCCTATGGACGACAACGGCCACGATGGCTTAAGAATTTCTCACTCATGGCCTTGGTGGCCCTGCCAGGGGTGCGAAGGCCCTCGTCAGCCACAAAGGCCTTGCCCAAATTTAGGCGAGGGCCTCCTCGCCTATAGCTGGTGATGGCCTAAGTGAGGGTTGCAGCCCTCACCAGCGGCTAGCGAAGGCTTGTTGGCCCTCAGCCAGCAGCCAACCAAAATAAAAGGGGAAAAAAAGAGAAAGAAAAAAAAACAAAACTAATGATAAAGAAAAGAAAAGAAAAACTAAAAAAAATTGTACATAATTCAAAATATTATTTAAAAATGTCATATAAATTGGTATTGTAAAAAGGTTGATGACTAAATTGGTTTAATTGAAAAATTTATGGTTGAATAAGTACCAACACAATATGTTTAGAAGTTTTTTGGTACTTTTCCCAAAGGGGTGGCCCCCTCTTGCTCCTCTTCCACAATCACTCTCTCTAAGGCCCTCGCCAGATCTATGTGATGCCCTCCCCCAAATTTGGGCTCTTGCCTATAGCTAGGGAGGGCCTAGGTGAGGGCTGCAACCCTCACTAGTAGCTAGCAAAGGCTTGTTGGCCCTCATCTAGCAGCCAACCAAAATGATAGGGAAAAAAGAGAAAGAAAAATAAAAAATAATAATAACAAAGAAAAGAAAAGGAAAACTAAAAAAGTATATATATAAAAATTCAATATATTATTAATTATTACCAAGTAAAAATGTTTAGGACTAAATTGATCTAATTGAAAAGTTTAGGATTAAATAAGTACTAGCACAATAGGTTTGGAACTTTTTTAGTACTTTTTCCCCAAAGAGGTAGCCCCCTCCCTCTCGTTCCTCTCTCTCTCTCTCTCTCTCTCTCTCTGAATAGAGAGTTGAAATGAAATAAAGGTAAATATATAGAAAAAGCTTTAGGGTATTATTTTTTATTTTGTAGACAATGGTTTGCATGAGTAAAATTTTAGTTATTAGCTAAATTAACTAATAAGAGGAATTCTTCAATTTATAGCTAATCAAATGAAAATAGTGACCATAAATGAACTTAGCTAACCTTTTGATTAAAAAAGAGAATTGAATGTCATACTGCTTTATAATCATTATCCATCAACATACTTTCAATTATATCTGAACTCCACTATAAACTTAAATACAGAAGATGATACAATGGAACTAGCAAAGCTATCATGAAAATATAGGCAAAACTGATTTATTTGTTTTTTATGGGCTCCAAATGAATATACGTGGGTTATACATGAAATGATTTACATAATAATCCCCTAATTGCATGGTGGCGGATACTTGTATATAGAGTCGGTCGAATTTAAGAAAGCGTCACTTAGATTAGATTAAGTGGTGGATCATAGTTTATAAGTAAAATTGACATGCAATTTATTTGATAGGGTTCGATCAGTTTTTAGTACCCAAATTTCTCTGATCGGTCATCCTTATTTTCTGTAAATTGTTCAAGGACGTAGTGTTGTTTCTCAACTTACTTTAGTGATTTATGTTTAGCATGTGGAATTTGAAATTTCTATCTACCAACAAAGTTTTGGCTTAGATGGCAAGAGAGTTTCCCTTTCTTTCTTTCTTTTTTCTCCATTGTGATCTTGGATTCAAGTCATATTGAAAAAATTTCTAGAATAAAGGCTCAAATGCAGCGGACTGATGTGGGACAGTGTGCCCCCTAAAATCACTGAAGAAGTTGGATCTCGTGGTGCATAAAAGCTTGGCCGGATGTCGCCCAACCACTATAAAAAAAAAAAATGTTCCATGTATATTTACTATATAAATAAAGTTCTAACTATCATATTTTAAGAAAGATGCTCACCTTAAACCACTGCATCTCTCTTTGCATTTGAAAAGCTGAGCCAGAGACATTAATTATCTCTTCCAAATTAGGTTTGTACTCTGCTGCTTCCTCCATCATCCATTGCGATTCTTCGTATGTAGGCGCTGGAACTAATGACAACTCATTGGTTGAGCTTACCTTCAAGAAAAGTCCGAGAGTCCTTTCTTGGCGAGACTTCACAGCATGTACCATCAACCTACGACCATAAGGCGCAATCCATATAAGCTCCGGGAAAAACCGAATACATAGCTTGACGAGTTCACTGATTCCTATGGATGTAGCTTGAAACAGCACTTCCCCCTCTTGCCAAAAATCGCTGATCTCGGTATTATTCAAAAAAGAGATCGCAATGCAAACTTGTTTTGCCAACTCAACTGCCACCACATGTCTCAGCTTCACCTCGTGGAGCCTCTTGATTATAGGAACTACAAAATGTCAAAAAAAAAAAAAATGAAAAACGAAGGGGCGGCAATTGGATTAAGAAAAAAGTACTCCAGCTCTGGGTCCCAAATTTCTTTTAGACACCAAATTGCATCTAAAAACAGTATACTAATTGTCATAATTTCCCACATTTAGATCTTGGGTTGGCTGGTGATTGGGAAAACGATCTCATTCTTTCTTTCTTAATCTTTTAGGAAAGCTATTTTGATTTTTTTTCCCTCCTTTGGGATTCAGTCCTCAAATGCAAACAGTGAGTTTTAGCAATTGCTGAAAAAAGGTATATACATTTTTGGCATTTTCCAATAAAAAATTTATATCATGTTTGGAGGAAAAAAATAATTGGATGTGAAGAAAGTAGAAGTGATTAGAGGGTAACTCGAAAAAAAAAATGATCTTCCATGAAGTTCAAACGAGGCTTTATAATGTTAATCATAATTATAAGACTTAACCTGATAGAACAACTCTGAAAATAACCACGCTAATGACATCTGTCTAGCTAGGGTAAATCTCAGTAGTCTTTGCATATATAAGATTATTTAGACAATATTATTCAAATATGTTTTTAGCAGCTAGTAAAAAATAATAATATTAATCGCACAAGCTATTGTGCTGTTATTTATG
The DNA here is from genome assembly GCA_014182395.1 of Eucalyptus sp. ANBG9806169. Lineage (NCBI taxonomy): Eukaryota > Viridiplantae > Streptophyta > Magnoliopsida > Myrtales > Myrtaceae > Eucalyptus > Eucalyptus sp. ANBG9806169. The sequence continues at coordinate 49,923,580 of CM024575.1, read as the reverse complement.
CTCACCACAAAAGCAAAAAAAAAAATTCTTTCTCCATTCTATGTCTAACAAAATCAAAACTTCCACATGAGGTCACATAACGGCAGGTGACGTTCAAGATTACTTCTTACACTTAAATGGCGTAATGATTGGAGTTGACTATTCTAAAATAACTTTTAAGTTGATAAAAACGCGCAACGACGCTATTCTGTTTCCTTTATTGTTCTTTGATAAAAATAGAAGAATTAGGGACAAGGCTAAAGGGTATTTCGAGGGCATACAAAAGTTGGGGGAAGATGACAAGTGCAACTACAGGCAAAAATTGTGAAAAAGATTTGGGAACTATAGGATCATTTTAACGGTCAGGTGCTGTTTGGACTAGTTTTTACGCACTTCGAGTGATCCACCTTTTTCAGGTAATCCTAACAGCGCAGTATCTCATATCAGCTTGTTGTATTCGCAATCTTACTTTCTGGAGCACTTCCAACAAATCTGAAATGTAGGGTTATAAGAAGAGGACAAAACTACTTTGCTATCTAAAGCTTGTAGGTATGGGATATATAACTTGGGGTGGAATTCTATGATGCACATTTTTGTTGGGACTCACGAAATTCGCCCTGCTAAAGTATTCTTCTACTCCAAGCCCTCCCCAACAAATTATTCTGATTTTTCCTCCCTGCTCCTATTCCTATTCTTCATGCCTTTTTAAAGTTGCCAAATAAAAATGCAATTTACTGTTGCAACCTTATTTCAAAGTTAATGACGCTAGGGGCTTGCCCCGGGTCCCACGCCCAATTCTTGCACCCTCTCAATGTGTTCTTTCGTGTTGTATTTAGATGTAGTAGTCAAAGAAAGTAATATTTAGGCTTTAAGCACTTCATCCGTAATGCAGGAAACAAATACAGATGGGTTCATTATTGTTATTTTTCCACAAAGATATACATGCTTGATGGAGATTATGTAGCGAACATGATTTCACCGATACCTTCATCTAGGGAGATTATCAAGAGAGGGTCCAAGTCCTAGCCCATCAATATATTAAGTTGAACTCATTTTCACTCAAAAGCTTAATTCAATGAATTATAAGCAAAGCTATGATATATTAACTGCTCCATACCACACCAATTCTTCGATGTGTGATTTTTTTAACACAACTTACTCAAACGTACATCCTAACACAATCAAGATTGAAGAAGAATTCCATATCTTCTGCTTAGATCATTTAGCCACAAACAAGAAATTCAAAGGTTAATGTCAAATCTCACCTCAATTTGCAATTTCAAGTATTCTTTTTCACTTTTTTGTTTTTCACAATTTCGCAATTCTTGCAATTAGAATTTGATGAATATCTAATATCTTTCAAAATATAAAAATATTAACATAGAAAATTATATATATAACTTTGTTTGAGTTTGAATAATTTTTTGAAGGATTTTTATTATGTCCATTAATGGTGTAAAGAATAAGTTACATATTCACTATTGGATGGTAGAGACGTGGAAATTTTTTATTACAAAGCTAAATTCAAACACACAATCACTCGTCCAATGATAAATGTGTAACAATTGTTTCTCTCATGCAGTGGGCCTAACACAACTTCTTTTCCAAATTATGGCAAAGAATTAAGTAGGAGATTTTTTCTACTTATAAAAGAAGTTAAAAACAAACAAGCCATAAACTTTTAGTTGGAGAGGTTTGACAGAGATAAAGACAGTATCTTGATAAATGGAAACGTACCTACAATTTTGGTGGCATTCCAAAGTGACCTTGTAAGATGTTGAAGCACTACAATCAAGTTGCAGAGAAAACCCAGTCATTGGATATGAAATCATTGTAAAACCTTGTAATTGATTCGTTACATTATCCAATCAATTAGGTTATACAATGCTTAATGCACTTGGTTGAATCATATGCGGTTCCCAAGAGATAGCTGATCCACAAAGTAATTCAATTTCACACCATTATTCAAGTAAAACAATATCAAGGAATCAAAGTATTTCCTACAAAGAAACAATCATTTCTAGTTTCTTTTGGTACTACGGAGGGAATTAATCGTAAGCAAATTGACTTAGGGTATGTTCGGTAATTGGCCAAATAGTATCCAATTCTATTCTTTTATTCCCGGAAAAAAAAAAAACAGAAATATATATGATAAATTTTTTGTTCTCAGGAACAAATTTGTTCCCAAGAGTAAATTTAGAACAGAATTAAGGAATAAAAAAAAAAGTTGCTTTTTCATTCCCCAAAACAATTCCAGAATCACGCCAACCCAAATTTCTTTTTTTCTCTTTTCTCTTCTTCTTTTATTCTTTTTCTTCTTCCTTCTCTCTTCTTCTTCCACTGCCACCACCATCATTGTTCGCCCTTGCCGGTCACCAATGACCGGTTGGGCAAGGTTTGACGAGCTCACTAGAGGCTCGCCAAGCCAAGGCAAGATCTGGCGAGCTTGCCGAAGCCTCACCTAGCCACCGATGAGCCTCGCATGGCCGAGTGAGGCTCGACTAAGCCTTGGTTGGGCGACGTCAACCATTCCCAAATCTAGCAAGGCTGACCTCGTGGTGGCCCGACGAAGCCGAGCCCCATGGGTAGCTGGGCAAGCTCAACCTTGTCAGATTTGGACGAGGTCGAGCCTCGCCCAACCACCACGACACTCGGCCCACCGCGACGCTTCGGCAAGCGTTTGGTTGGTGGCCAGTCATTCTGAGACGGACGACCAACCAAAACTTGAAGAAGAAGAAGAGAAAGAAAAGAAAGAAAAAGTAAAAAGTAAAAAGTAAAATATTCATTAAAAAATTAAAAGAAAATGATTTGAATTAGAAATATTGAAAGCGGTGACAAACACAATTCTATTCCAATAATAAATTTTAAACGATTCTACCAAACACTTTCAAATGTTTAAATTCATCCAAGGAATAAAATAAAAATAATCATTTTCGATCGAAATTGTTAAAGAAAGGAGGATGATTACCAAAAAGCCTTTAAAGTTCAAAATCATGAAAGGTCCTAAGATAATGCCGGACAGCAAAAATGCATACCCACCCAGATCCGAATTTTTATCTGTTGGTTTGTAGTTCAAGTCCACCGGAATACCTTCAGTTTAGAAACAAGAAAACAGGTGATGAGCTAGGTGTGATCATCTTGGAGGGAATCAGTAATGAGGGGATGCAAGTGCAGAAAGTACGGACGTTTGTATATCAATGCTTCCAAAACACTGAGCCTGGTTCTGCTGAGAAAGTGAGACGGCATCACCGCCAACGTGTACAGTATAGAACTGCCTTTAAACTTTATACCTTTCCTGGTCATTAAGTGAGGGTATTGCCCAACTAGATAAAGGGTGATTTCTATCCGATTTCACGGTAAAAGTGATCAGGAAAATAAGCTAATTCTAGAACGAAGGAAAAAAAATATGGAGTTGAGATAAAGAGCGATGGTGACCTTACCATGATGACCAGCGTAGGTGAGATCTATAATGGTGTCAATTGCAGACGGACTGCTGAAGGGATGACTTGGCCCATCATCTGTTGTTCTTTTTGCCAGGAACCAGGCAATCTCCTTATGCATAGAAGCTTCCACAGCAGATATTCCCAAAGGAACACGTCCTTCATTATCTGCAAGTTGCGTCAACTTAGGATTACTTCTAACTAATGCCTTGACCATCCTTATCCTTCCACACAGGACAGCAATGTGGAGCGCTGTGCGGCCATCACAATCAACCTCTTCAAGTGCTTCTGGATATACGGACAAGAGCTTGACCAGGTTCTCCAAAAATTGGTCGTGTGCACTCAAAGCGGCTATGTGAAGCACTGTTTCCGATCTGCTTGTTATTTTGGCTGTCTTTGAAGCAGAATCTTGTTCGAAAAATCTCTTAGCAGATTCCCAATCGCCCATGAATGCAGCTTGCAACAATGGTCGGTAATAGTGTCCATCAACTGCGCATTTCGATATTTCTGCAACGCATGCGAACTTTTCAGGCCATTTTGTTAATAATTTTTTTCTAGCAGACATTGAAGTGTCCCAGAAAGAAAAGAACAATTTCATTAAGATCCGCCCCAAATAATAATTTCACAATAACTCTTTCGAGGGATACCGCACCTGGGGCACCTCTGGATTGAGAAGGAGCTGATCCAACGCTTACATGAACATCTTCAACATCTGTAGAAGGAAGGGTATGTAGAAGAAAGAGTGAGCACAAAGTCCTCATGCTGATTTTTTTTCTCTCTGTTTCCTAGCCAAGTTCACGGCTATGTTTGTTTGATGATAAATCAAAGAAAAAGAACTATGAGCATGTACAAATTCCAGCATATTCTAAGACCAAATCGCTTATACCATATTTTTTCTCGGTTGGAACTTGAACATCTGCTGGTGGTTCTGCACGATTCGAGATCCCAGGTTGTTCGCTTGGTTGCGTCGCCATTGGGTTGCTCTCCTGGTTACAGTCTCTCAAACAACAAAGTAAACGGAGAATGCAAAACAGACTTTCTGCTTTCCTAGAAAGTTGAAGCTAAGATGCCAATGGGCTTAAGTTGCAGGGCCTCTTTCATCGTGCTATTACAACATAGCCCGTGGCTGGTTGGTACGGTCTTTTTCTCATGCATCGCCTCCTGTGGTTGTTATGTTGACTTCTATCTGGCCAGAGACTCCGCTTGATGTGATTTTAGGCAGCCATCTTTTTGGTTGAGAATGGAATCGGGGAGCATGCCCATGTTTATCTTGTTGTCTATATGGGAATCATTTACATTTTGGAAAAATCCTAAAAATACTGGGAAAGTCTGGCAAAATCATGGACTGATAAGGTCACATCATTGAGTGGCCGAGTATCATGGTTTCATCTTCTACACATTCGGGTACCTTCTTTTCATTTTCTATTGTGCTTTCATGAAAATATTCAGTTTTCAGCATCTAAAATGATATGTTCAATGATGATTTTGTCAACGGGATAATTCTAACGAGTGATATCGGCGCTTTGGTTTTAAAAACTGGATATAAAATCTGCTATTTGGAAGTCAAGAAAAAAGCGCAGCGAGGGCCATTTCTGCAATCCCGTGCTTTTTGTGCATGACAATTTTGTCATGTTTCTCCTCAGCCATTGGATACGAGTGTTTTAATCTCAGCCATTTGTTTAATGCGTGTTGCCAGCAATATTCCATTAGAGACAGTGAATGCGATATTTGTAAGACTCATGACTCATGGTCATGGGTAAGGATGAGCATATTTGAAGCCGCTATCATTCAATGGTAGCCGCAAGGTAGTAGCTGAAACTCTAGCGGCATATAATTAGTGTTTTTGAGGAAGTCTTAAGCCGATCGTTAACTTAATCACTCTTGAAAGTTGAAACACAGACTTGGTCTCACTTGGAGAAGGAACACTAGTATCATTGAATTTCGAGATTTCATTCGTATAAAATAACGCAAGTGAGCTTAAACTTCAGGCCGTAACAATGTGAAGAAAATTTCTTCACTTCCACAAAATTTAGCAAGAAGTGTAGAAAAGAACTCTCGATCGCCCCCGACCAAATGAACAGTTAAAGAATGCCCACCTCCAAAAGACTACGACACAAATCATCCCAGACTCTCTTCTCCTTCATTAGAATGGAGCGAGGAAAAGAAACATGCATAGATAAGGAAATCGATTTTGCAAGCATTAAACACGATGATCGAGTGAACTTCTTAGCAATTTGTTGTTGTTTATCGAGTTCAACTGGGCTAACTGAACACATGTATTTGCTCAACAATAATTGCAGATCATCATCAGATCTTTCTCAGACACCAAATGTCTGGTCGAAAAGTGTTTTAGAATTGCTCCATGCAATGCCTTTATCCCGCCATTCCCTTCTTTACTAACGTTGTCACAATTTCTTTAAAAAAGTTGGTTAATTTCAAAACATCTTCCTGATAATAATCTGAATAAAATTGTATTGGTGCACCCTTCTCGTTAAAAACGACACATTCATATCTTTACTTTTACTTCATAAAATTATAACATCATCATCCTCAATCAATAAAAAATTTATACACATTTAGCTTGATGTGAGTTTTCTAAAAAGTTTCATGTCCAAAAATTTTTCTAAGAAAAAATAATTAGCTGAATATAGAATTTATGTTATCTTTGAAAGAGCTACGAAGGGTGGAGAAGTTTAGATTGAAAGTTAATGAATGAAACGATCTCATATTTAAAATATAGAAATGGGACTTTTTCCACGCGCAATGGGACACGGACATGTCTTTTTCCCATTTTAATGTTGACATGGACATGTCTGAAAAAGTGCAATTATCTATTGAAATTATTGAGCACCTTATCTTCTCTAATCATACAGGTGCCACGCAAGGACGTCTTTTGTCCAACACCATTTTAGCTTTCAATAGGATGATATAAGGTGCATTTTGTAATATTTCTATTTTTAAAAATATTTTTAAAATAATTTTTATCTATTTCTACTCTTTAAAATAGTAATAAAAAATGAATACGTTTGGCACGACTCACAAATTTTTTATGGCGTAAATTTTTTAAAATTTTTTAATAATTTTTGAAGATTTTTTCCTCTCTTCTTCTTCCTCCATGGCGGCCAACGGGTAGTGACAATGGACAGCGGGGCAGTGGATGACAAAGTAAAAGAAGAAAAAAAAAAAATTATTTTTAGAAATTATTTCCAGAACAAAAAGTTATTTTTTTGTTTCAAATTTATTTTCTATCTATTTTTCTAATTCGAAAAATAAATAAATAATTAATGTTATTAAATGAATTTTTACTTTTTATTTTGGAGAGTAAAAGAACAAAAAATAAAAGAACAGAAATGTCACGATGCGAAGCCTTTAAGAGGTCATTGAAGTCGAGGATGCTGCCAAAGTTACTCGTTTGCAGGGATGTGACATTCTTACTTCTTCTGCAATGTTCGTATCACGTCATTGCTTACGTTCTCAATAGGAAAGTTGGGTGTCCCCACAAGGATTTTGACACTTCGCTAGGTGTCTCGCATGAAAAGATATGGAAGAGAGACAAGGCACATGCACGGAAGCGCCAAGACCGAAAACCTTGTTAGTGCGACTCCCTCACAGGGATTATTGCCAATCAACTCGGCCATTTGCATTTCTCCACTTTATTATTTTAACATATCGATATCCGTACGTCTTAATATTCTAATTCAACATAGAGTGATTATGGCAGATGATGATGAAGGTATGGAGTCAACTGCAGAACAGTTTCAACCAAGCTTTATAATATATCAAGCCCTATCCCTAACTCTACCCTCTTAGTGTTTAACGTATAAGGGATGCTGAAATCCACACGAGACATCAGACGAAGCAATTTAAGGACTTACTTAGGTCCATCACTTGCTAGGAGTCTCCGATGAAAAGATTGGAAGAGATAGAGACAAGGCATTTGCACGGAAGAGATAAGAGAGAGACTGGAAACATTGCTGGTGTGACTCCCTTGCAATGGCACTGCAGTAATTGTTGATGAACTTCGACGGTTGTTTTTTGGTGAGAGAGAAGTCGGCTCATTTTCGACTCACTAGTAGAAAGTGGGGAGTTCGATTCCCCACCTTCTCAGAGGGTTAGGGTGGGAACGCACGAGTGAGGGAGTAGGGTTTCATAACTTGCGCACAACTTACAGGACACATGGCAATTTGTAAAATAGATATAGAATAGAATTTGACTGAAAAAAAAAAAAAAAAAAAAATCGGACATTATGATCCTCTCTCCTTTCCAGTCTAGGATGTTCTGCAGGTAATACTTTTACGTGAATGTGAGCCATTCAACATTGAGATACTGTGAATGTGGCCTTGGCATCCTCTCTCTCAAGAAGATTTTTTGTCTTGTCAAAAATTGAACTGGATATGTATTGAAAAATTTAGTTTAAACCCTTCCTTTGTTTATACCCTGCTTCAATTTTTCTCTGGTATCAAAGGAAGGCTCACATGCCTCATGGTCACGATAATGATAAATTTATTGGTCCAATCGAAGTGGGAACGCTACCATCGCTGAATATTCTAAAGGTCATAATGTTGTGAAGGTAGCAATTTAAAGAATTTGATAAATTTATTAAATTACTAAAATGTCGACATATTTACTATTGCAATGATGATTATTTACTTATAGTGCTTGCAAATTTTTTCAGAAGAATTGATAATATACTAATTTGTTTGGAAGTTAGTAAATTCTTAATAGTATTGGCAAGTTACTAATGTTCTAAACATTAGTTGGAAAAAAAGAAAGTAAGATTAACTATCTAAAGTGTGCAAGCATTGTCTTTTAGAATAATTTCATCTCTCAGAGTATGAAACTCGTTGTAATGGACTCTATCAATTATCCTCCGTGAATATAATAGACCTTCCTCTTTTACACTAAATAATAGATGGAACATGAATAACAATTTTGTATGCTAAACTTAGCAAAGAAAGGAAAAAAAAATTAGGTGAGTAAATATTTTGTTGCTTTTGTATGTCTTTTTAACTTATGTTCGGAATAACAATTTGTAGGTAAATGAAAGAGATACTCCCTTTCACATTATCAATTCTTGCATTAAATTGAAGACCATTACAACTCCTTTACAAATTGATGGTGGTCAAAATTTTTATTATAGCCGTTATAAAACAATGGCTTTCACTATTTCAAAACCATTGAAATTTCCAACATTCCCTTGTATATTTTAAAAGGTTGTGATAAGAAAGAAAATATATATGCTGGGGTAAACTCAATTGAATACAATGTACTGGAATTGGTGCCTTTTGGGCTATGACCCAAACCTATGAAATATAATTCACAAAATTTCACGATATGTTCAATGATGATTTTGCCGACGGGATAATTCTAACAACTGATATCGGCGCTTTGGTTTTGAAAATTGGATATAAAATCTGCTGTTTGGAAGTCAAGAAAAAAGCGCAGCGAGGCCATTTCTGCAATCCCGTGCTTTTTGTGCATGACAACTTTGTGATGTTTCTCCTCAGCCAGTGGAATCGAGTGTTTTAATCTCAGCATTTGATTAATGCGTGTTGCCAGCAATATTCCATTAAAGACCGTGAGGGCGATATTTTAAAGACTCATGCCTCATGGTCATGGGTAACGATGAACATATTTTGAAGCCGCTTTCATTCAACGGTAGCCGCAGGTTAGTAGCTGAAACTCTAGCGGCATATAATTAGTGTTTTCGAGGAAGTCTTAAGCCGATCGTTAACTTAATCACTCTTGAAATTTGAAAGACAGACATGGTCTTACTCGGAGGAGGAACGTTAGTATTGTTGAATTTCGAGATTTCATTCGTATAAATTAACGCAAGTGAGCTTAAACTTGAGGCCGTGACAACGTGAAAAAAAATTTCTTCACTTCCACAAAATTTAGCAAGAAGTGTAGAAATGAACTCTCGACAACCGCGACCAAATGTACAGTTAAAGAATGCCCACTTCCAAAAGAATACAACATAAATCATCTCAGACTCTCTTCTTCTTCATTAGAATGGAGCGAGGAAAAGAATCATGCATAGATAACGAAATCGATTTTGCAAGCATTAAACACAATGATCAAGTGAACTTCTTAGCAGTTTGTTGTTGTTCATCGAGTTCAAGTGGACTACCTGACCATATGTACTTGCTCAAGAATAATTGTAGATCATCATCAGATCTTTCTCAGACATCAAATGTCTGGCCGTCAAGTGTTTTAGAATTGCTCCATGCAATGCCTTTCTTCCGCCATTCCCTTCTTAGCAAACAACATGTTTCAATGAATTTGTAACAGTGCACTAACGTTGTCACAATTTCATTACAAAAGTTGGTTAATTTCAAAAGTCTTCCTGACAATAATCTGAATATGAATTGTGCTGGTGCGCCCTCTTTGTTAAAAACGACACATTGATATATTTACTTTTACGTCATAAAATTCGAACATCATCATCCTCAATCAATAAAATATTTATGTACATTTAGCTTGATGTGAGTTTTCTAAAAAGCTTAATGTCCAAAATTTTTTCGAAGAAAAAATAATTAACTGAATATAGAATTTATGTTATCTTTGAAGGAGCTAGGAAGATCGAGAGGATAAGAATTTAGATTGAAAGTTAATGAATGAAACGAGCTCATATTCAAAATATAGAAATGGAACTTTTTCCACGCGCAACATGGGACACGGACATGTCTTTTTTTCTTTATAATGTTGACGCGGACATGTCTGAAAGAGTGCAATAATGCATGGAAATTATTGAGCACCTTATCTTCTCTAATTATACGCGTGCCACGCAAGGACATCTTTTGTCCAACTCCTTTTTGGCCTCCGATTGGGCGACTTAAAGAGGTCATTGAAGTCAAGGATGCTGCCAAAGTTACTCCCCCACAAGGATGTGACATTCCTACTTCTCCAATGTTCGTATCACGTCATTGCTTACATCGCCCAGAGGAAAGTCGGGTGTCCCGACGTGGATTTTGACACTTTGTTAGGCGTCTCGCATGAAAAGGTATGGAAGAGGTAGAGACAAGGCATTTGCACGGAAGGGACAATAGAGAGACACCGAAAACCTTGCTAGTGCGACTCCCTCGCGGGCGTTAATGCCTATCAACAGGGCCATTCCACTTTTAATATGTCGATATCCATACGCCTTAATACTCCAATTCACTATAGAGTGATTATGGCAGATGACAATGAAGGCATAGAGTCAACTACAGAACAGTTTCAACCAAGCTCGTCTAACCTGGTATACTATATATATCGAGCCCTAACCTCGACTCTACCCTCTTAGCATTTAACATATGAGGGATGTCAAAATCCACATGAGATATCAAACAAAGCAGTTTAAGGACTTACTTAGGTCCATCACTTGCTAGGTGTCTCGGATGAAAATATATGGAAGAGATAAAGATGAAGCATCTTCACCGAAGGGATAAGAAAGAGACTAAGGGTGTATTTGGTTCAGAATTTTGAAATCACATTGGAGAAATGCAAAGCAGTTTAGCCTAAAGAGTTTTTGGTAAATGCAAAAGTCGTTTGGTAAACTATGCTTTGAGAAGCAATTTTGAGATAAATGTTATTTGGTAGAAAACACATTTAAAAAGCCATTTTGTGATTAATTTTAGGTTTTTTTATTTGTTTAAAATTGAAAAAAAAAAAAAAAAATGTAAAATTTTGATAATAATGATAAAAAAATCAAATATATATAATTTTTTTTTAAAGACCAAATATTTTGTTGGTCCAAAGAAAGGGCTAAATTTCTGCCAAACAATGGGATCTAGTGTCGACGACCATCGGTTGAGGTCCCCTAAGGTCGCACGACCTCCTGCGAGGGTCATGCGACCCCCGACGAGGGCCGTCAGAGGTCACCCGACATCGAGCGAGCCTCAACGAAGGCATATTGCTTGGGTCGCCCGAGGTCATGGGACCTCTAGTGGCCCTTGCCAGCGTCACACGACCCTCGCCGAAGGTCATGCAACCCTTGCCGAACCTCGACCGATGGCCACTGACACCAGATCTAACTTGTCGGTGGTTGTACCCCTTCACCAAATGAACAAAAGGTTTGATCCTTTTTTTAATTTAAAAAACGATGGAAAAAATTGGAATTTTGAAGAATTTGTGAGGGTAGTTTTTGAAGAAAGAAAATGAGTTTTAGCATTTGGCTAAATGTTGAAAGCCCAATGCTAATCCCTATTAGTATTGGGCTTTTAGCCTTCTCAATGCTGACTTTTACTTGAAAGCTCCTTTAAAATTGTTGCCAAATGGTCCAAAATTTCTCAAAGGGGCAAGACTGAAAGCCTATTGGGAATGCTGAACCAAACGCACCCTGAAAACCTTGCTAGTGCTACTCCTTCACAATGGCACTGCAGTAATTGTTGATGAACTTTGACGGTTGTTTTCTAGTGAGAGAGCATTGGTTAAATTTTGATTCACTAGGGGAAGGTGGGGAGTTCTGTCACACCCCGATCCTCCGAGCGTGTGCCCATCCCGACTTGGTCGATTAAATAGCGACGTCCCAAGACACATCACCGACCCATTCATTTTAATACACATGCGAAAGCATATAAATAATCCCCATACAACAACACAATGGGATAGGAAAGTAGGGTCAAGAATTTTAAAAACTGAAACCACACTTATATATACATATATAACAAACCAAGTCATATGTATACAATACATGCCGATCTATTCATAAAGTCTACAAAACATGGGGGGGAGAGATTTCAGAAAACTACGGGTCCTCATCCTCCTCTTCATCTTCATCCACATCCCAATTGGAGCCTTCAACAGAATACACCGGGGACCCTGGATCTGACATGTCCGGCTCCACGTCTACCACTAAACCCTCTAAAGGATTAGCTGTGCCTTTCCCAAAGGCTACTTCCAGTACGTACATGGGAATCTCCCACTCAGGTATGGGACCTTCCCTATCTTCATCTCGAGCCTGGCAATACCATGCTCTGTATTGCTGAGGAAAAGTGACAAAAAGCATAACAACACATCATATATGATTGATTCTCGGGAAAAGTACCAAAAAAGTCCTAAACCTATTACATTAGTACAAATTCAGTCCTAAACTTTTCAATTGGATCAATTTAGTCATAAACATTTTAATATTGATACCAATTCAATCCATTTGGCCAATTCGACCAGCCAAGACGACATGGACGTTGGCTGGTGGCCGAACACTAACATGGCAATTTTTATGATTTTTTATTAATTTTTTTATTTTCTTATTTTCTTCTTTTCTTCTTTTCTTTTTCCTTTTCTTTTTCGACGGTGGCCGGCGAGCCTCCGGTGAGGCTCGTTGGCCACTGGGCAAGGCCGCGAAGCCCTCGCTTGCCGCCGGCGAGGGTTGAGACCCTCGCTCGGCCTCTCCCAGGCTGCCGGCGAGGCGGCTTCGCCCGGATCTGGGCAAGGCCAGCTGGCGCGACCTACCCTCGGGGGGAGGGAACAGGTTTAAGGGTATTGCCTAAAGAACAGGCCTAAGACCCATGATTAGGTACAAGCTCTCCCAAGCCCATACCCCGCGTGACATTGGGATATTCTTAAGAAATTTTGCACAAAAGGAGTCGCCACTAGCCTATTGGGGTTGGCTAGAAACCAAGCGAAGCATGAGAGTATACCTCACTTCCTACGCAACCAGAGAATCTAGGGTCGGGGACTTGATTACACTAATTGATCAATAAGTGCCCTTTCGGTACCTAATCTTGTTCATTTAAACAAAATGATTTTTTTTTCGGCAATTTGGATTGATTTTATACCTATCCACTAACATGTGAGGTGATCATGCAGGTGCGCAATCGATAAAGTAATAATCATAGCTACCAAGATCCTAATTGCAATAAAATTAACACATGCCACTAAGCAATTGCAAACATAATTAAATAGGTAAACTAAACATGCAATATAATCAATATACAAGAAAAAAAAAGACCTAATTACACTAAAAAAAGGCAATACCTGGCAATTCCTAACCAATACCCACATTTTTTAATTTTCGAATTTTTTTAAAATTTTTTAATATTTTAATTTTTTTAATTTTTTTTTTTAATTTAAAAATAGTAATAAAATAATATTTTTGGAGCTGGACCGGGTCGGGTACAGTCTGATCGGACCCGGGTTCGGCCCTATCGGCGCGGGTCGGGTCCGGTCGGTTCGGTCCGGCATTTGGGCCAAGCTTGGGCCCAGCCCAAGAGGTCCCCTCCTCTCTTTTTAAAACAAACTAGGCCTAGTCTAATCTAATTTTTTTTAAATAAAGCTCACAAGCCCACTACCTAAGCCAGCCCAAACCCAACTCAAGTATACCCGGCCCGAATGTGAGAAAACCCTACCCGGTTGTGACTTTCGCCCGACCCGGCCAAGACCCTGTTTTGGAGTGGCTCTTCTCTCTAGGGCTTTCGGGGACAAGCGGCGACGCGGCGAGGCACGAAGACGCAGCGAGGCACGACGATGCGGCGGGCAGCGACGGTGCAATGCTAGTGCTGCGATGGGGAGCAAAGGCGAGAGATGCGGCTGGCCGCAGATCTGCTAGCATCGGGGCAATAGCGTTGGGCTGCAAGCAAAGCGCGGAGGGTCGTCGTGGGCAGAGGCGAGGGTGCAATGGCGGAGTGGCGAGGCAAAGGCGGCACACAACAGCAGCTCATCGGGTTGCGGGTGGAGCGGCTTGACTTGGCTTGAATAGAGGGAAGACAGTAAGTGAGCCGACGCTGGTGCGAGCGCTGGGTGTGAGCGAACGGCGCTTCGACGGCAATGGGGTAGAGGCGGAGCAGAGGCGAATCAATGGGGCGCCGTTGTTGGTGCAGTGGGTCGCTCAGAGACGCGGTGTCGAGACAAACGACGGAACTTGCGGGTGAGGTAGAGCGACGGTGATAGGGGCGTCGCGGGCTTCGAGTTGCAGTGTCTGGCGCGGCGGAGCAAGCATCGAGCTTCGACTGCTGGGCAGCAACTGGCATAGGGGGATGAGCAGACAGGGGCACAAGACTCAACCGGCGCGGGGATTTGGCGACTGCGAGGCACGGCGAGTAGAAGGCGAAGCGTGGCCGATGGTAGATGAGTCGATAGGGGAAGAAGAAGTGTTCTTCTTCCCCCTTTTTTTAATTCTCTCTCCCTCTGATGCTCTCTTCCTCTGTTCGGTTTTTTCTCTGTTTCCCCTCTCTCACGTTCGGTTCTCCTTTTCCCGCGCTCTTGCTCCCGCTTTCGCTTGTTTTTTTTTTTTTTTTTGGCTCCCCTGATTCTCTAGGGTTTCATGCGAAGGTGGGGAAGGGAGAAGGCGGATGGGCCGGGCCAAGGCAAGATCCGGCCTGGCCCCTTCCACATTTTCTTTTTCTTTTTTTTTTTCTTTTTTTTGTTTTTGTTTTTGTTTTTTGTTTTTTGCAACTAATTCCTAATTCCGTACACGATTAAATTCTAAATAAAAAAGGGAAAATTTAGGTGTCAACAGCTACCCTTCTTTGAATGGGAGCTTGAAGAGGTTGTGTTCAAAGACAGAAGACACCTAAATTATTTCAATGATAGAGAGACCCTAGGTGCATAGGCACACGTCAGGTCGACGAAAAGGACTCATAACTATGGAAGTGCGTCTTATCAATAAGAGGAAGAAAGACTCCGGGTTATAGAAGCCCATCGGGTCATAAGAAGAAGGAGATGGACTCCAGGCTACGGAAAGCCCACCGAGTCATAGGAAGGGGGAGAATGACTCCGGACTACGGAAAGCCCACCGGGTCATAGGAAGGAGGAGAAGGACTTTGGGCTACAGAAAGCCCATCGGATCATAAGAAGGAGGAGAAAGACTCCGGACTATGGAAAGTCCATCGGGTCATAGGAAGAGGGAGAAGGACTCCGGGTTACGGAAAGCCCACCGGGTCATAGGAAGGAGGAGAAGACTCCGGACTACAGAAAGCCCATCGGGTCATAGGAAGAGGGAGAAGGACTCCAGACTACGGAAAACCCACCAAGTCATAAGAAGGGGGAGAAGGACTCCGGACTACGGAAAGCCCACCGGGTCATAAGAAGGGGGAGAAGAACTCTAGGCTACGGAAAGCCCACCGGGTCATAAGAAGGGGTAGAAGAACTCCGGGTCATAAGAAGGGGGAGAAGGACTTCGGGCTACGGAAAGCCCACCGGGTCATAAGAAGGGGTAGAAGGACTCCGGGCTACGAAAAGCCCACCGGGTCATAAGAAGAGATAGAATGACTCCGGGCTACGGAAAGCCTACCGGGTCATAGGAAATGGGAGAAAGACTCCGGCTACGGAAAGCCCACCGGGTCATAGGAAGGGAGAGAAGGACTCCGGGCTACGAAAAGCCCACCAGGTCATAAGAAGAGATAGAAGGACTCCGGGCTACGGAAAGCCTACCGGGTCATAGGAAATGGGAGAAAGACTCCGAGCTACGGAAAGCCCACCGGGTCATAGGAAGGGAGAGAAGGACTCCGGGCTACGAAAAGCCCACCGGGTCATAGGAAGAGGAAGAAGGACTCCGGGCTACGGAAAGCCCACCGGGTCATAAGAAGGTGGAGAAGGACTCCTGGCTACGGAAAGCCCACCGGGTCATAAGAAGGTGGAGAAGGACTCCGGGTTACGGAAAGCCCACCGGGTCATATGAAGAGGGAGAATGACTCCGGGCTACAGAAAGCCCACCGGGTCATAGGAAGGGGTAGAAGGACTCCGGGCTACGGAAAGCCCACCAGGTCATAAGAAGAGGGAGAAGGACTCCGGGCTACGGAAAGCCTACCGGGTCATAGGAAGAGGGAGAAGGACTCCGGGCTACGGAAAGCCCACCGAGTCATAGGAAGGGGGAGAAGGACTCCGGGCTATAGAAAGCCCACCGGGTCATGAGAAGGGAGGAAGACTCTGGGATACAAAACTCTTCGGGTCATAGGAAGAAGGATGAGGTCTCACCGTGTAACAACGGATTTCGACCGGGTGGGAGATCTCACCGTGTACAAACGAGTTTCAACCGGGTATGATAGTCTCACCGTGTACGAACGGGTTTCGACTGGGAAGAAAGATCTCACCATGTACGAACGGGTTTCGACCGGGTATAATAGTCTCACCGTGTACGAACAGGTTTCGACAGGATATGATAGTCTTACCGTGTACGAACGGGTTTCGACTGGGAAGAAAAGTCTCACCGTGTACGAACGGGTTTCGACTAGAAAGAAATGTCTCACCGTGTACGAACGAGTTTCGACCGTGTATGATAGTCTCACCGTGTACGAACGGGTTTCGACTGAGAAGAAATGTCTCACCGTGTACGAACAGGTTTCGACCGGGTATGATAGTCTCACCATGTACGAACGGGTTTCGACCAGATGATAGTCTCACCGTGTATGAACGAGTTTCGACTGTGAGGTAGGTCTCACCATGTACAAACGGATTTCGACCGGATTGGAAATACATTATTTAAGGAAACCAATGAACCTTTGTAGATGACATGGTTTAAGGTTGACCATGAATCTTTGGAAATGGCATGGTTTAAGGTTGACCATGAACCTTTGATTTTTAGGAAAGCACCCGCTAACCCCTTGAAAGCTACATGACTTCACCGAGGAATCCTGTCAAACTCAACTTGAGCAAATATCATTAGAGACGTCATCAAGAGATGTATTGGCAATATTACAGCATTAATTGAACAAACTAATCAAGCTGAGTCTGACTGCTTAGAAAAAATTCGATGTCAATCAGCATCATGTGGCGCAAAATTGTCATCTTGTTTGGGAATGCATCATTAATCATCAAATTCTCTAGGAGTCAAGTTCTTATCAAAACGGCTACGACTCGTGGAAAAGGCTCATTAAGCATGCCAAACTAGAGTTTATTAGTCATAAAGGATTTCTCACACACTCTCGATAAACTGGCTGTTTGATCTCATCTATTCGCGTGTGAAGTAACTGATTGCTGATGATATCTCACATAACCCAAGTCAAAGGCTTTCAGAAACATTCGCGATGAGCACAATCTAATCGATCGAAAAGGTCTTTTGAAAGGATCGCACATATGGGCTTACACAAGTGAATTATTGCTTTGAGGCCGATAAAGGAACATTTGTCGCTATCTTCATCGGTTTACAAGTCGAGAACTTGGAAGATAAGACAAGATAGAATTACTTCCACTCCTTCAAGCAATAGATTCTTTGTGGCATTCTCATTTTCACTCAAACCATCCCAATCAGAAGAGACTTCGGAAGAGGGTTGTAATGTTGGCTCGGGAGAGGCTCAAAAGGCTTAAACTTTTCAAGGGGGTTTTTTTAAAAAGAGTCGATGATCATCATGGCATCATGACCAAGTCACTCGACCTTTCGAAAGCATTTGGCTTTTGAAACACTGCACATCTCGAAAGTCCCTTAACTAATCATTTATGCACGGAAGCTTCACTCTTTTCTCTAATTTCCTTCGCCCTTGCGATGATTTTTTACGCAAGCACTTGGACTTTGATAATTTTTTTTTTCACATAGGATGCAGCCTTTTGGCTTCTTCTTTTTTTCTTTTTTCCTTTTTTTTTTTTGCATTGATGGGCATTGGCCTTGCTTTTACCAGGCACACTGCTTTTTCATGCCCCTTAGTTTGTCGAACTTTTTGCTCTTTGAACTTTTGTAACTCTTATGACTTTCGAGATGTTTTTCACATTTTCTCGCAACTGTCAATTGTATTTGGTCAATCCTTTTGCCTTGCCCCAATGAAGGGAGATGATTACCGCTCGAGGTTCAGAAATGGATAATCATGCCCAAATTGGTTAAAGCAATGGGTATTAGTGTTTGGGTAGAGAAGGAAATGCTCTTTTTCACCTTGGGATGAGTCAAGCTCTAATGAGAATTCCTTTAAAGCTATCACCAGAAGATTGATGCAAGTGAAAGTAATCGAATCTTTCTCAATCTTTCGCTCTACAACACGATTGTAACCCCTTATACTACCCCAATGTAGGGTCATTCTCGACAAGGGTACCTTGAAGGATCATATTTTTTCAGCCCAAAGGGGTAGCAAGAGATTAGTGCAATGCTTGGGATTGATGAAGGAAACGCCTTTATCATTTCGATGTTTGTGCTCAATGCGAATGAATCCTTTGTCTTAAGAGAAGGTTGTTCTTCGCTCAACTCTCAAAAGTGTTTGAAGGATGTGTTTGGGAATGGCTTGCCTTTCTTCATCCTAAGCACTTCTTGTTTGGCATGGTTAACATCTCCATCTCACTCTGTCAAGATCATATGAGTAGATCAATCTCCACAAGGAAATTTGATTCAAAATGAATAATCCACACAACGAGAAAACAATTTTGAGATAAAAAGGATGCTTAAAAAGTCTGTAGGATTTTTTCTTTCTTTTCTTAATTATTTTTTTTTTTTTTTTTGCTTATCTCTAAGAAAGCACCAAAGGTTCTCTTTTGTAATGGAATTTATTTTTTTACTTTAAAAAAAAATTGAGAAGAAGGGTACTTACCCGCGGCATGGCGACCCGGTAACCCTGTAAAGAATGTAAAAGGATATGTCAGTGCAAAAATCCTTAGGGATTGAAATGTTGGAAACGATACATTATTACTCTTCATTCGCTTTCATCCTTTAGGCGTTGACATCTCTCGGATTCACCATTAAATGTTTAATGTTTTCCTGATTCTTTGGTAGAAGGCGTCGCTTCTACAGTCAAGGTACAACCTTTTTTATCACCCTATAAGAAGATGAGATGAAACGAGTTATCTCCATTCTTAGTTAGGTTCAACTAAGGAACGATACATCCTTGATGAATTTGACAATGTTGTTCCAGCACACTTCATTGGTGGGTGAAGGAGAGATTTTTCTCCAAATCAAAAATTGTTCTCCCACTTTTTATATGACAAACACTTGTTCTGTTTGAGTCTGTCCTGCACCAAAGAAAAGGACATGTCATTTTTTATGCTGAAGAGAATCAAGTTTAGAAACGAGATACATTATTTTCAAAGTCAGGCGATCAACATCCCAATGCATCTCTCATGGAGGAAGGTATAATATTGCCCCTCTATTTCATCATTTGAATCTTTCTTTGTTTAAGATAAAAAGGACCCAATAATGCTCCATCATGTTTGTTGGGAACGTTACAAAACTTGGCACTCTTGATGTCTCATTGACAATGAAAAGAAAGTCATGTCAAAAACGATATTAGAAATGAATAACTGGAATCGATACAGTTTACTCTTCCTTCGAATTCGTCTTTTTGGATGCTTGGCAACTCCCTTCATTTGTCTCATCATGCAAAGTGAGCGAGATATATGGGCTATTTTGGCACGTAAGGCATCTCCAAATAAAGAAACTTCCCATAATGGAATTCAATTTCATTCTGCCTCTATTGGAAGATTGGCGTTGACGAAACTTCGACGCAAGCTTGCTTCTCCGATTCCAAGAGCCTACATTTTTATCTTTTAAAATGGGAAAATGTCGATCTTAGATAACGTCATCGTCGTATCAGAAAAAGCGATTTCGTGAAGAGAGGGCCTTAAGCAAAGCTTTCTTGAAATCCATTTTGGAAGGTAGAAAAAATTCGCTTGAAACACTTGTGAATTCGTTTTTTTTTTTTTTAAGGGATGATTTTCAAGAAATTGAATTTCATCATAAATAAGAAAAATGAGTTGCATGATTTACAAAAACATCAATTGGATTCGCAATCAAAACCCAGAATGGAAAACAAAATTCTTAACAAGAATAAGTACAATGATAAAATACAAGAAACTCTCATATAAATAAGAGTAAAAATTAACTCTCGCCCTAGCTCCATAATTCATTTCTCTATGTGATCAAACACAATAATGTCATGGAGCATCATGCATAACCTGCAAAAACACGACAATGTCAGTGTGTGAAGTATGTGAACGAGAAGATGATCTATCAATGAGATCGCTTCTTATAGCAAAATCGAGGCGACGGTACATGCCCCATAGTCCTTATTATAGGGTTTTAGTATTTCACCAAGATTTTGTCATGAGAGAAGGGGCATCATTAAAAGATCGATCGACGGCTATCAATCGAACGTCCACTCTTATTCTAAAAGTTTCATATGCAAAAGACATTGAATTTTTTTTATTTTTTTTGAAGAGATTGATTTTCTGATTTCTCTTGCAAAACAAAAATGAAGTGATTTCTATTTTGAGAAATTTGCACACAAAATGATTTGCATTTTAGTCCAAAAATGTGAGAATGAGAATTTGATAAAAAAAAATGCAATTTCAATTTTCATACGCCAATTATAAAATCACAACTTGCAAGTTTTTTTTTATCAAAATGATTTCAAGCCCATAACTAGAAATTTAACAAAATTATGTGTTCAACAGGGCCAAATCAAAGTGTTTAGAACTTGCATTCAAAAAATGATTGCCAATTTTTTTTTTAATCAAAAGCCTACAACACCGAGGGCATTCGATTGATTTCCGCGAATTTCAAGGTGAAAATGCAATACAAAATGAGCAAATAAAAATAAAAAATGATACTCACAACAGGTGCCAACCTTTGTCTCTTTTTTTTTTTTTACATAGACATGCACATGAGAGGTGGTTCGATTTCTACTCTATCCGGCTCAAAATGGAGCCATGGGATCACAGGACTGAACCAACAAGCTCGCGGCTAGGTCGTGTTTCCCATGACTCCGGTTTCGTCAAAGAACCAACTCGTGTCGCATGCTCGCAGACCAGGGTGGGGACCTCTGACATCAAGAAAGAAATTTCGGGGTTGAGATGGGCGACTCGTACTACATACTTGTAGTCAGAGTGCTATCCACCTCAACACTATCCTAGGTGATCCTATGCAGCCCAGGTCCGGCAGCAGGTTATGTGTGCTATGGTGTAGTGCAGTGCAAATGATACATACACAACAATTTATAGGCAAACAACACTCCGTACATAAAAAATAAACCATACATTCCAACACCTCCCTGCAAGACAAAGGTGAGCAAACACTTCCCTTTATTCCTCCCATTCTGCAAAAACATTTAACACATTTAATGTTAGGGACATACTTGGAATCCTCGCTACCAAACAAAAATATTTTTGAACAAAATTAATTTTGGCCTAAGTTCTCTAAGATTTAAAACCAAGTCCCCAGTGGAGTCACCAAGCTGTCGCGACCTACCCTCGGGGGGAGGGAACAGGTTTAGGGGTATTTCCTAAAGGACGAGCCTAAGACCCATGATTAGGCGTGAGCTCTCCCAAGCCCATACCCCGCGTGACATTGGGATATTCTTAAGAAATTTTGCACAAAAGGAGTCACCACTAGCCTATTGGGGTCGACTAGAAAGCAAGCGAAGTATGGGAGTATACCTCGCTTCCTACGCAACCAGAGAATCTAGGGTCGGGGACTTGATTACACTAATTGATCAATTAGTGCCCTTTCGGTACCTAATCTTGTTCATTTTAACAAAATGATTTTTTTTTTGGCAGTTTGGATTGATTTTATACATATCCACTAACATGTGAGGTGATCATGCGGGTGCACAATCGATAAAGTAATAATCATAGCTACCAAGATCCTAATTGCAGTAAAATTAACACATGCCACTAAGCAATTGCAACACATAATTAAATAGGTAAACTAAACATGCAATATAATCAATATACGAGAAAAAAAAGACCTAATTACACTAAAAAGGCAATACATGGCAATTCCTAACCAAGCCCCACATTTTCTAAATTTCAAATTTTTTTAATTTTTTTAATTTTTTTAAAATTTTAAAAAATAATAATATTAAAACATTTTTGGAGCCGGACCGGGTCCGATCCGGTTTGACCGGACCGGTTCGGCCCGGTCGGCGCGGGTCGGGTCCAATCGGTTCGGTCCGGCATTTGGGCCAAGCTTGAGCCCGGCCCAAGAGGTCCCCTCCTCTCTTTTTAAATCAAACCAAGCCAATCTAATCTAATTTTTTTTAAAATAAAGCTCACAAGCCCACTACCTAAGCCAGCCCAAACCCAACTCAAGTATACCTAGCCCGGATGTGAGAAAACCCTACCCGGTTCGTGACTTTCACCCGACCCGGCCAAGACCTGGTTTTGGAGCGGCTCTTCTCTCCAGGGCTTCTATGGACAGGCGGCGACGGGCTTGACGACGGCGGAGACGCACGACGACGCGGCGGGTGGCGGTGGCTCGGGCGGCGACGGTGCAATGCTGGTGCTGCGACGAGGGAGTAGAGGCAGAGATGCAGCGGCCAGCCCCGGATCTGCTGGCATCAGGGGCAGTAGCATTGGGCTGCAAGCAAAGCGCGGAGGGTCGTCGCAGGCGGAGGCGGGGGCACAATGGCGAAGTGACGAGGCAGAGGCGGCACACAGTAGTAGCTCGTCAAGCTACGGGTGGAACGGCTCGACTCAGCTCGAACAGAGGGAAGACAATAGGCGAGCCGAAGCAGGTGCGGGCGCTGGGCGTGAGCGAATGACGCCTGGCGGCAACAGGGCGGAGGCGGAGCGAGGCGAATCAATGAGGCGCCGTTGCTGGTGCGGTGGGTCACTTGGAGACGCAGCATCAAGAGAAACGACGGAGCTTGCGAGGTGAGGTGGAGCGACGATGACGGGGCGTCACAGCTTCGAGTTGCGGCGTCGGCGCAGCCAAGCAAGGACCAAGCTTCGACTTCTGGGAAGCGACCGGCACAGGGGGACGAGCGAACAGGGGCGCGAGACTCGACTAATGCGGGGATTCAATGACTGCGGAAGCACGACGAGTAGAAGGCAAAGCATGGCCGACGGTAGATGAGTCAACCGGGGAAGAAGAACAGTGTTCTTCTTCCCCCTTTTTTTAATTCTCTCTCCCTCCGATGCTCTCTTCCTCTGTTCTGGTTTTTCTCTCTGTTTCCCCTCTCTCACGTTCAATTCTCCTTTTCCTACGCTCTTGCTCCTACCCCTTTTTTTTTTTTTTTTTGCTCCCCCGATTCTCTAGGGTTTCATGCAAAGGTGGGGGAGGGAGAAGGTGGATGGGCCAAGCCAAGGCGAGATCCGGCCGGCCCCTTCCACATTTTCTTTTGCTTTTTTTTTTTTGTTGTTTTTCTCTTCGTTTTTTTTTTTTTTTTTTTTTTTTTTGCGACTAATTCCTAATTCCGTACACGATTAAATCCTAAATAAAAAAGGGAAAATTTAGGTGTCAACACCAGCCTCACCCAAGCCTTGCCGCGGGCGAAGGCGGCCTCGCCCGTGGCTAGCGAGGCCATGGCGGCCATCGCCAGGGCAAAGGCGAGGGCTGCGAAGCCCTCACCAGCCGCCGGCGAGGGTCACGGCTCTTGGCCCTCACCTCCGCCCCAGTGATGGCCGCCTTCACTACCGCCGGCCGAAAGCACAAGTGCAAGTACAAAACTTGGATTTTTCCATCCTGCGGCGAACCCGCAAAACCCATTCCTCCTCTCTCTCTCTCTCTCGAGCGCCTCGTTGAACCCACCATCTCCCTTGAAGCTTCAAGAAACGGCGGAAAGCCCCAATCGAATTGAGAGAACTTCCCCTTCTTCTCATCGCGGATTATAGGAGAGCGGGTGGTGGTTGCTTGATTGGGGGGAGCGATGGGGGACGCGACTGCCATGGCTGACAACTTGGCCCGCGCCATCGCCACCGCCTTGGACTGGAGCTCCGCTCCCGACGCTCACTAGCGGCCTAAGAGAGGCCAGGCGAGGGCCACAACCCTTGCTAGCGGCAAGCAAGGGCTTCACGGCCCTCGCCACTACCGAAAAGGAAAGGAAAAAGGATAAAAAAAAAAAAATTTTGATAAAATTAATAATAAAAAATTAATAAAAATTAATAAAAAATTCGAAAAAATAATAAAAATTACCACGTCGGCGTCCGGCCACCAGCCAATGTCCACGTCGGCGCCGACCGACCAAAATTGGTCAGATGGACTGAATTGCTACCAATATTAAAAGGTTTAGGACTAAATTGGTCTAATTAAAAGTTTATTACTAAATTGGTACCAATACAATAGGTTTATGACTTTTTGGTACTTTTCCCTTGATTCTCCATAGCTTATGCAAGGTATAGAGAATATGAGAATGGAATGTAAAGCATTTCTTCCTCCTTAGCGTTCTTTTTCTTCTCCTGGCCTCGAGGTTGAACTCAGACTCTTTGATTCACATTTCATTTCATTCTTGATGGATTTAACCGGTTCAGGACATCGATAGGTATCGATGCTTGGGCGTATAAGGCCCCGGTTTGGCACAAGGCACAAAGTTGATCAACAGGTAAGCCCTAAAGAGGGTACTTACTAAGGGAAAGCTTAACCAAGGAAGGGCCATATGTTGGATCATACAAAGTAGGAATTTCACCTTTTGGTACAACTTCGACTCCGGTCGTATTAAATTCTTTATTGGATGAGCTCAGTAGGGTCTTCAAAGCCCACTTTTCCACCATTCCACTCACTCAGTCGTTATTACCATTAAATCTTTCAAGGTAGGACAATCCACTAATGGTCCAATACAACTTATTGACATTATAACGTAACGGAGCTAGGACTGTATGGGCGCCTTATATGTATATCACCGGGAAACGCAGGAATTGACTAGTCAGGGGATATGATCTATCTTCGTCGACAATAATGGCTTGATTAAAGCTATTAATAGATAGCAAAACCCTTTCTTGTCTTAGTTCATGGTTATCGACGGTCTCTTTTTCTATTGGAAGGGAGCTAGAGTTGATCAAGGTCAAGATCAACTCCGGACATTTGCCGCGTGAAGAACCGGGTAAATAAAAGTCACGATCAGAATAAAGAGAATTCGCTGGGATTGAAGTGATTCTCCTGTCCTTTGTTCGAGTCCAGCGCATGACAAGGCCCCTATAAGCTATTAAAAGAAAAAAAGGACTTTCTTCTTCAAAATACGTTAATGGAAAAATGACATGGATCGTAAAGACGGAGTAGGGAATCCGGTCTTACACCTTGTTCCATTCCTTCAGGAATTGTTGGCTGTGAAAGAGAGACTAGAAAGACTGATCCGGATTGATCTATTCATAGCGCTACCTTCGTATATAGCCATAAGGCCGATCTAGTGGCACCAAGCCCGCATAAAAGTACATCAGCTAATGAGTTAAGCGAAGGAGTGGACTACTATCCAAGACAAATGTGAATAAAAGTTCATTGCCAGTGAATGTTATTTGTTTTTCAGCCCGCTTTTGACTTTATTAAGTGCGTTCACATGTTAGATTTGAAAATTTTCTTCTCTCATTTTGTTTTATATATAAAGTAGTTGATCATCTATGCGTTGTCTATTATTTTTACGGGATATACAGGGAATATCCCGGCCGATAAGCATGCTAATACAAGTAGTGTTACATAAAAGTGACGAAAAGCATAACAACACTTCATTTATGATTGATTCTCCATTGTCTAACATTTTAGTAATCCTAAATTACATCCAAAGTTTATAAATGAAAAAGCAGGAACAATTTTTCATCCAAGAAAAATGCAATCCCTATTATTTGGTGGATAATTCAAAACAAGTGTTTAAATGATCAGCGGACCATTACCCATTAAACAAAAGCCATACTCTCCCATCACAATGAGCCAACACAACGAAGATGTAGTCGACAGAGAAAGAGAATCCCAATTTGAGGGTATTCAAAGGCTTAATAACTTCAATTAAAGATAATTAATAGAAATTTGAGGTTTTGCAAAGAAATAACGACTAGAAATCAATTCTAAAAGCAGTGGAAATCATAGGCAATCAGGACTCAGATGCCAACGAGAGATAGTATGGATTATCTACATTTTTGTCTCGCATTTTCAACCAAAAAGAGAGGCTTGACTAAAACATATTCTTGCCGAAAGGGAATTTATTTTTGGGTAGTAGAGACGCATTTTCTCCTCTGATTGCGGACAAAAGATTACTTTTTAAACTCAAAGTGAAGAATGATTTTATTTCATTTCTTTATGGTTCAATGTGAATGTGACTTTAGTGTCGATGAAAAAAAAAGGTATATAAAAGCATTGTCCAGTCTAATTATGACCATTCCATGGCAAGGTTTTCTCTTTAACTTTTACTCTAATTTTAGCGGGTAAAAGTAATAAAAAAGATAAAGATGTATTATTCAATTCTGTCCTGACGTCTTTTTTCTGATAATTTAGAAGGCCATTTCCTATAGCTTTACTTTTGCTTTCATTTCATTTCTTTATGGTTCAATGTGAACGTGACTTTAGTGTTGACGACAAAAAAAAAGGTATATAAAAGCATTTTCTAGTCTAATTATGACCATTCCAAGGTTTTCTCTTGAACTTTTACTCTAATTTTAGCGGGTAAAAGTCACAAAAAAGATAAAGATGTACTATTCAATTTTGTCCTGACTTCTTTTTTCTGATAATTTGGAAGGCCATTTCCTATTGCTTTACTTTTGCTTTCATTTCATTTCTTTGTGGTTCAATGTGAACGTGACTTTAGTGTCGATGACAAAAAAGGTATATAAAAGCATTGTCCAGTCTAATTATGACCATTCCATGGCAAGGTTTTCTCTTGAACTTTTACTCTAATTTTAGCGGGCAAAAGTCATAAAAAAAAGATAAAGATGTATTATTCAATGCTGTCCTGACGTCTTTTTTCTGATAATTTAGAAGGACATTTCCTATTGCTTTACTTTTGCTTTCATTTCATTTCTTTATGGTTCAATGTGAACGTGACTTTAGTGTTGATGACAAAAAAAATAGGTATATAAAAGCATTTTCTAGTCTAATTATGACCATTCCAAGGTTTTCTCTTGAACTTTTACTCTAAATTTAGCGGGTAAAAGTCACAAAAAAGATAAAGATGTACTATTCAATTTTGTCCCAACTTCTTTTTTCTGATAATTTGGAAGGCCATTTCCTATTGCTTTACTTTTGCTTTCATTTCATTTCTTTGTGGTTCAATGTGAACGTGACTTTAGTGTCAATGACAAAAAAGGTATATAAAAGCATTGTCCAATCTAATTATGACCATTCCATGGCAAGGTTTTCTCTTGAACTTTTACTCTAATTTTAGAGGGTAAAAGTCATAAAAAAGATAAAGATGTATTATTCAATTATGTCCTGACGTCTTTTTTCTGATAATTTAGAAGGCCATTTCCTATTGCTTTACTTTTGCTTTCATTTCATTTCTTTATGGTTCAATCTGAACGTGACTTTAGTGTCGATGACAAAAAAAGGTATATAAAAGCATTTTCTAGTCTAATTATGACCATTCCAAGGTTTTCTCTTGAACTTTTACTCTAATTTTAGTGGGTAAAAGTGACAAAAAAGATAAAGATGTACTATTCAATTTTGTCCTGACGTCTTTTTTCTGATAATTTGGAAGGCCATTTCCTATTGCTTTACTTTTGCTTTCATTTCATTTCTTTATGGTTCAATGTGAATGTGACTTTAGTGTCGATGACAAAAAAGGTATATAAAAGCATTGTCCAGTCTAATTATGACCATTCCATGGCAAGGTTTTCTCTTGAACTTTTACTCTAATTTTAGCGGGTAAAAGTCACAAAAAAGATAAAGGTGAACTATTCAATTTTGTCCTAACGTCCTTTTCCTGATAATTTGGAAGGCCATTTCCTATTGCTTTACTTTTGCTTTCATTTCATTTCTTTATGGTTCAATGTGAACGTGACTTTAGTGTCGATGAAAAAAAAAGGTATATAAAAGCATTGTCCAGTCTAATTATGACCATTCCATGGCAAGGTTTTCTCTTGAACTTCTAATCTAATTTTAGCAGGTAAGAGTCACAAAAGAATAAAGATGTACTATTCAATTCTATTCTGACGTCTTTTTTTCTGATAATTTGGAAGGCCATTTCATGCTGCTTTACTTTGCTTTGCTTTCCTTGACTTTCTTTACTTTTGACAAAGCTAGGATCCAATCCCATTTATGCAGGAAGGCCATTTGGAAGCCATCGCCTGCTTTCCTAAACTTTCTTTACCTTTGACAAGACTTTCTTTACTTTTGACAAAGTAGCCTTCGGTAAAAGCACTCAGAAATATAGTATGTATTTATGCAGGTCTTTGACAAGTCCAGTGAGGTGGCATCAGGTCCTCGGCCTCTCAAGCAATTGTGCAGAATGAGGTACGAAAACCATTCTCAGAGTGAACATTTGTCGCATCTGCCAACAAACATGCGTATCCATTGCGTTCTCCTCAGTTGTATCGTGTCTCAACAAGTCATTATCTCAACGGTACAAAAAAGGATTGATTGGCACTTGCTATCATACCAAAAAAAAAAAGTTATGTGTGAATTCTCAAATCTTGCCATTAGAAAATGTGAATATGTAGCCTGATTAATTTCATTTTATAGCACAAGAGTCATCACGCACCAAGTTATAAATGACAAGAATTTCTCCACTATCTTATAGTGTCAACTGGTTCCACCATACTGATGAGAGAGATCGGCAACAATTTCAATCAAGATATTCTATGGTGATATTTTGGTTTATTCTTGCTTCGAGATATTGTATAAAAATGACAACATCGTAGAGGCATTGATATTCCTCATTTCACTATAATTAGTTAAATACAACCTACATGCAATTAAATCCTAAGGATAGGCGACTCCCTAACACCGTGCAAAATGCATAGCATGGTAGCAGATTGTAAAATTTATATGAAGCACTAATCTAACTGTTTCTGGTACTTTTCTTTGTTGACTTAATGTAATGAAGCCGAAAATCAATCCTAATATACGTGTGACCGAACATGCATTAGATAACTTCACTATCAATAATTTGATGGTGCGATGTTACTTCCTTCATACAAAAATGATTATGTAATGTAACATGAACATTTGCTTGAAAATTGTCTGATCATCCACATTGGTGGGATATCACGAAAGAAGTGATGACGTCTCTTTTGGGTGCATCTCTCCGCAAATTGTCACACCTGGAACAACAAAATCTCTTTTGTACGCATTAATGTAAAATGAATCTTTTAAGACCGTTAATATATTTTTTACATTGAAAGTGCAATAATCAAGCCAAAACGTATAGTAGTTCTTATTATCATGACCCTTAAAATTTTGGCCACATTTTGGCATGTCCTTTTCATTAGTAATGTGATCCATAAAATTCTTTATCTTTGTTAGTGACATGTAACAATACGACTATGAACATTATAAGAAGCAAAATAGGAACGAAAAAAGTGGGGAATTCGAATGAAAAGTATCGGTATCATATGCAATCAGAACTTGGATGCTAACGTGAGATTATGTCGATTTTCTAAATTTCTGTCTTGCATTTTCAACCAAAAAGAGAGGTTTGATTTAGACATACTCCTGCCGAAAGGGAATATGTTTTTGGGTGATTCGAAGTTGAAACACATTTTTCCATTTTGATTGTGGACAAAAGACATCACTTATTGAACTTATTTTGAAGGATGATTTCATTTCTTTTCTTTTTGGCTCATCCGTGAACGTGAATTCAGTATCTACGAAAGTAATAAGGAAAGTACCAAGGATTATGGTCCAGTCTATTTATGGCAAGGTTTTCTGTTGAACTTTTGTTTTCTAATTTTAGCGGGTAAAAATCACTCGAAAGACAAAGGTGATATATTCAATTCTGTCTTAACGTCCTTTTCTGGTCATATAGAAGGCCATTTTCTTTTCCCGTTGCTTTATTTCTGCTTTTCTAAACTTTGTTTACTTCAGACAAATTAGCACGTTTTTACATGGGAATCCACTGGGAGGGCAAGTTGGAAGTCTATGTGAATCCAGCAACAGACCTTTCAGAGAAGAATTTTGTGGAATCCCTATTCCCACCACCAATAAACTCACTCCTATGCCAAAGTGCAAAATCGGGTGGCATCAAATCCTCAGCGTCCCAAGCAATTTTGCAGGCCTTTTCACAAGGCCTTTATGTAGGTCTTTGATGAGCTGGCTGAGCAATTTGAAATATTTTGATTTTCGCTTAAAAGTGAAGTTAGACTAGACTCTCTGGTGGAAGTAAAAACAAAGCTCACGGATATGACGATGAAGATTCCCGGGTCATAATGCGTGCGACTCCATAATTGCTAATCCCAATCTTTGGTTATTGTCAATTAATTGTATGCTTGGGTTGACAGGGATGGGGACCGCCGCCCCTTAGGGTCTCTTGGTTTTCGATCTGACTTTTTATCAAATATATATCATAATAATGAAATCACCATATACAAATTTTATATTCTTAACTCAAAGCTAGATTGTGACGTCTTTGAATTAACACACCGAGCTATTATTCATTTTTGTCCGTCCCATATCGAGCCTCAAAATTTTGTCCTTCAGCGTAAAGGTGGCCCATTTTCCAAGAGGTCACTCATCCTAGGAGTGCTCTCACCTCGGTACACTTAATTTTGGAGTTAAAAAACTAAGTATTACTCCTATGTCAAGAAGTGTTTTTATGAGTTAATTCAAGTTTTCATATATATATATCATAATCACTATCCCCATATTCAGTGTACAATTAAGTTCATTCATGCCTTCTTCGTTATCATAAAAGCTTGTTAAGAGATATTCCTTATCCAAACGCTCTAGCCCCGGCAACCACTTTGGACCAACTCATTACATAAGTATTGGAGTTTACTTCATGCACACACCACCCCCCCCCCGGCTCTTTCTCTCTCCCCCCTCTTTAAGCTATGTTTCTACATCCTCCACCGAATCTTTCATCATTATAGAATACACAACTGACATTCATTTATCAAATACTAATGGATGCATTACTACTAACGTAGTAATAAATTGGATTTTTATATCGCGTATATTTTAGCACTATGCAATGGTGACTTTAACTTTGAATTGAACGCATTGAAACTAAAATATATTTGATGTAGTTGTAGGTGCGCTGCATCGTAACTACAGTGTCAAATGTTGCAATTTGTGCATTCATTGGTACATATTACATCTTGAAAGGTGCATGAGGCAGTTTTCTAAAAGTTGCTGTCTACTGTAGCCATGAAATATTTGACAAGCACTTTTGTTTCTAAAAATTAAAATTTCATTTAAATTTTAAAAATTACATAAATTTTACGTGATCTATGTGTCAACATTTATATGATGAAGGTTTTCAAGTGCTTTAAGTTTTAATAAAGCCAAAATGCACTCGCCGCAAATTATGAAGAAAGGGAATACGGACACTACGAAAATTGTAACTTTTTTTTTTTAATCATTGGAGTGCCATGGCAAACAAAAACCGTGTAGTAAGTGCCATAATCTTTATAAAACATTCATTCCAGTGTTACAAGTCCAACATAGCATGTCACTTGGGATAAATATTTTTAGAAAGTTATGATACTCAAATGATTGATTGAAAAGTTATATGACACTTAAGCCATTGAGTAGAAAGTTATCACACTCAAGTAAGTTACCTATAAATTATGACATTTGTGCTGTTCTTATATCTAAAGGAAGTTAAAAATAAAATGTAAAAGTCATTCCAGACACACTCTAACTTAATCTCCTGCTTTTGTTCTTTATATAAAGTTTAAATGGACTTTCATCTGATGTTGAACACTTCAAATTAACATATAAAAATTAATATGGTTAGTTCTTGTGAGCTGGTACTATCATGTTACTTAATCTTAATTATTCTAAAATCTGATAATGGGTAGATCTTCTAGCTTTTCTAGTGGGGGGTTAAAATTGATAAATGATTACAGAAAATAGGGTGGGTGTAATAGATTTTTTCTAGTGGGTGGATCTTGCATATTAAATTAACTCGCAACCCGCAAGGCAAGTTGGAACTCGCCTCGTTGGGAGATTTGTGCCCCTTATTTTATTTTATTTTGGTCGGTAGTGCCCCTCATTCACACGTGCTAAATTGAAGCACTCTCTCGTATGCTAAATCTTCGGCCACCTCCGTTTCCTCTTTTTTCTTTCATTCCCCCTTTCCGTCTTACATTACTTGAATCGTGCCACTCTAAAATCTATTAGACAAGATAAATGCACAGGTCTTTCAAGAATTTGGCCTTTCATTTTCGTTTTTATTTTTATTTTTTATTATTTTTATTTTTTGGCGTGGCCAAATTTCCGATCATGATGGACAGTCTCAATTTGTCCATAATTAGACTAGTTGCATGATGTCACGTCTTGACTCTCCAGAGCCTTGGAAGAGTATCTAATGAGAAGATTTGGGATGTATGTATGCTCATTTAGTCATTTGTTTACGCCAATGTGCTGAATTACAGTCGCATGACAGAGTTAAAAGATATAGCACACAGGTTATGATGCCAAATAGGAACTTCTGTAGCTGCCTGTCGTTTTCCCAAATTGCACTCTGTCTCAATCTTCCCTCCGGTAGAGCATCGATCCTTCTTCTCGACTATTTATCTTCTTTTTCTTGCAATTTGCATCACCCAAATGGCTGATTTTTTTCTCTGTTTTTCTTTTGCTTGATGACCCGGTGGAGCCTTGTCATTCCTCTGTCTGTTCATTTAATTTCCGAAAAAGTACAATTCTCGCAAGAGACTGCTTGGCTACTAGTCACTGTCCTGTGTGCAGTTGGTAGCAGAGTGCACAATAAAGGGAAATCATACTCGCGCTAATAACTAGAATGCGGCATGAGTAGATTGAAATAGTTGTCTTGATGACGAGGAAAATTGACTGGCCTTTTGCCAAGCAAGTTTAGCCAAGTCATGTTTGGTGGGTTGCTGTAGTTGTTTGAAGCTGCAATGAGTGAACGAACGTAACAATGTAGCCTAACGCATGTACAAATATTGCTGAATAATTTCTCTCGGAGGTGTTCCTTTCTTTATACTGGAACATCATAGATCAAACGCTCCCTCAGTATCAGACCATTCTTGTTGGACCACCAGATGGTGACAGTAATCACCAGATGGAAGATAATGTCTTGAACCGCATGAATGTGAAAATTATTTATTGTAATTATAAAAGATTATGCAGGTCTGCTTCAACTTCATTCAGGTCTTTATTTATTATTATCTCTTTACCAGATTTGACCATCTTAAATTAAGCAAGACTCGACTTTATGAGAGGACGAAAGAAAGCACCCGAAAAGAAGCAAAAGATGGGTCTTTCTTTAGTATTATCTCTAGTCCAGATTCATGCAGTCTTTGTGGGACACTCTCTCTTTGAAGTTCTTCTGAGGATAGAGTTGTTTTCACAAGAAATTCTTCGGGTCAGTTTACTCACGTGATGCTTGTGTTGGCAATAGGTACGAGAAAAGAAGCAAAATATGGTTTGGCATAAGATTATCTGGTTTACTCCAAACCTCCGGAAATTTGAATTCATTATGTGGCTAGTTATATTAAATATGCTGCAAACATTTGATAGAATGAGAAAGTGGACTTCAATTGATGATAAGTACATCTTGTGTTCCTCCCTTCCAGAATCTTGGAAACATCTAGTCTTCTAATGTGCTTTCTTTAAGCTGTATGGACTATGGAGTCATCTTCTGGAGCTCCTGGCACTTCATAGGAGTTTTGGTGCATTGGATTTTGAGTATGAATGGACTCTTCGAACTGCCATGGGGAAATCTCTGCTTATAAATGCAGCTGGGTTTAGTCCACCCAGTTTACCTCACAGGTAGTGCAATGAAAGGATTAACTTACCTACCAAAAAGAAAAGAAGAGAATTTGAGTTCTTGAAAATTTCTATGTTACATGCCATCTTTTTCTTCAATTCATGAGCTTGCTCTTCACCTGTTTGCCGTGCATTCAATTGTAATCTGTTTCATGATACCATATTTAAGTTTATGGTTCAAACATACTATTTTCATAAGAGACTGAAGAATTATATCAGCAAAAGGTACGTTGTTTACATCTGATACACTCAACATTTTGATCTTGCACATAAAACTAAATTTTATTATATAGTTAAAGCCGGAGCTGAACTTTTTTCAACCTAATTATCATCAAATTTGGCATCAAGATTTACAATATGAAAAGGCGCTCCAAGGTAGCTTGAACAACCAGTGAGGCAACGGTTTTCCTTAAAAGCTAGACATAGCCCAGGATGACTTGACAAACTAATTTCCAGTCGTATGACTAATTTGATGGAGGAACTGCTCTTATTTGTTCCATTTCATTTCCGTCGCCGTTATGTTAAAGATGGGTCTAAGTCAAATCCATTTACACTAATCGTTACTCGGTCTTTGTTTCTTACTACTCATTTTAGTCCATTCATAAAATTAAATTGACCCACTTTAATTCCGACCTAGCAAATATGAGTGGAAAAATGGTAACGTGCAAATCCGGCAATTCCCCTGGTGTTGAACACCAGCTGTTATGGCCCCTCAGCTTGTATACGTGGACCAAATTGGTCCGTTGACAAGTCTCCACTCGAAAATTCTAGATTCTAGAGTGACAATTTATTTATTTTTGGCCCCCTTAATTGAACGAATACGATAATTCGTTTTGCACCGAGCACTAGAGTTGTAGCCCCTGTGGCTTTATGGATCATCTCATCTCTTTCATGCCAAACATAGTAAACCTACCTTATTCACTGTAATTATGATTATTATTGTCATTTTTACTCGGCAATAATCACTATAACAATGACTTACATACTTTTTGCAAAGAGCAATATGATCTTAGAAGTCATAGATATGCTAGCATACATAAAGACCTCGGATTAGAGTGAGCCCAGCTAGCTGTCATCATCATTTGCTCATCATTAAGGTTCCACTCGTTTTTCAGTCTTTCGGGGCCACCCATGTGCTTAATTTATCATAATTTAACTGTGAACGAAAAACTATTAAACCTGAGTGATTTGATAATTCTAGTTCCAATGAATTAAGGCTTGAAGTGTATACATATGCTTATGTTTATATAGATGTAAATGTATTTTATACTGTATCATGTATGTCTATATGGAGAGCCAAGTTTTTTTTTTTTTTTTTTTGAGACGGGAGGAGCAGAACTGCGGTGACAACAGTAGCCAGAACCCGCAGTGACGCTTGAAGCGCAGGACCCACCACCACGGAGTCACGCTTAATACACCTAGCTACTCACGCTGGGATTCGAACCCCTCTCCCCTCCCCAAGGGATCACTGAAGCCTATCCGGCGAAGCCACCACGGCCAGTGGTGGTTTTTTTTTTTTTTTTTTGGAGACGGGAGGAACCAACTTGCAGCCGACATGCCGCGCCGTAAACCCCCAGTGACGCTAGCACGGGACCCACCACCACGGCGTCACGCTTAATACACCTAGCTACTCACGTCGGGATTCGAACCCCT
The DNA here is from genome assembly GCA_014182395.1 of Eucalyptus sp. ANBG9806169. Lineage (NCBI taxonomy): Eukaryota > Viridiplantae > Streptophyta > Magnoliopsida > Myrtales > Myrtaceae > Eucalyptus > Eucalyptus sp. ANBG9806169. Next base: position 49,888,087 of record CM024575.1, on the reverse strand, counting down.
CCCCCCCTCCCAAGGGGTCATAGGAGCCTATTCAGCGGAGCCACCACGGCCGGTGGTCAGGTGGTGCCAAGTGTTCGTGGTCAGTTCCTGGACAAATGATGAAAGAATCACATGCCATGCAACATAAATGAACAGTGCCACCTCGGAGAGAATGGTCATCAATTATTATACAGAACCACTTTTTTATTGAGCCACCAAAAAAGGCCAGCATGGCTTGAATACTTTTACATTTGAAAAGGAAAAAGAGGAAAGAGACCCCTCTAATTTATTGGTTGTTATTTTTAAGTAGCCATCTTTGCCTTTAACCGAAAAAAAAAAGAAAAAAAAGTGGCCATCTTTTGTTAAAGAACGGTATCATCTGGCATCATGCGCATGTTTCTGTTGTTTTGTCAAAGATGTGAATAATTGATGTTTTCCAGCCTGCTTCTGACTTGGGCTGCATTGATCAAGTGCATTCACATTGGTCAGATTTGAAAATTTTCCTCTCTTTTTGTTTTATTTTTTTTAATAAAAAGGATGTATCTAAAGCGGTTGACCATCTGGGCGTTGTTTGTGATTTACATGGATATTCATGGAATATCCCAGCCCAGTTTGGTAAATACAAGTAGTGTCGTCCGACATCAACGCTTTTGCTTTTGCTTTTCGCAAAAAGTCAATCGGATAACCCTTGTTTGCTTTCTCCAAAACATTTTCTGGTGGAACAATTTCACATCACCAATGGTAACCAATCAAGGCGCGAATCTAGGAAATTCCCCTAATGCCAAATAATCCCATCAAATCAGTAGCCCAGATCGAGTTGAATATAGTTTGATCCAAATAGATCAATTTAGCCTATTTTGCAATGCAATCAAGAGATCCATTTGCATACAATTCAAATCTAGTGACCCATGACACATACTCAATAGATACCCGATTCGATCCATATTATTAAAATACTTTCACATTCAACTCAATTTACGAAAACTCTCATATTTGAATTGAGGTGAGAGTGCAGACTAAGTGAGTAAATGCAAAATCAAGCAAGGGCGAAAGAAAATGAGAAAAGAATCATGAAAGTGGTTGGGTCTAAATAAGTTATAAATCTATTTACGAACCATTTAACACCCATATTATATTTAATCTCATTTATGACTTATTTATTGAATATAATTAACCCATATAACAATTCAACCTATCATATATGAGTTAAAAAATGGGTTTATAACCCATTTTGACAAATTTAATGTTGAGCAGCTAGTAACGATAATGTATCAACATAAAGTAACAGGATGATTGGGTGACTATTGTGACAATCCATAACCAGCAAAGGGTCAATGTTGCCACAGAAAAAAATCATAGCTAATTACAAAATCGCTGAACTTGTCAATCCATGTACGAGGGGCTTGTCTTAAGCCCTCTAGTACTCATCAAAGTAAACACACATTATCAGGCCGAGATGGATCACGGAATACGGGGGCCGCTTTACATGTACGGATTATCGAGGTCTACGTGAAGGAAGCATTTTTTACACTGAGTTGCCAAATTGCCAATTACGAACAATTGCAACACTAAGAATGATAGCTAATGGTTTAGTCCCTTTTTCAATAAGTTGCAATTGTGCAAAGAGGTCAAAATCCCGAGCAATAAAGCTTTGAGTATGTTGACACATGAATTTTTGCTAATAATTCAAATATGCATTGTTGTGATGATGATGATGATAATAAAGCTATAAAAATAATCAACAAGAAAATGAAAAGGCTTCAGCCCATCGAAATATGTCCAAGCCCACTACTTCGGTTCAGCTCAATCAAATTGCAAGCACAAGCCTAAGACATTTTGAAAATCATCTCAGCATGGTTTAAGGCTCAGTGAACCCAGCCCATTCTCTTTTCTTTCTCTTTAAGCCTAGCAAAATGACGAACGCTCGAGGATAACACACACACACACACACAAAACCGTATTCTCTCTCTGCTAACCATTAAAAGGTGCTACCGTGCTGGGGTGCCATCGTGATGGAGTTTCAAGGCTTTCAGTCTCTCGCTCACGTCATCCGTTCCATGCAGACGCCTTCTCTCTGCACACCAAGCAAGTGTCACGATCCATGACGCAGCTTTTCTCTTGAGGAAGTAAATAATGACGTCATACGAACTTCGACAGCATATCTTGACTTCGATGACATCTGTAGGTCGCCCCATGTTGGGCTAAACGACTGTCGTGCAAAAGACGTCCCTGCATGACACGAGTACAATCAAAGAAGATAAGGTACTTAATAATTTCATGTCATGACACAGATAATACCTGAATCTTGATCTAATCATATTGAATAAATAAAAACTTCAAGAATCAAATTATATATTAAATTAAAATTCAATAACTATTTATGTCATTTTTCGTAATGATTTCCATACATAATTGCACCTTTTACACATGTCCGTATCTTGTGATGCACATGAAAAACATGTGACCTCTATTCTTTTAATATAAGCTAGTTTCATTGATTAACTTTCCCTCTAAATTTTTATCCTCCCCATTTTCCTTGCTTTTTCAAAGAGAGCTTAAATTCTCTATTTAGTTAATTATTTTTTCTCTTAGAAAAAGTTGCGATGCTTTTGAGAACACCCCCGTTAGGCTAAATGTATATAAAAATTTATTCATTGATGATGAGGATGTTCTCATTCTATTAGGTAAAGTTAAAGATGTCAATCTATCTCTTTCACGAGAAAGAGTCATCAGCGCAATTCAAACTCAAATCATGTTCCGAAGATTTTTTAAGTTGGTGATGAAAATAATAGTAGAGTAAAAAGAGGTGAAGAATGATTTTCCCATGTTCAGAAAGTACAAATCTAACTACGATCGACAAAAATATTATGGATATATATTTATATTACATATATCGTCCTCGTCATCGTCAAAGATTTTCTTTACACAAATAGTCTTTGAATGGAAATATAAACCTATTTATGGAAATAAAGTTTCATATTTTAATTAAAGAGCAGAATCTCACTTTCTTCAATTGAGTTCTCTCGACATGCAGAGTTTCCTTCCTACCGCCATGGTAGTTTCTTTCCGTTTTTGTTTTCTTTCAACCCTAATCAGTGGGTTTTCTCTACTATCAACATAATTCGATGCTATCCAATCCCAAGAGACTAGATTTTCCCCGCATAATCCTCAATTGCATGGCGACACTATCTCCTTGGATCTCACGGAAGTCTTCGAACAATCCGTCAGCGCTAATTCTTCTTCACTCTGATGCGCCTTCTCCCCTGTTCTCCGCTTAATTGGTGGATTTCGACTTTACTATTCCTTTCAATTGAGAGTCGCATTCCTCCGAAAATGCCTCTTGTTCAAGTGTAATTCAGCAACTTTACTTGCCCTACCTTCGCATCTCATGGCAACCCAGCAATAGGAAGACAATTCCAGAATTGCGGCCCTCTGTAACAGATTAGGGAGGCTTTGGTCTGCACAACAGATAGAAGATTGGAATGAAGCTTTGCCCTTGGCAAAAATCGAAGAATGCAAATCGATCTTAGTTGGTAAAATCCTATCAAACCCCTCTGTAAATTTTTTGGCTTTTCAAAGTATTATGAAGCGCGCATGGAGAACTGACCAGGTGGATATTTCCCAACGGGAGGCGGGCATATATGTAGCAAAATTTCAGTCTGAAGAGGAAAAACAGAGGGTACTAGAGGGGCGTCCTTGGCTGTTTTGTAGTAATTTAGTTATCTTTAAGCCTTGGATAGCAAACACACCGTTGCATTGCTATGATTTTTCAACTTGTGACTTCTGGGTGCAAGTGTTTGGCTTACCTTTAGAATGGTGTTCAGAGGAAATGATTGCAAAGGTAGTGCGACATGTAGGTTGAGTCATCACAGTTAAGCTTGATAATAGGGATGTGACTACTCTTAGAACAAGTCGTGCTCGAGTTGAGATAAACCTTAAAGATCCTTTGAAAGTTGGTCAACTAGTACGCATATCACAGAAAGCTATATGGCTAGACTATCGTTATGAGCGTCTACCACACTTTTGTTATTCTTGTGGTACCATTGGACATTATGCTACATACTGCCTTCATATTCCTTTCACTGAGGCAAAGATTGAAGGTAAGGAGAAAATGGCTTATGGCTAATGGTTGAGAGCCGAAGTAAAAGAACATAGTCCATATTGGCTAACCTTCTACGAGAAGCCAGACACAACTAAAGATGAAATCATACCAGAGACCCCACCCTCTTCCGTGCATCTCCAGTGTCCAGCTCTTCCGCCTATTCCGATCGCAGATGCCCCAACAAAGCAGAACCTCCAGCCAATACTTATACAAGGGGAGTCCTCAGTAGGTGCAGCAATCATTCAGCCTGAAAAAGATGAAAGAAAATTAGCATGGTCTACCTTCCAGTCATGACACTTCTACAGGATGTCCAAAATACATAGCTTTACATAGTAATATACTACATTCTAATCAGGCACAATATAGAGAAATTACACAACCCATTACCTCCCTTGAAATGGTGCACCCTGTTCCTGTGCAAGCCTATGACCTTAAGCACAAGGAATCGAGCACCTTTTGTTGAAAGAAGTTGAAAACCAACAAAACTCCTGCAAAGGTAGGAATCACAAAGAAAATCAGAAGATATAACCCCTATGAATCAAGGATGAATATATCAAAGTCTCTTGATGAATCGCAGCTGATGGATACGCCCATTTTACCAGCTGTAGAGGACGTGATATGGGCTTCGGTGGCTGGCCCTCAATAGCCACCAAATGACAAATGAAGCTACTGTACTGGAATTGTCAGGGGTTGGGCTCTCCCCTGATAGTTCGCGCTCTAAAGACCTTAATGGCCACAGAAAAGCCTGATGTCCTTTTTTTGGCGGAGACTAAGAATCAGGAGACGATCATTCTCAAGATGCAACGGCTTTTGAAATTCAGCAACTACCAGGTGTGCGACCCTATTGGACTGGCTGGTGGACTAGCTATGCTTTGGAATGAAGATATTATAATCCATATAGAAAGAGCTACTCAGCATTTTTTTGATACAACCTGTACAGAGGTTCGAGTGGGGACTTCTATATGTCTAACTTGTGTTCACGCTCCAGCGACCTATCAGCTACGCCAACAACTATGGACAAATCTTCGACTAATAGCTTCCTCAAATGTTATACCCTGGGTATGTGCGGGTGACTTTAATGAAGTCCTGTTTCCTTGGGAAAAAGTGGGCGGACGAATAGCTAAACCACATCAAATGTATTCCTTCAAAGAAGTTTTACAGGATTGTTGCTTAATGGATATGGGTAGTAAGGGATGCGCCTACACATGGATGAACAACCGTCTTGGTGACGACCTAGTTAAAGAAAGGTTGGATCGAGTATTGTGTACTATGGAGTGGTGTCTTACTTACCCTGAGGCTGAGGTGTATGCACTTCCACCAGTGGGCTCTGATCATAGTCCTCTTTTATTGAATACTGAGGCTAGACAAAGGAGACAGCACAAACAATTTATCTTTGAGGCCTATTGGTTGCAGGAAAAGGATTGTGGCGAAGTGATTAAAAGATCCTGGAATTCCCCACGTGCTATAACTTTTAATCTACCACGAAGACTACAGCAGGTCGCTTAAGCACTAACAAAATGGAGTCGATATAAATTATCAAAGGCACCTAATCAAATATTACATCTGCAGCAACAACTTCAAACGCATATCAATTCCTCCAACAACCACGGCGATGAGCAGCAGATTATCAATTTGAAGATGGACATTCACAGCAACGGGAGGAACATCATTGGGCTATGAGATCCAGGGTTAATTGGTTTACTTGGGGGGATAAGAATACCAAATTCTTCCATGCGACAACATTACAAAGGCGAATTCGAAATCGGATAAGAATGTTGAATGATACTGATCTCACATGGATTAAGGAAGATGATCGTTTGAAAGACATGACAAGGAATTTCTTTTCAGCACTATACACATCAGAAGGCAATTGGGATTATGGTCCTATTCTTGCAAAATGCCCACCTACTGTTACTCTGGAAATGAACAATATATTAACGGCCCAGCTTACTTGAGATGAGGTACGACGGGCCACTTTCCAAATGGGGGCCACCAAAGCACCAGGACCTGACTGTATGAATGGTCTTTTTTATCAAAAGCATTGGAATCTTTTACAAGAGGATATTTTTATGACCGTCCAAGAATTCTTTACAATTGGTAATCTATCTGCTTCTCCGAACAAAACTAGCATTACCTTGATTCCAAAAGTTGCTCAACCGGAGAGTCTCGACCAATACCGACCAATTAGCCTTTGTAACTACACCTGCAAAATCATCTCCAAAGTCTTAGCTAATCGTCTTAAGCCCTTTTTACCTGATCTAATATCTGCTAAGCAATCTGCTTTCATAAGTGGCCGGCAAATACAGGATAATATTATTGTTGTCCAAGAAGTACTTCATCAGCTACGGGTTCGAAAACGCAAACGAAATTTTCAAGCAGTCTTAAAAGTGGACATGCAAAAGGTCTATGACAGGGTAGAATGAGATTTTCTTAAGGACTATCTGCTCATATTGGGTTTCCATGCCACCTGGGTTCAATAGATAATGCAGTGTGTTACAACAGTGTCTTTTAGTATCACTTTTAATGGTGAACAACTAGAGTATTTCCATCCATCTCGGGGACTAAGACAGGGAGACCCACTATCACCTTATTTGTTCATCTTGGTAGCAAATGTCTTGTCTGTGCTTATCCATGACGCACTCCACATGGGACACCTACAAGGCCTAGAGCTCAACAGGAGGTGCCCAACTCTTTCCCACTTATTTTTTGCTGATGATGCAATATTTTTCATCAATGCTACAATCCAGGAATGTCAAAACCTAGCCAATATTCTAAACAATACTGTTTAGCTACCGGGCAAAAGATAAATAGGAACAAATCGGGTATTTTCTTTGGCCAGGATTGTCCTTATAGTTTACGGGCTAACTTAGATGCTAAATTTAGGGTCCCAGTGCTACAAAAAACAGGTAAATACCTAGGGATCCCTTCCAACTAGGGTTGATCAAGACAAGACATGTTCGCCTGGATTATGGCAAGAGTGAACACTAAACTAGAAGGGTGGAAAGCAAAATTTCTCTCGAGGGGTGGAAAAGAGGTTCTTATTAAAGCTGTTGTACATGCCATACCACAATTTGTCATGTCCATTTTTAAATTTCCACTATTGATTTGTAAAGCCATAGAAAAGAAGATTACTCACTTTTGGTGGCAGAATGATAACAGTAGATTTGGTATTCATTGGACACAATGGGCTGTTCTAAAGAGATGTAAGAATGAAGGCGGTTTGGGTTTTCGAGATATTCTAGCTTTCAATAAGGCAATGCTCGGTAAACAGGCCTGGCGCTTAATACAGAATCCATCATCGCTATGTAGCACATTACTAAAAGGACTTTATTTTCATCAACGAGAATTCAGATATGCGGAGAAAGGGGCGCGCCCTTCTTAGGGCTGGCAAAGTATATTATTAGGAGGAGACTCGATTTTACCTAAACTCCAATGGTCTATCAGAAATGGGAAAAACATCAGAATACGTGAAGATAGATGGCTTCCTAAAGGTATCTTAGGTGGTCCTGCCCATCTAACGGAACCTTATCTAGTTGCTAACTTACTGGAGCCGCAACAACAGACCTGGAATGCTAATCTCTTACATCAACACTATGATGCTCAAACCATTAAAGAAATCACCAGCATTCCGATTAGACCGAACCATATAGAGGACAAGCAAATCTGGACAGACACTATCCATGGCCAATATACAGTGCAGAGCGGCTATCAGGCAATCGAGAAAGCAGACTCAAAGATTTCTACAGACACGCCATCTACATCATATCAAGCACCTGTGAACCTATGGAAACGCATTTGGCAACTAAATCTATCGCCTAAAATCCGAACCTTTATTTGGTCCCTTTGCCATAATGCTTTGGCGACAAAGGCAAATCTCTTTCACCATCATATCAGCACAGATATAGTCTGCAATCTATGCAATAACAATAGCTCGGAAACCCTTGAACACCTCTTCCTATTTTGCCCATGGACAACAAAGATCTAGTCTCATCCCACAGTTGGTATTTCTTTAACTCCTCAAGATGTCCCTCGCATAGATCAATGGCTAGCAGATAGAGCTACTCAGAAACAGAGCTTACCTGATTTCGACACAATAGCTACGCTCCTTTGGCAGATCTGGAAGGCAAGGAACAACTTTGTTTTCCGCAGCCATCGTCTTGATCCATTACATCTGTTGAGTGTCGTCTCCGCACAGATTCACACAGCTCGAAATTTACAGCTTCGCTCTGCTGCAATTGGACTGCCATCAACCATACCTCCCAAGTCTGGCGACCTCCCAATCCCGGTGTCCTGAAATGTAACATTGATGGGGCTTTCAAGCTTGAAAGCAACTTAGGCTCAATGGCATGTCTATGCCGAGATCACACCGGAAAAGCTGATAGAAGGATTTACTCGGGATTTCGCTGCATCCTCGCCTCTGCAGGCTAAAACCTTTGCCTTTTTGTTCACCTTACAGTACTTGATCCAACGCGAACGAACGGAGGATCCGATTGTGGTTGAATCTGACTGCTTGTTGCTGGTTAATGCTGTGATCAACAACTAAACGACGCCATGGGAGGTGCGATCCCTGCTTGCTGAAGCCGCCATTCTCTTGCGCCGGTTCTCCAGACTTCGTGTGCGGCATTGCAATCGCAAAGCAAATTTTGCTGCCGATTGGGTCGCGAAGGCCCACAAGAATAGAACCCTAGTTGCTAAGCGGGCCGAAGTGCCCCTTCCTGTTTGTTAGATCTTCTAGTTTTCAATGCTAAAGCTGCTGGTTGTAATGGTTACATTACTTGAATGAAAGCTACTCTTCTTCGACCAAAAAAAAAAAAAAGTTTCATGGAAAGAAATAGAACTATATTATGTGTCATTATATAGAACTTGCTTGTTTACATTGCTAATGTACGGAATTAAAAGACTGTTGAAATAACATTTATATTACATAGATTGTTAGTATAAAGGCCTCTTTTACACAAAGGGTCTCAAATTAAAAACGTTAACCTGTTTATAGAATAAAATTACATGGTAAAAGCAAAAATTATATAAGTTCGTACTATTAAACCTATTTATTTAAAGAAAATTTTACGCTGCCAGTACACATAATAAAAATCCATTAGAATACATTGTTTGAAAGAACGGGATTGTGGAAGGAAACAAAAAGGATAATTATGTGAAATTACGCTCATATCTTCTTCTTTTTTATTTCTATTGTAAATAAAAGGAATTTTCCATAAAATATTTTAAGGTCATAAAATTTGGAAACGAAGTCAACATTCAGTAATTGCTATCAAGAGAACAGAAAATAACTTCGAATTCACCCCCGTAAAAGTACTTATCTGCTTCAGATTTTTTCATGCTTGCGAGACGGTGGACTTCCATCCCTAGGATCATCCCTACCCTCGAAGGCTCTTGATGGGGTAGGACTCAACTCTTGATCGTTGGAGACATTGGCTTCAGAATCCCAAAGGCCAACTACATTACTGGCATTCCGGTGAGACATTGTACTCTCCCTTTGTGGTCACATAAAAAAAAAGTCTTACGTGAATTTTTGCCAGGTTCACATTGCCAAAACCTCAATGGTTTTAATTGTTAAGTAAAGTCCAATCGAGAATAATCAATAGCCAATTAAATCGTTAAATACGACTTCAAATAAAAAGTAAATGGTTTTATTATGCCTTGAAAACTCAAAAGACTACAAAATCGGAATTACTGAATAATGTACAAATAGTAGATATTGCATGAAATTTTATTGATTAAAAATATATTTAATTTAGGAATCCAATTGATTTGAAAAATAAAAAAGGATCACGGTCGAAAGAGAATTGGTAAAAGTTCAGGACCTTTGGTTTCTTTATCCCGATTGCAATACTTTATATGTCCATTTTAATGATGATGCTTAATATATGAGTTTTTTTTTTGTCGGACTTAATATTTGAGTTAATTAATAGTTCCTTAAGTCTTTTAAATCAAAGAAATGGTCAGAATTCGATGAAGTTTTCCTTTCGAGCGCGCCTTTGTCTGCTCCCTTCGCCGTGGTCAGCACGATTCGCTCACGGTAGATGGGAACCACAGTGGAGACGCCTGTCGATGCAATGAGGCCGAGCACCGGTGACGACTGGGTAGAGTGCGGTGATAGTGCAGCAGCCATGGTTGAACCAGCAGAAAGAAAGAAAGAAAGTAAGAAAGAGGCGGTGGGCAGATTTTGGTTTTCTCTGATCCTTTTCTTTATTTTTGTTATATTAGAGTTTATGTGCGGGTGACTTTCAAGTTTGTAATCCCCCGATCATTCACTGATAGGAGAAATTTTTTCCGACCAACATTGGAGGAAAACATGTCCTCAATAAAAATTGAATTGTTAAATGTGGGTACGGAAACTCGTGAAGTTGGACTTCTAGGTTGCCTGGTTGAGTTAACTTGATCTTTAGATATTCAAGCATAATTAACATAGACGGGCAAGACCTTCTCTTAAGTTTCCCATGAAATTTTTCCTTGTTCGAGACCGTCAAACTTTGGCCTGCAATTCCCTAACTGAAAACTAATAATGAACAATAACCATGTATTTCAAACAATGACTAAAATGGTAATTTTCCAAGGATCCATGTAAAAATTGTGTTATTACAAACATCTCTACGATAGACTATAAATTTAAATTGAAGCTTTTCCATCCTCGGGCAATTGAAATTGATTTCTATAGTAAACTCTTTCTCTCTTCTTCTTCTTGATTGACATTTTTCTTTTTTCTATCTTTGCTCAGCCATGTGCGTGCGCCCTTTTTCTACTAGTGTTCTCACTAATTATAACCAACAAAATTGAGTTATATTGTGCAATTTTAATATTTCAAATCTTACTGACACAATTCTTCTCTTCTCCTTCGTGATTGTAGTATGACAGTGATTCAATATAACACTTCATAATTCTGCCATAAAATCAGGTGCGCAAAATTGGGACCTTATTTAATCAAAGCGTAGGGATGTCTTAACCGAAGGTGTAAACTAAAATTTTCAGTATATATCGAGTTCAAAGATTTGAGGAAAAAATAAATCACTTCTTATGATGATGCCAATGCCACAGACATGAAAGGTAAAAGAACCAGAAAGGATCCGGCTCTCTTTCTCTCTCACCAAAAAATCACCCTCGAAGTTACAAAAATTACTGGGGTGCCATTGCGAGGGAGTCGAAAATGTTTTCAGATTATTTGTCTACGCTATATGTACCAAAGCTCAAAGATGAAACCTCTCTCCCTCGTCCCTTCCATGCAGATGCCTCGTCTCTATATTTAACATGTTTTTTCATGTTAAACTTTGAGACACCTATCAAGTGTCAGAATCCATGTCGGTACGTACGTACTTTTTTGAGAGGCGAGAGTGTGACATCCTCGTCAAGGAACTTAATAGCATTTTTTACTTCAATGACATCTTAAAGTCGTCCAACGTGAGGTGAAAAAGGGATTGTACGAAAGACGTCCTTGTGTGACATGTGTCCAATCGAGAAGATGAGTTACTCAATAATTTCATAGATAATTACACATTATAATATGAGTTAACTTCATTGATTAACCCAAAGTTTAGGTCATACTTAAGACCTCCATTTGAACCCTTAACCTCCCCCATTTTCCTAGCTTTTTCAAGCGTAACATCAATTCCATTTTCAATTAATTATTTTCCTTAGAAGAAATTGTGATGTTAAGCTTTCGAGAATGCCTACGTAAAGCTTAACATCTATAAAAAATTTATTGATTGAGGATGACGATGTTCTAATTTTATTAGGTAAAGTCAAAGATGTCAATGTATCTCTTTTACAAGAAGGCACACAAGCGCATTCAAACTGAAATTATGTCCAAAAGATTTTTCGAATTGGCAAAGAGATAAAAAGCCCTTTGAAGGAGGATTTATTTTAAACAAATTGTCAATTCAAAGGTCTTTTTTACACAAGTAGTCTCAAAATTAGAACATAAACCTTTTTATGAAATAAATTTACACCCTAAAAACAAAAATTGATTATGTGTCATTTTATAAAACTTACTTGTGTAAATAAATTTTGATAATGTTAGAGCACTAAATAAAAATCCACCGAAATATGTTGTATGCAAAGAAGGGGATGGTAGAAGAAACACATTACATGGAGCAATTATAAATCACTTATCGGTCAGGCATTTACTGTCCGAGAGAGATATGATGATCTGCAATTGTCGTTGGACAAACAAAAGTGATCAGGTAGCCCCAGTTGAACTCGATAAACAACAAAAAAACTGCTAAGACGTTCATCCGATCATCGTATTCAACCTCTGCAAAGTTGGTTTCCTTCACATGATTTTTGATTCTCTTCTCCGTTCTAATGAAGGATAAGAAAGAGTCCGGCATAATTTATGTTGGCTTGTTTTTGGAGTGTGCATCCTTTAACTGTACATTTGGTACCTTGAATGGTTTGTTTTTGAATGGTGATTTGGGAGGATTTTTTCGGTGGTGAAAAAGGCTTGAGACAGGGGACCGGTGGCTAAGAATACTTTTTCGAGAATTTTTGCTAGATCAGTTGGAGGGAAGAGGTTATCTTCGCATCGTTGCGCCCTAAAGTTAAAGCTCACTAACGTTGTTCTTGCAGATGAAATCCAGATATCCACGGACAGTAGTGTTGGAAAATATGGCTTCGAATTGGATAGAGCAATTAAGTCGGATTTTGAGATATGATATCACTTTCCCTAATGATTTGTTTACCTCATAAATTTGTTAATGATTACTAGCAAATATCCTCAAGAATATAATAAAGTCTCAAATGAGAACACTAGATAGCAATTCTGGTATTTCTCTGGTGTCTTTCTAAGAAACAATTGAAATGATGAATGTACTTTTGGAAAGAAGACTTGAAATGACTTGATACTCTATGTTGGCTTTAAAGTACATGGGCACCTTTTCACAAAAGGCTGCAAAGTAAACAAAAGGTATCACTTTGGAGAAATTGCAAAGTGAACGAAGGCAACCATTTTTGAGAAAGATTGCCAAATTGAATAAATAAGATTGCAAAAATGAATAAATCTAACCCTTCAAAAAGGTTGCAAACTGAAGAAATATTACTTTAGAGGTTATCTTGAAAAGACATAAAATTCAGAATAATAAAAAAAAAAAAAATAAAAATAAAAAATAAAAAAAAAAAAAAAATAAAAAAATAAAATTCTGAATTCCAAAAATGTAGAATACAAATTACAACCTTTGATAACTAAGATAACCATATGAAATAAAAATAAAAATAAGGGGTTAATGCTAAATAAACCGCGGGTGCTCAAGCGTGCCAAATGCTAAATGCACCTAATAATCCTGCATTCACATGCGGGTATTGTGAGGTCTAGCTCATATCACAACATTTTCTTTGAACACATTAGAAAAAGTTCACACTTATAAATTATCCTATCTCCTCCCAACTTTCCTATCTGGGACAATGAAAAGCATAGTTTATTTGTTTTAATAACAAACAGCCAATAATCCCCACTTTGTTTGTAAAACAATACATACAGGTCTCATGAAATTCAAAGTCTTCTAGAATAATTTATTGAAAAAATATTCAGAGCTAGTTAAGAAATCCTAGAAGTAGACTTTTAAGTTGCGTTTGGTTGTCTAAATTTCTAATCAGGATATGATATGAAATTAAAGGATTTTGTTATATCCTGTCCATTATTTGGTAAATCGTAGTAATAAAGTCAAATACATTTACACTAAATCATGTACATTATTTGGTATAAACGGTATATTAGTGTAAATTATGTAAAAAATCACAAATAGAAATGGTAAAATCTCTTGTGACAATGTTGCCTACTTTATATTTATTTGCTCTTTATTTTTATTTTTCCTCTCTTCTTGTGATTATTTTCTTTTTTATTTCTTTTTTCCCCTTCTATCATTCTTTAATACAATTTTATTAGATAGTAAACTGTATTAATATACCTAAAATACTAACATACTTAAAATATGTAATAAATATAAATATATATTTATATTTATACATTGAATTTATATTATAAGATATAATTAAATTCAAATATATAAATAAATGTAAGTTTAAATTTAAAAAACTGAATTGTTGTTTTTTGTTATTTTGAATTTCTTATATTAGAATTCAAATACTATTTATATTGAAATATAATTTTAATTTTATTAATTTAAGAAGTTTGTTATTACAAAAATAACTTTCCTAATATAAATATTAGAAATTCTATCCATCTTTATTCTACCTCACCATGGGATGATATTATTCAGGCTATATCTCTTTTATATCCAATTTCATTTTGTTTTGATCAGGCACTAAAAGTAGGATATGATAAATTTTATCTTATTTTGAGTTTTATCTTTAACTTTCAAATGCAACCTTAGTACTTTTACGTACTTTACTGAACCCTATGCATTATATTTTGTTTCCAAAGCCATTTGAGTAAAAAATGAACGGTAGTATTTATGATTTGGCGAGGGTTATTGGTCCTCCTTTGAAAATAAAAGGCAAATGTCTTGGGATTTGCCTCTACTTAGAAGGTTGTTTCAAGTTAAAAATATAGATAAACCCCTCTAAGGCTCCACTAATGGGGAGTGAATGTTGTCTGAATTTCTGGAACTAAACACTTGGATTAGAGTTTCGTTAACTCTGTATCTCTTTGGTGGATTCTATTGAGTGGTGAATTACATACCTTGGATCTTAAGGTGGAAAATTAACCAATCTGTCTTAAACATATAGTACGGATGCTAGTTCAATCCTAAATTTTTAAATTTTGTCAATTTATTCCTAAATCTTTGCATGAAATTCCAACATAGTCCATTCGGTCAATTTCACGGGAAATTGCCAAGGTGGCAATCCAATCATCGCCAACCGTCCTCTATGGTACACTGTCATGTCAGCCATTTTAGATAAGAATTGGCTCTGAGGACTACATTGGAATTTTGTGTATAAATGTAATACTAAAATAACATAATTTAAAAAATCAGAATGACATCCAAACGATAAGTTTAAGAATAAAAAATATTTTCATGTTTCTTCTGTTTCTTTTCTCTGGTGAGCTTAAATGTATTTTGCATTCTTGTAAAATCTGCAAGCCCGTTCTTCTTGTTTCTTTGATTGATTAATGTGATTGATCTGGGAGTTGTCTGGTTTTTGTCATCCTGTTTCATACGCTAGAACTAACCCTATTGATCTTTTTGTTCATCTTTTTAATCATTTTCTCATTAATTTGTAGCGCACATATTCGCTTTGTTTTTATATATAAATTAATATATAAGCTGTTTTATGGTACGTAAAAGAAACTACATGAAGAAAATTTCATTTTCAAGCATCCAATGAATAGTAATGAGTGCATTGCTAGTGGGAGTTATGTCTTCATATTACATAATTGATTGTTCAAAAGTAAATTAAATAACATTCTAAATGAAAGGATAGTTACGTAACAGGAGAAGACGCAACTCAACCTCCCAAGATCGGCGCAATTGGTAGAAAACAGGGGATTTTCAACTTAGAAACTGAAATTTATTGTTTCAAATCCAATCAATTATATATAAACTGCTTTGAGCAAGAGTCAGCTACATGTACCAAAGGTTTGAATTTAGACAGTTCTAAGGGTTACGAGAGTGTTCCATGGGTCTGCAGTGGTGGCAATCACGATGTCCATGTGAGGGCCAATCGAGCCTCCTCAGGTTGTGGTGACCTACGTCATTGCCACCATTGAGCAAGGGCAGCCAAGCCTCGTCCTTGGTCCGGCGAGGGTTGTTGCACTCGAAGTGACCTCGTGAGGTTCCCCAAAATTAGCTAGTGACGAAGGGGGCGGCCCCTTCTTGTTCCTCTTTGATGATCACTCTCTCTCTATTTTTGACTTTTTTAAACCTCTAGTCCTTTATATTTTTGGTTTTTGTGATGTGGCCCCTATTTCCGCCATATCAATGCCACTTGTTCAAAAAATAAAAGAAAATTAATAAACATGCCAATAAATTTTCCGTTTATCAAAAATTGATGGAACTAATGAAAGGACTAACGTGAAGGACAAAGACACGATTTAGAACTTATTAAGTATAAATTAACAGTTTTAGGACTTAAGTGCTGACGCAAATTTTAGGACTCTTATTATAGAGAATTCTCCCAAGTTTTTTTTTTTTTTAATTTTATTTTTCATGCCTAAGAATAGAGAGTTGAAATGAAATAAAGGTAAATATATAGTAAAAGCTTCAAGATATCATTTATTTTTTACGATGTCTGCCATGAGTAAAACTTTAGTTAATAGCTAATTTAACTAATGAGAAGTTTTCTTCAATTAATAGCTATTCAAATGAAAATAGTGACCATAAATGAACTTAGCTAAACTTTTGATAAAAAAAAGAAGAGAAGATTCAATTCATATTACTTTAATTAAATCATTATCCATCTACATACATTTAACTATATAAGACTATGCCATAATCTTAAAAACAAAATATGATACCAAGTAACGAGCAAAGCTAGGTGAAAGTATAAGTAAAACTGATTTAAATGTTTTTTTTTTGGGCTCCACGTTAATATATGTGGGCTATACATTAAATGATTTGCATAATAATCCCTAATGACACCTATTCAAAGAGTCAGCCGAATTTAAGAAAGAGTCACTTGGATTGGATTAAGTAATGGATCATAGTTATATTAGTAAAATTGATTTGCAATTTAATTACGAGTAGTCTTTATTCAGTTTTCAATGCCCCACTTTCTCTAATCAGTCTCCCTTATTTTTCTGAACATTGTTTCAAGGACGTAGTGTTGTTTCCCAACTTACCGTATTAATATATGTTTAGCATGTGGAATTTAAAAATTCTATGTACCAACAAAAGAGTTTCCTCGTCATTATGGTCTTAGATTCAAGTCATATTAGAAGCATTTTAGGAGTGAAGTCCTGAATGCACTAGACCGATATATGACAATCCACCCTAAAAAAATCACTTAGGAAGGTAGACCTTGTGGTGCGCAAAAGCATGACCAAATATCACCCATCTGCTATGAAACAATGTTCTATATATATTTGAAAGACTATCTAGATAAAAGAAACTTGTCCGTAATATTTATCAATGAGCAAGGTTATTAAATATATGAACAAAAAGATACGTCCCTTAAACCATTGGAGTTCTCTTTGTATTTGAAAGGCTGCTCCGACGACAGTAGTTACCGCATCAAAAATTAGGGTGGTACTCTGCTGCTGCGATCATCATTTCGAACGATTCTTCTGCTGTTGGCATTAAAACTAATGACAACTCATTGGTTAAGCTTCCCTTCAAAAAGAGTCCGACGGTCCTTTCTTGGCGACACTTCACAGCACGTGTCATCAAGCTCTTACCGAGAGGCGAAATCCAAATAAGCTCCGGAAAAAAAACTGAATACATAGCTTCATGATTTCACTGATTCCCTTGCCTGTAGCTTTATCCAACAGCTTCTCTTGAATATACTGGGTGATCTCAGTACTATTCATAGAAGACATCGCAGTGCACACTTGTTTTGCCAACTCGACTGTCGCCACGTGTCTCAACTTCACCTCGTGAACTCTCTTGATTGCAGGAACTACAAAATGTCTAAAAAGAAAAGAAAATAAAAATAAAAATGAAAAACGAAGGGGCGGCAATTGGATTAAGAAAAAGGTTCTCCTGCTCTGGGTCCCAATTTTTTTTTTAGACACCAAGTTACATCTAACAAACAGCTTACCAATTGCCATAATATCCCACACTCAGAGCTTGGGTTAGCGTGTGATTGGGAAACCGATCTCATTCTTCTTCTTCTTTTAATCTTTTAGAAAAACTACTTGGATTTTTCTTCTCCTTCGGGATTCAGTCGTCACATGCAAACAATGAGTTTTAACAATTGCTGAAGCAAAGTACGAAAAAAGATATAAAATAATTGTTGGCATTTTTGAAGAAAAGGTTTATATCATGTCTGAATTCAAAAAAATAAATGAATAATTGGATGTGAAGAAAGTAGAAGTAATTAGAGGGTAACTAAAGAAAGTGATCTTTCTTGAAGTTCAAACGGGGCCTTATAATGTTAATCATAATTAAGAGAATATTATGACTTACTCTGATAGAACAACTCTGAAAATAACAACTAATGACATCAGTCTAGCCAGAGTAAATCACAGTTATAGTTGCACATATAAGATTATTTTAGATAATATCAGTCAAATATGAATAGCAACTAGTAATAAAAATATCATATTAATCGTAAAATCCATTGTATTGTTATTTTATGCAGCAAAAAATTTCTCATTCTCTATTCTACCTGTCTATCACAAAATCAAAACTTCCACGTGAGGTCATTTAATGGTGTGTGACATTCGAATTTACTTGTTACACCTAAATGACAGTGAGTAGAGTTAACTTGACTCTATTCTAAAAAAAACTTTAAAGAAAAATGCTTAGAAGACGATACCATCACTTTCCACAAAGTGACGGTACCCTCCTTAACCACACATCCCCAAGTATATTGTTTAGTAATAGATTTTGTATAATCTGGTAATAGATTTTGTTAACAATCAATTTGGAGATGTATGGTGAAGATGGTACCGTCACTATGTGGAAAGTGACGGTACCGTCCTCTAAGCATTGCTTAACTTTTAATTTGATAAAAATGTACAGCAACACTAATTATGTTTCCTTTTTGGTTATTTGACAAAAATAGAAGGACTCGGTACAAGGCTAAAGGGTATTTTGAGGGCATATAAAACTTGGGTGAAGATGACAAGTGCAACTACGGGCAAAAGTTATGAATAAGTCTGGGGAATTATAGGATCTCTTTTACCCCTCAGGTGGTGTTTAATTAATTTCCCCACACTTTGAGTGGTTCACCTTTTCGGATAATCTTAAGAGTGCATTTTCCCAGCGGTTTGATGTATGAGGGATTTCATTTTTCTAAAGTGCTTCCAACAAATCTAAAATATAGAATTTTAAGGGTCCGTTCGTTTCGCGGAAAATAATTTTCGGAAAAACGTTTTCCGAATTTTCCGGTGTTCGTTTCACGAAAAATGAATTCCTTAAGAAAAATGTTTTCCATCAAAGGAAAAAAGTTTTCTAAAGTAGGGGAAAATGTTTTCCACTTTTGAAAAGTGGAAAACATTTTCCTCACTTGATCTGTCTTATCTCACACCTCTATAAATCATGACTTCCTCCTCCCCTTTATTTTTCTTCTTTTCTTTTTCGTTCGAATTATTTTTTAATTTTCTTTTTCTTTTTTTTTTTTTTTTAAATTTGAATTATTTTTAATTTCCTTTTTCTTTTTCTTCTTTTTCTTCTTTTTTTTTTTTTTTTTTTTTTGTTTCCCATTTTCTTCTTTGTTGGCTAGTCGTTAGACCAAGTGAACTTCAAGCTCGTCAATCTCAAACTCGCGCTCGTCGATCTGGCGAGCCTCGAGCTTGACGCTCGCGCTCGCCAACCTGGTGAGCAGAAAATATTTTTTCTTACCGAACACCGGAAAATATTTTCCGAAACATTTTCAAGTTTTAGCCAAACACCAAAAAATATCATTATTTTCCTGGAAAATGACTTCTAGGAAAATATTTTCCGGAAATGGCTTATTTTCCGCGAAACGAACGAACCCTACGAAGAGGAGAAAACTCCTTTATTATCTAACTGACAGCTTGTTGGTATAGGATTTATAACTTGGGGTGGAATTCTAGGATGCACGATTTTGTTTGGACTCATGAAATTCGCCCCTATCGAAATATTCTTCTATTCCAAGCCCTCCCAAACAAATCTTTTTGATTTTTCCTACCTGCTCATATTCCTATTCTTCACGCCTTTTTAAAGTTTCCATTTGGAAGTGTAAATTTACTATGCTAAATGTGATTAAATGATAAACCAATGCCATCATTTATTTGCAACCTTATTTCATAGTAAATATCGCGAGGGCTTGCCCCCGGTCCCATGCCCAATTCCCTCACCCTCTCAACATATTCATTCGTGTTATATTGAGATAAGGTAGCAGTTAAAGAAAATAAGATTTAAGCTCTGTTTGTTTCGCAGAAAAATAATTTCCGGGAAAATGTTTTATGAATTTTCTGGCGTTCGTTTCACGGAAAATGAATTCCTTGCGGAAAATGTTTTCCATGAAAGGAAAAGAGTCTTCTAAATTAAGGGAAAATGTTTTCTACTTTTTCCTCATTTGATCTCTCTTATCTCACATCTCCACAAATCCTCACTTCCTCCTCTCCTTTCTTTTTCTTCTTTTCTTTTTTTTGTTCGAATTATTTTTTAATTTTCTTTTTCTTTTTTAATTCGAATTATTTTTAATTTCCCTTTTCTTTTCTATTTCTTTTCTTTTTCTTTTCTTTTCTTTTCTTTTTCTTTTCTTTGTTTCCCATCTTCTTCTTTCTTGGCTAATCATCGGCCGTTGCCAAGCGAACCTTGAGCTCGTCGATCTCAAGCTCGCACTTTGCACTCTTGCTTATCATTTTCTTTATTTATTCTACCATGCGAGTTATACATCAAAGGGCTCTACATGCTTTGCTTTTTTTTTTTTTTCTTTTTTTTATTAGAACACAAAAGATGTAGGGGAAGAACATGCCACTCAACTGGAAGATTCTCATGAGGGCTGTACATGCTTTGCTTCTTTTCTCTTTTACTTCTTCTTAAAATCCATACGAACATTTTTTAGACTAGATGAGTGTTTGGCGACAATGAGGGAATAACGATATGAAGTAAGTTTGTTTGGATGTAAAGGCAAATTCATATTTGATGAATTTATAGGTCGGTAAGTGATGCATGCCTAAGTGGTGAAGTCTTAGAAAATATTTTCCTTATGAACACCGGAAAATATTTTCCAAAACATTTTCGGGTTTTAGTCGAACACCAGAAAATATTGTCATTTTCCTGAAAAATGACTTATGAGAAATTTTTTCCGGAAATGGCCTATTTTCCACGAAACGAACGGACCCTTAGGCTTTAAGCACTTTACTCGTAATGGAGGAAACAAATACATAATGGGCTCATTATTGTTATATTTCCAGAAAGATTTACACGCTTGATAGAAATGATGAAGTGAACATGATTTCACCAATCAAGATTGAAGGAGAAGTCCTAGGTTTACGTAACTCTTATTCCATATCTTCTGCTTAGATCATTTGGCCATAAGTAAGAAATTCCTAGGTTATCATCGAATCTCGCCTCAATTTGCAATATCAAGTACTCTTTCTCTACTCTTTTTTTTTTTTTTTTTTTTTAACAATTTCGCGACTCTTACAATTAGAATTTGGTAAATATGTAAAATCTTTCAACATATAAAAATATTAAAACAAAAAATCATATATAATTTTTCTGAGTTTGAATAATTTTTTTGAAGGGTTTTTATTAGATTCATCCATGCTGTAAAAAAAATAGTTACACATTCATTGTTGGATGGTTGATATGTGGAAAATTTTAATAAAAAACTAAATTCAAACACACATGTCACTCATCTAATAGTGAATGTGTAAGCAATTTTTCACACAGAAAATGGGCCTAACACAAATTCTTATGTAAATTATGGCGAAAAATTATGTAGGAGGTTTTTTCTGCTTATATAAGGAGTCAAAACTAACAAGCCATAGGCTTTTAGTTGGAGAGACAAGGATAGAGATAGAGACAGTATCTTGATAAAATGGAAGCGTACCTATAATTTTGGCGGCATTCCAAAGTGACCTCGTAAGACATTGAAGCGCTCCAATCAGATTGCAAAGAAAACCCAATCACTAGATATGAAATCATTGTAAGAACTTGTAATTTGTTTGTTACATAATCAATTAATTCAGTCATGGTTCTCAGGGAATAGCTGATTCATAAAATAGTTTGATTTCAAGCCATTAGTCAAGTAAAACTATTTTAAGGAACCATAATACATCCTACAAAGAAACAATCATTTCCGGTCTCCTTTGCTAGGGCGGAAGGAATCAATCTAGGAAAATTGACTTAAAGTTCCAAATCATAAAAGGTCCTTAGATAATGCCCAACGGCAAAAATGCATACCCACCCGAATCCGACTTTTTATCAGTTGGTTGGTAGTTCAAATCCACCGGAATACCTTCAGTTTAGAAACAAAAGAGCAGGTGATGAGCCAGGTATGATCATCTTGAAGGGAATTAGTAATGAAGGGATGCGAGTGCAGAAAATACGGACATTTGTATATTAATGCTTCCAAAACATCAAGCCTGGTTCTACTGAGATAGGGAGACGGCATCACCGCCAATATGTCCAGTATAGACACATCTCTCCATTTGATGGTAATTAAGTGAGGGAACGGCCCAACTAGATAAAGGGCGATATCTGTCCAAATTCACCACCAGAGTTGATTAGGAAAATAAGCCAAGTCTAGAACGAAGGGAAAAACAGATGGAATTGAGATAAAGAGTGATGGTGATCTTTACCAAGGTGACCAGTGAGGGTGAGACCTATGATGGTTTCAATTGCAGAGGAACTTCTGAACGGGTGACTTGGCCCATCCTTTATCGTACTTTTTGACAGGAACCAGGCAATCATGCATAGAAACTTCCCAAGCAGATATTAGCAAAGGAGTACGTTCTTCATTATCTTCAAGGTGCGTCAACTTAGGATTACTTCTAACTCCTTGACCATACTTATCCCTCCACATAGGACAACATTGTGTAGGGGTGAGTGGCCATCACAATCAACCATTTCAAGCGCTTCCGGATATGGAGACGAGCTCAACCAGATTCTCAACAAATTGGTCTTGTGCACTCAAAGCGGCCATGTGAAGCGCTATTTCTGATCTGCTTGTTATTTTCGCCGTCTTTGAAGCAAAATCTCGTTGGAAAAATCTTTTAGCAGATACGCAATCACCCTTGAATGCTGCTTGCAACAATGGTCGGTAATAGTGACTTTTCGATTCCTCTTCCGATATTTCTGCAATAGATGCAAGCTTTTCAGGCCATTTTGTTAATACATTTTCCTTGCGGACATTGAGAAGTGTCCCAGAAAGGAACAATTTCATCACGATCTGCCATAGATGTTTATTTCACAATGAAATAACTCTTTTGGGTAACAAACCTGGAGCACTTCTGGATTGAGAAGGAGCTGATCCAACGCTTACATTTTCAATAAATGTAGGAGAAAGAGTGAGCACAAGTTCAGAGCTATGTTTGTTCAATGACAAAGCAAAGGAAAGAACCATGAGCAAATACAAGTCCCAGCATATTTTAAGGCCGCATCGCTTCTATCTTAATTTTTTTCTCGGATGGAACATGGACATATGTACTTGCAGGATTCAAATTACCTTGTATTTCACTTGGTAACATCGCCATTGGGTTGCTCTCCTGGTTAGAGTCTTTCAGAGACAGAGTAAGCAGAGAATACCTCCGTTATAGTAAAGGTGAGCCCCTACAATTACAAGAAGCAAGCATATCTTTTTTTTCCACTTGAGTGTCATAGTTTATCCATGGGAATATAGATTAGTCCTATACTGGTGAGCTCCACCTTCGCCTGGATTCCTCTACACACGCCCACAGGACCGAAGGGCCACTCTCTGGTATCAGGGAGCTCTCAAGATTCTTCTCCCTCACCTCAACATTCCGCCGAGCTCCCTCACTGTAACACCAGCTGAGCTTCCAGAACAACGTCGCCACAGTTTCCGACTCCTACTCGACCTCAGGCGATTGCTGGTGTTGGCTCCGACGAGTTTGGCCTAGAGACTCTGTTTTCGGATCCTCTATG
This sequence comes from Eucalyptus sp. ANBG9806169, assembly GCA_014182395.1. Taxonomy (NCBI): domain Eukaryota; kingdom Viridiplantae; phylum Streptophyta; class Magnoliopsida; order Myrtales; family Myrtaceae; genus Eucalyptus; species Eucalyptus sp. ANBG9806169. The sequence continues at coordinate 49,864,354 of CM024575.1, read as the reverse complement.
TTCGCCGTTCAAGAGCTTGCTCTTCTCGTTCAAACCTTTATTCATCCATTCCTGAAGTTCCAGACACTCATCCCACACCTCAGTGACTACCATGAAAGCGCTGGTTTCGCCTAAAACTTACCTTGCAGAGACGGACTTGACAGCCCCCTGTCTTGGACTTTTTCCTTGATTGCAGTCTTTGGCCGGCAACTCACTTCACGGCGGCGCTTCATCCTTGCACCTTTATCCCCAATAATACTCACACATACAGCAGCACCTCCCGTAATCCTCGAATTGGCCTTAAATAGCCACGGTATTGCTCTGCTCTGTTCTGCTCTGTTTCTGTGTCGCTGCTGCTGCGATTCGCCCTATTGTTGAGAGTATATAAATGCCCAGCCTGCCACCATCGCTGATTGCTCAAAAATGAACATTCGCTGGAATGGAAAGCAACAGCCAAACCAGATCCGGAGAGAAACAGAAGATACGAGGAAAGATAACACACAAAGAAAACAGGGAGAGTGGGAGCCACGAAAATTCGTCATTGCTTGGCGTTTACGAATCCCCCAGTTGGAGTCTCCGTATCGTCTGAGCCTGAGATGTGCGGTCATGGCTGTAGGAGTGCCAATCAAAGTATTCTGCCTTGAGCACTCTTCGGCCATTGATAAATTCGCTGTTTGTTCGTTGCCACTGTGGATTACCAGGCCCACAAAATTGCGCTATTCAGTCAAGCCATATTGCATCTTGTTATTTGGAGCCTCCATGGCACGTGGCCGACATTAACTCACTTCAATGCCATCGGGCCGTTTCTATTCCGATTGAGTTTCAAAGTCGATCGCATGTCTGGATTTTCATCTCACTATGCTTTCCCTGTTCTGGTTAACCCAAGTTGAAGAGAACGCCAGACGTCACAGATGATGTAATGACCGACACTTCGCTGCTGCTACCGGCGAAATCACAGGCTCGGTTTCCGTGCATGTCAAAATCCCGGAAGTACTAAGTTCTCCGACCCTTCCTTGTTCTGGTCCCATCGAAACCTATAGAATGTGTGATTTCACCTTACTATCACTTCATGAATCGCTGGTAGTTTTTATCATGATCTTTTTCAATTGCACGTAGAGGTGCATTGAAAAAAAACCAGTGAGGTTTACTCGATAAAATAGTGGGTATAAGTTCCTGTTATGGGATTGAATCAGGGGCAGAGAGCATTTGGGGACGATTTGATTCAGCTGTAGAGAACACAACACAGAATCAAGAGACCTTGACTGAAAGCATATCCGATAGAGAAGAAAAAGACGGAGGGGATGATCCGTTCACTTCCCCCGTGTCTCTCGAGAGCATTGTCTGTTATGCCGTTTCACTTTCTCAGCGGATCCAGGCTCAACCTCTGGGAGAGATTGCTATGCAAATTTCAGCACCTCTACCGATTTTCTACTCGAATGCATTTGATACGGACGACTCAGAAGATCTTACACCTCCGCCTGCTCTTTTTCTATCTGAAGGTGCTCCGGTGGAGTTGAACTCCATACCGACTTGGGTGTGCAGGATCTTGCCAGAAAACATTTATATATTTATATAAATTTTGATCACCTTAGTTCCTTACGCCAATAATACTTGCGAATTAGGTGCCATTTGGTCTTTTCAGTCTTCTCTTGATAAGTAGTTATATCTTTAATATGGAATATTGGCGCATAAAACGTGAGTGCAAATTTTCTTTTTCACAAACCGTCTTATCCACCGTCGATTTAAAAGTCTAAATGCTTACTATCTTCACTAGCCATTAAAATCAACAGTGTATAACGTCGTATGTGAATTTTTTTTTCTTTTTCTCTGTTGATGTCTGCTGTAATCACTGTGTTAATATTTGTATTTATAATTTATTAGCTGGAACAGAAAATATTACTGCATGTGAATTAGGGGCCCCAATGGGACTGGGCAGGTGCACGATTGCTAAACGAATGCAGGGGATTGCATCCTGGCTCCGCAATTATTAGAGATGCCCTATCATCGGCCCATGTCCTGCGTGGGGACATCTATGAGTTCCATCCGCAACCCTGAGCAAGAATGCGGATTTCCCCATTTCACTTGCCCTACTTGATAATAACTTCAAGATTAGAAATTATTTCTTCAACAAGCGTCTCAAAAAATTTTGCAAGTTGAAAAAATTTATTTATGCGAAAAAAAACAAATTTGGAATTCTTAGATCCTTTAGAATATAATTTAGTTTGGAAAATTTCCGTGATAAATTGATGAGAATTGGGAATGAAGTATTGGGAGTAATCATGCTATATTGAAATCTATGTTGAAAAGAAGAAACTTTATATTACCAAAGCAATACAAATTATAAAAAGGAACAAGGTTAATACTAGAAATCTCCATGTTTGCTGGTCTTATCCACCCCATTTTAGTTGACGTAGCACGAGTATTCAGTACGTCGGGTAAAATTGCCATCCCTAAGTTGAAATGAGGCGTTAGTTCTATTTATAGTACTTAATCAGTATTTCAAGCTTAATATTTTTTTTTTAATAAAGTGATTTAATTATCTATATGTATGAGTATATTGTTATATATCAGTATTTGCAACAAAGTCTTCCATACCTTTCAAAAAATTTGTAGAACTACTACCAACTATTCTAATATAAATACTTAAATTGATAGATGAATGCATCCCTTTAATATTCAAATACTCCTCTTCACACGTAAGTTAGATTTTGGCCTAAAACTAAAGAGTGGAAATATATAATAGGGGAGGCAGATAAGAGATTAGGAAAAATTTGTACTCAGGACATTCATGTTTTGATATTGTATCAAATTATGCGAGAGCATGGTAAATTATTTTGAAAACTTATGCTGCCAGATTAATGTGTGATTTATTATCTAAATATTCTAATAACTTGTGTTTCTCACGTAAATTGGAGTTTATGGTTTCATTTACATCCTCGTGTTCTGTATATTTTGTAATAAATAAAATACTTTTGAATATTTGGACATTCTATAGCCTAACTACAACTACTACTTTGTTTATATTGCAAAACAGCTTAATATAATACTGACAAGGTGTATAATCCAGTATACAGTCCCTTCAGAGAAAACAGATTGATTGTTGGGAAAATACCCTATACAATGAAGACATTTATGATATTTGTATGATGCGACTCTTTGGTATCTTGCTGTCCGTATATACTTATGTGAGTTTGTATGTATGCGTGCATGCATGCTTGCATGTATGCGTGTATAATATTGTCTAATTTTGGTGTATGAGTAAGTAAATTCTATTTCCTCAATCAATATTAAGTTTTCATTTTTAACAGTTTTGACCTTTAATTACTTAGATATATAATTGCTCTACTAGCTTAGCATCCAAAAAGAACCATTTTCAATGCACTAGAAACTATAAGAAGTAATACACTTATATGCTTGTAATCGATGTTACAAGTTTGTTTCTACTTTCTTCGTTATTGTGTTCTTCAAACATCTATAGGAAAGTTTATAACAAAAAAAAGTTTCGAACATGTTTTCAGCATTAAAGAAATTAAATGCTATTAAGATACTTATTAATACTTTTCTATTACGAGCCATGTGGCTAATATAATGACTCTGGACATAAACGTTAATCAATGGTCTTGCGACTCTTGCCAACTTTCTTTGGTCGCTATTATCATTGAAAATTGAAAAAAAAAAAAACCGTCATAATTATTTCTTTACATAGTATATGTCAACAAAAGATGTTTACTATACAGCACATACATATCTCTGCAATGTACTTCATTTATTTATTGGTAAGATGAGAGGAAATGAATAAATCATATTATATTTTTCTTTTATGATTGTTTGAACAAAAAGGATTTTGCTACGCAAGACATTTATTTGGTGAAAACTTTTCAGAAAATTATATCGTTTATTTAAATTAAAATTTCACATATGAAATGTAGCTAACAACATACTTTCTACGAGAAATTTTTTATTCCTTCTCTTATGATTAGTTTAAAAATTACATAAATGTATTGAGAGACATCAAAATTTTTAGGAAAATAATTTTCAAATTATTTATTTTTCACGAAACAAACAGGACCTAAAAAGCTTCAAAACAATGGTCTCCTCAGGCTGGGCCGTTACAACTCTGAATTCTTCGGTCACAACACTAGGCTCCAATAATGGTACAGAAAAAAATGAAAGAAGAAATCTGGACAGCAAGTACTTGGCATCAACGAACAGCACATCAATGACATAATTACACATCCCGGGACATACGAACAGCAAGCACGCACGGAATAGACATAATCCATAACACAACACATGGGTAGGAACACAAGACAGTTAGCACATCGGCAACTCAACGCATACAAAGATGAACCAATAAGTAACACTGCCCACTCAAAATGAATGTGTATACGATGACTAGAGCAGCAGCTCATTGCTCTTACAACATGCACTCGGTATTCAAGATATTAGCATTTGCTCAATTAGCTTGAGATTTCAACACGTACATTGAGCTAACCCGCAACATTCTCATAATATGTTTGCAATTTGGCACAACAAACATGGATCAACATATAGAGAAGCATAAGAAATGAACATGAATGGGTCAATCCATTTTCGCTCAAGATGCCCTCAGTCTAGGTTCTGGAATTCTCAATTATCATATTCATCTCATGTACACACCAAATGCGCATGTAATCCGAGAATTTCAAGAACAAATCCTAAAACGAATAGCCACTAAATTCTGAAATGAAAGGAAACGAAATACATGTAAAGCCTATGCAACGAAAATAATGTATGGATCAAGAAAAGGAAAGCTCTCATTCAAAATCTAAATCGAAACATGCACCAATCTAATTCAGGAATTTTATCAAACAGGTGGTAGACATTTGGACCAACGGACATAGATGGTAAAATAAGAGAGAGGTCATATCTAGACTTATCACAAAGGCTCGAACGCGATCAGATTTCATGCTGGTGGAATCGAGCACTCGGTCCCTACCTTCAGCAGAAACAGAGCTTGGAAATATACCTTGATGAAGAGTAATAGCTGACCGCTATTTGTGATAAAATCAGAGGAGTGAAGCCTCAGGAGTTGTAGCATGGAAGATTGGTACTAGCTAAAGGAGGGAGAAGGAGAATCCAACACTTCGATTGTGACAATTTGATTTTCTACTTATGTCTTCAATTGAATAAATCGGGCTTTTCGTAGACGTGTCTATAGTGCTATTCTCTGAGCCGATCACTCAGAAGATAACTAGACTAGTTAGGGGAGTTGTTCAAGGATTTAAATGCAACAGGCTTGAGAATTCGACCAGGAATTGACTGCTCGACCGTGTTAGTCTACAAGGGTCATTGCGGCACAATTGTAAATCTATCAGAGACCAGAAATAGGTCGGTTCGACTAAGGTATGTAATCAAGCATGGGTGATTCCATCTAATTACAAAATTCTCGTCGATCGGCACTAAACCGATTTTTCTGTCGTTTCAGTACCCTATGTCCGTAATTGAAACATCGAGATTTTCACGACAACCGAGAGTCGCCAATGAGTCGAAGATGTACATTGTGGCTCGAAAATAATCGACCACGAGTCAATTGCACCGAAAATTCCCAAAAACTACCCAATAGTTTAGGTCGCGCTAAAATCACGTATGACTGAGTTTAACTACGAAATTTATTCCGATTTCAGAAATTGAGAACTCTAATGTGGCACGATTAATTATAGGATTATTGTTGCATCTTTCCAAGATTTATAGACGACGGGAATTGTTGGTGAAAAATGCAAATGCAGCAAATTAAAGGAATAAGAGAAATACCATATTTTAAATGGATTTTTTGGTCTTTAATGTGGAACATTTGGAGATGGGATTATGAGGATTTAAATAAGACTTTATTCTTATTAACTAAGGTTATGAAATGGTGAAATGAAAAAAAGGGAAAAGCTATTGGAAAAGATGCAAATTCGAATGTAGGCTCATCACAAGGAATTCCACCACCATTTGAATGTCATTTGTAGAAAATAAGTTTGCTTGGAAGTGGTGGGCCACATGAAAATGAAAGGGGCTTAATTTCCATGGAATAAGGACCCTTAACTTGTGGAAATTGGGGAGGGGGACCCTCCATGGTCCTTTTTCTCCTTCCCTCTCTCCCCATCCGCGTGTATTCCCCCCCTGGTGCCATGCGACGCTCCTCTCTCTCCTTTCTCTTTCTTTCCTTTTCCTTTTCCTTTTCTTTTCTCAGCTGTAAAGCCCCTTGTCTTCTTCTCCTTTAAGCTGTTCTGTTTTCAGCTCCTCTGTTTCGGTTTCCTTTTGGCTGACCAACACAACAACCGAAAAACCGAGGAGGCTCTGTTTTGGTGCTGCCGATGCTGGACCAGCCACCCTCTTCAACTAAGCTGCCCCTTATGTTTCGTTTTTCTTTGAGTTGGCCATTGATCGCATCTTAGCCTTCCTCACCAGCAACTAGATAGACTTCCAAAACCGGCGAAATCTCTACATCTCTTCGTCGGAAGCTCAGTGCCGTTGCACATGGCTACTGTAGTGTTTCCACCACCCATCCCTCTTTAATCTTAGCTCACCACCTTTACCGGAAGCAGCCATCCCTTCGCTGTTGCTTCCGCCCTGTTGCCGAGACCCTTGCTGTGCTGGTGCAACCCGCCACTCGACCAAACAACTCCACGGTGCCGCTGCCTCGTCTCCAAGGAGCTCCCACCATCACTGCTCGGTCTAGTCTGGGTGAGAAACCTGCTTCTCAGCAGTAGGCCAAGGGCCTTGCTGGCTTGAGCAGGGCCATCCGAAGGTGTTCCAACGCCTCCTTGGACCGAGACCTCGCCGCCACCGACGGAAGTGATTGGTTTCAGCTTAGGTGAGTTAAATTCCTAAGTTTTGATTAGGAGCTAATTACACTTGCTTAGGAGATTAGGTAGACTTAAAGATGGTTTAGATTAGCTTAAGTAGGGTTTAATGATAATCTAGAATGGTTAGATTAGCCTTAGAATGGATTAGTATTAGTCTAATTAGTGAGATTAGCACCATAGAGGATGGGTTGATCGAAAACAGTGGCTGTTCTTCAAAATTGATTCCTGAACACTTGCCGTTTGCCATTTTTGTAGATCGAAATGGGTTGTGAATTTGAGGTTGATGTCTTTTGGAGATTTTTTTTAGACATTCTTAGCTACAACAAATTTTTTTCTCAAGCTTTTTAGGGATTCAAAAGGAGATATCAGCTCCGTCATTTTCAAACAGAACCGCAGTTTTCGTTGGAACTGGTGACCTTTTAGGATTCTAAGGGTTTTTATTAACCCTTAGGGTTTGAATTTAAAAATGGTTTCTTCACAAAAGTTGTTTGTCACCCCTTCTAGTTTAACATACTCAAATTTCAGATCAAACGGACATGTTTTGAAACTCAAACCAGACTGATTTTAGAAAACAAACTTTTTGGAAACGGACCCAGTTTTGGTGCTGGATTGAACGATTTACTGGGCCGAATTTAGAAGGATATGGGTTTAGGTGTTTACATGAAATTTTTTTTTTAGGTGTCCTTTACAACATGTTTAAATTTGAGAATTTTCCGAACTCGTTTGATTAGATTTCTTGAGTTAAAATCAGAGACGCGCAAGAGAACCATTTCCGCCGGTTAGGGTCGGTAGTAGTTTGTGATTATTCTTAATGCTTCACTTGCTAGAAATTGCGCATTTGGTGATGTGGTTAAATTATGCAATTGATTGTTGAATTGTGAAATTGGGCAAATGCATAAATGGTTTGAGAATCCGTCACGAGCCTTTGGAGCCAGACGATGCTCATTCGGGAATGCCCCAAGTCAACGGATGCTAGTCGCAGTGGATGATGGGCCGATGCTCCTAATCGGAATGCCGTCTAGATGTAAACATTGCCGTGCTCGATGGTGCGAAACAATGCCCAATCATACCAGAAGACCGTTAACTGTTGAGTTGGTCGTGACCGGTGGGTCGAAGTCAGTTGAGACTTATGAATGATTGAAATTGAGGGACTTAATTAGAAGACAGAATTGTGTGGTGCGGTATGGGACATTCCATAATGATTTAGTCTGGTAATTAGGGGCCCGTGTGATTGTGGTGATATGTACGCTCATGCATATACACATGTTGAAATGTTCCTATGATATGTGATTTCAATACAGTTATATACGATTTGATTGATACTAACATTGAGGAAATTGCCGATGTTAAGGGAATTATGGGAAATATGGTTATGTTGTGTGTGTGTGTACTTTTCTCCTAATTGGGATTTAAAGGATGAACTCGCTAGACATTGTCTCACCCCATTGTGGGCTAAACTTTTCAGGTCCCTAAATGGAAGATTTGTCAAGTCAGATGTAGAGGGTTGTAGGAAGTGGAGCATGAGTTTTTCTGTAGCCTCTTCCAGATGTTGACGGGTCTTCCGTCTGATTTGGATAATGGGTGACAACTCACCCAGGACTATTGAAAAGTCTAGCGGGGTCGTAGGGAGGGACTTGATCCTATGGATGAGGAGCTCGGAGCGTAGATAGCCTAGAAGCTTTTCTTTTTGATATAGACCCATGTTATGTTAGACTTTTATGTACATAAACACTATTGTAAAAATATGTATGTTTGGTAAAAATATAATCCTATGTTTGCTATCCCATTTCCGTGTTGTTTGGAGGTTATTATTACATTTTTTTTACTAGGTTATTATTACATTTTCGCTTGTGCAATAAAATGAATGGGTCGACAACAATTCCTGGGATGTTGCAAATTTTTACAACCACTGAGGGATGTGCATACGCTTGAGGTTCGGGTCGTGACATCGATGACCTTGGTTGGAAAAGAGGGGTGAACAAATCATTTCCTGTGGGTGCAAAACTTGGGGTATTAGGGAAGGGGCCTGCAATGGCAATCGGTGATAGAGAGAGGAGTAATTAGTCATAAAGGAAATCGAGAGAGAATCGTAACTAAACATGAGAATTCCTTCCCTATACTCTCTGCTCTATTCTATGGCGTTCAAATGCGAAGAGTTTATGGTGGTTGGTGATCGGAGACGAGCAGCCGCTACCGGTGGAGTGGACATGGCCAAGTATGAAGAGGGAATTGCGACATAGAACTAGAAGCTCCCGGTGGGGTCATCCCAATGCACACACCCGGGCAGGTTGGAGGTTTTCATCGTCCTCCAAGGTCTATCTGTGCCGGATTCATCTCGTCATCTACGAACACTGTCTACTTGAAGAACCTCAATAGACGGGATAGTATGATTTTCCCTCGGGGGCTATTGCACTTCCAATTGAATCCTGGTAATGGTCTAGCTATTGCCATAGTCAGCTTCAGCAATCCGAGCCCCGGAATTCAAATCTTGGAGCTTGCTCTGTTAGGTTGGAGGCCACCACTTTCCTTGATGCTCAGGTTAAGAAGCTTTAGGGTTTCCTTGGTGGCACTGGTTAGGGGTGAGTGCGGTTCCCGGTTCTATAGAGATCGGTTCCAGTTCCGGGTTCTAAAGAGACCGGTTTCGGTTTGGGTTCCTATGGGAACCGGAACCGGCAAAACCGGAACAGGTTAGATTTAAAAAAAAAAAAAAAAAACCCTAGAGCACCCCCATGTGATTTCCCCGCTTCCCCTTTCTTTTCTCCCATTTTTCCTCCTCATGTCACTCCCCCTAACTTTTTCTTTTCTTCTCTCTCTCTCTTTCTCTTCTCTTTCCCCCTCTCTCACCCGAAACCCCCCTTCTTCTCTTCTTCTTCTTCCTCCTTCCTTCCTTCCTCTTGCTGGCTGCTGCTTCACCCACCATCGCACTGCTGCCCCACACCCTACTCACCACCACCTCTTGGCCACCGAACCACCACCACCCACCACTCGTCCGACAAGCCATCTCGCCGTTGAGCCTGACAAGCTGTCGCGCCGTCCACGCCGCCGAGAGCCACCACTGCCGTCCCCAAGCCACCATCACCAACTCTTGCCACCGCTCGCTCGACCGTTTGGGCCGTCATTGCTCCGAACCGCCACCACCTCTACCCGAACCAAGCTCTTCCCCCCTTAGCCGCGGGTTGAGCTGCGACTATTGCTGTCTTCGCCGTGCTGTTTGTGCCACCGTTGGTTCTGTGAGACTCATGTCTTCGTCGCAGTCGCGCCGCCATCGTTGCGTGCTTGCCATCGCCGCTGGACGCCGTCACCCCTCGCTCGCCTTGCCGCTTAGTCGCTTGCCGTTGACATCGCCGTTGGACGTTGCTCATCCCCTTGGTGGAGGCTGCTCATTTGCCCAGCCGCCCTAATGCTGCTCGCCACTCGCCCAACCACCCCGATGTCGCTTGCGGCTCGCCCAGTCGCCTCGAAGCCGCTCGCCGCTCGCCTAGTTGCCTCGACGCCGCTCACCGCTTGCCCAGTCGCCCAATCAGCCTTAACTCCATACCCCTTCGCCTTCGCCTCTACCTCCACCTCCACCTCCAGCTCAGTCGCACCCCCACTCTCTCTCTCTCCTTCCGCCTATCCGATCAGGGGGCAATGCGAGATGCCCTTGGAGACTCCGATGGGGGCCTACTGGCTGATCAACGACGAGACGGTAGGGTTGGATTTATCTCTGTTTATTTGGATTCTTAGCTTGCAAAATGTTTCTGTAGGGCGTATAATAGTTGAATTTAACTTAAGTCATTTAACTCGACCATGTTATGTTCATGTTAATGACAAGTGGACCATATTGTTGGTTGGTTTTCTTCAAAATGCTGGAGCTAGGTTCCTCACTTAGTACTGCTGAAGAGTTCATTACTTCGACTTAACAAAACTCACTAGATCAGGTTGATGCTAAATTCTTGTGATTGTTTAGAAATTGGACTAAGAATGATGAAAATAAGATCTATATGTCTCTAATATGTGGAAGAACTCATTTTCTATGCAAGGACATGAAGCCCTTTCAGGAATCTATTGAAAAAGCAATTATTGTTCTCCATTCTTCTTTTGTTAGATTTTGTTCCCGTAATTTAAGAATTCACCAGTCCAACATACTCAGGATCCATATGATGTTCTAGTCAAGCAACTTGATAGTAGTCATTTCCTATTCTTCATTACTTCTACGTACATATGCTAATCTTCGTGGTCATTGTTTGATGTACTAAAAAGTTGCATCATTTGTCACTGAGCTGAGGTTTGAAACTTCAGGGAATTGTCAGGAATCTTGTATCCTCCATTCTAATCCATTTGCTTTTGTTCTGGACGTGTAGGTGATACATAGAGACATTAATTCATCGAATGTATTACTGGATGAGGACTTCAAACCAAAGCTTTCATACTTTGGGCTTGCATGGGAAGGGCCAACAGCGGACCGTACTCATGTTTCAACTACTGTAAGTTACACTTAAACTCATTCTTGATCCCCTGTAGTCAATTGTTTAGAGGCAATAAGTGTTCTTCTATAGAAGACTTGGTAACATTTATTGAGCTAAAAGTTTTCATGGTGCTCATATCCTTTGTTGTCTCTTTCCTTCTTCGTTATAGTTCAAATTTGAAAATGAAAAAAAAAAAAAAAAAAAACCTGTTGGAACCTGGAACCGACCCTGGAACCTGTGACAGGGTAGGTTCTAGGTTCTTGGTTCTGACAGGTAGGTTCCAGGTTCCAAAAAATGAGGAACCTGTACCTGAGGGTAGGTTCCAAGTTCCAAATGGAACTAAACCGGATCCGGGAACCGCTCATCCCTAGCATTGGCTAATTTCATTTTAGTAGAGATACCATCCACTGAAGAACACCGTATTTTTAAGCCTCTTCAATAAAAATGATAAATAAAATAAAATAAAATAAAGAGGAAAATAATAATTTGGCTAACATGCTCGTCGTCAATGGCTTTCCATGGATTTTTTCTTAAAGGTTGTATTTGGTTTGCTTGTGGAGCCAAAGGATCAATTTATCGAGATGAACTTTTCTATGCATAACAAAATGAAGGAGGATTGCCATGTGAGTTATGTCCAAATTCTATACCCGAGCCTCGGCCTTAGTCATATTCATTTTTCTAAGCACAGAAGAATTTTGTTGGCAATCACTTATATAATTTGCAAGTATTGGCCATATTCTGATCATATGAACCTAGCTCATGTCCGCCATTAGATCAAGTGGATTCCATGTGTGGCCCACTTCATCTAATTGTGCATGGGAAATATCGGGTGCATCTAATATTTTTTCTTCTACGTCACTCGGTGTGCATTAAACGTGTTAAGGGTTGCCATTTGATTGGCCGTTTGACTAGAAGTCCATAAAATTTCAATTGCAAGTACCTTTTTAATCCATTCTTGGATTTCAGCAACTCCCATGCCTTTGGAAAACCTTGGAGTCATAGTAGTTAGTTATAAGTGTTGTTCAATTTAGATCCTTGGGTTCCTCGAAAAGGTGGCTATGTTCGTTGGAGACAAGCATGGATGTCGGGTGAATAATGTCGTCGTCGTCGTCATTGTTGTCGTCGTCAACGTCATCGTCATTGTCGTCATCATCGTCGTCATTGTCATTGTTGTTTGTTGTCATTGTCGTCCTCGTCGTCGTCATCATTGTTGTTTGTTGTCATTGTCGTCCTCGTCGTCGTCGTCGTCGTTTGTTGTCGTTGTCGTCGTCGTCATCGTCGTCGTCGTCGTCGTCGTTGTCGTTTGTCGTCGTCACCATCATCGTCCCTTAGGGCTTTTTTTGGATTTTCTGGTTATGGCTTCAAGTTTAACAATGAGATTTGATATTGACAAGTTTAATGGAAGCAGCAGTTTCAACCTATGACAAGTTTATATGTTGGCTATTCTTACGCAACAAGGTTTGAAGGAAAATCTATTTGAGAAAAGGAAGAAACTATACATCTCATTAGATAAAATATGGAAATAATTGGATGAAAAAGCCATGTTTGCTATTCAATTGTGACTCATGAATAAAGTTCCATAAGAGGTATTGGATCAAAAAACAGTTGTAAGTTTATGGAATAAGTTTGAGAGTATTTTTTTGACAAAATCCCTTACCAATTGATTAAGGCTCAAGCAACGACTCTTCACTTTTCATATAGCTAAAGGTGCTTCTCTGAAATCTCATATTTATGAGTTCAATGCTATAATCTCTAAATTAAGAAGTATGGATAATAAGATTGAAGATGAGGATTAGGCTCTTTTATTGTTAGTTTCCCTGCCTTCCTCTTATAAAAAATTTAGAGGGACCATGATTTTTAGTAGAAAAACTATTAATGTTGAAGATGTCAACACTAGTCTTCTAAATAAACAGAAACTAGATACAAAATTAACTTTTGAAGGCAGTTATAATCATGGGGCTAGTTTAGTTGCTAGACAAAGGTATGTTGTGAGAAGCAATGGGGTTAGGACTAGATCAAAATCGAAGCATAGGGATTTGATTTACGACTATTATAAGTCTAAGGGGGCATATCAAGATAAATTTTCTAAAACTAAACGTAAAACAAAAAAGAGAAAATAATATGAATCAACAAAGTCAAGGGAATGAAAATCGGCAAAACAATATAAAAAATATCAGAACATGCAAAATCAGGGAAACGAAAATCTTGTTCAAGCTAATGTTGCTGAAGAAGAAAACGAAGATTGGTTATTGGTTGCAAATGATTAAGACAATTCAGTGATATCTAGATTCTTGATTCAAGTTGTCCGTACCACATGTGCCTTAATCGTAACTAGTTCTCCATGTACAAAGGATATAATGGTGGAGTTATTCTAATGAGGAACAATGCTAAATGCAAAGCAGTTGGGATTGGGACTGTCAAGATTAAGATGCATAATGGCATGATTAGAACTTTGGATAATATCAAACACATTATTGGTTTAGAGAAAAACCTTATCTATTTAGATACACTTAATGCTAACGATTGTAGGTTTATAGCTAAAGGTAGAGTTAGAAAGATTATGAGAAGTTCACTTTTGTTTATGAAAGGGCTGAAAATTAAAAGTTTATATCATATGCAAGGCACTATAGCTATTGGTTTAGTTGTAGTCTCATCCGCCATGATAGAATCAGACAACACTAAATTATGGCTAATGAGATTAAGCCACATGAGTATTAGAGGAATGCATGAGCTAAGTAAGAGAGGTCCTCTATGTGGACAAAAAGTTCGAATACTAAATTTCTATAAGTATTGTGCCTTTATAAAATAGAAAAAGGTCAATTTCAAGGCAAGAATTCACATAATAAATGGCACTTTGAATTATATTCACTCTAATATCTAGGGCCTGCGAAAGTTCCTTCATCTACTCACTTTCATTGATGATTTTTCAAGAAAGGTTTGGGTCTATTTTCTAAAGCAAAAAAGTGATGTTTTTGTTACATTTAAAAACAATGGAAAACATTGATTGAGAAGCAAATCTAAGAAGATTAAGTGGTTGATAACAACTAATTGGCTGGAATTTTGTAGTTGTGAGTTTAATGAGTTTTACAAAATTAAAGGCATTGTAAGGCATCGTACTACAAGCAATACACCACAATAGAATGGTATTGTAGAACACATGAACAAAAAAATTATTAGAAAGGACTAGGTGCCTATTGTCTAACGCTGATTTGGGTAAGGAATCCTTGGGGAAAGTAGTCAATACAGTTTGTAATTGATAAATCGTTCTCCCTACGCGTCTATTGAGTGCAAGATACTTGAGGAGGTATGGTCTGAGGAGGTATGGTAAAATAAACCTGCTAATTATTCTACTCTTTGAGTATTTGGATGTCTAGCATATGCATATGTTAGTGAAGGCAAATTAGAGCCTATAGCAAAAAAAAAAAAAAATGCATCTTTCTTGGTTATGCCTTTGGTGTAAAGGGTTATAGACTTTCGTGTGTTGATTCATCGAAGATTATTATTAGCAAGGATATTACTTTTGATGAGTGTTGCGTGCTTTATCTTAAGAAGGAATCATCTATTCCTTGCAATGAAAAACTAGAAAGTGTTACAGAGAAAGTAGAGCTTGAAGTAATTTCTTCGCAACTAATTTAGTCGTGTACTGATAATATTGAGAATGAAGAACCTAAAAAAGAATAGTATTCTATTACTAGAGATAGATCAAGAAGGACAACTAACCCCATAAAAATGAGTTATCAGATTTTGTTAGCTTATGCTCTTTCAATTACAGAATCTGTAGAATATAGTAAGCCTAAAACCTATATAAAAAAAAAAAAAAAACGCTATCTCTTGAAAAGATTTAGCAAAATGATTAGTTGCTATAAGCAAGGAGATGGAATCTCTTAAAAAGAATCAAACATGGGAGCTTGTCAAACCACCAAAAAGGAAAGAAAATTGTGGGCTGTGAATGGGTTTTCACAAGAAATGAAGATATTCCTGGAGTTGAATACATTAGATTCAAAGCTTGTCTAGTTGCTAAAGGCTATAATCAAATTGAGGGCGTTGATTTTAATGATGTGTTTTCATCTAACATTAAACACATCTCCACTCAGGTTTTTCTTGCATTAATTACTATGCATTATTTAGGGTTGAAATAATGGCTTAAACGGTAGTATAAAAGGTTTGATTCATTTATGGTGCAATTTTGGTTACCGTGGAACCAAATATGATAGTTGTGTATATCTGTGCAAACTTCCAAGTGGCTCTTTCATTTATCTATTATTATATATTGATGATAAGTTGATCGCGGCAAAAGATAAATCCGATATACATAATTCGAAGGCACAGTTAGGCGCTGAATTTAAGATAAAAAAATTTAGGTGCAGCGAAGAAAATCCTAAGTATGAAAATTTGGCGAAATTGAAAAAGGGAACAATTATATCTCTCTATGGAAAAACTACATTGAAAAGGTGTTAAATCATTTTGGCATAAAAGATGCCAAACCAATAAGTACTCTTATTACGGTTCATTATAGATTATTAGCTAATTTATGTCCACAAAAAGATTATGATATAAAATTTTTGTCACATGTTATATACTCTAGTATAGTTGGTAGTCTTATGCATGCCATGATTTGTACTTGACCACACATTTCACATGCAGTCAGTGTGATAAGCAAATATTTATCATGCCAAAGCAAAGTTCACTGGTAAATTGTGAAGTGGATTTTGGAATATTTGAAGGGTACTTCTTTTTTCGGTTTAGAGTTTGAGAAATCTAGTGATGCTCTTGCAAGATATATTGATTCGGATTACGCTGGTGACCTTGATGAGAGGAGGTTTTTGACTTGGTACATCTTTACTATTTACTATTGAAGGTTGAGCAGTCAGTTGGAAAACTATTTGCAACATATAGTTACTTTTTCCTACTACAGAAGCTAAGTATATGGCTATTGCTAAGGTAGTTAAAATGGATCATGGTGTGACTATAGTTC
The DNA here is from genome assembly GCA_014182395.1 of Eucalyptus sp. ANBG9806169. NCBI lineage: Eukaryota > Viridiplantae > Streptophyta > Magnoliopsida > Myrtales > Myrtaceae > Eucalyptus > Eucalyptus sp. ANBG9806169. The sequence continues at coordinate 49,848,119 of CM024575.1, read as the reverse complement.
ATTATAATAGCCAGAGTGCTATACATCTTACTAAAGTTCAGATGTATCATGAGAGGACAAAACATATTGATGTATAATATCATTTTATTCTAGACATTCTTGCTAATGGCTATATTAAGGTCTCAAAGATTAGCACAGAAAACAATCCATCTGATATGTTGACGAAGCCTTTGCTTATTGCTTGGATTTGGTTGATGTTTGCTACAACTAAGTTTTATTATAGGGGAAGAAGAAGATTGTTTGTTGCTTGTGTAGAATTCAAGCTAAAGTGGAGATTTGTTAAGCATGTCTTCAATTTTTTATGGGCTTGGGCCTATGTTGTGACTTGGAGGCAATATAAATATTGTTTTTCTCAAGTTATTAAGTCAAGAAGTTAATATAGAAAAACTTTTAGTTTTTCAAAGTCAGATTATGTAATCCTTGAATTTCTATAGTGGATTTTGCTTCTCCTCTCCCCTTTGTTTTTCCTGCAAGGGTTTTTCACGTAAATATGGTGTTTTTATTTTTTATTTTTATTTTTCTCAATGTTAATTTCGTTACAGTTTTCACATCTGTCATAACACCACCAAAAAGTGCATTCTCTCACTTCGGCCTGATGTGTTTGGGATCTCATTTTCCGAAGTGCTTCCAACAAATCCAAAATATAGGATTATAAGAAGAGGAGAAAATTCCTTCAATAACTAACTAACAACTTGTTGGTGTAAGATATAAAACTTGGGTTGGAATTCTGGGATTGACGATTTTGTTGGGATCTACAAAATTCGCCCCCCACTTAAATATTCTTCTATTTTAAGCCCTCCCAAACAATATTTTTTATTTTTCCTACCTGCTTCTATTCCTATTAATAAAAGTGAATATTTACTATGTTAAATGTGATTAAAGGATAAACCCATGCCATCATCTATTGCAACCTTATTTCACAGTCAATGACACAAGAGGCTTGCTCCCGGTCCCATGCCCAATTCTTGTACCCTCTCAATGTATTCTTTCGTGTTGTATTGAGATGAAGTAGCGGTCAAAGAAAATGATATTTAGGTTTTAAGCACTCCACCCGTAAGGGAGGAAACAAATACATATGGGTTCATTGTCCTTTCTTCTAGAAAGATTTACATGCTTGATAGAGATGATGAAGCGGACATGGTTTCACCAACCAAGATTGAAGGAGAAGTCCTAGGTTTACGAAACTCTTACTCCATATTTTCTGCTTAGGTCATTTTTCCATAAGCAAGAAATTCCTAGGTTAACATCAAATCTCACAACAATTTGCATTTTCAAGTACTCCTTTTTCACTTTTCTTTAACAATTTCGTGACTCTTGCAATTAGAATTTGGCAAATATCTAAAATCTTTGAAACTATTGAAATATTGATGCAGAACATCACATATAACTTTGTTTGAGTTTGAAATTTTTTTTTAAAGGATTTTTACTAGGTCCATTAATGTTGTAAAGAATAAATCACACTTCACTATTGGATGGTTAACCCATGGAAAAGTTTAATTACATAACTAACTTCAGATGGTGAATGTTTAACGGTTCTCACACAGGCAGTGGGCCTAACATGTAATCTTTTCCAAATTACGGCAAATAATTGAGTGGGAGGTTTTTTCTGCTGATGAAAAAAGGTAAAAAAACAAACAAGTCATAGACTTTCAGTTGGAGAGAGAGGGACGTATCTTGCTAAAATGGAAGCGTACCTCCAATTTTGGCAGCATTCCAAAGTGATCTTTTTAGACGTTGAAGCGCTACAATCAAATTAGAGAGAGAGAGCCCAGTCACCAGATATGAAATCATTGTAAGACATTAAAATTTGTTAGTTACATTGTTCAATTAATTAAACTATACGATACTAGTACACTAGGTTGAATTGTGTATTGCTCCTAGGTAGTGGTTGATCTATAAAGTAGTTCAATTTCAGGCCATTATTCAAGTAAAATTACGTCAAGGAACCAGAGTATATCCTACAAAGGAGGAACTATCATTTCCGGTTTCTTTTGCTAGTACGGAAGGAATCAATCTAAGCAAATTGACTTAAAGTTCAAAATCTTGAAAGGTCCTAAGATTATGCCCAACAGCAAAAACGCATACCCACCTAGATCCGAATTTTTATCTGCTGGTTTGTAGTTCAAGTCCACCGGAATACCTACAGTTCAGAATCAAAAGAGGAGGTGATGAGCCAAGTATGATCATCTTGAAGGGAATTAGTCATTAAAGGATGCGAGGCCTGAAAATACGGACATATGTATATCAATGCTTCCAAAACACTGAGCCTGGTTCCACTGCGAAAGTGAGATGGCATCTTTACTAACGCATGCAGTATAGAGAAGTTTACCCTTTTTATGGTAGCTAAGCTAGGATATCGCCAAACTAAATAAAGGGTGATCTCTGTCCGAATTCACCGGCAAAGTTGATCAGATAAAATAAGCTAAGTCTAGAATGAAGGAAAAAACAAATGGAACTGAGATAAAAGAGTGATGGGGATCTTACCATGATAACCAGCGTAGGTGAGGTCCATAATGGTGTCAATCGGTGGGAAACTGCTGAAGAAATGACCTGGCCCATCGTCTGTCATTCTTTTTAGCAGGAACCAGGCAATCTCCTTATGCATATGAGCTGATATTCCCAAAGGAACACATTCGTCCTTATCTACGAGTTGGGTCAACGTATGATTACTTCCAACTAATGCCTTGACCATCCTTATCCTTCCACACAGGACAGCATTGTGGAGGGCTGTGCGGCCATCACAATCAACCTTTTCAAGTTCTTTTGGAGACAAGAGCTTAACCAAGTTCTCCAAAAATTGGTCTTGTGCACTCAAAGCAGTTATGTTAAGCACTGTCTCCGATCTACTTGTTATTTTGGCCGTCTTTGAATCAGAATCTCCTTCGAAAAATCTTTTAGCAGATTCCCAATCGCCCTTAGATGCGGCTTGCAACAATGGTCGGTAATAGAGTCCATCCACTTCCTCTTTGGATATTTCTGCAATAGACGCAAAGATTTCAGGCCATTTTGTTAAATGCGTTTTCCTTGTAGACATTGAGAAGTGTCCCAAAAAAGAACAATTTCATGAAGATCCGCCCCAGATATTAATTTCACACTGAAAATAACTCTTTTGAGGGATAACAAACCTGAAGCACCATATTGGGAAGAAGCTGATCCAGCGCTTGCTAAAACACTTTCAATATTTGTACGAGAAAGTGAGCACTAAGTCCTGCGTATACTTTCTTTGTTCCTTTCTTTTTTTTCTAGCCAAGGTCAACATATGTTCGTTTGGTGATAAAGAAAATAAAAAGAACCATGAGAAAATACAAGTTCCAGCATATTTGGGACTCCATCGATTATACCATATTTTTTCTCGATTGGAACATGAACATGTACCTGTTGGTGGTCCTGCATGAGTCGAATTTCCTTTTTCTTCACTTGGCTATGTCACCATTGGATTGCTCTCCTGGTTAGAGTCTTTCAACAATGAAGTAAATAGAGACTGCAAAAATTGGGCAAGATATTCAGTTATCAAAGAGTTGTAGTCTCCCTGGTGGGGGAGTTCAGTCCATCCTCATATACAGATACCTGCCTTAAATTAAAGGTGAGCCTCTACAATTAAAACAAGCAGGCGTATCTTTTTTTTTCCCACTTTATAGCAGTTGAATTCCTTGAGTGTAAAATACTTTGTCCTTGGGAATATAGACTAGTCTTATACTGGGGAGCTGCACCTTCGTCACGCCTGAATTCCCCTACACAGGCCAAGAGGGGATCCACTCTTTGGCATGCAGCTTGCAACAATGGTCCGTAATGGGGTTCATCCACTACGTTTTCCAATAATTCTGCAATGGATGAGAACTTTTCAGGCCATTCAAGTCAATTCTTTCTCCTTGCTGACATTTTGTGATGATCCGGCCGAGATATTAATTTCACACTGAAAATAACTTTTGGAGGCAAAACACACCTAAAGCACCTGCATATTGAGAAGAAGCTGATCCATTGCTTACACAAGCATTTTCAATATCTGTAGGAGAAAGAGTGAGCACAAAATCCTTCTCATAATAAATTTATTCTCTCTTTTTCTTACCTAAGGTGAGGTTACCTTTGTTCGATGATAAAACAAAGAATTAGAACTGTGAGAAAATACAAGTTGCAGCATATTTTAAAACCGCATCGTTTATGTTATATTTTTTCTCAGTTGGAACATGAAGATGTACCTGGTGCTGGTTCTGCATGAGTCGAATTTCCTTGTTCTTCACTTGGTAGTCTCGCCATGGGATTGCTCTCCTGGTTAGAGTCTTTCCAAAGAAAAGTAAAATATTCAGTTATCAAAGAGTTTTAGCCTCCGTTGGGGGGAGTTGATTCCTTCCTTGTGTACCTCCTTTAAAGTAAAGGGAAGCCTCTACAATTACAACAAGCAAGTATATATCTTTTTCCCACTTCTATGACAGTTGGATTACTTGAGTGTAAAATAGTTGATCCTTGGGAATATAGACTAGTTCTCTACTGGTGAGCTCCACCTTCGTCACTACTGGATTCCTCTACACGCGCCCACAGGACCGAGGGTCCTCTCTCTGGCATCTGGGAGCTCTCACGAGTCTTCTCTCTCATTTCACCATACCAACGAGCTCTCTCACTGTAACACCAGCTGATCTTCTAGAACAACGTTCCACAATTGTCGACACCTACTCGACCTCAGGCGATCGCCGGTGTAAGCTCGGATGAGTTTGGTCGAGAGGCTCTGTTTTCGGATCCTCAATTTTCGCCATTCAAGAGCTTGCTCTTCTCGTTCAAACCTTTATTCATCCACTCCTAAAGTTCCAGACGCTCATCCAACGCCTCAGTTGCTGCCATGGAAGCGCTGGTTTTGCCTTAAAACAGCCTTGCAGATACGGACTTGACAGCTCCCTGTCTTGGCGTTTTTCCTTGATTCGAGTCTTCCGCCTGCGACCCACTTCACGGCGGTGCTTCGTCGTCGTGCCTTTATCCCCGATGATACTCACGCATACAGCGGCACCTCCCGTAATCATCGAATTGGCCATGAATAGCCACGGTATTACTCTGCTCTGTTTTGCTCTGTTTCTATGTCGTTGCTGTGATCGGCCCTGCTGTTGCGAGTATAGAACGCCCAGCTTGCCACCATCGTCGATTGCTTGTCAAAAAGTGAGAAGAACGAGAGGAAGAAGGAAGCTTGAGAAGGAAAATTTTCCTCTGTATTGTATACATGTAATGTATCGAATGAGTCTAATATATTACAAGTTGTATGTAAATAAAAGGAAACAGTATTGTATACAAAATCAGATTCGATATTAATTGATATCAGATCCGATACTAATTGATTTAGACTTGTACAATGAATATACTCGCGTATCTTCAACACTCCCCCTCAAGCTGGTGGCTTGTAGATGTCCAAGACACCTAGCTTGCTCAAAAGATACGCATGTTGTCTCGACATAAAGGTTTGGTGAAGATATCTGCTGGTTGTTCTTCTGTTCCAATCCCTTGTGTCTCGATCGTCCCTTGTTGGATCTTTTCTCGTGTGAAATGATAGTCCACCTCTATGTGCTTGGTTCTCTCATGCACAATAGGATTCGCTGCAAGCTTGATGGCTGCATCATTGTCACAAAATAGTCTGGTCGGTCCTTTGACTTGCACTCCCAAATCTCGAAGCAATATTCTTAGCCATACTATTTCACAAGTTGTTTTGGCCATGGCACGATATTCTGCTTCTGCCGAAGAAAGTGAAATAGTCGGTTGCTTTTTTGTTTTCCATGAGAGTAAAGAGTTTCCAAATTTGATGCAGAAACTAGTTATGGACCTTCTGCTCATCGGACAGGTCGCATAATGCGCATCGAATAAGCGTCATCCTCATGTCGCATTTCCTGGATAGAAGAATCCCAAGTCCTGGACAACTCTTCAAGTACTTCACTACTTTAAGTGCTGCATTCATATGAGATTCCTTTGGTTGATGCATAAACTGACTGAGCGTCTGGACTGCATAACTTATATCTGGTCTGGTCATCGTTAGATATATAAGCTTCCCAACGAGCTTCTGATATCTCAATTGATCCTTAAGTATGGGATCATTCTCCTGAGACGAACCAGCATCATAATCTGCTGTAGTCAATTTAATGTTCTGCTCAATTGGAATTACAGCTGGTTTACATCCCGATAAACCTGCTTCCGATATAATCTCTAGTGCAAATTTCCTCTGACTGAGAGAAATCCCTTGGTCCGAGTGTGCAATTTCGATTCCAAGGAAATACTTTGGTGATCCCAAATCCTTAATGTGAAATGTTGAATGCAAATAATCTTTGAATTCTTTGATAGCTACTTCATCATTGCCCATAATAAGTATATCATCTACATATATCATCAAGTAGATAGATGACATACCTCTAGTCCATGTGAAAACAGCATAATCGAATTTGGACTGTTGAAAACCGGCAGCTATCAATGACTCAGCAAACTTCGCATACCACTGTCTTGAGGCTTGTTTGAGTCCATACAAGGATTTGCGGAGAGGACATACTTTATCCTCCCCCTGTCTCCATAAACCTGGTGGGATTGCCATATAAATCTCCTCATCCAAATCACCATGCAAGAAGGCATTGTGTACATCCATTTGATGCAATGGCCAGTCCTGAAAAGCCGCTACGGACAGGAATGAACGAACAGTAACAGCTTTGGCCACAGGGGAAAAAGTTTCGTGGTAGTCAAAACCTTCCCGTTGTGTGAAACCCTTTGCCACTAAACGAGCTTTGTATCTCTCAACAGATCCATCTGCACGATACTTGATCTTGTAGACCCATTTGCATCCAATCGCCTTGCGGTTTGGAGGAAGGGTAACAAGATCCCATGTCTGATTATCCATCAAAGCCATTAACTCTGCTTCCATGGCTTTCTGCCAGCGAGGATCAATGCGAGCCTCCTCAAAAGTTGATGGTTCTCGCCCATCAGAAATGCGAGTAATACAACTTCTATGATGTGGAGAGAGTCTAGCAAAGGAAACAAATGAGGCAACCGGAAATAGAATACCTGGTGATCTCTGGATTCCACATATGTAGTCTTGGGTCCAGGTTGGCGGACGCGTGTTACGTCCGGATCGCCTTGGTACATGGTGCTGAGATGGTGAGTAATGATCATCTAAGTCACCAATAGTACTCGAAACTGGAGAAGCAACTTCCTCCTTATGGTGTATTATCACTTCAGGTGATGTCGTCATATCCATAGGTGTCACATTGGATGGCCTGAGAGATGCTGACGGAGGAATTAGAACATAATTTGGATCTTCCAGAGTCTCCTCGGTCTGAATAGTATGAAGATGATCATTTTGTGATGTGTCTGATGCAAAAGGAAAGGAATTCTCCTGGAACGAAACATCTCGAGTAATTATGAATTCGCTTGTGGCAGGATCAAATACCCTGTATCCCTTCTGGAGACTGGGATATCCCATAAAAATGCATCGACGAGCACGGGGTCCCATCTTATCTCTAGGACCTACTATGGTGGCGTAGCAAAGACATCCAAAGATCTTCAAATGCCCCAGAGCTGGTTTCTTTTTATAAAGTAGCTCAAAAGGTGTTCGCCCGCCAAGAAGTTTACTTGGCATACGGTTGATCAAATAAGCTGCTGTTAAAACACAATCACCCCAAAATGTGTCTGGAACATAGGCTTGGAATTTCAAAGCCCGTGCCACTTCTTACAGATGACGATGCTTCCGTTCTACCACCCCATTCTGTTGTGGTGTATAAACACATGTCCTCTCATGTAATATCCCATGTGACAAAAATAGAGCAGTGCATTCATGATTGAAGAATTCACTTCCATTGTATGTCCGTACCTTTTGAATAGTTTTCCCAAATTGAGTTTTTGCCAAGGAAGTGAAAGTCTTAAGATGAGACAGAACTTGAACCTTACTTTGCATTAGAAAAAGCCAAGTGGCTCTGGAATGATCATCTACGATGGTGAGAAAAAAATCGAGACCCATCATGATTTAATGTATGGTATGGCCCCCAGACATCGACATGTAACAAGGAAAGAATATCGCTCGAACGATGTTGACTTAATGGAAAAGGTGTTCGCGATTGTTTCGCAAGAGGGCAAATTGGACATTGAGGATAAGGAAAAAATGAGCTATGACCCAATTCTGGAATGCAAAAGAAAATTCTTATCATTGGTAGTCAGGTTACACAATGATTTATTACAAGAGAGTAAATCAAGATTTTGTGGTGAATTTCTCCAATAAAACAATCCTTCAGAAAGGTTACCCCAGCCCATTAGTTTCCCAGTCGAAAGGGCCTGAAATAGACAGATGTCAGCATTGAAAAATACTTGACATGAATTTTCTTGGCAGGCTCTAGACACTGAGATAAGATTGAATTGAAAATCTGGAATATAAAGAACATTTTGGAGAGTAATTTGTGGGCTAAGGATGATAGTCCCAGTTAAGGTGACATGAGTGATATTTCCATTTGGTAATTGCACAATAATAGGATTAGTGGAATCTTCATGGATATCAGAAAATAACCCCTTATTGCATGCAATATGATCACTCGCTCCAGAATCGATAATCCAGGCATTTCTTGATATACTACTTGCAAGGCAATAAGAAATACCTGTAAAACTGCTCCCCCTTTTTGGTACCTCCAATTTTTGCAAAGCCTGCATTAATTGATGATATTCTCCATGTGTAATGGGTTGATTCACATTTGTGGATGAATTGGGCTGATAAGCTGCTGCTGAAATCTCCTTTCCCTTCCGTTAGGTCTCCCATGTAACTTCCAAAGAATTGTCGATTGTGTGGTGGGGCCTTTACAATAATCACAAAACAACTTCCCTTTATTTTTAAAATTCCCCCCAGAATTCCTTGAAAAATTCGGACCATAGGATCCTTTTAAACCGAGCACATCTCTACGGTCGAGATCACCCGACTGCCGCGCCTCCTTCTGACCGTCGGATCGCTGGGATCGATCGTGGCCGTCCACAGGTCCTTTAAAAGGGCCTTTCGGGTCCTCCGCGAACCCTAGCATCCCTTCCCCGAACCCTAGCGCCTCTCTTCCCTTGGCTAGGGTTTTCGCCGCCAAGGCTAGGGTTTCGGTGGATTTGCTCTCGGTTGCGGTGAGCCTCTGGTTCTCCTCCTGCACCGCGAGCTGAAATATCCGGCCAAGGGAGGGAGCTGGTTCGATTGCCAAGATCTGTGATTTGAAGTGAAGGTAAGAATTGTTCAAAATCAAAAGAAAACGGGTCGCCTTTTCTCGTTCCTTCATGGTTTTGTATTGCTGGAGCGTTGTCTCCAGTCCTTCGAGTCTCTCCTCTGCCGCTTCTAGCTCGTTCCAGAGGGCGGAGAGCTTGTTGAAGCATGTTGTCACTGACATGTTTCCCTGCTTGAGCTCGCTGAGGGCTTGATGCAGTGAAAATTTTTTGGCCCTGTCGAGTTTTCCATACATTTCTTGAATATTTTGCCAAATTGTTTTTGAATCCTCCATGGGAGGTAAACCTGCTGCGATCTCTGGGCTGATGCAGTTACCTATCCACGTTCTTACCAATTGGTTGCATTTTTTCCATTGTCGACCCATTTTCTCATCGGTCAGAATTGGAATTGTCCCGTCGATGAGGCCTTCTTTGTCTTTGGTGATGAGTGCTCTCCGAAATTCTCGTGCCCAGCTCGAGTAATTTTCGGGTCCTGTGAGAGGGTGACTAACAAGTCGCAACTCCGGCCCGTCGGAATTGGAGACATACAAGGCGTCGTCGGGTTCTGGGCGACCCATGGCGGCCGCCAAGGAGAACGGCAGGAAACCGGTTGGAAAACCCGAATAAGGGTTTGCTTGCTGACCCTGAGTCCCCGCATGTGGATCGCCTGACCCATTAGGGTTTTCGCCCATATTTGACGACCCTATTGTTTCTGATTGGTTCGCCCTGCTCGCGGCTAGTGGACCATTTTGATTCTGACTTCCTGAGAATGATGATACATTCTGATTTCCTCCATAGTATACTGGCATGGGCACCCACTGGTAGGAAGTCCCCGAATGGGGATGCCCCAGACTGGGTTGCCATGGAAAAAATTGACCCATCGCGAGCTGATCAGTCCGACCTATGATGTTATGCACTTGATTTTGTGCTTCTGAGGTCGCTGCATCCACAGGTAATTGCCCTGATTGGGTTTGATCGTCAGTCATGACGGTAAAGTGAACTTCCTCTTTTCCTCTTCCTTCGTTTGATGCTAATTTGATTTCCTCAAGGTGCTGATTCTTGCGCCGGAGTGCTAATGCGTTTTGCAGGTTAGCTAGGTGGTTCCGACAGAAGATCAGAAAACCAGAAGAAAAAAGAATTGCAGCGGAAGAAGTGAATTAAAGCGGTAGAAGCGAATCAAAGGTGTGCAACCCGCTCTGATACCATGTCAAAAGGTGAGAAGAACGAGAGGAAGAAGGAAGCTTGAGATGGAAAATTTTCCTCTGTATTGTATATTCATGTAATGTATCGAATGAGTCTAATATATTACAAGTTGTATGTAAATAAAAGGAAACAATATTGTATACAAAATCAGATTCGATATTAATTGATATCAGATCCGATACTAATTGATCTAGACTTGTACAGTGAATATACTCGCGTATCTTCAACATTGCTCAAAACTGAACATTCGCTGGGATGGACAGCAACAGCTAAACCAAATCTGGAGAGAAACAGACGATACAAGAAAAAGTTTACGAATCCCCGCTGGAGTATTCGCATTGTCTAAACCCGGATCAGTATTGAGAGAAGTGTCTTTCATGCCGTCCTTACTTTCTCAGCAGAGCTAGGCTCAACCTCTGGGAAAGATTGCTATGCAAATCGCAGCCCTTCTACCGATTTTCTTCTCGAATGCATTTGACTCGGACGACTCATAAGATTGTACATGTTCACCCGCTCTTTTTGTATCTGTAGGATCTTGCCAGAGAGCATTTATATATTATCTAATTTTTTATCCCCTTACGTTCACTCTTTGCCCGGTTTACCGCCGAAATTGCTTACGCTAATAATACTTGCGAATAAGGTGCTCTTAGGTTTTCTCTGTCTTCTTTTGATAAGTAATTATATAATTTATGTGGAATACCGGCGAATTTAGTGAGTGTCAAAAAAAAAAAAAAAAAAAAAAAAAAAAAAAAAAAAAAACTTTTACACAAATCGTCTTATCCATCTTTGATTTTAGAGTTTTAACCATTCTTCCTCTTTACTAACCATCAAAATTCATGGTTGTATAAGGCCGCATGTTTAAAATTTCTTTTACTCTGCCGGTGTATGTTTCAATTACTCTATTAATATTAATTTTTTAATTTATGAATTATTATTTGGAACGGAAATATTCCTACATTTGAATTAGGAGTGGCAATGGGACAGGCAAGGTGCATGGACTTCGAGGTGGGTAAGGGGGTGGCACCCCGCTCCACATTTACTAGAGATACCCTATCCCTGCACCATGTTCTGAGTGGGGATATATATGTACTCCATTCCCAACCTTGGCAAGTACGCAGATTTCCTTGTTCCACTTGCCCCACCCCATAATAAAAAAAAAATTAATTAAATTCTTCAACAAGCATAATTTTATATATATATATATATATATATATATATTATTTCTCAAAAAAATTTGCAAGTTGAATAAATCACATATGGGAAAAAAATATGAATTTGGAATCTTTAGATCCATTACCATAAACTTTAGTTTGGAATATTTCCATGATAAATTGATGAGAAAAGGGATTTGAAGTATTTAAGTTATATTGAAATCTATGTTGAAAATGAGAAGCATTATATTACGAAAATAATACAATTTATGTAAAGGAACGACATTAAGACTATAAATCTCCACGTTTTAGATATAAGATCACGCTTTGGGCTAGTTCGTGGGGTGGGGCCGAGCATATCCATGTCCCTCCCCCGACCCCCATGCGGGATAGGAAATTTCGTCCCATTCCCACTTAAAACTCTCTATCCACTTTAATTAGGCCGAGGTAGCATGGATATTTGGTAGGGTAAGTAATTTGCCATACTTAATGTGAATCAATACACCAGTTCCATTTTTGGCATTTTATCATGATTTCAAAATTAATACAGTAATTTTTTTAAAGTGATCTATTTATCTATATGTACATGTTATTTGTTTGCATTTGCAATGATTTTTTTTTTTTTTTACACCTTTGTAATATTTTCTAAAATCACTACCAGCTATTCAAATATAAAAGCTCATGTAGATAGATGAAGCTGTTGTTTAATATTTAAACATTATAATATTCCTCTTAAGTGTAAGTTGGACTTTGAACTAAGATTAACGCAATATATATATGATAAGGGAGATTCTGAAAAGATTTGAACTTGAGATGTGGTCTTTTGATATCATGTGAAAAATTATGGGAGTAATGTTGCTTATTTTAAAAAATTACGCTGACAAATGAATATATTTAAATATTTTCACAACCTATGTTTCCCACATAATAAAGACCTTTAAATTGGAGTTTATAGTTTTGATATACATCCTCTTGTTTATTATATTTTCGTGATAAAGATAATACTTTTAAATATTTGGATATCTTTTTTATATTTAAAACTACCACCTTTTATTATGTTACAGAACAGCTAGAGAAAGCAGATTGATTATTAAATAAATATACTATACGATGAAGATATTTATGATACTTATAATGCGATTATTTGGTATTTTCTCTATGTACATACGTACATACATATGTTTGTATTTATGTATTACTCTTGTCTAATTTTGATTTATGAGCAATTTAATTTTATTGTCTCAATCAATGTTAAGTTTTCATAATCAACAATTTTACCCTTTAATTCTAGATATATAATTACCTTACCAGCTTAGCTTTCAAAATGAACCTTTTCCAATGCACAAGAAAATTAAAGTTCATTTATTGAGTTTCCTTAAACATCTACGGGAAAGTTTCATAAAAGAAAGAAATTTCAAGCATGCTTTTCACATTGAAGAAAATAAATGCTATTAAGATACTTATTAATACTCGTCTATTAAAGTGAGAGCTGTGTGGCTAATATAATGAGTCCGGGCATAAACGTAAGCCAATGGTCCGGTGACTCTTGGCACCTTTCTTTGGCCATGATTATCAATGAAAAGTGGGGAAAAAAAAAAAACACTGACATATTTCTTTCTTTACATTGTATGTGTCAACAAAAGATGTTTATAGCACATGCAAATCTCTGTGATGTACTTCATGTCTTTATTGGTGGGATGTGTAGATAGAAATAAATCATATTATTTCTTTTTTCAATCTTTTTAACAAAAAAAAAATGACTACACAAGACATTTATTTATTAATAATTTTTCAGCAATGACATCCCTTACTTAAATTAATAGTTCACATATCAAATGTAGCTAATGACTTACTTTAAGATGACTAGTGGGCAAGTAGCCCCAGGTTCTAGTGCCACATAACCATTAGGATTAGTCCTTAGTCATGAAACCATTACATTAAGATGACTCCGACCCTCTTTCTTCCGATAGAGTTCATTCTATTAGTTGACACCACGATCAAGTTGAGTCTTTACCTAGTTAAAGTTGCTTCTTGGGCTTGGGAAAGCTATTCGGGCAACTTAATTTGCAAAACTTTGGTCGTATAATTTATTAGCAAAATGAGCACTTAACTTTTGACAAGCCTAAAAGCAAAAGTGAAGAACTTCAATTTGATGACTATGTCCCTCTTTCTTACTATAGAGTCCATTCCATCCCTTGAGAGTTGACATCACGATCAAGTTAAGTCTTTACCAAGTTAAATTGCTTCTTGGGCTTGGGAAAGCTATTCAAGAACTTAATTTGAAAGCCTTTAGTCGTATAATTCAATAGCAAAATGAGCACTTCACTTTTGTCAAGCCTAAAAGCAAAGGTAAATAACTTTGATATGATGACTCTATCCCTCTTTCTTACTTAGAGTTCATTTCATCTCTTGACAGTTGACATCGTGATCAAGTTGAGTCTTTACCAAGTTAAATTGCTTCTTCAGCTTGGCAACTTAATTTGCAAGCCTTTAGTCGTATAATTCATCAGCAAAATGAGCACCTCACTTTTGTCAAGCCCAAATGCAAAAGCAAAGAACTTTTAGTTGATGACCTTGTCCCTCTTTCTTACTATATAATTCATTCCATCTCTTGACAGTTAACACCACGATCAAGTTGAGTCCTTACTGAGTTATATTGCTTCCTAGGCTTGCAAAAGCTATTCAGAAGCCTTTAGTCATATAATTCATCGGCAAAATGAGCACCTTTCTTTTGTCAAGCCCAAAAGCAAAAGTAAAGAACTTGAATTTGATGACATTAACCCTCTTTCTTACTATAGAATTCATTCCATCCCTTGACAGTTGACACCACGATCAAATTGAGTCTTTACCAAGTTAAGTTGCTTCTTGGGCTTGGAAAAGCTATTTGAGTAACTTAATTAGCAAGCCTTTAGTCGTATAATCCATCAGCAAAATGAGCACCTCACTTTAGTCAAGCCTGAAAGCAAAAGTAAAGAATTTCAATTGGATGACTTTGTCCCTCTTTATTACTATAGAGTTCATTCCAACCATGATCAAGTTGAGTCTTTACCAAGTCAAGTTGCTTTCAAGCCTTTACTCATAACTCATCAGGAAAAAGTAAACTTTCAAATAAATGCCTAAAGTATCCTCATTTTCTCAAAGAAAGGTTTAAAGTGAAACTTGTTTAAAATAAAGGTCTCAAGTGCCTTTATTTTCTCAAATAAGAGGCTGTAGTGATTATGATTCTTTCAAATAAGGGCTTAACCTTGCTAGCTCGTCGGCTAGTAAAATATTCCGACCAATTAGGGGTATTTTCATCTAAATGTATTTTTAATTTACATTATAATTAAATTAGATTAAAAATTTAAAAAGTTAATTTTTTTAAAAAATAAAAATAAAATATAGGCAAGACAAGAGGTGTTGGAGAAAACTTCCTTATTTGTTTTGAAGTTGACAAAACGTTTCCATTGGTCTAGTTTGAAGACTTGCAGATTCTATCGTCAAAGTCTGAAGACCTCTAGACTCAAGATTTAAAGTCTGCCTTCATTGATAGTTTCCAGACCGACGAAGAAAAGTATTATCCGTTGAATAAGACGAGTATATCTTTAAGGATTTGATTCGTGCAGTTGAAAAATATCTCATGGCTAGAGATAGAACCTCAAGATCCATTATTCGTATTGAAATTAATTCGAGTAATTTAGATCCGATTGATTGGCAAAGTATACTTGGAAGATTCTATTTATGGAAATCTAGATCCTGATTGTATGAGCGAGCAGGATTGGTGAGCTATCATCAAATTCCTTAAATAACTCGAGATCTCCCTAATTTGATTCTGTCCAACCAGTTGATTGGAAGAACTCATTTGGAAGGTGACAACGGTTATGAAGGCATGGAGGAGTATATAAGGAAGACACTCAAGTTGTTAGAGTGTGTGCGTGGTAGAAAAATTCCAAAGTATGAAGCTCCTTGTTCTTTGTTGTTTCATTTGTTGAGTTCAATTTATACTCAAAAGAGAGATTATATACTTGTGAGACCTTGAGGAAGTGTAGCAGAGTCTCTACACTGTGGAATCAAGGATGTGAGACTGTAAAATCTCTTTTGGTTCTTAGTGGAATCCAGCCAGTAGGCTATCAGTGCGGGAGAGTGGACGTAGGCTTGATCTAAGCCGAACCACTATAAACCTAATGTTTTGATTCTCTATCCCTAAACTCTTTATTTTAAATCGCAACTCTATACGACTGTTTATAGTTCTTCACGCTTTCAGTTTATTATTCTTTGAAGCTAATTTGTTTTGTTAAGATTCGTAAAAACTTCTTTGATCACCTATTCACCCCCCTCTAGGTGCTCGTACTAACCCTATCAATTGGTATCAGAGCTTGTGTACTCATTAAATTGAAGTGTTTATTACTTATGAGTTAAATATCTATGGCTAGTATGTTGGCTCCAGGTTTGGTTGAAGGCCAAAGCAATACCAAACCGCCTTACTTCGATGGAAAGGAATACAACATATGGAAAAACAAGATGAAGGCATTCTTAAGATCGAAAGATCCTCTGGAACATGATGTGGTAGAAAAAGGAATCACGGGATATGGTAGAAAAATGAATCATTCCTAAAGCTACATCAGTCTCAGAGAGGGGAAAAAAGTTACAGAAGCTAGCAAGATGATTCAAGAAGAGATAACCAAGAGACAAGCTTTTAATGCAAAAGCGAATTACTCTTTATATTGTGCGTTATCTCCTACTAAATATAATAGAATATCTTCTTGTGAAACAATCAAAAAAGTATGGGATAGGCTGCACATTACCTATGAAGGAACCGATCAAGTGAAAGAAACAAGGATCAATATTCTACTCGGATAGTATGAAGCCTTCAAGATGAAGCCAGGAGAATCTATCACTAATATGTTTAGTCGCTTCATTGAAATTGTAAATGGTCTAGAGTATAAGGGACAGACAATCTCAGGACCCATGAAAGTTAACAAATTGCTGCGTGGACTCTCCAAAAATTGGAATCACGTAAAGACTTCAATAAGGCAAACACAAAGGATCATGCCACTCTCCGTAGATGAATTGGTTGGCACACTTTAGTCCTATGAAGTGGAGCAAATCAATGATGAAGAAGATCTCAAAGGTAAGAAGTCTATTGCTTTAAAATCTAACGATGATTATGATGTTACAGATTCTGAAGAAGATTTAGATGATGAAGAACTAGCACTTATGATAAGGAGATTTAGAAAACTAAACAAAAAGGGAAGAAGATTTCATTGGAAAAAACAAAGCACTCAAAAGTTTCAGAACAAATCAATTGAGGATGATGAATCCAATAAATATGTGATTTGCTTTGAATGCAAGAAAAATGGACACATTAGACCCAACCGTCCTTTGTTGAAGAAAAAGAAAGGAAGAACTGAGAAATACAAAAATGCTCTCAAAGCAGAAACATAGAGTGATACCAAATGCGAAGAAAGTGATGATGATTATGCCAATATTTGTTTAATGGCAAAATCAGAAATGGCAAAATCATAATTAGACTTAGACTTTGAGACAGATACAAACTCAAACTTAGACAGTGAAATTGAGGTAATTAATTTAAAAATTCCTATTAAAGTCTAGAAATATATTGATGAACTTTGTCTTAGTCTTAAAACTTCTCTTAAAAGAATTTCTGAGCTAAAAATGGAGAATTCTACATTGAAGCAACATGAAAACTCTTGGAAAGAAAAGTTTGAGAATTTAGACAAAAGTTTTGTTATTTTGAAAGAAAATGCAGACTCTCTTTCAAAAGAAAATACATATTTAAAAAATGACATTTCAAATATTTCAAAAAGGTTTTCAATTGGATCTAAAAAATTGGAAAAGATTCTTTCGATACAAAGACCTTACTTTAACAAATTAGGTTTAGGAATGACTTCTAAAACCATTCCTCTAATTGATTTTCCAAAGGTCAAAGAAAGAATCAAACAAAGACCAACTAAAACATTTTGTAGAAATCATTTTCAAAAAGTTTTTGTAAAACCTATTGGCTGAAGTGCTCTCAAATGTTCTAAGTGTTACAGCTTATAACACTTTGAGAAAAAATGTCCTATGGTTTGGAGACCTATTAAAAAGGATTGAGCAAAGACTGTATATTGCACTAACTCCACTGGACCCAAGAAAATGCGGGTAGCAAAGAAAGCTTGAGTTTCTT
Organism: Eucalyptus sp. ANBG9806169; assembly: GCA_014182395.1. NCBI lineage: Eukaryota > Viridiplantae > Streptophyta > Magnoliopsida > Myrtales > Myrtaceae > Eucalyptus > Eucalyptus sp. ANBG9806169. Next base: position 49,830,428 of record CM024575.1, on the reverse strand, counting down.
TTTAATTGTAGGTCACTATAAAAAGAAAAATTAAATTGTATTTGGATAGTGGCTGTTCAAGACACATGACAGGAAATTCAAGTTGTTTTATAAAGCTTGTTCAAATAGATGGAGGAAAAGTCTCTTTTGGTGGAAATAGCAAAGGAAGAATTGTTGGATGTGGAATAGTAAAGATTGGAAGTCTAACAATTAACAATGTTTCCTTGGTGGAAGGACTAAATTACAATCTACTTAGCATTAGCCAATTGTGCGACACTGGATTCAAAATCAATTTTCAGGAGGGAACATGTTCTGGAACTAGTAAAGATTTTTCTCAATCTTTTACTGGGCGTAGACATGGGAATATTTATCTTCTAGATATAAAACCAGAAAGATTGCAATGCTTGATATCAATACAAGATTAAGTGAATCTCTGGCATTGGAAGCTTGGCCATATCAACATGAAGCAAATTGCCAAAATCTCTTCCAAGAAGCTTGTTCATGGACTACCAAACCTAAAATACCAAAAATCTGACTTACGCACACCATGTGTGTTGGGAAAACATGTTAGAAGTTCTTTTAAACCAATAAATCAAGTTTCCACTAATTGTGTACTGCAGCTCCTACATATGGATCTCTTTGGACCAACTAGAACTCAAAGCATTGGTGGAAAGAGATTTTGCTTAGTAATAGTGGATGATTATTCATGATTTACTTGGGTCTACTTTCTGGCAAGTAAGTCTAAAACCTTCTCTCATTTTTTAAAATTGCTAAGAAAGTACAAAATGAGAGGTTATGCTATTTCAAGCATACGAACAGACCATGGAGATGAGTTTGAAAATCAAGACTTTGCCAAATTTTGTGATGAATCTGGTTTTCAGCATAAGTTCTCATTTCCATATACACCTGAACAAAATGGAGTTGTAGAAAGGAAGAATAGATCTTTACAAGAAATGACAATAACTCTTTTAATTGAAAGTAATATTTCTTCTCATTTTTAGGCTGAAGCAGTTTCTACAGCATGTTATGTTATTAACAGAGTATTCTTAAGGCCTATTCTAGAGAAAAATCCCTATGAGTTATTCAAAGGAAAGAAGCCAATTGTTTCTTATTTTCATGTGTTTGGTTGCAAATGTTTTATCTTGAAAAATGCAAATGATCGAATTGGTAAGTTTGAAGAAAAATCAGACGAAGGAATCTTCCTTGGATATTCAACCTCTAGCAAAGCCTACAGAATATTCAACAAGAAGACTCAGACTATGGAAGAATCGATGAATGTCAAATTTCAAGAATCTTGGCAAAATCAATCGGGCCAGACTCAAACCGAAGAATCTGAACTTACTCCAGACTCTACAAAGTCTACCTCCCTTGAAGCAGCTCAGACTCCAGTGGAAAAACAACGAACAAATGTTGAAGAATCAATTGAAGAAAAAGATCAACGATCTGTTAGACTGACCAGCAACTGGAAGCATAAGTCTAGTCATCCCAAGAAACTCATTATTGGTGATATTAATGAAGGGATTCGTACCAGATCCAAAAGGCAAGAAGAGTCTAGTGCTGTGACACTTATTTCTGAAATAGAACCCAAAAGCATAGAAGAAGTTTTAACCGACGAAAGCTAGATTGAAGCAATGCAAGAAGAACTTAGGCAGTTCAGCATTAACGATGTTTGGGAATTAACTCCCAAACCAAAAGGTAAGTCTATTATTGGAGCTAAATGGGTTTTCCGGAACAAGATGGACGAAAAAGGAAAAGTGGTAAGGAACAAAGCAAGACTCGTGGCCAAAGGATATATGCAAGAAGAAGTGATAGACTATGATGAGACCTACGCTCCTGTAGCAAGGTTAGACGCAATTAGATTATTATTTGCTTTTGCTTGTTATAAAAATTTTAGGTTATTCCAAATGGACGTAAAAAATGCATTCCTAAATGGATTTATTCAAGAAGAAGTCTATATGGAACAACCTCCTGGATTTGAAGATCCAAGGAAACCAGACTCTATATTCAGATTGAAAAGGCTCTATATGGATTAAAAGAAGCACAACGAGCTTGGTACAATAGGTTAAGTAAGTTTTTAATTCAAAATGGTTTTGTTAAAGGAAAAATAGACACTACCTTGTTTATTAAAAAGGAAGATAAAAACTTCCTACTTGTTCAAATTTATGTTGATGACATTATATTTGGATCACCTAACGAGAATCTGTGCAAGAAGTTTTCCAAGTCTATGCAGGATGAATTCAAGATGAGCATGATGGGTGAACTATCCTTCTTTCTTGGACTACAAGTGAAACAATTGAAGGAAGGAATTTTCATTCATCAAGAAAAACATGCAAAAGAACTTGTTAAAAAATTTGGATTGGAGAATTGCAAAAAGACTGACATACCAATGTCAAGTATTTCAAAGCTGGATAAAGATGAAGGAGGAAAGAAAATTGACCAGAAACTGTACAAGAGCATCATTGGTTCACTTCTTTATTTTACTGCTTCTAGACCTGACATTTTGTTTAGTATTTGTATTTGTGCTAGATTTCAATCAGATCCCAAATAATCACATCTAAGTGCTGCGAAACGCATCATCAAATATGTTGCAACAACCTCTAAGTTAGGTCTATGGTATCCCAAAGAATGAGACTTTACTCTCCTTGGATATTCAGACGCAGATCTAACAGGTTGTAGAGTTGATAGAAAGAGCACATCCGACACTTGTTAATTGCTTAGTAACATGACAGTATCTTGATTTTCAAGGAAGTAAAGTACTATAGCTCTTTCAATAGCAGAAGCAGAGTATGTGGCTCTTGGAAATTGCTGTTCTCAAATCTTATGGATAAAACAACAACTAAGAGACTTTGGAATCGAAGACTCATGCATCGAGTTCAAATGTGACAACACCAGCGCAATTAATCTCACAAAGAATCCAATTCTTCATTCAAGAGCAAAGCACATAGAGATTCGACACCATTTTATTAGAGATCATGTTCAAAATGGAGAAGTTTTGATCAAATTCATTGACTCAAAGAATCAGCTGGCGAACATATTTACAAAACCTCTAGAGAAAGGCTTATTTGAGTTTATCCGCTCCAGACTTAACATCTTATCTCTTAAAATCTGAAGAAGCTCAGACTTAGGGATAAAATCTGAAGAAGCTCAGACTCGAGGATAAAATCTGAAGAAGTTCAGACTCAGAAGACCAAGAGTTACGACTATAAGTTATTTCGGTTCTAGCAATTTAACTTTCGGATAAAAACTCGAAAAGGTAAGATTGCTTATTAATTGATGTTATCTTTCCAAGTTGTAGCTATTATTTTAAAAAAAAAAAATTATCATTGTTGAAAAGACAGTTATCTATTTTCAAAAGGGTAGTTATTCATTTTTGAAAAGGCATTTTTATTTTTCCTTTTATGACGATTCGTGTACCTCATTTCGACTGCTTGATATACTGTTTCTCTTCTTTGTTTGCTTTTAACCACAAACCCTAAAGCACAAAACTTCAATCTCTTACTTTTTCACTCTAGTTTAATCAATAAAGTTTCATCTTTCTCACGAATCGAGTTCGAAAATTCTCTTAAAGACTGTGACAATGTCTTCCCAAAGAAAGTCCTCAAGGATTGCAAGCAGAGGACCACAGCATATGCGTGAGAGTCCTACGCATTTTGATCTGACTGAGGAAGAAGACTCTTCAAGGCAGCAGCAAAGTCAACAACAACTTTCTCAACCGTGCCATTCTTCTCAGGCTAGACCACAAGAGCATCAGCAACAACAAGAAGAGGAAGAAATTATTAAGGATGTCGTACCTGTAAGGACTCTTAAGCCTACATTTACTTTCAAACTCTACATCGCTTTGAAGGAATGTGGTTCTGCAATGACTTTTATTGATTTCCTTTTTGAGAGAAAAGGGGTACCGAAATGAAACCCACTTTTTAAGAACAATGGAACGTTTGGGAATTGCTCCTGTTGGTACGGTAGAAAGGGCTTTTTTGAATTTCCTAAGTGATCCACGTTTTGGAGGAATTAATCAACTTGAGGGAAAAGATGACGATGAAAAGATGTTCACTCATTTTAAGCCTAGGATGGGTGTTGCTGCGAACATTCGAGGAGGAAGAGCAGATCTATTTCATTCTGAGGAACACAAGCGAGTTTATTCTAATCTGCTGAAGCGAGGGGTGATGAACCCAAGGAGTGTGGATTTTGATTTTCTCGACTCATTCAACGTAAAGTTGCGGGAGAAGTTTGAGATACTTCAACTTGAGCGCTTCTGCTCTAAAATAGATGTTGCTCATCCGGAACTTACTGCGTATTTCTATTCCAATCTAAGCTTTTTGGATGCGAATAGATTTTCTTTTAGTATTAGAGATCAAGATCAAGAGTATGTGGTAGATATGGACACTCTTGCTGATGTGATTGGAGTGGAGAGAGGGATTTTCCAATCAATCAGTGTGTCTATTGGTCATGCTATTATGGAGCTTGTTCGAGATAGAATTGCAGAAGGCTGAATTTGATATTTGAGGATGAATGCCTCTAATATCTTGCTCCATAAGATTGTGATTAATTGTCTCAAGCTTAAATCCATATCAAAGATTGATGTCTCCAATTCTGAAGCAAAGCTGATGTACGCCATCAACGTTGGTTACAAGTTCTCTTTGCCTTACACCATCATGTTTCATATTATAGGTCAATGGTAAAGGACAAGGGAAAACTTCCTTATTCTGCTCTTGTTACTCGTTTATTCAGACATCTCAACATTCAGCCTTCAAAAATTCTGTGTGTTCGAACCATTGATCCAATGGTGGTAGGACTGAAGATGATTTCAAAAATGCGCCTGAAGGAGCTAAACAAGACTTTAGAAAGATTTAAGGAGAAGACCCCTGTCAAGACTCGACAAGACCCTGTGATTGCAAAAAGGAGAGGCAAAGAGCCCATGTTAGCTCCATCTAAGAAGAGGAGAGCAATCATCTTGCAGAATGAAGAAGATGAGGATGACATGACTATCTCCGCTCTTGCCTTAAAGAATTCTCATCGTTTTGTTCCAGAGATAGAAGATCAAAAGAACCAAGACAGAGAGGAGGCAGAGCAAAGGAATAAAGAGAGGGAAACGATGAGGAAAGAAGAAGAAGAATAGAAGAAAAATAGTGAAGAGGAGAACAAACAAAAGGAGAAAGTCATGGCAATTCTCCAGCAGAAGAAGCACAAGATCATCGTGATATTGAAGAAGAGCCGGAGTAAGAAGAGTACTTCTCTCCACCTGAAGGTACTGAAACAGGGGGAGCTGCTGATAAAAGAGGTACTCCTTTACTTGCTTTTACCAGTGATGATGTTAGTCATTCTCCTGCCGATCCAGAGGATGTGTATGCCTCTCATTTTCCTGAATATGGTAATGAGGCTTCATCTCCAAGTCTGGATGTTCGTGCTGAAGTTCCATCAACTAGCAACACTCCACAAACTGATTATGCTGAAGCAAACACTCAAACTAACAACTCAGTAGACTTTAAAAGATTGCTTGAACTTCTTTAGGAGATCAAAGGTCAGGTTTATGCCTTGGGATGTGAATTGCAGACCATGTAGAATGCTCATCAAGCCACTTCAGTTTCTCTGTGAGGTTAAGTTCAAGCAAATGCAAATGGTAAGGATTTAACGCAACTAAACGAGGATCTGAGAAAGTTGAAAGAGACTGTCAAGTCTATGGGAGATTTTCAGCTTATTCACATTCCCAAATCATCCTAATTTTATCTAATTATCTTTGTATTCTCTACTTTTTGCTGTTGACAAAAAATGGGGAGAAGTTGGTGCAGATTTGACTCTTTTTGGTTTTTTGTTTGGTTGGCTTTTTGATTATTTTTTTACTTATCTTCTGTTTGGATGGACCAGTTTTGACTGTTTTGACTGTTTTGATGCTTGCAATATCTTAAGCTAAGTTGATGATTTTGGTTAAGATAATTGTTCTTACAGAACTAACTTGTTTCCTGTGGATGCAGAATCGCTACTATCTTTATCCTAATCTGCTTATCTTTTATGAGATATCTTTGTTTGCTTAAGTGTTGTCTTGCAGATCAAAAGTATCCAAATCTACAGGAAAGTTTTGTCACCATAAAAAAAAAGGGGGTGATTGTTGGAGAAAACTTCCCTATTTGTTTTGAAGTTGACAAAACATTTCCATTAGTCTAGTCTGAAAACTTGCAGACTCTATCGTCAAAGTCTGAAGACCTCTAGACTCAAGATTTAAAGTCTGCCTTCATTGATAGTTTCTAGACTGACGAAGAAAAGTATTATCCGTTGAATAAGTCGAGTATATCTTTAAGGATTTGATTTGTGTGGTTGAAGAATATCTCACGGCTGGAGATAGCACCTCAAGATCCATTATTAGTATTGAAATTAATTCAAGTAATTTAGATCCGATTGATTGGTAAAGTATACTTGGAAGATTCTATTTATGGAAACCTAGATCCTGATTGTATGGACGAGCATGATTGGTGGGCTATCATCACATTCCTTAAATAACTTGAGATCTCCCTAATTTGATTCTGTCCAATCGGTTGATTGGAAGAACTCATTTGGAAGGTGCCAACGGTTATGAAGGCATGGAGGAGTATATAAGGAAGACACTCAAGTTGTTCGAGTGTGTGCGTGATAGAAAAATTTCAAAGTCTGAAACTCCTTGTTCTTTGCTGTTTCAGTTGTTGAGTTCAATTTGTACTCAAAAGAGATGTTAGATATTTATGAGACCTTGAGGAAGTGTAACAGAGTCTCTACACTGTGGAATTAAGAACGTGAGATTGTAAAATCTCTTTTGGTTCTTAGTGAAATCTAGCTAGTGGGCTGTTAGTGCAGATTTCAAACAAAATCTCTTTTGTTTGAAATTTGCTTCCATCACTATCTTCAGTAGTTTTTCCAAATTAAAGTGGATGAGCATGGATCGTACTGGCCAGGAAAATGACGCTAGACTTGCTGCTCTCTTCAACAGGATGGGCAGGTTATGGGCTGAACAGGAAATAGAAGGTTAGGAAGAAGCAGCTCCATAAGATAAATTAGCAGAATGCAGACAAATCTTAGTAGGTAAACTCCACTCCAACCCTTCAATTAACTTCCACGCTTTTCAGACTACTATCTAATGTGCTTGGCGTAACTACCAAGTCGAAATATCTCAACGGGAAGCAGATCTTTTCGTTTTCAAATTCAATTCAGTAGCAGAGAAACAGAGGATTTTAGATAATAGTCCTTGGCTTTTCGCGAACCATCTCCTAATTGTAAAGCCATGGGTTCCTAATACTCCTCTACAGTGTTATGATTTTACCACCTATGCGTATTGGGTCCAAGTTTTCGGCCTTTCTTTAGAAAGATGTAGAGAGACCATGATCAGTAGAGCTGTGCAGCAAGTTGGTAAAGTTCTGGAAGTCAGAATTGATGCTAAAGAAGGGACTACTCTGCGAGCAGGGCAGGCTAGAGTGGAGCTTAACCTGAACGAACCTCTAAAGCCTGGAAAACTAATAAGAATAGAAGGGAAACCCATATGGTTAGATTTTCGCTATGAGCATCTATCCCATTTCTGATATTCCTGTGGTGTCCTTGGACATTATGCGATGTACTGCAAAGTTATACCCTATGACAATGCTAAACTGAAAGGCCGAGAAAACCTCTACTTTGGTCAATGGCTTCGAGCGGAAGTAAGACAATACAGTCCGTTTTGGCAAGCTTTCTATGACACACCAATTAATAGAGAAGCAGATGAGGAAACTGTACCTGAAACACCTGCGATAGCACCTCTAATGCTACCTGCCATCCCTAACAATACCAACGACATTCCTACACAAATGGAGGTTAGCTCAGATCAACAAGGTAACTTTCTAACATCAGCTATCCAACGTGTTTCATTCAAGGAGATTCCTCAGCAAGAAGCTGAGTTGTAAAAGCTTAAATCCCTTGTCTCAGAGAGATATACGACTATCAGTGATTTAGTAGCAGAATACTCCAAACCAAAGAAACTAAAAAGTCCAAGGAGACTCATCGGCAGAAGCCCACAGAAAAAGGTTAAGAGATATTCGCCTTATGAGTCACATACTCATGGGCTAGTTGAACTGGATGACAACCAACTCACATATACCTTTATCCTTGAAGCCGAAGGGGTTGGCAACTGGGTGATGGTGGATTGCCCTAAAAAGCCACCAAAAAAGAAATGAAGATCATCAATTGGAACTGTCAGGGGCTGGGTAACCCCCTGACAGTTCAAGCTCTCAAGGACCTAGTGGTCCAAGATCAGCCCGCTCTTATTTTTTTGATGGAAACAAAAAATCAGGACTTAGTTATTAAAAGAGTCTAGAGGAGATTGAAATACCAGAGTAGTTTTTTGGTGAGCCCCTCAGGCCTAGCTGGTGGTTTGGTCATCTTTTGGAATGACCAGCTTTCTGTGAGTGTGGAGAATCATATAGCCCAGTATATTGACTTAATCTGTACCGGTACCCAAGGTGGTAATCCGATGAGATTCACTTGCATTCATGCGCCTACATCTTTCCAACAACGACAACAGTTATGGGTAGACTTGAAATATCTCAGCAAATCATTACAATGCCATGGGTGTGCATCAGAGACTTCAATGAGATCCTAAATCACTGGAAAAAGTGGGTAAGCGATTTGCTCATTCTCATAGATTGCGTTCCGTTTGAGATTTCATAAACGAATGCTCATTAATGGAGATAGACAACAAAGGTTGTGCCTATACATGGGTTAATAATAGGGATGGTGAGGATATTGTTAAAGAAAAACTCGACAAGGTGATGTGCAATATGGAATGGAGATTGCATTACCCAGCGGCTAAAGTTTTCGCCTTACCTGCTATAGGTTCTGATAATAGTCCGCTGTTATTATTGCTAGAGCCTCCCGCAACGAGACCCAAAAAAGCCTTCACGTTTGAAGCATTCTCGTTTCAACATACTGAATGTCGTCAGGTTATAGAAGTTGCATGGTCCTCTCTTCCTTTGAGTAATGCCTCTATCTCCCATAAGCTTTAGGTTGCTACTTCGGCGCTCCAACAATGGAGTAAAAAGAAATTCTCCAAAGGTCATCTTCGCATAAACCTATTAAAATAGCAAATTCAAGATCACATTAGCCAACCAAGCTGCAATTATGATAAACAGCAGGTTAATCGTCTGAAAGCAGAAATTCAACAAGTTTGACAACAAGAGGAGCAATACTAGGCTATGAGATCATGGATTAATTGGTTGCGTTGGGGGGATAAAAATACCAAAATTTTCCACGTGACTACAATTCAAAGATGGCAGTGAAATCGTATTAGTATGCTGCAGGATGCACATAACCAATGGATTCGTGAAACTACGCAATTAAAGAAAATGACTCACAAATTCTTCCTAAACTTATATACTTCTGCTGGTGCTTGGAACTTTGACCCTATTCTATCACAGTGTAGTCAAGATGTTACTGCAAAAATGAACCTACTTCTAATAGTGGAGGTAACTAAGGAGGAAATCAAACAAGCAGCATTTCAACTAGGGGCCACTAAAGCCCCGAGACCTAATGGCTTCAATGGGCTATTCTATCAAAGGCATTGGGATATCCTGGAGGATGATATAATCACTACAGTGCAAGAATTTTTCACATCAGATATGTTGCCACCGGCTCTTAACAAAACCCTCATAGTTCTTATCCCTAAGGTAATGCAAGCAGAAAGGTTAAACCAATATAGATTGATCAGTCTGTGCAATTTTATGTATAAAATCATATCCAAAGTATTAGCTAACCGTCCCACATGTTGGCTTCCTGATTTAATCTCAAAAGAACAGAGTGCTTTTATCACTGGTAAACAAATACAAGACAATATCTTGATCGTTCAAGAGGTATTACACCAGTTGAAAATCAGAGAGCGAAAGAAGAAATATTAGGATATCTTAAAGTTGGATATGCAAAAAGCATATGATCGGGTTGAGTGGGATTTTCTGGAGGCTTATCTTCATAAACTGGGTTTTGATCCTAGATGGATACAATGGATAATGCAATGCATCTCCACAGTCTCCATTAGCACTAAGTTCAATGGTGAGACTCTTCCTTATTTTCAGCCGTCTAGGGGCCTCAGACAAGGTGATCCCCTTTCTCCTTATATATTCATCCTGCTAGCTAATCTTCTATCTCGACTTATCACACAAGCAGTAGACATGGGAAATCTGAAGGGGATCAGGCTTAATAGATGGTGTCCCATTCTGTCTCACCTATTTTTTGCTAACGATGCATTCTTTTTTATAGATGGACAGCTTCTTGAATGTCAAAATCTATCCAATATTCTACAGCAATATTGTCTAGCCACAGGTCAAGTTATAAATAGGAATAAATCAGGTCTTTTCCTTAGCAAAAACTGCACGCTGAGTTTGAAAGAGAATATGGCTACAGAATTAAGGGTTCCTTTGACAAAAAAAAAAAAAAAAAAAGGGAAATATTCGAGTATACCGTCTGACTGGGGTGCATCTAAAAAAGATATGTTTGCATGAATTCTGGCTCGAGTTAATACAAAGCTAGCAGGCTGGAAAGAGAGCCTTATATCCAAAGGTGGTAAGGAAATTCTTAAAACAGTGGTGCAAGCCCTCCCTCAGTATGCAATGTCCATTTTTAAGCTCCCTATATCTATCTGCAAGTCTATAGAGCAAAGAATAGCCAAATTTTGGTGGCAAACTAATCACACCAAATTAGGGATCCACTGGAAGAACTGGGAACTTTTGAAAGAATGCAAAGACAGCGGAGGAATGGGATTTAGAGATCTAATAACATTTAACAAAGCACTTCTGGGAAAGCTGGCGTGGAGACTCTCTCAGCAAACTTCTTCCCTATGGAGTAAACTTTTTAAAGGATTATATTATCACTCCAAAGAATTCTGGCATGTAGAAAAGGGACCAAGACCTTCCTAGGGTTGGCAAAGCCTACTTCTAGGAAGGGACTCTATCACAGAAAAGATTCAATGGTCAGTTGGGAATGGTGGCAAAAAAAATAAGGGTCTAATAGGACAAATGGTTGAAAAAAAAAAGAAAAAAAAAATAAGGGTCTAACAGGACAAATGGTTGGAAAAATGGGTCATAGGTGGGCCGGCACCCTGGAATGAACCCGAGAAAGTGGCTAGATTTATCACTCCAGACCAGCACACATGTGACATCCCAAGACTCAAACAGAGCTTCGATGATCAAACAGTCGAAGAAATTTTAGCCATTCAGTAAAAAGTGGATACAGGCACGTATACAAGCACAATATTCAGTAAAAAGTGGATCTCAACATATTCGGCAGCGTATGCAACAAAACCTGGGTTCAAATTCTTCTGGAGATGCAAGCCTACCAGATTATCGCATCTGTTCTTTGCGGATGGTGTCTTTTTATTCTGTCGAGCGGATATGGAGTCCATCTCTCTTCTAAAGGATGGTCTTGATACCTTTTCGACTTGGAGCAGGTTGAGACCGAACAACAACAAAAGTGAAATCTTTCTTGTAGGTGGAGCGGAGGAGTTGCACACTCATATTAAGGCCACCTTGGGTTTTGTTGAAGGAAAATTGCCGGTAAGATATCTAGGAGTCCCTATCTTATCCTTGAGACTTGGGAAGGCGAATTGCATGTCCTTAGTCGACCGCATTACGGCAAGGGTCCAATCTTGGACGCAGCGATTTTTGTCATTTGCCGGTAGAGTACAGCTTATAAAGTCAGTCCTCCATGCGATCCAAGCTTATTGGGCCAGTGTCTTCACCATCCCTATTGCAGTTCTAGATTGCATTGAACAGATTCTCAGACAATTCCTTTGGAAGGGCCCTACCCTTGGAAAGGGGGGTGCCAAAGTCTCCTGGGATGATGTATGCCTCCCAAAGGAGGAAGGTGGACTTGGGATCCGCAGATTGGGAGACTGTAATAAGGCAGCGATGCTCAAACACATTTGGATTCTCTTTACAGACAAGGAATCCTTATGGTGTAAATGGATCCACTCAACCTTCTTGAAAAGGAAGAGTTTCTGGGTTGTAGAAACACCCACTTGTTGCTCATGGGCTTGGAAGCGAATCCTACACCTGAGATCCGAGTTTCGACTCTTCTTCCGCTGGAGGATTGGAGATGGCCAGTCGACATCCCTTTTGTTTGATCATTGGCATCAAATTGGCCCCCTTCATCTTATCTACTCAGATTCGTTTATCTTACAGTCAGGCTTATCCATAAGCGCCACGGTGGCGAACCTTTTTTCTTCAATGGGGATCACCTTCAAGGTGATATTAGATTCTTTGGATCAGCTGCTTCCTTCTCTTTCTGAAGAGCCGGATCGTCTCCTTTGGGGTGGTGATCCTTTGGGTCTATTCTCGGTCGCATCGGCCTGGCATATCATCAGACGAAGGAAGGACAGGGTCACTTGGGCTTCCTTTATCTGGAATAACGCTATCACCCCGAGATATCAGTTTAATCTTTTGCTTATCGTCAAGAATCGGCTTCCTACCCAAGCCTTTCTTATGTCGTGTGGAAGAATTGGGTTAGAGAATTGTGCGTTTTGCAAGTTGACGCCGGATTCCATAGACCATCTCTTCTTTGGATGTTGTATCACCGCCACTATGGCTTTCTTTTGGGCGGCTAAATGCAACCTTCCCTGGCGAAACAAGACCTGGTCGGAAAATCTGCAATGGGCGATGAGGTTCCTCTCTGGTAAGGATTTCTACCGCTCCATGTGCAGTTTTTCTTTTGGTGCACTTTGCCACCTCATCTGGAAGTACAGAACGACATACTCTTCGAGAGATCATCTGTTGCGGTTGAGGCAGTTAAGAAACACCTTATCAAAGTGATGAAGGATAAAGCTTTGACTTATAGAAATGCCGAAGACAACCCTAGAAATAGAAGCTCCAAAGAAACTGGGGGTTGGACCCCTCTATTTTCTCTCCTCCACCGGCGATTCCATAGCCCTGATGTGGCTCCTCGTGGTTGGATGTGGCCCTCTTCTGGCATGCAGTACGCTATCTAGCTGTCGCATTCTTTTGGCCCAGACCGGCGCTTCACTTCTTTTGGTTTGGCTGCTGTCTGGTTTTGGTAGTTGTCTCTCCTTTCCCGAGGGGTTTGGTCATTTTCTTTTCGCTTTTTCCTTGTTGTTTTGGCGAGGTTGGTCTCGCCGGCCCTACGTGGCCTCCATCTTCCTCGCTTTAGTCGCCTGTGCTCAGGCTTTTGCTCGCTTTGGCCGCCTTGCGATTGTATCTTGTGTCGGACACCCTTCCTCTCTTGTAGACGTTTTGTCTTATGGAGGGCAAGTTTTGTGGTGCCGGACCTTTTGTAAATGTTGGTTCAAAGCCCAATACATATTTACCTTTACCAAAAAAAAAAAAACATATTCAACAGTCAAACCACAACAGAAACAGTACCCGAGCTTCATCATCTTATACCACTCCCCATTGTCTTTGGCAACAGATTTGGAAAATTAAAATAGTACCAAAAATCAGAATCTTCCTATGGTCTATATGCCATAACGCGCTACCAACCAAGGAAAATCTCTTCAGGCGACATATCACTGATGATCCGGTATGTAACCTTTGCTCATCTCAAGTCCCAGAAACTCTGGAACACTTATTCTTGCTATGCCCTAGAAGTCAGCAGGTTTGGTCACATCACAACATACAGATTATAGTCCCAGCATTTAGCACACACCGAATGGACGCATGGTTGGCTGATATAGTAGAGCATAAAACTCACTTACCTGGTTTGGAAATCATTGCAACACTTCTCTAGCAGATATGGAAAGCACACAACCTTTATATCTTCCAATGCCAATGTTTGAGCCCTCAACAGATAGTGGATTCAGCACTTACATCAGCGCGGCTCTATCTCTCCTCCTCACAGTTGAATCTGGACCCAAGGGTACCCTCGCCGAATCCTAATACTTGCTAGATCCCCCCTGAACCTGGCTTCCTTAAAGTGAATATGAATGGAGCTTTTCCTACTAGCACGGAAATGGGTTTGATCGCGTGTCTATGTTGCGATCACACAAGTACCCTGCTCAACGGTTGCTCCAGCAACATCCAAGCCTCCTTCCCCCTTCAAACAGAGACCCAAGCACTATTAATCACCCTCAAATTTCTGTTACAAAGTGGATTGGCTACCACCTACCTGATCCTCGAATTAGACTGTCTGGAGCTGGTGGAGACTGTGAATCATCGACAACCGCCATCGCCGGATAGTAGACCTTTGCTCAAGAACGTTGCCACCCTGCTTCAAAGCTGCCCTAATCTACATTTCTAGCACTGTAGGTGTGAAGCAAATTTCTCTGCCGATTGGGCCGCCAAGGCCCAAGGCCAAGGATCTCTGTGTCCGAATTGGGCTGTTGCTCCCCCCACAGCTCTCTTGAATCTGCCTTGTAACGATGTCCTGTCTGAGGGTTGTGACATTTTCACTTTGTGAATGATATGCTCAGCTTTCGACCAAAAAAATATGAGTTAATCTATAGTTCCTCTAAAACGAAGAAAGAGAGAGGGCCAGCGCTAATTTCGGTTCTATCTTTTTCTTTTTTAATATTCTTTTTTCCTTTTCTTGTATTCCGATCCATTGCTCCACTCAAAATCAATTTGCCAGTTATGGGTACAAAAATTAGTAAAGTTGGATTTCTAGGCGGCAGAGGTGGATCCAATTTGACTTTTAGCTATTCAAGCATGATTAGCAAAGGCAGGCAAGGCGGATTCAAATTGCTAATCATGTACCTTAAACAGTGGTTGAAATGGTATGCGCATATATATATATATATAGTATTATGTTATTACAAAAATCTACCATAGATCGAAATTTATATCGAAGGATTTCCATCCACGACAATATAAATTGATTTTTACGTGAAGCTCTCTCCTTCTACATCTTTCTTCATTAATTTTTTTTCTATTTCCTATAGTTTATGATCCATTAATCAACACCATTAAAATTTCCACATGGCGACTTACATGGACAACGAAAGGCAAATGGCAGTGACGTGCTACCATTTTTGTCGTGAAATTATCTGAAAGAACGCAAGGAGGAACAAGGAAAAAGGAGGAAATTTTTGTATATACTGTTCTGTAAAACATTGATGTACAAAGCTCTACAATTATAGCACTAGGCATGTACAAGAAAAAGGAATAAATGATATAACAAATCAAATCTTATACTAGACTGACATTAATTGATTTTCCATATCAATCTAAATATTGTACAAATCCACAAGATTGCATATCTTCCAACACTCCCCCTCAAGCTGGTGGCTTGTAAATGTCCAAGACACTTAGCTTGCTTAGTAGATATGCGTGTTGTCTCGACATAGAGGTTTAGTAAAAATATCGCAGCTGTTCGTAGTCCCAATTCCTCTTGTCTCGATTATTCCTTCTTGAATCTTTTCTCGAGTAAAGTGGCAGTCCACTTCTATGTGCTTTGTCCTTTCGTGCATTACAGGATTTGATGCAAGTTTAAGCGCTGCGTCGTTATCACAAAACAACATGGTCGGTCCCTTTGTTCGCACTCCAAGATCCTGAAGCAAGCCTCGTAGCCACACTATTTCACAAGTGGTCTTAGCCATAGCTCGATACTCAGCCTCTGCTGAAGATAGAGACACGGTTGGCTGTTTCTTCGTTTTCCAAGACAAGTAAAGATTTTCCCAGCATAATACAGAATCCTGTAATTGATCTCCTGCTCATTGGACAAGTTGCGTAATCAGCGTCACAATAAGCTGTCATCTCCATGTTGCATTCTTTTGAAAGAAGAATTCCAAGCCCTGGACATTTCTTCAAATACTTAACAACCTTTAGAGCGGCGTTCATGTGGGACTGCTTGGGTTTATGCATAAACCGAGCGGCGAGTGTCCGCACAAAGCATAGCATATATCCGGTCTAGTCATGGTCAAATATATAAGCTTTCCAACCAACCTTTGATAACCTGCCGGATCTCTGAGAATAGGATCGTTTTGGAGATTTCCTTCATCATGGTCTACGGTGGTTAACTTGACATTTTGTTCGATTGGAATTGCTGCCGGTTTGCTTCCCGATAGACCTGCTTCTGATATGATCTCTTGCACGAATTTTCGTTGACTGAGTGAAATCCCTTTATCCGATCGTGCAATTTCTATTCCTAAGAAAAATTTGGGTGATCCCAAGTCCTTTATATGAAATGTCGAATGCAAGTATTCCTTGAAGCTCTTTATGGCAATTGTATCGTTGCCCATAATGAGTATATCATCAACATATATCATTAAAAATATGGATGACGTACCTTTTGTCCATGTAAAAAGAGCGTAGTCATATTTGGACTGTTTGAAACCTTTGTTGTGAGAGCACTGCGAATTTGGCATACCATTGCCTTGATGCTTGTTTGAGACCATAAAGGGATTTGCGGAGACGACATACTCTATTCTCCCCCTGTCTCCGTAAACCCTGAGGAAGTTCCATATAGATTTCTTCATCCAAATCACCATGCAGAAATGCGTTGTGGACATCCATTTGGTGTAAAGACCAATCTCGGAAGGCTGCAACGGATAGAAAAGATCGAACTGTGACGTCTTTGGCCACTGGAGAGAATGTCTCGTGATAGTTGAAACCTTCTCGTTGTGTAAATCCTTTGGCCACTAAACGAGCTTTATATCTTTCAATCGATCCATCTGCCCGAAACTTTATTTTGTATACCCATTTGCATCCTATTGCCTTCCGATCTGAGGGTAAAATCACAAGATCCCATGTGTGATTCTCATGTAAGGCTTGCAATTCTGCTGCCATAGCCTTTTGCCACCTTGGATCCACGGATGCTTCATCATAACTAGTTGGTTCCCTTTCTTTAGATATGCGACTTATGCACTGTCGATGTTCCGGGGACAATTGATTGAAAGAGACATAAGCTGAGATAGGATAATGAATACCTGGAGAGTTGTGCGTGGCACAAATATAATCTTTAGTCCAGGTTGGTGGACGAGTAGCTCGCCCGAACGTCGAGGTGAATCGGGGACGTGATGGTGGAGGTGCATCCTCTTCCATAGGAGGGACCGGCATGAGATCGAAGCTTCTCCAAGTAATTGTATGCTCAAATGGGAGAAAAACTTCGGCAGGAGACTCATTGTTTTTGGAAGTGCTATTGAATGCTCCCGGGTTTCCTATCATAACATAATCAGGATCCTTGGATACATGTTCTTCAGAGAAAATAACACGTGAAGAATGGAGATCGTTGTCATGTGAGAATTGTTCTTCGGCAAATGGAAAAATGTCTTCATGGAACACCACATCTCTGCTTATTAAAAATTCACCTGTTGATGGCTGAAACACACGATACCCCTTCTGAAGATTTGGATATCCCATGAAGACGCACCGCTGGGCACGAGGACTCATCTTGTCTTGAGGGCCCACCGTGGTGACGTAGCATAAACACCCAAAAATTCTTAGGTGATCCATTTTTGGCTTTTTCCGGAACAGAATTTCGAAAGGACTTTGACCATTCAACACCTTCGTTGGCATTCGATTGATTAAATATACTGCCGTTATAATGCAATCTCCCCAAAAATTATTTGGGATTGAAGCCTGAAACTTCAAGGCACGTGCCACTTCCAGAATATGTCGATGCTTTCGTGCAAGATGCCATAAGATGAAAATAACGCTGCACATTCGTGATTGAAAAATTCTCTTCCATTGTCTGTCCTAATCCGCTGGATAGTCTTCCCAAATTGGGTTTTTGATAAGGAAATAAATTCCTTTAAGTGAGATATGACCTGGGTTTGCATAAGAAATATCCATGTCGCTCGGGAATGGTCGTCAACAATGGTAAGAAAATATCTTGACCCATCATGATTGGGCATATGATACGGTCCCCATACATCAACATGAATAAGTGAAAAAACACTAGTGGAACGGCTCATGCTAGTTGGGAAGGGTGCACGTGATTGTTTTGCGAGAGGGCATATATGACATTGAGAGTAAGGAAACAACGCACTATGACCCATTCTGGAATGCAAAAGGAAATTTTTATTTTGGGTAGTGGCATTACACAATGATTGCTTATTGAAAGAAAATTGAGATAAATCTAAGGTTCTGGGAATGCTAGTCCAAAAAAATAGTCCATCGGTATGATTACCCCAGCCTATCAGTTTCCCAGTCGAAAGGGCCTGAAAGAAACAGATATCAGATTTGAATAAAATTCGGCAAGAATTTTCTTTGCAGGCTCTAGACACGGAAATCAGATTGAATTGGAAATCTGGCACATAAAGGACATGGCTCAGGGTTATTTGAGGGCTAAGATTCACAATTCCTGTAGTAGTCACATAGGTAGTGTTTCCATTTGGTAACTTCACAGAGATAGGAATACTTAATTTTTCGTGAATGACAGAAAATAAGTCCTTATCACAAACAATATGGTCACTAGCCCCTGAGTCGATTATCCAAGAATTTCGAGAAATAGAATTTATCCGGCAATGAGAAATACCTGAAAAGCTACTTCATTTGTTGGAAATATCCATTTTTTGCAAGGCCTGCATAATTTCCTGATATTGCCCTTGAGTGATAGGCTGATCAATATTTGTAGCTGAAGTTTGATAAGCCGCGACTGAAGATTCCTTTCCATGTTTTCCTCTTTCACCAGGCTTCCCGTGTAATTTCCAGCAATTATTGATGGTGTGATGAGGTCGCTTGCAATATTCGCAAAACAACTTATTTTTTCCTCTCATATTTTGCCCATATGCCTTCGAATTTGCGGAAAAAAATGGGCCGTTGGATCCTTTAAGAACGCCGCATGCCCACCGTCCGATCCTTTTAAAGAATCGGCTCCTTTCTAGCCGTCGGATCGTGTCTCACGATCTGAGCCGTTCATCTCAGATACTTTAAAAGGCTGTGTAGTTGTCCCAAACGCAAACCCTAGCTCATCTGGCCCCATCTCTCCCTCCGAACTCTTCTGATTTCGCTCCTTCTCTCGCCGAACAGCGAGCGTCCCGCGAGCAGCCAAAGCCAGCGTCTCTGCTCCTCTTGCATGCTCTATTGCCGTGAGTCTCTGGTTCTCCTCTTGAACGGCTAACTGGAAGATGCGACCAAGCGAGGGCATAGGGTCCATGGCTAGGATTTGAGATCTAAAAGTCAGGTAAGAATCGTTTAATATGAGCAAGAATCGAGTAACCTTCTCTCTATCCCGTATCCCTTTGTACTGCTGCAAAGTGGTCTCGGGTCCTTCGAGTTTTTCCTCTGTCGCCTCCAGTTCTTTCCAAAGGGCGGATAATTTGTTGAAAACGGCTGTAATGCTCATATTACCTTGTTTGAGTTCGGAAAGGGCTTGAGTCAGGGAAAAAGTTTTTGCACGGTCTAATTTGCCATACATTTCCCTTATATTATCCCACATCCTCTTTGAGTCTTCTGTGGGTGGTAGTCCGGCAGCAATCTCTGGTCTGATGCAGTTCCCAAGCCACGTTCTCACAAGTTGATTACATTTCTTCCATTGTCTCGCCATCCTTTCGTCTGTTGGAACGGGAATAGATCCTTCGATAAAACCTTCTTTATCTTTGGTGACGAGGGCTCGGCGAAATTCTTGAGCCCAAAGGCGAGTAGTTCTCGGATCCCCTTAGTTGCTGGCCGATAAGTCGTATTTCGGGTCCATCGGCGGTAGAAACATACAATGGATCACCGAGTTTCGCTTACCGGAAACGAGCGAAAATGGGTACGGTAAAAATCCGGGTCTCATCGTTGGGTAGGTATTTGGACCCGTACCCATTAACCGACCCTTTGGATAATCCCGCATCTTGATTTCCAGGACTCGGTATTTGTGTTTGCCCCGCCTGTGGTTGGCGAGCCATTATCGGGCTGGACATTGCCTTCGGAAACTTGAGCTCCGGGCCATGGAGCACTCGGGTTCGACCCGTAGTACCATGGACTGGACTGAACAGGTACGGGTACCCACTGGTATGGTTGACCTGCCATGGCCGGACCCGATGTGGATTGGCCTGGAATGGGTTGCCCTGCACCGAGCTGCCATGGAATAAAACCCGCATTCGGTTGAGTTCTGGTGCCTTCAGTTGATAAGGGGACTGCAAAGCTTTGATTTTCTTCTTCTGTGGTACGCATTCCAGTAAGTGCAGATGGATCTTCTGCCATGGTGTAACGGTAAGACGTTCCTTTTCTTCGCTTGCCTTTTTTTTCTCAGAAACTGATTCCTACACCGGAGTGCTAACGCCTTTTGCAGGTTAGCGGTTTGTTCAAGTGCTTCCGGTAGGCAATCAAAAAGAAGGTTTGCGGAAGCTAAACCAGAAGCGAAAGTCGCTCTGATACCATGAAAGAACGCAAGGAGGAACAAGGAAAAAGGAGGAAATTTTTGTATATACTGTTCTGTAAAACATTGATGTACAAAGCTCTACAATTATAGCACTAGGCATGTACAAGAAAAAGGAAATAAATGATATTACAAATCAAATCTTATACTAGACTGACATTAATTGATTTTCCATATCAATCTAAATATTGTACAAATCCACAAGATTGCATATCTTCCAACATTATCTGACGTGGCCGAAGTTACAAGAATGACCCTGTTTGCCCGTGTCTCTCTTGGTTCCTCCACAGGAATTAATTTAGGATTTTAGGGTTTATGCTGATTGATCCTCTCTGTTATGGAAGCTTGATGCATAGCTAAAGCTCAATTTGTTTTAAGCTCATTTACTCACTGAGGAAGATTTGGATTGGATCTTTCTTGGGGTTTTCTTGCTCGATTCGGTCTTAAAAAAGAAGCTCAATTCTAATTCGGTGATCCTCTGAATTTGCAACGTAGCATATTTTCTAGAACATGACATGTCGAACCAAATGAACAGGGATTTGGTCGATGCAAAGATGTAACAGGACAAAAGGTATGAGTGGCATTTCTTCAAGAATAGTTCACGATTGTTGGAGAAGAATCAGAGACGAGAGGCGAATCGGTTGCGGAAGCTCGATTTATTCAAAGTCATCAATATTACAGTTTCGTCTTGGAGTTCTCGCATGTCCTCTGGCAGGCTTCTCAACGAATCAACTACCATTTTCCATGTCCATGATAATGCGTATGTTTTTCTCTTACCTTTGATCAGGAGCAGTCCTTAATTGAAGTAGATCAATTCCTACAAGCTACCTGATGATCACAACAATGCTACTTATTTTCTCTTTCCAAACATTTAGAATAGCCTAAGTTGTGCTCAGAACTTGGACAATTGGTACAAGCATCAAGTTCAGCTGTTCCAGAAAGCAGGATACTCATCTCTTCTCTTTGCCTGGTATGGACGTAAGCAGGATACTGACTCTGCTCCTCAACTTTATCTTATTGATAGGGTTCCTTGCGCTTCCTGGTCCCTGAGTTTGTGTATTTTATCTTGTAACAGGATTACTCCCCTGCTTATGTGTTTTTCACTGAATAAAATCTTATTTATCGAAAGAAAAAAACAGAAAAGATATCACTTGATTACGAGTTGTAATGATGAGGGACTCACTTATCCAACTCTGATGTTGTCCAGCTTGATTCTTTCTTTGATTATGTCTTGCTTTTCTCCAAACCTAATCTTTCTTCATCTTCTGGTCTCGGGGTGTTTATGCATGTCGTTGTTCCTTTTAACAATAACATTGTATCATCAAATCTCTTTTGCTTTGTAGTGATCTTTTGAAATTGCTTACAGATATTACCAGGGCGTCCCTGAGGCTGTTTTGGACTAGGAGCAAAGAGGCGGATGTGCATGCTGATCCAAAATGATTTAACAAGAATAATTTGAACTCTCTATGGTTGCAAAATTCATTCATTTTTTTCTTGGGAATAGGATTCTTGGTGGGAAAAATATGACGAACAATCGGGAAGAACAATAAAGTCAAACTTTGAGGCATAATATCATTTTTTTAAGGAATTATTTGGCCCATAACATTGCTAATGGTTACTGGCATATTTCCTTCATAATACAACAAAGTCTCGATTGAAAATACTGCTAGTACTTCTTCAGGGTCACTTCTTCAGGGTCTCTTAAAAGAAACAATTGAAAATGATGACTGTAATTTTGGAAAGAAAATTAAAAAAGACTTCATCAAGATTGATCCCAAAAACTAACATATTTACGTTTGTCATTTAAACAGAGGCAATCCTTCAGAAAAAGGTTGTAACATGAATAGATACATTCTCAAAGGTTATATTGAAAAGACATTAAAAAAAATCGGAATTAAATAAATAAAAAATAAAAAATAACCATAACTTTTTTGTAAGCAATCGCATTATTTCGATATAACACTATGGTCAATTTTTTTTTCATAATTATAGATCCGAATTTTTCAACAAATAAAAAATAATTATTGTTGATTAGTGTCAAATCTTTTCTATGTCTGCACTCATATCTTTTTTGTGAGACAAGACACCTTTTAGTATGTTTTACAAACAAAGTACCAACAATCTCCTACTTTGTTTCTAAAATAAAAATACAAAATAAAACGTTAAAATACATAGCCAAAATTTCCATGAAATTAATATATATATATATATATATATATATATATATATATATAAAGGTCTTTTTTGAGTTAAATCTTTATTTAGTGTAAGTACCTCAAAACTCTATAAAAGTAACAAGTAGCTTGACTTTAAATTTGTACTTTAAATAATAGAATTGCACATACGGCATATATACTAACTTCTTGTTTCAGTGAGAAGTTCTAATTTACCAAGTACTATTATGACTTTGTGCTTGCACCTATTTCATGATTTTTCTAGAAAGTAACCCTAATTTCCATAAGAAGCGGCATTACTCGTGAGTTTTCTAGAAAAGTAACCCTAGCTTCCGTAAGAATCGGCATTACTTCTAAGCTCATATAGGTGAAGTATCTATCATGTGTTTTTGTTATTAATAACACAAAACTAATTTGTACTATACTTCATTAAGAATTTGATTCAACCTACAAAACATAACAGATGATAATGACTTCTTATGTAAGGGCTAATATCAGTATCAAATAATCGCTTTCAATAACTCGTTTTTACCCATTAGACCTTATAACTAGTAATATTATAGAAAATGGTCGGGTTATCATTACTGATAATTTTAAATGAACGGTTTTTCAACCCAATTTTTTGTAAGGTCATATTTACCATGTTTCTTGGTAAAACCTTTGTCAAGGGATCAACTAAATTCTTGCTTGACTTTACGTAGACAATTGTTATGGTACCATTTTAAATCAATTGTCTCACGTACTCATGCCTTAGATCAATATATCTAGACTTACAATTATAAGTGCTACTATAAGCTCTTGCCAAGGTAGCCCGACTATGACAATGGATATAATTATGAGGCATAGGACTAGGCCATGATTTGTTATCCAATAATAAATTCCTAATCCATTCAATATCTTTTCCAGTGGCTACTAAATCAATGAATTTGGATTCCATCATTAAGTGAATTATATATGTCTATTTCTTGCTCACTCAAGATATAACACCTAATACATCTAGAAGTGCAATCTTTATCACACACTTGTAATCGTACTAGCATCGATATATCCTTATAATACAGTCGGATAAATATTATAGAACAATCATAAATTTTTTAGTTCTCTTAAGGTAACCAAAAATTGTAGTAATAGCTTTCCCATGTTCTATACTTGGATTACTAGTATACCTACTCAACATACACATAAAATAAGCAATATCAGATCTGATACATTGCATCACATACATTGCATCAATCAGGATAAAATTCAGGATATGATAAAATTTATTATATCTTGTATTTTGTGCCTACTCAAGATAGGCTAAAGTCAGATATAATATAAAGGGGATAGACCGAAAAAAAATTATCCCATGGGGGAGATAGGATAAAGGTAGATAGGATTTATAGTATCTATAATAGGAAAGTTAATTTTTCGAATGATAAACCTCTTAAATTAACAATTAAAATTATTTTTCAAAAAAATAATAATATTTGAATTATAATATAAGAAATTCAAAATAACAAAAATAACAATTTAGTTATTTTGATTTAATCTTAATTTTATTTTTATATTCTAATTTAATTCTATTTTATAATATAAATTCAATATATAAATATAAATATTAATTTATATTTATTATATATTTAAGGTATTTTAGTATTTTAGGTATATTAGTATAGTTTATTATTTAATAAAATTTTATTAGAGGATGATAGCAGGGGAAGAAAGAAATAAAAAAAGAAATTAATTAAAAATGAGACGAAAATAAAATAAGAAAGCAAATAAAAATAAAGGAGACGAGTATTGCAAGAGATTTTTACCATCTCTATTTGTAAAAAATTTTGTTCATTTATATTAATATGTCATTTATACCAAATAATGTACATGATATAAAGTTAATATTTGTGACATCCCAAATTTTCAACCCTGTCTTCTACTGAATGAATCGGGCATTTCATTGACGTGTCTATAGGGTTATTCTCAGAGCTGATCACTCTCGAGATAACTAGACTATCTGGGGAAATTATTAAGAAATTTTAAGGCAATAAACTTGAGAATTTGACTAGGAATCGGCTTCTCGACTGTGTCCATCTTTAGAGTTCATTACGGCACAGTTAAAAATCGATTTGAAATCAGAAATAGACTAGATCGACAGTGATGTGTGGCTAATCGTGGGTGACACCACTAAATTAGAAAATTCATGTCGACCGGCACTAGACTGATTTTCTTATTGTTTTGGTATCCTGTGTCCATATTTGAATCCTCGGGATTTTCATAACAATCGAGAGTCGCCAATGAGTCGAGTGGGTTCATAGTGGTTCGAAGAAAATCAACCACGAGTCAATTGCACTTAAAAATATCCGAAAGCTACCCGGTAGCCTAGGCCACGCTAAAAACACGTCAAATAGAAATTAACTGCCAATTCGAGTCCGATTTCAGAAATTGAAGATTCTGTCATGTCACAATAAATTCTAGGAGCGTCGACTCAGTCTTAGAAGATTTTTCTGACACCCGACACTTTTTGGGAAAAAGTCGTCGCCGAGTTGTTTCTATGCAGAAAAAACCAGTGATTATTTTTTATAGCAAAATTGGTAAGCAATATGGATATATGGGTGAGGAAAAATATCGAGATGGTTGATGGATGACTGATTGATTTTATGGAGGCCAATTGAGATAGAATTGAAGTGGATCAAGCCACCAATTGAAGACAATTCTTGCAAAATTCGTAACCCTCCCTTCCCCTAGCCAAATGGACCAAAAATGAAGTCATGAGAAGTGTTGGTGTGGATCAATGGAGGCCAAGGGATCTTACTTGGCCTAGGATGAATCTTGGAGAGCAAGATTGGAAAATATCAAGCCAAGGCCCCACCTCAACTCTATCTCATCTCTCTTATCTCTTCCCTCACCTCTATCCTCTCCATCTCTCTCACCTCTCTACCATCCAAGACCCTTATCTCTTCATTTTCGAAGCCCTCAAGCCAACAAGAAGACCAGCAGAAGGAGCTGCAGCTGCCGCACGCCTCCACCCGCACCACTGCCGGTTTCTGCTCCAGCCGATCTTTCGTCAAAGATTCGAGTCAAAAGTAGTCTTCCCGGATGAACCAGCGAACGAGCCACATATCGACATGAAGAGAACATCCATACTATTCCAAAAAGACAAAAATCACCCCGAACGGAGCCGCCGTTCGTCCTGTACGGCCGCTTGAATCTGCCACTCGCCGAACCGTCTGGAACCGCCTGGTTCCGCCTGTTTCGCGGTTTTCAGCCATTTTCTCCCCATTTCTACTCTACCTCCACCCATACCAACCTCCAATAAGATTTCCTTGACCCCCGGGAGCCACCGGTTGCCAACTACCCGCTCGCCGGAGCTCCGAGTGGCCCGTTTTCGCCGTTGAAGTTGCTGGTTTCTTCTCTGCAGTTCAGCCCAGATCAGAAGCAGAAGACAGCAAGGTTTTGGAGACTTCATGGCCCGTTTTCAAGCCCTTCCCGGCCTCCGTTGGTGTCGCCGCTTTGGGGTATGATTAAATTAGTGTAATCTTATTTAAGCCCTAATTAATTAATTATTTCGAATTTTATAAATATTATTTTATTAAATTATATTATTATAATATAATATTTAATTATTTAATTTTCGGAATTAAATTTAATTATTTAATAATTTCGAAAATTTTGCCGGGATGGCCGGTTGTTAGAATTTCACACTAATCGCAGCAGTGCGGTCAGTTTGTATCAATTGTATGCGTAATTGCGAAATTGAGTGAAAATGATGATTGTGGTTAATAATTCCAAAAGTGTGGAATTGAGTGAAATTGGAGAAGTTTTGGTATTTAACTTGAAAATACCCGGTGTTGGCTTTTGGCACCGTAATTGGTTTGTAGGACCAGTTTGAATAGTTGGATGTTATTGGATTGTATATCTAGTTCTATGGTTTAAATATATGTACAGCTTTGGCGAGCAATTGGTTTATATATGGGTCAGCTTTTGTGAGCACTGTATGTCAGCTTGTGAGATCAATGATCGTTTATCAGCTTGTGAGAGCAACGATCCATATATCAGCTTATGCGAGCTACCATCTATATCAGCTTGTGAGAGTATTGTATCCATTTCACCTTATGTGAGCCATGATTGTATTAATGGATGAATAGATGGTATGAATGGATAGACGTATGAATTGGACTGACATGTAGGAATTGACTGAGACTAGGTAAGTCCTCAATCCTCTTTGTGTGACTAGAACGCCTTGGGTCTTATTTTCTTCCTAATTGAGTTTTAGAGGGTAGGACTAGTTGAGACATTGTCTCACCCCGTTGTGGGATAACAATTTCAGGTCCCTAGATGGCGGATCCTCTGGAGCTTTTTGGTAGACCAGTGAGGGTCGCTGAGAGGAATTTTTTTGACTTCACCGATCCTGACTGAAGAGCTGGCGAATGGACCTATCTGGCTGATCTTAGGACAGCTTAGTTTTTCAGGATTGATCTTTTATAGATCTTTTTGTTAATAGCCTAGTCCTCAGAATCGAACCTGGTTTGACATGTATAAAGGTGTGTGGTTTGAATTTGAAAATGTGATCCTGCTTTTCTATCCCAATTGAATTTTGTCTGGGGATTATTTATCCGCTTTCGCATGTGCAATTAAATGAATGGGTCGGCGATGTGTTCTGGGAAGCCGCATTTCTATCGACCGCAATAAGATGTGCGCGTGCTCGAGGTTCGGGGCGTGACAATATTTCTAATTTTATTATTACAGTCACTAAATAATGGATAGAATATAACACATTCCTGAATTTCATATCCTATAATATCCAGTCTTATTTTGGGTAGAAATCTGGATAACTAAACGCAGCCTATAACATTTGCGTATTCAAGTTATGCTACTGACCCTAGTGGCCACCCTTCCAACATGGAAGGGGGAGGTGAGGGGTTCAAATCCCCACCTTCTCGGGGGGTGGGGTGGGGGACGCGTAAGTTTCAAGAGTGGGTTTCGACTCCCACGCCCCACAAGAGGCGGGGCAAAAGTCTGAGAGTGAGTGTAGAATAGGAATAGAGTAGGACTGACCAAAAAAAAAAAAAAAAAGTTATGCTCTTTGCTCTACCAAAAGTATTATGATTTAATTCAATACTGTAATCAAATGAAGTACTCATTTCCTTAAAATCAAGATGTTAAAATTTATTGAAAAGTTTTTCAACATAATCACATTGGCTCAAAGAACAACCCCTACTATGTTTTTTTAACTTTAATAGTCAAGATGGTATCTACTTCATTCAAATATTTCATTTTAAACATGAAAGCTAGATACTTCTTAGTCTCAATAATTCTAGTTATGTTTGATCCAAAAATGGGAATGGCGGAGTCAATTTGGAGTTTTTGAGCCCTTGGATGAGGGATTAGGTCATTTGTCTTGCGTCGGGATCTTGGATAGAGGGTGATTTTATGTTTGGGCTGATTGAGAGAGGGGTAATGTTTGGTCCTTTGGATGCTACAGAAATATCCAACTTCTTGGCACCTCTAGGACGATGGCGTCGAAGACATGGTCTCCAAAATCTCATGAGGAGTGTTAGTGGGTCCATGAAAAATACTATCATTCGAACCTCTTCTAGACATTCCATGGGTCTTATTGGATGCAAAAGTTTTTCTTGCACTCATGAAATAGTCTTGAAGTGGGGGTATCTTAAGGAGACTATGGAACCAATATGATTGGAGTCAATAACAATTCTTAATTGCCATATGTTTTTATTCCAAAATGGTAGAATCTTTGCTGCTTGTTCTTTGGATTCCAAAATGGTAGAATCTCTGCTGCTTGTTCTTTTTGGCTGTAATCCAAAAAGGAGTGTTTCTACTTGGTGCACAGTTTCAACCCTTTTGGCAATTGAGATGCCTTTTGATTCGATGTTGTGGCTATGATTATTGGTCATGCACACTTGTTATTTCCCACATCGGTTGTAGAGGAGATTAGTGGACAGTTTATAAGTGTGAGGAAAAGTCACACCATTTGAATTAGCTTTTGGAGTGAAAGAGGCTTAAGACCCTCGCTGGTATTAGAGCGTAGGTTTTCAACAAGTATAGATCCAAGAATTCACACGAGAGAGTTATGGGTTGTTGAAGTTGTCCCACATTAGTTGTGCAAAGGGCTAGTGGTTGGTTTATGAGTTTGAGAGAATAACTTTTGAAGTGAGAAACACCCAAGACTACGCAGCAAATTAATGCTAGCTGCAAATATTGAAAACTGAGAAAAGAAACTAGTTCATTTCTAATTTCTTGTTATAAATCTTGCGAGACTTACCATTTTATTTTTACTTAATCTGAAAGGCCTACCGATATTGACCAAAAAAAAAAACCATATTAATTTAAGATGCATTTGTAATTTTCAAAATTCCAGATAGGAAGTCTCCACTAGTTTTTCGTATTTCCGGTAATCACCGGTACAAGTGATTCATATTAGTACTAGACAAAAGCTACAAAAGTCCAGTCACAGCAAAAAGATCTCGTTGAAATTCTGTTAGATAAGCCATCCCTAACTCGATCTGCACCCTCTTGAGCGCTTGCTTGCCAGCATCAACATAAATCAAAGAATAATATCAGACAAGCAACAGAAGTCAACATCAGCTCCAAAGAGGATTCTATTTTCTCTCATTTTGACCGTGATTACAGACGAGAACATTTGCTAGGAGATAGATCGTGTCGCATGCAATAAAAGCACAATCAGGGCACATCCTTGACCACTCTAGCATCGATGCCTCCTCTTTTCCCTATGCCCATGATGTGTTAAGACCCACCCAGAATAAAACACGTCGATGCTGAGGATAGCTAGAGGGTAAATGAATCATCAGCAATCATCATGACTAGAGCACTCATTTTCAAATTTAGGTGGAAAACACATCAATGAGGAAGGAAAATACTCTTCTTAAAAATGCTTTCCATGAGTAGAGTTAATTCTCCAGTTTCGTGATATACAATTAAAAATGTTTTATGATGTTTGGACCTTATTGAAAAATTATTCAATTTCATGATTTTATATCAAAGAAAAAATATATATAAATTATTTTTTCTTTTCTTTTTCAAAAGTTCGAATTTTTAATTTTTCTTTTCTTTTCTTTCCTTTTCTTTTTTCCCTTTCCTCCACTAAGATCGGATGGCGATTGCCACAAGTGAGCTCGAGATCACCGGCCTCAGGCGAGCTTAGCCTCGTCGAGATTAGGCGAGCGATGAGCATTCTGGCCTTAGCCGAGCCCAAGTTCACTTAGATTTGGGCTTGCCGGCCTTGGCCAAGTTTCTAGCTCACTTGAATCTATCAGCTTGAGCTCGGCGGCCTCGGCTAGCTCGAGCTCTCTGCCCACGTCTTGACTGATCGCTAGGCTGCCAGTCGTCACTGAGGTAGGCAATTGGAGAAGGAGAAGAAGAAATGAAAAGAAATAAAAGAGAAAAGAAATAAAGAAAAATAAAGAAGAAAAAAAGAAAAGAAAAGAAAAACAAAAAAAAAAAAAAAATCTATTTTTTATAATTATTTTTACACGAATAAATATTTCATTAACCAACAACACTAGGACTAAGGAAAGTATTTGGGAAAATGTTTACCGTTCTTTCAAATGGGAAATTATTTTTTAAAATTTAAGCTTTAGTAATAAAATAATTTCTATTATCTCATTTTCCTAAATGAATAAAATGCTGGAAAATGAGTTTCACAAAACAAATGGACTTTACAATCAATCTTCTCGTTATCCTGGCCTTCTAATCCAATATTGTTGCCCATGGTCCAAGCGGTGGAAAATGAGTTTCACAAAAATATGGGTGCAAAATGGGTCATGGACCCATTTTGCACCCATATTTTTCACAAATGGGTCGAATGTGCGTTATGAAGTTGTAATGGGCCATAACCCACATTCGACCCATTTTAAGTTCAATTTTATATGGGTCGAAAATGGGTCACACGTTTTGACCCATTTTCGACCCATTTTTAAAACCTAAAAAACATGAACTTCCTCAGCGACTGTCACGCCCCGACCCTCGGGCACGCGCCCATCCCTCACCTTGGTCGATTTTAAAGTGCGATATCCCAGGACTATGTATCGCTGACCCTTTAAATTTATTATGCACATGCGGAAGCGGTTAAGAATTCCCAGACAATAAAACAATGGGATAGAAAAGCAGGCCATATTTTTCATATTGAAATTCACAACCACACTTTTATTAACAACACAACTCATAGTATATTTACAATACTATTTACAGCATATTAGTCTCACACCTATCTACACTAAGACAGGGTTCACAAAAGGGATGGGATTTCAATCCACATTCGGGTTGAACTCAAGATCTCTCTCTGGATCATCATCTTCTTCAAAAGTCTTTCTCCTCTTCAGGTCTCACCTCAGTATTCTCCTTCTCAGGTTCCTATTCTTCAACTCTCCCTCAGGGTCCTGAAATGATGTCCCACAACCGGGATGAGACTATGTCTCAGCAAGTTCTACCCCCTAAGACTCGATTAAAAGTCAATACACTATGGGCTGCCTAAACACGCACAGATCATAAGACTTACCTTGGCATCAGATTCCACTTACAAATCAGTACAATTCATAATAGGCACCCAACTACTCATAACAAATCGAACTAGTCGATTACATGTCATAGAGCACACGTGCATTCTCTAAGGCACTAGTTCACCAAAGTGATGCATCAAATCACCGAGCCCACGTGCCCTTTTAGATGCCACTCTCAAGATTCAATGGCTTTATGGTCCCACCCGACCTTCTCAAGATCTAGTGGCTTTACGGTCCCACCCGACCCTCTCAAGATCTAGTGGCTTTACGATCCCACCCGACCCTCTCAAGATCTAGTGGCTTTACGGTCCCACCCGACCCTCTCAAGATCTAGTGGCTTTACGGTCCCACCCGACCCTTTCAACTATGGCCAACGATATTGCACCTCATAATTAAATTCCTCAATTTCATAATATCTTGGCCTAATTTGTTGATATCAAAGATACTCGATAAAATATCGTGTGTGGAGACACAATCGCCTTAGCCAAAATAGAATAGTTTCCTTTTCTATAAATCCCACCACTTTATGTAGTCTACCAAAACATTTTTGGCATTGTCAACCGATGCCCGGTTATTTTTCAATTAATAACCAAAGTTTATTCAATTTAGGAATAAATCCTAAAATCACTCATAAATCAATTTAACACAAAATAAAGCTCAATTAAATAAACGGACTGCACCACGATGATCGGCACGAAATTCCAGTCACCGGCCATCCCGGTTGAATTTCCGGAAAAATAATTAATTAAATAATTAATTTCGAAAATTAAATAAATAATTATAAAAAAAAATCCAATTTAGGCCATAATGCCTTATTGGAAACCGAGACTAGCCCGGAAAATTACCGAGACTCGTTCAATAAATAACATGGCACGTCTATTAGCTAATGGTTATTTCTAACCACCTAACATGCATCAATTAGTCTCTAATTTAATTTATCTAAATTAATCTAACCACCTAATTGCATTTAATTAAATCTAACCAACCCTAAGTATAATTAGCAAACTAAGAACGCATTAGTGAGTAAAACTCACTTGGTAAAAGCGGAGATCGAATCACCGCAACGACGACGCGACGGCGGCCGAAATCCAAATTTTCGGCGGCGTCGGCGGACATTCGGGCCGGGCCTCGCGGCTTGAGCTCGGAACTGGACTTGCAATACTTGCTGGGCTTGACTGAAGATGGGCCGCGGGCTGAGTCCACTGATTCAGTGAGCCTGACTTTTGATGGACCGGCCTTCGTGGGCTATTGCAGCTGAATTGGGCTTGAAGAACTCAATCAATGGGCTGTTCTCTTAGACTGAAACAAGCTAAATTTGCTGGGCTTCAAATTCAATTGATGATGGGCTGGCTGTTCAACTGATGGGCTCGCTCATTGTGGGCTGTTGAAAATAATGTGAGCTGGGCCTGAAGACACTCGAATGAAGGGAAGCAGCTTCGGTGGCTGAGCTGTGGCAGAAATTGAAGACGCGTGGAGAGGCAGAACTTCGGTGAAATTGTGGGCGCGAATGCTGGGAAAGACCGAAGCAATGAAGCCGTTTATACTGAGGGTGGCATGGACTGACGAGCTGGGAGAGAAACTCAAACGTGGCCTGCTGCAGTTGCTTCATTTGCTGCTGGACGAAAGAGGATGGAGCATTCGGTGGGACTTGCTGGCGTGAGCTGCTGTGGAGTTCGTTGGCTTCGTGGCTTGACTGGTGTACGTTCCTTCGCGGGCGTGAGGCAGCAACGGCGGAGAAGATCAATGCGAGTGAAGCTGTGGCGGTGATTGATGGGTGCGGCCGAACCAAATAGGAAGAGATGGAGGTTTGTGTGTGTCGGCCAAATGGGTGTGAATTGCCTCAAATGGATGAAAGAAATTAAATAACAAAAGAGAGAGAGAAGATGAGGTGTGTCGGCAAGAGAGGATGTGAGAGAGATGCAGATAAGCTTGACTAAAGTCAAGATAATGTGAGAAGGAAAAATGGGGCACGGCAGGGTGTCGGTGGGGTGTTTCACACGCAAGATGGAGAGAGAGAGCGCGCGAGTGAGTGGGCATACGGCCAAATGGGAAAAGAAAATGATAATTTAAAAGAAATTACCCTAAAACCAACAATTCTTGTCCCATTTGCATTTGTTTAGTGCAATTGATATATGAAAATTCCCAGGACAAGGTACTTGATCTTCGCTTGCTTTCTTGTATCAAATTTCCCTCGAACAGTAAATCTCGGGCAACAAAGGCGGCAATCTTCTTCAATTCTCAATTTTAATTCATTTTTCTTCGAAAATTAAATTTCTGAACAAACAATTTCGGTTGAGGTCCAATATGAAATTAGAAAAAACCCAAACAACTTCCATTCACCGATTCGCTTATACCGGAGGCCAAAAGTCTCTTCAAATTGGCCAATCCGAGTTTCTGCTCATTTTCTGCATCGTTCGTAACGGTTTTCCGTAAAAAAATCCTGAACTCAATGAAATTTTTCTGAAAGACAAGACGACGTCCTATAAATAAATCGTGACATGCTCGAACGTCTGATTTCCGAAACCGAATTCAATTTCATGGTTAAAATCGACTGAACATGATTTTAGTCCGATTCGACCTATTGAGTAGCTTTTAGGGATTTTATCGCGGTTATATCCTTTAACGGCTTCGCCTAATACATTGGTTAACTCGTGAGTGATCAATTCAGAGAAAAAGGACCATCGGCGCGTCGACGAGATGCCCATTTCATATATTCGAGACGGGTCGAAAATTCAGATGTCACAGCGACAACCCTTCGACCTTCACCTTCGTCAGTGACTCAGTGACCCATTTTCAACCCACCTCTGCCGCTCGCCTTCGAGCCGCCTCCACCACTTGCCACCGCAGCTCACCTCTGAGTTGCCTCTGCCGCCCGCCTTTAAGGCTCACCTCCGCCACTCCCTCGAAGGTCGCCAACGATTGAGCCTCACTGGATCTCTCGGCCTTGCCGATGACTAGTGAGGCTTGAGCTCACCAGCGTCGGGCGAGGCCTCGCCTTGTCAAATCAGTGAGATCGAGCCTCGCCCGACACCGGCGAGCTCGAGTCTCGCCAGATCTGGCGAGGCTCGGCCTCGTCGACGACTGGTAAGGCTTGAGACTCACTGGATCTAGTGAGGCTTGAGCTCGCCGACGTCGAGTTAGGCCTTGGCCTCGCCAGATCTGGCGAGATTGAGCCTCACCCAATGCCGACGAGCTCGAGTCTCTCCAGATCCGGCGAGGCTCAAGCTCACCGATGATTAGTGAGGCTCGAGCTCGCCGGCGTTGGGAGGGGCCTCGGCCTTGCCAGATCAGCGAGATCGAGCCTCGCTCGACGTTGGCGAGGCTCGAGACTCGCTGGAGTTGGGCGGGGCCTTGGCCTCATCGGATCAGCAAGATCGAGCCTTGCCTGACGTCGACGAGCTCGA
Source organism: Eucalyptus sp. ANBG9806169 (assembly GCA_014182395.1). Taxonomy (NCBI): domain Eukaryota; kingdom Viridiplantae; phylum Streptophyta; class Magnoliopsida; order Myrtales; family Myrtaceae; genus Eucalyptus; species Eucalyptus sp. ANBG9806169. The sequence continues at coordinate 49,796,126 of CM024575.1, read as the reverse complement.
TCTCGCCTGTGGTCGGTGGCCAGCTGTCGTCGTGGCCGGCGGCCGGCCCGAAGAAGAAGAAAAAAAAAAAAGAGAAAAGAGAGAAAGAGAAAATAATTATTAAAATTTAAAATGATATTTAAAAAATAAAAATTATAAAAATGATATTTTAAAAAATAAAAATTATAAAAATGATATTTTAAAAATAAAAAATAATTAAAAATTCTATTTTTTAAAATAAAATATATATTTTTAAAATATTTTAAAAAGAATTGTAAAAATTTTCCATTAAATTTGTATTGCATAAAAATTGTTAAAAAATTTGTATTGCATAAAAATATTTTTAACAATAAGTAGGTTTTAGCAATACGGGTCGGGTATGGGTCACTAGATTTACACTACAAGAATATGGGTCAAAACGGGTTAAATGGGTCAAATATGGGTTGACTTATTTTCGACCCGACCCATACCACGACCCACCCATTTGCCACCCCATGTAGGGGTGAGCACGGTTCGCGGTTCTTAAAGGATCGGTTCCGGTTCCATTTTCAGGGAACCGGAACCAAAATCGGAACTGGAACTGGAACCGTTGCGGAACCGGAACCTGAACCGGTTGCGGAACCGGTTAGGGCTCCAAAAGGAGCCCCTTACCCGCTCACTAGTCGCTCCCCCTCCCTCGCTCGGTACTCCCTTTTCTACTTTCTAATCCCTATTCAAATTTCAGACCTGGAACTCACGTCGCCGAATGCCGCTCGCCTTCAAGGCCGCCGCCGCCAGATGTCGTCTTGCGCGAACCCTCACCGCTCGACGCCCGTTGCTGCCGTGCTCTACCTTTGCCTGTCGCCGACACCGCTCTGACTCTCACCGCCGGACACCGCTTGCCCTCAAGGCCGCCACCACCGAACGCCACTTGACGCTAGTCGCCGATGCCGCTCACGCGAACCCTCGCCGTTCGACGCCAATCGCTACCGTGCTCTGCCTCTACCCGTCGCCGACGCCGCTTTGACTCTTGCCCGCCGTGACTACTCGACACCAGCAGATCTGAGCCGAGCTCGTCTCCACTCGCGACCCACCGCCTCTGCTCGCGCCAAAAGCCTCGACGCCCCTGCTGCTGTGTCCTCCTCTGCTCCACCGCCACTGCAACCAGACGCCAGAAGCCACCGTTCCTGCCGCGATTCTGTCCTCAGGCCGTCCGATCGTAGCTTCTGGTCACTAGGTTTCCAATTCCTCAGGTCGTCTCCCACTTGCAGTCATAACTAATTTCACATGAAGTCGAACATCAAATCTTTTTCTTTTATTGTTTTCAAAGCTCGGGAAGTATATTTATGGCGTGATTTTGATGTTAGAGGATCATTCATGAAACTCTGTTTTGCTAAAACTCTTACCAATGGGGAAGCAAGAAATGGTGGGTGAACAACTCGTAACCTCATGGAAATACATATGGAAAATCACCAACTTCAATAGCTTAAGTTCAGTCAGGTACTACTCTCAAGTATTCACAGTTGGCGGCCACGACTGGTAAACATTGTTTCATTTTCAGCGATCGTAAAATGATGTATCTACTTAGGCGGTTGGCTTGATTCTGAGCAGGCGCCTGTTGATCTACCCAAAGGGCAATAGAACCAACTCTTTGGCACTATATTTGAGTGTTGCCGATCCTGCAGGACTTCCAGATGGATGGTCTAGATTTGCACGGTTCAAATTCACTCTGGTTAATCAGATAAATCCTGATTCTTCAAAGAGAAAGGGTATGAATTGTCTACTCCAGGGCCTCCTTTTCCCCCGGCTAGATGGTTCTTTTATTTAATCTTGCCATTAATATATTTCGAAAGGATGATAAGCGATGATCGAGTTCTTTTGTTGGTTCATGTAAGATGTATAAAATTCAAGTAATAGGAAACATGTGATTTTGTCACTCTACCCCTCTTTAGACACCCAGATTAGTTTTGGAGTGAATATTCACCATGTTGAAAATGGCTGGCGAGTGTAGATTTGAAGCTGAAGAAATCTGAAAGACCAAATTGATGTTTTGCTGAAGTAAATTAGAACATTATGGTGCTGTGTTTCAAATCTTTTATTCAAACACGTTTCCACTTTACTCCAGTTGTTTGATCTGCTGTCGAATGTCGCTCCTACATAACATGGTAAATGTCTATATTATTATATGCACACTCTATTTATGATCTACATCCTTCGCAACCACTAAACTCCCGCTGATCTTGCAGAGACAGAACACATTTTCACTGCTAGAGAGAGCGATTGGGGTTTCACATCCTTTATTCTTACCTGGTGCTCGGTTATTTACCATGACTTTGACCATTGATTCAGCTTTGCATGTTAATTATCCTGGTTGATAGAGGGGACAATTATGATAATTAAAGATTATGGTAAGAATTCTTTCCTGACTGAAGTTTTTTCACGTTTCAAGAAACTATCTGTGTTAAGAGAGAACTTCAGCACCTCCAAGATGAAGTTCTTGAAATTTGTCATCCCACTGATGGCTTTGACTGCTACTGCTACTAATTGTATTCAAGAAGATGTTATTCGGCGCCTTTGCATGTCAAAGGAGACAAAGATTGTGCTTACATCATTCTACCACTCTAATCTACGTTTTTCTAAGTTTGTTGTTTTCTTTTGTTCTAAGGATTGGATTAGGTTTTTTTGTGTTTATAGGGATATTTAAGTGCTTGAAAACAGAAATAGCACCAGCATGATTTTTGGTAGATTTGCTCCTAATATGAACCTGTTGTTAACAGGTTAAGCATAGCAGAACTTCTTCACGGACTTACAAAAAGGATTTCCATGTTTTGATAAAAACATATGGTTTGAGAAGAAATATCGGTGACAACCATCATCTCGACTGTGCTAAAGATTCCGATAATATGCGCGTATGTTATAATTCAAATTTGAAAATGAAGAATAAAAAAAAAAACCTATTGGAACCTGGAACCAACCCTGGAACCTGCGACAGGGTATGTTCCAGGTTCTTGGTTTTGACGGGTAGGTTCCAAGTTCCAAATTTTTTGAAACCTGTACCCGAGGGTAGGTTCCAAGTTCCAGACGGAATCGAACCGGAACCTGGAACCGCTCACCCCTAGACTGCGTGTTGCATGAGGGAGGAAGGAGGAAAAAGATAGAGTATGGGCTGGGCTAGGGAAAGAACAAAGGAAATGGGCTTGGCCCAAGCAAGAAAAATGAAGAAAGAGGGAAGAAGAAGGGAAACAAGAGAAGGCCGAGCTAACTTAGCCCTAGCCCGATCTCACTTTCTTTCTTTTTTTAATAATATTATTTTTAAAAAACAGTTTTTTCATTAAATTTCTTTTTCTTTATATATATATATATATATATTTTATATTATATATATATATATAAGGCTCTATTTCTATTAATGCAAATGCTTCTAATGTCTATATGCCATGCAATTTAATGAAAACACGATACATTTTAATGAAAATTATTTACTTTACCTTTACTTCTTTTTTAACCGTTTTTTTTTTAGAGTTAATCATTATCTATGCAATTAAGTTCTGATAAAACTTGCAAAATTTAGGTGTTCACAGTTATCAAATACAAATTTTGGAGAAGGGTAATTTGGTATAGTTTCCAATGTCCAACCTCCAACTTCATTTCTAATGCAGTTTCCCTGTTTGGTAGGGAGCATCAGCATGTGAGGTTCAAACTTGAGAGATCGATTTGAGCAAAATAGACATCAACCTGGCAAGCATCAACACATATCAAATTCACAAAAGACGTGTCATCCTGAAGTTGGCTCAATTAAATGGAAAAGGAAGGGCCTAACGAATACTACCAATGCCTTGGCCCAGTGGTATGGGGAATTAAAAAGTCTGGGAATAATTGGGGTTCAATCCCTAGAAATGGCAACATGGTTGCCACACAAAAAAGAGGGCTAACTAAAAAAATTTGCGTCTCTCACTTTTGCAAAAAGAGGGAGTGCTTGACTTGATGAGACCAAAAGTGTAGGACTTCATATCATCCTTTAGCCTTAGGACCATAGGTCTATTCAATCATTTGCAAACCGATGAAGGATAATGTTGTATTGCTCCCAATTGTTCAACTCTTAAGAATTAATGCATTGACACATCCCCTCCTATCCTTTGTAGGGAATGCCTGATCACCAAAGGTGCGAACGAAAGAATCAAGTAAAGGCATGTCAAACTCTGATGACAATAGTAGATCAACTCTTCTAAAGTGAAATGGCGTCACAAGTATCGCTAGAGTGGATGATAGGAATCTTTCGGGCTTCAATTCACATTTGTTTTTTGCCCTACCTATTATTTTATTTTCTCTTGTGTAAGGGCAAAAACAAATGTGGTCATCCGATCAAAGAACAAATTCCCAACCTCGACCAATCCTTTCCTTTCCCTTTTGAAGAGGCAATCCACAGGCACCCATTTTTGGATAATCCTCTCTGTGTTTGAGGGTTAAGACATCTGTAGGGACAATTTTGCTTCTTATGCTAAGATAAATGATCTATCCTAAGGTTTTAAACTCCCCCATGCTTAAAATGCTCCATGTCTCTCCAAAATAGATTTTGTATGATGATTTTATCTATCTATGTCATTTATTCCATTGAGCATTATCAAAATAGACAATTGAATGAATGATGTGGGATTGATTGAGCATGCAAGGTACATTAGGATGACAAAAGGCAAGCCATATCCCCCACATAGTCCCCTCTTTATACACTTGTGAGGTGAGCATAGGAAGTCTACGTCAGCGAGGTAAAGAGTTCTCTTGCAAATAGTATGATGACCAAAGTGATGAGAGGCATTTCATTTTTCTACCCTAGACACTATAGGTTATTTATTGCTTAACCCTTTTGAGCCCCATACACTTGAGAATTTTCCTTCATATTGCCCTTGTCAATAATCACCCCACATTGGGGTAGATTGGAGATAGGGCGGAGTCACAAAGTGAGAAAGTGGATATAAATTTTCTTGTTTGCACACGCATTATTTTTTGGGTGTCTTTATCGCATATGAACACTCATAATAATTTAAATGCCCTAGAGTGACGAAGAACATTTCTTTCTCCATCCAACACACTTGCATTCGTTGTACAACCCTATTGAGCATGTAATTTTGTTTAGTATGAACCTAGTCGATAATTGTTAAGCCCTGATCCACAGGCACGCACCCATCCTTTACCTGGTCGATTAATAGCGATGTCCCAGAATGCATCGCCGACCCTTTCTTTTTAATATACACATGCGAAAGTTGATATAAAATCCCCAGACAATAAAACATTGGGATAGAACAATATGACTAAATTTCAAACCTTTAAAAACATTCACTCTTATATAACTTGCAAACCAATGCACATATATATACAAGGTGAACTATTAAGTCAAATTCAACTTAAGCCAGTTTAAAAATAAGGTCTACAAGCAGGAGTGGGGTTCTACAAACTACGGGTCCCCGTCCTCCTCTTCATCATCCTCCACACTCCAATTGGAGCCTTCAGCAGACTGCATCGAGACTTTCGAGATCTTCAAAATCCAAGTCTGCTGCATCTAAGGACCTGAAATGGTTATTCAATAACCAATGAGACAATGTCTTAGCAAGTTCTACCCCTTAAGACCCAATTAGTAAACCAATACACCTTAAGGCTGCTTATGCACGCATAGGTCAGAGGACTTACCTTGGCCTCGGATCTCACCTGCAAGTCAGTACAATACACAATAGGCACCCAACAATCTCAACAGATTGAAGCATTGATCAAATCGACCTAGTCAATTAGACGTCAGCTAGACCAACTCTTGGTCATTTCAATTCAATCAATTCACGATATCAAATCAAGGCAATGATCGATCAACTTAGTCGATTACATGTCAAACCGACCATTCTTGGTCATTTCAATCAATACTATCCATTATCTAAAATAATCCATCGGGTTACCAAGCCAGTATTTTAAACGATTCATTCTCTGAAATGACATTATAAGTCACCAAGTATAATCATCATAACGTCCATTCTACAAAATGACCTATAGTCACCAAGCCGTTATGGCATGTCGTCCATTCTACAAAATGACATATAGTCACCGAGCCGACATTGTATACCGAGTATATTCATCATAACGTCCATTCTACAAAATGACATATTGAGTCACCGAGCCGTTATGGCATGCTGCCCACTCTACAAAATGACCTATAGGGTCACCGAGCCGGCATTACATGTCGTCCATTCTACAAACTGACCTATAAGGTCACCGAGCTGCCATTTGCATACTGTCTATTCTACAAAATGACCTATAGGGTCACCGAGCCAGTATTTCGCGTGATACTTCGAACGTATAATCAATTTGTCCCCTTTTTATTATTTTCTAACAAAAGTACACGTGCATGGGCACACAGTTGGCCTTGGCCAAAATATAATATTTTTCCTTTCCATAACTCCCACATTTTCTGTAGTCCACTCAAATTCCTTTTGGCATTATCAACTGATGCCCGGTTATTTTTCAATTAATAACCAAAGATTATTCAATTAAAGAATAATTCCCCATTTTACAAATAATTCAATTCAACACAAAATAAAACTCAATTAAATAAACGGACTGCGCCACAACAATCAACATAAAATTCCAGTCGTTGGCTATCCCTGCCTAATTTCCGGAAATTAATTAATTAATTAATTAATTTCGAAAATTAATAAATAATTACTAAAAATCCAATTTAGGCCCGTATTGCCTTATTGGAGCCCGAGACATGTCGGGAAAAATCCCGAGATGCATTCAATAAATAGTAGTACACGTCCACTCGCTAATGACTAAGTCTAACCACCTAACATGCATCATTAAGTTACTAAGTTAATTGTTCTAAACTTATCTAACCACCTAATTGCACTTAATTAACACTAATCAACCATTAAGCATAATTAGCAAATTAAGAAAGCATTAGTGAGTAAAACTCACTTGTGAAAAGCGGAGACTGAATCACTGTGATGACGACGCAACGGCGGCCGAAATCAAGCTTTCGGCGACGTCGACGGACACGCAGGCCGGGCCCTCCAGGCCTTGCAAGCCCACAGAACTTTCTAGGCTTGGGCTTGGCTTCGCGGGCTTCTAATTTTGTTGGGCTTCGCTGAGATGGGTTCCTGGACCAACAAATTTCGCTGGGCTTGAAATCCAATGGGCTGAACTGAACTGAACCAACTTGGGTCGAGCTGCTGGGTTGCTGGACTTGTGGCTGGGCTGCTCGCACGAGCGAGTGAAGACTGAATTGCTGGGCTTCGGGCTTCGCTGAGGAGAAACGAGCGATCAACCAAGGCTTCAGTGAGTGTTGCTGCCGACTGAAGGAGGCTGGCACGTGGTGGAGGGCTTCGGTGGTCTTCAGCTGGACACACGAAGACGGAGATGCTGGTGTCTTCGGTGGACGATGGAGCAGATGATCGTGGACGTAGCTTCGCTCGCTACACTCGATGGTCAACTAGGGAGAGGGGGAGATCGATTGTTGACGAAGGTTGGGCAGGCTGTGGACGCGTGGAGGAAAGCTCGGTGGAATCCTGGGACTTCTTCGGTTGATGCTGCTACTTCGCTGGCGTTGAAGGAGAACGGACGAAGGGGCAGCAACAAAGCAGAAACTGCTTCGGTGGAGGCTGAGTTCGTGGGTGGTGTCGCGGCTAGGAGTCAACACCGTCTTCGATTGTTGACTGAGGAGGGCTGAATCATGGACAGTTGGCAGCTCGGTGGAGAAATTTCGGTGGTGAATGCTGTTGCAGGGGGATGGGCAGCAATTGGAGAAGCAGCTGCTGGCGTGGTGAATGGAATAGAGAGAGAGATGCTTCGCACATAAATGAAGGAGGATTGAGGCGTGCGGAGCAAGTTGTGGGTGAGGCCAAACGGTCAAAGAAATGATTAAAATGCCTCAAGAGTCCAAGCTTCATCCTCTTAATTAAATGTATTGTCCCCCTAATTCTTTCCACAATTTAAATCTCACAATAATACCCAAATTGAAGTCCAAATTTCCAACCCTATTCCTAATTTCGAATTTCACCAATTTAATTTCACTTTCTTCACTCAACTTCCCAAATTGAGGTCTGATTTCGATGAAGAAAAGATCCCGACAATTTTATGTGAGTCCCCAACACTCGAAAGCTTGGCTTGGAAGTCCAAATTTCTTTTAATTTGGCCCGTGTGAATTTTCGCTAATTTTCCGCAACGTCCGAAACGGTTTTCCACAAAAATTCTGGAATCTTTGAAAAATCTTCTGAGACTGAGTCAACGTTCCTAAAATAGCTCGTGACACCACAGAACTTTCAATTTCTGAAATCGGATTCGAATTTGCAGTTAATTTCTATTCGACGCGTTTTTAGCGTGACCTAGGCTACCAAGTAACTTTCAGAAATTTTTAGTAGAAATGACCCGTGGTCGATTTTCTTCAAGCTACAATGAACCCACTCGATTCATTGGCAAGTCTCGGTTGTCGTGAAAATCTCAAGGATTCAAATACAAACACAAGGTACCAAAACAATAAGAAAATTAGTCTAGTGCCGGTCGACGAGAATTTTCCAATTTAGTGGTGTCACCCACGATTAGCCACACATCTCAGTCGAGTCGACCTATCTTTAATCTCTAATCAATTTACGTCTGTGCCGTAATGATCTCGGTAGGTGAACACGGTCGAGCAGTCGATTCCTAGTCGAATTCTCAAGTCTATTTGCCTTAAAATCCTTAATGGCTTCCCTAGATAGTCTAGTTATCTCGAGAGTGATCAACCTTGAGAACAACCCTATAAGCACGTCAATGAAATGCCCGATTTATTCAGTATAAAACAAAGTTGAAAATCTGGGATGTCACAATAATCATCCCTCACGTTGGGCAAAGCAAAGGTCACTATCATTCAAGTAGTATGATATGGAGCGCCAGATGAAGATGAAGACCCTAGGAGTCTAATAGCAGTATTTTGTTTAAACTTGTCTAGGCCAGTCCTAAAACAATAAACAAAATTGAAAACTAAGGGTAGGAAAAAGCAGTGTATGTGGCAAAAACAAAGCCGATGCTCATAGACGTAAAAAACAAAAACAATAACTAAGGGCAAGAAAAAGTAACGTGCTTAATAAAAGCAAGATCAATGCCCATAGATGTGTAAAATGGCTTGAAACTAGGGGCACGGAAAAAGTAGTATGCATGGTAAAAGTAAGGCCAATGCCCTCCAGCAAAAAGTGATGCTTGAGCAAAGCTGTTTGCCAATAAAGCCTCCACAAAGAGGATCCTTGGTGGTAAAAAGAAAGACTGATGACAATTGGAAGATGATCACCAACTCTTATACACATTTTTGAGCCTACGAATCCCTTCGTTTCTCATACCTTGAACCTAGCCTACGTTACATCCATCATAAAGTCTCCTCAGATTGGGGCATTAATGTAGGAATTCATACATTTATAAGTATTGCTCGAAGAATTACAAGCAAGATTATTTTTGTCTCTTTTCATAGGGTTCTTGACTTGTAAACTCTAATATGATTGTGCAACATTTCTTTCATTAACCTTGACCTGGACAGTCTCCTTTGCTAAGCTTTTGACCAAGCCTACATTATGGTCCTGACAAATACCTCTCAAATTGGTAAAGTTGTACCTCTTGCAAGAATGCTTAGACCCTTGTCGAAATGATGATAGTGAGATGGTGTGGTTCTTGTAAATCATGCATGACACTTGAACTCACATTCGTATTTTCTTTTTGCCACATATCATCGTAGAAATGATATTGATGTTCATACATGTTGATGTCTGGTTGATTGTTATGTGTTCAAACTAAGATCTATGTGTTCGATCTTCTTATTATGCCTTGGAATTTTTACCCTACAATCCACGGCCAAAATCCCCACATGCTGTTCACTTGATCAAGATTAGTGTACCTTGATGTATGATCACCTATTGGATGTGAAATTAAGATTTATCTGTGCTAGAGTTTGGGATTTTTAATTTAATTTAATTTTATTTTTTAGTCCGAGAAACTACTTTCTTTGTTGGGTTCCGTCTCCTTCTCGTATTCTCTTTTTGCCACATATCGTCACAGAGATGATATTGATGTTCATATATATTAATGTCTGGTTGATTTTTATGTTTTCAAACTAAGATCTATGTCTCAGATCATAGTACCTGGAACATCCCCCTTATCACTCAACATTTTCCTGCGTATATAATTGCTGAGATTCTATCTATACAGCTGAGCCCTCCTTATGATATTGATTGTGTAATTTGGACCAAAACTCAGAATGGTATTTACACAGTCAAAAGTGCCTACCATACTATAAGGCAATCCAAGAACAGTATTCCTCCGACTCAAGCATCATCATCATATACACCTCCTCCGATCCTGTGGAAAACTATATGGAAAATCATATTACCCCCTAAAATCCGCCCTTTCCTTTGGTCCGTTTGTCAAAATGCTCTAGCTACTAAAGCTAATCTCTATCAGAGACACATTACAGCCATCCCCACATGCTCTCTATGCAATCAAGATCAACCAGAAACAACAGAACATCTTCTACTGTTATGTCCATGGACGAAAAATGTTTGGACACATCCCCAAATTAATATCTCCATTATACCAAGCTCCATTAGGCGAATGGATGAATGGCTCACAGATCAGATAGAAAATCGAGGTCGCTTACCTTCTGTGGATCTTCTTGCTCCACTGCTATGGCAGATATGGAAAGCTCGTAATGCCTTCATCTTTCGGAATAAACGGCCAAATCCAGTGCTGGTCGTTCAGGAAGCCCTTGCTCAGGAGCGGATTTCTTCCATCTCATCCCAATCGCTGCAGGGTACCGCCCGAGCCCCATCCCAACCAGAGTTCCTGTGGCGACCTCCGGATCCTGCTGAAATTAAAATCAACATCGACGGGGCATATCAACAGACGACATCAAAGGGCACTATGGCATGTATCCTCAGAGATCACACCGCAACTTTCCTTCATGGCTTTACCTGTGGTTACACAGCACACTCGGCTCTGCACAGCGAGATCCAAGCTTTACTCCGCACTCTTGACTATCTGCTCCAGCAAGGAAAACACCACCAGCGCCTTGTGCTTGAAACTGATTGCCTTACGGTGGTGGAAGCCCTTCAAAATCCAGCGTCAACGCCATGGCAGATGCGTCCGTTAATGGCAGAAGCGGCGGCCAAGCTTAGTCTCTTCGCAACCCTGCGAATTGTCCACTGCAGGCGTGAAGCCAATTGGGTGGCTCATTGGGCTGCACAGGCCCATTCCAATGAGAGCTTATCAACGAATTGGGCCTCCTCTCTTCCTTCATTTCTTTCAAATCTTATGTATGCGGATGCACTAGCTGCGGGATGTTGTACTCCTTTCCTTTAATGATATAATATTTCTTGTTTTCAACCAAAATAAAAAATAAAAAACTAAGATCTATGCGTTTGATCTTCTCATTATAACTTGGAATTTTGATCCTACAATCCAGGGCCAAAAACCCCACATGCCATGCTTACTTGATCAAGATTAGTGTACCTTGATGTATGATCACCGATTGGATGTTAAATCAAGACTTATCTGTGCTAGAAACTTGTTTGTTGATTGATTGCGTTGATGCCAAGTTCCTTATGTTTCGGTTCCATCATGTACGAATTGAGTCATTTGTTAACAAATTAAATCAGGATTTCTATTCTCTTATAACCAGCTTGGTCTTAGTTGGTTGATGGTGTTTGTCTCGGTGTATGTCCGTTTCGAATGCTTTCAATTGCAGATGTGCTCACTGTATTGAAATTATACTAATGTGTTGAGTTACAGATTATGTCTAGTCTGGGAGCGCTTGCTGTTCGTATGTCTTGACAGGTCCAGTCTAGTAATGTTGTAACCGTTGCACTGTTTTTGATTGTTGTTACAAGTCTATGGTCCGCGATATTGAGCTTTTAGTATGCTGGAATTGAAGACATTGTTACTGCACATGCCCATTTTTTTTTTTTTATATATAGATATGGATAGGTGATTCTAGAGACGAGACTTTAGAATAGTGAGACCATGACAGTTTGGCCATTTACCTTCTTTGTATGAACTTGTGAGAATGCATGAATTGTAGAGATATTCCATGGTAAAATCCTGCCGTGTTGACGGGACCGTACTCAAGTAATATGCCTAGTGCTCTTGAATGATAGGCATCGGTCTCACGCAATAATGAATGGTTGTGCATGTGTGGTGGCTGGTGAGTGGTGGCAATGATTCTGAGGTGGTCAGAGCAATTGCCGGAGTTGGTCGTCGGTGGATAAGGACATGTATGGTTCTCCATGTGAAGCCATTGTATGTGAGTCTCTTGGTAAAAGATATGAAAAAATCCAAGTCAGCAAAAATCTTCATTAGAATTGGTCGCACAATCACAAAGAAAAAAGAGAATAAAAATAAGAAAAAAAATTCGAAATATGAGGTTTTATTCTGGTTCACTCTTAAATTAAGGCTACATCCAGTTGAGGATTCCATTATAATTAGCATGTCACATCTTTTTGTTATATCCCTCAATTACAAGAGAAAAGAGAATATATATATATATATATATATATATATATATATCAAAAAAAAATATATTTATATATAGAGCAACTATCATGAGCTCAAACTCAAAATCAAATTGCCAATAAAATATAAAAAGAAAAAATATATATACAAATAGAAAATAAATATCCAGTAGCTATTCATGAGCAAAAGCCCAAACTACTAATAAAATATGAACTCATCCTATAAAGTCGCAGGGGCATTATCCCTACACAGTTGATAGAGAGTACCAACCACATCCCAACAATTGGGGTATGAGGGCATAAGCAATGTGGCCGTGAGTAAAAATGGGGAAGAAGCTTAATGGGTTCACTTCAATGGTTATTTTAAATTGACTCAAGATTAGAATGTTTAAGAGAAGACGAAAAAATGAAAGAGTGAAACGTGAAAAAGAGAGGTTCAGAGAGGTGAGTTTTTTTTTTTTTTTTTTTTTTTGGGGGTCGGTAGAGAGGTGAGTTCAAGTGTCCTAGAGAAGAACTGAATAATGGAATGAAATATAAATATAAATAAATCAATAAATAAAAAAAATTCAAAAGATAGAAAATTGGAAAATTAATTGGAAAAATAGGCTTTGATCAGGTTGTGAGATTTTTTGTATTAGATCTAGCTTAGTTTCATTTCACTAGAATTCATATAGTTAGAAAAATTTTATTCCTTAATTTTTAGAGTAAGTTGTGCCTTTATTTGATTGATTGATGCTCTGTATTTGTGTGTTGAATTTGAGATTAGATTGTTTAGCTGATTAGTCCTCATGAATAAAAATAAATTTAGTTTGAGAAATATAATCGAAAAAAGTAAAAATAGTAGTTTAGGAACATCACTTCAAAAAATAAAAATAAAAAATCATAGTAAGCAGCTTAGTTAAACTCAGGATTTGCTTCAAATAATTGTGCGGAAGTGCCATAACACTGAAGAAACTTTAAAGGCATCTAAATCCTAAGGCAAGATTAGAACCCCCACTTTGGATGACAAAGTACTAACCTGGGGTTTATCGTTTCTCCGAAAGTTTCGATAACCCTAGTCACCTATTTAGAAAAAGGATAGTCTCTAAAGTCAAGCTCATAAGGGTTGCTGTCCTAGAATTTAAGTCATATTATATTCTTTACCCGATTCGTATTACGTTACCTCATTGCAGCTTGCTTTGTACTCGTTCTCTCATTACTATCTCTAATGAATTGACTGTGATTCTTTTACGTTACTTTTTGAGATGTGATTTGCTTGTTCTACTTAAATGGTTAGGTTACATTCTAGGACCATAATAAACACCAAAAAACTATATGGACACTTAGCGGAGGACAACCTTAGGATTCATAATTTGGAAAATATACCATGTGGATATTTTAGCTAATAAATAATCAAATTAATGTACCGAAATGGTACTAGTTAGATAAATAGTGTTACCAAGTTCTTGACCTTAAATATCTAGTTGCGTAGAAAGTGAGGTATTATCCCCTACCTCATTGGTTTCTAGCTAAACTTAATAGGCTATTGGTGCCTCCCTTGTATAGAATTATCATAGTGTTAATCAAATCAAAATGAAAATCCTAACATTACGCGAGGTCTGGGGAACCTGCGCCAATTGAGGACCGTCATTCCTTTACTCACATTACCTTTAACTCATCTTTCCTAGACTATTTAGGAGGCTCATAACAAGTTATAGACATTTGCGCAAAATTTCAATGTAGTCATTACAACCAATTTTCACTAGAAATTACTAATTTGCCGGTGTGCCGGGTAGGATGGCTTACAATGATTAGATTGCTATGTCAATGATGTTTGACAAAAATTGACCAGAAGGATTACATTATAATTTCATGCAAAGATTAATGACTTAATTAGCAAAATTGGAAAGTTTCTAACTGAATTAGATCCACACAATAGGTTTAAGACTGATGGGGTAATTTTCCTAAGTGATTTATGTATATATGACTTATATTTAGTTGTTCAAGTCTATGTGGATTTTATTTTGAAATATCTATATAATTAATTAGATGGATGGTTAAAGATCTATGACAAGTATAATTGCATGTGCTTAGCAATTTATGTGGACAAAATTCTTATATTTGATGTAATGCCAATTTTATAGCTCTTAGGATAGTCTTGCATCCTGTGTCAGATATTCTTTACATAGAGATTATTTTAATTATCAAACTATTCATCTCGAGAGCACCTATGAAGGACTTTAAATGTTTAAAAAGTCATTTTAATCGTTGCCTATATGTTGGTAATTTATATTTTAAAATAATTGTTTATGTATATGTAGATTCAATTTTGACTTACCGATTTTACAATTGTCATGACCTCACCCTCGTCAAGGTGCACCACCTAGGGGTTTGGCTATTTGGTTATTAAGCTTATGCTTAATTCGGACTCTTCCAAGCCCATATCAATTTGCAACGTATGGTTTGAGTTCTTAACATGCAAAAGATTTTCATTTAGGACTTTGCCACTAATTAGTTTACGGTGGGTTAATTAGAAACCCAAATAAATTATTGGGCGAAATACTTCATTCCTACGAATTAGAGATTTTGGGTACAAAGACTTGAATATACTAGATTTCTCTAATATCCTTTCGATATTGTTCTTTTCATGACAAAATGTTTGGCAGGCAACTTGAATTCATTGTATTACTTCCTCATACATGATTTGATATGCGGGTGAACAAATTACCAATTTGACACCCAATAAAGTGGTAAATAAATTGCAACATTTATCTCATAGTAACTAAAAGCATATACAATGTTACCTCAGGAATCAAATTGATAGTCCTAAATATGATTTATAATTAATAAGTAGTCACTCAATTTTTTGGGATTTTCACTTATTAAAAACCTAATCCGCCTGAGACATTACAAGATAAGCTCCTCCTCCTTCTGTGGCTTCTAATCCGACTGCGGGTCAGAAAAAGGCCACCAAGAGGAGGTAATCTTCTCCTTCTTCATCGTAAATACGTGTATAGGTGCTTGGAACATAAGAGGCCTCATGAACCCTGTCAGGCGAGCAGAAGTTAGGAGACTTGTCTCCACCCACAATCTGTGCCTTATTGGCCTTATCGAGACTAAAGTTCCTGAAATTTCTTTTGAATCTATATCCTCCATTTTTTTGAATGGCTAGAATTGGGTTGCAAATTATGATTTCTCCCCTCGTGGAAGAATTTGGGTGGGCTGGAACCCTAAGTATGTTAGTCATGAAACGTTGTCGATCAATGATCAAGCTGTACACGGTCGATTGACATCCACCCTAACTAGTATGGTTTGTTGCGTGTCTATTATATATGGGGAACATTCTTTCAGTCGCCGCCGGCCTCTTTGGGAGGACTTTATCCATATGGATAATCTTATGCAGGATATGCCTTGGTTGGTAGCTGGAGATTTTAATGCCATTTAAGATCCTTCGGACCAGTTTGGTAGCTCCAACTTATGGATCCCTTATTTTGATGGATTCGGAACCTACTTAGCTCAGACTGAATTGGGCGATCTTAGGTATGTTGGCCTTCGGTTTACTTGGTCGACCTCTGTTGGTACTTCTAGAAAGATGAGGAAAATCGATCGTGTATTGGTTAATTCTAAATGGAATATGGAATTCTCCTTCTCAGAGGCCTCGTTCCTGAATCTGGGCATCTCGGATCACTCGCCCATGGTTGTCAGAGTCCTTAACCCGATTTTTAAAAGAAGGCCTTTCAAATAAACATTAAAAAATTAAAAGAAACAAAAAAAAGAACATAAATTTACCAAACATGTTTTTGTTCTTTTTTTATTTCAGGAACTAGTTTACCAAACGCGCATTTTTGTTCAAAAACTGTTCCCCGGAACAGAAATAGTTTTTTCTATTTCTGTTCCCTGGAACAAAAAAAGAACAGAAACACAAACAAACGCACCCTTAGTTTCTGATTTTTGTTCTAATTTTGTTCCCGGGAACAAAAAAATAGATTTAGAACAAAAACGCAAACAAATGCGTTTCTATTCTTTTTTTGTTCCCGGGAACAAAAAAATAGAAAAACTGTTTATGAACAAAAAAAAAGAAATATAAACAAACACGCCCTTATATTCCCAGATTGTGCATATTTGGTTAACAAATGTTTAATATAATTGTTTCTGTGCCATAGAGACTCTATTTGAAATACCTGGAGGCACAATATTTAAGTTGATGGAAAAAAAAATCCAGCATCTAAAATACAAAAAGAAACACTAAAAAAAAAAAAAAAAGTAATGTTTTAAAAAGTAAATTTTTAAAACAAATTTTCATCTATTTATAGATTTACTTTGATATATCTATAGGATGACATTTAAATTGAAACATATTTCCAGTAACAAGGCATGGAAACATAATTTTGCATAGTAATTGTTCATATGCTTTGAGGAAATACATTGAGTATTGGATTGGCCCCTCTACAACCAACTATAACGAATAACTATGCCCTCAAATTAAATTCCTCAAGCCCGTGATCTCGTCCAGTAGTTACACCTCACTCCCAAATCCTCTCGGGATGAAAGATGCTTCGCCCATAAGTGGATTTAATCATTTTGTATAGCAGGGAAGCTGTAGTACTGCGAACAAAGCCACAGGGAGAGAGGCCAGCAAAGTAATGGGAATGAGAACCCACTCCACTCTCCTATCCAGCACAATTGTCAGAGTCGCAGCAAAGGCCACCAGCATGAAAGCCAAGGAGAGGAAGAGTAAAGAGAGGCCCCAAATGATCTTCTTAGGCAATGATTCAAGAAAATCTTGCGGCTCATACCGGGAAGTTAAGATGGCTAAGAATAGCAAGATGGCCATCACGGAGGAGAACAAACCTAATGCATCCGAAATTGTAAAAACCAGAAAAATTTCCTGCCCTAACAACAATGGGACCCCAATTTTGTTTTCATTGCCTCCAGGCACAGTGAAAGCAGCAGCGAACAATACTGTGGCAATTAGAGTTGAGACGAGCATACATGAATTTGCTGTATGCTTCACCCATTTCTCTCCTTTCTCAAGCAACTCTTTGTGGTTCTCCACAAATATATTCCAAATTGTTTTTCTCCCGATGTAGGCGGATCTCATCCTGGGGATAATGCACCACCCTTCCACAGCCTATACTTTAAAGTCACAGACGTCAGTTACAATAAGTGGATATATTAACAAAAGTTTTCAAAAAACTGACCAAGGAACATCTCCGGAGATTAAGACTTATCCAGCACTTAATGTGAAATTGCTTAGAGGTTAAGTTCATCTTTGCTGGCCGAATTCCAAGAGTCACTTTCTCCTGAGCTTCGACGATGATTTCGTGCTTCAATATAGTCGAACAATATATGTATGGAAAGCACTATGTTTCTATTTTTAAATGAATCAAGCATCATCCAATTTGGACTCTTATAGAAAATTCATGAAAAAAAAAATATTAATCTGGGAATGAATCTTTTAGCTTTTTTATGTGCTTTGTTGAGCCCAATGCATTGTATTTTAAATATAGTCATTTCAGTCAAGTGTTAATGTTAGTATTTGTGATTTGTCTAGGGGTAGTTGGTCTTTTCTTGGGAAATAAAAAGTTAGTGTATTGGAATTTGCCTATGCTTTATAAAGAGCCATAGAATGGAAAGCTATACGTGTCCCTTTCAAGTAAATGTAGTCTCATACAATGGAAAGCTATACGTGTCCACTCTCAAGTAAATGTAGTTTCATAAAATATAGGCTTCTAGAGGAAGTTATGGAAAAAATAAAATAAGAAGAGTTGGTAAAGAAATCTGAGGAGTCATTAAGTATTTCTACGTGTTTTGTTGAGACCAATACATTGTACTCTATTTCTAGAGATATTTGAGTCAAGAGTCAATGCTGGTGTTTATGTTTTTTCTGGGGATTGCTAGTCTTGTTTGGCAAATAAAAGATTAGTGTCTTGGGATTTACTTGGAACGTTGTTCCAAATTGTAAATCTACATATATATCGCTCTAAGATTTCATTAAGGGTAAGTGAGTATTTAAATGAATTTTTAATCTTGGATTAGAGTTCCCTCAATCTGTGGTCATTTGGTGAGTTCCATTGAGTGGTGTGTTTCATGCTCTGTATCCTGAGATGGATTCTTTAGCTGGTGAGTATCTACCCTTCATATGCCCTACATATGCCTTAGGTGGTAAACATTTCCGTTGTTATTACCTTCTAAATGTCCATCTCCTTCGGTATCAAAACTCTCGTCACTTTTCACCCTAAGATAACATTACATCCTCTTCAAACTATCCCTCACACTACTGACCGAAAAAAAAAAAAAAAAAACTATCCCTCACACTTTTTATTAGTAGTTTTTTTAAGTTAAAATTTTAAGTTTAATAAAATAATATTCAAATGTGTGAGGTGTTTCTTCACTTTTTATATTCCTAAATTACCCTCATCAAATCTCAATTGTCAAAGTTCACGTCAAGAGGGCACAACTCTTGAGTTTTAAACTATATATATTCTTCATTTAGTTTCCTTGAATTACATGACCTTCCAAACATCACTCTCCTCTCTCTCTCTCTCTCTCCAAACATCACTCTCAATTTATATCTAGTACAAGTTCTAAAGTCCCGTATGTCGCTTTCCTCACTTCTTCACCCAATTTTACCCCCTTTTCTAAAATATTTTATTTTGTTCCCTAATCTTTTCTCTAAAAATCGTGATTCCACATTGTTAATAGACCATGTACTCCATTAAACATTTGGAGAGGCGGATCGGAATCATACCACGCAGAAAATAAAAAGGCGCGATGATTCTATGCTTAAGATGGTGTGTTCAAGGATGGATACTTCATATGTAAATTTCTCCTGCTTCATTTCTCTGGTTGATTGATTGATGTGATTGATTTGTTAGTCGTCATGGTATTTGTCATACACCAGAACTAACCCAATAAATGTTGTTTTTATTCCTCATCATTTTCGCATTAATTTGGATCCCACATATTCGATTGATTTCTGTAAAGAAAATAATATACATGTTGCTTTATCGTATGTGGAAAAAAAAAAAAAAAAAAAACCTACGTGAAACGTGAATTGCAAGTGGGAGTTACATCTTCGCATTACATATTTTTTTGCTCAAAAGTAAATTAAATAGCTTGTTATTCAAACAAACAGTGTGAGATTTTGTAAGAAAACTATCAACCATTCTGAAAATTCAAGTTGTTAAATGAATATGTTGTTTAACATATAAATATTCTAACACCCTCCTTCACATGTAAATTGGACTTTTGCGTGAAAATATATGATGGGGAGAACATAAGGGGTCTTGCTTTATTTTGTGGGAATACTACTCACTTTTCTAAAAATTTAAACAACTAGATGAAGTCTTGTTTTAATATACAAATATCAAAACATTATAAAAATTTAGGATATTTCCCTTGACGTTCCATATCTCTTGTGATGATGCATATATCTAGGAGATTACTCCATAACTCTATTCGATTTTACATAGATTTGATTGATATGTTTCCTAGATAGTCATTTAATAAAACTATATGCTCTTTATTAGTACATATCGAAATATATAAAAATTTCACATTTCTCTCTCCACCGTCATCTACCGTGGTATTAGAGTAAGACGGTCTTGAGGTGCACATGAAGCAACTATTCTGAAAATTCAAGCCGCGTCACCACCACCATCGAGTGAGGGTCCTTGTCCTGCCTACAACAGTCGAGGTAGGTCGGCCAAGCGGGCCCTTCTTGATCCTCTTCGACAATCTCTTTCTCTCTATAATTTTTTACCTTTTTTTTTTTTTTTTTTTTTATAGTTCTAGTCTTTTTTCACTTCTAGTTTTTGTGATATGGTGCCTATTTTGCATCTTATTAGCACCACTAATGCAATAAATAAATAAATAAATAAATAAATGCCACATAGATTTTTCACCCATTAAAAGTTGATAGAGCCAAGGGCTAGCGTGGAGGAGAGTGACAAGTTTTAGGACTAATTAGAGCATGGATTCAAAGTTTTAATACTCAAGTATAGGATCCGCACAAATTTTAAGACTCTTGTCGTACGTAAGTTTCCCAATTTTTTTTAATGACAGATAATAGAGAGTTGAAATGAAATAAAGGTAAATATTTAGTAAAAGCTTCATAATATCATTTTTTTGGACAATGGTTTGCAAGAGTACAATTTTAATTAATAGCTAAATTAACTAACGAGTAGTGTGGTTAAACTAACCTTTTAATTAAAAAGAGAGAAGATTCATGGCATATTACTTTAATTAAACCATCATCCATCTACATACATCTAATTATATTCGAACTACACTGTAATCTTAGATATAAAAAAAAAAAAAATGGAATCAGCAAAGCTATCTTGAAAATATAAGCAAAACTGATTTAAATGTTTTCTTTTGTTTGGCTCCATATTAATATATGTGGGTTCTACATGAAAAGATCTGCATAAGAATCCCCTAATTACATCATGGCACAAAGCTACAGAAAGAGTCGGTCGGATCTAAAGAAAGAATCACCTGGATTCGGTTGGGTGGTGGATCTAATTAAATTAGTATATTTACATGCAATCTAATTATGATGAGTTCCAATCAATTTTTAGTGCCCCAATTTCTCCTATCTGTCTCCCTTATTTTCTAATTGTTCTACGGATATAGTGTTGTTTCTCAACTTACTTATAAGTTCTAAGTACTGACACTGTGTTGGCGTAGAGGGCAATGATGTTTATTCTTCTCCTTGTGGTCATCAATTCTTGTTGGAAACATTTCAAGAGTAAAATCTTGAATGCGCTAGACTGATGTGGGAATCAACCAAAAAGATGGAACTCTAGGTGCTTGAAAGTTAGCCAGACATCACCTAACCGCTATTAAAAAAAAGGCTACATATATTCCCAAGACTATCCGAATAAAGTTTGAGCCATCATATACTAAGAAATTTATCGAGAAGGTAAGGTAATTATTGTTAAGAGAGGTTATTAAATGTATGAGAAGAAAGATACTTACCTTGAACCATTGGAGCTCTCTTTGCATTTGAAAAGCGGCTCCAGCGACATTAGTTACGACATCAAAATTAGAGTTGTACTCTGCCACTGCGTAATCTGCTACTGCAATCATCATCTTCCCCGACTCTTCTAGTGTAGGTACTGGAACTAATGACAACTCGTTGGTTGAGCTTAACTTAAGAAAGAGTCTGAGAGTCCTTTCTTGGCGATACCGCATAGCAATTATCGTCAACTTCTCACCACGTGATGAAATCCAAATAAGCTTCAGGAATAACTGAGTACATAGCTTCACGAGTTCACTAATTCCCCTGGCTGTAGCTTCGGCCAATACGTCTCTCTCTTGGAAAAACTCGGTGATCTCTGCAGTTTTCATAGAAGAGAGCGCAATGCAAAATTGTTTTGCCAACTCAACAGCCGCCACGTGTCTCAGCTTCACCTCGTGAATCCTCTTGATTGTAGGAACTAAAAGAATTGTTGCAGAAAAAAAGAAAAAAGAAAATGAAAAACGAAGAGGCGGCAATTGGATATTACTACAAGAAAAGGTTCTCTAGATTTGCAATCCAAATTGCATCTACAACGGTTTACTAATTTGTCATGTTCTCCCAAGCCCGTATCACTTTAGGAACTTGGATTGGTGGTTGATTGGGAAAACGATCGCATTCTTTGGGGTACATTTGTTCCAAGAAAAATTGTTTTTGAGAAATTGTTTTCGAAAAATTGTTTTCCAACTTTTTGGTGTTTGAATAATGGAAAATTAATCGATCTACGGAAAACTTTTTTCATGGACTGAAATAGGTTCGTCAAATGGGTGGGTTAAGTTGAAATGATCCGATCCAAATCTACCAATTTATTGACTCATTTATATGAAATATAGTCTCAATGAACTCTACCCGGACCCAATCCATACTTGACCCAATAACTTTCCAAGTATCATAAACAACCTAAAAAAATTTTCTTGTACTTTTAATAACTTAATATTTATGTCATTTCTTTATAGTTTGTAAAGTTAAGGGCCATATCAATAATTAGATATGTCTTAATAAATTTTGCTCATATTCCTAATAACTTAAATTTTGTAAATCTGTCTTAATTAATAGTTAAATTTATAATCTTATTGTCAATAATAACCTAAATTTAAGCGCCTTTCTGTACTTTCCTGCACGGGGAAATTTAAAATATCCAGCATTTTTTCCCCTCAGTTATTTATCAATACTTTATGAACAGCAGTGATCCCAAGAGTAATGCTTGGAAATCTGCTTCAAGGGTGAATCAATGAAGGAACAACATTCAAACGAGACGAAAGATTGGTGGTGACATAGAATGTGAACATGCTAAATTGTTCGGGAATAGAGTGGTTATCAAACGCACTTTAAAGACGCATGAACCCCTGGAGTGTCATAAGTTGGTACAAAGGGATACTTAAGTGTCAAAACTTACGAAAATGACACTTAAGTGCCAAAATCAAAGAGAAATAGATCACTTAAGTGTCACTTCAGCCAAAATTAGGTCAAAACGCCGACGTGTCAATTTTTCGGCGAAGCGAGTGCAAAAAGGCGTCGTTTTGGTGCTGACGAGGTAAAAAAATTAATTTAATTTAATTTAAAACTAAATTTATTTAAAACATTTAAAAATAAAAATACAAATATTAACAATATTTAAAAAATTAAAAATTTTAAAATTTTAAAAAAATTTAAAAAATTTTAGAAAAAGGGAGGCGGCTGAGGGTCATTAGGCCCCGGCTAAGAAGGGCCGCGACGGAAGGGGGAGGGTCGGCTAGGGTCACCGGGCCTTGGCCAAGGGCCAGCGACCCCGGCTAACTAGTGGCGAGGGCTCGCGAGCCCTCGCGGGATCCGGGGTGAGGGCCGCGACCCTCACCGTGATCTCGCCGCAACCCTCGCCCCGGATCGAGGCGAGGGCTTGCAAGCCCTTGTCGCCGGTCGATCGGGGTCGCCGGCCCCGGCCGGGCCGGGCGACCTCGGCCGACCTTCCCCCTCTATCGCCGGCCCTTTCTTATGGCGACGGGGAGGTGGCGGCAGCTTAGCCATCAGCCGCCTCCCCACTCATTTTTTTTAAATTTTAATTTTAATTTTTCAATATTGGTATTTGTATTTTTAAATGTTTAAATAAATTTAGTTTTTAATTAAATTTAATTAATTTTTATATTAAATTTTTTTCCATGTCAGCACCAAAACAACATCATTTTTGCATTGTCTGGCCACGTCATTATGCAAAACGACGCCGTTTTGTACTCGCTTCGCCGGAAAATTGACACGTCAGCGTTTTAGCCGGAGTGGCACTTAAGTGATCCATTTCTCTCTGATTTTGGCACTTAAGTGTCACTTTAGTAAGTTTTGGCACTTAAGTGTCCCTTTATGCCAACTTATGGCACTTGAAGCAATCTTTTGCTGCACTTTAAACCTTTGTTTCATTTTTTTTTCTCTTTTTGACAATGAAAAATCAGGGACAAGGGATAATTGCTAAAGATGACGGGATGAGTGCAACTCCGGGCAAAAGTGGTGAATAAGTTTTGAGATCTAACGCACTCCCCAATATTAGCCTTTGTACAAAAGATTTTATTTCAAAAGTGCGCCCAATAAGTCTTGAAGAGCTAACTCTCTTACAATCTGGCCAACACTCGTTGATGCAGGACATATAACTTGGGATGGAATTCTGGGATGCACGTTTTTGTTGGGGCCCATGAAATTTGCTCCTACTGAAATCTTCTTTAATGCGAAGCCCTCCCAAGCAATTATTTTGATTTTTCCTACCTGTTTTCTTCCCCCATTCCTATTCTTGATGCCTTTTCTAAAGTTTCTAGCTAGAAACGTAAATTTACTACGTTAAAGGCGTTTAAATGATCAACCTTGCCTCCATCTATCGACCTTATTTTAAGGATGATGTCGCGAGAAGTCAATGATGCTAGGGGCTGGCCCCTGGTCTCATGCAAATTCCAGCACCCTCTCGACATATTGTACTGTGTTGTTTTGAGATGAAGTAGTAGTCAAAGAAAATATTATTTTAGAAAGATTTACATGCTTGATAGAGATGATGAAGCGACATGATTTCACCGATCAAGATTGAAGGAGAAGTTATAGGTTAGCCCAACTCGTATTTAATATATTCTGCTTAGATCAATTAGCCAGCAAAATGAACTTAGGGTAACATCAAATCTTGACTTAATTTGCAATTTCAAGGATTCTTTAATTATTTCTTTTCTAGTTTCTCAATATTGCAATTAGAACTTGGCGAAAACAAATATAATTTTGTTTGAATTTGATTAGGTTTTTGAAGAATTTTATTAGGTCCACTGTCTCTATAAAGTAAAGTTGCACATCAACTGTTGGTTGACACATAGGAAAATTTAGTCACAAAGCTAACTTTAAATGCACATCACTCATCCGACGGAGGAATTTTTCGCACAGACGGTGTTCCTCATAAAAATTCCTTTTCAGATTACGGCAAAAAAATTAACCAGGAATTTTTTTCCTACAAAAGAAGTTAAAATCAAACAAGCCATGGACTTTTGTTGGAGAGATAGAGACAGAGACGGTATATTAATAAAATGGAAGCGTACCTAGAATTTTGGCAGCATTCCAAAGTGACCTTGTAAGACATTGAAGTGCTACAATCAAGTTGCAAAGAGAACTAAGTCAGTGGATCCGAAATCATAGTGTATGTGGAATGAAGATACTTTGATATTAGTCTTGTCAATCTCAGTGGTTACTAGTCACATATTTTAAAACAAACAACATTCACGTTCACATGGAGTAATAGTTGGGATTGTGAGAGATGGATGAGGATGAAGGACCCCAATCAATGTAGCTCCGCTTCGTTTTGTATCTCCTCCCATCCTAGTTCCTCGCAATTCGTTCATTACATTGTCCATTATACAAGTATAAAACAATAATTATGCACTTGGTTGAACTAGGGGGTAGCAGATCCCCAAAGACGTTCGCTTTCAGGCCATTATTCAAGTAAAACTAGGTCAAGGAATCAGAATATATGCTTCAAAGAAATAATCATTTTTGGTTTTCTTTACAAGTAGGGAGGGAATCAATCTAAGATATTTAAGTTCAAAATCATGGAAGTTCCTCACTGTTAAAATGCACACTCACCAGGATCCATTGACGTTTGCATCCATGAATTTTCATCGGTTGGTTTGTAGTTCAAGTCCACCGGAATACCTTCAGTTCAGAAACGAAAGAGCAGGTGATAAGCCAGGTATAATAATCTTGGAGGGAATCAGTAATAAAGGGATGCGAGCAGAAAGTACGGACATTTGTATATCAATGCTTCCAAAACACTGAGCCTAGTTCCGCTGGGAAAGTGAGACTCCATTCTCGCCAACACCTCCAGTATAGAATCTTCTTTGTTTTTCATGGTAATTAAGTGAGGGTACTGCCCAACTAGATAAAGGGTGATATCTGTCCGAATTCACCAGCAAATTTGATCAGGAAAATAAGCTAATTATAGAATGAACTAAAAAACAGATGGAATTGAGATAAAGAGTGATGTTGATCTAACCATGATGACCAGCGTAGGTGAGATCTATTATGGTATCAATCGCCGTGGGACTGCTGAAGGGCTGACTTGGCCCATCGTTTGTAGTACTTTTCGCCAGGAACCAGGCAATCTCCTTATGCATAGAAGCTTCCAGAGCAGATATTCCCAAAGGAACACGCCCTTCCTTATCTGGAAGTTGCGTCAAATTAGGATTACTTCTAACTAATGTCTTGACCATCCTTATCTTTCCACACAGGACAGCATTGTGGAGGGCTGTGCGGCCATCACAATCAACCATTTCAAGCACTTCCGGATACGGAGACAAGAACTCAACTAGGTTCTCCAAAAATTGGTCTTGTGCACTTAAAGCAGCTATGTGAAGAGCTGTTTCTGATCTGCTTGTTATTTTGGCCATCTTTGAAGCAGCATCATGTTCAAAAAACCTTTTAGCAAATTCCCAATCACCCTTGAATGCAGCTCGCAACAATGGTCGGTAATAGTGTCCATCCACTTCCTCTTCTGATATTTCTGCAATAGAGGCAAACTTTTCAGGCCATTTTGTTAATACATTGTCCTCGCAGACATTGAGAAGTGTCCCAGAAAAGAACAATTTCATGAAGATCCACCCTAGATATTAATTTCTCAATGAAATAAGTCTTTTGAGGGATAACGCACCTGGAGCACCTCTGCTTGTTATTTTGACCGTCTTTGAAGCAGATTCCTGTTCGGGAAGTCCTTTATTAACTTGCGCAAATGGTCGGAAATAGTGTCCATCCACGTCCTCTTCCGATATTTCTGCAATAGATATAAACTATTCAGGCCATTTTGTTAATAAGTTTTCCTTACAGACATTGAGAAGGGTCCTAGAACAATTTCACGAAGATCCGCCCCAGATATTAATTCAATAATGTAAGAACTCTTTTGAGGGATAACACACCTGGAGCACCTCTGGATTGAGAAGGAGCTAATCCAATGCTTAAATGAACATCTTCATGATATGTAGGAGAAAGAGTGAGCATATTCTCATAATGATTCTTTTTTCTCTTTTTCTAGCCATAGTCAGGCTTATGTTTGTGCGATTATCAAGCAAAGAAAAACAGCCATGATAAAATTCAAGTTCTGGCATATTTTAAGACCACATCGCCTATACCTAACTTTTTGTCCGTTGTAACATGAACATGTACCTGCAGGTTGTTCTGCATGATTCGAATTTCCTTGTTTCTCGCTTGGTTGCTTGGCCATTTGGTCGTTCTCCTGGTTGTTGTCTTTCAACAATGAAGTAAATGGAGAATGCAAAATGGGTAAGATATTAGGTAATTAAAGAACTTTAGTCTCCTTAGGGGTAGTTCATTCCTTCCTTATATATAAGTACTTCCCTTAAAGTAAAGGTGAGCATCTATAATTACAACAAGCAAGCATTTTTTTTCCCACTTTATAGAGTTGGATTACTTTATTATAAAAAAATTTACTCCTACTAGACCCATAATTGGGCAAGCAATCTCACGCTCTAGTGCCACAAATCATTAGGTTCAGTCTTTAGACATGGAAACATTATTTTAATGTGACTCTATCACTCTTTCTTATGATAGAATTTGTTCCATCCATTAACACCATGATCAAGTTGAGTCTTTACCAAGTTAAGTTGCTTCTTTTCTTGGGCTCAAATCTAGGCAACTTAATTTGCAAGCCTTTTAGCCGTAAAAAGGTATCAGCAAAACAAGCACCTCACTTTTGTCAAGCCTGGAAGCAAAACAAAAAACTTCACTTCGATTCAAGACAAAGTCATTCTGAAGAGACAGCTTTAACACGAATTTACAATGGAAAATTTCCAATTACCTATTTTCATCTCCAAAATTCTGAAGGAAAATGATCGTTGGTAGAAATTTTGGTTGCTGTGTTTTCAAATTTTGATCCGTAAATCTGAAAACAACCAAAATTGACCTTATTTTCTTCACTACAACAAAAAAGATTTTATAATGTTCATTCCCCTTTTTTGTTGGTGGAAAATTTTCATTCCTGTTGAAAAGTCTTATTTTTTGCTCAATGAACATGTTATGAAGACAATCGAAGATGATAACATAAAAAACAATTATTATTAGAATATTTTTGTGAACCAAATGCAACCTAAATACTTCGAGAGATTTTACGGTGATTTTGTTTTCAAAAAGCTGGTACAATGATACATGAGTTGACTCAAGAGGCGGTTGATTCGACTAAGCAGCCACTCATGAAATTGTGGTGGTTAACAATATCACCAAGCGTGGGTGAATAAATGATTTTAAGAAACTTGACTAACTTTTGAGGAATTATAAGTGTCAAGTTTGGTATAAGTGGGAAAACAATAATGTGTTGTGCATTTCTATCATATAGTAATAGATACAAGCAAAGAGATAGAGAAAGATGTACTTAGAGCTTTGTTGACACATGAATTTTCCCAACAATCAAAGTTAGAAAATTCGAGATTCGAAATCCTTGATTGCAATAAATCTTGTTTCTTGACCAAAAAATTAGTTAGGTGTCCTTAATATGTCCATTGCATATAGATGTCAATTTAGCATGGGCATGTAAAACTAGGCCTTCAGATTTCATATTTTCATAAAAATGGCCAAATGTTGACTTTTTTGTCAAACCGGATAATTTGACCTTTGACAAAAAAAAAGTTAGGATTTCATTAGCTTCTAATCTTTTTTAAATAATTGATTTAGGGGAAATAGATATTAGAGACCTTGGACTAGATTAAAGAATTTTTAACTTATGGAGCCGATCCAACATTTAGAATGTCATAGTTAGCACCGTAAGATTTGACTCACGAACTTAGATTATTCCATTTTGGAAGGGGAAGTGGCGGCTGAAGAGAAAAAAAAAAAGAAACACACAATGAAGAGAGGACAGGAGGTGGCGGCACAAGAAAAACGAAAAAGCCCGGTCTTTCATTCTTAAGAGGGGACGACGTCCACCGAAGAAAAAACACGCAAGGATGGTAATTATTTGCGCTCTTTGTATGTTCTATAATATGGCTCCTTCATTAGAAAGTCAATGGATGGAGATAGTAATTTGACGGCGGTCATCGACGGTTGGTACGGTTTTCCCGGCGATATTATTGGCAGTGAAGTATAACCGTTCACATGGTTGATAAAGAAGTTAGCGGGCTCTCGGCTCGATGGAACTGAGCGTAGAAAAGCAACCAAGGAATAATAAACAAAAAGAAAAAATAAAAGTGTATAATAAAATAGGTCTTGGTTTAATTTCAGTGAATTTATACTTGATTTAGTTTTAGGGAGGTTGGACTTGATTTAATTTTAGTAAAAGGTTGGGCTTAAGATACACTTGGATTGCATTTGATAATAATTTTATTCCTAAGAACAATTTCTACTCAGGAATTGTTTTTTTTCTAATTTTGTTCTCTAGATGAATTTCTGAGCATTTGTACACATTTAGTAACTGAACAAAATTTCTATTTTCAGAATAGAAAAAGAATAGGATTGTGTTTGATATTAAGGTGGATGATTTGAGGTTCAGTACAGGTTTCACTTGGAACTTAGAACCTATAGAACCTACAAGTCGGAATAGGTTATTCATTTTTTGGAATCTGGAACCTATCCTACATATCACTCTATCATGGGTTCTAGGGTCTACCCTAGTTCTACCTATATTATTAATTGAATGATTATAGTAAATTATCACTTTTAGTGACCACCATTTGTTATTACAATTTACTAACCATGACTTATATTTAGACACACGAAAAATATAAAATATTAATAAAGTAAAAGTCTCAATCATAAAATGGAAGTTTAGACTAGCGATTCTAGATTAGACATTTATCATTGAACACCATGAAATACCGTAGGATTGCACAAAGACATAAACTAAGGAAAACATAAAAACTTGTTTCAGGTTCTAGGTTTCAGTTTCCACTAACCGAGAGCCTAAAACCTATTCGTCAAAACATATTTCCTAATTTTTAGAAATTGAAACCTACCATGTATGTCTTAGAACTTAGAACTGGACAAGTTTTCATTGTTTCGGTTCTCGGGTTTTAGGTTTTACTCTGAAACCATGTTCACTCATATTTGGTACGACTCTCAAATTTTTTTTGTGACATATAATTTCTTTTAATGTTTAATAAATATTTTAGATTTTTTCTTTTTGTCTTTTCTTTTTTCCTTCTCTTCTTTTTTTTTTTCCTCTAGCGAACCATCAAGCTTTAGCGATGGCCAACAACCAATTAGAGATGAAAGCTGGTCGGCCCCTAACGAGGTCAACCTCACCTAGCCACAATAAGGCTTGCCCTCACCCAGCCACGTCGAGGTCGTCAAACCTCATCTCTAGCTGATTGTTGGCCATCACCGAGCCTGACAATCGGCTAGAGGAGGAAGAAGAAGAAAACAAAAGAAATAAAAAGAAATAAAAAAGAAAATGGTGTAATTCTAGAATTGTTCCTGATATCAACGACAATAACTTTTTGCTACTTCTTAATTCTATTTTAAATATATTTTAAAAAATAAGTTGCCCTTTTAATCAACTAGAAGATTTCGTGATTTCTAAGGCTAATTAGCTTGATTGCATGCTTAATTGACTTTGCTTGTGATTGATTTGATAATTAACTGCCTTTCATTTCGATTATCAATAGATAATCCTTTGGCGGGTAGTTTAGGGATGGGGGTTAGACTTTAATTAGGTACTAGTGATTTAGCCTACCACTTTGTGAAGTGCAAATGGGGGTTTATAATCACTTAGCATTAATTAATTGACCCTTAGATTAATGAGATTGATGGGTAATTGAATTGAATTATCGATGTCACACCTTGAATCCCGAGTGCGTGAACATCCCTCGGTAGTCGATTAAAATGCGACGTCCTAGGAGGCGTCACTGACCCATTTTTTTTTATCTTTCGATTAAATGCATGCGGAAGCGACTCAAATAAACAACACCCAGTCAATCATTATAGCAGGGATAGTAAAACACAACAAATATTCCCAAAGGCACAACCTTTATTTATTACTTATTAATCCTAGGAAGTTTAACAATTACAAATCCATTCCAATGGGCGACTTCTTACTGACCAACTCAAAAACTTGCTAGGATCATGTTAACCTAAACTTCACTAATGACAATGCTCGGCAGTTCTCCACACTACAACCCTGAAAATAATTAATAACAACGGGGTGAGATATAAACTTCAGCGAGTCAATTTCCTAAACCTCAATTAGGAAGCTAATTCACATCGGAGACAACCTAAACACGCAACGACATACAATCTTACCTCGCCTTGGCATACCCTTGCATATTAGTACACCTCACATGACAATATTAGTGCAACACACATAAATAATAATCAGAATACAGTCCATAATAGCCAAGCGCACTATCATACATACATATTCCAATTATTATGACCCCTTGAGTCACGGCTAACATAAGAGTCGGCGGTCTTTCGGCATGACCAGGCATTGTCTAGAACCCTCACCTAGATGACAATCCATAAAGGAGTATCAGTCCGACCTCAACCGCGACTCCGAATTCGGACCCCTGCCGAGCATCCGATAAAAATCGAGCATTGCCCCCAAACTCACGTTGGGTGATGGGTTTGATTAAATGACCACTCAAGCACACCATCAATCAAGCCAATTTTTATTGCCATTAATTAGCCAAGAACAAAATAGTTCATTTTCAAATAATCAACTTTGACAATTTTTCACAATTAAAAATTGCAGTAAAATATTCCTACGTGGTAACGTATTTGAAATCAACCCGTCAAACTTTATATACTTTCATTTTAAAATGCCAATTCAGTGTCCAAACTCGACACATCATATTTTTCTATTTTCTTGCCCATGAAACCTTCTTTGAAAATAGTAAATAAAAATCTATAATTGAGCAATCAATAGCAAAGCATCACATCTGCAAACAACTGAAATTATGCACAGTTTCATCCAGAAAAACAAGCATAAAATTCTACTTAACGGCTAATCCGCCATTAATTACACTAATTGAGATTAATTAAGCTAATCGCGATTAATTATGCTAAGTACGATAAATTAGGCTAATTACTATTAATTAAACTAAACTCGATTAATTAGCCTAACTATACTTAATTAAAAATTAATCGACGTTAACTAAAATAATTATGATTGATTAAATAAATAACGATTAAATAAATAAATTATGATTAATTAGACTAAACTCAATTAATTTAATTAATCTAATCACGATTAATTAATCTAATAGTAATTACTTAAACTAATCGCACTTAAATTTAATCTAAACCATCCTTAACCACAATTAATGCTAAACTAAAATTAATTAATACTAACCGCCATTAATATTAAAATAATCTACCTCCTAAATATAATTAATACCCTAATTCACAATTAGGTGGTTAAGTCACAGGTTTCCGGTGATGGCGAGATCGCGGTGATGATGGCGCAATGGCAATGAAAACATGAGGCTCGCGACTCGAACGAGAACTTAATGGTAGCGGCCGCGGCTCCTCAAACCCACGGCCAAGGGGGGGCTCGGCTTGGGCGGTGGTGGCGGCGGCTCGAGGTGAGGATGATGGTGACGGCACGATGAAAGGCATGAGGGACACGGCGGTGGCTTGCGGGGGCGAGTAAGCGGCAGTGAGTGGTGGTGGCTTGGATGATGATGGTGGAGGTGAGGTGCAGTGGTGCTGGTGGTGGTGAGTTCGGGGTGTGGGCGGCAGGGTGGTGGTGGATGAGTTGGGCAGTAGCAAGGGAAAGGAAGAAGGGCGTGAGGGGGAAAAGGGGAAGAAAGGAAATGGAGGGGAAGAAGAAGAAGAAGAGAGGGGATGGCGTCTGCAGTAGGGGGGAAGGAAAATGGCGTGGGGTGGGGAAGAGAAGAGAGAAGGAGAGTAGAGGGAGAAGAAAGAAAGAAGAAAAAGAAAATAAAAGGGAAAAAGGTGGGGGTGTGGCAGAAGGTGGCGTGAGGGAGGAGGATAAGAGAGAAGAGAGAGGGAGAGAGAGAAAAAAAAAGAAAAGAAAGGGAGGGGACATGGGCAGAAGATGGCGTGAGGGGGAGGGGAAAGTGGTGAGAGTGAAATAATTTAAAAAAAAAAAAAAAAAAAAGGAGAGATGGGGGAATGGCAGAAGGAGGGGGAAAATGTGAGGGGCAGGAGAAAGAGGTGAGAGAGAGAAGGGGAGAGAAATAAATTATTATTATTTTCTTAAAATATCTTCCTTTATTTCATCTCCTCCGACCATGTATTTCCCTTTTCTTTTCTTTTTCTTTTCTCTTACTTTTTTTCCCTTCCTTTTTTTTTTTCTTTTTAAAAGCCAAACTTTGGACAAAATCGCAACTTTTCCACTGGGTCCATTTTTCCTTTCCGACTTTCAATTTTCCATCCTATAATCCCTTCTTTGAAAATTCCAAATTTGCCAATAATTCGACAGAAAATGAGGTGATGTCCAATAAATTAGTCTTGCGACCCTCGAAAGTTCAGTACCCAAAATCAAATTATATTTTATGATTAAAAATCGATTGAACGCAATTTTGGTACGATCTAAACTATTGGGTGGCTTTCAAGGATTCTCGCGTGGTTGACCCATGATTGATAATTCTCGATCCACGTTTGTACCTCTTCGAATCATGGACGACCCTCGGTTGTCATGTAATCGCAATGGTTTAGTTACGTACCATGAATATAATATCAATAGAAAATTGGTTTATTATCGTTCAACGCAAATATCGTAATCGTGCGAAATCATCCACAAACTGACTATGTACTTCCGTCAAATCGATTTATATCTATTTGCTAATTGATTTATAACATCATAGTATCGACCTTGTTGATCCTTATGGTCGAGTGGTCTATCCCTGATCGAATTTTTGGGTTTTTTGCGTTTTAACCTTATACGGTCTCGCCCAATAGATTAGTCAACTCGTGAGTTATCAGTTCAGAGTAAAATAACCATAAGTGTGTCGATGAAATAACCATTTCATATATTTCGAACTATGACCAAATTCCAAGATATCACAATCAACATCAAATTATTGAACCAAACTCGAAATCCTTTACTGTCGATTGATTTGTGTGAGGTTACTAATGCTTGATTTGAGTGATCACATGGATGAATGACGTGATTAACTTTGAAGATCAGTGGCTGAGAGCTTAAGGAAGCTGTCCAATGTAGTGATTAGACTTAGGTTTATTAGCTTAGTTTAATGTTAATTAGACTAATCTAGTTAATAAGTATAGAGATAGCCTAGCCTTTAAATGGCATAGTTTGGCCAAAAAATAAAAACAAATTAGACTTATGATCACTTTCTTAATAAATGGATAGTTTCGTATAGATCAATATATTCATTCCTTAATGAAAAGAGTAGACTTTAGGCTCATTTTTTGGATTAAGATTAACCTCTAGCCTTTAGATTATGGCGTTCATCCCCTAAGGCTTTATGTATATTCTTTGCTTGACTTAGCATTAAATGCAGCTTATGGGGTTTATGTCCCAAGGTTCATAACGAGGTCATGCATATTCTTTACCCAACAAGTATCAGGTTTTTCCCCACACTTTACTTTGAGCTTTAAATACTTTGGTGTTTGAATACCGTACTTTCAATAAATTTTCTGTTCTTTTTTTGTTGAAAATCGTTAGGATAATCTTAGGATCATAATAAAACTACGAGAAAGAACATTGTATAAATACTTAACAACATCAAGACCTTTAGGTTCATAATTGTCAAAAACATGTTTGAACACTTAGATGAAAAATCCAACCAAGTTATATGTATCAAAAGGGTACTAATTAGAGTGTAGTCAAGTCCCCAAACTTAGCATATCTTTAGTTGCGTAGAAAATTATACAAATCTCCTATATGTCATTTGGTTTCTAGTCGACCTCAAAAGGCTAGTGACGATTTCTAAAAATCTTTATGCTGAATCAAGACTTCAAAATAAAATTTAACGTCAAACTACGTATGGGCCTGAGAGAGTCCACACCTCATTGAGAGTCGTTGGCCAGCCTTAGGCAATACCTATGATGCCCTAGGTACGTGAAGTGCTACACATGTCATAATTAATTTCTTTCTTATTATATTTATTCACAAGCAAAAGCACAACAAATAATTAGATATGCGATATCATTATTGCACATATTGGTAATGTACATATGCATTACACATAACAACATCACATTACAAAACACCTGGGAAGGGCTCGGTAACTCCTATCTCCACTACCATACCCTCGCTCTCAAAAGCCTGCTTGCACAACATTGATCCCACATCTAAGGATCAATAGCCTCCCCCAACATTGGCTCATCAGCAAGTAACAAGGAGGACCGTCAAAGTGTGACATCCGCAAATTTTGTACATGTAATTATGTGACATTTAGGATTTTCCGTATATGATAATGATACTTAGATTATGAAGCTAAGTATTATTTGCCTTAGTATTCAGACAAATACGTAGAAATTTTGATTGAATAATAAATTTCATGGGATGTGGCGATAATTTTCCGTAAACGTAAGCCGTTCTAAGTGTAATTTGTGAGTCGAATTATGTGTACGCTAATAATAGGGCGGTATTAATTAATTTATTATCATTTTAGTAGTGATGGTTGATATTAATTGTGTAAGTTTTATTCAATTAATAATAAAAGTGATTAACTTATACTAATGATGTTGAAAGAAAAGGATTACGTTTTCTTACAATATTTGCCCATTTTAATTAAAGCTTATAAGTGCAACATGTCTTTGTAAGAACTCATGCAAGGCTAAGTGTTCTCTCAAAGATAAATTATTATGGCTAATTTTGACACCTAAATTAAGCCATTTTTACTTTAAATTGAGTCTCTTCTTCTTGCATTTCCTTTGAACATGTGCAGGACTTTGCTTTGTATTTGTGCAACCTCACGTTGGTCATTTACGTGCACAGCTCCCTCTAGCAAGGAAAGACATCATTCTATCTTAATCAATTTTTTAAAAAAGAAACTTCTCTACTTTGGTCGAAAACCCTCTTTCATCTTTTCAAAACCTCAAAGGAATTTTCTTGCTCAAAAGCTACAAGGTGTTGACGGCAAATTGATAGTTTGCGCTTGTTCGAGGTGAATTTTTTGGGTATTAAGTTAGTTTAAATCTACTTAGTTACTTCAACTTGGTTGGTTGGTTGAGATGTGAACTTTGTTGTGCATGTTATGGATATGGTGGTTGTTAACTAACTTTGATGACATATTGCATGTTCGTCCTACCAGAATTTATCTAGACATAATCTATTCTTCCTACTTGTTCTTGTTCAACTAGAACTTAATTAGTTAGAGTTCTATTCATTCTACTTCATTCTATTTAATTATAAATAGTCATAATTTTTTCATTCTGCTATATTTTTTCCTTGATGACCTCTTGTATGTTCATTCTGCTTCGTTCGGTTTCATTTTGAATAGTTAGCATTTGTTTGTTCTGCCATATTTATCTTGATGACCTCTTATATGTTTGTTTTGCTTTGTTCTATTTCATTCTAAATAGTTAGAATTTGTTCATTCTGCCATATTTATCTTGATGACCTTCTGTATGTTTATTTTGCTTCATTCGGTTTTGTTTTAAATAGTAAGAATTTGTTTGTTTTACCAAATTTGTCTAGATAACCTCTTTCATATTCGTTTTGCTTCGTCCTATTTCGTTCTGAATAGTAAGAATCTATCTATTCTGTCATATTTGTCTTGATGACCTCTTCCATTTTCGTTATACTTTGTTTTGCTAGAATTTTACTAGTCAGAATATGTTCATTCTGTTTGTTTCTACTAGAATTCCCTATGTCAAAATCTATCCATTCACTTT
Organism: Eucalyptus sp. ANBG9806169; assembly: GCA_014182395.1. Taxonomy (NCBI): domain Eukaryota; kingdom Viridiplantae; phylum Streptophyta; class Magnoliopsida; order Myrtales; family Myrtaceae; genus Eucalyptus; species Eucalyptus sp. ANBG9806169. Next base: position 49,759,406 of record CM024575.1, on the reverse strand, counting down.
AGCAAAATTTACTATGTTCGAGTCTGGTTTTTCATTCTATTATATTTTACTAAATTTGAATCTATCCATTTCTGAATCTACCCCTTTGTGAATCTGCTCATTTGGTTGAACGTGTTCATTTTTGAATCTGTTCATTTTTTTATTTTATCCATTGTTGAATTTGTTAATTTCTAAATTTGTTTATTGTTGAATCCATTCGTTTGTTCTGTAAACTTTTATCGAGTTAGAATTTATTTTTTTGACTGTTCAGACTTTAACGACCATAATGTACTCATTTGTTCAGACTTAGTGTCCATAATATATTTATTCGTCCAAACTTAGGATATATCCATTTGAAGTCTAGACATTCAAATGAGTACATTTTAAGTTTAGACATTGAGCATGTTTGGTCGTAAAATTTGGTAAATTAAATGGATAAATTTATTTAATTAATTTGAGAAATATGTGTTATGTTTATAAATGTGCATATGTTACGACTTGCATGAGATTAATGTGATTTTCTCACCCATATAGTGCTGTGTGGCGATGCCCAATGAGTTGGGATGCCCCGTGAGCGGATGATGTGGGATGCCTCGAAGTTGAAATGCCCCATGAGTTGAGATATCCTGTGAGTCGAGATACCTCAGGAGTGTTTGGGATGTAGAAGCAATAATGAATAAAATGCATGATCATGTGTGGACTATTATTTTAAATCGATTATTTTGTGTTGATAGATGGTGTGCCATTTGCATGAGTAAGAGTGGAAGCATTGTTGAATGACGATTATTGTGATGTGTGAAAATGTGAAAGGTAAAGTCTCCCCATGTTTTATCGCACTTACTGGATTGTTATGCATTCACTTTGTGTGTACTAGGTGAAGTATTAAAGGGATTTTTCCAACTTAAAACTAGATATTTCATTTACTAGATTTCGTCTAATTCCTTTTTACATTTCAGACATGTAGGGTAGACACCCCCTCAACCTTTGCGTTATGGAGTTCCTATACATTATGAAGGTCTTTATGAAAGTGTGCTTGAACCTAAGCCTGGAATAATATATACCAAGTGTAGTTCTAATGTGTGGGTTGATGTAGGAGGTTTATGGAGTGGGTCCCCTATAGATTCATCACCAAGTACTATAACTTGGACGACGAGTTGGTAGGTCCATTGAGGGGCTTTGACCTTAATGATGGTGGTGACATAGCAAAGGGAGAAGTTATCGATCCATGACTTCAGTTTGGACATTTATACATGCAAACTTTTGGAGTGCAGTATGGAGATAGGTCTTTTCAACCCTACCCATATTTTTATATTTTGCTTATAATATACTAAAGTTGTGAACTTAAATGTGATATAAATAAAAGAAGTACAACTACGTTGTCTATATTCTTACAACTTTCTTTATAAATGGATTTTTGGAAAACGTTTGATGTTGCTTCTGCATGATAAAAGAGAGCGATATTATAAGAAATACGTGTCACGAGTGACGTCCTGGGCATCACATAAAGCATTTAAGTAGTCCAATCCAGTCACCATCGAAGATTGCATACTAGGTTACAAATCGATGAGGAATCTATTGGGTAAGACCTATGTCAACCACCCATACCGTGATAGTAAACTTAGTATACACAAAAATTAAATCAGGCAACACAACTTCATCATAATCGTACTTAACGTTTGTCAGTGCTCCAAAAAGCGGTGGCAGAGGAAGGGCCATTCTATGTGTTTGGAAAAATATATGACTGAAGTGAAATCTCTAAGTTCAAAGTAAGAGTTCACATTTGCACCTACCATGGCATAACAATTATAAACATTCGAAGCAATATAAACAATGCATCAACACACATGCACGGTATTATCTATTCAATGCACACATATGGCATATAATTTTTTGATACATCAATATCATTTGGTGCCTTATCAACATGCATATATGTATATTCATAAGCATGCATTATCTTTTTCACTTCTCCTCCCAAACACTTTCAGGATATCTCAATTTCGAGGCATCCACAATGTACCCATGAGATATCCCGCCATATTCATATATAACCTTAAACGCGACGCTTCTCATCTCTGAAGGTATCTCGAAACACTCTCCACACATAGGGCAACATTGTTACACTGATGTGAACAACGTCACTTTTCTTTTCAATATTAAATATTATCATACAACATTAATGCACATGAAGATATTTAATATCAACATTCAATGCACTACATCATTTCACTTAACCATTGTAACATCCTTGATTCTGACCCCGTAAGGATCGGCCATAATGTCCTAAGAGAATCAATCATGGGCCATTGGCCATGGATCGTCGGTTCGATCGGCAAGGAATCATGAATTGGTCATGGACCGGCCAACTGACCGACCTACCAGTCACGAATTGGTCGAGGTGTCGGCCGTGAATTTCTACCAACCATATCAATGGGATAGGATCACCAGTTCATAAGATGACTTTTTGATCATGAGAATTGGTCACGGGATGATTTTGGATCGGTGGATGGTCATGGGTTGATCAAACCGGTCGCATTTTCTAGTCGCGGGTGATTCCACTCAGTTATACACCGATACATGGACGATCCGAATAGATCAAATGCAACTGTCTTCCAACAAAAAATGCATCATTCCCTATTTAATTCTTAGTGATCGGAATAGAATCTTGAATTATAGATGTCCGATCATGGATTGGTGATGCACCAACCATGAACCCTACTAGTGGATCGGGTCCCAATCGGAATGAGCCCAGGGATAGACCTGGCTATTCTGTCACTAATTCTAAGGTCCATGAGTGCCTTGGCTTAGTGCTAGGCCATGGGTAGCCTTAGAATTGGTTTCAAATTGATCAAAGGACAACCAACCTTATTGGTCGACCGACTGTCCAAAGGAACAGTTTTGGCAAATATGGGGCGTGATGACCGAACCTTGGGTGTACGTGATTCAATTTTTTGAGGTGTACCTAATAATCTCTTCTCCGGCCCCAGAACCAACTTGGATGATAGAATTCTCTAGACTGCCTCATTAATGAAGAAAAAGACAAAAGCATGGAAAATTCTAGAAACCCTTCATTAAATGAAGGGATGAGTTGTTCTTGGAATAGTCAAAAGTCATGATGGCATCCAAAATATCTCTGAAGATTCTAGAGAAAGGCGGCACATAAATGGACCAATTAGAGAGTGATACATGAGCCCTCATTAATAACCGAATATTCTAGAATTGCCGAGTTGGTAACGATAGCACAATTATTATCAAACTTCATTAAATGTCCATTAAATGCGGCATATAGGTGGACCAATGGAAGAGCGAAAAGCGGGCCATCATCGATGACGCTTAGGAGCTTAGATTGCCAAGTAAGGCCTTTAGCTTGACCAACTCACTTTCTAGGTACAATCATGAGGCAAAATAGACTTGCCACCCAAGGACTTTAGGTGGGACACTTGGAAAAATTAGAGTTGACCATTTGGCTTGGTAATGATGGCTTGAGATTTGCCTTGGAGAAGAAGTAGTATTTCATGCTTAAGTGTCCTCTACAATCTTAGGTTATGATGAGCCTAAATTGAGCCTTGGAGAGCAAGTCAATAAGTGGTCCAATAAGAAGATGGCAAGTGTTCTCTTAGGACCCTAGGCATGCCACCTTGCAAACTAGGCTTACCACCTTGATGCCATAGCCGTGCCACTTCAAGAAAAGTGATTGGGCCAATTGGATAAGTAATGATGGCATCGAGTAGTATAAATAGGAGGATCCCTCCTTATTTTTCACCGTGCCATTCACTTTCTGTGACATCCCAAATTTTCGATTTTGTTTCCTTTTGATTGAATCGGGCGTTTCATTGACGTGTTTATAGGGCTATTCTCAGACCTGATCATTCTTAAGATAACTAGACTATCTGGGGAAATTATTAAGAAATTTTAAGGCAATAGACTTGAGAATTCAACCAGGAATCGACTTCTCGACCATGTCCATCTTTAGAGGTCATTATGACACAGTTAAAAATCGATTTGAAATCAAAGATAGACTGGATCGACAGTGATGTGTGGTTAATCGTGGGTGACACCACTAAATTAGAAAATTCATGTCGACCGGCACTAGATTGATTTTCTTATTGTTTTGGTACCCTGTGTCCGTATTTGGATCCTCGGGATTTTCATGACAATCGAGAGTCGCCAATGAGTCAAGTGGGTTCATAGTGGCTCGAAGAAAATCGACCACGAGTCAATTGCACTTAAAAATATTTCAAAGTTACTCGGTAGCCTAGGTCACGCTAAAAACGTGTCGAATAGAAATTAATCACCAATTCGAGTCTGATTTATAAATTGAAAAAACTTTCATGTCACAATAAATTCTAAGAGCATCGACTCAATCTCAGAAGATTTTTTTGACACCCGACACTTTTTTGGGAAAAAGTCGTCGCCGAGTCATTTCTGTGCAGAAAAAGCCAGTGATTATTTTTTATAGCAAAATTGGGAAGCAAGATCGATATATGGGTGAGGAAAAATATCGAGATGGTTGATGGATGACCGATTGATTTTATGGAGGCCAATTGAGATAGAATTGAAGTGGATCAAGCCACCAATTGAAGACAATTCTTGCAAAATTCGTAACCCTCCCTTCCCCTAGCCAAATGGACCAAAAGTGAAGTCATGAGAGGTGTTGGTGTGGATCAATGGAGGCCAAGGGATCTTACTTGGCCTAGGATGAATCTTGGAGAGCAAGATTGGAAAATATCAGGCCAAGGCCCCACCTCCACTCTATCTCATCTCTCATCTCTCTTATCTCTTCCCTCACCTCTATCCTCTCCATCTCTCTCACCTCTTTACCATCCAAGATCCTCTCCTCTTCATTTTCGAAGCCCTCAAGCCAACAAGAAGACCAACAGAAGGAGCTGCAGCCGTCGCACGCCTCCACCCGTGCCACCGCCGGTTTCTGCTCCAGCTGACCTTTCATCAAATATTTGAGTCAAAAGTTATCTTCCTCGATGAACCAGAAAACGAGCCTCATATCTTCGTGAAGAGGACATCCATACCGTCCCAACAAGCCAAAAATCACCCCAAACAGAGCTACCGTTAGTTCCGTACGGCCGCCGGAGTCCGCCGCTCACCGGACCGTCTGGAAGCTGCCCACCGGTACTGTTTAGCGTTTTCTTGCTGTTTCGCCCCATTTCAGCCCTTCATTTGCCCATTTCATCCACCCACAAGATCCCTAAGACCCCCGGGGCCACCGGTTGCCAACCACCAACTCGCCGGAGCTCCGATCGGCTCGTTTTCGCTGTTGAAGCTGCTGGTCTCCTCTCTGCAGCCCGCAAGCCAAACCGCGGTTCAGCCCATTGGGATTTAACCCAACTTCAGCCCATTGAGTCTTCAGCCCAAGATTTCAACAAAATCAATTTCAGCCCAAGAAGACAACAGCCCATATTCAATTGAATTGAAGGCCAAGTGAAGTTTAGTTAATTTCAGCCCACAATTTGAAGCCCAAGTTAGTTCAGTCCAGAATTTCAGCAAGCCCAACTCAATTTGGGTCCAGCCCAAAAGCAAGAACAAATCTCAATTGGGCCGAGATTTGTTGGGCCAAGCTTAAGGCCCGGCCCAAGCCCGCCGGTGTCACCGAAAACCCGATTTCGGCCGCCGTCGCGTCGCCGTTGCGGTGATTCGGTCTCCGCTTTTACCAAGTGATTTTTACTCACCAATGCTTTCTTAGTCTGTTAATTATACTTAGGGTTGGTTAGATTTAATTAAATGCAATTAAGTGGTTAGATTAATTTAGATAAATTAAATTAGAGACTAAATGATGCATGTTAGGTGGCTAGAAATAGACATTAACAAGTAGACATGCCATGTTATTTATTGAGCGAGTCTCGGTAATTTTTCGGGCTCGTCTCGGCTTCCAAACAGGCAATACGAGCCTAAATTGGATTTTTAGTATTTATTTATTTATTTTTCGAAATTAATTATTTAATTATTTATTTTTCCGGAAATTCAACCAGGATGACCGGTGACCGGAATTTCGTGTTGATCCTCGTGGTGCAGTCCATTTATTTATTTGAGATTTACTTAGTGCTAAAATAATTTATGAGTGAATTTAATATTCATTCCTAATTTGAATCTTGAAAGGGTCGGGTGGGACCATAAAGCCACTAGATTTGGAAAGGGTCGGGTGGGACCGTAAAGTCACTAGATCTTGAGAGGGTCGGGTGGGACCGTAAAGCCACTAGATCTTGAGAGGGTCAGGTGGGACCGTAAAGCCACTAGATCTTGAGAAGGTCGGGTGGGATCATAAAGCCATTGAATCTTGAGAGTGGCATCTAAAAGGGCACGTGGGCTCAGTGAATTGATGCATCACTTTGGTGAACGAGTGCCTTAGAGAATGCACGTGGGCCCATGGAATTAAGTGAGACATCTTGGAAAAGACACATGGGCTTGGTGATTTGATGCATCACTTTGGTGAACTAGTGCCTTAGAGAATGCACATGTGCTCTATGACATGTAATCGACTGGTTCGATTTGTTTTGAGTAGTTGGGTGCCTATTATGAATTGTACTGATTTGCAGGTGGAATCTGAGGCCAAGGTAAGTCCTCTGACTTGTGCGTGTTTAGGCAGCCCATAGTGTATTGGCTTACTAATCGAGTCTTAGGGGGTAGAATTCACTGAGACGTGGTCTCATTGGTTATTGAACAACCATTTCAAGACCCTGAGGGGGAGCTGAGAAGGAGGAACCTGAGGAGGAGAAAGATTTTTAAAGAAGAAGATGATCCAGAGAGGGATCTTGAGTACAACCCGGATGTGGATTGAGATCCCATCCCTTTTGTGAACCCTGTCTTAGTGTAGAAAGGTATGAGACCTATATGCTGTAAATAGTATTGTAAATATACTATGAGTTGTGCTGTTAATAAAAGTGTGGTTGTGAATTTCAATATGAAAAATATGGCCTGTTTTTCTATCCCATTGTTTTATTGTCTGGGGATTTGTAACTGCTTCTGCATGCGCATAATAAATTGAAAGGGTCGGCGATACATAGTCCTGGGATATCGCATTCTAAAATCGACCAAGGTAAGGGATGGGCGCGTGCCCGAGGGTCGGGGCGTGACACTTTCTCCTTTCCTCCTCTATTTCCTTTCTCTCTGCCTTGCATCCTCGATCCCTCCAGCTAATCTAAGTGGTCTTCAAGGTTGCCAAGGTAAGTAAGATCCCCATGTCTCCTCTAGGGTAGTAGTCTCCATTGTTGAGTCTAGTTAGGTGCTCACCCATCAAGTTGTGGGTAGAATGTTAGACCTTTTGTATGGTTTTGTGCATTTTTGTGCTTAAACATGTGCTTGAGTTGTTCACACCCGGAATGAGACTGAGGTTTGTTTGAGTTGAGTTCATCGCAAGGCAAGGTTGCCCTAAGTCATAAAGCCTTGGTTTCGGCATAAATAGGATGCCGGGTCCAAGCCTCGCTTGGTGCGGGAATTGCCTAAGCCGCAAGGTCCTAAGTTGATATTGAGGCGTGTCGATCTTATGCCTTGATTGGTAAGGGGATCGCTCAAATCCACGAGGTTTGGTAAAGCACCAAGCATGTTGATTTCCATGGTCCAAATAGACGCGGGGACTTTTTGCTTGGCGTTGTATGAAATCACAAGTCGAAGGTCATTCTCGATGCATATGTATTCACATTGGGTTGAAGCCAAGGTCTATCAACGTTGGGATCGTCATTAAAGCGAGGTGTACCCAAGCCTCGAGGTCTTGGATTGGTATTGAGGTGTACCATTTCCGACCCTTGTTTGGTATGGGGATTGGCGCTAATTGATCGATTCAAGTTATGGACTAAAGATCGTTCCCGACATATTTGTTAGTGAAATATAAGAAACTCACGACACACATGAATGAATGAGCACGCCTTCGGCCCATATATGTGTCGACTAAGAGATAAGATAAGAACCGGCTTGTATGATGCATTTATGCGTGCACTTAAAGAGGAAAGAGTGCCTATCGCCACACAGCATTGGCGGCAATGCCTCATTCATTGAACAAGATGCCTCGGTTGAGCCGAGATGCCCTGGTTGAGCTAGGATTCCTGGGTCTTGAACCTAGAAGCCTCGGGAAGCTAGCCTTGAGAAGTCTCGGTCAAGCCGAGATGCCCTGGTCGAGCTGAGATGCCTAGCAAGAAGCTGGAAGCCCTGATCGAGCCAAGAGGGCCTAGTCGAGCCAAGACGACACTAAATGAATTTGCATGAGTGTCGGTTATGCATAAGCATGATATGTTGATGTATTTATCGATAAGCCAAAGGTAAGTATGCATTAAAGCATGTTGTGATGGAAATCTACATGTAGTCGAAGGTAACAATAAGTTTGCTATTGATCTGCCATCAACATTATTTGCGAGTGTTGTACTTGCTAAGCTTTGATGATGAGATGCTTTACTAGTAAAGAACTTGGAATTTTACTTACTGTGTGACATCTTGGATTTTTCAGTTCTGCTTTCAATTAAATTAATAGGGCCTTTCATCGACGCATCTATAGTGCTATTCTCAGAGCTGATCACTCCTCAGATAACTAGACTATAAGGGTAAGTCACTAGGGGATTGTAATGCAATAGACTTGGGAATTCAACCAGGAATCGATTACTCAACCGTGCTCATCTGCAAAGATCATTACGGCACAGTTAAAGGCCGATTAGAGATCAGAGATAGGTCGGTTCAACAGAGATGTGTGGCTAAACGTGGGTGATTCCACTAAATTACAAAATTATCGTCGATCGGCACTAGACTGATTTTTCTATCGTTTTGGTACCCTGTGTCCGTATTTGAAACCATGAGATTTTCACAACAACTGAGAGTCGCTAATGCGTCGAAGATGTACATTGTGGCTCGAAGAAAATCGACCATGGGTCATTGGCACTAAAAATTTCTAAAAGCTACCCAATAGCCTAGGTCACGCTAAAATCGCATTGGATTGAAATTAACCGCGAATTTGAATCCGATTTTAGAAATTGAAAGTTCTGTCATGTCACGAGTCATTTTAGGAACGTTGACTCAGATTCCGAAGATTTTTCTGCAAACCGAGTTTTTGGCGGAAAAAGTCAAGATAGGGCCGTTTTCGACCGGGAAAATCAGAGGGCCATTTTTTAATCATGAAATTAAGATGCAAGTAAGTTCTATTGGCGAGGAAAAATGCCAGTTTGATTGAAGACTCGATAATGGAATTTTTTAGAGCAAAATTGCAGTAATTCAAAGAGGAATCGAATAGAAATTGAAACAATTCCAAGCCAAATTCGTGTGCCCCCATCACCCATGACATTTGGACCATCTTAAGGCTTCTAGAAGGGGGTGTTTGGTCTGGAAAATCTGAGGGGAAGCTTGCCATGGTGGTAGGATCCTTCAAGGAGACCAAAGGGATATAGATTGAGCATGGTGGCCCCCTCCAAGCCAAGCTTGTCTCTTCCTCCTCCTTCCTCTCCCCTATCCGGTCTACCAGCCCCCATCCCAGCTTGCTGAAGCTCTAAAAAATCTCTAGAAAACAACCAGCAACCAACCCAAGCTACCACTCCACCTGTCTGAAGCTCGGAGCTGCCACCGTTCGCCATCGCACGTCCATGCTCGCCCGTGAGCCCCACATGAGCTGCACCCTTCTTCGCCGTCTCAGCCAAGTCGTTTAGCCCTGCTCGCGGTCCAGCCATCTGCCTGAGCTGTGCGGAGGTCACCGGAGCCGCTGTGAAGTGCCGCCATAGCCTACCTGGACTCGCGACCAGTTATGCCACCCGTAGCCTCAACCGGCCCCGAAGCAACCTAGTTCGGCCCCAACCAGAACTAACCAACAATGGGTATTCCAGCCACTGTTTGGCCCATTTTCGAGGCTTTCTCGACCCTGCTTGGCGGTCCCGCTTTGGAGTTTATCGAGCCCCCCCGCGTCCCCATCGTTTTGATCCGAGCAGATCTCTACTCAAGTGAGTTTAACTCACTAATCCCTGCTTGGTAAGTTAATGACGTTTAAGGGTTGATTAGTTTAAATTAATTATGGATTAGGTGGATAGTTAGAATAGATTAGTGAATTAATTGACCGATATTGCATGTCAGGTGATTAGTTTAGTGCAATTACCAACTAGATAAGCTCTAGTATTTATTTAAATAGGTTCGGAAATTTTCCGAGCCCGTTTCGGTATTTAATCAGGTTTTTCCGGCCTAAGTGTGAATTATTGGCATTTATTAATTATTTTCCGTAATTATTTAATTATTTAATTATTTTCTGGAAATTAGACCAGGATAGCCGGTGACTAGAATTTTATGCTGATTACAATAGTGTAATTGAATTATTTATTTGACTGCTATTTTGTGCGAATTTGTTGTTTGTAATTTTCGGTATTTATCCCAAAATTTATTTAATTTCAATAATTAATCTGAAAATCACCGGGCGCCGGTTTATAGTGCCAAAAATGTTTTTGGGCACTATAATAAATAGTTGGATTTTCAAGTGGGAGAAAATTGTATTTTGGTTAAGGTCGACCGTATACCCACACACGATTGTTTTTATTGGGTATGATAAAAATAGTGAAAATGTTAGATAGTCAGGAGGGTATACTATATCAACCTACGGGTTCTAATATATCAACTTAGGGCGAGCAGTATACCGGTATACTATTTCAACGTACGAGCTCTGATATGTCAGCTTAGGGGGAGCAGTATACCTAGCAGCTTCTGGTGAGCATTATTAGTATACTATAATAGCCTGCGGGCGATATGTCAGCTTTGGGTGAGCAGTATACTATGTTGTCAGTTTCGGGTGAGCGATATATAATTTATTAGTTTTGGGTGAGCTATATTATCTATCTTCAACTTAGGGTGAGCAGTCCTTGATGTGATCGGACTTGATAGATAGTATTGATTAAGATGACCGAGAGAAGGTCGTGATGATATGTAATTGACTGGATCGATTGATCGATGATTCGATTGGTGGTGATGATTTGATTATTGATGTGACGCAATGAATTTGTGAATTATACTAACTTGCAGGAAGGAACAGAGGCAAAGGTAAGTCCTCTGACTCGTGTTTGTGCTTAGGCAGCCCTTAGGGTGTATTTTCTTGCTAGTCGAGTCTTAGGCGGTGAACTCGTTGAGACGTTGTCTCACTCCGTTGTGGGATAACATTTCAGGTCCCTAGATGGCAGCTCCTCCCGAGCATTTTGGACAACTGAAGAAAATTCAGAACAGAAGTACTATATGTTAGAACTAGTACGAGCACCTAGAGGGGGGTGAATAGGTGATTAAGATGATTTTATAAAAAGTAACAGAATGTATAGACAATTTATTTGATGATGGACTAAGGAATTGGAAACAATAATCGATGTAAGTGAAAGCAATGTAAAGTAAAAGGATTAGGGATAGAGAATCAAGACTCCATATTTATAGTGGTTCGGCTTAGACCCAGCCTACGTCCACTCTCCCGCACGGACAATCCACTGGCTGGATTTCACTAAGAATCAAAAAGAGAATTTACAGTCTCACACCATTGATTCCACAGTGTAGAGACTCTACTACACTTCCTCAAGGTCTCACCACACTCCAGTCTCTCTTTTGATTACAAGTATAGCTCGAAGAATAAGATCACAAAATAACAAAGAGATTTAGAATTTGGAATTCTTCTATCTCGCACTCTTGAACAACTTGAGCGTCTCCCTTAAATACTTCTTCATGCCTTCATTACCGTTGGCACCTTCCAAAGAAGTTCTTCCAATCAACTCGTTGGACAGAATCAATTTAGTGAGATCTCGAGCTCCTCAAGAAAAATGACGATAGCCCATCAATCCTGCTTGCCCATACAATCAGGATCTTGGTTTCCATAAGTAGAACCTTCCAAGTATAAATTGCGGATCTAGAGAATCTAGATTATTCGAATACGAATAGAAGATCTTCAAGTGCTAATTCCAGTCGTGAGATATTCCTTAACCGTTGGAGTTAAAACCACACTAGATAGAATCAGAATAGAAGTTTTAACTTTGTCGGTCTGGAAACTGTCCATGATAGTAGACTTTGAAACTTGAGTCTAGAGGTCTTTAGACTTTAGTCTTCAGACTTTGCCAATAGAGTCTGCAAGTCTTCAGACTAGATTGATGGAAATGTTTTGTCGACTTCAAAATACCTTAAGAGGATTTTTCTAACAATCTCCCCCTTTTTTATGGTGACAAAACTTTCCTGCAGATTTGGATAATATTGCCCTGCAATACAACATTTAAGCTAGCAATAATATCTCATAAAAGATTAGGATAAAGATAGTGAAAGTTGTCTTGTACACAGATCTGAATCCACAGAAAACAAGTTAGTCCTGTACAGATATTTAACAGCTATCTTTATCTAACTTAATAGCTTAAAGTATTGCAATAATAAGCAAGTAATCCAAAGCTCAAAACCAAACCAAAGATAAAGTCAATCACAACCACATCAAAATATTAAATCCAAAGTATGTTCAAAAGTTGAAAGTTTGGAATAAAAATCTGCAAAACTTCTCCCCCTTTTTGTCAGCATAAAAAGGTGAAAAAGTTCAGGGTGCTCGAGGAACGCGAACAAGCTGAAAATCTCCCATTAACTTGACAGTTTCCTCCAGCTTCTTCAAATCCTCATGCAGTTGTGCGAGAGCTGTGCCTTTCGCAGTGGCCTGAATCTGAAGTTGAATATTTTGAATTTGATCTTGCAAGGAGATGGACATGGCACGATTCTCATTCTGCAGTGTCTGGAATTCGCATCCTAAAGCATAGACTGGCCTTTGAGCTCCAAAAGAATTTCAAGAGTCTTCCAAAATCTCCCGAATGTTCGTCGCGTGCTTGCTTCAGCATGGTCCGATTGTGCAGTAAAGCTAGTGGAGCGAATATCAGCAGGGAGATCAACATTTGGAGATGTTGCCTCTTCCTCAGGAAATTGAGAGGCATGGACATCCTCTGCACTAGCAGGAGAACGACTAACACTTGCATTGGTAAAGGTTAAAAGAGGAACACTTTCTCTTGGAACATCTCCCCCTATTTCAATGCCTTTTGGAGGAGAGAAGTATTCTTCTTGCTACGATGCTTCTTCGGCGTCAAGATGTCTTTGATCCTCCTTTTCTGCTAGAGAATCTTCACGACCTTTTTCTGCATGTTGTTCCTCTGGCTGTATCTTTGAGTCTGTTCTGGCTGTTTCTTCTTCTTCATCTGTCTGCATGGATTCCTTCTCCTGATTCCCTTTCTCAGTTTCTTCTCCAACTTGATGTTCTTGTTCTGCTGACTCAGGAACAAGATGCTGGGAAACAAAAGCAGAGATAGGAATGTCATCCTCATCATCTTCATCTTGCAAGATGATCGCTCGCCTTCTCATGGTAGGACCAGTCACAGGATCTTTTCCTTTTCTCTTTACAGCAGATGAGTCTTGTCTGGTCTTAACAGGGGTTTTCTCCTTGAATCGCTCTAGCTTTTTGCTGAGTTCCTTCAGACGCATCTTTGTAACCATTTTCAGCCAAATTACCATTTGATCAATGGTCTTCACACACAGAATGTTGGGAGGCTGAATATTCAAATGTCTGAATAGAAGAGTGATGAGAGCAGAATAAGAAAGTTTGCCCTTGTCCTTTGCCATAGACCAATACATGTGGAACATGATGGTATGGGGCAAGGAAAACTTATGGCCGATCTTGATGGTGTACATCAATTTTGCTTCAGAAATGGAGACATCTGTCTTCGATGTTGACTTGGGTCTGAGACAGTTAATTACAATTTTATGAAGAAGAATGTTTGATGCACTCATTCTTAGATAGGAGAGGCGTCCATCTACAATTCTATCTTTTGGAAGCTCGAAAGTTGCATGGCTAACAAACACAGAGATAGATTGGAAAGCTCCTCTTTCCACACCAATAACATCAGCCAGAGTATCTGTGTCAACCACATACTCCTTATCCCTCACACTGAATGAAAAGCTGTTTGCATCAAGAAAACTAAGATTGGAGTAGAAATAAGCAGTCAGTTCAGAATGAGCAATCTCACTCTCAGTACAGAATCGATCAAGTTGAAGTCTCTCAAACTTCTCCCTCATATTGATGTTCAACAGATCGAGAAAATCAAAGTCCACAGTTCTTGGGTTCATAACCCCACGCTTTAGCAACTTAGCACAAACTTGCTTATATTCCTCCGATCGAAACAATTCTCCCTTCTTTCCTCGAAGATTTGCAGCCACACCCATTCTTGGCTTAAAATGTACAAACATTTTCTCATCATCATCTTTCCCTTCAGGCTGATTGACACCACCAAATCGTGGATCACTTGGAAAGTTAGCAAAAGTCTTTGCCGCTGTTCCAACAGGAACAACAGTCGAACGTTCCATCACAGTCAGAAAATGAGTCTCATTCTTATAACCATTTTCTTTCAGAAATTCGTCAATAAACGTCATTGCAGAACCCCCTTCTTTCAGAGTAGAGTAAAGCCTATAAACAAATGTTGGCTTAAGAGATCTTACTGGTTCTACATCCTCAATGATGTTTTCCTCTGCATGTTGAGGGTTACGATCATGTGATCTAGTAGAAGAAGTGCGCTGTTGAGAATGTTGATGCACCTGTCCACTTGGAGAGTCTCCTTCTTCAGTAAGATCGAAGTGCGTAGGCTCCTCATGCAAGCCTTGTGGTCCCCTGCTTGCTATTCTGGAAGACTTTCTTTGATGTGACATTGTCACTGTCTTTGAGAGAATTTTCACACTTGTATTGCAAGAAAGGTGAAAACTTGAAGAGATGAACTTTCGAAAGAAAAATTCAGAGAGTGAAAATTTGTGCTCTAGGGTTTTTTTTTTTTTGGGTAAAATGAGAAGAGGAAGAGGAACTGTATAAAAGGCAAATGATACAGGGTATATGAAACGTCACAAAAAGGAAAAAATAAAAATGCCTTTTCAAAATAACTGCCTTTTTAAAACAAATTGGTAACCATCTTTTTAAAAAAAATAACTGCCTTAATAATATCATTAGAGATTAACAAGCGGTCTTACCTTTTCGAGATTTCAGTTTAAATGAATAAATGTACTGTAATTGAAATAACTTACAGTCGTAACGTTTGGTCTTGTAAGTCTGAACTTTTGAGTCTGATGCTTTTCAGATTTAGTTTCTGAGTCTGAGCTTCAACAGTCTTCAAGAAATAAAATGTTGAGTCTTGAACGAATAGACTCAAATAAACTTTTCTCCAGCGGCTTTGTGAAGATGTCTACCAGTTGATTCTTTGAGTCGATAAACTGTATCAAGACTTCTCTATTCTGAACATGATCTCTTATAAAATGATGTTGAATCTTAATGTATTTTGCTCTTGAGTGAAGAATATGATTCTTTGTAAGATTGATTGCACTGGTATTGTCACATTTGATCTCGGTACAAGAGTCTTCAATACCAAAGTCTCGTAGTTGTTGTTTTATCCAAAGTATTTGAGAACAACAACTTCCAAGAGCTACATATTCTGCTTTGGTTGTTGAAAAAGCTACGGTACTTTGCTTCCTTCAAAACCAAGATACTGCCATGTTACCGAGTAATTGACAAGTGCCAGAAGTGCTCTTTCTATCAACTCTACAACTTGCAAAATTTGCGTATGAATATTCAAGAAGAGTAAAGTCTCATTCTTTGGGATACCATAGACCAATCTTGGCAGTAGTTGCAACATATTTAATGATACGTTTAGCAGCACTTAGATGAGATTCTTTAGGATCCGATTGAAACCTAGCACATATGCAAACACTAAATAATATGTCAAGTCTAGATGCAGTAAGATAAAGAAGTGAACCAATGATACTCGTGTATAGTTTTTGGTCGACTTTCTTCCCTCCTTCATCTTTGTCTAACTTCGAAGAATTTGACATAGGTATGTCAGTCTTTTTGCAATTCTCCAAACCGAACTTTTTAACAAGTTCTTTTGCATATTTTTCTTGATGAATAAAATTCCTTTTTTCAGTTTTTTCACTTGTAGACCAAGGAAGAAGGATAGTTCACCCAGCATGCTCATCTCAAATTCATCCTGCATAGACTTAGAAAATTTCTTGCACAAAGTCTCATTAGATGATCCAAATATAATATCATCAACATAAATTTGAACAAGTAAAAATCTTTTACCTTCATTTTTAATGAATAAAGTAGTATCTACCTTTCCTTTAGTGAAACCACTTTGAATTAAAAAGTTACTTAGCCTTTCATACCAAGCTCGAGGAGCTTGTTTTAATTCATATAAAGCCTTCTTCAGTCTGAACACTGAGTTTGGTTTCTTTGAGTCTTCAAATCCAGGAGGTTGTTCCACATAGACTTCTTCTTGGATAAATCCATTTAGGAATACGCTTTTGACGTCCATTTGGAATAACCTGAAATTCTTATAGCATGCAAAAGCAAGTAATAATCTGATTGCTTCTAACCTCGCTACATGAGCGTAAGTCTCATCATAGTCTATATCTTCTTCTTGCATGTATTCTTTAGCCACGAGTCTTGCTTTGTTTCTTGTCACTTTGCCTTTTTCATCGACTTTGTTTCTGAAAACCCATTTAGCTCCAATAACAGATTTACCTTTTGGTTTAGGAGTTAATTCCCAAACATCGTTAATGCTGAATTGTCTAAGCTCTCCTTGCATTGCTTTAATCCAGCTTTCATCAGCTAATGCTTCTTCAATATTTTTGGGTTCTATTTCAGAAATAAGCGCCACAACACTAGACTCTTCTCGCCTTTTGGATCTTGTTCCAATTCCCTCATTAACGTTTCCAATAATGAGTTCTTTGAGATGACTAGACTTGTGCTTCCAGTTACTGGATAGTCTGATAGGTTGTTGATCTTTTTCTTGAGTTGATTCTGCATCAACAACATGTTGTATTGCTTTTGAATTTTGAACTGCTTCGAGTCTAGAGCAGATTCTGATTCTTCAGTCTGAATTGGCTGAATTTGTGGAGAGTCTTGAAATTTGACATCCATTGATTCTTCCACAGTCTGAGTCTTCTTGTTGAATACTCTGTAGGCTTTGCTTGCGGTTGAGTAACCAAGAAAGAATCCTTCATCTGATTTTTCTTCAAACTTACCAACTCGATCATTTGCATTCTTCAGGATAAAGCATTTACAACCAAATACTTGAAAATATGAAACAATTGGTTTCTTACCTTTAAAAATTTCATAAGGAGTCTTCTCAAGAATTGGCTTGAAGAACACTCCGTTAATAATATAACAAGCAGTTGAAACAACTTCAGCCCAAAACCGTGAAGAAATATTACTTTCAATTAAAAGAGTTATTGTCATTTCTTGTAAAGACCTATTCTTCCTTTCCACAACCCCATGCTGTTCTGGTGTATATGGAGAGGAGAATTTATGCTGAAAAACAGATTCATCACAAAATTTAGCAAAGTCTTGATTTTCAAACTCACCTCCATGGTCTGTACGAATGCTTGAAATAGTGTGACATTTTTCATTATGCACTTTCTTATCAAATTTTGAAAAGTGAGAGAAAGTCTCATACTTACTTGCAAGAAAGTAGACCCAAGTAAATCGTGAATAATCATCCACTATTACTAGGCAAAACCTTTTTCCACCAATGCTTTGCGTTCTTGTGGGTCCAAACAGATCCATATGCAGAAGCTGAAGTACACGATTAGTGGAAACTTTATTTATTGGTTTAAAATAATTTCTAACCTGTTTACCCAATACGCATGGTGTGCATAGATAAGACTTTAGGTAATTGAGAATAGGTAATCCTCGAACAAGCTTCTTGGAAGAGATTTTGGCAATTTGCTTCATGTTGGTATGGCCAAGCTTTTTGTGCCATAGATTATCTTCATCTTGTACTGATATTAAGCATTGTGATCTTTCTTGATTCACATCCAGAAGATAGATATTTCCATGTCTACGTCTAGTAAAAGATTGAGTAAAGTCTTTACCGATTCCGAGCACGTTCCTTCCCGGAAATTGATCTTGAATCCGAGATCGCACAATTGGCTTATGCTAAGCAAATTGTAATTTAATCCTTCCACTAAGGAGACGTTCTTGATTGATAGACTTCCAATTTTTATTGTTCCGCGACCAATAATCATTCCTCTGTTGTTACCACCAAAAGAAACTTTTCCTCCATCTATCCGGACAAGTTTTATGAAGCAACCTGAATCTCATGTCATATGTCTTGAGCAGCCACTATCTAGATACCATTTAATATTCCTTTTGATAGTGACCTGCAATTAAAAAATTCAAGCTTTCTTTGGTACCCACATCATCTTGGGTCCAGAAGAGTTAAAGCAATAAACAGTCTTTGCCCAATTCCTTTTAACAGGTCTCCAAACCAAAGGACATTCTTTCTCAAAAAGTTCTGAGCTTTGACACTTTGAACATTTTAGAGCATTTCGGCCAACAGGTTTTACAAAGACTTTCTGGAAATGATTTTTATACACAACTTTTGTTGGTCTTTGTTTGATTCTTTCCTTCACCTTTGGGAAATCAATTAGTGGAATAGTTTCAGAAGTCATACCGAGACCTAACTTATCAAAGTAGGGTATTTGTATCGAAATAATCTTATCCAATTTTTCAGAACCAATTGAAAATCTTTTTGATATGTTTGAAATATCATTTTTCAAATGAGTATTTTCTTTGGAAACAAAGTCTGAGTTTTCTTTCAAGATTGTAAAGTTCTTATCTAACTTTTCAAACTTTTCTTTCCAAAATTTATCCTGTTGCTTTAATGTAGAATTCTCCCTTTTTAATTTGGAGATCCTCTTAAGAGAGGTTTTTAGACCAAGACATAGATCATCAATATATCTCGAAACTTTGACAGGAATTTTTAGATTACTAACCTTAAGCTCACTGTCTGAGTCTGTATTTGTCTCAAGGTCTGAGTCTGAATCAGATTTTGCCATCAAACAAATATTAACATAATCATCATCACTTTCTTCACATTCAGTATCACTCCAAGTCTCTGCTTTGAGTGCATTTTTGTATTTCTCAGCCTTTCCTTTCCTTTTCCTTAACAGAGGACAGTTGGGTCTGATGTGTCCTTTTTTCTTGCATTCAAAGAAAGTCACTTTTTTGTTGGAATCATCTTCCTCAGTTGATTTGTTCTGAAACCTTTGTGAGCTTTGTTTCTTCCAATTGAATTTTCTTCCATTTCTGTTCAACTTTCTGAATCTCTTTATCATGAGTGCTTGTTCTTCATCATCTAGATCTTCTTCGGAGTCTGTAGCATCAGAATAATCATTAGACTTTAAGGCAATAGATTTCTTACCTTTTGAATCTTCTTCTTCATTGGTGTGCTCTACTTCGTAAGACTGAAGAGTTCCAATCAATTCGTCTACAGAGAGTGGTGCAATCATTTAGGTTTCCCTTATTGAAGTCTTTATATAATTTCAGTCTTTAGAGAGTCCACGCAGCAGTTTGTTGACCTTCATATGTCCTGAGATTGGATGTCCCTGATATTCAAGACCATTCACAATTTCAGTAAAACGACTAAACATGTCAGTTATTGATTCTCCTGATCTCATCTTGAAAACTTCATATTGTCCCAAAAGAATATTGATCCTTGTCTCTTTCACTCGATCAGTTCTTTCATAGGTAATGTGAAGCCTATCCCAGACTTCTTTTGCTGTATCACAAGAGGATATTCTATTATACTCAGTAGGGGATAAAACACAATATAAGGAATAAATGGCTTTAACATCAAGAGTCTGTCTCTTGGTTATTTCTTCTTGAGTCATCTCGATAGGAGCAGCAACTTCTTTTCCTTTCTCTAATTCTGATGTAGCAGTAGGAATGATTCCTTTGTCTACCACTTCCCATTCCAAAGGATCTTTCGATCTTAGGAATGCTTTCATCTTGTTTTTCCATATACTATAGTCTTTTCCATCAAAGTATGGAGGTCTGGTGTTGCTTTGACCTTCAACCAACCCTATAGGCAACATACTAGCCATAGATCTTTAACTCAGAAGTAAAAACACTTCTAATAAACGAGTACACAAGCTTTGATACCAATTGTTAGAACTAGTACGAGCACCTAGAGGGGGGTGAATAGGTGATTAAGATGATTTTATAAAAAGTAACAGAATGTATAGACAATTTATTTGATGATGGACTAAGGAATTGAAAACAATAATCGATGTAAGTGAAAGCAATGTCAAGTAAAAGGATTAGGGATAGAGAATCAAGACTCCATATTTATAGTGGTTCGGCTTAGACCAAGCCTACGTCCACTCTCCCACACGGACAGCCCATTGGCTGGATTTCACTAATAATCAAAAAGAGAATTTACAGTCTCACGCCCTTGATTCCACAGTGTAAAGACTCTACTACACTTCCTCAAGGTCTCACCACGCTCGAAGAATAAGATCACAAAATAACAAAGAGATTCAGACTTTGGAATACTTCTATCTCGCACTCTTGAACAACTTGAGCGTCTCCCTTAAATACTTCTTCATGCCTTCATTACCGTTGGCACATTCCAAAGAAGTTATTCCAATCAACTCGTTGGACATAATCAATTTAGTGAGATCTCAAGCTCCTCAAGGAAAATGACGATAGCCCATCAATCCTGCTCGCCCATACAATCAGGATCTTGGTTTCCATAAGTAGAACCTTCCAAGTATAAATTGCGGATCTAGAGAATCTAGATTATTCGAATACGAATAGAAGATCTTCAAGTGCTAATTCCAGTCGTGAGATATTCCTTAACCGTTGGAGTCAAAACCACACTAGATAGAATCAGAATAGAAGTTTTAACTTTGTCGGTTTGGAAATTGTCCACGAGAGTAGACTTTGAAACTTGAGTCTGGAGGTCTTCAGACTTTGGTCTCTAGACTTTGCCAGTAGAGTCTGCAAGTATTCAGACTAGACTGATGGAAATGTTTTGTCGACTTCAAAATACCTTAAGATGATTTTTCTAACACTATATTCCGATCCATGGGCACCCTGAGGGATTATAGTACAAACTAGTGAAGTCCTTAGTCTGAGTTGATGTAGGTCTACCCAAAAAGGTGCCCCATCAATACAGAGCATGGTATTGACAGAATCGTAATGGACTGAAAGAGGGCCCCAGCTTGTAGATGTTATAAATAGACCAGCTTGTATTATATATGACATGGTTGCTATGTATATATATAAGTGTGGTTGTGTTTTCAGTTCAAAAATTTGTGGCCCTGCTTTTTTATCCCATTATGTTGTTATCTGGGGATTATTTATCTACTTCCGCATGTGCATTAAAATGAATGGGTTGGCGATGCATCCTGGAATATCGCTATTTAATTGACCATAAAGGGATGGGCACGCGCTCGGAGGATCAGGGCGTGACATCCCTGTTTAATGGTATCAAAGCATGGTTTAAGATTGGAGTGATAAGGTGCGATGGTTTTTAGGATAGTAGTAGGAATGGCCTTTATTTCATGCTGGTGTATGTTTGTAATAGCTGATTGATAGAATTGTTTGTTTGTGTGGATCGCTTAGCTTCTAATTCTGTGTGGAATTGGAAACAGGCTTCTTTAAAGAATGAGTGATCAGGAGCAGAGGACTCCTAGTAAGAGAATCGTCAGACAGGCAACTTGGGGTAGGACGTCAACGAGGGTCGGTACCGGAGGAGGCCGTGGTAAGGCGCCGGCTGAGGCTAGTGCTAGTAGAGTAGCACCACCTCCCGTTGGTGCTGGAGTCGCAACCCCTGGTGATCCAGGAATCGTTAGGATCACGCAAGCATCGAATGTAATGAGAGAGATGATGGGGCAACAAGCCCAGAATCAAGTTGACGCCTTTACCGCTGCCGTTGTAGACACTGCTACTGTCGTTGCCAATGTTGTTGCTACTACCGCACCTGCCGCTGCACCTGCCAAGGTTCCACTAGAGAATATGGTCGCTGAGAGACCAATACATAAGTTGGTGGAACAATTCCTGAGATCAAACCCATCTAAGTTTTCTGGGGCAAGAGACCCCGAAGCTGCAGCCTTATGGATTCAAGGCTTGCGAAAGGCCTTTGCACTTCTGATGTGCATAGAGATAGAGAATGTTGTCCTTGCAACCTACCAACTGTAGGGCATTTCAAGTACGTGGTGGAGAACCACCCAATGAACAATATTCCCCAAAGGTGTAGCCCTAGAGTGGAACGCCTTTGTTGAGGTCTTCAACAACAAATACTTTTCTGAGACTGCCAGAGAATTGAAAATGGCAGAATTCCAGCGCCTTCGCCAAGGTTCAATAACGGTAGATTAATATGAGGCGAAGTTCGCTGAACTATCGCAGTACGCTCTTGAACTGGTTGAGAATTTAGCAAATCGAGTTAGGAGATTTAGAGACGGACTCAGGCTGGAATTGAGGAGTCCACTATTGTTGCTCAACCTGAGAAATTATAATGACCTGTACGAGCGGATCCAAATGATAGAGAGAGATCATAATGAAAGAGCCACCGCATCTGGATCGTGGTTTGGATGAAATCGAGATGGGAGTCAGTATGGGAAGAAGCCTATGACCGGAGGAAGATTTCCCGTCCCGTCCAATAGGAAGGATGGAGTTGGCAAGGCAGGGCCAAGCCATAATAGGATATGTTGCTTTTATGGAAGGCGACATGGCTGAGCCCCGTGCACTCGATGGTCGGGCGTTTGTTTCAAATGTGGCCAACAGGGTCACATGGCTAGAGATTGTCCTAGAAGACCGAGAGGACAACAACAGTTACCACTGCCGCCACTGATGGTCAGATCAGAGGATACGCACTGCAGAACGCACCACAAGGTGGACAGCTCAGATCCCCAGTTCAAGGGACAGTGTATGCACTCACTAAAGGTCAGGCTGAGGACACGCTTTATGTAATTACAGGTATGGTTTCGTTGAACGACCATACTGCTTATGCTTTGTTCGACCCAGGAGCAACTCATTCTTTTATTGCTGAGCAGGATATTAAACTGATAGGATTAAGTCCTGTATTATTAAAGTCAGTGGTTAGCATATCTACACCGTTGAAGGATAAGGTGTTAGCTGCTTTGGGTTGTTCTGGTTGTAAGTTAGCGATTGGTGAGCGAGAGGGGAAAATAGACTTATTGGTCTTAGCCATATATGACTTTGATTTAATAATTGACATGGACTGGCTCACCAAGCAACGAGCTAAAATGGACTGCTATCGCAAAGCGATTCAATTTGACTCGTTAGAGGGTGAAAGTTTCGAGTTTGTTGGAAGTCGAGGAGGACCCTCGATTTCCTTGATCTCATCGCTTGAGGCAACCCGTTTGTCAGACGGGGGTTGTCAGGGTTACCTAGCAACTGTCGTGGATACCACAATTGAGGAGCTGAAGATGGAAGACATCGCAGTGGTACAAGAATTTCCAGATGTATTCCCGAAGGAATTGCCAAGTTTACCGCCAAAGAGAGAGATTGAGTTTGTGATTAAACTAGCACCCGGGATAGAGCTAATCTCTAAGGCTCCTTACCAGATGGCGTTATCTAAGTTGAAAGAACTGAAGGTGCAGATGCAGGAGTTATTAGATAAGAGATTCATACGTCTCAGTGCATCACCTTGGGGAGCACCAGTTCTGTTCATAAAGAAGAAAGATGGTTCATTACGTTTGTGCATCGACTATCGTGAACTCAATCAGGTGACGATCAAGAACAAGTATCCACTGATGAGGATCGACGACTTGTTCGATCAGTTGCAAGGAGCGTTGATATTTACAAAAATCGACTTGAGGACAGGATATCATCAGCTGAGGATCAGGAAGGAGGACATTCCAAAGTCGGCGTTTCGTACTCGATACGGCCATTATGAGTTCACTGTAATGCCGTTCGGTTTGACGAACACTCCAGCTGCCTTCATGGATCTAATGAACCGAGTGTTCAAGAAATATTTGGATCAGTTCGTGATCATGTTCATCGATGATATTCTGGTGTATTCGAGAAGTGACGAAGAGCATGAGAGTCATCTGAGAAAGGTACCGTAGACTCTGAGGATTCACGAGCTGTACCCCAAGTTTAGCAAGTGCAAGTTTTGGTTGACTCGTGTTCCTTTCCTAGGTCACGTGATTTCAGGCGATGGAATCTTTGTGGACTCAAGCAAGGTTGAAGCAATGGTTAACTGGCCAAGACTGACACAGTAACAAAGATCGGAAGTTTTATGGGTTTGGCAGGTTACTACAGAAGGTTCGTGGAAGGATTTTCGACTTTGGTGTCGCCGTTGACTAGACTTTTGAAGAAAGAAGAGAAGTTTGTCTAGACAAACAAATGCGAGCATAGTTTTCAAGAGCTTAAGCAAAAGCTGACTACTGCTCCTGTACTGACCATTCCATTAGGTCTTGGAGGATATGAGATCTATAGTGATGCGTCGTTCAGAGGATTGGGTTGCGTGCTGATACAACATGGCAGGGTTGTTGCATATGCCTCTCATCAGTTAAGGCCTCATGAACAGAACTATTCGACGCATGACTTAGAACTCGTGGCAATTATTTTTCGTTCTGAAGATTTGGAGATATTATTTGTGCGGGGAAAGATTCTAGATCTTCACTGATCATCAAAGTCTCAAGTATTTATTCTCTCAGAAGGAGTTGAATATGAGACAGCACCGTTGGATGGAACTGCTAAAGGACTACGACTGTGATATCCTATATCACCTTGGGAAGGCGAATAAGGTCGCCGACGCTTTGAGTCGGAAATCTTCAATTGCTCGTATGTTGGTTAAAGAGTGGAATTTAATCGAGAGAGCTCGAGATTCAGTGTTCAAATTTGAGGTAGGCCACCTTTCGAATCTTATGGCCACCCTCAGAATTGAGCCGGATGTCCAGATCAGAATCAAATTACTTCAACCAACGGACCTAGATGTACAAAAGATTCTGCAAGAGGATATTGATAAAAAGGAAGGCTGACTTTCAGACTTTTGAGGATGAAACACTGAGGTTCTGAGGACGATTGGTTGTACCAGACGATGTGGAGCTTAGAGAGGATATTCTATCAGAAGCTCATCGTAGGAGTTATAGCATTCATCCTAGTAGTACTGAGATGTATCAGAATCTGTGTCAAAACTATTGATGGTCTGGTATGAAGGCGGACATCGCCAAGCATGTCGCCAAGTGTTTGACGTGTCAGCAAGTGAATGCTTAGCATTATAAGTTGGGAGGACTTCTACAACCTCTCGAGATCCTAGAGTGGAAATGGGAGCGCATCACGATGGATTTCGTGACCAGTCTACTGAGGAGTCAGAGAGGTAATGATTTCATTTGGGTGGTGGTCAACAGACTGACAAAGTCGGCTCACTTTATTGCAGTATGAAAGGACCTTAGTCTGAATAGACACGCAGGGCTGTACGTGCGTCAAATACTTCGTTTGCATGGAGTGCCGGTGACGATCACTTCAGACCAAGACCCAAGGTTCACAGCTGCCTTCTGGAAGAGCTTGCACAGTGCTTTAGGTACTAAGCTGCAGTACAATACGACATATCATCCTCAGATGGATGGCTAGTCTGAGAGGATAATTCAAACCCTCGAGGACATGCTGCGAGCTTACGTGCTAGACTTCAAGGGAAGCTGGGAAGAACAACTCCATCTAGTCGAGTTCACCTACAACAATAGTTATCAGCAGTGCATTCAGATGGCTCCTTTCAAAGCATTGTATGGCAGAGTGTGCAAAACGCCAGTATGTTGGGATGAAGATCGAGCCGCACATCTCATGTGCATGTCTTTGTGTTTGCCATTTTCTTTAAAAGCAAAGTAATTTATTTACTTTTACTCAGTCTTTTTATTGACCCATGGCAATTTAGGGTAAGTTTTTCGAGTCCCAGTTTATATGCGATGGGAGAAGATGACATCCAGTTTATTCCCACTCCCAAAGCAGAGCTCTTTAGGTGGTGGGGTCAATTGGACCAGTATGCCCAAGAACGAGTGAAAGCCAAAGTTGGTCATCTTCTATCGTTGATTCAAATCCGTGTTCATCCCGAAGTCATGCAGGCTATGGCACATTTCTGGTGCCCAAAGACGACTACTTTTGTGTTTGATGGGTTCGAACTAACCCCAACTCTGGAAGAATACAGCATCATCACTAGAATGCCTCTCGATAATAGGCTTGTTAGGCCATCAACAGGCATTATCCCGTTGCGTGGGTTAGCACAACTCTTAGGAGCTGAAGTCCATGTTATGAGGCAAATTCTTGAAAACAACCATAGTACCTGCCCCTAGCATTTTTGACTCGCCCTGTTTTAAAAATCAACCCATGACTCGAAAAGCGAGATTTTCCTCTTGGCCTTTTCGGGTTCATCATTTTCCCCATCAAAGAAATGTCATAAGTCCAAAGATGGCATGGATAGTTGATCGATCTTAAGGGGGCAAAATTATGTCAACATGATTTTAATGAAACATTCTTGTCCCTCAATCGTTTTAAAGAAAACACAGAAAAAGTCATGCGGGTCTCCCCGGAAATTTTACAAGTCTGGTTCTTTTCTCACCTAAGCGAATTTCGATGCTTCATGCGATCATCTGAAACAAATAATTTCGAAAATCCATTGCAAAAATTTATGGTTCTAGGACCATACATTCCCAATCAAAGCTGTTTAAATTGGGTGAACTTCCTAAGAGACTCGACTCCTGAAGTATTCCAATGGTGTGCTGGTTGGTTCCATGAAAAGAGAGCTCGTTTTTCTTATAAATGCCGCTGTCCAATTCCGTTGCTCGGTCTCACCGGCGCCATTTCCTATTTTCCATATCGGGTGGCACGATAATATGGAGCCCTCCAGGAGATCCCACCGCGTTTCAAGAGGAAGTCTCCTCCACTCTTTTTCAACACAAGCTGTGACTACGCAGTCGAAATTTCTATCCATGAGGAAACATGGAGCAAGTGCCATCGCAAAAGAATTGTGATACCTGAAGGGCTTGAGAGACAAGAAAAAGCCCACCACGCCTCTGAATCCTACATCCTCAACCATCATATCCCGACAAAGTGGAAGCCATCGATTCCTCACCCAACCAGCGAGATCAGTCAGCATGAGCAAACATAGCCTATGCAAGGGGATTTGGGAATAGCCCGGATACATGTCTCAGAGCCGGTCTAAGAAAGCAAGCATCTGCGCAAGAACAAGGCTCCCCGTCGCATATAGAATAGCAATCATGTGTCCCATTGTGTTGATATTGTGAAAATTTCGTCCCATTGTTTAGGGACTTTTGTTTAATACATAGTATTTCCTTCTGTCATTTCAAGTTTTAAATGTCAGAAGTCTGTGGTCTATAAAATCCTTTTTTGATAAATAGAAAAGCAGTTAGACCATTGCCATGGGTCAATCTTTGTTTACTTTCGTACTCATTCATGATTTTTGCGACACGAGTAATTATGAATCATCAACTATCAGCCACCTGCGAATGGCCTCACATGATAGGACTCGATCAGAATGATCTACAAAATCGCCTCACCAACATTGAAGACGGCGTAGGACAGATGTCCATTGTCCTTCGACAACTCTTAAGGCAAATGGAATCCACTCAAGCTAAACCCAACTCCATAACTGCTTTAAGCACACTCCTGGCACCTGCAAATATGACAGATAATAACCAACAAGATAAACAGCTTGAAAAGATCATGAAAAAGTTAAGACAGCTGCAGGAGCAGAATCCCATCGACTCATCTAATTACGCCGGTTTTGAGATCCCTGAAGAGCTCAGAACACCTGAATGCGAAAGGTATGCTGATACCTTCCGCCCAAAGACCTACTTACAGGCCTACCTGGTTCGAAGAATGATTCAATCATACCAATCAAACTTGACCGGCCCTGCCTTGCGATGGTACATTGTCAGGAAGATTAGTTCCTTTAAAACCTGGAAGGAACTAACCCATGTTTTCCACCAAGAATATAATATTGACATCAGCCCTGACATCACCTTGCCCTACGAAGAACTGATGATCCCGGAGCACGAGGAGCCGTCGTTCTTGAGATAGGAGAAGAAGATGTCAATGAAGCCTTGCATGATAAATGGGCAACTGAGCAACATCATATTATTGAAAAGTTTCCCACTCTGAAAGGCAAGGAACCTATGTACAAGATCACAGACACAGAGCATGTTCAAGACCAGGGCACGACAAGACAGCTCCCCAAGCTTACTGCAAGAGCTAGGGTTCAAAGAATACCGACCCCTATCAACATAGAAAGTGAAGCAGAGAGTGAAGCCTTAATATCTCTCGTTCCCCTTGACAAAATCGAAATGGCAAAACGAAGGGCCTTACTCAAGGTCTGGACCAGGAGCCAATAAAAGAAAGCCTAAACAAATCAATTCGACATCTACCACTGAGTACAGGCAAAATTTGATAACTGGTGAGCCGTTGCACCAAAACTTCGAGCATTCTCTGGAATATAACTCTGAAGGCTACCGCCCTCTAAAGTACGACCTTGATGACTTCCAGTCCCTAGAATACAATCCCAAGGACTTCCAGCATTATTTCGATGAAACTGATGACTCATCGTATAACTGTTTCCTACTCTCACCCGGGGATGAAGGTCCGTCAAAAGAAGAAACGTACGTCTTTATCCACTATGATCCTAACGAGTTACTAAACTCGTCTTCTGACCATGAGGATAGCTTCAATACTTCATCCTCATTCGGAAATTTTGACTCAGAAGAAAGCAATGGACTAATCTCGGTAGAATCCAACTTCCCTAAAACAGAAAAATTCACCACTGCAACGAATATGCAGTGGGAAAACCAGTGGCCTAACCAAGACATGTCAGGCCCGTCTTGCCCTCATATGATCATGACCCCCAGCGAAGTGTGAATACCTAATTTCCACAAGTATAACAGCACGATTTGCCCCGTGGCTCATTTGCAATATCTCCATACTGAAATGAGTCAGTACTATGGCCCGATGTCATTCACAACTCAGGCGTTCCAAGAAACTCTTACGAGGTCTGCATTGCAATGGTTCGTTACCACAAGTATTTACCTCATAAAGGATTGGAATGAGTTGTCTTCCACATTCTTGCATCAGTACCAAAACCAGATTGGAATGAGTTGTCTTCCACATTCTTGCATCAGTACCAAAACCAGATTGGAATGAGTTGTCTTCCACATTCTTGCATCAGTACCAAAACCAGATTGGAATTGAGCTGCCTTGCGAGAGTTTGGCCCACTTTGGAAGAAGACAAATGGAGGATTTCCGAGCATATGCAGGGAGGTGGAAGGCTTTTATGATGCAAACCCACCCTCAACTGATTGAAGAAGAATCGATAAAGTAGTTCATAGAAGCTTTGCCCCCACGAACATCGCTGTTGGCCGCATGGGTTACACTTCTGTAGCTTCAACGAAGTAGTCATCGCATGTTTATACTTCGAGTCTACTGGAGGCGAGGAATTCAAAGACGCTTGACTTCAAGACCAGCACTATCAAAACGCTCCTTTTCATAGGAGTTTTTATTAGTTTTGCTTCTTTTTATGTTTCTTATCTAGTGTGCTACTTTTCATTCCAGTACTTTAATGTACGGTTATAATATTTTGTTTTGAAAGCATGAGGCGGTAATCCAAACCAGCCCAGTGATGTTATCCAACCATGAAAATAAAATATCATCCAAGGAGAATACTGAGGGCTGGGCTTCCTCATGTTTTTTCTCCCCCAAAGACATATTCTGAAAATAAAAAATATTTCATCACCAAAAGCTTTCGTCAAAACAAGATGATAAATTTAACCATGTTTGTCTTTCTAACTCTCTCACTTTATGTCTCAGAATATCATCCTCTTTGACTTAGTATAACAGAAAGCATTTAAAACTGGCACATCGTGTGAACAGACCGAGTTCAAAGACACCCTTTCAGGGAAGCAGGGGCAAACAAAAAGGATCATCCTGTTTCAAAGAAGGTAAGTCTTATTCCCTGAACATAATTTTGAAAATGATGTCTCCTCTCTTCTGTGTACAGGAAACGAAAGATAGGAAGTAATAGGCATAGGTATACGGTTAAATTCAAAGCATGCACATCATGGTAGCTCAAGGCAGGATAACCTCCCCCATGCTGCTTTCGACCTTCCCATTTTTGCAAGCCATCCTCAAGAGCTCTGTGCACTCCACATCACTCCTATCCAACTCCTTCTCAAGACGGAACAATATCTTCCCCCCCGACATGCTCAAACAATTAGACGGTACAGTTTCATTAAAGGGATTTCCAGCTTCGACAAGCCAAGGAACACAAGGAAGAAATTTCTTCTCTTCCTTTGAATTCATTACTGTCAATAGGGAGAAAATCCAGACAGTCAAGGCGATTTATAGCCTTCACTCCAGACAATGACTCTAGAGTCTGGAAGCTTCACTCCGTGTTCTAGACATGTATTCTTCCAAAAATAATTGCCATCAGAAAAATGGAGGTTTTTGATTATCCATCTCAGATTCCATAGAAGCTTGAGGTACGTGGCTTTTTGCTCAATGCAGCTATAGTCAAAGACAGAAGAAAAATTCCACGAAGGAAGGCGTTGAAGATGAATCAACGACCAGCAATCATGCATACGGGGCCACAAATGAGGAGGGCCAATCAAAAGAGACATTGAACCGTGTCAAAGACAAAAGGCCGCCATTGACACTCAAATATCCCTAGGAGTCAGCAAATATAAACTCTGGGGAAGAGTAATTTGGTATCGTTTCCAATACTTCCAGTATCTGAACTCATCTTTGACCCATTTTCTCTTATTGACAGGAAGCCTAGGATTCAAGAAACAAGCTTAATGGTTAATTTGGGCAAATCAAGTGACCCACATCAACTTACCTAGCTTGGTATGAAAGGACGCGTCGTCCAAGAACCGGTTCGGTTAAATGGAAAAGGAAACTCCCCCCACGGACATTGTTGGCGCCTCTAGCCGAGTGATAGCCAGGAAGGAGCAAAATGATCCAAAGTCGAGGGTTCGAATCCCCGACGCGACCGTTAGCCGCTTAAATGATAATTTGCTTCTCTTGCACCTACAAATGACAAGAGCGCAAATGACCTAACGGAGTAAAAATTACAGGAATTTATATCCTCCTCGTACTTCAGGTCTATTCAAACATCTGTAAACTAGTGAAGGGTAATGTTGTATCACTTCCAAGATATTCGACTCTTGAAAGAGCTTCTGACTAACATGATCCCTCTCGTCTGTTGAAGGATCACGTGATCGTCAAAGATGCAGAAAACAAATCAATGAGAGGCATGTCAGACCGTGATAAGCTCTCCCAAGCCAAATGGCGTCTCAAGTATCGCCAAAGCAAATGACAGAAACCTTTCAGGCCTCAAATCACGTGTGATATTGACCCTACTAATTGATCTATTTCCACATCTTCTCTTCTGCAGGGGCAAAAACAGAAAGGCCGTCAAATCAATGATCAGATCCCCAATCCCAACTGATCCTTCTTGTGTCATTTCCCTACTTAATAAAGACAATCCATTGACACCCCTTTGTGAATAACTCTTTTGATATTCAAAATTCAGCACATTTGTAAATACAACTTCACTAAGTAAACACCCCTAAAGTTGTCAATAGGGTCTCTCGAGTAAAAAATCATTCATTTGTTTTGAGAGTAAAAACTCTCTCATATTTAAAAAAATGCTGCATGCCTTTCTCCAAATGGATTTTTGATGATTTTGTCTGTCTAAATCACTGATTCCATTGAGGATTACTAGAATAGATAGCTAAGTGAAGGATACAAGATTAGTTGAGCATGCTGGATGAGGTGCGTCAGAATGATGACAGGCAAGCCATATCCTACACACAGTCCCCCATCTATACACTTGTGAGATGAGTGCAGAAAATTCCATGACTGCAGGATAAAGAGTTCTCTCGCAAATGGTACGATAACCAAAATAGTGAGAGGCATTTCATTGCTCACCCCCCTTTGAGCCCCATACACTAGTGAAGCTTCTCTCATCAAGAATCACCCTCACATTGGAGCATGTCAAAGACAAGGCAAATCAGCATCACAAGGTGAGAAGACGGATAGAAATTCTCTTGCTCGCACTTGCATCAATCTTTGAGTGTCTTTATTGCATATGAACACTCGCGTTAATTTAAGTGCCTTAGAATGACGAAGAGCAATTCCTTTTATATGCATTTGTATACATTGTACAACCCAAGTGAGTCTGTAATTTTTCCCTCACATTGAGACAAAGCAGAAGTTATTGCCATAACCTAGAGCGCTGGCTGAAGATGAAGACTCAAAGTCTAAATAATGGTGCTTCAATTGAACTCACCTAGATCAATTCCTCAAGCAACCAAAATGAAAAAGCAGGGGCATAAAAAAGCAGCGTACCTAATAAAAGCAAGGTCAATGCCCATAAATGAGGAACTAGAATAAAAGCAAGGGCATAAAAAAAGCAGTGTGCCTGGTAAAAGCAAGGCCGATGCCCCAAACATAAAATACAGCCATTTGTATTGTCAAGAGAAGTTGCTGTTGTGGTTTAATTGATAGAACCTTCATCTGATCATGAGAAGAAAGACCAGTAACGAATGCCGAGACAGTCACCAACTCTCACCCTTCTACATGTGAGCCGAGTCTACGTTATATTCCCATTGTAAAAAGTCTCTTTAGACTAGGGGCACTTCAATTAACGTAAGATTTCATATGTGCATAAGTATCGCTCGAAGAAGTACGAGCAAGATTACTCTATCTCTTTTCGCAGGGTTCCTGACTTGTAAACCCGAAAAGGATCGCACAACATTTTCGTCCATCGACTTCAACCTTGATGGTCCCCTTTTATGAGCTGCTAACCAAGTCTTCATCACAATTTCAACAAAGACCTCTCACATTGGTAAAGTCGTACCACTTGCGAGAATACTCGGGCCCCTGCTGACATGATGACAGTGAGAAGTGTGATCCTTATAAATCCTGCATCAATGGTCAGGATAAAACAGCATTTCCATGAGAGTGAGTGAAAAGTCCTTTCAGACTGAAAGTCCCTCATCTAGCATGCTCAAGATATCTACATTCTAAATGAGGGTTGTCTTTCAAAATCTTCCCCAGTGGAATTCGGATGATACAAAACTGACGAAATTGTCATGCATAAATCACATTTGAATTTATGAATTTACAGCATATACAATCATTGTGTGCATGTCTGCATTTTGTGTAAATAGTGAACATACTCTCAATAATCAGAGATATTGCCACGTAAGCATATCATTATCCCTATTTGTCTTAAAGTACCTACCACTGTCCAGGTACTCTCTTCTTATCACTCAACCTATTCGAGTCATCCCCTGAGTTTGGGTGCCTGCATCGGTCTAAGTATCCTCTTGTCTTTGAGTACCCACCATTTGCCTTGAACTCCCTCTCATCGACACTCGACCTGTTCGAGTTGTCCCCAGAATATTAATATTTGCAACTGTCCAGATATCCCCCTGCTTTTGAGTGCCTGCCATTACTCAGGTACTCCCTCTGTTGACACTCGACCTGTTCAAGTTGTCCTTAAAGTTTGGATGCTCATGACTGTCCAAGTATCCTCTTGTCTTTGAGTACCGACCACTGTTCGGATACTCCCTTTCCGTGACACTCGACTTGTTCGAGTTGTCCTCAAAATTGTATCTTTGAATACTAGCAGTTACTCATCTATTCTACCACATTATGCGCCTGCGATCACCCAGGTATGCTCTCTTACACTTGGACCAGTTGAGTGGTCCCCGATCATATCATTAAATATTTGTGTTCATCCAAATATTCCTCTACTTTGTACACCTGTGTGCCTGCGACCATCCAGGTAAGCCTCATACTACATTACCAGGAGGTGAGAGACCTTCACGAATATTTCAGGTACGTCCTCGATATTTCCTAATTGCTAGGAGGTGGGAGACCTTCATGAATATCCAAGGTACGTCCTCGATATTCCCCATACCAGAAAGTGAGAGACCTTCACGAATATCTCAAGTACGTCCTCGATATTCCCTAATTGCCAGGAGGTGGGAGACCTTCACGAATATCCTAGGTACGTCCTCGATATTCCTTAATTGCCAAGAGGTGGGAGACCTTCACGAATATCCAAGGTACGTCCTCGATATTCCCCATACCAGGAGGTGAGAAACCTTCACGAATATCTCGGGTGCATCCTCGATATTCCCAACTACCAAGAGGTGAGAAACCTTCACGAATATCCCAGGTACGTCCTCGATATTCCCATTACCAGGAGGTGAGAGACCTTCACGAATATCTAAGGTACGTCCTCGATATTCCCAACTACCAGGAGGTGAGAAACCTTCATGAATATCTCAGGTACGTCCTCGATAATCCCACTACCAGGAGGTGAGAGACCTTCATGAATATCTCAGGTACATCCTCGATATTCCCAACTACCAGGAGGTAAGAAACCTTCACGAATATCTTCGATACGTCCTCGATATTCCCATTACCAGGAGGTGAGAGACTTTCACGAATATCTCAGGTACGTCATCGATATTCCCATTACCAGGAGGTGAGAGACCTTCATGAATATTCAAGGTACGTCCTCGATATTCCCAAACTACCAGGAGGTGAGAGACTTTCACGAATATGCGAGGCACGTCCTTGATATTCCCCAATTATCAAAAGGTGAGAGACCTCCACGAATATGCAAGATCCATCCTCGATATTCCGTTTGCCAGGTATTTTTTAGAAATTCGTACTTGTGATCATCCAAGTACCTCTTCAATGCCTGTGAACGTTCAGGCATCCTTCAAAGTCCGTACTTGTTAACATCCAAGTACTCTTTTGACACTTGCAATCAATCAGGTATTTTCCAGCATCTAGTACTTGTGATCATATAGGTACCCCTTCGATATCTGCGAACATCCAGGTATCCTCTAAGAGTTTGTACTTGTGATCATCAAAGTACCCCTTCAACACCTGCAAAGGCCCAAATATGCTCCAGGTTAGTACTTGTGAATATCCAGGTACTCTTTCAATGCCTGTGAATGTCCAGGTATCTCCCACAAATCGATGCCCTGAGAAAGGTCGGTGCATCCCCTGAGAAAGGTCGGGTTCCAACAAGTGTATTTGACAGAGGGCAAACATCCCCACAAAATCAATGCCCTGAGAAAGGTCGATGCGTCCCCCGAGAAATGTCAGGTTCCAACAGGTGTCTTTGACAGAGGTCAGACATCCCCACAAAATCGATGCCCTGAGAAAGGTCGGTGCATCCCCCGAGAAAGGTCGGGTTCCAACAGGTGTCTTTAACAGAGGTCAGACATCCCCACAAAATCGATGCCCCGAGAAAGGTCGGTGCATTCCCTGAGAAAGGTCAGGTTCCAACAGGTGTCTTTGACAGAGGTCAGATATCCCCACAAAATAGATGCCCTGAGAAAGGTCGGCGCATCTCCCAAAAAAGGTCGGGTAGCAACAGGTGTCCTTAATTGAAGTCAGGCACCCCACAAATCGATGCACTGAGAAAGGTTGGCGCACCTCCCAAGAAAGGTTGGGTACCAACTGGTGTCCTCGATACAAATCGGGCACCCACAAATAGATGCCCTGAGAAAGGTCGGCGCATCTCCCGTCATGGCAACAAAAGAAAGGTTCGGACCTGAGACAAACTATTGATTGCTCTAATAGGCGACCGAAGAATAGTTCGGGTCCTAGAGAGGTAACCTTCTCATATCACCAAGTAAGATGACACCTTGATACTTGCCAAAACTCGGGGTTCACACCCTATCTCACTCACTCCTGGTAAGTAACTCTAGGTATCTTCTTATCTGTCTTAGTATATGTAAAGTTATATTGCTCTTTTTTTGCATGGAATAATAGGTCCCAAATAAAATATAATCTGCCATGCATACACGGATAAAATTTAAGCATCAGTTTGTCTTTGAATGCAACCTCTGCGAGCTCACCTTCAAAGAGGGGCAGTTGTTGATGCCTAAATTTTCATTTTAATTAGGTTTGACTTTATTTTATTTTATTTCATCTTTTTCGGATAATAAATAAACAAAAAAAAGTAGAGAAACAAAACAAAACAAAAACAAAAGAAAAAACACCAAAAAAAGGAAAGCGGACCATTCCCCCTCCGCATGGGCCCCTACGGCCCATCCTCCTCCTCCGGCCCGATCCCCTTTGGTCATCCCCTTCCTCGCGCCTCTGCAACTCACGCGCAAAGGGCGCGACTACGGAAGAGCATACGAGCGGCGACGCACGTGGAGCAGGGGCGACTGGCGCCGGATGGGGACGCGCAGAGGCAGCTGGCGTCAGATGGGACGCCGATTCGGCCGGCGAAGGCCACGGAGACCAGCAATCCACCTCCTTCGACCGGCCGCCCCTCGACCTATAAATAGGCCCTCCATCTCCGTTGACAAAAGGGGGCACCGACAGATTGAGAGAGGGAGAGTCGGATCTAGGGCTTGCAAACCTCAGACAGCCCACTGAGAGACTTCAGGGGAGGTCCGAGGTCGAACGGCCACAAATCCGAGCTTTGCCGGAGGAAGAAGTAGAGAGAGAGAGAGAGAGAGAGAGAGAGAGAGGAGCCGAAGGGAAAAGGGGGTTCGCGTGGGTCGCCACCGTCACCGCCCTCGTCGCACCGTTGCCGGGTAGCGTGCTATCGCCGTCATCGTCGTCATCATAAATATTAAAAAAATATTTTATTTTCTGAAAAAAAGATCAAAAATCCAAAATATTCAAAAATCCAAAAAAAAACCAAAAATTCAAAAAAAGCCAAAAAGACTTGTATTTTCCCAAAAAATACCAAAAAAAAATCCATTTTATGTCCAAAAAATAGAAAAGGACCCCAAAAAATGTTTTTTTCCCCAAAAATGCATGGAAAATCCCTAAAACATCCAAAAAAACCTCAGGGTTTAAACAATGTTAGGTACCGAAAGGGCATTAGTGATTAACTAGTGTAATCAAGTCCCCGATCCTAATTTCTCTGGTTGCGCAGGAGTGAATATTTCAATCAATATTTCACATGGGTTTCTAATCAACCCACCCCAAATTGATGAGTGGCGACTCCATTTTAAAAATTAATTTACAGGTTAAGAAACTTAGACTATTAAAGTCGTGAATTGGTGGACTTGGGACAGTCCGGGCGTAATAAACTTAGCTGAGCCATTAGCCTCCACCAGGCGCTCTACCTAATCAGGCGCCGAAAAAAGAGGTCGCGACACTGTTGAAATAAGTGCTATAGATAGGTTGGTCTAACCTCCCAGAAATTCACAATCTTACCGATCGGGTAGAATAAACTGGATCACTTTTCCATAACAATCCATTTTGGCCCGATACTTATGAAGCCAATCCATTCCTATGATAATGTCAAAATCATACATAGCCATTACGACTAAGTCTATTTCCATATCTCTTCCTCCTATGGTTATCTTACATTTTTCACATACCAGCATAGACAACACCGCATCCTTTAAAGGCGTAGAAACACAAAGAGGGGTCTCAAGAAATGTCGTTTCTATTTTACTCAATAATCTATATCTTTCAGACACAAATGAATGCGTGGCACCCGTATCAAACAATGCATAAGCCTTCTTGCCATTTATGAAAATTGTACCTGAGATGACGTTTTTGGAAGCTTTTGCTTCCTCTTGGGTGACCGCATACACTTTTCCTTGAGCTGGTGGTCTCTGGGGATTTCTTTATGAATATGGCCTAGTAGCATGCTGGGGTACTCATCGCAGTGAGTTGATACTTGTCCGTGACCTCTCCTGTGGACAATCTTTCTTAAGATGTCCTACCTTTCCACAACCATAACACTTCAACCGTCCATTACAAGGTCCGGGGCCATGTCGTCCATCACACCTTCGATATTCTTCATTCCGATAAGGTGTTTTTCCCAAATTCGAACCATCCCTAGCTTTTCCAAAATTCCCGAAATTGCCCTTCTTCTTAGACTCCCAGGTCTGACCTTGACCTATATAGGGTCTCTTACCCCGCCTGATATCACCAAAAGACGATTGTCTCTTATTCTCCGACTGTTCTCTTACTAACTCCCGCTCCACTTACTGTTCCCTTTTATAGATCTCATTATAATCTCTTATGTTCAAAGGCATTAGTTGCTTCCTTATATCAGTTCTCAATCCCTTCAGAAACCTCTTAGCTTTCTCTTCCTAATCTTCAATCAGTCTAGGAGCATATCTAGACAGTTTAGAAAATCTTGCCTCATATTGATCCACTGTCAGATCTTTTTGTTCTAACTGAACAAATTCTGTAATTTTCTTGTCCCTAGCATAGTCAGAAAAATGCTTTCTATTGAAAGCTCTGACAAACTCGTTCCAATTAACATCAGTACCCAGTGGAAAGACTGTGTCCCTCGAAGCTCTCCACCAAAACTTTGCATTTCCCTCCAGCTGGTACTCTACCAAAGTTATTTTCTCAGCATTATTGCAGTCCAACAACCGGAAAATCCGCTCCATCCCATCAATCCAATGCTCCGCCTCCTCAAGACTTCCCATTCCACTAAATTTAGGTGGTTTCAACTTCAAAAATTGCTCCACCAATCCTTGAGTACGGCGTTCTGCTCCGGGTTGTTGCTGCGCTTGTCTTTCCATCAAATTTCCAATATTGGCCAATGCGTGCAGGATATCTTCTATTCGGGGGTCAGCCCTTGCTGCAGAGGCTTCAGCCCTCGATGGATGATGACTTCCATATTGTACTATGATTTTCCTGCAGTTTCCAAGCATTTGCCTCATGAAATATCTGTGACTCAAAGTCTCCATTAAAAGCAATAGTAACTAAGAAAATAAGTAACATAACCATGTTACTGGCACCTAAAAGCAACTCATAGCATAGACTGGGGATCTACAAGCGAATACTCATCACCCGTTGTTCAAAGTTAACCAACCACTCTTAGTTAGTACCCTATGGTGTACAATGTCATTACCTTCCTCAATTTCCAAATGAGGCTCCTTATCACTCCACATACAAACCTTTTGCTCTAACACCAACTGCCGTGGCACCCCAAAAATGCTAAGGTCGCCACAGATACCTATTACTCTACCTATTGGATCCCGGTAACTAGTCTTTCATGAAAAGGGGAGTTTTAAAGAAATACCGAGGTTCGTAGGCATATTTTATTTTATTTTATTTTATTTTATTTTATTTTATTTTATTGAAAAGAGTTTAGCGCAGCTCATAGCAAAATTAAAGACGAGTCTTACCATCCCTCTACTCTCTTAGCGATTACACAATGCACACCAACTACACATTGAAGGAAAACATAAAGCCGGGCCATTTTTATTTACATTTT
The DNA here is from genome assembly GCA_014182395.1 of Eucalyptus sp. ANBG9806169. Lineage (NCBI taxonomy): Eukaryota > Viridiplantae > Streptophyta > Magnoliopsida > Myrtales > Myrtaceae > Eucalyptus > Eucalyptus sp. ANBG9806169. Next base: position 49,720,380 of record CM024575.1, on the reverse strand, counting down.
TAGGATGGACATCTTGGGTCGGTACAACCAAAAAGCCAAGGCTTTTCACTAACTTGGCTACAACTCAAAAGAGAGACTTCGACCCCCTATATCGATCGTGTATAACCCTCCATCTACAAGTGTCAGCTCCCTCTCCTCACTATATCATGTGCACATACCACCATGCACTTATACATGTTACATCATACAGTCATGCATACATGTCACCATATCATGTCCACATACCACCATGCACTTATACATGTTACACCATACAGTCATGCATACATGTCACCATATCATGTGCACATACCACCATGCGCTTATACATGTCACATCATACAGTCTTGTTTTCAATTTGATCGCCACATTTTTCTTTCCCGGGACCAGTAATTGCATCCCACATTTTATCACTCGCACCTAACCTGGCATCGCGAGGAACCTACGGCACACACCTCCGGGCATCCGGCACACACACTCCGGGCATCTCGAAACTCCCGAGGACATCCGGCACACACCTCCGGGCATCCGGCACTCACCTCCGGGCATCCCGACACTCCCGGGGCATCGTCGACTCACACCTCCGACGGTATCCTCATTACAATGCATATTCTTATATATCTCATTTTTCAATTTCACATTTGATGTAACAATGCCAATGATTGGAATCAGCCTTTTTGAAATCATGTAATATGCAATTGGGAAAAATATCATTTGATGCAATGGTTTTTTTTTTTAAAAATACTTTCATTGAGTTCATGAAAATCCATCAATCCTTTGATGTCATATGAAATGTGTGAATGTCATCACATCATTGCATGAGTAATAATCCAAGATATCATGATTTACATAGTAATTTCAATAACCAGTAATAAATACAATTTCCAGCTTAAACAGAATATATGCGGTTCATGAAAATTCCAAAAAGATTAGTAAATGGTGGAATTAAATTCTGAAAATTTACCACATTGCAGATAAGATCTAAGAAAACATATTTCATGAAGAACACCCTATCCAACAAGGCTTCACAGCACACGTACAGGTTCATATATCACTGAAAAAAGGATTTTTAGCCTTACCCATGCACAGTTTTTGAAACATTTTCGATTAATTAGGCAAATGAGCTTCAAAAAATTATGAAATTCGAACATGTGATAGTCAAGACATATAGGCATATACTTCATGCAGAACACTACACCAAAAGATCCCCATATAATTCAATACAGACCACGCATCACAGCACTACTAATTCCGTTCGTTCAACTTACACAGTTTTTGAAACATTTTTGGTTAAATAGGCAAATGAATTTCAAAAATTACGAAATTTGAATATGATGTAGGCAAGACATAAATAAAGATATTTAATGCAGAACACTTTTCCAAAAGAAACTCATACAGAACGGTATAGACCACGAATTGCAACATTACCAAGCCCCAACACATCAGATTGCACAGTTCTTGAAAAAAAAATTGTTAAATACCCAAATGACCTTCAAAAATTATGAAAATTTGACTATGTGATAGCCAAGACCATAAGGTAGATACTTCATGAAGACATCGAAGTCAGATTCATCTTAGGTAATTAATTATAGGCGGTTAGAACATCTGTTCCTAGTACCGAAATTTCTAGATCTAACCATCTCCAAAAAATCACGATTTTACCTACCTATTCTTGTTTTTTTTCTCTAAATTTTTTTTATGTTAAACCTAAGGATATCCTTTACAACTCATGTTAAGAAACCAAAGTGCAATTTTAACAAAAAGATTACCTGACCATCCATTCATTCATCAAAGATCGGTGTTAAAATTTCCAGATCTTATCTTCTTCAAAGAACGACAGTTTCACCTACTTGTGCTTGTTTTTTTTGTCTCAAAATTGAGTATGTTATACTCCAAAGAGTCCTCTACAACTTTCATTTAGAGGTCGAAGCCAAATTTCAAATAGAATATAACATGCAAGTCACTAGAACATCCTAGATCAAGCTGTTTTCTCAAGAACAGCCCACTAAACTAGAGTACTACACTCATCACCTCAATATTTCACATCCCATACCTCCGAAAATCATCACAAACCAAACACATACACCAAACACAACATTCATGAGTAGATCACGGATCCCACTTGCCTCTAGACCGAGCAAATGGCGAGCACACAGCGGCGACGCACGGCGACGCACGGCCTCTCCTCCTTCCTTCTTCCCTTCTTCTCTTCTTCCTTCTCTTTCTCTCCTCTCTTTCTCTCGGACGAACTCTCCTCTCTCTCTCTCTCTCCACCATGTGACCACCTCTCTCTCTCTCTCTCTCGCTTAAACCGGCCACTTTCCCCCTAATTTTCTTTTCCTCCATCATTACCCATCATTACATTTGCATGGGGTGACACTTGGCCACCACCATGGGACAAATGGGGGAGGCATGCAACCAGACTCCCCCCCCCCCCTCTTCCTTCGCACGAAACCAGCCCTTTATGGGCTTATGGGCCAACCCTCTTGGCCCATCTTAGGCCCAACACTCTTGGGCCTAAAACCTAAGCTTAATTAAATCCAAAATTAACCCTTTTTAAAAACCAACTAATTCCCTATTTAAAACAAGGTACTAAATTGCAAAATTAGATGGCTATACACTTGCAATCATGAATTCATAAGTTCCAATTTATAATACATATGGCCAAAGATAGAACTTTCTTTTCCAATATTTATTCATTAAAAGTTTGGCCATAAATCTCATTACGAATCATGGATCAAAAGGCTACAAAAATACAATAATGGCGCATCCATCACCTATCCATGACTCATGGCATATTTAGGGATTTCATGAAATTCTAAAATGCCACAATTGGCAACTCTCGGTTGTCGTGAAAATCTCGGGGATCCAAATACGGACACAGGGTACCAAAACAATAAGAAAATCAGTTTAGTGTCGGTCCACGAGAATTTTGCAATTTAGTGGATTCACCCACATTTAACCACATATCTCAGTTGAACCAACCTATCTCTGATTTCTAATCGATCTTACTGTGTCGTAATGATCTCGGCAGATGAGCACGGTCGAGCAATCGATTCCTGGTCGTATTCTCAAGTCTATTTGCATTAAAATCCTTAATGGTTTCCCTAGATAGTCTAGTTATCTCGAGAGTGATCAACTCCGAGAATAGCCCTATAGGCGCGTCAATGAAATGCCCGACTTATTCAATAAAAGATAGGGTTGAAAATCTGGGATGTCACAAAATGTCCAGTCACATGAAAAAGATCTCCTTGAAATTTTGTTACATAGCCATCCCTGACCTGATCTGGCACGCTATTAAACATCACGAAACTTTGATGGCATTCCAATACCCATCCCGGCAAAGCCTGTCACCATGCTTTGCCTATCTAAACACGTCTAGCACGCCATCGAAAACTACACTCTTGATTTTTAAGAAATTTTTCGTGAAACAGCAGGGTAGAGCCAGATACCAGCTTCCCATACATCTCTAGATCCAAGTATATCGTCATCCTCGATTTTCCATTCTATCATCAAGAGTGCATTACTGGAACCAGCAACTTTGCTGAAGAAGTGAACAAATCAAACGATCATATCAGAATAGCAACAGAAGTCAACATCAACATCGATTTTCCATTCTATCATCAACATCAAGAGTGCCTTACTGGAACCAGCAACTTTGCTGAAGGAGTGAACAAATCAAACGATCATATCAGACAAGCAACAGAAGTCAACATCAACACGAAAGAAGATTCTAATTTCTCTCATTTTGACCGTAATTACATATGAGAAAATAACTACAACAGATTTACCAGGGGATGGAACACCTCTCAGGCTATAAAAACACAATAAGGGCACATATTTGATCACCGTAGCATCTATGCCTGTTCATTTTGGTTCGACTTGTCACATACTAAAGAAACTCAAGGATGTGATATCGCATATTCAGAGAATTACCAAATCAGAATTGGGCTTCTGTATGGAGAGCGAATCCAGCAAGAAACCCAAGAACAAGCCCCAAATCGCCTTCAGCAAGCAAACAAGCTTTGAATAAATTGAGGTTCGGCCGGATGGAGCATCCTTGAGAGAGACAGAGAATGAAGCGACATACTAAACGCATCATCCAGCAAACAATCTTCGAATGAATCACGCTTCAGCAAAAATCAAACTTCCTTGAGAGAGAATCGAGCAACATAAACCCCAAAGGCCCAAATCCATTTGGAGAAGCTCAGGCGAACAACATTGTTCTCATCACCTCAGTCAAGTCAGATAATTTCATGATCAAAACAACGATTCTCTTTTACTAGGTAAATGTGCCACATGGTACAAATTTGGGACTTCTGAAGTTAAAAAATAAAAATAAAAGTAGAGTAAATGTGTTACGGTAAACATAACATTTTCATTTTTTTTCCTATTATCAAATTGTTCATCTCAAGAGCACCTATATAGAAAAAATAAATATTTAAAAATTTATTTCTATGATGAAAGTCATATTTCGCGATTGCGCATATTGGATAGTCAATCATTTAAAATAATTGATTATGTACAAATATTAGGGTGTGGTTCAGGCTTTCCATCGATAGGAAAGCACATGGTCTTGCTTCTTGATGAGCAAGCAAGGGTTCAAGGGCTACCTTGGTGAGGTCATAGGAGTAGAGCCCCCACGAAACCAAAGAACTTTTATACTTTAGGCCCATATCTTATTAATAGTGTGATATCCCGAAATTTGGTCCCTATTTCGAAATATATGAAATAGCTATTTCATCGATGCACTTATGATTATTTTATTCTGAACTAATCACTCAAGAGTTAATTAATCTATCGAGTGATGCCATAAAGAGTTAAAACGCGAAAGACCAAAGAATTCAATCAAGAATTGACCGCTCGACCATAAGGATCGATGAGGGACAATACTACAATGTTATAAGTCAATTAGCGAACAGATATAAATCGATTCGACGGAAGTATGTAGTCAGTTCACGGGTGATTTCACACAATTATGATACTCGTGTCAAACGACGATCAACCAATTTTCCATTAATATTGTACTTAGGGTACGTAATTGAATCCTTGCGATTACATGACAACCAAAGGTTGTCCATGATTCGAAGAGGCAGAAACATAGATCGAAAATTATCAACCACGGGTCAATCGTGTGGGAATTCCTAAAAGCCACCAATAGTTTAGGTCATACTAAAATCGCATTTGATTGATTTTTAACTATTAAATTTAATTCAATTTTGGGTATCAAACTTTTGAGGATTTCAAGAATAATTTATTCCACGTCACCTTATTGTCCATCAAATTATTGGCAAGTTTAAATTTTTCAAAAAAAAAGATTATCAAATGAAAATTGGAAGTTAGAAAGGAAACCGGACCCAATGGCAAAGTTGTGAATTGTTGGCCAAAATCTTGGCTTTAAGGAAAGAAATAAAAAAGAAAAAGAGGGGACAAGAGACTTGGTTAGGAGGGATAGTTGGTGTGAGGAAATGATGAAAATTTGGGGAAATGATGAGATTCTTCCCTCACATCCGCCTTCTGCCAACCTCACCCTACTCTCTTTTCCCTCCCTTATTCTTCTTCCTTTTTTTTACTCCTTCCTTCCTCCTCGATCCTCTCCAAGACCACCCCTCCTCCCTCATTGCTGTCCATCACCACCTTACATCACTGCCACACCTCCATCGTCACCACCATCCATCATCGCCATCTCACCACCATCCATCAATGCCACCACCCGCATCACCACCGCCCGCTCGATATCGCCCCTGGCACCATCCTTCCATCGTGAGCCATCATTGAGCCTCTTAAGTTTTGTCGCCCAATCAAGTGAATTTTTGCCATCCATTCACCGCCGTCCACTGCCCTCTTTCGCTGCCGTGTGCCACCACGTCCCTCACGCTATTTGCCCGAACTACCATCGCCAAGCACCACTGCCCAAACCAAGCCTTTTCAAACCACCACCACCATCTTTATCGAGCACCACCGCCTCAAGCAAGCACAAGCCATGAGCTTCAGCCGCCGCCTTCAAGCATCTGTTCAAACTACGAGCGTCATGTCCTCGACATCGTCGTGCCGCCGTTGCCGCGAGTCCATCATCACCGAAAAATCCGTGAGTTAACTCATAATCCTTGATTAGGTAATTAATTATGTTTAGGGGGTAGATTAGTTTAAGGATAATAGTGGTTAGTGTTAGTTTATTTTAGTTTAGCCCTATTTGTGATTAAGGACGGTTTAGATTAAAGTAATTATGGTTAGTCTTAATTAGTCGTGTTTTGTTTAATTAATCGTAATTATTTTAATTAATGTCGATTAATTTTAACTAATCATATTTAGATTAATTAATGATAGTAAGTCTTAATTAATCACAATTAGCTTGATTAATTGAGTTTAGTTTAATTAATCGTAGTTAGTCTAATAAATCGCAATTAATATAATTAATGATGGATTAGCATTTAAGTACAATTTTATACTCATTTTTCTCGATGAGTTATGCTTAATTGTGATTATTTGAACTTGCTATGCACAATTATAGGCCTTATTTGTAATATTTCCAAAGAAGGTTTTATGGACAAGAAAATAGAAGATTGTGAGATGTTAGGTTCGGGTACCGGATTTTATGTGTCAAATGGGGTAATGGGATTTTAAAATGAAAGCGTACAAATTTTGATAGGTTAATTTTAAATATGTGACCACGTGCAAATATTTACCACAATTTTAAGAGTAAAAATTGTTGAAACTTGTTATTTGAGCACACACTCTTTTATATTAGACTAATTAATGGAAAATAAAATTCTCTTGATTGTTGGCATGCTTGTATGGTCATTTAATCAAACTTGTCATCCAATAGGAGTTTGGGGGTAATGCCTAATTTTTATTGGATGCCCAGCAGGGGTCCAGATGCCAAGTCGCGATTGAGATCGAACCAATGCCCTTTTATGGAATGTCATTTAGACGAGGGTTCTAGATGATACTATACCCGATGGAGCGAGACGATGCCTAATTATACCGGAAGACTACTGACTCATGTGTTGATTGTGGCCCAAGAGGTAGTAATAATTGGAATACATGTGTTGTCAATGCACATGGAATTTATAGTATGTGTTATGATTATTATTTATACTAGTTGCTTTGATATTGCCATTTGTGATGAACTAATGTATAGGGGTGTGCCTAAGGTGAGGTACATTGGTATATCGTGAGCGTTTAGGTCACCTCTTAATCGAGACTTAGATTGTTAACTCGCTGAGATTTTATCTCACCCTTTTATTGTTAAATATTTTTAGGTCCTTAGCATGGAGCGCCGCTCCATACGTTTAGGAGTCCCCATGGATCTGGATACTTATATGTCTAAGTTTCTTATTTCGGAGACCAATCGTGTTCACAAGTTGATGGTCACGACTGTGTGGGTAGATGAAGGGTTGGCAGCCCCATAGGTTCAAGGCGTGATACATTAGGAATGTGAATGGCAATTGGATCGGTCTACTTCATGGTTTTGAAGGACCACCTCATAGGAGCTTTGGAAGGCAAGACTGGGATCCTGTGGATATTGACATCCCTGAAGGTGTCATTTCGGACTTGGATTCCAACCTGGACTATGAGCCCATGGAGGGGTTCCTCTTTGACTATGAGCCCAACTCTCCTCCTAGATACTAGAGTTGGTCTGCGGAGTTAATGAAGTTGAAGTTAGCCCTGACCACTCTGACCCCTTTTTGCTTATAAGTCGCCTAGGAGTTACCTTTTGATGTAAACCTATAACGTTAAACTCCTAGGGTTGACAAGTTGATAAATAAATGCGTTACTTTTGGAAACTGTCTATTGTGCTTTACTATCCCCTATTCTTTGTTGTTTGACTAGGTGGTTATATAAATAGCTTCCGCATGTGTTTAATCAAAAGATAAAAAGAATAGATTGGCGACGCGTCCTAGGATGTCTATATTTAATTAACTGTCACGGGATGCTCACGCACTCAGGGTTTGGGGCGTACCATCCCCATTTAAGTGGTATCAGAGCTTGGTTAAGGACTGAAGTAATAAGGTGCAATGGGTTTTTGAATAGTTAGCTAGGAAAAACATTTTCCATATGCTCATGCTTGTGATTGATTAACTGTTTTGTGTAGGTTGCTCAGACTTTTAATTCTTAGTTGGAATCGGAAGTAGGTTTCTATAAAGATCCTGTGATATGAGCGATCCTGACCAAAGGGCTCCTCAGAGAAGAGTTGTAGCGGCTTTGACCGATGCCAAAGGAAGGGCACCTACTCAAGCTGATACTAAAGGAAGGGCACCAAGATGGGCTAGTGCTAGAGGGAGAGTACTAGTGCAGGCTAGTGCCAAAGGTAGGGCACTAGTTGATCCCAAGGTTGACGGAATCCTACAAGCCCTAGAGACCATGGGCAATGTGGTTGCGCAGCAAGCTCAGAATCAAGTTGCTACCCCTGCACAGCTGTCGCCAATGCTACTGCTACTGCTACTGTGACCGTATCTGCTGAAGTCCCACTTAGAAATGGGAATGGTGATCGGGCGATGCACCAGTTGGTGGAGTAGTTATTAAAGCTAAAGCTATCAAAGTTCACCAGAATTGGTGATCCTAAGGCTACAACCCTATGGGTCCGAGAATTGGAGAAAGTTTTTGCACTACTGAGGTGCTCTAAGGAGAACAAGGTGACCTTGACTGTCTATTAGCTATAGGGTAATGCAAGTACATGGTAGGAAGCCATAAAAAGAATAGTGTTTCTCGAAGGTATGGTTTTAGAGTGAAATGCCTTCATTGAAGCATTCTATGGAAAGTATTTGTGGGACTGCGCTATGGAACAGAAGATGGCTGAGTTCCAATGCCTCTGCCAGAACCAGATGATCGTGGATCAGTACAAGGCAAAGTTCGTTTAGCCATCGAAGTATGCACCGAGGTTGATTGAGGATCCGGTGGACAGAGCAAGGAGGTTCAAAGACGGCTTGAAACCATAGATTAAGGACCCGCTAGTACCTCTGAATTTCAAGGATTATGACGACTTGTATGAGAGGACCCAATTGATTGAGAGGAACCTGAATGAATGGGTAGTAGCATCTGTGTCACAATTTGTGCCCAATAGAGATAATAATTGGTTTGGGAAGAAGACGATGATTGGAAGGAAAGTATACATCCCTCCCAACTAAAAGGGCGGGATTAGAAAGCTGACACCTAATGCAAATTGCATGCACCGATTCTATGGAAAGAAGCATGGATCAACCTCGTGTCTTGTTAGAATGGAAGTTTACTATGGATGTGGCCAGCATGGCCACCAAGTGAAGAACTACCCATGCAAGCTCGTGGGAGCACAAACGCCACTGCCGCAAATAGGGTAGGCAGTAGGGAGTGCATTGTAGAACGCACAACAATGCATTCTGAATAGGCCCCAAGTGCAAAGAAGGGTGTGCGTTCTCATTAGAAAAAGAGGTGGAGAATTCACAAATGTGATTACAAGTACGATCCCGTTGAACGACCATGCTGCTTATGCCTTATTTGATCTAGAAGCCATATATTCTTTTGTTGCTGAGTAGTTCATTAAATTAGTGGGGTTAAATCCAAAACCATTGGAAGAGGTTCTTAGTATATGTACCCTGTTAAAGAATAAAGTGTTATCTGCAATGGGGTGCTCAAGTTGTAAGTTAGTGATTGGTGATCAAGAGGAAAGTATAGATTTAATTTTCCTAGTGATGTTTGATTTTGATATGATTATTAGTATGGATTAGCTCACCAAGCAACGAGCTACGATAGACTGTTATTGTAAAGTGATTCAGTTTAACTCGTTATCAAGTGGTAGTTTCGAGTTTGTTGGGAATTGAGGAGGACCCTCGATTTCTTTAATTTCATTGCTTGAGGCAACCTAGTTGTTAGATGTGGGTTGCCATGGTTATTTGGCAACAGTGGTTAATATGTCAGTTGAAGAGCTAAGGATGGAGGATATCGCGGTAGTGTGAGAGTTTCTCGATGTCTTTCTTGAGAAGTTGCTTGGATTACCCCTAGAAAATGAAATAGAGTTCATGATCGAGTTGGCCTCTGGGACGGAGCCAATTTCTAAGGTTCGTCATCGTATGGTGTTGTCAGAGTTAAAGGAGCTAAAGGTGCAAATGCAAGAGTTATTAGACAAATGATTTATTCATCCTAGTGCATCATCTTAAAGAGCGACAATCTTGTTTGTGAGACAAAAGGATGGTTCATTGCATCTTTACATCGTCTATCAACAACTTAACCAAGTAATGATCAAGAACAAGTATCTATTGCCAAGGATAGATAACTCGTTTGTCCAGCTATAATGAGCTTCGGTACTTTCCAAGATCGACCTACGGATAGGTTACCCATCAACTAAGGATTAAGAAGGAAGATATACTAAAGACACCATTTCGTACGCGATATGGTCACTACGAGTTTACCGTGATGCCGTTTGAGTTAACCAATGCCTCAGCGGCTTTCATGGACTTGATGAATCGATTATTCAAGGAGTACCTGGACCAGTTCGTGATCATGTTCATCGACGATATCTTAGTGTACTCGAAGAGTCCAAAGGAGCATGAACAATACTTAAAGGATAGTACTTCAGACCCTATGAGGACACAATTTGTACACCAAGTTTAATAGGTGTGAGTTTTGATTGACTTGTGTAGCCTTCATGGATCATGTGATTTCAGGTGAAGGGATTTTCATAGACCTGACCAAGATTGAGGCAGTTATGAATTGGCTAAGACTAACGACAGCGATAGAAATTCAAAGTTTCTTGGGATTGGCAAGCTATTATAGACGGTTCGTAGAAAGATTCTTTGCAATAGCCATGCCTCTGACGCAATTGCTAAAGAATGATTAAAAGTTTGAATGGATAGATAAGTAGAAACATAGTTTCCAAGAGCTTAAGCATAAACTAACTACTGCACTTGTGTTGACGATTCCATCTGATCCTGGAGGATACAATATTTATAGCGATGCATCATATAAAGGACTAGGCTGCATTTTAATGCAACATGGGAGAGTGATTGCATACGCATTCCATCAATTGAGGCCTTATGAGTTGAATTATCCAATGCATGATTTGGAATTGGCAGTGATTATCTTTGCCTTGAAGATTTAGAGGCATTACTTATGTGAAGAAATGTTCCAAATCTTTATGGACCATCAAAGTTTAAAGTATATGTTCTCTCAAAAAGAGTTGAACATAAAGCAACGTTGTTGGATGGAACTTTTGAAGTATTACGACTACAACATTTTATATCATCCTAGGAAAGCCAACAAAGTCGCGGATGCACTTAGTTAGAAGTCGTCGATCATACAAATGATGGTTCAAAAGTGGATTCTTCTCGGAGGAGTTTGAGATTCAGATTTCAAGTTTGAGATAAGCTACCTTTCAAGTCTTGTGACTACCTTCAAAATTGAATTGGAAGTGTAGGCGAAGATTAAGATGCTGCAGTTGACAGGTCCTAAAATCCAGAAAGTCCTACAAGAGGATGCAGAAAAAGAAGAAAAGCTGATTTCCAAGTCATTGAAGACGGAATATTAAAGTTCGTGGACGATTGTGCATGCCCAACAATGTGGAGCTTAAGGAAGAAATTTTGTCAGAAGCTCATCATAGCAGTAATAGTATTCATCCGGGCAGCACAAAGATGTATCCAAATTTGCGCCAATATTATTGGTGGAATGGTATGGAGGCAGATATCGCCTAGTATATTACTAAGTGTCTAACGTTCCAACAAGTTTAGGCCCAGCATTGCAAGCTTGAAGGACTATTGCAACCTTTGGAGATTCCTGAGTGGAAATGGGAACATAGTACAATGGATTTCATGATGGGATTGCCGAGAAGTCAACGAGATAACGATTTCATTTGGGTCATGGCTGATAGGTTGACGAAGTTTGCGCACTTTATCGCCTTAAAAAGGGACTTTGCATTGGACATATGTGTAGATTTATACGCACGACAGTTAGTTTGTCTTCATGGAGTGCCAATAACAATCATGTCAAATCGAAACCCTAAGTTTATAGTAGCTTTTTGGAAAATTTTACAAATTGCCTCGAGGAACAAAGTTGTAGTACAACATGGCCTATCATCCACAAATGGATGGCCAGTCTGAAAGGACTATTCAGACGCTTGTAGATATGATGTGAGTTTGCGTGTTGGATTTTAAGGGAAGCTAGGAGGAGCAACTTCATTTGGTTGAGTTTGCTTACAACAATAGCTACCAACAAAGCATCGAGATGGCACTATTTGAAGCATTGTATGGTAGGGCTTACAGAACACCTGTCTGGTAGGATAAAGTTGATGAACACAAGATTACGGGCCTTAAGCTGATTCAACAATCAATGGACTACGTCAAGGTCATTCAAGAAAGGCTTTAAGACTGTCCAAAGTCATCAAAAAAGCTATGCAAATAAATGGCATAGGCCTTTGGAATTTCAAGTGGGTGAGCATGTATTTTTCAAAGTATCACCGATGCGAGGCACCTCACGTTTTGGCAAGAAATGAAAGTTAAGCCCGAGGTACATTGACCCCTTTAAGATTTTGGAGTGGATTGGGACTTTTGGCCTATCATCTCGCATTGCCGCCGAGACTTACTTAAGTGCATGACGTCTTTCACGTGTCGATATTGAGGGAGCATGAACTTGATCCAACTAACATGTTGAATTTTGAGGAAATAGATGTGGATGACAAAGTGTCATACATGGAGAGACCAGTTTGGATAGTGGATCGAAAAGGGCAAGTGTTACGCAATAAGATGATTCCTTTAGTCAAAGTGGTATGGTAACACCACAGAACGGAGGGAGCCACGAGGGAAAGTGAAGAGATGATGAGGCGTCAGCACCCCCATCTTTTTGAGGAAGTGTTGTAATATTTCAACTTTCGAGGACAAAATTTTTGTATGAAGGAAGAGTTTTGATATCTCGAAATTTGGCCCTAGTTTCAAAACATAGGAAATGGTTATTTCATCGATGCACTTATGGTTATTTTACTTTAAACTAATCACTCATGAGTTAATTCATCTATTGGGTGAGGCCATAAAGGGCTAACATGTGAAAGACTAGAAAATTCAATCAGGGATCGACCACTCGACCATAAGGATCAACAATGGTCAATATTACGCTGTTATAAGTCAATTAGCGAATGAATATTAATCGATTTGACGGAACTACATAGTTTATTCGTAGGTGATTCCACACAATTATGATACTTATGCCAAACGATGATAAACTGATTTTCTATTGATGTTGTACTTAGGCTACGTAACTAAACTTTTTGCGATTACATGACAACCGAGGGTCGTTCACGATTCGAAAAGGCACAAATATGGATTATCAATCACGAGTCAACCGTGTAAGAACCCCTAAAAGCCGCCTAATAGTTTAGATCATACTAAAGTTGCATTTGATCTATTTTTAACCATGAAATTTAATTCGATTTCGAGTATTGAACTTTCGAGGATTTCAAGACTAATTTATTGGACGTCGCCTCATTGTTCATCAAATTATTGACAAGTTCGAAATTTTTCGGTAAAATGAATTATTAGAAGAAAATTGGAAGTTAGAAAGGAAACTGGACCTAGTGGCAAAGTTGTGAATTGTTGGCCAAAATCTTGGCTTTAAGGTAAAAAAAAAAAAAAAAAAAAAAAAAAACGAGGGGACAAGAGACTTGGTTAAGAAGGTTTTAGGGATAGTTGGTATGAAGAAATGATAAAAATTTAGGGAAATTATGAGATTTTTAAAGAAAAATCTCTCCTTCTCTCTCTCCCCCCTCTGTCTCTTCCCTTACGTCCCCCCTTTTGCCGACCTTACCCTACTCTCTTTCCCTCCCTCATTCTTCTTCCTTTTTTTTTTCTCTTTCCTTTCTCCTCACATCCTCCCAAGACTACCCCTCCTCCCTCATTTTGTTGTCCATCACTATCCTACATCACTGCCACACCACCATTATCACCACCATCCATGTAACACATTCGATTCCAAGCCCGTGAGAAATGGCCATAAGGTCCTAAAAGGATCGATCATGGGCCATTAGCCATGGATTGATCAATTCGATTAATAAGGAATCAAGGATCAGTCATTAGTCATGACCTGACCGACCGACCAACCGATCAACCAGTTAGAATTGGTCGAGATGTTGGCCATGAATTTTCAACCAACCATACTGATTGGATAGGATCACCAGTTCATAAGATGACTTTTTGATCATGAGGATTGATTACGGGATGATTTTTTATCATGAATTTTCAATTGACCATGGCCGTTATTACATATCCATGGTCATGGGTCGATTTGACCGATCATAGTGCTCAGCCACGAGTGATTCCGCTCGACTATGCACCAATACACAGACAATCCGACTTGATCAAATGTGATCGTCTTTTGACCAAAAATGAATCATTCCTTATTTAATTCTTAGTAATTGGAAAGGAATCACGAATTGATGATGTCCAATCATGGATCGGTAATAACGGCCATGAACCATGCGGATGGATCAGGTGCCGATCGAAATGAGCCTCAAGATAGACCTGGTTATTCCGTCACTAATTATAAGGTCCATGAGTGCATTGACTTAGTGCTAGGCTATGGGTAGCCTTAAGATTGGCCTTAAACCAACTCTCTAGACTAACCAACTGTCCAAAGGAACAGTTCGGGCGAGCGTGGGGCGTGATGGTCGAACCTCGGGTGTACATGATTCAATTTTTTGAGGTGTACCTAATGATCCCTTTCTCAACCCTAGAACCAACTTAGACGACGAAATTCTCTAGGCCACCTTCTTAATGAAGAAAATGACAAAAAAAAAGAAGAAAACTCTAGAACACCCTCATTAATGACGGGGGTGATGTGTCCTTTGACTCTTCAAAAGTAATAACGAAGTTGTAGGTATTCTTGATGGGTAAGAAAATGGTGGCGTACACATGGACCAATCAGAGGGCGAAACCCAAACCCCCCATTAATGACTGAATAATCTAGATGCCGAGTTGGCAACCTTAATGGCATTATCCTCAAACTTCATTGAATGTTCATTAAATGGGGGTACAAGTGGTCCAATGAGAGGGCGAAAAGCGAGCCATCATCAGTGATGCCTACAAGCTAGATTTGCCAAGTATAACCTTTTAGGGTGCGCATGGTAAAATTTCTTGGCTGGGGAAGAGTTTTTTTTCAGAAATAGTTCTTTTCTATTTCTATTCCGGGGAACAGTTTCTGAGCAAAAGAACCCGTTTGATAACTGCACAAAATTTCAACTCTTGGAATAGAAAAAGAATAGAAATGCGTTTCGTAACGCAACGATTCTTTTTTGTATTTATTTTTTTTTTATTTGTTCTTTTTATTTTTTTTATTCTTTTTGTATTTATTTGTTTTTTGTATTTTTTTATTCTTTTATTTGTTTTTTATTATATTTTGTATTTATTTGTATTTATTTGTTTTTTATTCTTTTTTTGTATTTATTTGTTTATTTGTTTTTTTATTTGCTTTTTGTATTTATTTGTATTTATTTGTTTTTTTTGTATTTATTTGTTTTATTTGTTTTATTTGTATTTTTTTTTTTTGTTTTTTTAAATTTTCTTGCTTTTTTTTTTTATTTGCATTTATTTATTTATTTGTTTTTGTATTTATTTGTTTTTTATTTGTTTTTGTATTTTTTGTATTTTTTTTTGTATTTATTTGCTTTATTTGCTTTATTTTTATTTTTTTTGTTTTTTTTTTTTTTTTTTTTAATTTTCTTGCGTTTGTTTTGTATTTGTATTTATTTGTTTTTTATTTATTTTTGTATTTTTTGTATTTTTATTTGTATTTTTATTTATTTGTTTTTTATTCTTTTTTTGTATTTATTTGTTTATTTGTTTTTTATTTGTTTTTGTATTTTTTTGTATTTATTTTTTTTGTATTTATAAATTTTCTTGCGTTTTTTTTATTTGTATTTATATGTTTATTATTTATTTTTATTTTTATTTTGTTTTTTTGTATTTATTTGTTTTTTTATTTTTGTTTTTTTTTTTTTTTTTTTGTATTTATTTGCTTTATTTTTATTTTTATTTTGTTATTTTGTTTTTTTTTAATTTTCTTGCGTTTGTTTTTTATTTGTATTTATTTGTTTATTTATTTATTTTTGTATTTTTGTATTTTTGTATTTGTTGTATTTTTATTTGTTTTTTTATTCTTGCTCACGGTCGGCAATGGCCGGCGGCGGCGGGTGACCGGCGGCGACGACGGTGGCTCCAGACGGTTGGAGGTGGCCACGGCAAGAGAGAAATAAAAAAAAAAAAAAATTGCTTATTTCTAAAAATTGTTCCTAAGACAAGAAGCAACTTTTTTTTGTTTCTCGTTTCTATTCCCGGGCTAACTTTTCTATTCCGAAGAATAGAAATCAACTTGCCGTTATCAAACGGGTTTCTATTCTTTTTTTGTTCCGGGGAACAAAAGAATAGAAATTTTTGGGCTGGGGAAGGTTACCATGCAGCACCTTAGCCATCCAACTCATTCCTTAGGCGCAATTATTGGACAAGTAAGCTTGCTAACTAAGGACTTTAGGCGGGACACTTAGAAAAATTAGAGTGGACCATTTGGTTTGGTAATTATGGCACCGAGTAGTATAAATATGAGGATCCCTCCTCATTTCCACCATTGCCATCCACTTTCTACTCCTTCCTCCTCTTGAACACCCACCTTCCTCTTCCATTTCCTTTCTCTCTGCCTTACATCCCTAATCCCTCAAGTTAATCTAAGTTGGTCTTCAAGGTTTGCCAAGGTAAGTAAGATTTCTCTTTTTCCTCTAAGAAAGTAGATCCCATTGTTGAGACTAGTTAAGTGCTCACCTGTCAAGCCATGAGTAGTGTGCAATGTCTTTTGTTTGATCTTGCTTGCTATGGGACATGGCCATGTGCTTGAGTCATTTATGTCCGAAATGAAATTGAGGTTCGTTTGAGTTGAGTTCATTGCAAGACAAAATTGCCCAAGCCATAAAACCTTGATTTCGACATAAATAAGATGTCGGGTCTAAGTCTTGCTTGGTACAAGAATCGCCCAAGGCCGCAAGGTCCTATGTCAACATTGATGCGTGTCGATTTTATGCCTTGATTGGTATAGGGATTTGTCCAAATCCACAAGATCTTGGTAAGGCACCAAGTATGCCGATTTCCATATTCCAAATGGATGCAAGGATTTTGTCATTGGCATTGAATGAAACCATGAGCTGAGAGTCATTGTTGACACATGTGTATTCACATCAAGTCGGAGCCCAGATCCGTGAAGCTTAGGATCGTCACTAAAGCGAGGTGTACCAAAGCCTCGAGGTATTGGATTGGTATTGAGGCGTACCATTTCCAAGTCTTGTCTGATGCGGGGATCGACGCTAAGTGATCGGTTCAAGTTACGGACCAATGATCGTTCCTAGCATGTTTATTAAAGTAGTGCAAGAACTCATGGCACACACGACTGAATAAGCATGCCTTCAGGCCATGTGTTTGTCGGCTGAGAGAAAGTATAAAAACTGACTTATGTGATGCACTTATGTGTGTGCACTTAAAGAGGAAAAAGCGCCCGTTGTCACATAACATTGGCAATGATGCCTCGTTCATTGAACAGGATGCCCTAGTTGAGCCAGGAAGCTCCTGAAAATATGGAATGCTTGGCTTGGTAGCCGGATGCCCTAGTTAAGCTAGGAAGCCCTTGAAAGTATGGGAAGCCCCTGAGAGTAAGGGATGCCTTGCCTAAGACCGGATGCCTAGCCTACGGTTGGAAGCCCTTGAAAGTATGGGAAGAACTATTTATACAGTTAATGAACTTATTGAATATGTTACTATGTGATGTTGATAAGTTTGTTTGGTGAAATAGCTTATTTGGTAAGTTGAAAGTGGATTACATATAGATAATTGAGAGGTGGCAATGGACTTGCAATTGATCTGCCATCGACACTGTTTGCAAGTGTTGTACTTGCTAGGCTTTAATGATGAGATGCTTTCCTAGCAGAGAATTATGAATTTTACTTACTGAGTTTCCCCAAAACTCACTCACTCATCTTTCAGTCTTGTAGGCATGGAAGTCTTAAGTCAGTTTTAGGAGCTAAAGTCACGCTAGAGGAGATAGGATTTCCCTTGGTCTATGTGAAAAACTTGTACAATGATGTAAAAACGAAAAAGGGCCCGTAGAGAAAGGACTTGTAAAAGTATTGTTATAATATAAATTAGTGTGTTCTACCTAATATAGGTCTTAGTCTTCCAGCTATTGTTTGTTCGGGGAGTTGTTTATTCACATTTCCGCATGTGCATGATAATGAGATAAAAAGAATAAGGACGGCGATGAGTTTGGGACGTCACAAAAGTAACCCCCACCGCTCAAGACCCTGGAGATAGAGTTGGGGTCGTGACAATCCATCATCGCCATCTCACCACCATTTATCACTGCCACCACCCATGACATTGATGCCTGCTCAACGCCACCCCTCATGTCATCCTTCCATAGTGAGCCACCATCGTGCCTCTTGTGCCTCCCACTCGAGCCACTTTTTATCGCCCGTTCACCACCCTTCTTCACTTCCGCGTGCCACTGCGATCCTCACACTATTCGCCTGAGCCATCACCATCAAGCACCACCGCCCAAGCCAAGCCTTGTAAAACCACCACCACAATCTCCATCGAGCACCACCACCTCAAGCAAGCTCAAGCCATGAGCTTGAGCTGCCCCCACCGTCACCGTTGAGCCTCCATTCAAGCTGCGAGTGTCACATCCTCGACGCTGTTGCACCGTTGTCACTACAAGTCCATCACCGCTGGAAAACTTGTGAGTTAACTCATAATCCTTGATTTGATAGTTAATTACATTTATGGGGTATATAAGTTTAAGGAAAATGGTGATTAGTGCTAATTAATTTTAGTTTACCCTAATTGTGATTAAGGATGGTCTAGGTTAAAGTTAACTTCAATTATCTTGAGTAATTACGGTTAGTCTTAATTAATCGTTTTTTGTTTAATTAATCGTAATTATTTTAATTAATAGTGATTATTTTTAATTAATTATAGTTAGATTAATTAATGATAGTTAGTCTTAATTAATCGTAGTTAGCCTAATTAATCGACATTATCTTAATTAATCGTAATTAGTATAATTAATGACAGATTAGTTGTTAAGTAGAATTTTATGCTCGTTTTTTTTTTTTTTTTCTGGATGAGTTTATGCTTAATTGTGATTGTTTGAACTTTCTATGCCATATTATTGATTGTGCAATTATAGGCCTTATTAAATATATTTCCAAAGAAGGTTTTATGGACAAGAAAATAAAGAATTGTGAGGTGTCGCGTTCGGACATCAAGATTTTACATGTTAAATGAGGCAATGAAGTTTTAAAATGAAAGAGTGCAAATTTTGATGGGTTGATTTTAAATACGTGACCATGTGCAAATATTCTACCGTAATTTTAAGAGTAAAAATTGCCGAAAATTGTTATTTGAGCATGCATTCTTTTATATTAGGCTAATTAATGGCAAATAAAATTGGCTTGATTGTTGGCATACTTGTGTGGTTATTTAATTGAACTTGTTACCCAACGGGAGTTTGGGGATGATGCACGATTTTTTTTGGATGCTCAACAAGGGTTCGAATGCCGAGTCATGGTTGAGGCCGAACTGATGCTCCTTTATGAATTGCCATCTAAGCGGAGGTTCTAGATGATGCCGTGCCCGATGAGGCGAGATAATGTCTGGTTATGCCGGAAGATCATTGACTCTTGTGTTGGCTATAGCTCGATGAGTCGTAATAATTGGAACACGTGTGTTGTTAATGCGCATGGAATTTATAATGTGTTATGATTATTATTTATACCGGTTGCTTTGATATTGCCATTCATAATGTACTAATGTGCAGGGGTGTGCCTAGGTTGAGGTATATTGTGCGCGTTTAGGCTCCCTTCGAGACAAATTCGCATCCTAGTCGAGGCTTAGTCTATTAACTCACTAAGATTTTATCCCACCCCTCTGTTGTTAAATGTTTTTAGGTCTTTAGTATGGAGTGCCACCCTATATGTTTTGGGGTCCCTATGGACCAGGGTACTTATATGTCTAAGTTTTCCATTCTAAGGAATGGTCGTGTTCATAAACTAGTGGTTATGATCGTATGGGCAAAGGAGGGGCTGGCTACTTGGGTGCTCCACAGGTTCAAGGTGTGATACATTAGGGAGGTGAACGGCAACCGGACTAGTCCACTTCATGGTTTTGAAGGACCACCTTATGGGAGTGTAGGAAGGTAAGACTGGGATCCCATTAATATCGACATCCCAATGGTGTCGTTTCGAACTTGGATTCTGACTCAAACTATGAGCCTGTGGAGGAGTTCCCCTCTAACTACGAGCCCGACTCTCCTCCTAGATACTAAAGCTGGTCCACGGAGTTAGTGAAACTAAAGTTAACCTTAACCCTTCTGACACCTTTTTGCTCATAGGTCACTTAGGAGTTACCTTTTGATGTAGACCTATAAACGTTAAACTCCTAAAGTTAACAAGTTGATAAATAAATGCGTTGCTTTTGGATGTTGTTCGATGTGCTTTGCTATTCTCATGCTTTGTTGTTTGACTAGGTGGTTATATAAATTGCTTCCACATGTATTTAATCGAAAGATAAAAAAATTGAGTCGGCGATGCATCCTAGGACATCACAGTTTAATCTACCAACGTGGGATATTCATGCACTCAAGGTTCGGGGTGTGATATATAGTTTGGGCTTAGTCCCATGAATAACTATTGAGTATATGTAATCTATTTTTCTTTTAATTAAGAATTGTAATAGAGACATGGAAGATGCTAATTATACTGGAAATATCTACTAGATGTAGTCCTAGTTTAAGGATAAACCAAGATAAATCTTGTGTCTCAATTTTTCTTTCTTCTCTTTACTCTCCTATTGTTGAGACGCATGTGTGAGGTGTACTAGAGAAATCCCACATCAAAGATTTGATGTGGTGTGGAATGGTTGATATATCCATGTTGATTCATATCTTATTGGTTTAAGCTTTTGAATGAAAGTAGGTTTAACTGGATATATTAATAGACTTAGGTTTCCTCTTGGTGATCTCTTGTGGGTGAAGGTATTATATTTTTGCAGCGCGCTTCCAACAATGTATAAATTTTATTTTGATGTAACTATATAAAAAGAAGACTGATTTTGAGATTGCACTAGTTGTTGGAACAATTCATGCATCCAAGCCATATAAAGAAAAATTAAATGTTCAAAAAGTTATTTTCCATTATTGCTCATATTTTGGTAACAATTATTTAAATTAATTATTCATGTAAAATTTAGGTTTTATTTGGAAATATCTAGAGGCTGAATGTTTAAGCTGATGGAAATCCAAATTATAAGAACTTTAAAAAAAAAAAAAACTAATTTTTTAAAGTTATTTTTCCATGAATTGAGCGCATTTTGATACTTAATGTTTAGATATATTTATAGGTGAAATTTTAAATTAATCAGATCGTTTTATAAATAGATGTTTGGTAACAATGTAGGAAAACATAATTTTGCATAGAAATCGGGCATATGCTTTAAGGAAATACATTATCATTGGCCCTGCCACAATCAACTATAACGACAATCAACTATAACGAAGACCTATGCCCTCAAATCAAATTTGTCAATCCCATGATCTTGTCCAATAATTATGCCTCACTGCCAAATGCTCTCGGGACGAAAGATGCTTGGTCCATAAGTGGATTTAACCATTTGGAATAGCAAGGGAAGCTGTAGTCTTGCGAATAAAGCCACAGGGAGAGAGGCCAGAAAAGTAATGGGAATGAAAACCCACTTCAATCTCTTATCCAGCACAATTGTAAGAGCCGCAGCAAAGGCCACCAGCATGAAAGCCAATGAGAGGAAGAGTAAAGAGAGGCCTATTATGATCTTCTTAGGCAATGATCTAAGAAAATCCTGTGCCTCGTACCGTGAAGTTAAGATGGCTAGGAACAGCAAGATAGCCGTCACGGAGGAGAACAGACCTAAGGCATCTGAAATTGCGAAAACTAGAAGAGTGTTGTGTCCTATCAACAATGGGACTCCAGTATTGCTCTCATTGCCTCCAGGCAAAGTAAAAGCAGCAGCAAATAATACTGTGGCAATTAGAGTTGATACTAACATACATGAATTTGCTGTGTCCTTCACCCACTTCTCTCCGTTCTCAAGCAACTTTTCATGATTCTCCACAAACATTTTCCAAAATGTTTTTCTCCCAAAGTAGGCGGCTTTCATCCTAGGGAGAGTGCACCCTTCCACAACCTATGCACCAAAGTCACAAACATCAGTTACGGTAAGTGGATAAATTCACGAAAATTTAAAAAAAAAAAAACTGACAAAGGAACATCTCCGGAGATTAAGGCTTATCCAACACTTAGAAGTGAAGGTTAAGTTCATCTTTGCTCGCAAAATTTCAAGGGTCACTTTGTTCCGAGCTTCGATGATGATTTCGTGCTTCAATATAATCGAAAGGTAAATATGTAAGGAGAGCACTATGTTTCTATTTTCAAATGAATCATATATAATACAATTTGGAGTCTTCTAGAAAATTTATGGAAAACAAATATTACCAGCTGGTTGGGAAATCCGAGAATGAATCTATTAGTAATTTTATGTACTTTGTTGAGCCCTATGCATTGTATTTGGTTTGTTTAGTCATTTGAGTTGAGAGTAAATGTTAGTATTTATGACTTGTGCACGGGTGGTTGATCTTTTCTTGGGAAATAAAAAGTTGGTGTCTTGGAATATAGTCGAATAACATTGAAGGAAAGCCATAAGCGGCTACTTCCAAATAAATGTAGTTTCATACAATTTCGATTCTTCTAGAGCAAGCTATGGAAAAGAATATGAAGAGTTGGTAAGGAAATCTGAGAACGAGTCATTTAATAATTCTACGTGTTTGTTGAGACCTATATTGTACCTTATTTCTAAAGAAATTCGATCAAGAGTCAATGCTAGTGTTTATGTTGTATCTAGGGATCGTTAGTCTTGTTTGGTAAATAAAAGGTTAGTGTCTTGGGATTTACTTGTACTTGGAATGTCGCTTTGATTTGTAAATCCATATAAACCGCTCTAAGAATTCAATGAGAGTGAGTGTTTTAATGAATTTTTGGAATCTTGGAGAGTTATCTCAATCTATAGTTCTTTGATGAATTCCATTGAGTAGTGTGATCCATGCCATATATCTTGAGATGGATTCCTTGCGGCAAAAGTACCTCCCTTGTGTCAAAACTTGGCATAAGGATATACTTAAATGTCAAAAGTTAGAAAAGTCACACTTAAGTGTCACTTCTTTTGAAAAATGGTACACTTAAGTGCCATCTTCTACGAACCCTACCGGAAACCTTACGTGGCAATTTTTTATTAATTTTGCTCGCCTATGTGGCTCACCGACAACTCAAAAACGACGTCGTTTTGGCGCAAATTTGAATTTTAATATAAAAAATAATTAAATCAAATTCTAAAAACTAAGAAAATTATTTTTTAAAATAAATTTAGTTTAAATTTTAATTTAATTAATTTTTATATTCATTATTTACCCACGTCAGCAGCAAAACGACGTCGTTTTGCACTTATCTCACCATAAAGTCGTCGCGTTAGCATTTTGACCGGATTTTCTGGCCATTGGCACTTAAGTGATCCATTTTGTTCCGATTTTAGCACTTAAGTTTCACTTTCCTAACTTTTAGCATTTAAGTGTCCATCAATGTCAAATTTTGGCACTCCGAATATCTAGCACTTGATTCCTTACGTAGTGATTCTCTTTTCTCACACTATTGTTACATCCTAAATCTCTACGTCATTTGTTATGAAAACCCTTCTCACTTATCACCTAAGGCTATGTTTCGTCGTATGGATTTCTAATGAGGATAAGACTGAAAAAAGATATGATATAAATTCTAGGGATTTTACTATATTATATCTATTGTTTGGTGATAGCAGCAATAAAATTGAATATATTCACATCATATCATATACATTATTTGATATAAAAAATATATTAGTATAAGTAAACGAATAATTTTACAAACGAAGTTGATAAAAGTCTTTTGCGACACTCTTACTTACTTATTTTTATTTTTTTTCCTCTCTTTTTTATTTAATTTCTTTTTATTTCTTTCTTCCCCTTCCATCATTCTTTAATAAAACTTTATTAAATAGTAAATTGTACTAATATAGCTAAAATATGTAATAAATATAAATATATATATTGAATGTATGTCATAAGATAGAAATAAATCCAAATATATAAATAAAAATAAGATTAAATTAAAAAAAAAAAAAACTACATTGTTTTTTTGCTATTTGAATTTCTTATATTAGTATTTAAATATCATTTATATTGAAATATAATTTTAATTTTGTTAATTTAAGAAATTGTTTTGAGAAAAATAACTTTCCTTTTATGAATTAAATCATATCTACCTTTATCCTATCTTTACTATGGGATAATTTTATTCAGTTTATCCTAATTATATCCGACTTTATCCTGTCTTGAGTAGGTACCAAATACATAATAGAATAAATATTTTATTATACCCTGAATTTTATCCTGCTTGTTAAACGTAGCCTAAAATTACATTACATCTTCTTCTTTAAACTATCCTTTACACTTTTTATAATTATTTTTTTAAGTTGAAATTTTAAATTTAATAAAATAATATTGAAATGTGTGAGATATTCCTTCTCTTTTTATATTCCTAATTTGCCGTTATCAAATCTCAATTAAGAAAATTCAAGTCAATAGGGCACAACCCCTGAGTCTTAAACTATATATGTGTGTGTGTATATACATGTGTGTATATATATACATATATATATGTATATATATGTGTGTATATGTATATGTATATATATATATATATATATATATATATATATATATGTGTGTGTATTCTTCATTTAGTTCCCTTGGATCACACAACCTTCAAATATCGTTCTCGTACCAGACCAAGGAAAAAAAAAAAAAAAAAACCATCACCCTCGTCTCTCTCTCTCTCAATATATATTTTTTTTTAGTCAGTTCTCTCTCTCTCAATTTAATATCTAGCAAAAGGTCTATAGTTCTGTATGTCGCTTTCCTCACTTCTTCACCCTATTGTTACTGCCTTTTTTTCTAAAATTTTTGTTATGTTCAGTAATCTTTTCCTTACAAATCGTGATTCGATATTGTAAACAGACCATCTGCTTCTTTCTATTATACTCATTAAACATTTGGCGAGGCGTATTGGAGTCCTGACACGCGGAAAGAAAATAGGCACAGTGATTCTACACTTGGGATGGTTTGTTCAAGGATGGATACTTGCTTCATATGCAAATTTCTTCTGCTTCATTTCTCTGGTTGATTGATTTATGTGATTGATTTGGTAGTCGCCATGTTTGCCATACTGTTTCATTCACTACAACTAACCCTACAAATATTCTTTTTATCCCTTGTCATTTTCTCATTAATTTGTAGCCCACATATTCGATTAATTTTTGTAAAGAAATTATTATACATGTTACTTTATTGAATGTGCAATAAAAAAACTACAGGAAACGTGCATTGCAAGTGGGAGTTGCGTCTTCACATTACATTTTGTTTTTTTGTTCAAAAGTAAATTAAATAACTTAGTATCTTAATAAATAGTGTGAGATTTTGTAGTAACACTACCAACTATTTTAAGAATTTAAGTTGTTGGATGAATTTGTGATTTAATATGTAAATATTCTAATAAAACACCTCACACACATGCTGGACTTCAGCCTAGCTAAGCGTGAAAGTATATGATGGGGAGACAATAAGAGTCCTACTTTACTATTATATCATAGGACCACTGCAAACTATTCTAAAAATGTAAATTATTAGATGAAGACATGTTTTAGTATATTCAAATATTAGAAAAATTAAGGATATCTCCTTTAACTTTCCATGTCGCTCGTTATGGTGCATATATTTAGGAGATTTCTCCATATCTCTCATCAATTGTACATATATTTGATTGATATGCCATCTAGATAGTCATCTAATAAAGTCATATACTCTTTATCAATACATATCGAAATATACAAAATATTTTCCCTTTTCCACATTATTCTTATCTTGATATTATAGTAAGACAATCTTGAGGTACACAAGACGCACCTAGTGCACACCTGAGTGCACACACCTCTTATCTCGTATTCTTTTTGTTTTCAATAACAACTAGTATCTCTCTCTTAGGATCCGTTCGTTTCACGGAAAATGACTTCTAGGAAAACGTTTTCCGGATTTTCCGGTATTCATTTCACGAAAAATAAACTACTCAAGAAAAATATTTTCCATCATTAGAAAAAAAAACTTCAAATATGAGGAAAATGTTTTCCACTTTTCAAAAGTGGAAAACATTTTCCATAA
This sequence comes from Eucalyptus sp. ANBG9806169, assembly GCA_014182395.1. Taxonomy (NCBI): domain Eukaryota; kingdom Viridiplantae; phylum Streptophyta; class Magnoliopsida; order Myrtales; family Myrtaceae; genus Eucalyptus; species Eucalyptus sp. ANBG9806169. Next base: position 49,694,079 of record CM024575.1, on the reverse strand, counting down.
CTTCTTCCACCTTACTTCTTTTCACCAACACATTTTTGTTTTATTTTTATACTTTCTTTTTCTTTTTCTTTTTTTCCTTTTCTTTTTTTCCTTTTCTTTTTTTCTTTTCTTTCTTTCCTTTTCAACTTTCTTCCTTAGCCTTGGCCGGTCGCCAGCCACAACTGCAGCCGACGACCAGGCTCGAGCGAGCTCGACTTCCCCAGATCGGGTGAGGCGGAGCCTTGTCGGCCTGGGGCGAAGCTCGCAACTCGCCAGATCTAGCAAGCTTGGCGGGGCTCGGGCCTCACCCGAGCTCGCCGGAGGTTCGCCGGGCTCGGCGAGCCGCGAGCTCGCCGGATCTAGCGGCGAGCTCGAGCTCCCGATCCAAGCGAGCTCGAGCTTCGCCACCAGATTTGGCGAGCTCGTAGCTCGCCAGAGCCCAGCGAACCTCCAACGAGCTCGAGCAAGATCGGCCAAGCCTCGAGTTCACCGAGTCTGTCGACCGGGTCTTGGTCGGCCGCCGGGCAGTCGGCCATCATCAGGCGTGCGGCGGTGGAGGAAGGAAGAAGGAGGAGGAAGGAGGAAGGAAAAGAAAAAGGAAAAAAAATAATAATAATAAATAAATAAAAATTTCGATTTTTAAAAATATAAATAATTAAAAATTCAATTTTTAAAAAATATAAAAAAAAAACTAATTTTTCGTCAATTAAAAATATTAAAATTCAATTCTTCAATAATTTTTCCCAAACAATTAAATTGGCTAACGAACGGTGGAAAATATTTTCCACTTAAAGTTCAGGTTTCAGCCGAACACCGGAAAATATGGTTATTTTCCTGGAAAATGACTTCCGATAAAATATTTTCCGGAAATGGCTCATTTTCCATGAAACGAATGGATCCTTAATGTGGATCCTCAACATTGTCCGTCTCATTTGATAACCAAGTCATCCTGTTCTATATAGAAACCACGATAGCCTACTAGCAACAACCTCCTGCGCAATGCAGCCTCCAATCACGATGGCAGCCTCCTGCCACATACTCTCTACAACTCACCAAACAGCTTTAGTGATCCACCAGGCATTTTGGATCTTTTATCCAAATTCAAGTTGACTTTTTTTATGACTCCTTCAGTTTGAGGGGATGTTGTGATGGTGCATATATCAAGGAGATTTTCCATATCTCCATTTGATTGGGTATATATTTGATTGACATGTTACCGAGATAGTCATGTAATAAAGCCTATAGATATAATCATGTACTATTTATCAAAGCATATCAAAATATACAAAAATTTCAAATTTCTTTTTTCTTCGTTATTCTTATCTCTTACTATGAGAAGATGCAACTCAATTTTGGTCGGGGCATAGAGTATTTCCAACTCAGGGGCTAGAGTCAATGGTTCTAATCCTACCAACTGCATATAAATTGCTTTGAGTTATGATCAGCTACACATGCCAAGGCCCTAAATTTAACCAATATGTAGGGCTTGTGGGGTGGTCTATGGGCCTCATGTGGTGGCAATGGAGGTGACGCCCATGAGACAGCCAGTCAATCCTCACTAGGTGGTGACAAGCCGCATCACCGCCGCCATTGGGTGAGAGCCCTCCTGCAATAGGCGGGGCCGGCCAGCCCTCGTCAGTGGTCCGACTATGGTTGCTGCACTTGAAGTGACCCCAACTAGTGTCCCCGACCCTTGCTAGCGAAAAAGTGGTGGCTCCTTCTCGTTCCTCTTCAAAGATCTCTTTCTCTCTATTTTATTTTGTTTTATTTTTTTAGTTTTTGTGATATGGTGTCAATTTTTTGGGGTATTAGTGCCACTTATGAAAAAATAATTTACAAATATGCCACATAGATTTTCTGCCAATTAAAAGTTGACAGAGCCAACGGAGGACTAGCGTGGAGGAGAGCGACAAGTCTGGGGACCACTTAGAGCGTGAATTCAGAGTTTCAATACTAAAGTGCTGGCCAAAAATTTTAGCACTCTTGTTTTCTCAACTTTAATTTCAATGACAAGGAAAATAGAGAGTTGAAATGAAATAAACCTAAATATTTAGAAAACGCTTCGTGATATTATTCTTTTAGACAATGTTTTGCAAGGGTACAATTTCAGTTAATAGCTAAATTAATTAAAGAGAAATGTTCATGAGTCAATAGATATCCGAATAAAAATAGTGGCCACAAATTATCTAAGCTAACTGTTTGATTGAAAAAAGAGAAGATTCATGTCATATTACTCTAATTAAAGAGTCCGGCTAGTCCAACGGTAGGGCTTTTGTGACTGTAGGAACCGTATAACATCAACCACACTTTTTTATGGAGGAAATAGGGAGAATGGCCCCAGCAGTTTTTTCTTTTTCCTTTTTGACTTCCCGTGGCTTCCTATTTTCTTGGCTTAATTTACGATTAGATTAGAGATATTGAAAAAGAAAATTATTAGCTAACCAGCTAACAGTACTGAGTCACAAGTGGAAAAATTCTAGTAAGTGGAACATTTTGAATATGAAGAATGGAAAAGCAATTTAAGTAACATAATTAAGATAATCATAGGTAAAAAAATATTATCACTAATATAAAAGAAATCATTAATATTATCTATTAAATTTTAAAGATGAAAAATATTTAAAATGTCAGCTTTACAATTAATAATGAAATCACTTTGCAATGAAATGACTCTTCCTTCCTTTCACTCAAAATCAAGTAATAGAAGGTCTCTTCGATCATCTAAAATAAAAAACCACTTCTATCGATAATGCATATAAATAGATGAATTAAAGAAAATATTAAGATAAGAATAATAATTAGTAGATGAAAAAATTATCCCATCATTGCAAATCTAGTAGACGAAGATATGCAATACGAACTCCATCCATCTATGAGATTAGTAAAAAAAATTTAAGCATTATATGTCTAAAATATATAATGACAAACACCAATTAAAATTCGACATAAAAAATGTCGGTTACTTTCTTACAATCAATGAAGCGGATAATAATGAAATTTTCTCCATTGTAATGTGTTCATCAATGAAAAATACTAATGAATCGAAAGTTCGAAGTATACTAGATCGTCACATTCCTATTTATTTTAGTTATTAAGTTTATTTTATTTGGGAACATAGTCCCCAAATATTTTCTTTGGTGGAGAATGATACTCAATCCTTTAAAAGTTCAGTTTAAAATTTTGAGTCTACTTAAATTTTCTTTAATTGGAAAAATATCCACCTATTAGGATTTTTCTTTTTGTGATTTCAATACTGTTAGCTATCATTTTCCTTTTTAAATTCTCTAACGTAATGCTAAATTAAGCTCAGAAAATAGGAAGTCAAAACACAAAAAGAGAGAGAGAGAGAGAGAGAGAGAGAGAGAGAGAGAGAGAGAAACAAGTAGAACCAGTCTCCCCGTTTCCTTAATAGAAAAAAAAGTGTGGCTGATGTTGTACCGGGCATTTTTCAAAATGGCGGTACCGTTAGCTAATCATTTTCCCTGATTAAATTATTATCCTTCTACATACATATAATTATAATTGAACTACACTGTAATTTAGATACAAAATATGATATAGAAAAAAACGAAACTAGCAAAGCTGTCATGGAAACATAAGCAAAAATGATTTAAATGTTTTCTTTTATTTGGTTACAAATTAATATTTGTGAGTTACACATGAAATGATTTGCATATAAGCCCCTAATTGCATCATGGCAGACACTTATAGAAATAGTCGGTCGAATCTAAGAAAGAATCACTTGGATTAGATAAGTGATGGATCATACTTGAATTAGTAAAATTTATATGCAATCTAATTACGCTGAGTTTCAATAAGTTTTTAGTGCCCAATTTCTCTAGTCAGTCTCCCTTAGTTTCTGTGAATCGTTCTATGAATATAATGTTGTTTCTTACCTTACTATATAATTTATGTTTAGCATTTGGAATTTAAAATTCTAAGTACCAACAATGTGTTGGCTTAGATGGCAATGACGTTTATTCTTCTCCTTGTGATCATCAATTCTTGTTGGAAACATTTCAGGAATAAAATCTTGAATGCACCAAACCGATGTTGGACAATGCATCCTTAAAATCACCTAGAGAGGTGGACCTCAATGTGCGAGAAAGCTGGGCTGGACATCTCCTTCTTGCTATTAAAAAAAAGTGCTACATATATTCCCAAGACTACCCAAATAAAGTTCCAGGCATGATATACTAAGAAATTTGTTAGGAAGGTATGATAATTATCGTTAGAGCGGTCATTAAATATATGAGAAGAAAGATACTTACCTTATACCATTGGAGTTCTCGTTGCATCTGAAAAGCTGCTCCGGCAACATTAGTTACAGCATCGAAATTAGGGTTGTATTCTGCTGCTGCGTACCTTGCTGCTTCGAACATCATTTTCATCGATTCTATTTGTGTAGGCCCTCGAACTAATGACAACTCATTGGTTGAGCTTACCTTCAGAAAGAGTCTGAGAGTCCTTTCTTGGCGATACCGCACAGCAATTGTCATCAACTTCTCACCATGAGATGAAATCCACATAAGCTCTGGGAAAAACTGAGTACATAGCTTCACGAGTTCACTGATTCCCCTGGCTGTTGCTTCGCCCAATATGTCTCCTTCTTGGAAAAATTCAGTGAGCTCTGCAGATTTCATAGAAGAGAGAGCAATGCAAATTTGTTTTGCCAACTTGATTGCCATCACGTGTCTCACCTTCACCTCGTGAATCCTCTTGATTGAAGGAACTAAAAAAATTGTTAAATTACATGTGTCTAGTTAAAGTAAGTCATAGTAATCTTTGCATATATATAATTATCTAAGATTATATTATTCAAATGTGCATGGCAGCTCAGACTAAATAGGTCACGTTAACCGCACATTCCTTCGCGTTGTTATTCATGCAAAGTACAAGAGCAAATACAATCTTTTTCTCCATTCTATATGTCTAAAAGAAATCAAAACTTCCACGGGAGGTCACCTAATGGTATGTCATGCTCTAGTTTACTTGTCACATTTGAATGACATAGTGAGTACAGTCAACTTGACTCTATTCTAGACTAACTTTTTATCTTATGTAAATATGTAAGGACACTGTACTTTTGTTAACTTATTTTTTTGGGACAAAACTAGAAAAATTAGGGACCAGGGCCAAGGGGTGAAGATGACATGATGAGTGCAACTGTGGCCAAAAGTTGTGAATAAGTTTTGACACATATATGACATTTTTAGCTATCATATGGTTTCCGAACAAACTTCCACGTATCTCGAGCGTGATCAATCTTCTCGGGTAATTTTTGGAGTGCACTTTCCACTATTGGCTAGCTGTATTTAAAATTTTATTTTTCGAGTGTTCCAAAATGTCTTTAATACAGAATCACATGAATACTGCTTCCACTGAAATCTTCTTCAATTCGAAGCCCTCCCAAGCAAATTATTTAGATTTTTCCTACCTTCTTTCTTCCCGCTATTCCTATTCTTCACGCCATTTTTAAAGTTCCCAAATGAAGTGGAAATTTACTATGTTAAATGCTCTTGAATAATAAACCCTTGCCTTCATCTATTTCAATCTTATTTTCTGGATGATGTGGCGAGAATAGTCAATCACGCTAAGGGCTTGCCCCTGGTCTCATGTCCAATTCCTGTTGTATCGTGGTTGTACCGTGATGTATTGAGATGAAGTAGCAATCAAAGAATATACTTTTTCAGAAAGATTTACACGCTTGATGGAGATGATGAAGCCAACATGATATTGCCAATTAAGATTGAAGGAGAAGTTCTAGGATCACATTACCCATATTTAATAACTTCTGCTTAGATCAACTAGCCATAAGTAAAGACGAATTTAGGGTAATATTAAATCCCGCCTCAATTTGCAATTTCAAGGATTATTTTTTTTTCTTTTTTAATTTCACCAATCTTGTAATTAGAACTTGGTGAAAACCATATATAATTTTGTTTGATTTTGAATAGTTTCATGAAGAATTTTTATTAGGTCCGCTTTCTATGCAAAGAATAAGTCACACATTAACCGTGAAATAGTTGACACATGGAAAAATTTATTACAAAACTAACTTCAAACGCACATCACTCATCCAACGGAGAATTTTTATTGACACGGATAGTGTTCCTTATAAAAATTCTTTTTCAAATTACGGAAGAAAAGAAATTAACTAGAAGTTTTTTTTCCTATAAAAGAAGTCAAAACAAAAAAGCTGTAGACTTTTGTTGGTAAGATAAAGAGAGTGACAATGGCGGTATGTTAATAAAATGGAAGCGTACCTAGAATTTTGGCAGCACTGCAAAGTGACCTTGTAAGACATTGAAGCGCTACAATTAGGTTGCAAGGAGAACTAAGTTAGTGGATCCGAAATCATAGTTTGTACGTGGAATGCAGATACTTTAATACAAGGGTCTTGCCAACCTTAGTGGCCGGTAGTCACAAATATCAAAACAAACAAGAAAAGTACCAAAAAGTCCTAAACTCATTTCATTTGTGCTAATTTAGTCATAAACCTTTTAATTATATCAAGTGAATCATATTCATTTTGTTGATTTGCTAATGTAGTTCATTTGGCCAATTTTGATTAAAAATTGCTAACATAGATGCCAACCGTCCTACGTAGCACAATCAACATTGACATTGATAACTATTATAATTTTTCATCATTTTTTTTTCCATTGTGACTGGCGAAAGCCACTAAGCCCTTGCTAGATTTGACAAGAGTGACCCTTACCTAGGCCTCAAGTTTGAAGGCAATGGACCCTCATAGCTACTAGTTAGACCCTTGCCTAGGCAAGGCTGCCCTGGCAGGATTTGGCAAGGGCACGATTGGACAAGGGCTTGCTTGGGTGAGGGTCATGACCCTAGCATTGCCAAAGCACTTGCTAGTCACAATGAAAATAGAAAAAAGAATAAAAATTTATAAAAAAAATTAAATATTTGTAAAATTTGTCTGCATTAGTGTTAATTGTGCCATATAGAGTAGCCGGTGTCCATATCAGCAAATTCAGGTCAAAATTGGCCATATATAATTTATAGACAAATCGGCAAAAGGTTTATAATTCAATTGGTAAAATAGAAAGGTTTATGATTGAATTAATACGAGTTTAATAATTTTAGAATTTGTTTGGTATTTTTCCTCAAAACAAACGACATTCACATTCACATGGATTAATAGTTGAGATTGTCAGTGATGGATTAGGATAAAGGACCCCAATCATTGCAGCTCCGCTTGGTTTTGTAGCTCCTCCCATATTAGTCGTGTTGTAATTCGTTCGTTACATTGTCCGTTAATATAAGTTAAACAATAATCGCGGACTTGGTTGAACTAGGGGATAGGGGATCCACAAGGTTCGCTTTCAGTCCATTATTCAAGGAAAAAACTTGGTTCGAAAATCAGAATCTTTGGTTTTCCTTTTCTAATAGGGAGGGAATCAATCTAACATAATTGACTCAAGTTCAAAGTCATGGAAGGTCCTAAATTAGATAAATCCCAACTGTAAAAATGCACGCACACCTGGATCCATGGACGTTTGCATATTCCTTGAAATTTCATCTATTGGTTTGTCGTAGTCCACCGGAATACCTTCAATTCAGAAACAAAAATGCAGGTGATGAGCCAGGTATGATCATCTTGGAGGGAATCGGTAATAAATGGATGCGAGTACAGAAAGTACGGACATTTATATATCAATGCTTCCAAAACACTGAGCCTGGTACCGCTGGGAAAGTGAGAATCCATCTTCGCCAACACCACCAGTAGAGAATATTTATTTTTTTTCATGGTAATTAAGTGAGGGTGACGCCCAACTAGATAAAGGATGATATCTATCCAAATTCACCGGCAAAGATGATCAGGAAAATAAGCTAATTATAGAATGAAGGAAAAAAGGATGGAATTGAGATAAAGAGTGATGTTGATCTAACCATGATGACCAGCGTAGGTGAGATCCATTATGGTATCAATCGCCGTGGGACTGCTGAAGGGATGACTTGGCCCGTCGTCCGTTGTACTTTTTGCTAGGAACCAAGCAATCTCCTTATGCATAGAAGCTTCCTGAGCAGATATTGCCAAAGGAACACGGCTTTCGTTATCGTGAAGTTGCGTCAACTTAGGATTACTTCTCACTAATGCCTTGACCATCCTTATCCTTCCACACAGGACAGCATTGTGGAGGGCTGTGCGGCCATCACAATCAACCATTTCAAGCACTTCCGGATACGGAGACAAGAGCTCAACCAGGTTCTCCAAAAATTGGTCTTGTGCACACAAAGCGGCTATGTGAAGCGCTGTTTCTGATCTGCTTGTTATTTTGGCTGACTTTGAAGCAGCATCTCGTTCGAAAAAACTTTTAGCAAAGTCCCAATCACCCTTGAATGCAGCTCGCAACAATGGTTGGCGGTACTCTCTTTCTAATTCCTCTTCCCATGTTTCTGCACTAGATGCAAACTTTTCAGGCCATTCTGTTAATACGTTTTCCTTGCAGACATTGAGAAGTGTCCCAGAAAAGAACAATTTCATGAAGATCCGGCCCAGATGTTAATTTCACGATGAAATAACTCTTTTGGGGGATAAGGTACCTGGAGCACCCCTATATTGAGAAGGAGCGGATCCAACGCTTGCACGAACATCTTCAATATATGCATGAGAAAAAGTGAGCACAAAGTCCTTCTCATAATGATTTTTTTTTCCCTCTTTCCTTAGCCAAGGTCAGGTTTATGATTGTGCGATGATAAAGCAAAGAAAAAGAACCATGACAAAATACAAGTCCTAGCATTAAGACCACATGAATGTTTACCTGCAGGTTGTTCTGCGTGATTCGAATCTCCTTGTTTCTCACTTGGTTGCATCGCCATTGGATTGCTATCTTGGTTAGAGTCCTTCAATAACGAAGTAAACAGAGAATGCAAAAATGAGTAAGATATTCAGTTATCAAAGAGAATTAGTCTCCCCAGGGGAGTTCATTCCTTCCTTATATATAAGTACCTCCATTAAAGTAAAGGTGAGCCTCTACAATTACAACAAGCAAGCATTTTTTTTTTAACCAATTTATAGCAATTGGATTACTTGAGTATAAAAAAGTTCATTCCTACTAGACCCATAATAGTGGGCAAGCAATCTCAGGCTCTAGTGCCACAAATCATTAGGTTCAGCCCCTATCGATGAAATAATTATTTAAAGGTGACTTTGTCGCTCTTTCTTATGATAGAGTTTATTCCATCCATCGACACCATCGTCAAGTTGAGTCTTAATCAAGTTAAGTTGCTTCTTTTCGTGGGCTCAAGAAAGTTATTTAGGCGACTTAATTTGCAAGCCTTTAGTCATACAAAGCTATCAACAAAGCACCTCACTTTAGTCAAGCCCAAAATCAAAAGCAAAGAACTTCATTCTATTGAAGGCAGCATCTTTTTAAAGAGACAGCTTTTACGCAAATATACAATGGAAATTTCCAATTTATTATTTTCATCTCCAAAATTCTCAATGAGAATTACCTTTGGTAGAAATTTCGGTTGCTGTGCTTTCAATTTTTTATCCTTAAAACTGAAAACAACCAAAATTGACCTTATTTTGTGCAGTACACCAGAAATGTTTCTCTGATTTTCATTCCCCGAAAAGTCTTATTTTTCATTCACCAAACATGTTATCAAGAAAATAAAAGATGATAAGATAAAGCACTTTTCATTATAACATTTTTGTGAACCAAATACACCATTAATACCTTGAGAGATTTGATGGTGATTTTATATTCAGAAAATCGGTATAATGATACACAAGTGGACTTACGAGGCGGAAATTTTTTTATTCGACTAAGCTGATACTTAAAATCGTGCGTCATACTAAAGTATCTTTCCTATAGATCATTGTTTAGAGTTTTCCGGTACAACCAACGAAAAAATGACTTCTATATAATGTGGAAAGTCCAACTAAATCATCAGATATTAAAATTATTCTTTTTAAAAAGACTTACTTTAAAATTAATTTGGGGAAATAACACTTATCGTCCTTATAATTTTGACAAAGTGACTTAAATTGTCACGAGAAAACTGTATAAGGTCTGGAATTGTGACCAAACAAAGTATAGGGATTAAAAGTGAGACTTCCCAACCTACAGGGACCGAAGAAATTTTATTTCTTTGAACTAAAAATGCGAGACTGTCCTCCTAATACAGCTGATCGATTTATCTAATATGGCCCAAGGGTATGACTATTCCTTAAAAGTAAATAGTAAAGACGCAAAATATATTACTCAAAAGTCAAATTTCCTAATTTGGTCTGACTCGGCTCAAGTTCCCTTATAGTTGTTGATGATGATACCATTGCTTTTTTGTCAATCCTAATTTTATTACTTACAGGCACTCAAAGACCAGTTAATTAGAATTAATTATAAGAAAATTTCCTCTCATCAGAGAGTTTTGTCCAAACAATTACTTTGTTATGTTTTTTAGTATGCGTATTGAATTTGTAGCTGATTGTCCTACAAAGCAATTTCATCCAGAGCAGAGAACAGAACAAGCGAATCCTGAATAACTAATTACTTATCATTAAGAGACTACAGGAGACTAATCCTTTGAAGACATGATCCTCGAACTTGTCAATTCACTGTAGTCATCTCGAAAAAAGGAATCACAACTGTAGTAACTTGTCAATAGAAATGGTTCTCGCTATTATGATAGAGTGTCAAGATAATATTAATAAAGAAAATTCACATACAAACACATTGTCTAAGATACAAACACATGGTTCCCAAACCACTTTCTGGTATGGCCCTTGAGCCTGGATCCACACACCAGACCTGTTCATTTATGAGAAAATATTAGGTACAATAGTCGTGCCCAGTCAGCAATACAGTAGTCCATCCATTGATTGATACATGTCTAGTGAGGCCCACATCTCATATTTTAAATCCGAAATATGTTTGGCATTTCTGATTTGGTCATACTAGAGAGAATAGGATCACTAAGTTGAATAAAGATGGATATATTGATCCATCAAACTTTGACCCGTATTCAACTTGTGAGGTATGTCTCTTGGGAAAATGACAAAGGCATCATTTATAGGACAAAGTGTGCGAGCTACTGATATTCTAAGATTGATACACACCAATATATGTGGTCCACTTAGTGAATTAACTCAAGATGATTATTCTTATTTCATTGCCTTTACTGATTATTTGTGACAGTATGATCATTTATACTTAATGAAGTGTAAATCTGAATCTTTTGAAAAGTTAAAAGAATTCAAGGCTGAAGTTGGGAAACAAACATGAAAGAGTACTAAGGCTTTTCAATGTAATCAAGGAAGTGAATACCTTAGTATTGAATTCTTGAATCATCTTAGAGATAACGGCATTTTATCGCAATGAACCCCTTAGGAACTCCAGAACACAATGGTGCGTTTGAGAGAAAAAAAAAATTCACACTTCATTAGATATGGTGCGATTTATGATTGGTTACATCAATTTGCCCATATCCCTTTGGGGACATGCACTTGAAATAGCTACATATTTACTTAATAGTCTTTCAACCAAGTCCATTCCAGCTACACCCTATGAGATATGACATAATAGAAAATAGAGTCTTAATCATATTAAGATTTGTGGTTATCCAGCTTTTGTCAAAAGCAGAAAATGGACAAATTAGAGGCAAGATTTGAATAGGGTCGCTTCATTGGTATTCAAGGGAAACTATTGAATATTATTTTTATTTTCATTCTGACCAAAAAGTTTCAGTCAATAGACATGCTTCTTTTCTAGAGAATCAGCTCATCCCAAAAAGTGGAGCTAGACGATAAGTAGACTTACAAGAAGAAACTAATAGACTAGCAATTGACCAAGTTTAGACTCAGACCTTAGACTCAATGGGAGCTTCTAATACACAACTTCTTAGGAAGAGTTTAAGAATGTTTCATCCCCCTGTTTATTATAGACACTTGATTGAAAGTACTGGCCCTTGTTTGTTGTGAATGACAACAATCAATTGAGTAATCCTAACACCAATAAGGAAGCGATGTTTGACATTGATTTTAATAAATGGATAGAGGCCATGAGATCCAAAATAAACTCAATGTATTCCAACGACATATGGACTCTAGTTGACTTGCCTGATGGTATTATACCGATTGGCTATAAATGGGTCTTCAAGAGGAAGATAAATGCTGATGATCAAATTAAAACTTATAAGTACGGCAAGTAGCAAAAGGATATCATTAAAAAATAAGGGATTGATTATCACGAGACTTTCTCACTCGTGGCCATGTGTCGAGACCAAATTTTTGCGTGAACCACTTAGGATTTGACTAATGAATTACTAAGCCTAAATTTAGCTCGGACTCTCCCAAGCCCATACCAATTTGCGACTTATGTTCAAGTTCTTAACATGCAAATGATTTTTTAATTAGGAGTCGCAACTAATCTATTTTTTCAGTGGGTCGATTAGAAACCCAAGTAAAGTAACGGGAGATTTTACTTTACTCCTACGAACTAGAGATTGTGAATTCGGGAATTTGGTTACGCTAGATTTCTCTAATGTCCTTTCGGTATATTTCTCTATTATTTAAAAAAAAATTGTTTTGCAGGCAGCTTGAATTGATTTTAATTCACTTCTCTAACATGTGAAGTGATCATGCGGGTATGCAAACCATCAATTTAACACTCAAGAAAGCAAATAAAAAAAATTTCAAGGATAAAATTAACCCCTAATTTTTTAATGCAATAAATGACTAAAGGGGTCGCCAAAATTTAGGTGTCAACACCATGCTAAAACCCATTCAGATAGTGTTGTCTATAGCCGTACGCTTGGATTATGAGATATTTCAAATAGATGTCAAAACAACTTTCTTGAATGGGTTCCTTGAAGAAGATATATATAGAGCCATAACTCAAACGAGCCTCCACAAATTGGAACATCAATTTTGATGAGGTGATCAAATCATTTGGCTTCATCAAAAATCCGAATGAATCTTGTGTAAACAAAAAAGCTAGTGGGAGTACAAATGTGTTTCTTATTTTGTATGTAGATAACATACTATTTGTGACATCCCAAGACATTACCCCACATGTGTTATTATATCATTGCTTTCTTTTATCGTGCGGAAGCGAAAGCTAACATTTATGGATATTCTTTTAATCGATTAGAGCCTCACAATTATCATAAACATAGTTATGCTTCTTTTATTCATATCACATTAAGTTCACAACTTTATTACATTTCGAGCAAAATATAGAAATCTCAGTAGGGGTAAGGAAACTTATCTCTAGACTATACTATACTCTCAAAAGTCTGTCTGTATAAATGTTTCAGACTGATTCATAGGTCGATAACTTCTCTTTCTGCCGCGTCTCCAACGTCCAAATCGAAGGTATTCAACGGACCAACTAACTCTCCATCAGGATTCCAATACCAAGCAACGAACTAGAGAGGAACCCATTCCGCAAAGCCTTCTATATCAACCCATTTTGTAGAACTACACTTGGTATATATTATTCCAGACTTTGATTCAAGCACACTTTCATTAAAAAAAAAAAAAAAAAAACTTTATTATACATAGGGACTCCATAGTGGAAGGGTTAAGGGGTGTCCATCCTACACATCTAAAAAATAAAAGGGATGAGCTGAAACCCAGTAAATGAAATTTCTAGTTTTAAGTTAGAAAAATCATCTTATCACTTCACTTGGTAGACACAAAATGAAGGCATAATCATCCGATAAGTATGATACAAGCATAAACGGACTTTACCTTTCATGATCATCTACCATAAAAATTGTTAACCAACAGACCATACATCCAGACTTATACATGTGCACACCATGTTTCACGTAATGATTTAGTTCTACACATAACAACGTATTTTATTCATTAATGCTTCATCCTCTCAATCAATCCCGAGATATCCCGATACACGGGGCATCCCGACACATGGGGCATCTCCACTCCGAGGCATCCTACAAACTTCCACCATAAGGCATCCCCACCACAAGGTATCTTGACTCCCGAGGCATCCCGAAACACTTCTCAGGGCATCTAGACACACGGGGCATCATCACTCACTACTATATGGGTGACAGATTCACATTAATCTCATTCATACTATGATATATGCATAATCACAAGTGTAACACACATATTTCAACTCAATTTAATGCATTAATCAAATAACTGCATATCTAATAACATGTAATCATATTCTGGTTGTCAAAGTATGGACATTCAATGAGTACATTCTAAGTCTGAACGTTGAGAAGGTTCTGGGCATCAATAATCAAGTAAATCAAATGGATATGTTTTGAGTCTAAACATTGAGTAGGTTCTAGACATCAAAATTTGGTAAATCAAATGGATATGATCTGAATCTAAACATTGAGTAGATTCTAGATATCAAAGTCTAGTAAATCAAATGGGTATATTTTGAGTCTGAACATTGACTAGGTTTTGGACTTCAAAATCTAGTAAATCAAATGGGTATGATCTGAATCTAAACATTGAGCGGGTTCTGGACATTAAAGTCTAGTAAATCAAATGGGTATGTTCTGAGTCTAGATAAACAAGTACATTCTGGTCATAAAGTCTGGACAATTAAAAGGGTAAATCTTAGCTTGATAAAAGTTTATAGAACAAAATAATAGGTCCAACAATGAATAGACTTATAAATTAACAGATTTAGAAATTAACGGAATCAATAGATGAACGGATTAAATGAGAAGTAGATTCATATTTAGTGTAAACTGTCTGTACCAATAAAATAGACTTATGAATGAACAGATTCACAAGTTAGCTAATTCAGTAAGGGAGAAGACTCATCAATGAACAAATTCGAGCAGATTCACAAAGTTATCAAAAAATTTAATCTCCCAGGGAGTTCATTCATTCCTTATATACAAGTAACTCCCTTAAAGTAAAGGTGAGCCTCTATAATTACATCAAGCAAAGCATTTTTTTCCCCAATTTATAGCAAACGGATTACTTGAGTGTAACAAATTTTATTCCTACTGGACCCATAATAGTGGGCAAGCAACCTCAAGCTCCAATGCCATAGATCATTAGGTTCAGAGTGATGGAATCATCATTTTAAGGTGCTCTGTCCCTCTTTCTTGCGATAGAGTTCATTCCATTCATTGACTCCATGATCAAGTTGAGTCTTTACCAAGTTAAGTAGCTTCTTTTCTTAGGCTTGAGATAGCTATTTAGGCAACTGAATTTGCAAGCCTTTAGCCATATAATATTATTAGCAAGATAGACACCTCACTTTTGTCAAGCCCGAAAGAAAAAGCCAAGAACTTCAATTAGATTAAAGGCAGAATCTTTCTGAAGGGACAGCGTTTATGCAAATAGACAATGGAAATTTTCCTAATTTCCTATTTTCATCTTCAAGATCCTCAATGAAAATTACATTTGGTAGAAATTTTGGTTGTCGTGTTTTCAAATTTTGATCCTTAAAACTGTAAACGACCAAAATTTTGACCTTATTTTGTGAAGTACACCAAAAATGTTCTTATAATTTTCATTCCTGTTGAAAAGTCTTATTTTTTGCTCACCAAACATGTTATCGAGAAAATGGAAGATGACAACATACAACATTTTTCAGTAGAACATTTTTATGAACAATATGCATCCTAAATACTCTGAGGGATTTGACGGTAATTTTGTTTTCAGAAAATAGGTATAATGATATATGAGTCGACTCAAGAGGGGGAATGTTGGTTCGACTAATCTGGCACTCATGCAATTACAATTTTTCTCTTAACCTGCGTCCAGGATACCTGAAATCATGCGTCACACTAAAATATCGTTCCTAAAAAACATTGTTTAGAGTTTTCTGGTACAACAAGTGAAAAAGTGACTTCTAAATAATTTCGAAAGTCCAATTAAATCATTCTTTTTGGGGGAAAAAACTCTCTTTAGAATTCTTTGGGGAAATAACACTTTTTGTTCCTGTAATTTTGACAAAATGATTAACTTGTCATCAGAAAACAGAACAAGTACTGGAATTATAACCAAACAAAGTTTGAGGATTAAAATGTGAGATTTTTCTATCTAGAAGACCGAAGAAATTTTATTTCCCTGAACTTAAAATGCCAAGGCAATGTGTGGCCACCAAGTGTTTCCCTGAAATTTTATTCAAGTACCTCCCTTAAAGTAAAGGTGAGCCTCTACAATTGCAGCAAGCAAGCATTTCATTTCCCACTTTATACTGGTTAGATTACTTGAGTGTAAAACAGTTTGTTCTTACAAAACGCATAATAGGGGACAAGCAGCCTCAAGTTCTAATGCCACAGATCATTGGGTTCAGTCCATGGTGATGGAATCATTATTTTAAGGTTATCATGTCCCTCTTTCTTACGATAGAGTTTATTCCATTTACTTATAGCATGATCAAGTGGAGTCTTTACCAAGTTGAGTTGCTTCTTTTCTTGGGCTCAAGAAAGCTATTTAGGCAACTTAATTAGTAAGCCTTTAGCCATATAAATCTATCAACAACACGGGCACCTCAATTTTATCAAGCTCGAAAGGAAAAGCAAAGAACTTCAATTCAATTCAAGGCACAATCTTTCTAAAGAGATAGCTTCTAAGCAAATATATAATGGAAATTTCTAATTTCCTATTTTCATCTCCAAAATTCTGAATGAAAATTGTGTTTGGTAGAAATTTCAGTTGCCGTGTTTTCAAATTTTGAGCCTTGAAACTAAAAACAACCAAGCTTGACCTTATTTCGTGAAGTACACCAAAAATGTTTTTATAATTTTCATTCTCGAAGAAAAGTCTTATTTTGCTCTCACCAAACATGTTATCAAGAAAATGGAAGATGATAACATAAAAGAATTTTGGGAGAAGTACACTCCAAATGCCAAAACTTGACACAGAGGGACACTTAAGTGCCATAAGTGCCAAAAGTTAGGAAAGTGATACTTAAGTATCAAGATCAGAACAAAATGAATCACTTAAGTGTCAATCTAGCAAAAATCTAATAAAAATGCTAACATTGCGATTTTCCGGTGAAATAAGTGCAAAATGACGTCGTTTTGCATGCGACGTGGCTAAACAATACAAAAACGACATCATTTTTTGTGCCGACGTGATAAAAAATTAATAAAAAATTAATTAAATTAAATTTAAAACAAAATTTATTTAAAACATTTAAAAATAAAAATACAAATATTTAAAAAAAAAAAAAAATGGGGGAGGGAGGTGGCTGAGGGTTGAGCCTTTGCCGCCGCCGCCTCCCCGTCGTCGTCGGGAAGGACCAGCGACGGAGGGGGAGGGTCGATTGGGGTCGCCGGCCCCCGGCCGACCGACGGCGAGGGCCTACGAGCCCTTACCGGATCCGGGTGAGGGGTTATGGGCGGTGGGCCTTGGCCGGACCGGGCGAGGGCTCGGCCCTCGGCCCGCCTTCGTCCCCCCTTTTTTAAATATTTGTATTTGTATTTTTAAATGTTTTAAATAAATTTAGTTTTAAATTTAATTTAATTAATTTTTTATCACGTCGATACTAAACGACGTCATTTTTGCATTTTCTAGCCACATCAGCATGCAAAACGACGTCATTTTGTACTTACTTCGCCGGAAAATCACCACATTAACATTTTGGCTAGATGTTGGCCGGATTGACACTTAAGTGATCCATTTTACTCCAATTTTGACATTTAAGTGTCACTTTTCTAACTTTTGGCACTTAAATGTACCTCTGTGCTAAGTTTTGGCACTCCAGATGTCTGGCACTCAAAGAATTTCTATTAAAAGATTTATGTGAACCAAATGCACCCTAAATACCTTAAAATATTTTATGGGGATTTTGTTTTTAGAAAACTGGTACGATGATACATGAGTCGACTGAAGAGGCAGAATGATTCGACCAAGCTGGCACTATGCAATTACAGTTCTCTTAACCTGAGTCCAACACACCTGAAATCATGCGTATACTCAAGTATCTATCTTACAAAACATTGTTTACAGTTTTCTAGTACAATTAATGAAAAAATATCTTCTAAATACAAAAATTAAAATAATTCTTTTTGAAAAAAAAAAAACTTAATTTAAAATTATTTGAGAAAATAACATTTTTTGTCCCCATAATTTTGACAAAATGACTTAGGCTCCATTCGTTTTAAGGAAAATGTGACATTTCCGGAAGAAATGTCATTTTCCATAAAAATAACAATATTTTTTTGTGTTTGGCTGAGACAAAAGAATGAATTGAAAAATATTTTCCATCATTTGATAAGAAAAATCTCATTTTATTTTCTTAAATTAACATATATTATTCAAGCACTAATAGCTTGCACATGGGTAGCTAAGGAACTCAACACTGATACTAGGGTCTAGAGCCTAGATCCCCAACTCTTAAGCACAAGCACAAGTACTGCTCTTGAATCCACTAAAATCGAGCCTAAGAACTTGGTGCTTGTGTCCGGCTCCCTAACACTTTGGCCTGGATCTATAGAGGCTGGTCCCAATGCCCTGGCCTTGGTAGGACCCAAGCTTGGGACCCCAATCCCTAGGATTAGGACCCTAGCACCCAGGACTTCAATATCATTGCCTACACCAAGTTCATTAAGGCTAGGCCTCGAACATGGCTCCATAGACTCAAAACTCGGTCCCTTATGCCTAGACCCAAGTCCGTCGAGGCTGGGCTTGGGATTTGGGCTCCCATGCGTGAGTCCATCTAGGCTAGGCACCTGAGCCCAAGTTCGACATTGATGGACTGGGCATAGAGGACCCAAGCACGAGCATAGGAGTCTCAGGTTTGGCCTCAATGGAATTGGGCTTAGAAGTTGGGGACTCGAGCTTAGGCACTAGGATATAGGGTTTGGCCTTGATGGATGTGGGCATGGACGCCAAGGTCTCGAGCCCAGCCTCAATGAATCATGGCCAAGCGTCGAGGAGTTGGCCCCACTACGAAGGGCCTGGGAACAAGTGTTGCGATTCCCATGCCCAAGCGCAAAGTTTTTAGTTCAAGCACTTATATCTAGTTATGCTTC
Organism: Eucalyptus sp. ANBG9806169; assembly: GCA_014182395.1. NCBI lineage: Eukaryota > Viridiplantae > Streptophyta > Magnoliopsida > Myrtales > Myrtaceae > Eucalyptus > Eucalyptus sp. ANBG9806169. The sequence goes on along the minus strand of CM024575.1, from coordinate 49,675,140 downwards.
AAAAATATGATTTCAAATTTTTTTAAAGGGGAAATCATTTCCTAAGTTTAAGCTTTGGTGGAAAAATGTTTTCCTAGAAAATCTTTTCCTTTGACCATGAAAATATTTTCGGCTGATTCGTTTTCCTAAATGATCCAAATCCAAAAGCCGGAAAATAAAAAAAAAATATATTTTCCAGAAAAAATTTTCCGCGAAAGAAATGAAATCTTAAATTGTCACCGGAAAATAGTAAAAGAGCTGGAATTGTAATCAGACAAAGTGTACGGACTAAGAGTGTGATTTCGCAATCTACAAGACCGAAGACACTTTATTTTCCGGAACTGAAAATGCAAAAGCAATTTGTGGTCACCAAATAAATCGGATTGATATTTTTTGTCGGGCCCATGGGCATGGCTAATCCTTTCAAATGTAAATACGCAAAATATTACTTAAAAATTAATCACCTAATTTGGGGGTGCTGGCTCTGTGCGTAACACAGGCCATTTCTGCAGATATTTTTTTGCGGATCCCACCTTTTCTTCCCATGCACGAGAAGCTGCCATATCTTTCTATCCGACGAAAGCCACATCGGAAGAGACAACATTCTATTCAATACCACCAACAGCTTTAGCTACTTACTTAGGTCACGCATGACAACTTATAATTTTTGTTTCGAAAATGATTTTTCTATTCTAGACTTTTTCTAGAAGAGAAATATATTTGGTGACGCAATTTCATTTTTCTATTTCTAAAATAAATTTTTAATCCAAAAATAGGTTTGGAGCATAAATGAGAAGTAAATCGCTCGTCCTCTCTACTAGCCGGCCACCCACCCGTCGTCCACTATGGCCGTCCGTCACCATTGTCCACCACCGTCGATGGCAACGGCGGACGTCCAGCGACTGATGATTGGCAACCGATGGCGGGAAAAATTTTGTGTTATTATCAAACAAAATTCTATTCCAAAAACAGAAATTTTGCATCGTTATCAAACACGAATTTTTTCTCAGAAACTCATTTAGAAATAGAAATAGAAAAATCTATTTCTCTTCCAAAAATCAATTTCTAATTAAAATGGTTATCATCCGCGTCCTTAACATTCACGCTAAGAAGCATTTCTAACCTCGTTAAATCTAATAAATGAAAATTCTCCCATAAAAAAGAAGAAAAAGACATAATCAACTGAATAGCAAAATGCTATAGATTAGCAATATTTCAATGAGCACAATAAATTACGAACTCACCATCTCACTATGTAAGCAATTCACGTTATACTCACCAACCGAGATTAAAAGAACGCAAATGAACAGATCAATTTACCTTAGTACCACGTTGGCAAGGCCGTCCCTCATCGGCCGTTGGCGAGGCGACCCTTGCCCAGATCTAGCGAGGGCCGGCCTCACCTATAACCACAAGGGTGGCATCACCCGGGACAAGGGTGACCCTTGCCCAGACCTCTTCAAATATTGCTAGTGGTCCAGCCACCTAGTGCGAAGAAGAAAGGAAAAACCAGAAAATGGTGAAAAAAATAAATAAAAAAAAGGTTTAAAAAATTAAAAAAAATAAAAAAAAGGATGAAAATGCCCTTAACTAGTTGGAAAGTTGGATATGTTTTTGAAACAGGCATAATTACTTCAGATTTTTATTTGAAATAAAATCCATTTCAAATTCTTACTTAAAATAAAATCTATCATATTCTTATTTAAGAAAATGAACACACTTAAAATACTTATTTGGAATTTTTCCATTTAGAAAGAGCGTGTTTCACTCCAGAGAAAAAGTAAGGGATAGAGGACGCTTTCCCAAAATAAAGGTAAAAGAGAGTACATAACAGTAAAAAGAAAAGAGAAAAAGTGGTTCTCTTCTTCCTTTGGTGGTTTTTGTGCCTCAATCTGCACTTTCCATATTTCCATCTTCCCCAACCGCGGCGCTTAGCCATCTCCCGCCGTGGACCACGTGGACAGCACGCTAAAGCCACCAGCGACTGCGCTAGCTCACCCCTGCAATCTCGGCATCAAACCAGCGAACCTCAGTCTTCCTTCGACGGCTTGAAGTGGCTTTCTTTGATCAAACCAGCAGCACTAGCACCTGACCAGCCATCCAGCAGGTTTCAAGAGAACTCCACAACGCCACCATAGCTCCTGCGGGCTGTTCCGACGAGTCCAGGAAATCCCCGCTACTGCAAACCTGACGCCACCAGCACTCATCCGTAACGTTCCCTGCAGGAGCGAGCTTCCTTCAACCCTGGTTCCTTCGGTGAACTTCCCTGACAACAGCTTGACAACTTGCCACCGCCCAGGACCAGACGCAACAGCCCAGCAAATAAGCCTCGCTGCGCTGCCCGCCTCGCTACCACCAGCGAGCTTTGCTGCTCAGAACCTCCTCACAGAGTCAGCCCGGTCTTTCCAAGCTGCCAGACCCGACGACCACAGCAACGCCATTGGAACCAGTTTTTCAGAGAGCCTCCAGAGCACAACGGCCCTTTCTGCAGCCGCACTTCGTAGCCGCCAGCGAATTTTCTGTCCCGGAGCCGCACCAGCCATAGACCAGCCAGCGGCCTGCTATTTCCTCCGTCTGATCAGCCACCGCTGCTGCGACGCAATTCCTTAGTCACTGTTCATTCTCCCTTGGTCACCGTGGGCATGTCATCTCCGGTCATCGTGAGCGTTTCCTTACTGTCAATTCCGTTGGAGTTGAAGGGCAATTTAGGTAATTTCCTGAGCTAGATTCAATTTTAATACTTGATTCCCAATTTTAATTAGGGATAATTTCACAAATAACCTCAATTATGTCCACTATGAGACAAACACCATAACTTTTTTGTATCATTAAAAGTCCTAAACTTGTTAGATCAAGAAGTAAGAATCAAATTGGGAGACCATCAATTTGGTAGCAGAAATTGAACCATCCATGATATCTCTAGTTCACGGAAGATAAAATATTCTCTCATATTTTACTTTATAAACAATCTATAATATATCAATGACAGCTCCTAATTGAATCAATTTGCATATTGAATTGGTTAAATAAGAAAATCTCAAAGTTACAATTGGTAGGAGCTGAGTGGTTTTGAGCTAAGTTTTTTGGCTTAGTAATTTACTAGTTTTTCTTTTGGTGATTCGCCTCTAAAAAGGTCTCCATAACCGGTATCAATGTGTGAGGTCAGTCTTCTTATTCTAAATCGTCCAGCTTATCTATGAGTGGTTTTATTATGTATTTATGCAGTCAATCACCCAATATTATTTTGTACTCAACCCTCGATCTTTTCTTTTCGTTTAATGAGTTGGTCCGCCACCATTTCTCTCTCTCCCACTCCATGTGAAAACCGAAAAGTCTCCCTCTCTTTTCTATTTTTCTTTCTTTCTTTTATTTTTCTTTTGGGAGGGGCCGGGGAGGTTTTTCTGGAAGCGCGCCGCCGCCCCCCGGGGGTGGGGGCGTGGTGTGGGCGGTGTGTGGAGGGGCGGGCATGGTTGGGTTTAGGTAAGACTTTCTCTCTCTCTCAATGTCCCTTTCTATGTTTACTTTTTTTAATGCAAAGACAGGTCACGTAGGCATAATTCCTTTTGAACATACAGAGATGCCATTGTGATCTAGTTTTTTTTTTTTTTTTTCTAATGCGCCAACTCAATTTGCAATTTAATAAGATTAAGTCTGTGATGACTTGATTGATAACTTTGATAACTTTTCATGAAATCTATTCGTCGTGCAAGCAAAGGGGTGAACTGGCTTGGGAGTGCGAAGGGGATCTCACCTGACCAGACGAACTTGTGCAATTTAGTATTTTCTCTGAGGGTTTTAGTATCAATATCATTTCAAAGTATGTGAGAGATATCCAGAGGTTTTAATCTCTCTCTTTTCATTTTACTTCGACACGTAAATCTTTACTTTTACTGTTCACCCACGAATGTGGGCCTTCAGCTGAATTACATGAATTTCTTGTGTTGTCTCTTGGCTTCTGCTGTTAATGCTCTTTGATAGAACCCGGTTTTATTTCAGAGACTTAGGTTGATGATGGTTGTATGTTGGGGAATTTCGAATTACTATTGTCCCGTGTTGACAATCTTTTATTGAAGAAAAATTATTTGATGGAAAATAACACAACACAAACGGTCGCCTCATGTCACGTGGTTGTTACGAGCTGGTGATAAATAATAGCACAATTTTTCAAAGTCTATATTGACTCCTGCATGGACCAGAGACTCCGCTTGTTATGATTTTAGTAGCCATCTTTTGGTTAAGAAAGGATTCAGGGAGCGTGTGAATGTTGACACTGTTTTTGTCAAACATGTGAATTATTTAAATTTTCCTTGGTTGCATCGTCACGTGCTTTCTCCAGCCATGTTTGGAAATTTCCTTCACTCTTTTATTTTAGTATTATTTTTCTCCAGAGAAAGAAAATATTTAGAGTGACTAACCATGGGCATCTTGTGTCAATACTTACACACGACAGAAGATTCCCGCCCATTAGCTTGGTAATTACAAGTAGTGCCGTTCCGACATCAACGCTTTCTTCGAAACTTTTGCTGGCGAACGATCTCACGTCACTGATGGCAATTGAGCAAGGTGCAAATTCAGCAAATTCCCCTGATGTTGAAGCACCTGCTGGTACAGCCCCTAAGCCTGCAATCCCAGAACAAACCGGTTGGTTGACAGTTCTTCATTTGAAAATTCTGGATTCTAGAGTGACTATTTCTGTTTTTTGTCCCCTAAATTGAACGAACATAAGTTTGAAAAAGGCTATTTGCACTGACTCTGCTTTTCTTCCCTATGTTATTTAAGATGTTCGTGTGGACGTGCCGTACCTTATCTTACCAACTGCTCCACCTCCACTAATGCAAGGTATGTCATTTTCAAGCGAGCCGTTCCTTATTTTTGTTAAATAAATAGGATTTATTTAAGGTGTTGAAAACAAGTTGATATTTGTTGCACGATTATTCTACCAAAAAAAAAAGAAAATTAATTAATGACACGCCAAAAAATTTCATTATCGCAGCACAACAAAAAAAAGTGGAGGATGGTCACCATTATCGACCACTGTTGCAAGCAGCATTCGAGGGTGATTGGGCAACCGCTAATGGATTCTTTGAACTAGATTCACCCTCAAAGAAAGCTATAATTACAAGCGAATCCCAGACTGCGCTTCATATAGCGGCTATGAGCGCCCAAGATCAGTTCGTCGAGAACCTGGTCGAGCTCTTGTCTCCGGAAGAACTTGAAGTGGCTGATGGCAAAAAGTGCACTGCCATCCATTATGCCGCCTTGGGTGGAAGAATAAGGATGGTCAAAGCATTAGTCCGAAAAAATCCTAAGTTGACAAATATATTAGACGGACAGGGATTCGTTCCTCTACGACGATCTGCTCAATGTGGTACTCTGTCAAAGGAGGTCCTTTGGTTCCTGGCCATCAATACAAAAGACAACGGTCCACGTGGCCTTTTTCCTGGTACTCAAGCGCTTGGTACCATCTTTTCTCTTGCCTATGCCGGTCATTTCGGTAATGTCGTACACACTTGTTTCATGTCTACTCTTCTGTGCTTCTTTTCCTCATTAGCTTTGTTGGTGAATTCGGACAGATGTCGCCCTCTATCTGCTGCGCCAGTATCCTCACTTAGCTAAGGAGAGACTGGGGTCCAAAACTAAGGGATCACTATTGAGAGCGTTGTCTCTTATGCCGTCTCACTTTCTTAGCGGAGCTAGGCTCAACCTCTGGGAAAGATTGCTATACAAATGTCAGCACTCGTACCAATTTCCAAGTCGAAAGCATTTGATGCCGACGAGTCATAACATGATACGTATTTACCTGCTCTTTTTGTTTCTGAAGGTGTTCCGGTGGACTTGAACTCCATACCCAATGAAAATTCAAGGATCTCGGTGCCACCAACTACGATGGCTCAAGGTGGGGTGTGACTCTGTGTAGGATCTTGCTAGAGAGCATTTATATACTACCTAATTTTGGTCCCCTTATGGTCACTCTTTTCCCAGTTCATCGCCCTAAGTTGTTTATGCTAATAATAGTGGCGAATAAGGTGCTCTTAATGTTTTTATATTTTTTGAGAAAATGACAAATGATCTTTGAATTTTGTTTCAATATGCAACGTGGTCTCCAAACTTTTAATTTGTTCAATCAAGTCCTAAATTGTTGCCCAATGTGTCATGTGATCCCTGAATTTTTAATTTGTTTAATGTAGTCCCTAGACTTTTGGTACATATTCAAGGACAACATTGAACATTTTCTTATAATTTAGGTACTATGTTGAATATGTATAAAAAAATTCAATGACCACATTGCACATTGGATCAAAGTTCATAGACCATTTAAGTCATTATCCCTTCTTCTTTCGATGAATGGTCATATAACTGATATGAAATATTAGTGCATGCACAGTAAGTAACCGTACAAAAACTTTCACACAAATGATCTTGTTCACTTTTGATTTGAGAGTTTTAACTGCTCACTCTCTTACTAACTATGAAAATCAATGTTTTATATGGCCGTATGTGCAAACTTTCTTTTACATTGCCAGTATCTAATATAATTACGCTATTAGTATTACTATTTGTAGATTATTAGCAGAAATAGATAATATTCCTATAGGTGAGTTAGGGGTGGCAATAGGACGGTGTAGGGGTTGTAGGGCGAGTGTGGGGCATCTTGGTCCCACTATTATAAGACATGCCCCATCCTCGCCCCATGTCCCACGCGGAGATATCCATATACTCCATCCCCAGCCCTAGCAAGTAAATGGACTTCCCATCCCACTTGCCCCACTCCACAACAATTTCAACGATTCAATCTTTAAAATAAATTTAAAAAATTAAAATATGATTCTTCAACAAACATAATTTAACTTTTTTGCTAGTGAGTAAATCATTCATGGGAAAAAAATTGAGGATTTTTGTATCCATTAGTATAAAGTTTAGTTTGGAAAATTTCCATGATAAAGAAAAGGGAATAAACTATTAGAAATATTCATGTTATATTGAAATTTATGTTGAAAATGAAAAATTTTATATTAACAAAATAATACAATCTTAAAGCAACAAGGTTGATATTAGATATTCAAAATTTAGACAATGGACCGCTGGTTGTTCTAATAAAGTGATTTATTTAGACATAGGATCGCCGGTTGTTCAAATATCATTATTTATTTGTATTTGCAATGACCATTTTTCTATACCTATGTAAAAGTACATAGAACCACTACGAACTATTCTAATTAAAAAAAACTTAAACTGTATGATTTAATAGTTAAATATTCTAATACTCCATCACTTGTAAGCCGAATTTTGACCTATGACTAAAGCATGCAAGTAAATAATAGAGGAGGCAAATAAATGGTCTAGAAAGATATAAACTTAGAATCATGTTAAACTTTGTGGGAACAATGTCAATTATTTTAAAAAATTATGTGGATAGATGGATATATTACTTAATATTTCTATATCCCAGTAACCAGTGTTGTTCACATGGTAGAAATCTTTAAATGTATGCATGCATGCTTGCATGATGTATGTATGTAATATTCTTTTCTGATTTTCCTTTATGAGTCTTTAGATTTTATTTTCTCGATCAACGTTAAGCTTTCATTTACTGAGTTGCTTCAACATCTACAAGAAAGTTTATCAGAAAAAGTTTCAAACATGTTTTTAACATTAAAGAAAATAAATTTTGTAAAAATACTCATTCGCAGCTGTCAATGCAGTTCGAGCTATATAGCTGATATAACAAGTTAGGGCATAAATGCTAAATAATGGTCTTGGGACTTACCATCTTTTAGTCGTAATATCAATGATTATTGGTAAAACGGACATAATTCTTTCTTACTCCTGATTGCAGCACTTCGGACTTGTACAAAGTTATTCATGGTTGAAGCAGTTGGAGCTTTAAAGAAGTTTCTCTGGACTGCTGGCAAGATTGTGGGTATGATTTTGCCTTCTGTAAAGTCATTGACCTGGTTCATTCTTTCTTTCATTTTCTGTTTTGGTTCCTTAGAATTCCATAGTGATATACAAGTGCCTCCGATGTGATGAGAATGGTAAAGATTTTATTGTCTTAACTAATTTTTTACTAGAGTTATAGCATGACCATCTTTTAATTAACACGTGAAAAGAAATATGAAAAAGATGAAGATCTTTCTTTACATAATATTTGTCGTCAAAAGATGCTTTCCATATAGCTCATACTTGTCTGTGTGATGTACTTCATGTCTTTATTGATAAGACGAGTGGATATGAATAAATCATATTATATTTTTTTTATTTTTTGATCTTTTGAACATTACTACACAAGACATTTATACATTGAAAATTTTTCAGACAATGATATCGCTTCTTTAAATTAACAGTTCACGTATCAAATGTAGCTAAGAACTCATCTTCTACAAGAAAATTTATTTTCCTTCTCCTGTGATTTGTCTGAAATTACATAAATACTTGAAAGACATCAGATCAACATAGGATAAGGGCAAACCACTCCCGTATTTAGAGCGATATAAAAATATGTAACTTAAACTCAGGTAACTCTTTTAAGTTAAGCATGTTACACTAACCAACTTAGGCTATATGCTTTAAACTCAAACGCGAACAGATTTAGGTTGCGCAATATGGATGTGTACATTAAAAAATGTAGTGATCTATATGAATAAAATTTCATATTATCTAGATAGGTCATTCAAGCAATTTCAATGAAATGCTAATATAAATAGCTATGAAGTGAAGAGAAGCGATTTTAATACAGATACAGTTGTCGTAAAATGCAAAATATTAATTTCCTTAAAGACCAACTATCTGTTCTTAGTTCTGTCGTGCTGAAAGTTACAGAACACCCATATATATCATGAATGATATCTTCAACCCTTATTCTGATTATATCATTATTTATATAGATGATGTTCTAATTTTTTCCTGTAATATAGAACAGCATTTCAAACATTTATCTACTTTCATAAAGATAATCATACAAAATGGTCTTGTAGTCTCTCCTACTACATAGAGAAAACCATATGCTCTAATTTACCCAATGTTTACAGTGCGCTGTGTGAGCATACAAGTTGATCTCAAAGTAAAAATAGCGCGTTTAATTTCACCTTAGTTGATTTTATATATATATAAATGTTGGATAATTAAATAAATAAGAAGAAAAAGTTCTACATTTTTGTGCGGATTATCTAGCAAAGAATGGAGTCAATAAAAGGGATCTTCTCCTCATTTATGGTCCTCCTACTATAGGAATGAATCATTTGTTAATTTCTACTTTATTACGTGGCGGACATCTTAACATGAAGTGGCTTGTATTTCCTATTTCTCTGCACCCATAAAAGCCAAAAAGCACATTCCGAGTGTCCAATTCCGGATGGTCTCGTTCCAAACGTCCCGAACTGGGAATCTGCGTGGCCAAACCTCATTTCCGAATGTGGAACGGGAAATTAGATCGACCTGTTCAAGGCATGTTGCCATGTTTCCAAATCTTTATGGTATATGAAATTTTTCCTTTTGAAATTTTAATTGATTAAGTGATGATCTAGAAACGCCAAAACCGATATTGAACAAATACAACTATTTGATCGCGATCCTATGCGATCCCCAGCTGAGGATGATTTTCACTTATCCAAATCGTTTGCTAAGAAGAGTATCGGATCGGAAGATCGTCTAGATCATAGTCCTAATAACACTAGTATTATGCATTATGCTAAAATATTCCTCTAAAACTACTTTTTTATGAATGGATAAGAATTAGCTATTGTTCGCTAAGTGACATACATTTATTGGTAATTTTATTATGTTTTTATGCACTCAGCCACGCAATGTAATTTTGCACTCATCCTCACTCTCTTTTGGGAAAATTGCCTTAAAAGTCCTAAACTTATTGCACATATGCCAACTCAGTTTTAAACTTTTCAACAATTTGATAATTTAGTCTTAAACCTTTTGACGATTTATCTATATAATCCTTTCTACCAATTTGGCCAGAAATAGCTAACCTAGCAGTCTAGTCAGCATCAACCATCATACATAGCACGATTGGCGCCAAGGTGGAAATTTTTTAAAATTTTCTTTTCTTTTTTTCTTCTAACCTTAAGCTAGTGAGGTCATCGGATGGTCTAGGAGAGGGTGTGGTAGTGCCCTTGCCTAGACCAAGCGAGGGTTATCAGCCCTCACTGGCCTAGGTTTAGGGAAAAAAAAGGAAAAAAAAAAAAGGAAGGAAAAATAATAACAATTTCAGAAAATTAAAACATAAAAAACTGCCCAAGTTAGTGCCGGTGGTGCTACATAGGATGGCTAGCATTGACTAAACCACTATGTTAGAGATTTCAAGCCAAAACTAGTCAGAATGACTAAATTAGCAAATTGTAAAAAATTTAGGACTAAATTGATAAATTCTCAAAAATTTTAGTACTAAATTACCATAATTTAAAGATTTATGATTAAATTGGCATAAATATAATAGATTTACCACATGTTCTTGTGGCAATTTTTCCCTCTTAACCTCACCACCATTTCTTTCTCGCCAGCTCCACGTGAAGACCGCAAAGTCTCCTCAATTTTGGGTCGGATAGGACACTCTTTCTGTCCCTCTCTCCTTCTTATTCCTTCATCTTCATCTTCATCTTTTTTTTCTGTTTCTTCTTCTCAAAAGCACTCATAGCTGGCTCATGAGGCCATGACTGAGCTCTGTTGCCGAGCTCGTGAGGCCTTATGTGGCCCTTGAGAGCACAAATTTTATCTCGCCTAGCTCGCAGGACCGGGGGCTCAGCCTCGAGCTCACGTGCCCATGCTGCCACAAGTGAGCTTGCTGCAAAGAGAGACAACAGAGGGTGGCGAGGGTGCCAATGGGGGTGTTGGGCCGCCGAAGTAATGTCGGTGTTGGAACGGAGGCTCTGGTGCGGCGGTCTGCTGAGTGTTTGTGAGGAGAGAGAGGGGTTGCTTTTCTCTAGAATAAGAGTAATAATCATATGAGATGCGGTATAGATTATTTCTTGGAACCAATCAATAAGAGGTGAGTACCTGCTAATTTTAATCCATTATAAATTTACTAGATTTTGAATCCAGTGTGGACGTTTCCATGGAGAATAAGAAATCTAGATAGAAATAAACGTTTCAGTAAGAAATACACTGTAAACGATTCAGCTTTAGTGTCACAGTCTTATAGTATAATAGCTGGCATTTTTGCGTCCTGGATGAAAGTAATTTGGTTTTATTTAGAGAAAGAAATATTTGTTTTAAAAAAATAGCACATCCGGTCCGTGTTTTACGTGCAGCTCCTCCAGTTCAAAGGATTCGCGATGCAAAGCTGAGACACAAGGGGGCCGTTGAGTTGGCAAAACAAGTTTGCTCCGAGATTTCTTCTATGAAAACAGCTCAGATCCTCAATTTTTTCGAAGAGGAAGGCATCATCCTTTCTGCCACATCCCAGGGAATCGTTGAAATACTAGAGGTATGCCTTGAGTTTTTCCCAGAATTGATTTGGACCACTTCTAATGATAAAAGTTGGCTGACGATTGCTGTGGAGCATCGGCAAGTGGAAGTTTGTGGACTCTTTTTGGCCGCCAACTCGAACAATCATTTGTCCATCGTCCCCACCACACCCGAAGATGCTGAGTCAAAGGCCATGTTGCAGGCGGCAGCACAATATTCATCTAATTTTGGCTATTTGAGCAATGTCCCTGGAGCAGCTTTTAAGATGCAGAGAGAACTTCAATGGTTCAAGGTAATGTATTATCATATCATTAAGTTCTATCTCGTTATCAACCTTGATGAGATGTGAAAATGACATAAGTGAAGGATGGAGATCTGGTTAATTCATATGGATAAATTTAAAGTCCAAAGACTTGACTGAGAAAAAAATTTAAAAAGCAGAGTTTTAGCCTCATGCTGGTGCGGTTGGTTGGAGCGTTTGAAAATTTTCAGTTCAAGAGCTGAAGTCACTCATTCAAATCCCACGAACTGCGTGTGAGCCGCTCTGTGAGTTCCAAAGGTCTGGCTTCATGTATCCGGGTCTCCACGCCCTTGCCCTTGAGTTATAATAAAAACAAATTAAATCACAACTTTATCTCAAGTAAAATATTTTGTATCTCGGTCGTCATGAGACCTAACCATAACACCATTTGCCGACCACTATTGATGTTGTTGTTGTTATGTCACTTGCGTAGCTTTGTTCCTGTGTAGGCTGTGGAAGGGTGGGTCCATCCTTATTATAAGACAGTGATGGTATCTCTTCAAGAAAGAGAAAGGGAAGAACATAAGACGTATTGGCAAATATTCCTAGATGATCACAAGGAGTTGCTCAAGAATGGAGAAAAATGGATGAAGAGTACATCAAGCTCATTGGTGCTCATCTCAACTCTAATCGCTGTGGCTCTGTCTGTTGCTGCTGTGATTGTACCGGGAGGCAACAACAACAATACCGGGGTCCCTATATTGTTAGGAAAGGACTGTCTCCTGGTTTTTGCAGTTTCGGACGCACTAGGATTGTTCTTCTCCGTGGCAGCCATCTTCTCATTCTCAGCCATCCTAACTTCGTCACATGAGCCGGAAGATTTTCTCTACTTGTTGCCTAAGAAGATGATAATTGGCCTGTCCTCCCTCTTTTTCTCTCTGGCTTCCATGCTTGCAGCCTTCGCTGCCACTCTTACCCTTGTGTTGGATGAGAGACTCAAGTGGGCTTGGATTCCAGTCACTGTCATCTGTTGCCTGCCCGTGGCATTGTTTGCGATGCTGCAGCTTCCGTTGCTCCTTCAAATGGTTAAATCTACCTTCGGACCGAGCATCTGCCAGCCCAGAAAGATTTGGAAACGATCTACAATTTGCTGGACGAGGACATGTCATAAGAAAACTTCCTAAATAATTTGTGCTCATCACCGGTGGATTCAGAGATCAGTTGCCGATTGTTATGTTTTAATGCTATAACAGATCTGTTCTACTATGTTCTGTGGATCCTTTTGTTGTTTGTTTTGATTTATGTTGATTTTACTAAATAAATGCTTCTTAAATCAATGAATATGTGAGTAACTATTGATTCAGTTTAATATTACGTCCGCATTTGATTAAGCGGGAGTGACGTAAGTTTGAAAAACTCGCTCTTTTCCAAATTTGACATGTAATAGGCATGAAAAGGGCCATAATCTCAATCTATTATTATCAATGTTATTGTTCTCAATGCCGAAATGAAAGCGAGACCACTAAGAAAGCTTAGCTCAATCTTGGTGAAATGTCAATTGAAGATCATTGGAAAACTCAAATTCCTCGGTCAGCCGGTGATTAAGGACCGTAACATCCATATTGACAAATCCGCGCAATTCTTAATGATAATTTACTGATGATTTAACTAAAGAGATTATTAATATCACTTTATAAGATAGTATGCCCGCGATGCGGTCGGCACAAGAACATCCGCTCGACGAATAGGGTGCTCGATTTGGTTCCATTTGGATTATACATTAGGCAAGCCAAACTTTATTTATTTAGAGAAATATCGACCAAACAAAATTAAGACAAAAAGGTCGTAACCCATTTTCTGACAGTTTTGATTTGTTCTCAATTTAGTTCTATCCGAAAACCACTAGTGTCAAACTCATACTAATTAAAGCTAGCCTCAAGCTCATATTGAATAATAAACTGAACAATCCTTAGTAAACCAGTGACTGACATATTTTGAAAAGCATCGTCATAACATAGCAATAATGCATCTTTGTTGAGAAAGACTCAAATAAAAGAGAGGTAGTGACATTCATAGCGTCTTCCTAACTTTTCTTTATTATTCAATAGCGTCCCACAACTTTCTTCTATGCAATTTAATCCATAAACTTTTGAAATTCTATTCTAGGTCCTTGCAACTGAAAAGCTCAGGAATTAGCTAACACGGATGCTAACGCTGTTAACTTGCTGTCAAATTATAATAATGGCCCATCCACATCAACACTCTCTTCGATTAGAGGCAAACAATATGAGATCAAAGGCTGTCCCGACCTTTTAGAGGTCACGATAGCCTCAGGTTTGAGGAGTGCACCTTAGAGAGAGAGGCGGAACCATTGTGACTGCGTTTAGAAAAAGAGAGAGAGAGACAATGCATTGGGGTGGTCATGGTGATGCCATGGCCGTAGGTCAAGAGTTAGCAAAAAGGTAGCAATGACGAATGACAACTATTATTGAACCATTGTTAACTATTCTAAAAACTTAATTGCTAGATGAAGTCATAGTTTATTATTTACATATTCACTATCACGAGATCACTACCAATTGTTCTAAGAGCTCAAACTGTTAGATGAATGCGTTGTTTATTATTTAAATATTCTAACATTTTCCCTTAAGAGTGAGCGTGTTTCCCAGTTCCAAAGAGGGTGGTTTCGGTTCCCAGTTCTATATTTTTTGGGAACCGACTGTTCCCTATTTGATTCCTTGTTCATATAGGAACTAGAACCGGAACCTTTCCCTAAAAGGTAAAAACCCTAATTTTCAATTTGTTTCTTCTTCTTCCTTTTCTCCTTGTCCCCAATTCCCCTCTCTGTTGTAGAGTTTTTCTTTCGCCCTCTTCTCCCTGTCCAGTGTCCCCGACTCCCCTTTCTATCACTCTGAAATCTCCGATGACGACTCGGCTCTCTCCTCTTGACGACTCAATGCCACTCGCCCTCCTCGATGCTGCTTGACGCCGCTTGACACCCCTCGATGCCCTCGACGCCGCTCGACGTCGTTCACCCCCCTCGACGCTGCTCGACGCCCCTCGACACTCTCGACACTGCTCGATGCCCCTCGACGCCACTCGCCCCCCTCGACACCGCTCAATGCCCCTTGACACCCTCAACGCCGCTTGCCCCCCTCGATGTCGCTTGACCCCTCCTCGACGCTGCTCGCAACCCTTGATGCCCTCGACCTCGCTCAACACTGCTCGCCGCCCTCAACCTCGAAGAAACTCACCTCCTCCACCACCGCCTCAATCGTAGGTCCAATCTCAAAGCCATCTTGTCGTTTATGCTCTTCACTGTTAGATTTATGTTTTAGCTACTTTATTTGGTTGATTTCTGAGATGTGGGAGTGCCATGCTTGTGTGCCCTGATCCAAGGATTGTAACTGTTTGCTTAGAAGTTCTAGAGAATATTTTGAAGGTTGGGCAAGCAGAGAAGGAATAGGTCAATATGGGGATAATGTCTACGCCCAGATGATAAATGATGCCGGTTCAATGTCAGATATGCATTTCTTGATTTTCCATATTTTCTGGTTGTGGATCCAGAGCTTGTGTCGATAGGATTAGTGATGGAATCGTTTACTTGCTTATTAGCTGGGAAAATGTAGAGAAAGTTCATATTTGATTTAAGTATGACTATTCTTTCTTGGACTAATTTGTTCAATTCATGGTGATGACCCAAGCAATTGGGCATGCTTTTTGGGCTAAAATGTAGGGAAGTTTAAAGTGCCTGAATGATATCTCGGGGGAAGACTAAGCTACATTTTTCGCCATTATCACAGAATCAACTGAAAACGAACTAGTTTTAGAGGAAAGGTGAAGATATTTTTCTTGGGAGAAGTTTACTTGTGGATGTTGAAGGCTTTGCATGAATTGGAAGTGACAATGGGCGGGTGCTATTTATAGTGGAAAAATGAGGCTTTAAAGGAGCAGGAGAGATAGTCCCAGGTGTTGGGATGGAGAGTTTGATGGTTTTGCACTTGAATATTACTGTCCCACGATCACAGTCGCTTGTTTTTCACTAGAGTCCTCGGTTTGGGCACTAATGTTTTCAGATCTAACAGTACCAGATGGTGCCTTTTGTGCCTTTCTTTTTTTGGTAAAGGCCTTTTGTGCCTTTCTTTTTATGTTAATTTAGATGAACAAGTACATAGAAAAAAGTAGAAGAAGAAAAATCCACCCTTAATGGCACACAAATTGCTCTTGCATCTTGCTTAGTTCAAGGCTTTAAACACTATACCTTCTTATTAATGTTTGACATATAATTCCAAATTGGAATTTGACACATCATTCCAAATTCAAATGCACGAGTAGTAGTTGGTTTTGTTATATTATAAATGTTTGATCTTTATTTTGAAATTTATAACTATATTCTATTATTGTTGTGTAGTGTGAAGTTAATGTATCAAGATAGCACGTCAATGGAGGTAAAGGGATGTGATGAGATGACTCTGATCACAGAATTAAAATTGTCAGGCGATAAAGATGAAGAAGATCCATCCCCTACCATGAGTGTGTTCCTTGCCAAGAATTCCTTTTCCTAAGTTGATAGTTTTGTTCATTTTCTATTCTTTGATGAATGACAAGCTTGTTGTTGACGCCTAAATTTTGATTAGTACTTAGTCTCTTTTAATCTTTATTTTTCCTCTCTTTCAAATAACAAAAACAACAAAAAAATAAATAAAAACAAAGAAAAAACAAAAGTAGTAGCCATTAGGGCTAGGCCTCCAAGCCCAGCCCAGCCCCATCCTTTTTCTTCGCTTGGGCTCGCATGACCTGGCCCAACCCCCCTCTCTCCTTCTTATTCCTTCTTCTTCTTCCTCGCTCCTTCCTTCTCCGCCTCTGTAGTTCATGCGCAGCAACGACGACGCGCTCAAAGACAACCTACGGCCGATGAGGGTAGGCCAATGTCGGCCAGAAGAGATAGATCTTAGGCGCCATTATTAGCTGCCTTCAATGCCGAGCATGCCTTGTTGGAGGAGCTCGGATGGGATGCCGGTTCAATCAAGGGGGACCAGTCTACAAGCCAAAGACCAGCGGCCGAGGTTCTCCGTCAACCGGACCCTCTTGCCTATAAATAGCAAGGCACCACCTCCGTCGAAGGACACGGCGAACTCGGAGATCTTCCCTTGAGAGACTTCAAGGGAAATCAAAGAGCGAGCACACAAGAGAAATTGAGTCGCGAGCTCAACCGACCCCCTCCGAGAGACATCGGGGGAGGCCAGCGGCAAGCGAGCCCAAGGGGGAGAAAGCACGAGCGAAGAGGAGGGCCAGGTCCGAAGTGAGAAGACTTGCCGTTGTCGACGCAACCGTTGCTCCGCCACCATTCCGACGCCGTTCCTGCTGCTGCTGCGGCTGCCACCCGAGCTATGTCGCTGTCACCCCTAGATCCGCTGCTACTCCGGAGCTCAAAGAATCGGCGTGACTTGGAGCCCCCGTTGCGGAGTCCCCCCCTGCACTGGGCCATCACCATTTCCCACGTCACTGCGCCGTGCCCTCTCTACAGACAGGTATTAGCCCCATTTGGCCGTCGCCGTTTCCACTCGAAACCCTGGTCACCGCCCTTGCCTGTCACCGTAGCCACCACCGTCGCTCTCCGAAGACCCAGCAGCCGCCCATCGTCGTTACCGCCGCTCGGACCCTTTTCCCCCCGTCTCTGCCGTAGCCGCATCAGCCCGGCCGTCGCTTAGACGCCCCTCACTTGTAATGTTTTTTTCCTCCATTATAACTTATAAATTTATTTTATTAATGGATGGAATAGATGTGCTTAAGTTAATTCTTTTATTTATATTTGTATATAAATTATATTATGATTGATAAGTGAAATTGTGGAGATAGATAAAATTTTGTATAGACTTAAATTATGAATAATGTCGCAGATAAAATCAATGACTACGAGAAATAAAAACTCACTAAAAAGCACATTGACGAAGGTAAGAAAGTTAGGAGGCCCATAAAACTAATTCGTGATATAATGCCTATATTGAAAAAAACTCATAATCTCTATCAAGTGTAATGCTAAAAAAAATTCGTTTAAAAGTTTAACACAGAAAATTCCATGCAATGAATGAGCTTGATGCTATTCACGTATCGACGATCTAAAGCATACAAAGTTTCATCTAAGGTTATTTACGTTCATTTCTTTTTTGGATAACAAAGTGGCTGACGAAGAAGGGAGCATTGGCACGGCAGCTGATAAAGCTTCCCAAGACTGTCATAGACCAACTTCTCATGGACACTACCCGAAGTCCATCAATCAATTAAGGTTTGTCCGTTTGAACTTCTAATCTTCGTTTATAATAAATCTTGCCTTTCATGCATTTTGACATTTTTTAGTCCGCAAAAATTTAAATTTTAAGCATACAAAAGCTGACGTGTAACTTCAAATATAATCTTTTCATAATTGTTAAAATATGATCAATATCTTGAATTATAATTGAGAAAGCCCCGGCCCCCCCAAAAAAAAAACCAAAAAAAAAAAACTTCCAAAGAGTAAACAAATGCCCTCATAGAAAATAATATGTTGGGTATACGACTGCCCCTTGGCTTGCATCTGTGGTTCATCGAAACTTTGAGCAAGTGCAACGGTTACAATTGACCTAACAATCTAGAAGTGCAAAAGCCTGAGGATTTTTAATGCTTGGCAGTCGCGCCAACAGCGGTGGTCGATGAAAATTATCGACGATTGTTTGGAGCTGCACTGCGTGTTCAATGGAAAGATGTCGAGCATATCATGAACAGCGATAGCAGAGCAATGACGGCCGAAATTATGAGAGTAAAAGATGAATCCGTTACTTTGCTCGAAGTTGCGGTTATTGCCGCACAAGATCAACTGGTTGAGAACCTCGTCAAGCTCTTGCCTCGAAATTATGATGATCTTGTTTTTAGGAGGGCTCTCTGCAATGCTGCTCG
The DNA here is from genome assembly GCA_014182395.1 of Eucalyptus sp. ANBG9806169. Taxonomy (NCBI): domain Eukaryota; kingdom Viridiplantae; phylum Streptophyta; class Magnoliopsida; order Myrtales; family Myrtaceae; genus Eucalyptus; species Eucalyptus sp. ANBG9806169. The sequence continues at coordinate 49,656,572 of CM024575.1, read as the reverse complement.
GGGAGGAAGAATAAGGATGGTAAAGGCATTAGTTAAAAAAATTGATTCTGATTCTGAAAGCATAGCCCTTGCCCTATCGACAGCTATTTCATGGGCTCCTATGCAAAAGGAGGTTATATGGTACCTGGTCAAGCGTACATCCAGCCCAGATGATGATACCATGAGCAGCCTTATTATGGCCGGCCATTTGGGTAGGATTTCACACTCACTCATTTTATCTCAGTTCCTTCACTCTTTACTTGACTTAACTTTTTTGTTTCGTGTCCCAAAAGACATAGTCTTCTATTTAACTTTGCGACGCGGTGGATCAGAGACAACCAAAGATATCGAACTCAGTAGATCGTTGAGATATTTGGCGCCTATGATGTCTTACTTCCGTAGTAGAGCTAGACTCAGTTTTTGGGAAAAATCTATCTACAATTGTAGGTACTTCTTGCATTTCTTTTGTTAGCCATGTACAATTCGAGCAACTCTATCTCCATGGAATTCACTTTATCTGTTACCATTTTTAGGTATCCCAAAATGCCTGGTCTAGATGTCATTTGGTAACTCCAAAGCCATGAAGATGGCTCGAGGTATTTCTGGCAACCTGCATAATTGTTGGACTAACACGACAAAAAGAGAGATCCTATTGTCAAAAATTTAAGGCTTAAAGACTACATCTATGTATACGATTTAATATATAACCCATGAGGTAAATCACAAATTAATAAAAAAAAAAATTATAACGTAGGTCGAGAAGGCTTATTCAAATGTCAAATTGCCATGTAAAATTATTGAGAACTGTAGATTTGGATTTCAAATTACAAACGTTGATTGATCCAAGTTGTTTTCTAACACGTTCAAGCATTATCAAATTTCATTACATGTGCAATTTTCATTTCATGGGTCTGATATGTATCTTCTTCCTAATTGTTGGTATGATTCTTCTCTCCTTTTCGTGGTGGTAGCAATGCAGTTCGTAATATCACTCTTGAATTTTGCCACTAAAATAGGTATAGGAAACTGCCATGTTATCAACAGAAAAAGGACTTATTTCATCCATGGGTAGAGATCTCTTAATTTAAAGTGTAACTTGATAATTTCAGGAATCCCTTGAGATCACAGGTATTAATATTGACCGACTCTCCATTCGTGTATCGTGATACGGTTCGATTAGCATCAATTCAATTCAACTTCTTTTATTGTTGTGTGCATTTACTAGTCTAAACAACTCGACATGACGTCCCTTCACAACTTCTTTTATTAGTTCTTTTGTGAAATTCTGTTCCCACATCAACTCCGGAAAATACTCAAGACATAACTTGACAAATTCAGAAATTCCGCGAGACGCAGCGTCAAGAACAATGTCTGAAGTCAATAAAAACTCTAGTATTTTGGGAGTTTCCATGATATTCAATCAATTAAGGTTTGTCCGTTTGAACTTCTAATCTTCGTTTATAATAAATCTTGCCTTTCATGCATTTTGACATTTTTTAGTCCGCAAAAATTTAAATTTTAAGCATACAAAAGCTGACGTGTAACTTCAAATATAATCTTTTCATAATTGTTAAAATATGATCAATATCTTGAATTATAATTGAGAAAGCCCCGGCCCCCAAAAAAAAAAAAACCACACACAAAAAAAAAAAAACTTCCAAAGAGTAAACAAATGCCCTCATAGAAAATAATATGTTGGGTATACGACTGCCCCTTGGCTTGCATCTGTGGTTCATCGAAACTTTGAGCAAGTGCAACGGTTACAATTGACCTAACAATCTAGAAGTGCAAAAGCCTGAGGATTTTTAATGCTTGGCAGTCGCGCCAACAGCGGTGGTCGATGAAAATTATCGACGATTGTTTGGAGCTGCACTGCGTGTTCAATGGAAAGATGTCGAGCATATCATGAACAGCGATAGCAGAGCAATGACGGCCGAAATTATGAGAGTAAAAGATGAATCCGTTACTTTGCTCGAAGTTGCGGTTATTGCCGCACAAGATCAACTGGTTGAGAACCTCGTCAAGCTCTTGCCTCGAAATTATGATGATCTTGTTTTTAGGAGGGCTCTCTGCAATGCTGCTCGGGGAGGAAGAATAAGGATGGTAAAGGCATTAGTTAAAAAAATTGATTCTGATTCTGAAAGCATAGCCCTTGCCCTATCGACAGCTATTTCATGGGCTCCTATGCAAAAGGAGGTTATATGGTACCTGGTCAAGCGTACATCCAGCCCAGATGATGATACCATGAGCAGCCTTATTATGGCCGGCCATTTGGGTAGGATTTCACACTCACTCATTTTATCTCAGTTCCTTCACTCTTTACTTGACTTAACTTTTTTGTTTCGTGTCCCAAAAGACATAGTCTTCTATTTAACTTTGCGACGCGGTGGATCAGAGACAACCAAAGATATCGAACTCAGTAGATCGTTGAGATATTTGGCGCCTATGATGTCTTACTTCCGTAGTAGAGCTAGACTCAGTTTTTGGGAAAAATCTATCTACAATTGTAGGTACTTCTTGCATTTCTTTTGTTAGCCATGTACAATTCGAGCAACTCTATCTCCATGGAATTCACTTTATCTGTTACCATTTTTAGGTATCCCAAAATGCCTGGTCTAGATGTCATTTGGTAACTCCAAAGCCATGAAGATGGCTCGAGGTATTTCTGGCAACCTGCATAATTGTTGGACTAACACGACAAAAAAGAGATCCTATTGTCAAAAATTTAAGGCTTAAAGACTACATCTATGTATACGATTTAATATATAACCCATGAGGTAAATCACAAATTAATAAAAAAAAAAATTATAACGTAGGTCGAGAAGGCTTATTCAAATGTCAAATTGCCATGTAAAATTATTGAGAACTGTAGATTTGGATTTCAAATTACAAACGTTGATTGATCCAAGTTGTTTTCTAACACGTTCAAGCATTATCAAATTTCATTACATGTGCAATTTTCATTTCATGGGTCTGATATGTATCTTCTTCCTAATTGTTGGTATGATTCTTCTCTCCTTTTCGTGGTGGTAGCAATGCAGTTCGTAATATCACTCTTGAATTTTGCCACTAAAATAGGTATAGGAAACTGCCATGTTATCAACAGAAAAAGGACTTATTTCATCCATGGGTAGAGATCTCTTAATTTAAAGTGTAACTTGATAATTTCAGGAATCCCTTGAGATCACAGGTATTAATATTGACCGACTCTCCATTCGTGTATCGTGATACGGTTCGATTAGCATCAATTCAATTCAAAGTCTAAATGATATATATCCTTTAGGTGAATATGTAAGAATACTCAATCGAAAATATATCTATCGATCCATCGCTAAATCTTCTCATTTCATTAAAAAAAAAAAGATCGCTTTTTTGGGTAAATTGCTTATTTGATGTTACATGCAGCACCTTTCATCCAAAGGATTGCAGAATCAAAGCTGAGGCATGAATGGTTGATTGCATATGGAAATCTAGCTCTTATCAAGAAGATGAATATCATGGAAACTCCCAAAATACTAGAGTTTTTATTGACTTCAGACATTGTTCTTGACGCTGCGTCTCGCGGAATTTCTGAATTTGTCAAGTTATGTCTTGAGTATTTTCCGGAGTTGATGTGGGAACAGAATTTCACAAAAGAACTAATAAAAGAAGTTGTGAAGGGACGTCATGTCGAGTTGTTTAGACTAGTAAATGCACACAACACAACTCCATATTTGAATGATGATGAGCAGACGAGATGCGACCTGATAGAAGCAGTAGTAGAATGGTCACCAGGATGTGTATCAGCAGATGCTTCTGGAGCAGCTTTTTTGACTCAAAGGGAACTTCAGTGGCTCAAGGTTTGTTGACCTCTTTGCCTGCCACCCTTTTGTGTTTTTTAATTTACAACTACATTAACCGGCCGTCCTTTATTTATTTTTTTGAAGGTAGTGGAAGATATGAGCGATCCTTCTTTAAAAAGTCTGAAATTTAAGGTTGGTTCCCTTATTTGTTTGCCACCTTTTGTGCTCTTTAATTTATATTTACATTGACAGATGTCGTTTATTTTTCTGAAGGTGCTGAAAGTGGAAGATAGGAGCGATCCTTCTTTTAAGAGTATGAAATTGGAGAAAACAGAAGAAAGGAGAGGGAAAACATATTGGGAAGTATTTGTAGAATAACGTCAAGATTTGTTCAAAGACGCTGGGCAATGGATGAAAGATACGTCATCATCTTGTAGCTTCGTCGCAACTCTTATTATTACAGTAGCTTTTACTGCAGCTTTTACAGTACCTGGAGGCAATCGCGATAGTACGGGGATGCCGATCTTTCTGCATAAGGGCTCATTCATTGTATTCGCGATTGCAGATGCTCTTGCTCTCTTCTCCTCTGTCACCGCCACCTTGATGTTCTTGGCCATCCTAACTTCACGATACGCAATCGAAAGTTTCCTCCACTCGCTTCCAAGTAAAATGATATTGGGCCTCACTTTTCTCTTCCTCTCTTTGGCCTTTATGCTGGTGGCATTTGGCTCTGCTCTTACAATTGTCCTGAGTGAACGATTACAGTGGATTTATATCCCAATTACTCTGCTAGCTGCCTTCCCTGTCATATTGTTTGTGATCCTACATCTTCCCTTGTATGTTGAAATGGTGGAATCCACCTACCGGCCTCCCCTCTACCAACCCATGAAGATTTGGAAATGATCTCTGCTATTATTAGATAAGGACTTATGTGACAAGATTTGTGTTTGTACTTGTCACTGTGTGTGTGATGCGAATATCATGCTATTTACTCATGTTTAAAGACTTGAAGTGTAACATCAGCCATTTGATATTTGTTTGCACTTGTACTGAAGGTTAATGTATGCTGTCACGTGCATACCCTGTCGCAATTTGTCATTTGATTATTTACAGTAAGCAATTACCTCATTGATCATTGTCCTATTGAGGTGAACCCAATTTTCAAAGAATTGATAGCATGGCCATCAATATTCGATAGGGTTTATCTATTCAAATAAAAGCAATGATCCATAAAAATTCTCCATAGTACACAATATGGCCACCAAACTAGTGGGCTAACACAAGGAACTTCCGATTGGCTTTGACCTCCACGATCCTAGCCGCGTTGGCCATCAATTCCTCCTGTACTTTTGCGATCCTCATGCTCCGCCTCTTCTCCACTGCGTCCCTTTTTGCGCCCAACCCCTCGCACTCCCTCACCCAGCAATTGTGCACGACGCACGTCACCACCAACACCACTAACTCCAGCAGCACATAGCCATCGAAACCCGCACTCCAGCCTCACCAGGACTTTAGCCTCTTTCAAGTCTCTGGTCTCAGCAGCGAAAGTCTTGATGTTTCTCTGGTGAACAGCACCCGGATGCTGAGCACCTGGCTGGACAGCAAAGCGAGGAGGATCAAGAAGTGGGTCATGAAGCAAAAGCGTGTGAGCTGGGAATAGAAGCCCAAGAAAGAGATGAATAAAACGGACGATATTACGGGGAAAGCGAGGCCGAGCAAAGTTGGGGGTATTTTCAGGAGGATTGTGGGAGCTAAAGACGCTGCAGAGAGCATGAAAAGAATGAATTGTAAACGAGAGAGCAGGAGATTTGGCAATGAATAAGAACTTCTCAACTTTACGGCAGACATTTTCTTTTTGATTTTGGAGGGTCTATTTGGGTGTTTGTATTTATATGCATCAATAGGGGAGAATTTGAACGTGAAAGAAGGCAAAGTTTCAAGTTCAACGTCTAGGACACAGGTTGGAGAGGGCACCGCCTCTACATCTATTACCCTGTCTTGGGTGGTGCAATGGGCGGGCATCACCCATTTCGCTCTATCCCAAGTGTTTCAAAAGCCAAAAGGCACAGAATTGTTAGTGAGGGTTCCTTATCAACTTATGAGAGAAAGTTCTGTCTTTCCACAAAATGACATGTGAATTGTAGAGAGAGAGAGAGAGAGAAATTGAAACAATGAGATGGAGCAAAATACTGCCAACTACTTACGAATATATGTCAAAAATACTATTCATAAAGATGCATATAGTCAAGAAAATGTTTTGAGCTCCATTTTCTGGTTCACTTGGATATGTAGTTGTGACTTCTGAGAACGCATTGTAAAGTAGATTAATTAATCAGGGCCAAAACAACAGGCACTCTAGATTCATCTCCGGTAGTACATCCCTAGCGATTTTTGCTAGCATGTCTAGGGCATCTCCCTACTCTAGCAAATGCCAGAAACATAAACAAAAACCAAAAGGGGAAAAGTTCCATAGAGAGCATTTGCCATTGGGCAGCAATTTTGAAAACAGAGTAGCAATTGCTCAATTACATGATCAAAGTCGTGTATGAAATGCACATGGACAATTCTTGATAGGATGTCACGAGAAATGCGTTATCATTGTTCCAAATCATCCGCCTTGACACAAAATTAATCCCATTGATGATGACGGGACCTTCGTTTCTACAAATATCTTGTGGATGACTGAATATTCAGTAAATTTAAGAAGGGAATGGAAGTGAAAAATGAAGATTAAAAACAACTGATGAAACAGATTGCACGTATTTTACCACTCCACTACTTCCCTCACATACAACAACATTGTCCGACAAAATTGATGATATTCGAAGGCTTCAATACTCATTCTTCACTGCACCACTGAGCCTAGTCATCCCTTCCCATATTCCCACTTCTACAGCTGAATACGAAATTCAGGCAAACAATTGATGCTGCAATTAAATATGAACATATGCTAAGAAACAATGATAAATAAGCAACTTCTGAGGCCAACATGAACACTCAAAAGCAAAACGATCTTTTGCTCAGCCATGTTCAAAATTGTCATGTCAAACCATCATCCGGTGCCATATTAGATGCTAGTAGTTGTCATCTCAATGCAGTTCAAAGGAGCCAAGCAATTAACATACCATCTCTTCACCAATATCCTCTAAACAGTATCTGGATAGCTTAAAATGGCTTCCACTCTATCTAGCGATGCTTGCAACTGCCCAGAGTGCATGTTGAATAGTGGCTCATCAGTACCAAGACCCCTGTTACATGAAACACACAACTTGAAACCCAGAAAAAATTAATAAAACAGAGTGACATAAATCACGGAAGCACATGACCCACACCCGTAAGTTCACTGTATGTTATAATCACCATGCTTTGTAATAGCAAAATTTTAATTCGTGACACCAAATAGTTGATACAATTAGAAGTTGTTTTGGTGTTATTGCTCATCTAGTTTCTTCCAAAAGCGAAATATAGTGTAGCTGAGAAGGAAGAAACTTACCCTGTGATTTCTGGAAGAACGTAATCAGCCCTCCACCCAAATCGAAAATCTACACCTGGACAAAGTCCAAGAGTGGTCTTATTTCTAATTCGAGATACACCGTCCCCACCCAAACATGTGGTGAGCTTCCATTTCCAACTAATTGCATTTAACTGAAAATTGTGGCCTACGCCAACCTGTAATTTTCAAAACACACCAAGCTGACTTCCCAAAAGCTTTACCAATTACCGCTCAATACCCACAGAAGTTAACAGACTTATTGATGATTGAGAATATTCGGCCACGCAGGACAAAACAGAGGTGAAATCAAAGAAGCCTCAAACCTGGAGACTTAAGAATTTTGTGACGGGAATCTTTTTTGAGAGAATGCGCACGTCTTGATGTATGGGTTCATAGACAAACTTCCACAGACGATCTGGGGAGAGAGGCTTGAACACAAGCTTTGCTTGAAAATCATTCCTTGGAGCATTGTAAAACTGAATCAAAATATCAAATCCAGATGTCATAATGAGGCTATATTCCATAACTGCATTAACTGAACAAGCAGAGTTACAGCAGGCCTTAAAGGCTCCAACAAAAATTTTGCTTGATGGCCAATCGTTGGAGCACTATAAGACAGACCAAAAGTTTATAGGACCATGAATATACAAACATTAAACACAAACATATTCTCAATTGTTCCACTTAAGCTGAAGTATGGTGAATGAGGGCACAAAAATCAAAATATCTGATGAATTAAAGTCGCAGTCAGAGCTTATAGAAGAACAAAAGAGACAACAAGAAAAAGAAAGTCTATGTTCATCTACTTCATTATGCGACTATTACTGACAGAAGCTGTATTAGGTCAAGAAAGATGAAACAGTGAACACAAAGCCAAGCCAAGCAATGAATTTATGGAAATTATAGCAATTAGCATATGTCGATGGAATCTATGCGAATAACTGTAAGGCTGTAACATCCTGCATGCCAGATCTTGTACAAGTCTGATCAACATGCTCAGCCAAATGAGGTTCAACCTCATGGAGATCACTGGAAAAATAAAAAATAAAAAATAAAAGTGTTCCCGTTAATCTACTCAACTTCTAACATCTTCACTAATCAGACATTGGTGAAAATTGTAACAAACCTGTTTTTATCTCCCATGAGAGCAAGGATTGATATCTGAATAGTTCAACACTCTTTGGATTCTCCCTTACATGTGGACTGACATATTGACTTAACACGAAGCCCTAAAATGGACTTCAATGCACAGAAGCAAACGAGAGGGCCTCAAGTATGTATAAGTCATGAAGTTGCCATGTCAATTTTTCAGGTCAATCTATCTGCAAACTTAAACTAGACAGAGCATCACTAAAAATCCTTTGACATTTTAAATTCTCTCCCACATGCATGTTAGAAGAGTAGTCAGTAATTTAGAAACCAGTGCTACAATCTCTGACACTAATTAAAACGCGAAGTTGCGCCATCCACACACTGAAATATCCAGCACTTGTCTTCAAGACCAAGGAACGAGTATGCGTATCAAATTAGACAGGAACCACATCCAATATGCATACCCAATCCAAGTCAGCGACATAAGAATTAAATTAAGAGCAAACAAGTTACACATTAAAATTGACCCAAGCTTCAGATACCATATGCAGATGACCTCAAAATGAAACATTTCATTCACTCCTTCCAAGCCTTAATGGCTTGGTTCATCTTTCCACACCTCTCTCAACAAAATTAAGCCACTAGATCACCCTGTTTCATTCATCCAGGCCAATCATACTTGCTAGAGACCAAACTTCAAATACGTGGCAACACAAAGGCAAGCAAAATTTAGGCACATCAGAAGAAACACCTCCAGATTAACACCGACTCGGATTCCCTGAATTTCTTTCCGAAACTTGAGGAACAACTCGGAGGGCATCAAATTGATGTTGTACCGTTCGTCCCACGAGGTGGGTTCTTCGCCGGCTGGACTCGTCTCCATGTTCAAGCTCCCAACGCTGCAAAAAATCAATAAAGAACAGTTCTTTCCCACCATACAAAAATCGCCAACGCGTTTCACTCAAGACCCAACTCTCAAAATCGAGAATTCGACACTCATCACTAATCCGACACATCTTCGGAGATAACACAGTCCATGTGGAGTCGGTTTCTGGGTGCCTTGACATGAACTGAGCTGCTCTGCATCTGTCAAATTAACCTCACAATTCGCATCAAAACAAGCGATAAGAGGGTAAAGCATAGCATACCTTCGAAACTAGAAGAACAGGACTCTGTTGGCGCCTATAGAACTGTGGTTGAATGGCGAAGTTAAAAAGGGGGATGAAGTTCGCAGCTATGACAGTAAAAAATGATGGCGGTACCCGGGCAATTTGGGGTTCGCATCGTTTGGATTATATACTACGAGACTACGAGTAGGAACGAGTTTTGCCGAAAGAGGGAAAATTATTTTAACTAACTATCCAAAAAAAAAATGTTGATTTTCCCCTTCCACTGTCATTGTTGATTTTACTGTACACTGAGTAATTATAATTTCTTAGTTGGACCAAATTAATTATGAATATATCAATGGAAGCTATTAGCATTTCAAGAAAGGATTAATACCACTAAAAATTACAAACTGATAATTCATGATATATTTATTCCAAATTAGATTTCTATCCAGACTAATATTTGTCTTATGAAAAATCTCAAACTAATACTTCTGATCTAAATTTACTCTCCACATCATATTCCAAACTACTAACGAAGATTGATTTGGGGTAAATGTGTCATGGGTTATCAATTTTGGATCTTTTTTGTCAAACGAAATTAGTTTTAGTAAGTGGGTCATGAGAGACCGATTTGGATTGATGTTGGAGTGCAAATGTATAAGATAAATATCACGCCACGCCTCTAGAGTTCTTTTTAACAATTCTTATAATTGAGTTTGTTGTGAAAGTTCACACTTATGAAGTAATAAATGAGAGTTATAAACATGATAATGCTTATATTTGCAAGATCCAGAAAGGCCATTTAGATGCTGGTAAGTAGCGGATCGATGTAACCAGAAAGGCAGTTTTAAGTAGAATGAAAAAGATACCGAAATAAGAGAGATGCGAAGATCTATTTACCTAAAATCAAGAAGCACGATGGCATCAAAATATTAAAAAAGACACCTTCAAATAGGATGAGATATGAGATATAGAAGGTGGCGAAGAGCGAAAAACTTCATTTACACAAATGCAAGAAGGGCGGTAGCGATCAGGTTAACAAAAAAGAAACAAAAATTTCTATCTGCAAACATACAATCTACCATCTTAAAGATGCGGAGTACTAATTGGCTACTTGGCGTTTCACAATCTCCTTACATTATTGAACCTCCAAGATAAGCTCCATTTGGCGAATCAACCTATTCTCTTGTCCTTGTCTTCATGGTGAATTGCCAATGCAGACACATTAGGCATCGGAGCTGCCATGGCTTGTAGGTCAGCCGGAGATAGGGACCAGCACAGATTCCACCACCGAAGCTGTGTTGATGCCCCAATCTCCTCGGGTATTCTCCTTTGTGGAGGATATATTGGTGGAAGAACGCAAGAGGGCAATGTAGTCATTGTGTTAAAAATTATTCGTGTTACTACAATTTGTACTTGGTAAGCACCCTGACTGGAGTTAACTGGTCTTTTCGGTATCTCACTCTTGCCACTGTCTCTGAAAGCATAGCCATGATTCTTGAAGCTGAAATTTCGGTGAGCTAGTGAGATCTTGCATTTCCTGTTGTAGGGATTATCAGGTTTTGCAAGATCTTTAATGGAGGAAGAGGCCGAGGCCTCTGCAAGGCTCGTGAAGAACTTTGCCTAACCACTATAATAGTTCGATATGCCTTTCCTGAGAAATCACACAGAGAAAGGAAAGGACTTCAAAAACCATCATTTGACCATAAATCTGACTACTTGGAGGTCACAATCATAAATTTCTTAAAGCATTGCTTTAGATGGAACATATACAGAGATCAAAATAGATAGTCATCAAGCATTATAGAATCCGAACCTTGGAGCAAATCCGGCACCAGCAGATGCAGATCACCTTCACTTTTATACCATACACTCATATCAGGGGTTTTCGTATGCTGCATAATGGATGTTTCGCTTCTGAGTACTGCAATTTTTAACAGCTTCTTTTTTCCTTTACTGACAACGATTGAACACCATGATACTGTGTTTATTCGAGATACCTTTACAACTAAATTTCGGATTTTGGACCAGACTTTGGAATTTATATTTGGCAGCTAGACAAAAAGTGGCTGCCTATGTTAAAAGGAAAAAGAGAAGCAAAAACTGGCTCTCGCCATCCTAACAAGTTAAACTTAATGATGTTACACATGGACATCCAAATATTGTGCATTCCACCACCCAAAACATTTAGACTGCTTCTAGCAACAGGAAAAACACTTCAAAGTTCCCACCGTTATCCAATTTCTCATTGTAATGAGCATTGGGCTAGTCCAGGAGGTGTAGCCCTAGAATAGTAACTAATCGATTGAAATTAAATAAATTAACCAGTTCACACATTCATGATGGAGCATCTCTTCAGAAGCTTCCAACAAATTGCAGGCACGATCACACCAAGATATAAAATATTTAAGGGTGATAGGATAGGGAATTTATTTTTCATTTTTTTTATGTTTGCTTTTTAAATGCCAGCCCAGCATAGCAGTATCTTATTTAGGTAAACAATAAAGGCCATATTGCTATAAGTTAAAACTTGGTACTTTGTCAAAGATCAAGCTACAGATTTTGGCAAACCAAGTTAGAACAACATAATACAACCAAAAAGTGTAAAAGTCATTCTTCACAGAAAGCAATTTTACAATATTAATCAGATGATACTGCAATCTTAGACGACAGAACAAGCAGATTTTGATATTGGATGTCATGAAGTCTAGCATCAATCACTTAATGCACTATAGAACTTGCAAAAGAGCATTTAGGGAGCTTGTGTCTATAGTCAAGCACTTAAAACCTTTCTTTCAGCAAAGTAATGAACCAACAATAACACAGATATGGAAGTTTCTAAGTCACCGGGATATTTGGCAGGAAAAAACGAACCGATGATCAAATATTTCCATTTCGATGATTAAGATTACTTGATTGTCAACGTTCTGATAGACAAGATTCCATTCAGATGATAACATCAGCACATCAAAGCCTCTTTTGAAACTTAATAAATCACAAGAAGACAAGAAATTCTTAAAGTCAAATTTTCCATTCCTAGGCTCTGTAAAACCGCCTAGCTAATAAACACCTCAAAAAAAGTTCAATCCCAGCAGTACACGTCCAATTATATAGGCAAAACTAGATTTTTGGTGAAGCGAAATTCCAAACTGTCTGAACTAGCCAGGGCTAATAATTTGTGCTGCTATGTGATAATCACTTATTTTCAAATGAAGAGTGCCATGCAAAGTCACATCAGGACAGGAAAATAGTCATGTAGCACCTTTGACAGAGAAAGGCGATACATTAATCAAACAAGTAAAACAGCACAAACAGTACGTTAAGACACGATTTTTCACCATGATCTGCATGAAGAAGCACGATTTTGCTGGATCTACAATCGTGTTCTGTAAGTGAACAAAAAAAAAAAAAAAAAAAAAAAAACACAAACGTGTTCTGTTTTTTGCAGGTGCCAACGAGGTGATACATTCCACCTAAGACAGTCAAAACGAGTCACGAACCTGTATTTTGACTCGAGTTTGTTGAAGTGGATTAGATATCAGTCACATAAATGTAGAATATGGGTCATAGATGAGTCCAAAGAGAAAAGCCTAGAAAGAATATGGATTTTAGTTGGTCTATTGTGGATCCACTTTCAACCCAAAATACTAGAATTACATAAAACAAGTTTCACGATTGGCTATTCTCTGTCTCTCTTTGATTCCACCGCTCCAGACCATTGGGGAGCACTCTTCCTCCTCTTTGTCCTTACCGCCCCCACCGCGGACGATGTCGGAGGAACTCATGTAGCTCATGCTCTAGCGGCAGCTGTTCCTGTCGTCCGTGTTGCTGCCATTGTCAACACCACTCAGTAAAGCGCAAGCAGCCGTGAACACTGATTCTTTGTAGCGGGAAGGGAAACGAAGGCAAAGGCAAAATGAGGGGAGAAAGCGGAGAACTTGTAGCGTGTGTAATATATGCGTGAAGAGCGAGAATGCACATTAAATGTTCGACGAAGAGGCAAACACAAATAATGAAACACAGCTTCGGGATTCTACTCTTTTCTCTCCCTCTCTCGCTAGAGCGTGGCAAGCCAAAGCGACCCCACACGACCTGCAAGAACCGTTTTTTTTGCGGGGATTGATTCAGATATTAAGATAATGAGGAAGAAGGTGAAAGCTATGGCTTTTGGATGGTTCTGAGTTCGCAGAGACTGAGAACAAAAGAAAAAGGGAGGCGAGAAGCGAGAGCAGGTGGTGGGTGAGGGCGGTGATGGTTGGTAGCGAGGGCCGTCCGTATTTGGGTGGAGGAATTCGAACCTGCACATTGGTGTTTGAGGAAGCACTTCGAGCGTTTGACGAGCTCGTTGAGTTCAGCAGCAACGACCATTCCTATCCCACTGCTGGCCCTCCCAGCATTTCATTTCATCGACCAAGCAAAATTGCAAGTTGTAGGTGACAAATGAAAGCTCCCTTTCTTCGTTCAAAGTCAGTTAATCATTAATTAGCTCGATCGAGGTCCCTGTTTATCAACAAAAATAGAGGTATGGACGTTTGGAGTACCAAAACTTGGCACAAGAGATGCTTAATTGTCAAAAATTCCGAAATGTATATTTAAATGTCAAAATCGAAGAAAAATGAATAACTTAATTGTCAACAGCGAAAAAAAATTCTGCCCAAAATACTAACGTGGTGTTTTTCTAGTGAGATAAATATAAAATGACGTCGTTTTGCACGCTAACATCCTAGATTAGTTGAAAACGACGCCATTTTGCATCGGATTTGAATTTTAATATAAATATTAATTTAATTTAATTTAAATTTAAAAAGAAAAAAAAAAAAGGGGGATTGCACTTGTTCGGTGAGGGTAGGGGTGGCAAATGGGTGGGTCAAATCGAGTATGGGTCGGGTCAAAAATGGGTCAACCCATATTTTCGACCCATTTAACTCGTTTTGACTCATATTCTTATAGTGTAAATCTAGCGACCATATCCTACTTGTACCCAACCCGACTCGTATTGCTAAAACCTATTAATATTTTAGGAAAACTCACTTTTACTATATGCTAATTGGATTAAAACTTCAAATTAAATTAAAAATAGTAAATAAAATAAAATAAAAAAGTTATAAAAAAAACCTATAAATTGAAATATTTATAAAAAAAAATTAGACTATGCAAGAAGAGAATGTTTTACATGGCAAGTGTTTATATATAAACTAGAAAACACATGCCCTCATATATGGTTCTCAATTTATTAGATATTCATATTTTTCTAGTAATTGAGCCCCACAATTAAGGGCATGTATTTCCTAGTTTATTTTTATATTTCAAGCATTATAAACAATTGCAATGTAAAACTTGCCTTCTTGGTCATAAATCTTAGGATGCATTTGATTGTCAGGGTAAAATTGGGATAGGGTGAGATAAAGTGAGATACAACAGTAAAGATGGATTTAACTATAAAATCTTTGGTACACTTTAAGATAAGATTTTTTTTTAAAATTCAATTAAATTAGAAAATTTAATTAATTAAAAACTATGGAAAAACCCTAGATTTAGGAATTTTGGCCACCGCCTCCGCTTGACTAGCGATTGAAGACACGACCACCATGGAAGATTTCATTCCCGATATTGTGCGAGAAAAAGAAGAACAAGAAGAAGCAAAGAGTCCATGGTGTGATCTCACTCTCGATCTACTCGATTTGGTGCTGTTGCGCCTTTCGGCCCCGAACATTTCCTCCTTCCGGTGGGTGTGCACGACGTGGCAGTCCATCACCAACCCCGTCCTCCGTCCCCTGCCTCCCTCCGCCGACTTCTTCCGCCCTAGCACGCCGATCTTGGCGACTGTGCACGACAACTTCTGCACTTTCTTCGACCCCATGCGCAAAAGCGAAGCTCGCTGGGTCGCGGCTCCATCGCGGCAAGCGTGGGGATAGGCTGCTTCTGACCTGTGGCACGCAGGAGGTGTTCTTCTTCAACGTCTCTGTGCGGGTCACGGTGCCGCTCCCCGACCTCGACAAGCACAACGTCGATGATGCAGATGACTAAGAGAAAACTTCCAGATAGAACGGTTGGGTTGATTTGACGTGGATGCCTACCATTTCTTCTCTTTTGATAACTCTTTTTTTAAAAAGAAAATTTCTTATTCAATTTGAGTTTATTCCACCCTTTTTTATCCAGCATTTTTTTTACGATTTATCCGGATTTATTCGGGTCAAAGGACGTAAATTCGGGTCAAAGGACGTTCTCAGATACGGACTAGAATAGCAAATTATCCTATTCGGACTCAAATCTAAACTATTAGATGCATAAAGCACTTATCAAAAAGGGTAGAAAATTTATACTGGTGTAGATTTTAGGGAGCTTACAAAACTTCATTTTAGGTTTAACCTGCATCTTCAAACAATCCAACTAGGTTTTCGGGAATTGGAACTATAAGAGCTCCGTCCTTCTTGGAAATTGCAAATGGAGACCGTTGATAACCTCCATGTCGTGCAGTAGACTCCAATTATTAAAAGTGGGTGTTAACATAGTGCAAACATCAAACAAATAGGAAAACAAGGTAAAGTCCAAAATTACAATCATGGTCATAAAAACTTGTTCTTGCCTAGTGAACAATCTCTTTTAATCTTTGTCAAACGATCAAAAAAGAAGACGCTAATATACTTAACTTTTACTATAAGAATTAACACAAGAATCTCATCTATCCACTACAATGCTTGGCATATCTTGTAAATCTTTCAATCTTCGTGCCACGTACATCTTAAACACGTCTACCTGCAACAAAGAAGAAACAAAAAAGGAAAAATCGCTCATGATAATGAAAGGGAATTGATAAGAAACAGAAGAAGTTGATGAAATTGCAAGAAAATCAATAAATACTCACACAATATCTTTTTGCCCATGCCGTGTTGATATCGATAAAAGAATGAACTCTGATCGGATCAGTGATTTACCAAAAAAATAAGTAAAGCAAATTTGCCGTGAGAAGAATTTTTTTGGTAGATCACTGCCCAAACAGAGGTCCATCTCTAATCACTTTGCTTGAATAGCGCCTTTCTTTTGCTTTTGTGAATGATAAGTTTGATAGAAATCATCAATATTTATAGCCTATGAATCACTCATTACCAAAATAAGATAGCATCGCTGACCTATGTACTTACCTTTCACCACCCTGGATAATATGCAATCTAATGATGACTCAAAATGGTTTGGATTAGTTGCCAATCATGCAATGTCAATTATTGGGTTGGAATTTAAGTCATGGCGATCCTCCTAATTATATTCTTGCTAAGTTAGTGAATATAAGCAAGAAATAATCGATTTCGTTTAACGTTAGCTTTGCATTTTTATAGGCCGTGAGCGATGGAAGCGAAGAAACTCGGTGCATTCCAATTTTTGACATGTAATAATCATGGAAATGGCCATGCTCTTTGTCTATAATTATCATTTCTATTGTTCTCAATTCCAGAATGGCCATGAAGTCTAAGGCCAACATAATGTGTCCATGTTGTCACGTCTTGGTAATTTTTTGCTCCACGGGTATTTTCTAGGAGGAGATAAATGGGGTGTTTGGCAAAAAAAATTTCAAACTCCCTTTGCAAAATGTCAGCCTTGACAAGGCTGAAAGCCCAACGCAGGTTGGGGGCTACTTTGGGCTTTCAGCATGCTGAGAATGCTGAGCTGAGAGGCTAAAAAAAAATTTCTTCCCAAAGTATCCTCGTTGCTTTTTCGTTTTTCCAGTTTTGCCCTCACTATTCATCATCATCTTCTTCTTCTCCGCAAGGGGTCGCCGACGAAGGACAAGTAGTCGCTAGCGAACGCCACCCAAACAACCGTCATCGGGGGGTGGCGCGACCAACGCACCATTTGGATCGCGGCGAGGTCGCACGACCCCACCGTGACCCAGATCCGGGGCAGCGAGGTCCTCCCGCGACCTCGCCCCGGATCTAGGTCGCCAAAGGTCGTGGCGGCATTGCGCGACCTCGCTGCCCCAAATCTGGGGTCGCCAGAGGTCGCGGCGGCATCACGCGACCTCACCGCCCCAGATCAAAATTTACTCCCGGGAACATAATTATTACCAAGCGCACCCTTATAGTGTGGATTTGTTCGCAATTTTAGTCGATTTGAAACCTCATACTAAGTGAAACGAGCCTCAAGCTCATACTGAATATTCATTAGTATACAATTGACGGTAAATTTTAGAAAACATCACACATCACATTGATAATGCTTGCGATGAGTAACATAGGTTTATCTTTGCCATAAACAAAGTCACAATAAAAAGAGGTAGTGACGTGTTTTCTTTTAGTATGGATTTATTCGCAATTTTAGTCGATTTGAAACCACTAGTGTCAAACTCATACTAAGTGAAGCGAGCCTCAAGCTCATACTGAATAAGAAACTGAATATTCATTAGTATACAATTGACGGTAAATTTTAGAAAACATCATCACATCACATTGATAATACTTCCAATGAGTGACATAGGTTTATCTTTGCCATAAACAAAGTCATAATAAAAAAGGGTAATGACGTGGATAATGTTTTTCAGCTTTTCTTTATGATTCAACATCATCTCTTGATTTTTTCTAATTCAACTTAATTCCTAAACTTTTAAAATTTTGCTCAAAGTCGTTCCGTTAAAAAAATAATAATAATAAGAGATTAGCTAAAATGCTAGCGCTGTTAACTTCCGTCAAATTTTCATAATGGTATGTCCACATTAGCAATGTCTCTTATTTGGGGCACAATGTTTAAAATCTAAGGCAATTGCTACCCCTTATAGAGGGATGAAACTTTTGTGATGATGGTTATAGCAAGGGAGGGACAAGGCGTTGCGGTGGTCGTGGCGATGTCGTGGCCGCAGGCCCGGACAAGGTAGCAAAGTGATGAACGACAACAATGATAGTGGTGTGGACGACATCAATGCCTAAAGAAGAAAGGGGAGAGATGGAAGGATTAATTAATGTTAGCACCAAAAATTGGCTTAATGGGCCATGGATAGATAGCAAAGTCCACCAAGCCCAATACGCAAAAAGAAAAGGTCTATAATAGCTTGGGCAAAACTTGATGTCGAGGATACCAATAGATCGGTGCCAAGTATCACCCATGAGCAAAAGGATAAATAGGAAGGGCAGTTTCTAAAGTATTCAATACCGACGACACGGCGGATAAGACGATACGGTTATCAGCGCAATACTGAAGATTCTGGAAAATTTGAAATTGAAGTGATAACAGTAGGAAGATGGATTTTCACAACACTAGATTATAAATAACCGAGAAAACATCATTATAAGAGATCGCACATTTTGCAGAAGAAACTTCGATACACTTAGTTTCAACTATCTTTACTTATCATTGTTTTCGCATTTACTTTTGATTACTTTAGATTTATCATTTATTTTATCGTAATTTCATTAGAATCCATTACTTCCTTTCCAAAATGACACAAAACCCGATACAAACCATAAAACCGAAGAAACCTCTGCTTTGATGAAAGATATTTGATTCGAAAACCGTCTCAGCCAAACAATTAACCTTATACCACAGGCTCAAAAAAAACAAAAAACAAAAATCGATTTTGCACCCTATTGATTTGATTGTTAATGATAAGAGTGGGCAGTTATGTATTTGGACTAAATGTTTTTTGGTTTTGTACCAAGAATGGTTTTGACCACATGCCACGGATGATAAAAAGATTCTTAAGGAGCACTACATGTAGATTGAAGTTTTCTTCATCTGTGTTCTTTTTCGACTTTTGGGTAAGTTTGGATGTGACGTTGAAACACTATGTCATAAATTGTATAGACAGGTCTATTGTGATTATCACAATTTTCGAAAGTTCAAATCATCAAATTACAAGCATTAAGATCGAGACATTATAATTGGCAGAAAAATTCACTAAGATTTATTATCAAAAAGAAAACGTTTCACATGGCAACTATTTAAAATGCTTGAAATTTAAAAATAAATTGGGAAACATGAGTCCTTAAATATGGTGCTGAATTAGTAGATACTCATATTTTCTTTCCTTTTCCTTCGCGAAAGGGATTGAAAATTTATGTTTGTGTAATTTTTACAGAACTTACAAAAACTCATTTTAGTATAGATTGGATCTTCAACAAATCAACCAAGTTTTTGGGAATTAGAAATACAAGAGATCGTCCTTCTGGGACGTTGCAAATGCAAACCGTCGATAACATGATCATAAAAGAAAATAAATGAACTCAACTTCCACTATAAGATTTGATACAATATTCTCATTAATCCATAACGATGTTTGGCATATCTTGTGAATTTTTCGATCCTCGTGCGACGTACATGTTGGACACTTCTACCTGCAAGGGAAGGAATAAAAGGTAATGCATCACTCATTACAATGAAAGAGAATTGAATAAGAAATCGAAGAACATGGGAAACAACAAGAAAATCAACAGATCTTCAATTAGCGTTCTCTCTAGTTGCAGGTGACTGAGGTACATCATATGGCATCTTTTCACACTGCCATGTTGATGTTGACAAAAGGGATGAACTTTGATCGGATCAGTGATTTACCAAAAAATTAGCAAAGCAAAAAATGCTTTCAAAATAAATTTTCTGATAAGTCACTGCCCGAACAAAGGTACATCCCTATCACTTTGCTTGAATAGAGCTTTCTTTTACTTCTGTGAATGATCAATTTGATGGGAATCATCCATATTTATAGCCTGTACATCACTCATTACCTAAATAAGAATAGTGCCGTTGACCTATGCGCTTACATAATCATGTTGGACCATATGTCAACCTAATCATGACTTTGGATTAGTTGCCCATAATGCCATGTCCAATAGTTTATTGCATTTTAATTCATGTCGATCTTCCTAAATAAATGCTTTCTAAGTTTTTTTTTTTTTTGGTCAGTAAATGCTTTCTAAGTTAAGTGTGATATATACGAGTAATGATTGATTCCGTTTGGTACTAAATTCACATTTTATTAGCCGCGAGTTGTAAGTGCAAAGAACTCGCTCCATTCCAATTATACAAGTAATAGGCATGAAAATTGCCCTAGTTTTGATCTATTCTGGCAATCGCAACAAATCGCATTATTTTCAATTTCAAAATGCAAGCAAGACCAATAAGAAAGCTGTTGGAAAAAGTATTAGAATACATAAAATAATAATAATTATTGGAAATACATTACACAAGATTAGAAAATAAAAGAAATGTCCGAGGCGTGCAAACATTGTCCTTAAGGATAATTCCACCATTCGAAGTACGAAACTCGGTGCGTAAGGCTTCAACGGCTATCCTCCAAAGATACAACAGACCTTCCTCTATACTCCGCACTAAATATTAGAAGGAAACAAAACAACTTTTGTGTATAACCCAGCAAAAAGAAAAGGAAAGATATGAGAACATATTATGTCTTCAAATATTGTGGTTTGAAGTTTAATTTATATTTAAACAAGAAAATGAGAGTCTTTAGGAGATCGTTATAAATCAATTGGTAATTAAAAAGATGACCGTTATAAAATAATGAAGAGTTTATGAAGTAATAAATCAAAAGTTATAAAGCCGTTAGACGACCGTTATACAACCATTAGAAAGCCGTTATATGACCGTTAAAAAAAAGCGTTACAAAGATGACTTTCATGACGTTGAAATCTAAGGCAATTGCTACCCCTTATAGAGGGATGAAACTTTTGTGATGATGGTTATAGCAAGGGAGGGACAAGGCGTTGCGGTGGTCGTGGCGATGTCGTGGCCGCAGGCCAGCGACAAGGTAGCAGTGATGAACGACAACAATGATAGTGGTGTGGACGACATCAATGCCTAAAGAAGAAAGGGGAGAGATGGATGGATTAATTAATGTTAGCACCAAAAATTGGCTTAATGGGCCATGGATAGATACCAAAGTCCACCAAGCCCAATACGCAAAAAGAAAAGGTCTATAATAGCTTGGGCAAAACTCGCTGTCGAGGATACCAATAGTTCGGTGCCAAGTATCACCCATGAGCAAAAGGATAAATAGGAAGGGCAGTTTCTAAAGTATTCAATACCGACGACACGGCGGATAAGACGATGCGGTTATCAGCTCAATACTAAAGATTCTGGAAAATTTGAAATTGAAGTGATAACAGTAGGAAGACGGATTTTCACAACACTAGATTATAAATAACCGAGAAAACATCATTATAAGAGATCGCACATGTTGCAGAAGAAACTTCAATACACTTAGTTTCAACTATCTTTACTTATCATTGTTTTCGCATTTACTTTTGATTACTTTAGCTTTATCCTTTATTTTATCGTAATTGCATTAGAATCTATTACTTTCTTTTTGAAATGACACAAAACCCGATACAAACCATAAAACCGAAGAAACCTATGCTTTGATGAAAGATGTTTGATTCGAAAACCGTCTCAACCAAACAATTAACCTTATACCACAGGTGCAAAAAAAACAAAAAACAAAAAGCGATTTTGCACCCTATTGATTTGATTGTTAATGATAAGAGTGGGCAGTTATGTATTTGGACTGAATGTTTTTTGGTTTTGTACCAAGAATGGTTTTGACCACATGCCACGGATGATAAAAGATTCTTAAGGAGCACTACATGTAGATTGAAGTTTTCTTCATCTGTGTTCTTTTTCGACTTTTGGGTAAGTTTGGATGTGACGTTGAAACACTATGTCATAAATTGTATAGACAGGTCTATTGTGATTATTACAATTTTCGGAAGTTCAAATCATCAAATTACAAGCATTAAGATCGAGACATTATAATTGGCAGAAAAATTCTCTAAGATTTATTATCAAAAAGAAAACGTTTCACATGGCAACTGTTTAAAATGCTTGAAATTTAAAAATAAATTGGGAAACACGAGTCCTTAAATATGGTGTTGAATTAGTAGATACTCATATTTCCTTTCCTTTTCCTTCGCGAAAGGGATTGAAAATTTATATTAGTGTAGTTTTTACAGAACTTAAAAAAAAAAAAAAAAAAAAAAAAAAAAAAAAAAAAAAAAAAACTCATCTTAGTATAGATTGGATCTTCAACAAATCAACCATGTCTTTGGGAATTAGAAATACAAGCGATCGTCCTTCTGGGACGTTGCAAATGTGGACCGTCGATAACATGATCATAAAAGAAAATAAAATGAACTCAACTTCCACTATAAGATTTGATACAATATTCTCATTAATCCATAACGATGTTTGGCATATCTTGTGAATTTTTCGATCCTCATGCGACGTACATGTTGGACACTTCTACCTGCAAGGGAAGGAATAAAAGGTAATACATCCCTCATTACAATGAAAGAAAATTGAATAAGAAATCGAAGAACATGGGAAACAGCAAGAAAATCAACAGATCTTCAATTAGCGTTCTCTCTAGTTGCTGGTTACTGAGGTACGTCACATGGCATCTTTTCACACTGCCATGTTGATGTTGACAAAAGGGATGAACTCTGATCGGATCAGTGATTTACCAGAAAATAAGCAAAGCAAAAAATGCTTTCAAAAGAAATTTTCTGATAAGTCACTGCCCGAACAAAGGTACATCCCTATCACTTTGCTTGAATAGAGCTTTTCTTTTACTTCTGTGAATGATCAATTTGATGGGAATCATCCATATTTATAGCCTATACATCACTCATTACCTAAATAAGAATAGTGTCGTCGACCTATGCGCTTACATAATCATGTTGGACCATATGTCAACCTAATTATGACTTTGGATTAGTTGCCCATAATGCCATGTCCAATAGTATATTGCATTTAAATTCATGTCTATCTTCCTAAATAAATGTTTTCTAAGTTAAGTGTGACATAAACGAGTAATGATTATTCAATTTGATACTGAATTCACATTTTATTAGCCGCGAGTTAGTAAGTGCAAAGAACTCGCTCCATTCCAATTGTACAAGTAATAGGGCATGCAAAATGCCCTGGTTTTGATCTATTCTAGCAATCGCAACAGATCGCATTGTTTTCAATTTCAAAATGCAATCAAGACCAATAAGAAAGCTTACTTCACTATTGGTCGAATGTCAATTGAGGACCGGTGGACAACCCAAATTCCTCACTCGGCCGGTGATTGAGGACCATACCGTCCACTTCGATAAATTGGAGCAACTGTTAGAGATAATTTACTGATTTTATCCCTTCTACTTTTACTTATATCGTTTTATTCTTTATACTAATTCCAAAGAGATTATTTCGACTTAATAAGTTTATCCTACCAAGCAAAATAAATATATAGAGATACTATCATTCTATGATAAAGTTCCCCGCTGATCTACTCGACTCGATTTGACAAATAGGGTTTTCCATGATTATGTTTGGATTATACTATAAACACCAAACCTCATCTTTTGGAAGAAATATTGACCAAACAAAAATATAGCAATAAGATCACAACCTATATCATATTGATAGTTTCGATTTAACCTCAATTAGTGTTGATGACCTATGCGCTTACATTTCATCAAGTTGAAAGATATGTCACCTTATGTATGACTCATAAAGAGTTGAGTTGCCAATCCAAAAATTAGATTGACTTTTAATTTATGTCGATCCTCCTAAGTGTGTGTTTTCTAAATAAGTGAATATGCAAGTAATTACCGACTTAGTTAATATTATGCCCGCATTCGATCAGTTGTGAGCGATGTAAGTGTGAAGGATATCACTCCATTCCGAATCAGACACATAATAGTTAAGAAAAGGGCTGTGGTTTTGATTTATTATCATCGATTTTATTGTTCTCAACTCCAAAATTGCCATAAGTCTAAGGTCAATATAATGTGCCTTTTCTATCACGTCTTGGAAATTTTTTCTCCCACAATTTTTTTTTTTTTGAGGAGATAAAGAGGGTTTCTCCTTTGTTCCCCCTTTTCAATTCTTGTAACATTTTGTATAGCGATGCCAAATGCGAACAACCTCATTTTTTTTTTTTTTTATGTTAGTCCTACTTTAGTTTTACTCTAATTCTCCCTTTCAGACTTTTACCCTGCCTCTTTATAAGGCGTGAGAGTTGAAACCCATACTTAAAACTAAATAGTCCCTATCCCAACTCCCGATAAGGTGGGGATTTGAACTATCTCATTAAGTACGTTCATTTTACGGGAATTGCAAACCCACCGAAATCAATCGGGTCCAATTAGATGGACTCAGGAGCTTTCCGGATCCACTTCATAATTTGTCCAGGCCCACGTCCTGATGATTTGGATCGGAGCCCATCGGCCCAAACCATCACCATAAACCTCGTAAAAACCTCGAAACGCCGAGGAACGCCAAACAGAAGCAACAACGCACGATCAATCCCGGCCAAAGCAAAGCATAGCTAGCACGCGCGGTCTGGAACCGAAGCTCGCTGCAATGTCGAGGATCGAGACCTTCGAGGACTTCGTGAAAGTTCACGGCCTGCTGCTGACGGCTTCTGGGTTGCCGCAGCCGCTGCACGAGCGGCTCTTCAAGAAGCTGTCGACCGACACCTTCGACGGCGGCGCGCGCTTCCAGATCGAGCTGTGCGAGGATGGGCGTCGGAGGAGGCTCGTCCTCGCTTCGGGGTTCATGGGCAAGGATTCCGACGTCTTCCTCGTCGACCACGCTTGGACTTTCCGGCTCTCCGATGCGTACAAGCAGGTTCTTGATTTTCTGTTTCGACCCCCATGTCCGGTTTAGCTTTTCTGTAATGGTGGAAATGGGCATCGGATTTTTGTAAGTGCATGTAATGGCAAAGCTAGTGTTTTGACTGTTGAATTGTGACGGGAGAAATTAAATTGAGTGTCGTGGAAGGTTAAGAAGACTTCGGTAAATTGAAGTTGGTATGATTTCGGGACATTCCGCTTTTTATAATAATAGTGTTACTGTACAATAGAGAATCATTTTATAGGGTGATATGTTCTTTTTGCCTATAATATGCAGAATAAGTAAATCCATAAACTTCTTTTTTTTATTAGTTCAACTGCAAAGCCTACTGGGTTTTCTTTCTCTGAAACTTTGAGTTAGAAAATCTCAGTACTCCTTTTATTTTGGCTGCACGAATCTTCATAAAGTTGCATTTATTACAGCTTCAGGAAGTTCCGGGGTTGGCTCAGAGGATGGCCGTTTTAATGTGTGTCGATGGCGATCTGAATGTAGATGAAGAAGCTGAGGGAGGGACTTCAATAGCGGAGGCTGGCAGCATGTGCATTGAGGATATACTGGAACATGAACTGTGTAAAGCAAAAGAGAACAAGGACACTGTCAGATGGTTGGAGCTCGATGAGCTCAATATCAATGATGACACGCTCTTATCTCTCAATTTATCTGCTAAACTTCCGGTTTGTGTTCACTACATTCCTCCTGAATTAAATGATACTAGAATAGTTGGATCCTTTGAGGATTACCAGATCATGCATGATTATATGTATGTTGTACAATCTCATCTTCCGTAACTACAGTATAAAAACTCTTATCATTTGTTATTTATAGACTAAAAATTAACATTACCAATTTTGTGGAGTATATGCACAAGCAACCATCATTTCCTTACAACATACTTGCCCTGGAGATGATCTCCGGTACCATCTTTGAGCTTATTGTGATGTGATGAACATATGGTTTACATGCTTATTTTTTCTTGTGCTAGGATTTACTTGCTCTTAGCCTGTGTGGAAACAGGCTTGAGAGTGCAGATATCATTTTTCATGAAGTTACCAAATTCAAGCATCTAAAAGCTCTGTGGCTCAACAATAATCCAGTTGTAGAGAAATGGTATGTGCATTTGCACCCGAGTAACTTAGAGCAGGCTTTTAGAGGAGGAAAAGCTTAATGGTTTTACCTTCAGTGATGGCTGTCTGGCAGATAAAATTCTTCAGGCTTGTCCTGGGCTTGAAATCCTTAATTCATCTTTTACCCATAATTTTGGGGAGTGGGCGTTGGGATTCTGTGCAGACGTCTATGGGAAGGATAACCCAGGCCAGCACTGCGGAAGTGACCATAAGTTGCACGAAGTGACATCTCTTGATATTTCTAGCAGAGGCATCCGCAATCTTGCTAATAAGGTCCGTGACTCAATTAGCTTACTGTTCTTAGTGACTTATTCGTGTTATTCTTTTTCATATGTTTTACCCTTTCTGCAGGCATTTTCACCTGCTATGATGCCATCACTTTCAGATCTGAACCTTAGGGGAAATTCACTTCAAGAGAATTCAGCAAGTGAGTTGTTGGAAGTCTTGAAGCAGTTTCCTTCCTTAAATGCTCTTGAGGTGATTATTTTGCTTTGTTAATTAACTGTTCCAAGAACTTACCGCGAGAGTTTGGAATTTTCAATTTTTAAATAGAGGTTAATTATTTACATAGGTGGATATTCCTGGACCCCTCGGTGAAAGTGCAGTAGTGATTCTGGAATCACTCCCGAATCTTTCCTTCCTTAATGGTGTTTGTGCAACAAAAATATTAGAAGCTGGGAAGCATGTGATTGATTCTATCCTTGAACCACGTCTTCCGGAATGGAAACCAGAAGAGCCCCTTGTAGATCGGGTTATCAATGCAATGTGGCAATATTTAATGACTTATAGACTTGCAGATGAGGAAAAGATCGATGAGACTCCTGCATGGTATGTGTGCTTTTTTCAATGACCCGCTCTTTACATGAACAATGAACTATATATATAATCAAGATCCTCCCATGCTTAGTATTTTACCATGAGACATGTCCTCCTATCCCTAGTATGTCACAATGAGACATGTCCATATGTATTTTCTGTTTATCTTTGTAATATTCGCTTTAAGTATACTTTTATTTGATAATTGACTTGAAATGTCATGCAGTTCATTTAATACTGCCTGAGAACATTTCACCATCTGAAAAGGCATATCTCTTTCAGCTTTGCTTTTGTTTGTTACTCTCTAAGAACTTTGTGCAGATATCAATAGCAGACATGACTGACCTTATAATTCTGTGAACCCCATTATTATTCTATGTATTGCCAATCACTGTTCTATGACTATGGAATAGCAGGCAAGATCTGCATATGGTGTACTTTGTCAAGGATGTCTTTTATCATAATATAAACAGTGCAATCTCTCTGATGGCATAGGTATGTGATGGATGAATTGGGCTCTGCATTAAGGCACAGCGATGAGCCAAATTTCATGGTGGCCCCATTTCTCTACATGCCAGAGGGAAACCTAGCATCAGCTGTGAGGTCAGCTACAACTATATCCTCTTCAACTTTGCCATTTTGGCATCATTCTGCTCAACAACCTTGTCTTCTATACATGAATGCAATTTTTTATTCCTTTTTTGGACCAATGAATGTAGTGTCTGAATTATTGTCACATTCTGTCCGTAGTTTCACGAGTTATGGAACTCGTTTTTTTTCCTCTAGCTAAACAAACTCGTGTTTTTAATCATCAATCATTGTCCCAGGGCTCGTCCAATCTTTATGTTGTCAGTTTAGATGTCCATTTTCTTCTTATTTAGCAAATTGGTGGCAGAGTCATCTTTATAATGGGTCTGCTCTATGTTTTCCAGCTATTCTCTCTTATGGCCAATCCAGAATGCTCAGGAGGGTGATGAGTGCACCCGTGATTATCTTTATGGGATTGGAGAGGACAAACAGCGATCCGCCAGACTTACTGCTTGGTTTCATACACCTGAAAATTACTTTATTAAAGTACAAGCATATTATTTATTGCATAACAATTTTAAACAGATGCTTGTAGATTTATCATTAATGCTTGTTTGTTCATCCAGGAATATGAGAAACACCGTATGGAATTGGAATCCAGAAGTTTTACTCCCCAATCTGTGATGTCTTTGGTGACTAAAAGCCTATTTGAAGGCGACAGATGTCCTTTACGTGTGTACACTGACATACCTCAAGTTGAAGAATTTCTTAAACGGCCTGAGTTCATCCTCAGTATGTACTGGATTCAGACTGCTTTTAGAACTTACCCCATCATTCTTCTTTGCTGTCTTTTAGTTTGGCTTGTGTTGTAGTGACTATTATTGTTTGAGGAGCTATCATTTCTCAATAATTGCTCACATCAACTCAATATATCTGGTTGAATTAGTGGAGGCTGGCGAGACTTTCCTAATAAGATGGCAGGACATTTTTGTTTCCTGATTATTTGATGTAGGCTTCATGTTGCTAACATTGCCCATGATTGTGGTCTCTGAGTTCCATTTTCTTGATATACATCTGATTGCTTGGTGTTTAGTTAACTCATTTTCGATCTGAGTTACAAGTAGCAGCATTTGCCAATTCTTTTTTCACCATTATGTCTCATCATTTTTAATATTATATTTGGTTCGCAGCCTCTGACCCAAAGGACGCACATATCATCTGGACAAGTATGCAAGTTGATGAGGATACAAAGAAAGCGACTGGAATAACAGATGACCAAATTATTAATCAGTTCCCTTATGAGGCTTGTGTTGTGATGAAACATCATTTGGCTGAGACAGTTCAAAAGGTCAGAAAGATTTAGGTTTCTCTAGTTTGCAGAAGATAAGTTTCTAGAATATTATTCATTTTCTCCATCATCCTGCAAGTTTTGGGTTCTCTCTGAAGCCAAAAATTAGTTAATGTTTCCAGAAATTTGACTCTGAAATTTGTTTTCCCTTCTACATTTTGTCAGGCATATGGATCACCTGACTGGCTACAGCCAACTTATAACTTGGAAGCGCAGTTGTCTCAACTTATTGGCGACTATTACATACGTAAAAGAGATGGCCTTAATAATATGTGGATTTTAAAGCCCTGGAACATGGCACGGACTATTGACACTACTGTCACCGATAACATATCAGCCATAATCCGTCTCATGGAGACTGGTCCAAAAATATGTCAGAAGTACATTGAGCATCCTGCTTTGTTCCAAGGGAAAAAGTTTGATATCCGCTATATAGTACTTGTCCGCAGTATAAACCCCTTAGAGATATTCCTTTCCGATGTTTTCTGGGTAAGGTTGCATTTCCTTATCTATCAATAGCATGTACATCAGTCAAACTTTCTTAATCCAATGCTTGTCTCATCTAGATACTGCATCAAACAGTACTCACTATTTGCTCTGAAATTATCTCAAATTTTAGGTAAGGTTGGCAAACAACCCTTACTCCTTGGAGAAGAACAGCTTTTTTGAGTATGAAACTCACTTTACAGTAATGGTACGTCTCATACAGCACCTTATTCCATATGATTTTCCTAGTTTTTTGGCAGCGTTGCACTGTTGTTCACACTTTAGAAGGTTCAACCCAGGATTTAAATGAAATGCTCCATCTTGTGCAATTTTCTTTCATGAAAAAGGAGTTATCGATGGTTTTATTGGTAGGTAGTCAATATGAATTAGGGATATGAAGTTATAAAGAATAACTGATTCTCTAATTGTTTCTATACGTTTCAGAATTATCGCGGAAGAATCAATCATAAAAACACGCCTGATTTTGTAAGGGAATTCGAAGAGGAACATAAAGGTAGTCAAGTCTTGGCTTTCATTGCCTGACAAGAAATATTCTCCCTTTACTCAACTTTAACCGGATTCCCTTTAATTGCAGTTAAGTGGTTCGATGTGCATGAGAGGGTAAAAAAGATGATCAGGTCAGTATTTGAGGCAGCTGCATTTGTGCATCCTGAGATGCACAGTCCAATGTCTAGGGCCATTTATGGAGTGGATGTCATGATTGATAGCTCTTTCAAACCCAAGTTGTTAGAGGTATGTAACTGAATTGCGTATTTCTCTTGTAAATATCTTGGAGCTGCTTCTTTCTTTCTTTTTCCTTTTTTATTTTTTTTCCAAATTTTGTTGCCCAGCAATTGGTGGCACTTGTTGAAATCTGCTACTGATGGGAGGAAAGACAATACAATTCATGCTCATTCACGGTGAGACAATCCTCATTTTCACTAATCTTCTAAGACAATTTCACATGATATGTAGGTGACCTACTGTCCTGACTGTACAAGAGCATGCAAGTATGATATGGTATCTGTCTTTAAAGGTGAAGAAATGAGGGGTTCCAACTTCTTCAACGATGTCTTTGGTTGTCTTTTCCTAAATGAAACCACTCATGTTAGCCCATTGTGATGGTTTCGGCAGAGATGAACATACTTTTCCAATGTATGTTAGAGTAAGGTCTTTTTGTTGAATTGTCTTTTTTTCAACTTATATTATCTTGGTCTGTCGTGTTGTAAAAGTAAGGGACGAAAACACCAGTGTCACATAATTGATCTTTACAAATATTCTTGTGTTTACTTTTCCTGTCGCAACAGCAATTTGTCCCTTGGGCCTTTCCCAAATCAACTGTGAAGAGTTGCATGGCAAGAGAGAATTAGAGGGCATTTTTCATTTTGTGATATAAAGTATTACCGTTCGAACTTGTTAATAGGCGTTATAGCTCTCTGACTGATTGGCTAAGATGCCTGAATGAGACGTGGGAGTTTGAGCGAATGTCTGGTGATGATGATACCGTAGGCTCGGGCTCGAACTCATGCGCGGAGAAGTCCATAGGCCCAATGGACACACGGATGATGGTCAGTACAACATGGCCCCTGGAACCTGATTAGGCCTGAGAACGGTTGAGTATTTCTAGGAAAACCATGTTCAAAAGGACCTGAATCAACAATTTTAACTATGCTCCCTTGAACCCTAATCTATTACCTTCTCTAAGCTTTTTCTAGACAGGTTTAAGCATGAAAGAGTCGATCATGACCTGAACTCTGAAACATCTTCGCCTAAAATGTGCATTCAGCGCATTTAGTCACCTCTATCCTATTCAAGGAATTACAGGAAGCATTATTTTCTCGCCCTTTCTACTACCATTCCCTAAATAGCACCTGCATTTGCAAGGACGGCAATGCTGAGAGCAGATTTAAGCACATGATGGGTACGTATGTTCACACAAGGAAGGTATGGAGCGCCACAATTGATAGTGCTGATAAAGGGTCATTGAAAAAATGAACTCATTACATATCGAAAGATTTGACTTTTAGAGCATCACCATAACCCTAGTGAGCCTAAAGAAAGAGGTAGACACAACACTGGCAAGAACTTGGCTGCATTTGTCAGTAGCTTAATTCAACATGAACACTTTACATCCTCAACATGCCCCAATTTCAAACTCCCTGAAGATCAGTAAATGGACTTCCTATCCTCCACATGTCCACTCCTAACAAGTGAACAGATATGGTCAGTCCTTTCTCTCTTTTTCTTGAACAATGATAAGGCCTTCAGGGCCATGACACCGTAATCAAGATGTTCTAAAATCTAGAAGTTATTTGACCAATGACTAAGCAGATACTGTACAAAAATCATCCTCAATATGACAGCAAAGTTTATCAAGGTCCTTGTTTCTCTGTTGAAGCTGCTGAACTTTGTGGCTGGTTGCTTGATGCTATCTTCTTTTGCTGTTCATCCAAGGCTCGTTCAAGCTTTAAAAGGTCAAATCATTGTCTTAGAAACATTTCATAAATGAAAGATACAAAAGGTGCTATGCACTACCTAATCGCTGATTTATAAACATTGGCATGATGAAGAAAAAAAACAAAAAAGTACCTTTGCTGCCCGAGTACTCCACTCTCCTATGATAGCTCTTAGCCTCTCATGTTCTTCAACATACTGTTGTTCAAGAATTAATTGCAGTGGAAGTCATCATAAGCACGAAGGAAAACAACTTTACTGTAGTATAGAAGACAAATGTGTAATGGCTTGCAAAGTAAATTCCAGGTGACATCCACTCCAACAGTTCTTTCCTAACCAGCCTTGCAAGTATTAAACCCTTGAAAGAGGAATAATTTCTAAGAAGGATTTTCAATTCACAAGGCAAGTCTATAATCTACTTTGTAAAGGCCTCACAGAGCAGAACTTTAACTGTAACTAGCGGGATATGTGCTACAATGTAGGCGAAACAGCTATGAGATGAGGCAGTTTCCATCCCCAGCTCAAGCATGTAAGACAAAGAACAAACGGAAATCCGTGTTAAAAGAGGACAATTCCCTTTGATTCCTAGAGAGGGGATGTGAATTTTACTGAATTTTCTCTAATAACTTCTTTTTGTGGGATGACTACTATTGCATTTTTTAACTCTCATCCTTCTCGATTAGAATAAAAAAAAAAAAAAATCATCCTGCTTCCATGTTTGTTTCTGATATTGAAACAGAGTTGGAGTGATTGCTATAGTCCATAAAAGAAAAAGTCCATATTTCACACCTGATTGTTAGTTGTGCGAACACGCTGGATCTCAGAGTCCCTCTCAGCTATCAAAGACCGAGCAAGCCTAAGCTCTGACTGCAGTTGATCCATCTACATTATGCCAAAAATGTCACTCAACAGAATACTAGATATAATATGTCCACATTGCCAATCATGATCTTGGATTCAACTGACCAAGGAAGCACAAATAATGTCAAGGAACAAGAATGAAAAAATCAATAAAGCCAGAGTCAGGAAGTGCGAAAGAGGCATATTGTGAAGGTTATGAAAGTGGTAATGAAGCTCAAGATAGTTTCTTCAATCATGAAACATCTAGTTAAACTTCCATAAAGAAGCCAAGTCATTTGATAGGATATCAGAATTTAAACCATTATGATAGTTTAGAGTACATATTGATAAATAATATATATCACTGAGTTAAATTGTGATATAACTAGGTGTTTGATCAAGTGAATCTTTGACATGTATATAGGGGACAAAAATAATACAACAGAACACAAAACCCAAAGATGTAAGTTATCCCCTGATGTCTCATATGTTTACAGGCTCACAGCTTTAAGAAATTGAATATATGAACCTAACTTCCTTGTTTATTATAGTGATGCCTCTTTTACAAAATGATTATAGCCATATTACCACTAACTTAAACATTTTGTGATAAAGCAATGATGTGGAGAAACTTGTAACAGCTTCCTCCACATGATCATTTCTCTAAATCATGTAAAGACATCAATTTGGCAGTTTTCATCTCCCAGATTCCATTCACTAACTTGAATTTGATTGGGGCCAGCCTTAAGAATAATGCAAATGATTTTGTCATTTGGCAGCAGGTCGCACATTTACATCCTGCACTTTCCCATTAAAGAGATCATATTCCAATGGTAGGACATAATATTACCTCAGCTGAGAGCGTCCTTAACTCTTGATCACGAGCTGCCAATAGGTGGGCCAGATCAACCTGAAAAGCAACCGCTAAGAATCACTATTGCTCATGGCCAACTAACAGTCGTTTGGTTATAGGAATATCAGTGTTTCGTAGATAACAAAACAATTAAAACCATCACTAGTTGTCTGAAATCCATTTACATCCAGGAACACACATAAAACTTGTTTTGTCCTCAGCTACAGTGGCTAACTTATCTAAGAAGGGAGGTAGATCATCCGTCTCCATATGAATCACAATGAGATTGGCAGGCTCACCCACATAATGTGCTACATAAGAGTGGTAAAGAATTGAAATAATTTTTATAGAACATTTCATCTCTACAAGCACACAGCACACTTACTGCTCAACATTTATATAAAGAATCATCATTATCAATATGTTAATTTCTTTAGATCTTTATATCCACTCAGTAAACCTTCTCAAGAACCTCCATACTCTATTTTCAACCATGTAACTGAAGGAGAGCCAAAAGATATTACCTGTGGAGTGCTCCCATCATTGGATCGCTCATATTTGCTCAAGGATTCTTGCAGTCGAAGAACCTGCAGCACAAGCCTACAGTTTGTTTATCTTGATATCTTTGACAACACTATAGTAGCATATCAAGAGAGAATCAGCTGGGGGTCTACCATGTTTCTCCATGTGTCAAATGGTAATTTGTAATTCAGCTCGCTATTTCATTATACATACAAAAGTTGAACAAGAGAACATGTAGCATGAGATAGCCCAGTGGAGTGGAGCAAGGGCATTCTCTGCAGGCCCAAGGTCAACGAGTCAAATCCAGATGACACCCCCTTTAGCATTACTTTGCTTTTTTGTGTTTCTCTTTCTTGTTTTCTTTTTCTTTCAATTCAAATAAAGAAAAAAAAATTCCATACTGTTCTAAGTAAAGATAAATTCTATCTTTTGCATCATTTTGCTTTTTTCCTTTGTTTTCGTCTGTTTGCTTTTTTCATAGTTAATTACAGACAAATTTACTTTGTTCTATTTTTTCTGCCTCTCATTGATTATATCACTGTAGCTTGTTATTTTGTATTTCCTAATTAACCTAACCATGTGTGCTTTTTGATTTTCATTTTATAATTTGTTAATATTATCAACTGTTAATTCTTTCAAAATTTTGTGATACTATTCAAGTTTGAATAACTCATTGTATATCAATTATATCTTATCAAGAATAGGCATTGCTTGGAAGTTATTGATTGAGTGCTTTTCTATTCTAAGTTTTTCATTATTTTTCTTTCTTGAAATTTCTCTGACTTTGCAATTTTTCCCATTTCCTTGTTGTTTTCCATCTCATTACGAATGGATAGATGAACCAAAAGAATGGCATTTATTATTATCTTTTAAGAAAAAATTATTTATTATCTTTCCTGTCAAAATTTAAAGAATACTATTTTAAATTTAGAAATAGGATTTATATTAAGTCCAAAGCCGATGTAAAAGATAAGTTACACAATCATTGGATGGTAAGAAGGTGGACCTAATTTGGCTACGAAACTAACTCCAAAAGAACACGTCGCTTTTTTATGGTTATGTTTTTTCTTCTGTTAGAATTTAATTTTCATTTAATAAATATCGATATTGAACTAGTATTCATGCTAAAGGATAGGAAGGACACCCATACTTTAATGTCTATTACAGTAAGGTTAATCCATATACGGTTGATTAAATTTGTTTGATCCTCAGGCAACAAATATTTGACATTTCATAACATACTAGATTTAGATGTTTCAAGTGTAAATAAATCTGATAAGTGTTCTGCCAATGGTATTGAGCAGATAAAATCATATTGACTGAATTGAATGAAATTTCATGAAGTTCTCTGCAGCATCACACTGGCAATTTCCAGTATATATAGAAAACTATGAACCTCAACCTTCCAATGATTGAAACTGAAAGAGCTCATAGACGTCTTGCCATGAGGGATCGACAAGTGCTAACCAAAATCATTAACACCATTAAGCTTTTAAAAAAACACCTACCTCCTCGCTTAAAAAATGGAGGTTCTCACGTTGATACTGCAATAAAGCCATTTGCTGATCAGAAAGCCGTCCACCATCATGGTATCTGCAGCACATATTATCACAACACCGTATCATGAAATCCATTAAAGTATCAACCATTATTCGTGGCAATACTGTTTGTTAGTTCAAATTATATTTTCAGCAAATCAAAACTGCTCCAACAGGAGACCAAGTGTCACAAATTCCAATAACATCAATATATAAGGACCCAAATCGCAAGGCCAGAAGAGGTATATTACATGACTCTCATGATTTAAGAAATAAAAGCAGACATAATGAATTTCAAGCTTCAGAAAGAATAACAACCTTACAGCTTCCAAAGGACTTGACTGTTGAAGTGGAGAGTACAGCGACTTTAAAACATCAGGATGAGAATTTAACGAATTGTAACGGTGGACATATCCTGCATGCACCAACAAAAAGAAAATTCGAAGCTGATAGAATGATACACAATTCGTTAACTCTCACGATATCAAGAGAAGAATACTCAATATAAATGTTTTTGCATGAGCTCATATCTGGATCATGGAACAACGAAGAAAAATTAAAGTACAACTCCAGACTGTATTGATGCAAGACAAGCGTGTATCAAGAGGTTCTTACAAGTTTGACGTTTATTACGATGCATGTCTACTCACCAATATATACACTCATAAAAGACCCAGCACATATTGCTTCTATGACCATGATAATCCTGCATGTTCATTACAACTGAAATTATTATTACGCATAGAAATGAGCAAGAATTTTCAATCATAAAAATTCAACAAAAATGAGACTACTCAAACCAGCGTTAGCTGACCAAAAAAAAAAAAAAAACCAGCATTAGATTTCATGCGCTCAATCCTAGAGTGTACAAAAATCTAGAAACTAAATTAATGGGGTACGAAAACAAACAAAAACAAAGAGAAAGAATAAGAAGCAAAAGAGGAAAAAGTCTGTTGTAAGACTGATAAAGAAAGGATAATGAGTCGACTACAGCAGTAATACTAACAAGATGACAAAGGGATATTGAGACATCCTCAACCAGTAAGTGGAAAAGAAAATAGATCATGTGCTAATTCACAAATTCCTAAGATAATTACATCTTTGACCTCTCCTCAAAAACTTCATCCTTTCATCAAAAACCAAGCAACATTCAGCAATCAATTCGATGCAAAAGAACATAGAGCAAGTCTAATAAACATATTCCATGACACATCAAATGTTTGATCTCTCCTCAAGAACTTCATGTTATCTAATATCCAAGTGAAAATTCAGCAACCATTTCTCAGGAAAAAGAAGACGGATAATCTCAGCTAACTTACATGGTTCTCAATTTGTAAAATTTCATTCTGCTTGATAGGTTTCTGTTATGCTTTAATTAAACAAAGATAAAAATAAGGTTAATCATCCATTTTGCAAAATCTGCAACAGAAAAATACTATTCTAGAACTTTCATGCTATATACATGCCAATGCCATTTGTCAAACAAGAACCATTGATATAGGTGGGTGGTTGTCATACCTCAGCATCACAGGTATGGAGAGAAAACTGACATAGCGATTCCAGACAAGGACAAGTAGCATAGCAGCAGTTCCTAGCATCCAAAAGAAACTCAAGTCAGAAGCAGCAGCATCATAGACAACATATTTCTTTATGCAAATCCCACCGAAGTTTTGCCTCTGATAGAGAAGATGATAGAACATAACAATATTTCCTCTGGCATTAATAGTAAAAGGTACTCATAAATTAAGGAAACACCCCAACCATTTGCCCCTAGCACTGGCACACAACTACAATATCAAACAAACAAAACCAGCACTAAATGGTTTTACTAGTTACCTAGTCATGGAGGCCTAATATATTTCCACATAGACTATTCCATGTCCACGTTAGGATTGTATTTGGGTTGTACTTAAGAGTATTTCCTTATGAAGCTATTGCTCCCAATCTTCCACATATGCATATAAAAGATCGAGAAGCCTCTTATTCCACCATATAAGTTGCAATGAAAAGAAGAAACTGCTTATGTGCAGGGTAATCTAAGAGCAAAGCTATGAAATTCCTTGAAGTGCGCCAGATATCTCATTTTGTGTAAGTCATGCACTAAAGAAGACTCGAGTTACAAGGAACCATTAAGCTTTCAATGTTTAGGACCATGGTGATTTATATCATGAATGGTAGTCAAAATAAACAAACAAATTAACAAATGAGCAAAACATGAAAGTTGCTGCTGATGTTAATAGTATCATCTTATTTGTCCAAATGAAAAAATCAAGAAATTGAAACCACATACCATATGCTGTGAATGCAAAAGGTAGGCGGACAATATGCTTCAACTTCTGGCTGAAACTATAGTAACCCTATCCAAAGAGAAAAACTTAGGGTAAACAAATAGTCACAAAACCTCACATATCTAATTAGAAGGCAGCAAATGATTATAGGAATGCCACCTCCCCATTTCACTCCATAACATTGTTGCAGAAATGGACAGATTACCTGCAGACGTATTTTCTGCACTTGGTAGACCAGATACTGTTGAAAGATTCCTGAACCAATGAAGCATTATATGAAATAAGAATCAACAATTAGCAAGATCTTTGTATAGCAAACAAATGTCAGTTGTCTAATAGCACCAACACAGAAAAAAATGCATAATGGGGCCAATTTTGGAGGAGAAAGAGGGTTGGGAATTGGCAAATAAGCACAAGAAGCAAATGCAGAATTTAGAAATGTATTTTGGCAACGCAAAATGGTATTGCTAACATATATCACAGAAGTTACCAAGTGATTACCAAACAAGCATCGCAACGTCATCAAATTTACAGGCTTTACACACATATCTCTCAGCACAAAACTAATGCAGCATGGCATCCAAAGTATGTCCCCCTCCTCTGAATCCAACAAATATCAGGTTCATGTAGCAAAGTCAAAGAACATTTGCTTGATCTACTCTGTCATACTTAATAAGCAGATATTTTATATCTTAAAGTGGTTGGGTGATGAATGGTAATGAGATGATGTGGCCTTTGAGAATTTTTTGATGACTTTTATTTTTTCTCCAAACAAACTTTTTTCCCTCTATATTTATTCATATTCATCCTTGCCCGACCCTAAAACTACTATTTATATGCAATCTTTAATTATTAATAAACGGATCAAATAGTGAACATAAGTACAAGGTTGAAGCCCTCTTGAGTATTTCTAGTGATTTTAATATTCTTCCAAACTCACATTTTTGTTGATCCACATTTTATTTTTTATTCTCACTTTTGACTTAAAATTATTCTTTTATCTGACCTATGGTAGTAGTTAGAACAGTGCATTGTATAAACATTCAATTGATTAAGTGTGCACAATTATAGACTAACATAAGTGAAATCAAAGTCTAAGCATGGTTATTGCAATTTTGAAGATTGGATAAAAAGTATTAGTCTCGACATTCACGATATAAAATTCCATTATACATCACACAAGTTTGAAAAAAAAAAAAAAAAAAAAATCATATCTCATGATCTTTTATAGTTCTGTTAATTTAAGTTCTTCATTTTTTATTTATTTTTTGGCCTTCTTTTGAAACAAATTGTCATACAAAAGGTATTAATAAGTAAATTTAATTGGTAACACATGGCTTAGAATCTAGTTTTTTGGAGAAAGGAAATTCAGATTAACCACTAACAACTTTCCATATCCCAATCAGGAAAGTACAGGATCAATCTATAGCACTTGTAATGTATAGTATCATCTTAAATTCAGCAAGAATGATCTTCCAATTATTGGGCTGTAGGCAGAAAATGCTTTGTGGCCAGTATATTTATAGTCATTTTCCATAGCAACTGAAAGTGAGATACATCATACTCTAGCTAAAATTTTCAAGGCCTAAACCAAGTCTTATCGTGAAAAAGACCCCACAAGTTGATTCAACTACAACTGTTGCCTGAAATGATGATAACAGCAGTCAGACATTTCTCCCTAGATGGGTTTAGCTATATGAATTCTCTCATTTTCTTCTCATATGTTTATTATCTTGCAGATACTCAAGGTCCTTCCAAAAAGTTTTCACCCATTACTTCTCAGGTCTTCTCCCTTTTGACCCACTCTTCTAGCACAGAGTCAAAGTTCCTACCAGAGTATTTCAAGGCCCTCATGTCACTTGCTCAATTTAATCCACACAAATTTTCTTCCATGTCATGAGAAAAGGGGACCTCTCCCATAATTCAATTCCTGTTTTATCATCTTTAATATGCACACATCAATGTTTCTCATTTCTGCTACTCATCTTGTGTGTATTTTGGTACTTTGACTCTCCAAACTTTGCTCTAACACTTCTGTCGCATTCTGCATGCTAAAGGAATCAAATGTGTTGCTCCAGTTCACTCATAGGATATCTAACCTTTTCGTAGAGAGAAGCCAGTGTACCGGAATAGCCCATTTCTTTGCTACTTCCTTTCCAATTTTCTCATGGTTCAAACATCTTTATTTACAAGAATTGCACTCTCCATCTTTGACCCATTTGGATTAGATTGTTCAGACTCCATATTTCCCCAGGATAATTCCATCTTCCCATCACTCTTTCTCTATACTTATCCACAATCACCATACCGTTCACAAAAGCATGTATCAGGAAAGATCATCTGTATATACCTGAATCTAGTCGCACAATTACATGGACAAAGAGGATAAATAACAGGAAATTCAGCATAAGTGCTAGAACCCCACAAAACCACAATAAATACTCTCTTTTCGCAAATGGAAAGGATCAATGCAAGTACCTGTGACTATCATTAAGGCGACATTGCAACTGCAAAGCAAAGGCGGGATCAGCGCTTCTATAGATTTGAAGATCCACGGAGCTGCAACAGCCAAAACAGCATACCCGACCTAAAAAATAACAAACATTGAGCAACCAATTCGCAACAAAAACACACGAACATCACCGCATGTCACAATTCTCGCTTAATCATACGCAATGTACTTGCCAACAAGAAACAGTACGCAATGCTGCCGTAAATCTGCGTGCGCTTCCGGTGACCGAACAAAGGCGCCTCGTGCAGTATATCCAGGAACCTGCAAGACCCAGAATCACCCACAACCACCCGAAATCGCGCATCAACGCAAAATGCTTTCTTGGTAAAAAAAAAAAAAACAGAAGCTCCAGTCGAAACAATTCAAGTGGAAACTAGCCGATCGACCCTCAAGACTCCGAGAGTCCATCAAAGTCATCCATCATCCGAAGCAACACACCGAAACCCAGAACACAAAATTCAAATTTCAGTCCGCCGTCCACACTCACAGCGCGTTGTCTTCATGGGACGTCGCCGCCACCGAGGCGTGCCTGTCCGTGGCCATCCTCGTCGACTAGATCCTCGCCACCCCGTTCTCAGAGGGGCCGCGTCGACAATCTCCAGAACAAGAAGGAGAAGGAGAGCGCGGGCGCAGTGCAATTCATTCGCGCGGGTTGCGAATCGGCATCCCTCGAGCTGGCGCGAAGCTTCACGCGATGGGACTGCGAAAGCGAAAGCGAAAGCGAAAGCCTTTGCGATCTCTTCCTTCCTCCTTGCGCGACACTCAACACAGAGAGAGAGAGAGAGAGGGAGGGAGTTTTTCCTTTTTCTTGCCCATTTTTCTCCTGCCATTTCGGCACCTTTTCCATGGCTTTTTCGAAGCTTTGAAAACCGGCCCAGTGAAGAACGATGCGTTCCGTCTTTGCAGGCCTTTTAACTTAACATCGAATCGGTCCTTCGCCAAGCCCACGATCCTGCTACCATCGCAGGCCGAACGCCGTCGAGAATTGGAGCGATCTCTCTCGCGATGCTGCAGCAGGAGGCCACCGCTCATCTCTGCCTTTTGTTTTCATGTGATGTAACGTTCATTCCGTTCTTGTAATTTCGATTCCTAGTTTGATGCGATTCCGATTCCGATTCCGGGCTGCGTTTCGATTTCCGCACAAGAGCGACTTGCTTTTCTTGCACATCTTCCGTTTGCAAATGCACGGCCGAGGAGATCTGTGTGTTCGATTGTTTCTCCGTATTCTAAAGTTCGGATGTATAGCCAAGTAACTCAACCACCACCACAATTGATATATGAGCCAATTGGAGGATGCGCCAACCTAGGGTAGTGTCAAGAAAGATATGAGCATGACCCTTGTGGGCAGTTCATATGTTTCAAAGTAGTTTCGACAAATTAAGCATCGAAAAGTCAATCCTAATAATAAAATTACACGACTTAATCTATTTGTCTGCATGCGCAGATAAGAAGATTGAGTCCAAATTTTGAGTCCTATTTGTGCATTAGTAGGTAAGGATTCTTTAGGTTGAGAACTTAGAATGTTTAAGCGCTTATGAGTGTTAAAAGAGCGAATCTTTAACTAGAACAACATCACTTTGGCATCATGTAAAGGCAAACAAGCACTAAAAGTTTAATAGCTAAATCTGAGAGATGTATGTGATAGCAGTACCACCATTCAATCTAACTTTGATTTATATCATTAGAAAGAGCTTGAAAATGTTGGTGGTGAAAATAAGTTTGGACACCGAATTGATTGAGAAATTAGAAAATAGGGTTTTGGTCATCTTCTCTTGTTGTCAATGCTCTCAAGACGAAGTTAATGAGAAAGGTTTTTTGGTGTTTATCAAGCCGGCGAGTGTCGAATGTTTTGATGATCAATTGCATCTGGCAATGATCATAAAACATGCACCTTCCATCATTCGAGATGATTTAAAAGGTTACATTAACATCTTTTTCTGACTCTTTTCCACAATCCTATTAGCTTTAGGTTAAGTGGTATAGGCGGGATCAAGTGTCCAAACGGGTTGGATCGTACAAAGGAATCGAACCGGATTGGATTCCAAAGCAAAACGTGCTGCTCACATGCTGACAAGATGATGACACGGCTCTTCTTCCTTCGTATAGATTCTCGGACCCAACCCACCTCTGATCTGTCGGAACGAAAATTCGCCCAAAAATTGATTGACGTTGACCGTTGACACAATCATACGAGACCCCAGCTGGCAATTTTCGTCCTGCATTTCAGATTTACGTTGCCTAACAATTTGCGGAAAAGCAAACCACCCAGTTTTCTTTTGTTTAAATTAAGGATGTGATTTTATTGCACGTGCAAAGAAACCCGCCCAGGAGTTCAAACCGGTTAGGGTTTTCTCTTTGGTGGTTGAGCTGAAAACAGTCTCGATGACGTACCATGGAAAGTATTATGGTCTTACTAGAGGTTGTTGCATTAATTATGAGCAAATGGATCGAGAGATTAGGTAACCTTTTTTGTTTGAAAATTGCCACGAATTAAGTTGCTACTAGATTCTAGACCTTGTCGATGCACGGGACCGATTTGGTTTTACTCATCAATACTTTTTATCTTAGAATTTATT
Source organism: Eucalyptus sp. ANBG9806169 (assembly GCA_014182395.1). NCBI lineage: Eukaryota > Viridiplantae > Streptophyta > Magnoliopsida > Myrtales > Myrtaceae > Eucalyptus > Eucalyptus sp. ANBG9806169. Next base: position 49,613,611 of record CM024575.1, on the reverse strand, counting down.
GGAAAAGAAGAAACAAATGACTCACAAAGTACAAAAGAGATTAAGATAATAGGGTCATAGAGAATCGCGAGATGTAGAAAAGTCATTATAAATATGAATTGTATATTATACTTGTGTGAGATATACAGTGGAATTTTGTATTGTCAATGTTGAGATTAATGAATTGTAATAACCATGTTGACATTTGAATTCACTTGTATTAATCAATAGTTATGCACGCTTAATCGGTTGGATTTTCTATTTATGATTCCCTTTCATAAGTGCTACCATAAGGTTAGAAGGAAAACTAAGGATAAATTAGAACTGAGAATGGAAAAATAAAAAATAAAGTGTGAATTTTGAGAAAAGTAAACATCTAATTAAGAAATTCTCTAGCACCCTCGTTATCCCTATGCTATTTAGTTTTTTTGTAATTTTTATTGATTTGATTTCATTTGTAAAATAAGAATCTATAGATATGTGAGTTCGAAAGATAATTAACATCATTAGAATTCCTCCAGAAAACATCATCAATAGTCATGTTTACTATTCAATCCATTTATTTAGAAATTAATAATGCGTGCAAATTGTAGTTTTAGGGTTAGGTACAAAGGAAAAAAGAATATAGATAAATAAAAGTCATTAAAAAGTTTTTAAAGGGCCAGATAGATCCGATTACTATTCATTGTCCAGTCGCTTTAATATAAAAATTATATGTCTAGAATAGAAATTAAAAGTCATTGAAAACCTTTTAAGGGGCCATATAAATCCGATTACTATTCATTGTCGCATGGAAGTAGGTAAGAGCTCTAATCAAGACCGGACAAATTTTTTAATGACATTAGTAGCATTTCTCTTATGATTAATTAATACTTATATGTTGCAAATTAAAAGATGACAGCGCTTGTAAAAAATAAAAAATAAAAATAAAAAAAGATCTTAACGATTTGCAGTAGCACTAACTACAAAAAGCAATTTAATGACAAGTGAGATTAATCAAACTAAACCGACCGAAAAAAAAAAAAAAAAAAAAGATTAATCAAATTAAAGCATGCGATTAGAGCAACACCAAATATCGAAATAACGTGATCTTTTGGAACAAAGTTTTAGCTCATCAAGGTAGCAAAATGAACCGTATCTTTCTACGTTTCTTTTCTATAGACTGTGGTCATAGTTGGTGAAGTTCCATGGAGAAGGTAAGGTAGTTGTGGATGGATTGATTTGTTCATCCTAACTTGACCATGTTAGAGAACGACATGCATGACAATAACATAAAGCAAGAAAAGACATCCTAAATTGGAATATCTTGACGAGATTCCAACTGGGGAAATTGGGAATTCAGGAAGCAAATTAGTGGGTAGGAAGAAAATAGCCCCGATTGATGCAAAAAAGAAAGAAGAAAGAATATAAAACATAAATTAAGATATAATTAATTTCATGCCCTAATTGAGTTATAAATTAATATTTTTTTGATAATCCAAGTCATGGGCATAGAGACCTAGCTATTCAGAAGCTCGTGAAACACTCTGCAAATCCAATGAATCTGTTAAGTTCGAATCATTGGTTTAAGCAACACACGATTAGTAGGATGGGAACTAAAAATCGTCTAATAACTTAATCACTTGCATCAATATTGAGGCGTTCTAATTGATTTATAATTGCAAAATTTTGTAGGTGAAACTGCGCTCTTAACCATATTCATGTTACGTGTGCCCACAAAAGATTTTTGTTTTGTTTGATGTTCAAATTAAGAAGATGTAGCTTGAAAGATGCGTCTTGAGCATCTAGAAAGTTGAGTCTTCCATGAAGAGACTGAAAAGGGGAAAACGACAGTCGGAATTTGAGTCTTTTCTTATCGTTTCCACTTTTCACCTAGAACCACAGAAGAACCTGCTATCTAAATTTTCATTTTTTATTTTTTTGTGCCGCTCCTAGGTAGAAGCAACTCTTCATTTTGTATATACTATCAAATGAGCACAAGCATTGAGTGTGTTCAAAAATTTGGGATTTAAAAAATTAAGCAAAGCAATTTTCTTATAACATATTTGAATCATCAAATAGAGAAATTATTAAGAAAATACACGACATAGAAAAAAAAAAGTGTGTCAATAAGTGTAGAAAAAGAAGAATGTTGCAAGATCTAACATCTTTTAAAGGAAGGTTGTTGCACGATAGAAAATCACAAAATTTTGATACTAAAACATTTTGAGAGACAATTATGAATTTATGCCTTTGTCCATGCATATAATATGTGTAATATGAATCATTAAGGATATTCTAGGGAAAAAAAATAACTGAGATTTTTACAAACAGAAGATTCTCCTTACTTTATCTAAAGTACAAAAATTCATATCTATTCGAATTCATGAGTTCTATGTGCATATAAATTGCTCAATAAAAATTGTCACACAAAATTATGAATGATAGTCTGTAATTGTTCTTGCCTGGATATTTTGATGTTGACATCATAATCTAGTTTAAACTTGGATGGAGCTATTTTCGCATCTTTTTTTGGCTAAAATGCAGCATTTTTTCAGTTAAATGATCAAATCATCCTATAAATACTAAATAATTTGACTCTCTCCCTCTCTCTTCAATAGAATAAAAAAATCATTTTATTTAAAATTCAAAAGGAAAATCTCTAAAGTAAACTAAAATATTACTTGATTCAATTCAAGTAATATGTAATTGCTTGATTATGAAAATTTATTTGGAGAAGATATTGATGGTTTGATATTTTGAAAGCATCTCAAACCCTTCCCCCCTCCCCCAGAAAATCTCAGCCGAGATTTTTTTCTTCCTACCGAGTGAGATACAAGAAGATAGTATAAGATCTCTCACCTCAAAGTGGGTCCTCCCAACTGTGTCTTCCCTTAAGCATTTTAAGGACATGCCTAGATCCAAAGAATTCAATTGATATATGCACAAATCATGTTCCCAATTCCATCATACCCATGTTGTCGAGGCGCAATGCAAGAGATGCACCAAGGGTTGGCACAATTTGTGGCAATAGCGTCGGGGTGCTTGTTTTAGCAATCTGAGGATGAGATTATTATTATTTTAGAGGATTTTTAATGGCGAAGAAGACCTCTTGTGCACAAACTGGTCACAAGTTAGTGCCTTCTCCACACGATAAACTTAGCAGGCCAAAATCAATTTTTGCGTCAAAATAATTTATACGTCACACTTTAGGAATAAAACATCCAAGCACATTGTTACGGTTCATCGGGCTCCTCACAAGCTAATCCTAAGCCAAGAAAATGTTATGGTCCACTACACACATCCAATTATATATTTGTGGACTATTACCATTTCTAACTTCCGGTTTGGGTTTGCAGATGTTTTTTTTTTTTTTTCCAATCATTTATTCACTACCAAAAAATTGATCATCGGACCCTACAACTTTTGTCCTTTTCCCCTTGTCGTTTCCGCTGTTGAGACAGGACTCGACCTCAAGGCGGTCCCCATGGGGACTGGGGGAAGTCGGGAACGCGGCTATTACCTTCCCCAACGAATAGACGAAACCGCCCCTTGACTTTCCGAAGGTTGACGCCGACGTCGTGGGGGAAAGCCGGTCCGCCTCACCTACTCCCGCGCGGACCAAAACGCCCCTCCTCGTCCAATTGGAAAAAACATGTAAGCGAACCCGGTCCCACTCGATATACGTATGGTCAACCGTACACAGTATCTGGCGTGAGATTTTCCACGCATCGGAGGGTGGCGGATGATTTGATTCAGTCAGCATTCTTTTTTTTTGGCGATCCGGGTATGGAGACATGCGAAATGTGATACCAATACCATGTACTTAGCTCATGGATTGTCCTTCTTTTTCATTATATAATTGAACTTCTAGAAGCTAAGGCAGCCGCGGGGCAGACGTACCAAATTCGGAGGAAAATTAAACTGATGTGACCAACCTAAATTATAATTAATCATTGTGTATCGTCATCAAAAGACAAGGATAGATTTTAGAAAAGTTTTTCTTTTTTTTTTTGGTTATGTCCATGTCCACGTTCATGATGATCATTGTTTGTCGCTATTGGCTAAGACCCTTTGCCTCCAAGGACGGTGTGCACAAACTCTAATTTAATTGGATTTCAATGAGATGAGGGAAACTAAGGAATTTGTTGACTTGGATTATTGTTGGTGAGAGCCTTAAATTGCACATTCTTGCCTTCAAGTGATGTATATGTGTCCAAGGATGAACAATCATGGCCAATTTCGTATGAGAACCGATCGATCATCTTTCGAGCAAAAGATTTGAGAATTCAGTTCAATTCACAATTCATGGCCTTGAACCTATTTTGAACTGGTTTCAAGGTCGATTCTTTGGAAGCCAAATTCTTTGACTCTCTTAATGAGAACTTTGCCCAAAAAAAAAAAAAAAAGATAATGGGATTTAGCATTCCAACCCAACCAAATCATTATGACATAAAAAAAATTAAAAAGTAAAAAAGTAAACCAATCCCTAGATGGCCCAGAACACCGATTGGTTTGGTCCTAGGATCAACAGTTCGGTTCTTGATTTCAAAAATTGAGAACCAGCTCTAATAGCGTGTAGAACATATTCATTTTAAAACCGATCATCCCTAAATATGTCTACCTCTTACAACCTATATTTATTTATGGAAGTGACTTGCTGGATTAATCATACGAAAGTCATGGACTAGAAGCAACAACAAATTATGCAAACCCCACACAAGTTTGAGACCTTCTAATATTTTCTACCTAATAAAAAGCTGATGAAGTCAAGAAGTTCTGTGCCGTCTCAAGCAAGTTTGAGGGACTAGTCTTGAATGTGCCACCCGTCCCCTTTGCTCCCAAGAAATTCTACTACCAAGAAATACTAGTCTTGGCTGTGCCACCGGTCCCCTTGGTTCCCAAGAATAATAGTAGTACCGAAGCTTTTGATCCAAATTTTGTAGATACTCCACACAAAGTCAAGGGAGGGGCAGCACTGTCTTTTGCCTCTTGAACCAACTATGTGGACTTATCACCCATCACTCTTTTCATATATCAATAAACTATAGCCCCTCTCCCACGTCGACATATGCAGTACAGTGGAAGAATTCCATGTTGTGTGTAGAACATTGAGACTACCAATATAAAACCCCATTCATATTGCCAAAACCAAGTTGTAACCTTCTCCTCTCCTTCTCCTTCTCCTTCTTCAACTTTATGTCTGCAATAGGCCTGGAGAGCAGGTGAAGATTTGAAAATCATTAGCCCACGATTTGTCTCTGCCTTTGAAGAGTCCCACCAACCATTTTGCGATCTGCAACACCCAGATCTCTTGCATCAGGCCTCTCATTCTTTGTCAGCTTTTCCATTTCTTGACAAGAAAGATTAGGATGACTGCTTAGTGTTTGCATCCGAGAAGTGCAAGTTTTGAAGTTCCTGGATCAGTTCAATCAGAAGCTTTTCTGCAAATGGCTGTGAAGAAGATCTCATGGAGGTGTATGGTCCTGAGCTGTTACAAAACAAAGGAAGAAACCGAGAAGCTGAAGCCCCAGAAGGAGGTGACAAAGCAGAACTCATTCCAGAGGCTCTACCTAATGGATTTGAGCAACCCCAGTTCGACGACACTCTCGGAGGACCTCTCGATATCGCTCGCCGGATCAAACCTCCATGTGTTCGCCCTCCAGGAACTGAAGCTGATAACGCAGAGTTTCTCGTCGAGCAACTTCCTCGGGGAAGGCGGGTTTGGGCCCGTACACAAGGGATTCATCGACGAGAAGCTGCGGCCCGGGCTGAAGGCCCAGCCCGTCGCCGTCAAGCTCTTGGATTTGGAAGGGTTGCAGGGTCATAGGGAGTGGCTGGTACGTCCAAAGACCTTTCCGTCATCCTGACCACACCGAATATCTTTTCCTTACAAATGATGTGATTTTTAATCATTTTGATTCCTTCTTATCCACAGACAGAAGTGATCCTTCTTGGGCAATTGAGGCATCCTCATCTGGTGAAGCTGATTGGTTACTGTTGTGAAGATGAACATAGACTTCTGGTCTATGAATACATGCCTCGAGGGAGCTTGGAAAACCAATTATTCAGAAGTACGTATATGATCAATTCAGAGTCCCAACAATATTCTCTCACTTGTGGCTTTTAAGGAGACTAATGCATTGGTATCGGTCTTCAGGGTATTCGGCAACTTTACCGTGGTCCGCGAGAATGAAAATAGCGCTCGGTGCAGCAAAGGGTCTGGCGTTCCTGCATGAAGCAGAGAATCCGGTCATTTATAGAGATTTCAAGGCATCAAACATATTGTTAGACTCTGTGAGCATCCATTCAATGTCCTATTTGCCTTCCCATCCCCAACTTGTGTTTTCACCGGAATTGAATGATATTGTCGCTTTGTTTCTTATTGATTTTTGCAAACTTTATGCAGGATTATACGGCAAAGCTGTCAGATTTTGGGCTTGCAAAAGATGGTCCAGCAGGTGATGACACACATGTCTCAACCAGAGTGATGGGGACACACGGCTATGCTGCACCTGAATACATCATGACTGGTAATTTTTTTTCTCTAAGATTACCCAGAAAGAAGTTCAATTCTTTTTTCCCATAGAGCACATTGTTTTTACTAAGTAAAGCCAAATTCACCATCAAGCAAGTAGCTCATTCCTAATAGGGCGACACTATCTTTCATTAGATCATACTTCAAATCATATAGTGAGCGAACTTTTAATGAATTTACGTCTTGAACATTTCCTCCCTCATATGGAGAGAACTCATATTTTTTGGCATGTCAATAGGGTTGCAATGAAGAGTTTGCACGCCTGTAGACTAAGTAGTTTGGTTCAAACCAAATATTTCCTAACCCTTATGTTCACGTTTCAAAACAGTTAGTTGCTTTGATCCCCCTCCTACCCTTTAAATTATATAAAGAAAAAAAATGTTAAATGCGTTACATTGTTATGGAACATATGTTCATATGTTCCATCACTAAAGTCAAATGTGTGTCCATTTGCCTTTTAGGCCATTTGACAGCGATGAGCGACGTTTATAGCTTTGGTGTGGTACTCCTCGAGCTCCTGACCGGAAGGAAATCCGTGGACAAGAGCCGCCCGCACCGGGAGCAAAACCTTGCTGAGTGGGCCCGGCCCATGCTGAACGACTCCAAGAAGCTCTCACGGTTGATGGACCAGAGGCTCGAGGGGCAATACTCCGAGAGCGGGGCACGGAAGGCGGCCGCGCTGGCCTACCAGTGCCTGAGCCACAGGCCCAAGACGAGGCCAACCATGAGCACAGTGGTCAAGACCTTGGAGCCACTCAAGGACTTTGATGACATCCCAATTGGCCCATTTGTCTACACAGTCCCCATGGAGATTGATTCATTGCAGAAAGAAGCAAAACGGAAGGAAGCGAAGAAAAGGAATGGGCATCGTCACCATAACCATCAACTTCACCATGGCCAGAGACACAATCACCGTCACCATCGCCAAGATGTCAGGCCTCCAACAAAGTCTCCAAGTCACTCTGATTCTGCTCTTAGACACAACAGCCACACGAATGGATTGAATTCTCCCTTGAGAAGCTGTTGAAGCTTGATGCAAATGAGATTGGGAATAGATTTGCCAAATAGTGTGCAACACAGTATAGGGTCAAGTGCAAGGTTTTAACTCTCGCAAGTTGGTTTCAAGGAGGCTGTTTTTGTCTTTTCTTTTTGTCTTTTGGATAGTTGACGAATGTCTGCGGAACACTATTATATTTTGAAATTGTAAAAAGTGCTTTTTTTTATTGCACATGATTTTGTTCTCTTTAAGCGTCACCCCTTTAATCAAAATCCTTTTTTTCCTATGATTTTGGCAATAAAGGGCGGTATATAACCCCCATCAACTTATGTGTCCATAGAAAATGCCATTTGAATTTCATGTAATCATTGAACCCATAACTTAATTTAAATTAAATAAAAGACTCGTTCAAAGTTAACCACCGACTTCATGTATTGACTCCTTAAAAAAGAAAATGAAAACGCTCAGTATTGTCAAAAAAAACAGCTAAGCAATTTGAACACATGTTGTGAGATATTTTCCAAGAGACAAACTGCCTCCTCCCTTCTCTGAAAATATATTATTATTATTATAATCTCGATCTCGATTGTATAATTGTTTTTTTAAAAGTGACTTGTGGACCGTCTTCTTCGGAAAATAATAACAACTACTGAATGTTAAGAAAAGATTCTTGATCGTACTATTCCCGAACAATTTACACGTCCGCGCTGAGGTCATCATTTAAGGAGCAAGATGATGATTACAAGAAAAGAATATGCTGAAGAAAACAGTCCAAAAGTCAAATCTAAAAACTGGAGGAATCTCAGCCATGCGTGTCCCTCTGCATAGGCCAATAATTCGAGGGCCTTTTTGGGTTCTCAATCAAGATTGTTTTGTCGTGGTGCAGAAAATTAGCGACCTCAAACATGAATCATGATGAGAAGATTGAACATGCAAATTTAGCTAAAAAGCACTAATTGGTTGAGGGGATCGATGTGATGGCTGAATTAGGCGACATGTTTATTTCAATTTCTCGAAAGCAAATAAGCGTGGAATAATGTGACTCACTTTCTATGCCTCCTTTTCGTCCAGAACCATGAGATACATGCAGAAAAAAATGTTTGTGATGGATTGAAAGCATGATGTTGCTGTTGAAATTAAGCAATCGAGAACTTTGAGTAAAAGGAAGATTAATAAGATAATCAAGTATGAGAAAATTAGCAACAAAATAGAGCTCTACTCAAAGATGTTAAACGAAATATAAATGAAAGAATGTATAGCGAGACATCACATCATCGCTAGCGAACTAAACAGGTTGAAAAATTGATAAGTTGAACATTACTAGACATGGCTTATAAAATGTTCTATAATGCCAGTATAGTTAGAAAATTCTTAGGGGATGCGCCTGGTACAACAAGCTATCAAATGAATAAATCAATTAACGTATGATCATCTACCGGATTAAACCCAATCCATCAAATTTTCACAATCACTTGTGAAACCATGTTCCAAACACCGAAAAGGGACACGGAAAGTAGTAAGTAGTCATGCACTATGATCAATATAGACTATAGTGTACCTCATGAGGAATGATTTAAGCTTAATCAGGCCAATAGCATTTTCCCTCGTGAGGCAATTTCCAAGTCTAGTCAATTCTGGAAATCGCAATACATCTCTTATCCACACATTCGTAAGTGTACTTTCTCTCAAGATCCAACTTCTCTTTCATTAATTCATGAGTTTTGTTCCACCTAACAATGTAAGGAAGGAGTGGCGACTACCATTAAATCGGCCTCGAAGTTCGTCGTGATCGCCGTCTTGGTGTTCACGGCTTCCATGGTCAATAATGCCGAGGTGATGCCGATGTGACGCGCAGGCGATTGCTATTGTGTTCGCGGTGCTTGGAAGGATGTCCTTGGATATAAAGTGGGAGTTCATACAATTCGAGGGTTCCAGCTTACGGTACTGCTTTATGAGGCTTTCTCCACGTGCTCTTTTAGGATGCGTTTAATTCGGTTTTGGAAGAATGTCTTTAGGAAAATACAAAAGACTTTGGGCTAAAAGAGTTTTTGAAATGCAATAGTGTTTGGTGTATTTTGAAAACACATTGAAAAGCAATTTTGATTTTAAATGCCTTTTAGTATGAACTACACTTAGTAAATGATTTTTTGCTTCTTTTTTTTTTTAAATGAAAAACCTCAAACTATTTGCCAACACAACTCATCCACTGTTGGTGAGCCAAATTAGCCGTTGGCCAGCCTCACTGAACATCACGCAACCTTAGACGAAGGTGGCGGTTGCTTGCCAATTGTTTGTCGAGTACTCATTAATAGTTGAGACAAAGTTAGGGTTTTCAAAAGTATTTATGGAATTATTGAACTAAGCCGGGGCAAGATTGGAAGAAAAAAATATATATTTGCATTTCAGAAATGCGACATTTAACATATCTCCAAACTTGTCATGAGCTAAAGGCTTTTAGAGAGCTTTAGAGATGCAATTGAATCTCCTCAAATTAACCCAAAAATTTTGCCGAACAAAATTTGCATTTGCTAAAAGGGCTTTGGGACCTCTGAAGCAAACGCACCCTTAGGCTTTTAGCATTTCCAAAATATACTTTTGGGACTAACAAATTTTTATTCCTTCCAACATCATCCTCACTAAACTATCTAAGTTTCAATTTTACCCTCACAATAAGAGCTAGGACCACCGGAGGTTGTGCCAACACTAACAGCACCTTACCAAGGATCGTGGCCTTCTGCTCTCCCTTTTTTTTTTTTTTCTTTTTCTAATTTTTGAAGTTACTTTGTAATAATTATTTTATAGATTGTTCGCTAAACACTACGTGTTTTTCATGAAATTTTTTGGAGTTGATGCTTTTTGTATAAATACAAAATCTTTGAGTACATTTGTTTCATGGAAAACAACTTACAGAAAAAAGTTTTTGGATTTTTTGACGTTTAGTCCACATAACATAAACTAGTTAAGAAAAACATTTTTTAGTCAATGGAAAAAACACCTTCAAAGTTGAGGAAAATAATTTTCTGTTTTCAAAAAGAGGAAATCATTTTCCCGCGTTCTAGGGACCTCTCTCTCTCTCTCTCTCTCTCTCTCTCAATGTCACTCTTGCAACTCAACCTCTGCATCGACCGTGAGATTTTAAGAGACCACTATCAATTGTTCCAAAAAACTTAAGCTGATAGATAAAAATATGGTTTAATATTTAATTTCTCTAATACTCCCCCTTACACATAAACTGGGTTTAATTACTCTAACACTCCTCTCATACATAGGTTGAACTTTAGCCTAAACCTAAAGCATGAAAATATATAATTGGGGAAGCAAATAGGAGCTTGAAAAGATTTGAAACTTATACCTCTTGTTTTGATACCATGTGAGATTTTGTGGGACCACTACTAATTATTCTAAAACTTAAGCTATTAAATGAAAATGTGGTTTAATATTTAATTGCTCTTAACACCGACCAGCCTTGCCGTTGAAGCTCAAATGCCATGCATGTTGCCATTTGCTTGACTCCGTTCAATCTCGCTGAACCACCACCACTGCTTGTCATTGTTGATCCTATCGCCGGACTCGAACGCCCCTCTCTCGTCAAAGGAGAAGACCCGAGCGACTCTCTTCCTCCTCCAAAGCAAAAAGAACCTCGAGTGCATCATCAACATTTGTCACTTAGCCTCCCTCACCCTACAATTCCACCTCCACCGCATCCCCTTCTCCGCCACGGTCTTGAAGCTGACAAAGTCGAACCACTTCGATCAGATTCGAAGGTTCCTCGAGCAATCGAAGGCGAGACCAAATTTGAAGAACGAGCGTTACATGTGCCACACCATCATGCTTTGCAGGCAGGGCGAGATGATTAACGAGGCGATCAACACGTTCAAGCAGGTCAAAGCACTCAATAAACGCTCAATCCTCGCAAGGAAATAGCAACTCTTCCCTGACTTGCTTGCAAATTTTAGGATCCTCGGCAGCAGAGTCCGCGCATTCGCCCGCTGTGAGGACGCAATTGAGGGAGGTGAGTTCGAAGGCGACCGAGGTTGGGGTCGAAGAAAAAAAAAATAATTAAAAAAAAAAATTTCAAGAAAATCAAATTGGATTTTTTGTATGACACAATAGAAAATATTTTCTAATTCATTTTTAGGTTTTAGCTAAATATTATTATGTTCCTGAAAAATGACTTTCTATAAAATATTTTCTAGAAAAGTCACACTTTTCGCAAAACAAATAGAGCCTAAATAAACAGATCTCTAAAACTTGCATTTTATTTTAACCACCGTGCACCATGGGCCGGCATCAAAATTTGCTTAAAGAGATGTATAAACTCCACACAAGTCAAATTCATTAAGGACGAGACTTGATAATTGCCAAGAAAGCTTCTAAGATGGGAGAATTATCAAAAAAGTTCTAAATCTATTGTAATTGTGTCAATTTAGTCATAATTTTTTTTTGGATCAATTCAGTCTTAAACATTTTGTAGTCATGTCAATTCAATCCATCCACTCAATTTTGACCAGCCAACGTTAACGTGGGAGCCGGTCGTCCGACCAACACTAATGGGGACAATTTTTAATAATATTTTATTTTCTATTACCTTTTTTTTTTCTTCCTTCTTTGCTTCTTTTCCCCATAGTGGCCAGCAAGCCTCTATGAGGCCTAGGGGTTGCAAGCGAGGTGGATTGCGATGCCCTCACTACATTACAACTAATGCAATTACTGAAGTCTTTTCACTTCTTAAGTATGCAGAAGTGTATACGGTTAAATAACACCCAAGATATATAAAAATTCAAAGGAACACATGCGGAAATACAAACTAGGCAATCTCATTTCATTTTTTTTTTTTTTATGTACATTTTAGGTGAAAGGGTCGAGGTATACCAGGGGACGAGCAAAAAGGTACCACTACTCCGTACCACACCTAGAAGCCTTGGTAGCTGCATTACCCCGACCTAGATACTACACATATAGTATATCACCCGTCTCCCGCCCATGATACGTCCAAAATCTTGGCTTGGTCTTCCCAAAATGCTACTGATCTGAGAAATAATGATCAACTACGATTGAATGCAAAGCTCAGCAAGCAAATTACTAACCAGTCTATACCACATATGTCAAAAATAGCACATGCGATGAAGTTTAAATATAAAATATAGAAGACTGTTTTGAAATCAACTTGCCTGAGAACCTTTCTCAAAATTAGGATAACAAGGGGAAACATTTTCTCTAAAAATAGTGACTCAATAAAACTTGAATGAAATCTAAGAATATCAATGTTGCTATGAATTAGCTGTCACCATCTTCTGAGGAACCCCGTTATCTCCTGAGCATCTCGCACCATCCGGTATCGCAAGAACATTTAGGAGAACCATGTTACACCTCCCAAGCATTCGGAGGAACCCAGTTCCAGGCATCCCTACACCACCTGAGGCATTGTCATCCTAAAGACTGACGGCATTCCTAAATCACACACTCATCCCAGGGTATAGCAATTCCATAATTCAATTTTAAACATGCCATCCACTGAGTTAAGGTACAAGAATCATTTAGGGTCTACCATCAACCATCATTTGTAAGCTATAGAAATGATACAAACATTTAGTTTGGTAGTACTAGCCAAAATGACAGTTTACAAAAGGGAGTTTAGCCAAAATCAACAGAAAAGGGCAACGAGCTCGCTTGTAGAAATCAAGGGCATTTGCCTAGTAAATCAATTCGAAAAATTTACAAAATTTTAACATGACATGGATGAGACCCGGAGGAAGGTTTTTATTTTCCATGAAAGTAAAGAATCTCCTAGTGTTATACGGAAACCCGTAACAGATTTTCTATTCATAGGACAAGTAGCATAATTTGTATCACAGTATACTGACATCTCCATGTTTCTATCTCGAGATAATAATATTCTCAGTCTCGGACACTCTTTCAAGTATTTTATAACCTTTAATGCTGCATTCATGTGAGATTGTTTTGGAGCATGCATGAATTGACTGAGAATATGTACCACATAGCAAATGTCAAGTCTGATCATGGTCAAATAGATGAGTTTTCCAACAAGTCTTTGATAAGCATAAGGGTCCTTAAGCAAAGGATCCCTCTTTACAAGTGACAATCTTTTATCATATTCAACTATTGTCAACCTAACATTATGATTGATTGGACTGGTAGCTGGCTTAGATCTCGACAATCTTGCTTCCGATATAATTTCTAAGACAAATTTGCGTTGGCTGAGACAAATGCCCTTATTTGACCATGCAATTTCTATCCTAAAGAAGTATTTGGGAGGTCCTAACTCTTTAATGTGAAATATAGAATGCAAGTACTTCTTAAATCTATCAATTTCTTAAATCTATCAATGGCAGATGTATCATTTCCCGTAATGAGTATGTCGTCTACATATATGAGTAAGTAGATTGATGATGTACCTTGTCTCCATGTGAACATATGGGTCTGAAAAAAAATTGTCTAAGGTTAGACTGACCTCTGAGATGTGCTCAACGGGGCTCTGTTGTCTTTCGTTGTGTAATGGTCTTATTTAGTGTTCCGCAAGAACATTGTCTCCTGTTTGGCTGTTGAGAGACTCTTCATCGCCTTTAGACACACCAGAATTTGTGCTTTGGTTCTTCGGCATGGTGCCCCCCTTTGTTGACTAAAAAATTCTTCATATATCCGGCGTTAATGATGCTGCCAAGCCAGGAAGATGAACCAAATTCGAAGGAAATTTTCAGGAAAAAGATGAAAAAAATAAGGGTACAGCAGAAGCTAGATGGATGAGGGAGGTTTTGATACCGTGTTAGAAGTTTAGATGATAGAAAGTATAAGATGGTTTGGAGAATTTGTAACTCTTTCTATATCATTCATGTGTCTAATTACATCACTATTTATAATACAAGAGGTCTAAATCTATAAGAAAAGGGAATATACAATAAATCAAATAAAAGAATATTCCCTGCAATTGATATCAATTAAGATCACTATCTATCGGCACAAGATCAATTAAGATCACTACTTATCGGCAAAAATATCTTCAACAAAATAAAATATTATTAAAAATTATCTACATCAGCATTGGTCAAACGGCTGGCATCCACGTCAATATCTACCAGCCAAAATTGGCCAGATGAACTATATTAATACATTTACAAAAGTTTTAGGACTAAATTGATAAAAAAAAAAATTATTACTGAATTTAATTATAATAAATATGACTTTTTAAATCATTTGTCCCCTTCAACCGACCACGCTTGATTCTCTTTAATGGCCGTTGCATGCAAAGACTATTTTTGGTCGAGGACAATCTTATACACGTTCACCGCGTGAAGAATTGCAGAGGTCCAATCATAATCTTCCCCTTTAACTTCCTCAAAGTTGCAGAGAAATTGTCAAGACGACCAAATTCCTCACACCAGAGAAAAATCTCACGACTTTCCCTCTCTATTTCAGAGCAATGATTTCCGAAAGTACCTCAGAATTCTGTCTCCGAACCCCCGAAATCAGGAGAGAGACATGTAGAAGAGCAGCCGTTTCTTGAAGCAAAGGAAGCGAAGAGAAATGCAGGGGGACTTGCGCATGGACAGGCCGCTCCGGAGGCGGCGAAGGCATCCGCATCGTGGCCGGCCCCGCGTCGAGGAAATAGAAGAAGACGCAGCCGCCATCGCTGCCCATCTCTGTCTGTTCCTCCTCTTCGTCGCCGCCGTGGCTTTGTGCGCGTATTTTCTCCTTAACCTATTAGGGTTTGCCGACACATAACGCGATTCAATCCGAGGGATGATCGCACGTGATCGAGGGAAGGATCCATCTCCGTACACCTCCGACCGCTGGGACCGCTGATCGTCGTCGAGTCTCAATCGTGATACTAAGTCCGTACTCTGATTCATGTACCGGGGTCGAAGAAGAATCTTTGTAAGAGGCCTCGTCCTCGGACGTATCCAAGATTGGACTCATTGACATATATATGCGTGTCTGTCGGCTACAAAAAATAATGAGGTGCATGAGGCTAGATCCATCTTGTCCCAGTTAGTTTGCATTTCTTTTTTTCCAGTTCAAAGCAATGTCATCATTATTTTTATATTTTAAGTAGTGATACAATTATTTTTGGTTATAAATATTGTGGGTTGCCGGATGGAACTTTTACTTTCCGAATTTTTTTATAGTTTAGCGTATGAATATCTCATCTAATGTTTGAATGTCTCCGGCTGACGAAGATCTAAGGTAGCCTTGTTTCTTTTCTCATCATTTAAAGGGAAAATTGTGAATTGGGTGTTGTTTCGATGGGCTTATTCCATGTAATAATTCATAGATAAATTTCTGCGAAAATGAATATAATATTTTAACTAAATATTATTGCAAAAAAAAAAAAAGGGGGGGGCTCTAATTTGTATGCTTTAAAAAAAAGGTACTTAGGGTGACAAAACCACACATCTAATTTGAAAAATTAAAATTAAAAGTCGAATAAAATATATAATATCTTTTTAGTTTAAGAAAAGTGAACACAAAGAGGCCGTGTTGTTTATAAAGTCAACCAATCAAATTTCACAATCACGTGTGAAACTCCTGTTCGCACCCCGAGAAAGGACATGAAAATTAGTAAGTAATCAAGCAACATGATTTGAAATATGGTGCCTCAAAAGTACAGATGAAGCTTAATTAGGAAATGACAATTTTACCCGGAGGGAAATTACAAGTCTAGTCATCTCGTGGCATCGTGGCGTTCATGATTAAATAAAATATCCAAATATGAAGCTTATCATCTATAATTTACATTTAGATATGTATGTATATATAATAATATTTAGTCGCTCAATCCAAATCCATCTTCAAGTCAAAAAGCACAAGTAAAATGATAAAAGAATCAGCGTTAAATGACAGAGCCAATGAATTGGTGAGGGTGGGCTATGAAACTCGAAATGCGTAGATCTTTAATAAATTAGACAGCCGAATACCAAGACATAGTGCTTCCAATTAATATATAAAAAAGTACAAATTTCAGACATTTCTTGCATTATTGATATGCTCTCTCCACCTTATCTTCTATGAAATGGACCTCTCCGACACTTTCCTATAACATGATATTTTGAAAACATTTGATAACTTAGGGGATGCATGACAAACTAGAATTTCTGTTCCAAAAACAAATTTTCTATTCCAAACATGTTTCTGGAATAGAAATCCGTTTGATAAGCTTATTCCGTTTTTCTATTTCTGGAATAAATTTCTATTCCATAAATATGTTTGGAATAAAAATCAGAAATATAAATTTTATACTTCTCTATTTCTAGAACAGAAATGAGAAATAAAAAAATTTATCATTGTTCGTCAACCGGTCCTTCGTCCGTTGCCGCTGACCACCGTCCGTCGGTTGTCGACCGCTCGCCGGCCCCCGCCGCTGCCGATCACCGGCCGCCGCCGCAGCCACCACTATCCGCCGCCATTTGAAAGGAAGAAATTTTGTGTCGTTATCAAACGAATTTCTATTTTTAGAGTAGAAATTCTGTGTCGTTATCAAACAATTATTTTTGCTTAGAAACTCTTCTAGAAATAGAAATAGAAAAATATATTTATGTTCCAGAAACTATTTCTAGAATAGAATGGTTTTTCACGCACGCCCTCAACCTGAATTGGTGAAAGAGCCCACATGTATATTTCAAATAAATATATTTTAGGCTTTTAAATTAAAAAAATTTACATTCATTATTGATCAAAGAAGGCAATAAGTTACCAATATAAAAATAGGTGGTTCACAAGTCACGACACATCCATTATCAATGCATTCAAGAATGTACTTTGTATTAAGAACCAACTTCTCTTTCATCGATTTATGAGTTCTGCTCCCCCTATCTATGCAAAAGAAGGAGCTCCTATAGATAAGGCACGTCCTATCGCACAAAGCTCCTCAAACCAAGTTGCTCAATTGCTTCCGGGCACGAAGAGATTGAGAGTGGGTCAGGCTCGTGCGATCAATGTCAGCGAGTGCAGCAATGTCGCATCGGCGAGGGTGGGCCTAGTGGCGTCAGCCATGCGAGCGGAGGTTTTGGGTTTGGTCTTCTTCTCTCTTCTAAGGCCGAAGCATGTTGTCGGGGGCAAGGACAAAGTGGGAAGAGGAACGAAGGGGACGAAAAGAGCAGAAAAGAAATTAGAGACCATCGATATGGATCGTCCATTTGCTCAGCGGCTGATTTGTTCAAATCCGGAGGTTCTGAGTTAACCTAAAGTTGGAGCATTCTAGCTTTAGAAGGGGTCAATCCCCTAACATAGATAATGATAAAATTATCCAAAAAAATTTTAAACTTATTGCACATTTGTCAATTTAGTCCTAAGGTTCCGTTTGTTTCACGGAAAATAACTTCCAAAGAAAATGTTTTCTAGATTTTCCGACGTTTATTTCACGGAAAATGAACTAATCAAGTAAAACGCTTTCCCCTTTTTGAAAAAACACCTTCAAAAGTGGGGAAAATATTTTTCACATTTCAAAAGTGGAAAACATGTTCCATAACGTCTTCCACCTTACTTTCTTTCACCAAATACATTTTCATTTTATTTTTATGTTTTTTGTTATTTTTTAAAAAAATTGAGTTTTTAATTTTTCTCCTTTTTCTTTTCTTTCTTTCATTTCCATCTTCTTCCTTAGCCTTGGCCGGTCACTGGCCACATTAGCAACCGGCGATTGGCCATAGGTAGGCCTCGCCCAAGCTCACTGAATTGGTGAAGCCGAGCTCGCTCGGCGAACCTCGACTTCTCTAGATCAAGCGAGGCTCAAGCTGGCCTACAATCGGTCGCCAACCGCCGGTATGGCCAACGACTTACCAAGGCCAAGGAAGAAAATAAAAAGGAAAGAAAGAAAAGGAAAGGAAGGAAAATAAAAAAATTTAAAAATAAATTAAATAATAATAAAATTATTGAAAACAAGCATGTGTAGGAAAAGGTTTTTCTCACCAAATGGCAGAAAATATTTTCTAATTCATTTTAAAATTTTAATCAAACATCAGAAAATATAGTTATTTTCTTGGAAAATGGTTTCCTAGAAAACATTTTCCGAAAACGCCATATTTTTTGCAAAACAAACGGAGTTTAAACTTTTCAACTTTATCAATTGAGTTTTAAATATTTTCACATGTTACTAATTGAGTCCATTCGATCAATTTTTCCCAGAATTTGTTAATATGGACGTTAGAGAGAGAGAGAGAGAGAGAGAGAGAGAGAGAGAAGAAAACATAGATAAGTAAATTTGACTAATTATTAAAATAATATTAAAAATTGTCCCACTAGCAACAATGTCCATGTTCACAAATTCCGGCCAAAATTGATTATATAGATTCAATTATCAAAATTAAAAAGATTATGACTAAATTTGTAAAAATGTAATAGGCTTAGAACTTTTTTAATAATTTTAACCACCTTGTACCAATGGACCACCCTAGGAATTTGCTTAAAAAGATGTTTGTAGAGGTGAGTATGGTTCCAAGGTAGAATGGAGAGCCTAAGACTCAATTGGTGAAAACCGATCCAATTCCAAGTTTTAAAATATGTAGGGCAAGCCCCAAGTTCTAAAAATTAAAAAACTTATTCTGATGGATAGATAACGCAATATCTAGAAAAAATCTGTGTTTTTCTTATTATATGTCTTCGTGCGATCTTAGGGCATTTCATGACGTCCAATGATGAATATGTAATCTAAAATTACTAGCGTAGGTTTTCATATTCGGGTATCCAAACTGAGATTTTTTTTTTTTGATGACCCAGGGAAGTCCCGTACGTCGCGGGTGGCTAGAGTAAACCCTGGGGCCCCACGGGAGGACCCACCACCCCCGTGGAACGGGTAAGACGCCAAGCGTCTCCGCAGTGAGTCGAACCCTCGCCCTTCGAGAAGGGGTCAGTGGGTCCCCCCACGATGGGGAAGACTTACCAGCGGAGCCACCGCGGCGATGGTCCAAACTAAGATTTTTACTTTATAAATATTTCATAATTTTTTTGTATCTAAATATGAATTGTGATAAGTGGATTGTAGCAAATAGTAATCGTTAGAGATGATGATTCACTACAATCATTCAATTAATAGTACATGTGGAATTTGGATAAACTCTGAAATTGATCCCAAAACCTATGACAATGTAAGTTTTAAGTTGAGTAAGCATGGTAGGTTCCGGGTTCCAAAAATTAGGAAATCTATTATATTCTCTCCGTTCTCACCCCTAGATGTATGAACTCAAACAAGCCTAATTCACTTAAATGCCACTTGATATTTGCCAAGAAAGCTTCCGAAACACCATTAGTTCTTCTATTATCGTCGTTGCATGCACAGAGTATCTGGTCAAGGCAATTTCATACACGTCCAACGCGTAAAGACTCGTTTTGAAACCAAATCACAAGTCACGCGGTGCATACGACCCGATTCTTCATACCAAAGAAAAAGCTCATGACTTTCTTCTCTATTTAAGAGCAATAATTCTCAACAATTCGTCATAACTTTGTGTTGGAACCCTCAAATACAGGAAAGAAAAATTGCAGAAGAGAAGACGTTTCTTGAACAAGCTTCAACATCCTTCTAATTTCTCTCCTCTGTGGGTGTTCTTGTTTTTTGGGTTTGAAGCAACGGAAGCGAAAGAAATGCAAGGGGACTTGCGCAGGGACATGGCGCTCGGAAGGCGGCGAAGACGCCCACGTCATGGTCGTGGCCGGCGCCACCTCGAGGAAGATGCAGTAGAAGACGCCTTCGCCGTCCGTCTTTGTTTGTTCCTCCTCTTTGTCGCCACCATGGCTTTGTGTATGTACTTTCTCCTTAACCTATTGGGGTTTGCCAACACATAACCCGATTCGATCCAAGTGATTATCAGATGTGATCGAGAGAGGATCTACCCTTGAACACCGGGACAGTCAAAAGTCTATCGTGATCCTAAGTGCGCACTTGATTCATGCGGGGTCAAAGAAGAATCTAAGAAGCCTCGGACTTGGACTAATTGACATATATGTGCGTGTTTCTCGGGTTGAAAATAATGGGGTGCAAGGAGCTAGATATTATCTTGTACTAGTGACTTTCTTGTCCTTTTTCCAGTTCAAAACAATGTCAAACTTGATCATTGCCACTCATTTTTTGAGGTTCTCGTTTCAAAGTGATGTTCTTTAGCGAAATCAGCACGATTCTTCCAAGAAAATCAAGGTCAACTTCACAAATTATTGGCATTTACCTCGCACAGAATCATATTTTTCTTGTAAGTCGGAAATTATCGAATTTTTCTTATATTTATAAACAAATGAAATAAAGATTCGAGTGAATTTGAAGTTCGGGATCTCTAAGATGCGTTAAATCACTTTTCCTGAGGCAATTGCTGCTTCCACGATTATCACATTCATAGGGAAGTTGACTCTAAAGGCATGACAATATCTGTCCAATTTCCTAAAAACTCCCAGCATTAGACTAGCCCCGCTCTGCCAAGAAGTTTTTTTTTTTGTCTTAGAAAAAACTTCAAACTTAAGGTCAAATTCCAAATTTACCTTGAACTTTTTTTTTTTGGAAAACACCCCAAATTTTACATCTAGTCCCAAATTTGCCCTAAATTTTGCTTTGACTAAACAAAATCACCAATTTTCAATCTATTCTCAAATCTAGCCCCATGATCTAGTCCTAACTTGACATGACATTTCCACATCAATAACAAGTCTACATCAGCAAGGTGTCTTGGAATATTATCTCAATAGTCATACCATTCTATGATATGAAAATTAGGGACAACCAATGGCAATTTTTGCACAGAGGGTCAATGGGGGTAGATTTGGGACTACGGTATAAATTGGTGATATTTCTCTTAAACAAAAAGGGCTAGACCTAAAGTTTTTTTTCCTTTGGACAAATAAAATTTCAAGTTAGATTTGGACTAGACCTAAAATTGATGGGTTTTTCTAGACAAAAAAAAAGTTTGGGAAAGAATTGGGAATCGACCTAAAGTTGGGGTTTTTTTAGTAAATTAGACTCAACTAATTTCTCAAAACTAATCATAATTTAGACTAGCTAATCACAATCGACGGTCGTAATTCCCCATTTGGATCATAATCTTGGGCTTCGAGAGTCACTAGAGTTAAACGTCATCCAGACAAACTCAAGCCCAATTGTCCAAAGGACCCGACGAAGATCTGTAATATGAGAGAGCCCATCCAATGATCCAATGCTCTTAGGCCTACTAGCAAGCCCACGCGCAAATAATGATCATTATTGTTTATACCCTCCTTCACATATTTGAACTCTTCATCTCCTCACCTCTTACTTTTGATATTGGACTTATTTCCCAAAAGCACATTACAAATTCCACAGTCAATTTACATATGTGCTCTTAAGACTAATATGTACTTAAGCAATTGCTCACATGGTGATATGCAAATTGTGTCATTTTGTGAAAATCTGTTTTCTTTATGCGATAAAACCTGCAAACGAACAGATGATAAGTGCCAAATCAGCACTTTTGCACGTTCTATCGGATCCATTCCCATGAGTTCAGACCCGTGTGTCTTCGGCAATTAAATGATCGATAGAGATTCGCCAGGTGCTCAAAAACCTTAAATACCCCCATTAATATTAAAGAAAAAAAAAAGGTAAGCTATCTTGTGGAGATCTATGTACTCAATATATGAAACGTCTCTTAGGAAAATTGTAATTTTATTCAATTAGGGTTTGATTAGGCAGAGAAGAAAACACCCTAGTGGGTGAAAGGATTCTCCTGGCATGTGTTCTTTCCATTATATTTTCCCCTTAACGAGTCCTTTTTTTCTAGTTTGAGGCTTCGTTTTGGAAAATGTGACATACATATTTTCCAGAAAAATTGCAATATTTTTTAGATTTAACTGAAACATGAAAAGGAACTGAAAAAATATTTATCATTTTTATTAAAAAATCTGATTTGATTTTCCTCAATAAACTTACCTTATTTGAACGCTAGTGACTTGCGCATGAGCAACCGAAAAATCGAGTACAGACACTAAGGTCTGGAGTTTGGCCTCAATGAACCTTGACTCGAGCATGCGTACATGGTCCTGAGTGCAAGCATCGGCATCGATCTTAGGTTTGGCCTTGATGGATCCAAGTGCTGGAGGCTAGGGCGCAAGCCGACTTGAATGGATTCGGGCGCAAGTGTCAAGGACTCATGCATGGGCATCAGAGTGTCGAGCCCAACCTTGATGGACCGTAACCCGACCTTGATGAATAGGGGTGCAAACATTGGGGTGCCGAGTCTAGCCTCAAAAGGATGTAGGTATGGGCGTAAGTGGCAAATTCCGAAACCTAATTTCAATGGAATAAAGCCTGAACACGAAGCGTCAAGGTCATAGGCCCACCTTCAATAAACCCAAGCACTAACATTAAGCTTTGCCTCAATGCATTTAGTCCCCACCACAAGGACATGGATGCTAGAGACCCAAACTCGACCTCGATAGACCTATTCGAGCTCAGTCTCAATAGATATGGGCACGACCTCAATGGACACGAGCCTGGGCATCGGCGACCCAAGCATTGGCACAAGGGTCACGGGACTAGCCTTAATGGACCAAGTCTCGGGCATGGGTCTTTAACCCAAGCACTTTGGACTCGAGCCCAACCTTAATGGACCCTTGCTCAAGCAAGACCACTATGGTCTCAAGCTCGGCGTTTGTGGACCCTAGCCAAGTCGTTGGGGAGCCACCAATATTATCGGAGTCCTAGACCTCCTAGACCCAGCCACCAACATTAGTGTCCCAAGCCCAACCTTTATGGATTTAGACCTAGGTTTGAGGTTCCAAATCTAGTCTCATTGACCCAGGCTTGGCTTCAATTGATCTCGGTGGACCAAACCCCAACCTCTAGGCTCAAGTCCACCATCAACGGCCCAAGAACAAGTGTCAAGGTTTCTATGCCCAAACACAGAGTTTTTGGTTCAAGCATAAAAATATAATCATATGTTAAAAAAAAATTCCGATTTTTAAAGAGGAAATTATTTTCTTAAATTTAAGTATATATTTTCTTTGATTATAAAAACAAATATTTTCCCTAAGAAATCCAAATGCTTAAAAATGCGGAAAAACCGTGAAACAAATGAAGTCTAATCACTAGGCGCATCTATTTCTGAAAGATCCATGATTTGAATAATATTTTTCAAATAATGGTTGCTCGTGTCACTTATAAAAATATACCAAATGGAAATTTTTTTATCTACCATAAAACTATTTAAGCATAAATTACTATTGATGGTCAAAATATAATTTTTATTGACTAAATTTTCTAAAAATATAACTAATCATTTTTTTAAATACTGCAGTGTCGCCATGACTACTCCACCGTGAAGTAATGGAATTAGTACTACTAATTTTACTAACGATGTCGCCAGGATGACTAAATCTTTCTAGGAAAAAGTCCAAAGAAAAAAATTAGTAAACTCCACATCTTCCGGGTTAGGCCACCAGCTCATAAATTTCCCAAGCCCGCATTCCTTAGTCAAATCTCCAAGCCATGGCGACCCTGGACTCTGACGTGCCGATGACCCCCGCCGGCGAGGCGTCCGGCAGCGGCGCCGCCGCCCCTCCTCCTCCTCCGTCGTCCTCCTCCTGCTGCTCGTCGTCGTCGTCGAGGAAGCCGAAGCGGTTCGAGATCAAGAAGTGGAACGCCGTCTCGCTCTGGGCCTGGGGTAACTTTTTCCTCTTAAACCCTAAACCCTATTTTCCCCTGCTTCCTTATAGCTTTATGGTGCATTCGTTATTGATTGGAATCTCCGTTCCCTCTGCTGGGTTGGTTTCAGATATCGTCGTGGACAACTGCGCTATCTGCAGGAACCACATCATGGATCTTTGTGAGTTCTTGGTCGGCTGCCTCGGTAACGTGGTTTCGAAGCTCTTTTAGATTGTGTGTGTGATCTCTGAGGTTGTGTTTTTTGGTTCTTGTCGTCAGGCATTGAGTGCCAAGCTAATCAGGCGAGCGCGACCAGCGAGGAGTGCACGGTCGCTTGGGGTAAGCATCGATTTTTCGCGATTCTGTGTCTGTTTAGGGCACCGGCATAGCAGCGTTGCGGTTATTAGATATTTTCTGTTTGATGAGGGAATAGTGGATTGCGATAATGCTAGAATTTGGAACTTAACTGATGATGCGTGGTGAATGTAGGAGCATTGGGATTTTTAATCAAGTGTATTCATTTTGATTGGTGTTCTCTAATCAAAGCATGTAGATGTTGATTACTGTTTAGCACATGAGCATATCAGTGTTCTTTGAGAGTAATCTCGATTTCTACATGAATGTGCACGTTATCACCTTTCATCATGGAATCATAAAAGGTCTGTTATTATACTAAAATGAAGTTTCCAGTGTGAAGATTTCTGTGATTGAAAATGCTATGTTTCCTAATTGTAATGATTCCTGTGTCTATTTGCTTTGGTCTTCTTTAATCCCTTATCAACTGAGGACTTAGTCATTAGATCAGTTCTTCTGAATGGGATCGGCTGTAGGATGGAAGATCTTTGAAGGTTTTGATACCATCATTCTGGGCTTATTTCTCTGTAATATCCCCCTATTGGAAATTTTAGCTTTTTAAGATGATTTGTACCCTAATAAATTGATGTTTACCAACAGTCCATTTCGCCTCACATGAATAAGACTCACCATGATTGATATTAGAATAATGGAAATTAGAGGAAAAAGCACACTTTGAAGCATGAGTGCACTTTTTGCTCTCAGAATAGTAGGAGTTCGTTGCGAACAGTTGTGTTTTCATTGCTACTTTTGTTTGCAGTTTATATTGGCATATTGACTGTTTTCCTTAGCTGAAATTTTCCATGTGGGGCACCGTCCATTTCCTTGTCTAAGATGTCCCATTTATCTGCCCAAGTGCCCCACTGTAAAAGTTTAATTACAACATTTATTATGAACCATTACTCCTGGGTTCTCTGACCAACGAAAGAGAAAAAACTTCTGGGTGCTTGAGAGTCAATCACTTAATATTCTAGTTGGGAAGTACTATAAAACAGTATGTTCTCTTTTGAGAGTAATCGTCTGATGGTTCCCTTGTTGCTCTTAAGCTGTAAAATCATTTTGAGAAAGGAACGATCTGCCCTGTTTTATGAAACTGGATTACCATGAAGATTATTCTTTTATTCAATTTTAGTCTATCTAGGTTCCTACTATCATATGATAGATGGATGATTTTAATTATTTAAGGTTCATTGTTCTTTTGAAGAACAAAAGAAAGGTCCATTATTCTTTTGTTATCTCTGGTAAGAGCAGTCTGTTTATCTTGGGCGACTGTTTCCTTGGCTCATCAAATCTCTCTACTTGATGCTATAGGAGTTTGCAACCATGCATTTCATTTTCACTGCATCAGCCGATGGCTCAAAACTCGTCAAGTGTGTCCATTGGGTGAGCTGAATTCCTTGTCTCTAATTAATAACACATTGCTGAACAGTTTAGGTATGCGGTCTGATCTTTTGATTGTGCCTTGCATTTTACAGATAATAGCGAATGGGAATTTCAGAAGTATGGTCATTAGAGCCTCCTATTCGACATCCTTTTGCTGCTATTTCAATACTGCACTGAACTCGGAAGGCTCCATGTTTGAGCTGTCAAAACATTTGACTCTCAGCCCTCTAACTTCCCCCCTCCTTTGTTACAGTTTCATTGAATGGAGAGTGATCAGAAAACATTATTTGCAGTTGCAGGCTGTTTTATTGGGGTCTGCCTATGTTACATGATTTTACATTAGACATCGGGTCTCTCTCTCTAGTCTGCAGGCTGTTTTATTGGGGTCTGCATATGTTACATGATTTTACATTAGCCATTGGGCTGTGATTTGGCGCTTTAGTTAGGCTATGCTTCTATCTTTTGAGGCGTGAAACCTGTTGTGCATAATTATCTCTGCTCTCTTTGTTACCCTCGTGTTCCTGATGCTACTCTTCCCCAGAGCACGCTCTTCGCTCTCGACTTGGTAGTGTTGATTGGTGACTCAGATAAATATATAGCTCGTGCATGTAATTGAATCCCAGTCATCATAAAACCGAACTAACATTTTGCAGAACTTGCGTAGCTGCCGTTTTGTAGCCTTGTTCCATTCCTTTGCGAAAGGGTGAGAACCGACGGTACCTGGAGAAACTGTTCAAGATGACAGGTTGTGCATTATCATCGTTTTTCATTCGACTCAGTTGTCACAGCGGTGCGGCCAATGCTACATTTGTAACTCCACTTCAACTCCAAACCGATTGTGTGGAAAAAGTTGAACTAAACGAAATTGAATGGAGTACAGAACAGGAGAATGTGAAAAACAAAACTACAAAAGGAAAAGGAAAAGGAGATAGCTTTTCTCATGGGTGGGGCAGGCACTTCTATCCTATAGTTTCCTATATGATTCATTTGAGGGAGAGATCGGGCTTCAAGAAGTAGTGAATGGTCTTATCAATACACAAATGCATAACTCTACATGTATTCGAATTGCTTTTCTATTCATCACCGTAGAATTGGGATCAAATTTTCCCTTGCCCTTTCTCATCAATGGAGTCCTAACGGGTATGGAGGAGTGTGGTCTGTTTTATAAGTTCATACCTCTCTTTCTATCTTTGAGATAGTTTCGAATTTTCAAAACTCCATGGATGCTTAGAAGAGAAATGCCACTCACTTGGACTAAGATACAATTTTTACTTGTTCAAATAATAATTAAGGTAATGTAGAGTCAGGAATGAC
The DNA here is from genome assembly GCA_014182395.1 of Eucalyptus sp. ANBG9806169. Classification (NCBI taxonomy): domain Eukaryota; kingdom Viridiplantae; phylum Streptophyta; class Magnoliopsida; order Myrtales; family Myrtaceae; genus Eucalyptus; species Eucalyptus sp. ANBG9806169. The sequence continues at coordinate 49,586,455 of CM024575.1, read as the reverse complement.
AAATCTATTTATAATAAATAGATCCAATTTGCAAGTTTGTTATTACGGGTAGTTGCTATAAGGAATCTGGCTCATGATATATACAATACTTAAATTATTGATATAGATGCTGCATAATTGGTTCTCATCATTTAGAGACTATGAGTGTAATGAGAGCATCCATTGACAAAACAACACTCTGAGATGATAATCTCACAATTATTGAGAATAAATCAAATCAATCTGTTCAATTTTTTAATCTTTTTGACTTGCTCTCATGCAATCAAGGTCAAAAAGATTTTTTTTTTTAAATCAATCATTCACAGGTACCGATGAAGGATTCTTTGAAAAGTTACAAATTGATAATCCTTTTCAAAAATTGAATTGACTCAATCTTACACATACACAAGTCCTATACTTCTTGTTTTCAATAGGATTCCCTACTAGCGTTATTTTTATCTATCAATTCCCTACGAGCGTTATTTTTATCTATCATTATCTAAAAATAATCAATAAATCAATCATTCACAAGTACCGATGAAGGATTCCTTGAAAAGTAACAAATTAATAATCCTTTTCAAAAATCAAATTGACTCAATCTTGCACATACACAAGTCCTATACTTCTTGTTTTCAATAGGATTCCTTACAAGCGTTATTTATCATTATCTAAAATAATCAATAAATCAATCATTCACAAGTACCGATGAAGGATTCCTTGAAAAGTTACAAATTAATAATCATTTTCAAGAATCGAATAGACTCAATCTTATACATACACAAGTCCTATACTTCTTATTTTCAATAGGATTCCTTACGAGCATTATTTTTATCTATCGATAACTAAAAATAATCAATAAATCAATCATTCACAAGTACTGATGAAGGATTCCTTGAAAAGTTACAAATTAATTGTGATAGTTTGATTTTCTACTTTTGTTTTCAATTAAATAAATCGGGCTTTTCGTCGACATGTCTATAGTATTATTCTCTGAGCTGATCACTCATGAGATAACTAGACTAGTTGAGGAAGTCACTAAGGAATTTTAATGCAAAAGGCTTGAGAATTCGACTAGGAACCGACTGCTCGACCGTGTTAGTCTACAAGGGTCATTGCGGCACAGTCGAAAATCTATCAAAGACCACAAATAGGTTGATTCAATTGAGATATGTAATTAGGAAAGGGGTGATTCCACCTAATTACAAAATTCTCGTCGATCGGCACTAAATCGATTTTTGTGTCGTTTTGGTACCATGTGCTCGTAATCGAAACCTAGAGATTTTCACGACAATCGAGAGTCACTAATGAGTCGAAAATGTATATAGTGGCTCGAAAATAATCGATCACGAGTTTATTGCACAATTCCCAAAAACTACCCGATAGTTTAGGTTGCGCTAAAATCACATTTGACTAAAATTAATCGAGGAAATGATGTCAATTTCAGAAATTGAGAACTTTCACGTGTCACAATTAATCCCAGTGAATGTTGTTGCATCTTTTCAAAGTTTATGGACGACGGGAATTATTAGCAGAAAAGGGGCAAGAGTAGCAAATTAAAAGAATAAAGGAAATGCCACATTTTAAATAGGTTTTGGACCTTTAATGGGGGACATTTGGAAATGAGCTATAAGAACTTGAACGGGGACTTGACCCTATTAACTAAAGTGGTAAGATGGTAACATGAAAAGAGGAAAGGCTTCTAGAAATGAAGTAATTTCGTAGGAAGGCCAAAGGCTTAGAATTTCACCTCAATTTGAATCTCATTTGGAAGAGATAGACTTGTGTAAAGTAGTGGGACACTTAATGGTGATGGATGGGCAAATTTCCATGGAAAAAGGACCCCTTAGCCTTGTGGAAAGTGTAAAGGGAACCTTCATAGTACTTTCCTCCTTTCTTTTCCCTCATATCCGCGTGTGAAGCACAGCAGCTGCAACAAGCGTTGGTTGCTTCCCCCTTCTTTTTCCTTTCTTTCTTTTTTCTTCTTCTTTCCTTGACCGTAAGTTGTTGTCGCTTTCCCCGTCAAGTGTTCGAGCACCTTTGTTTTGCTTCTTTTCCTTTGGTTTTTGCTGAACCGATCAACAAGTAAACCGGATTAGAGGAGTTTGGGTTTTTGGTACAGCAAACCGGTGGACCACCAAGAGCTCGACCGGGCTGTCTCTCATGTTTTTTTATCTCTTGGTCTTGGAGTTCAAGTGACAACAAAACCCCCTTACTAGCAAGAGAATAGCCTAGCCGACCAAACACCACTTTGTTTCTCTCTACCGAAAATTTTGTAAGTCCATGTGTTGCTGTTGCTATCACGCCGCAGCACACTCCTCTGCTATTTCGGCTCAACCCCATCACCGAAGGACCCAAGACCTGGCTTTGGGTTGCTGTCCAGCCATCAACAAGAGCTACCTTTAGTTTTAAATAGGTGAGTTGTTTTCCTAAAATTGGATTAGAGGTTGTGTACCTCTGTTTAGGGGTTGAAATTTGATAAGAAAAGTTTAGATGATATTAAATATAGTTAGTGTTAGTTTAGAACGGTTAGATTAGCCATAGAAAGGCTTACTTTTAGTTAAAATAGTAAGATAAGAACCATAGAGGACAGCTGGGCCAAAAACATGGGATGTTCTTTAAAATTGTTTTCTGGATGTGTACGATTTATTATTTTTGCAGACTAATATATGTTGCGATTTTGAAGTGAATTCCCTTTGGAGAAATGTTTTACACATCTTCAAGTATAACATATATTTTTCTCAGGATTTTGGAGATTTAAAGGAAAAGGATTTTGGCTTCGTTGTCTTTAAACAGAAACTCAAACTGCACTGGAATTTGCGACCTGTAAGGATTTTGTGGGTTGTTACTAACCCTTCGGGTTCGAGTTTAAAAATGGGTTCCCACGAAAGTTGTTTTTACATCTTCTAGTTGAACATACTCGAATTTCAGATAAAACGGACCTGTTTCGGACTCCGAACCAAGTTGATTTTGGAAAATAGAACCGCTGGAAACAAACCAGATTTTAGTACTGGATTGAGTGAATTACTGGGCCGAATTCAGAAGGATCTGGGACTTGGTGTCTTCATGAAAAATGTTTGTTTACATGTTCTTTGTCACATATTCAAATTTTGGAATTTTCCGAACTCGATTGGTTAGGTTTCTGGATTTAAATTTGGAGACGCGCAAAGGCCCGGTTTCTGCCAATTAGGACCAATGTTAGTTTGGTGATGGTTCTTGATGCTTTGCTTGTTTTAATTAGTTTTTAATGACTTATGGATTTAATTTATTAGTTACTTAATTTTGGAATTTCACTGTTCATGAAGCACTGTTCACGAGTTACTGTTCACGCGACACTGTTCACGAAACATTGTTCACCCGAGAATGAAAAGTGGTCTAATCTCATGTGTATTGATTTAATGAAGTGAATGAGATGTGCAATTGAGCATTGAACTATGACATTGAGTGAATGCATACACAACATGAGAATCTGTCATGAACCTTTGGGGTCGGATGATGCTCCTTTGGGCAAATCAACGGATGCCGGTTGTAGTGGATGCTAGGACCGATGCTCCTAATCAAAATGCCATTAGAGATGGACGTTGCCGCGCTCGACGATGCGAGGTGATGCCCAGTTATGCTGGAAGACTGTTATATGTTGGGTTGGCCATAACCAATGAATGGAAATTGTGAAATGCATGAATGATCGAAGATCGAGGGACCTAATTAAGAGACGAAACTATATGGTGTGGTATGGGACTACCATCACAGTTTAGTCTACTAATTTAGGGCCCGTATGATTGTATTAATATATACATTCGTGAGCATTTATTTGTGAAAATATTATTATGCTACCTCATCATGATACCATTATGTATGACTTGATTTTATCAAGACTAATGTGCAGGGCAATGCTATAGAAAAGGGGTTGTGAGAAACGTGATTAAATTGCATGTAGAGTGTACTTTTCTCATAATCTGGATTTAGGGACTTAACTCACTGAGAAGTGATCTCACCCCATAGTGGGCTAAAAAATTTCAGGTCTCTAGATGGAAGAAGGCTAGGTCGGGTGTAGTCGGTCGCAGGAAAGGAAGAGTAGGACTCTCGCTATCTCATTCTAGGTGATGACGGGTCTTCCGTCGAGGCTGGATGCAGGGTGATGGCCCACCCCAAAGAGAGTCGGGAAGTATGGTAATGTAGTAGTAAACCCCAGTCTTGTAAATAAAAGTTTAACTCATGGGTAACCGAACAACTTCATCTTTTGAATCGGATCTTGGGGTGTTAAACTGGTCTATGTACATAAGTACTATGGTATTGTAGGTGCAGCTTGTAAAAATATTATCCAATGTTTCTATTCCACTATTTTGTTGTATGGAGATTGTTTAACGTTTTCCGCATGCGCAAAATAATGAATGGGTCAACAATAGTTCTTGGGATATTGTAAATTTATATCGACCATTGAGGGATATGCATGTGCCCGGAGTTCGAGTCGTGACATTAATAATCATTTTCAAAAATCGAATAGACTCAATCTTACACATACACAAGTCATATACTCTTGTTTTCAATAGGATTCCTTACGAGCATTATTTTTATCTATCATTATCTAAAAATAATCGATAAATCAATCATTTACAAGTACTGATGAAGGATTCCTTGAAAAGTTACAAATTAATAATCCTTTTAAAAAATCACTACCGGTCGTGGTGGCTCCGCTGGATAAGAGCTTCGTTAATCATTCTCCAAATGTGAGGGGTTCGAAACCCAATGGAGCGCTTGGTGCTTTAAGTGTGATGTCGGAGTGGTAGGTCATCTGCTAGCGTCACTTCGGGTTTACCTCGCCGACTACCAGCTGTACAGGAGTTCCCGAGTCATAAAAAATAAAAAATAAATAATAATAATAATAATAATAATAATAATCCTTTTAAAAAATCGAATTGACTCAATCTTACACATACACAAGTCCTATACTTCTTGTTTTCAATAGGATTCCTTACGAGCATTATTTTTATCTATCATTATTTAAAATTAATCAATTTATGACCAGATGAAACCAAGAAAGAACACCTCATGTATAGAAATCCCCTTTTAAGATCAAACAATTCCAACAAATTGCATAGGTTGTATATGCAACAGCATCTACCATATCAATATCAATAAACCTAATTATTGCAATTGCTCCGAATACCTTTTCTAACTCGTAGCATCTAATTTTTAGTTCAAGATCCCTCTTACTAATTGGAATTAAAGAATTAGTATATCCATTTCGTCCAAAATGGAAATGGGCTAGGGTTATGAACTTATAATTTATAATCCGATGATAAGTCGATTCCATAATTATAAGTTCATTTCCATATAGACTGGATCGAAACTTCTTGATCCTACTCTTCCACGAAACATGCTCTTTGCTCCGAACTTTATAGCATTGAATCAATGACCTGGATTAACACATAGTTTGCCCCCGATTTATTAGCATGTGTATGTAGTCAAATCCCCATCATCATAAAAACCAAACTGACATTATCATCGTTTTTTTATTATCGGCTCAATAGTCATAGCTGGGCAGCCAATGCTACTTTAAAACTCCGGTTGATTCCAGATAAATCGTGTGGGGGAAGCTGAACAAATCGAAATTGAATGGAGCGTGGAAAATAGAGATGGAGAGAGTGAAAAAAAAACAAGGCTACCAAAAAGGAAATTAAAAAGAGGGAATCGTCGCCTGAGAGATTCGAACTCTCGCGGGGAAACCCCATGTACTTAGCAGGCACACGCCTTAACCACTCGGCCAAAGCGACGGTTGATAACGATGGCGTGATGAATTTAGTTTTACTTTAAAATCTGATTTAGCGCCAATCCAAAACAGCCCGTTGTTATTTTTATCATGTATCGTTACATGTGCAACAAGCAATGGGAATGTTATTTTTTCTGGTCATTCTCGTGACTTCAGATTTCTTACTCTTATGCTTATCATTCACATGACTTACATGATTCTTTTCTCAGGCACTATATCAAACTCACGAAATAACGCAGGCCCACCATAAGAAATCTCCCCACGCTGCCTCTTTTTTTTGCTTTCTCCAGGTGAAAGAGAACCTTTTGGAGGACTGACCATGGCAACCAATTATATATATGTCCCACATGCGGCGAAATTCAATCCAAAGTCGCGACGGGCTGTACAATCAGTTTGCAATTACACGCGGATTTGGTAAAGGGCAACCTCTCTTTCCGAGTGGGCACCCCAAATTAGACATAAAGTGACCATCCTAATACCATAAAGAGAGTGTGGCCCATATAATATGATTCTAACTGCTAGTAGGTAACAAAGTAGGCAATCATGCACTATGATAATTCCATATAGCATGTGAACCGTGAAGCACGGAATAGCTATTACTGCACGAGGTCCCCTTATGATGTTTAATCAGTAATGCTTTTCGAGCGTGGGGCGTCATATCGAAATTTAGTTGAGGATGGAGACCGTAGAGGTCCGGAGATCATGTCAGGATTAGGCGCTCAAATTCAACGAAATAGCAAGTCACAATATTTATCCCAATTCATCCTTAAATAAGAGCTACATCTAATAGAGAATTTCATTTATTTAACACCATCGTACATTTATGTTACAACATTCGATTACAAGAGAAAGAGATCATATATACTAAGTAGATATTTATGGACTCAAATTCAAACTACCATTAAAATACGGATGAAACTATAAAATGTCGGTGATCCCACCCATCATTGAGGAGCAAGACCCTTGTGCATTCCTATCGATATATAGAATATAATTTACACCCCTACAGATCATTAGATACTATTTGACGGCTTCTCATCACCTTGTCGTGATACGGAAGTACCCTCGTTACAAATTTCAACGGGATCCCTTTTAAAGTTAGGCATCGATCACATGAATGAGTTGGCCATGTTGGAGCATCCATCTATACGCGATTCCGCAGCATTTCTTTCTCTGTTTTCTTCCTCCTTTTTCAATGGAAATGTCTAGGGATTTTTGGCTTGAGGAGGAGGGGGGGAGTCGGTGGAAAGTGCAGAGACGCAAAAGGTGGCGTGCGGTTCCTTCTCTTTGCATGTGTTTGATGGAAAATCTGTGTGTTTTGGAATGCGCCGGAAGATTTGATGTTTATGGCGCGCGCCGCCCGATGCCAAAAGAAATGGGCTCAATCGTCGCCACCATCTCCGGTCTTTTGCATGTTTTCTGCCAACTCGCCCCATCCCTGTTCCATGTGAAATCATGTTTTTTTTCTTTTTTTTTGTGACTTTTTCCTTTGTCTTGCTTCGATGTCATGACCATCTTCCCACCACTCTCCTCAGCTTGGTCAGTGAGCTCCACGCACCCATAATGAAAATCCAAATTCGCTCTATTGAACTTTGATCTAACTCTCGAGCCTTTTCTGAATTCCACATTTCTGCCATTTATTTCGTGATAAATATGATGTTTTTTAAAAATATTTTGTAAGAAGTCATTTTTTAGAAAAGTAATTATATTTTTTTGTGTTTGATTGAAATTCGAAAGAAAATTCGAAAACATTTGTTACTGTTCAATAAGAAAAAGCTTATTTGTGCACCAATTTCAATAATGTTTTTATTAGTGTATTTTTAAATCGATTTTAAATTATTTTTTACTCTTATTTTCCTTTTTTTCTTCTTCATTTATCAGTTGCTAGCCATGTCGTTGGTTGACAATTGTCCACAAGCGAGATCAAGCTCACCCAATGCCGGTGAGCTTGAACCTCACTAGATCTAACCATCTAATAAAGGCTTGAGCCTCGCTTGAGGTTGCTGGGCGATTGGATGTAGTGAGGCTCAAACTCGCTTCACCGCCACCGACCAATGAAGAAGAAAGAGAAAAAGAATAAAAAATAAGTAAAAATCAATTTTAAAAAATAAAAAATAAGAGAAAAAGGTATTTGATGAAGCAAAGTGAGGTAAAAGAATGTATGAAAAATGTTTTCCTCTTTCTCAAAAGTAGAAAATATTTTCCCTATTTTTAGAAGACCTTTTCCCTTCATGAAAAAAAATTTCCCCAGTTAACTCATTTTCCGTGAAACAAAGATTGGAAAATTCGAAAAACATTTTTTTTTATATTATTTTTCGTGAAACGAGCGGAGCATTAGTTTGGAAGAGATTACCTAGAGCTTCATTGGACAAAAACTTAAAAAAAAAAAAAAAAAAAAAAAAAAAAAAACAAATGGAAAGTTCGACTAAATTACGTGACAAAGAGAAAAGAAAAACTCGATCTTGCGTTGTCTGCCGTGGCCATTGCTGATTGCCTCCCTTGATGGACATCGTCAACAATGGCGGCCACCCTTGCACGCTCGCCTCTCCACGGAGACTGTTGCGGTGGTAGAGTCGCGTTTTGTTGTGTTGGTTGTCAGTTCCACATAAAAATGCCTAGAGAGACGATGAGGTTGAGCACATAAGTGGGTAGCGATTTGCAAAGGTGTCGAGGCGGTTGCATGGTCTCAAATTTGCTGGGGGCGAGCACAAACAATGGTCACCAACGATGCCTGTAATTAGGGGTATGTATGGTCCGGGCGGGCGATTCCCGACCTAGAACTGAGAACCGCCCGCTAAGGATCGGTTCTCGAAAAATTGGAACCAGGATCCACCCGTTAGTTGTATGGATCCACCTGGGAACCGAACGGCCGGTCCGGTCCGGTTCCCGGGTGGATCCATAGAACCGGTCTCACAATAATAATAATATCATTTTCTTGAAAGCTCCGATTTTGACGGGAAACAACTTTGGTTTTCGACCAAAATTGGTGGTTCTTCGCCGCATGACCTATTCTTCTTCTCCTCCTCCTGCAACCCTGCTTCTTCGCATGCTTGCTTTTTGCCCACCAATTGTTTGACATTTTGTCAAGGTGAGCTTTGGACTTTTTAGCTTCAGCGCCCCTCCATTTGGTTTGAATGGAGATCAGTGCCTCTCCATTTGGTGTGCTTTGGACTTTTTTCCCACTTTAATTAATTTTTTTAATTATTTGATTTGGGTTTGTTAATTTGTAATCATTTTTTAATATTAAAAATTAATATATTATTGTAATATAATCAGTCCGGTTCAGGTGGACGGATCTGCTCATGGAACCGGGAATCGGACCGGTTCCCTCAAGAACCACCGGTTCCGAGCGGTTCCAATCCAATTCCAGGCGGTTTGCGCAGGTCTCAATTCTTTTGTACACCCCTACCAGTGGTGACGTTGACGGCAATGTCATTACCACCAAAGGCCCCATTATTTCTTTTTACGATAAGTGTATTGAAAGTTATAAAACTCATCACACAAGTGCATTTGACATTCAAAATTCCCAAAAAAAAATGTTCATATTAAATCTTGTCGAATCTGTGTAATGAAATCCTTTTATCAATTCCATCCAATTTAATAAACGGAGAACCCTAACGTGTCTCTTAAATTATTACTTTCGCTATTCTCTATACTGCCGGCATGAATAAAACATGAAAGAACCCTGCCAATCGACGCGGTTTTGGTCCGAATCCACCACAAGTTTCGGGCCGCTACCGAACGCGGCGTCGGTGGACCGTTAACTGCGGGGACAACAACCCGCCATGGCGCGCGCGTGGCGGAGGTGGAAGCAGAGGTCGCTACAGAGACGTGAGCGCGAAGTGAGGAGTTCGTGATGAGTCAGTCAGTCAGCGGTGGCACGCACGAGCCGTGAGGGGTGGAAAACGGGCGGGTACCGCCGCACCCGGATTGGACCGTTCCGGTCAGAATTGTTGACTCCTCGAACACGAAAGAGGACAAGAACGAGGAAGAGGGAGGTAGTAGCCGTTAGTGTTGGTGGCAGGGTCGCTGTCGGCGGTTCCCTCCCTGCCCTGGATTAGCGTGATCTCGTCCCCCGACGCGCTACGCGACAGCATCATGCGGCCCCACGCCGTCCCCGCGTGTCCCGTTGCTTCCCCCATGTACGGCTTGCCGCGTTCCCATTTTTGCCCCCCTCGATTTCGTCGGAATTTCCTTTTCATTCTTCTTCGATATGAACCGGGTTACTCGTTCGTTCGTTTAAAGTCCTAAAACTTCTCCAATACATGCAATTAAATCCCGAAGCTTTCTTTTAACCAATAAAATCCTAAAATTTTCAAAAGATATAATCAAGTTCTATAGCTCATCCTAAAAATACAATCAAATTCTAAAATTTTCAAAAAATGAAATTTAATCATAAAATTTATCATGTCAAAAAATGCAATCAACAGATAAACTTAATAGGACAAATCTGATAAGTTTTAAGACTTTATTTTACTTTTTGAAAATTTTATGATTCGATTGCACATTCATGATAAATTTTAGATTTTAATTGCACTATCATCATAAGTTTTAGGACTTTTTAGGACTTTCAATACAATGATTCTAATAAAAAATTACTGTCGCTTATTAAAAAGAATTACTCATCATGATTAAAAGTCTAAAACACAGTCAAAAAATTATACAAACTTTGAAAAATTGCAAAATGACCTCAGAGGTGGGTCTACTAATGGAAAATTTCACGATTGAAAAAAAGAAAATCAAATCAAATCAAATGCTGAATTCTGAAAGCAAGGAATACCCAAAAATATACGAAAGCTAGTAATGTCATGTCAATTTATCATGTTATATAAGTAAAAAAATTTACACACCACAATCGAGAAATGTACTGCATTTTGAAAAGACTCGTGATACAATTATATCAAGTTATGCGACGGGCCGTCCGTGACTAGTCAGTTAGATAGTGAGCATGACCAAACTAAGCTTTGTGAACATTAATTTCCTAATGCAAAAGGGCCTACAAAGTGCAGTGGCATATGCGTAATAAGAGCAAAATCCAAGCCCCTTCTCTCAAAGAGCCCAACATATAACCTCTGTACCCTCTTCTTCCTCCCCATCTTCCTCCTCTGACAATGTCCCCGTATTAGCCACCCCCACTACTGTGCCTCCACTCTCTCCCTTTCTCTCTCTAGCCATATCCATTCTCTCTCTACCTCCCCTCTCTCCACCGGCCATGGCCAACCTCCGCATCCGCTCGCTCGCCGCCCTGCAATGCCTGGCGCTGCTGCTGTCCTCGGCCGCCGCCGCCGCCACCGCCGCCGCCGCGGCCAAGAAGACGTACATTGTACACATGAACCCCCACCAGATGCCCCCTCCTTCGCCACCCACCGCGACTGGTACGCCTCTAGCCTCCAATCGCTCTCCTCCTCCGAAGCAGCCACCGCCGCCGCCGCCGGCGACCCGCTCCTCTACACCTACACCGCCGCATTCCACGGCTTCGCGGCGACCCTCGACCCGGACGAGGCCGACGCGCTCCGGTCGTCCGCCTCCGTCCTCGGCGTTTACGAGGACACCGTCTACGAGCTCCACACCACCCGGACGCCGGCGTTCCTGGGCATCTCCGACGACCTCGGGCTGTGGGATCCGCAGGAGAGCCCCAACGGCGGGAAGAGGCGCGCCTTTGGGGACGTCATCGTCGGGGTCCTGGACACCGGGGTCTGGCCGGAGTCGAAGAGCTTCGACGACGCCGGGATGCCCGAGTTGCCGGCCCGGTGGAAGGGGGCGTGCGAATCGGGCCCAGACTTCAGCGCGAAGTCGTGTAACAAGAAGCTGATCGGAGCTCGGTTCTTCTCCAAGGGATATCGAATGGCCTCTGGTAATTCATCATTGACTTGACGATTGATCATTTTTAGTAAGTAATTACTGTGATGGGGTTCAGTTTTTAGTAAGAATGAACAAGAATCTAAGTGAAAGCATGTCATTAGCGTCTGAATTGTGTGATCTGCGGAAATTTGAATGAATATTGAGTTGGTTCTTGAAGCAAAAATTGCTTCATTGAATTACAATTGAACTGTTCTTGCGTCCTCTGGGTGATGACTTTGCATTTTGTTTTGGGTTAAATCGAAGGTTCGAATTTCTTGAAGAATCCGAAGGAAGTGGAGTCGCCGAGAGACCAGGACGGGCACGGGACCCACACGGCCAGCACCGCGGCCGGGTCGCCGGTGGCCAACGCCAGCCTTCTCGGGTACGCCAGCGGGACCGCTCGCGGGATGGCCGAGCATGCTCGTGTGGCTGCCTACAAGGTCTGCTGGGGCAGTGGCTGCTTCGGGGCAGACATCCTCGCGGGGATGGACCAAGCCATCCTTGATGGTGTCGATGTCCTCTCACTCTCCCTCGGTGGCGGGATTGCCCCGTATTACCGCGACACGATCGCCATTGGCGCGTTCACTGCCATGGAGAGGGGCATTTTTGTTTCTTGCTCTGCTGGAAACAACGGGCCAGCGAAGGAATCACTCGCCAATGTGGCTCCTTGGATCATGACCGTTGGTGCCGGAACCATTGATCGTGATTTTCCGGCATACGCCCTGCTAGGCAATGGCAAGCGCTATGCCGGAGTCTCACTCTATTCAGGGCCTGGGATGGGGCATAATCCCGTGCCCGTGATTTATAGTAAAGCTTCCAATATCTCAGGCGAACTGTGCTTGCCCGGGTCGCTGGACCCAGCCCTCACGCGTGGGAAGGTGGTGCTGTGTGACCGGGGGGTGAATGCCCGTGTTGAGAAAGGTCAGGTGGTGCGGGACGCAGGCGGAGTGGGGATGATACTAGCGAACACGGCCGCGAACGGGGAGGAGCTGGTGGCGGACAGCCACCTGATCCCGGCGGTCGCAGTTGGGAGGAAAATGGGGGATGTGATAAGGGAGTATGTGAAGAGCGACCGGAGCCCGACTGCGGTGCTCAGCTTCAGAGGGACGGTGGTGAACGTTAGGCCATCACCGGTGGTGGCGGCGTTCAGCTCCAGGGGGCCCAACACGGTGACACAGCAGATACTGAAGCCGGACGTGATCGGGCCGGGGGTCAACATATTGGCCAGCTGGGCGGAGGCAGCGGGGCCCACCGGGCTGCAGTCCGATACCCGGAAGACCCTGTTCAACATACTGTCAGGTAATGGTTGCTGCCTAACGGCTAGTTCTCCATTTATGAAGTGTTTCTCACATTTCCTAACGTGATGTAGACACGTGAAAACGTTGTACTTGGGCGTGCTCCATTTACTTTCATGTAATGGAGTCTGCTTGAGCATTACAACAGGCTAGGCTGGCTTGCATAGACTGACTGATGAAAGAGGTACCACCTTCAATGAATAATGGTGGCTAATAAGTCTAAAAATAATGGAGAAGGTGGTCCCAATTGATGAACCGAATTGGTTGCATCGAACGGTGATCTATGGCGCCGTTACAAAAATTCGATCTGCAACATGATAGAATGTGGCAGCGCAATCGCTTGTTAATCTTTATATGACATTCGACCCAAAAAAAAAAATTCTTCAGATGACATTTTTGAAGATCTAGTTCCAGGATATGTTGATGTGGTTTTTATGTTACTATGAATGCTATCATCACTGACATGCTTAACTGGTTTTTCAAGGTACGTCCATGTCATGCCCGCACATAAGCGGAGTCGCGGCGCTGCTCAAATCTGCCCACCCAAATTGGAGCCCGAGCGCAATCAAATCCGCTCTCATGACCACTGCTTACGACGTAGACAATACCAAGTCCCCTCTCCGGGACGCCGCCGGTGGCACATTCTCCACTCCATGGGCTCACGGTTCAGGCCATGTGGACCCCCAAAAGGCCCTCTCTCCCGGCCTCGTGTATGACCTCACGGCCGAAGACTACATCGCCTTTCTCTGTTCCCTAGACTACACAATCGACCACGTGAAGGCAATCGTCAAGCGCCCTAACGTCACGTGCTCTCGAAAATTCTCCGACCCCGGTGAACTCAACTACCCATCATTCTCGGTGGTGTTCAATGACAAGAAGGTCGTGAGATACACTCGCGAGCTGACCAATGTGGGGGCCGCAGGGTCCATGTACAATGTGTCGGTCACAGGCCCGTCAACAGTCGGGGTGATGGTGAAGCCGACGAAGCTCGTCTTTCCAAAAGTCGGGGACAAGATGAGGTACACGGTCACCTTCGTCGCGAAAAAGGGCACGAACCCAACAACAAGGTCGGAGTTCGGCAGCATTGTTTGGAGCAATGCTCAAAGCCAAGTTAGGAGTCCGGTGGCCTATGCATGGACCAAGTTGGTGAATTGAGCGGTCGATGTTTCGGGCTTTCGGTGTGGTGTTTCGGCTTTCCCCCGGCTGGCTGGGTTACGAGCTGCTACTTGTGAATTAAGTAGCTTAGCTTTTTTCAACCGACTAGGGCGGAATCGATACAACACTGCATGGTGCGGTGGTGCTATCGATCCGGTAATTCTATATGTAGGCCTAGAGGATTGAAGGGAGGAAGAGTGAAACTTGTACTTTGATTTTATGGTAAACGTTGATGCAACAGAAAGCGTGTGAGGCTGAGGTCTTTGTTTTTGAAACACCTCAGACAGGGAACCATGGGAGCGACAAGGAAGGTCTTTTTATAATGGAAGCACATGGTATTGTTTTGCTTATGTGGTTCTTTGCTTGTAGGCTTTTCTTTTTTCATGTTGCCTTGTGCTTTGAGCAAAAATAAAGGACCGTGACGAGGTTTTGCAAATTCTTATGTATTGAGAGCAACACGAACACCACCGTTTGATTATTACTAAATATCTTAGTCCAATCGTGGAAGTAAGTGGCGAGTGTCAAATCTTCTAGATTTTATCAAAAATGATGTCATGACTCTCACTTCAAAAACATGAACAGTGATCATCTGGGTCCTACTATCATTTCAAAGGATCCGTACCCCACCTGAAAAACTGTCCAGGCCTGACGTTATCCCCAAATATGCAGAGCCAACTTGCCTTTTCCTTCGTTTAGTCTGAATCCTGGAGTTTGTCTGGTAATTTAGGCCCGTCTTTTTTACTTTCACCGAACTGCAAATTCTACCGTAGGCAAGAAAGGAAGAAGAGCATGAGCAGGCTCGAGAAGCAGAGTAAGACGCCGCAGTCCAGCTGCTCAGATGAGACTTAACCGATGAAGACGAGCGCACAAATTAGCTAATTGACGCATTGGAGTTTCGCCTATCCCTTCAAAGTCATGAAGACGAGCGCACAAATTAGCTAATTGACGCATTGGAGTTTCGCCTATCCCTTCAAAGTCATGAAGACGAGTGCACAAATCAGCTAATTGACGCATTGGAGTTTCGCCTATCCCTTCGAAGTCGTGAAGGTGCCTACACTAACCCCACCTCCTTTTTTTCAGATTCATGTCAGTAACCAGATAGGTATCATGGAATGAATCCGCCACACGAGTCATTCAGGCCAATACTTTTGTCCCTTTTCAACTTGATGAATGGATAGTTCCCTCCATGATAGCACAAATTAGCGAATGGAAACTTTGCCAATTCAACTATTTCATTATCTTCATTGGACCTTTCGACATTCTCTTATGAACGACTCAAATATGGATCGAGGAGGAACAAGACCGAGAATATTTATATAAACTTTGTGCTAGTAACATAAATAGCAAGGATCACAACATATTTTTTTACAGTTACAACTGAAACAACAGCTTACCTTCGGGCACTTAAGGCAGGATGAACTAGGCCAGGAACAGCAAGAGGAACTAGGGCAGGAAAAGCAAGAGCAACTAGGCCAGGAACAGCAAGAGCAGCTAGGGCAAGAGCAACTAGAGCAACTAGAGCAACGAGAGCAAGAGCAACTAGGCCAGGAAAAGCAAGAGCAGCTAGGGCAAGAGCAACTAGAGCAAGAGCAACTAGGGCAAGAAGGAAAGGAAAAGGTACAACTTCTACAACAGCAAGATATGCCTCTACAGCAATCAGATTTGGGACACGAGCAACACCGACACTTGCGTGCTGAGCAACTTGGACATGAGCAACATTTAGATGAGCTGCACGAGTTGCATTTGCAGCTGCAGGGCAATTGTAAATGAACCGGGCACACAGAATAGCAGCAGCAGCAAAACCATGAGAGGCTAAAACAGGACATTCCGCTGCAAAGCCAAGGAGCAAAACCACAGTATATCAGGAATCATCTTAAGTTGACAGTTTGACTTCTATTGGAACAAAGAAGTTATATTGTCCTTCCCCATGAGCTTTTGAAATATATCCTTAAGGCCGTATAGTAAGGGCCAACATTCACAAACAAGGTTATTGCAGATAAAATTCTCCATAAGAAACGGATTTATGATTAGATGAGCTTCTTCTGCTAGTTTCTAAATGATAATCAGGATGATAAAATGATAGAAAATAACAAACAGTCAACAGAGTTCAGCATGCAATTTCCAAAGATGATGTAAAGCCTGAGATGAAGACAGTTCGTGGAAGGATCACCAATGACAACTAAAACTGAAAGGGTCGAGGAGTTATTGTGATGTACTTTTGTGGGGAAGAGGGTTGAAGAAGCTTACTAAAACAACACAAGCCTTTAGCATGATATAGCAGCAAATTTATGCAGCAGGTACAGTGATCAATCTTCTACATACTTTTCAATTGTATAGAACGGTATGGCAAGTTTACAGAAATGTATCTCCTCTTTGCAATCAAATGAAACTACAAAACATACATTCAATTCAATCAAAGCTGTCCGAATGCTGTGAATCTAATACCATGCCAGCATGTCATAGAATATGGGATGATTAAATGCACTCTGCTTCTTGTGAAGTATCTGAGTCTAAATTAAAATAAGCTACGGAGAACAAAGCACCAAGAGTATCAGCAAGGATAATGAAGAACAAAAATACAGAAAAGAAAATCCTACCAGAGCCACTTCCAAAAGCGGCAGGATTTATTTCCCTTCCGGTCTCTGCATGAAATTGAACCAAAAGGATAAAAAATACCATATCAATCGTATCACAGGTTGCATAATCCAATTATCTTACATGATAGGATCGGCCTTTGTCGCAACAAAATCGGCAACCCTGAAGGCCGTCACATTCAAGCAGAGAAAAAGAGTTAGCTGATGGACATGGAGCGAGCTTTCCGACCAACATTGTAATTAACTGTTTATATACTTCTACAAGAAATTGCAAATTAAGCATACTCTTTGCAGCATCTGGAAGCTGGTGGAAGTCCATCAAGAGACTTTAATTCTTCCTGCTCCAAGCAGAGATTCCACCCAATTGTCAAGATTACATAACCAGAAAGTTTTTCCAGTAAAAACTACTGAAAAATATAGGGGGAAAACAGAGAAAGAGCAAGTGAAGATGATCAAGCACAATGTATTAACGTTACTAGAAGCACCCCACTCATAAGTTCCTCATCATCACAAATTAAACTCGTCGTTAAAGGGATTAATTTACACTTGTTTAACTTTTCCACCACAATTTTCTTCCCAAGGATCTGTCTCAGCTCTCTTATACCCACCAATCACAGCAAGCAACAAATCCATTTCCCAAAATCACAATTTTTTTTTCCTTTTCTTCTATCATTTTTCGGGTACAACAGGTAATGCTCAATAAGAGACTCCAAACGGCAAAACTGGAAGAGTAAAGTAAAAAAAAAAAAAAACAAGAAACCAAGCCCAAAAAACTCTAAAAGAGCTGAGGACCCACCTCAAGAAAACCAATTTCTCTCTCCAGCATTTGCACCTTCGCAGCCTCCCGGCGCTTCCCATACAAGTCCGGATACTCCGGCGGCGACTTCGGGCACGGCGGCGGCAGCGACGGCAGCGACGACGAACAGCCCGGCCGAGCAGCCATCCAACAACACCCGCACTTCCAACTCGAACCAAAATCAAATCGATGGAAGATCCTCTATGCCCAAAAACACACGCTCAAACACTACACAAGACCACAATATAACCACAATAATGAAAAACCAAAACCCAAAAAGAAGAAAGAGAAAAAAAAAATGGCAACACACGCAACACCAGGTGAACAATAATGCTCTGGAACAGGAGGCTGACAGACCAGAAGGAGCTGAGGAAATGAAACGTTAGGTGAGAGAAATTGAATGAGAGCGCAATGGCAATGCCAATGGGCATACAAGAAAAAGTCCAGTGGCAGGGGAGGTAATTAGTGGCCTCTGACAGGGACAAAGACGACCCGAAGCCCGAAAAGATCTCTGCGGAAGCAGCAGGACATGGCAGGGGGCTGAAAGCGGCAGTGTTTTAATGCAAAGTGCCAAAAATATGAATGCAGATTTTCACTTCACTCGCACTGCCTCGCGTGTGAAAATTTCTCGACTCTCTCTCCGTGCCTCCCCCACAAATTCATTGTAAACGCAAATGGGATTCTTGACAAACAGTCCTTTCGATCAAATTTAACTGGTTAGCCCCCGAAAAATGGAAAAAAAAGATCGGATCTTTCTGGAGACAAAATAACTGGAGAAACTGGGTTCTGATCTTTTTCTTTTCTTTTCCTTCCCCCCATTTTTTTCCCCTGTTTTTCTTGCTTTTAATAATGGTAATGACAGCGGTTCTGGGAAGGGGAAGTAGGAGTTGCAGTAAATCAGTAGTGGTAAAGACGGCTGTGAAAAAGGCCGGCCTGCAAACCCAAGCGTGTGTACGGCGACATTTTTCTCTTTTTCTTTTTTCCTCTGAGGAAGAGTTGACAGTTCTTTGGTTCAAGCGTCTTCGGTTTCAAATAAAGAACTGAACGGACCGTGGGGAAGGAACCAAGAAGAGCACCGTCTCCTGTCCCTCCCCCTCTGTTTCTCTCTCTCTCTCTCTCTCTCACTGAATATGTGATGTGAATGCGTCTGCGCTTATTTTTATCTCTTCTCAGCGCAGGAGGAAAAGCGGAAAGCACGATGATCGTACCTCAGACGACACGTGAAAGCTGCGTAAGAGAGAGAGAGAGAGTGTGTGCGTGCGAGAGACAGAGAGAGACAGATACAGAGAGAGAGATGGCTGTTCTGTTCTGGGTGTTTTACGAATCCAGCTCTGATTTTGAGATGAGATTGGTTTATGTATTAATTAAACCTACAAACCCAGAAAGGGAAAAACATAATGAAAAAGAAGTCAAGAAAAGGGCAAAAAAAAAAAAAAAAAAAACCGATGGTTGGTTCTTTCATTTTTGCAGTAAAGATTCGAACTTGAGCCTCAAACTCGAGGAAAAAGTATAATGGGGGTGAGCCACAGCCAGGAGAGGGATGGTAGAAAAGGTTTTATGGAAATTCACATCAAGCTCAAACCATTTATATGCATAAAACATGCGGAATCATTCAAAATATATAAATTTTGGCATCTGAAATGAGACAAAATTGTTCCATAATCTTGCTAAACTCGATATTATGTTATCTCGTTTTCAAAAATTATATGGTGTAGGTTTAGATGTGATCGGATTAAATATTGTCCTAGGTCAAAACCTAGTGGTCATTATTATATGGCAAGGTCTACTTGCATGGAGTCACGTTCCCTTCATGGAGGGGTTACGGAAATTTTTGAATCGAGGATCTAACTCTCCCTCAGCTTTTGACTGACAAGTGTTGATAATGGTGTTAATTAAAGAAAAAAAAAACAGCTAGAAATTTAGGGCTTTTATTCAAATAAAATAAAGCGGGCTAGTGTACTGAGATAGGGGCATACATAGGACCCACGATGTCCTCTAACAGCGACATGACAAGGCTCTCCTAGATTGATTCATTTCAATTGACTGTTGGAATCTATCCAAAACAGGTTTGAATTGACCATTTGAACAAGCATTAGATGTTTGAGTCGATAGTCGTTTGGGAAAGAAATAACGACACAATAGTCTCTAAATTTAAATAACCTACGAATTATTAATTTGTTTAATATGATTCATGAACTTTAATTTAATATATGATGTAATCGTTAAACTTTCAATTTATTCAATATAATTTATAAACTTTTGGAATATGTTCAATTTATATAGTCCCTGAACTTGAATTGATGGAAACATTATGTTTAACATTTTTATATAGTTTATGGACTAAACTGAAGATATACTAAAGTTCAAATACCACATTAAAAAAAATGAAAATTTAAGGATCGCATATTATATTGGATCAAAGTTCATGAACTATATTAAACAAATTAAAAGTTTATGAATCACATTACATATTATATCAAAGTTTAGATATCATTTGAGACACTTTTTATATAGAATCATGAAACTTCGTATAAAAATATTTTATGGCATGATATTATATAATATTTCGAGAGTAGAGTTTTGCTCCAAATGCTATGAGAGTTAAATCTTGAATGGGTCGTCATATGGTAGTGCCCTCTCAAGATCATTGGCGAATATGAATCAATCAAATTGCGTGAGTATGACTTGGATACCACCTGCTCGCTTATCCAAAAATAAATGACTTTTCTTCATATCATGAATTGATAAATGTAACAAGGACAAACAGGTGAGGATAAAAACTTTTGGGAAAATACACAATCAAAATACAGAGCATAACACTTTAATTGATTTTTTTGATAATTTTGAGACAAGTACGCAGACACCTAGCTGTTGTTGTTATTATTATTATTATTATTATTATTATTATTATTATTATTATTATCTACATATTACACTTTATTTTATCTTAATTTTGTGCTTTTAGATTATCATTATTTTCACATGCATTGCTAGTTTTGCAAATTCACAATATCTAAACTCAAAGGCGAAATGGAGCAGACCGATGCGCTATAACCTTTTTACACGTGGAAAAGTTGGTACGTATGTAGGTATAGATATGCGAGACTAATCAAGAGAAAACTTTCGAAATTTTAACTCTCTTTATTTTGCAGAAAATAAATAATATAGGAAAAAAGTTTTAAAAAAATGATAACTTATATTTCTTGAAATATTCAATCAATAAAAAAATGCTTTTATTATGACAACAATTTATTTCTGCATATTTTGGAAGATGATGAAATTTTTTTGTATTCATTTATTTTTGTAAGTGATACTTACAAGGGATCATTTATTAAAAATTGCTTTCCAAATTATCTATCTTTCACGGAACAAGCATTTATATTATAAAAAGATTATAACTGTCTCCTTAAAACGAGGAAGAAAACTAACTATTTACACTTCAATCATAATCCAAGATATCAATCAACTTTTACATTTATATGTGACTATTTGCATTACATATAAGTGCATTAGTCGCATACTTTTTTTAATAAAAGAGTTACAATTTGAAAGGCAAAATCGTTCCAAACAGAATATCACTAAGACCTTCCGTACTTGGATTCTTGCTAAATGAGTATAATGCTTTATAATTAGATAGATTGACATGCCATTAAATCTCCAGGGTTAGCATAGTTGATTGGGACATAGAAGATTTCCAACTCAGGAGATTGAAGTCATCTATTAAAATCCCACAAACTTCGTGCCAAATGCTATTGAACAGGCTTATTATAGAGGTCAAAGGCCAAAACTTAACGACTCGTGGGACTTATGAGGCATTTCATGATTCTCTAAATAATTAGATTTCTTTGGCCATGTCTTGAAATTACCCCAAAAAAGAACTTATATACCATTTTAGTGCAGTTAGAGCCAAATTGCGTAAGAAGTAACCTCTCTAATTAGGAGTATAAGAAGTTTGAACCTCTTGCCTTTTTACTTTTGTATATACCATTGTGAAAATTAACTTGAATTTCAATGTTTGGATGGATAAAATAGTATACCATTGAAATGAAATGACTACTCAGTAATCCCATAACCACACGATAAGTATTGTTCGTCATTAGGTTGTATTTATTTTACTAAAATAAGTAATTTGAAAAATATTTTCCTAAAAATATTCATTTATATCAATTATATCAATTAAAATAATTAGTCGCTAATTTTTATTATTATTATGGATAACAACTTATGTCTAAACATATTCATGAATGATGGAAATTTTTTTAGTTTATTATTTTTGTAAGTAATATAATTGATCATTTTTATGATTTTTTTTAAATCAATAACTTTTCACGGAACAAATGAAGTTATAATGAAGAGTCTCGACTTTGTCAACAATGTGGCATGAACTTTGGGACGTAAAATTTGAAGATATTCCCAGAGATGAAGGGATAGTGTATGTAGGTTGACATATTAAAATAAAGAACGCATTTTTTTTTTTTTTTTTTTTTTTGTCGGTCCTACTCTAATCCTATTCTACACTCATTCTCGTATTTTCGCCCGCTCGCGGGCGTGGGAGTCGAAACCCACTCTTGAAACTTACGCGTCCCCACCCATCTCCCGAGAATGTGGGGATTTGAACCCCTCACCTCCCCTTTCCATGTTGGAAGGCACTGCGGCGAATCCCATGATGAAAGAAGGCATTTAGGTTGGGTATCAAGTTACCGGACCACTGTTAAAAGCACTATCGGAAATTTATTTCTTATCGATGAGTTACGTGTTTCGTACGGTATTTAGAACCGACACGTCTAATCAGTATCCCTAATTCTGGACACCGATCTTGAAATCGACGAGTCCTAAGCCAAGTCGGGACGATGAATTGTGTTCGGGAAATGTGGAAAACTGGAGGGGGAGGACGGGGTGGGTGGGACAGATGGGGGGATGAGACGACCGGTCGTCTCGCTCGCTCTTTCCCGAAGTACTACGGAGCAGCAGAGTCGCGTGGCCGTGGCAGCGACGTGTCGGAGGGGGTGATGACTGATGGGGGTGGAGGAGGGTTTTGGTCAGAACCCCCCGCAGGGCTCTGGAAAATGCTGAGCCAGAGTCCCTCCCCATGTAATGCTCCGCAGCGTCGTTTCGAGGAGGAAGAGAACGGATGCTCATCATTTGCGGCTTTCCTTCTCTCTCTCTCTCTCTTTCTTTCTTTTTTCAGTGAGTCTTTTTCGTGATAAAAAAACATGCGACAAAAGAAAAGAAAAGTCCTTCTTGCGCTCTTTTTCACGCTCCGCATTTTATTTTATTTTATTTCTTTTTGAAGGGTTCAAAAAGATTAATTTTCCTCCTCTTTAGTGGATGTATTATAAATTGGATTGATGTAATGAAAAAAATCCCAAATCGATATATCCGTGGCAAATTTATCTTCAATTAATTTTCGTTAAATTTTACAGTTAAATTGTTAAATTGAACGATACACGTGACAGTTCACGGATCACAAGTTTATTTATTTGTAGTTTTCAGTGATATTAATTCAATTTAATGAAAATTAATAGAAGGAAAATTTGTAACAAATATAGCAATTTGACGATTTTGTAATTCGTGACGGGTGTATTGGTTTAAGATTTTTAGTTATCAAAAAAATATTTTGGGATAAATTTATTATAAATGCATTAATTTCGAGTTTTTTGTGGTATTTAACCATTATAAAATTGAGTTAGAGTATTTTATCTTTCGACATTTTTAAATATTTATAAATGACTAAAAACTCATTTTATATCCTTACACAGTCTAGATCTATGAATATGACAATATAGTCTATTGCAACATGTATAGCTGAATTAATTGTATTCTGTATATATGAATTAATTAATTTTATTTTGTGTGTGTATATATATATATTAGAACACTCTAAAATGCTTCTCCTATTTTGTCTTACATAATCGATTCTGTCGCATCTTTCTCGACAAGACACTTGAATTTGTATTTGAAACTAAAGAAGCCTATTCTACTAGATATTGCTTTTGATGTCGAAAAGTCTATTGTACTTTAATATATAAACTTTGAGACTCATGAATAGTATGATAGAAAAGTCATGAACATTTGAAAGCTTGAATTGTCCAATCGAGTTAGTCAAGGCTCAAACATCACGCCACGCTACCCTCTTGAAACTCGCCCATCAACTTAAAGAACATGAAACATATGTCGCAAAACAATGGCGTGTTTTACGTGCACTTGTGGTACAAATCAAGCAATCGAGTCTAAAATCAGATATCTATTATTATTATTATAATATAAGAAAGATAAAAGAAGGAAAATGAATTTCACAATGAACTCGTGATTGGGTAGCACTTCTGTCAATGCTTATGGGCCATGAGCTATATTCGGGGTCCAGCATTATCTATTTTGATGGATGATTTTTGATGGGCTTCATCTGAAATATTCACCATAAATATAAAAGCATCTAGAAGAAATGAGAAACTAAAATTCATGTCCGCTGCTTTTTTAGCCTCGAGCTTCTAACAAAGAATCTTTCATGTCTTCATTGTTCTTCCTTTAGTCATTTTCTTTTTTCTTTCTTTATTTTCTCTTGTTATTCTGCTTCCCTATGTTTCAAAGCCTCTCCTTTGTGCCAACTTTAGCCTTTAGGATCTAACCTAGGGTTTATATTTTGTTAAATATAATTTTAATCTCTAAGCACCTGCTTAAAAAAAAAGTACTCGTCTTTCTCACTTCGGGTCTAAATTCAAATTGCCAAACTTTACGTATGCTGTTAAGATAATCATTGGGAATACAATCTTGTATCTCTATGATAATTATTCAATGTATGTAGAACATAAAATCATTGCACCCTAATTAGATGGTCAAGAAGTCTCGAACATATCTTTGTTAGGAAAGGAAAAAAGATATACTTTTAGACTGTATAATGCTGATAGCCATCGGCATCTAAGAAAGCTTGAGATCTTTCTTTATAGTATTTTTTGCTTGGAAGTTTTTTAATGGTGGGGCAACATCAAATCAAAAGGACTTACCGACGCTAACTTGTTTTTTATTATAAGTTTTCAATTCATAACTGGACGTGTTTTTTCATATCATTTTATTATAACACATTTTTTTAATCATGGCAATTCGTCGTCCAATTATTCTCGCCGTTCGTAGTCCTAAAGAAAGCCATTGGAATATATTCGGGGAGAGTTTTTAAGGGATAAAAGTTGTACCATTTTTCAACGACTATGAAAGAAGCTGTCTCCTCCAGCTATTAAAATAAGGACAAGGCTGCCCTCATTGCAGAGATCTCTCTTGGTCGACCGTGATGGATGGACTTTCATACAAAATTACTTTTTGTAAAGTCTTCAAAATTCCCTCCCTCCCTCCCTCCTCTCTCTCTCTCTCTCTCTCTCACTAGAGAGAGATTATCTGTTGATGGGGTGTTTAGAATAATTATTATTGTTATTTTTTTTTTGGTACTCTCTTTTCTCTCTGGAGATTGGTTTGGTGAGTGGGGTTTAGAATTAGGGTTCCTATGCACTGTCTGTATCTTTAGTGACAGAAAGATCACAACGCTTCTGCTAAACAAGATCGCATACGATATCTTTGCAACTCAGGGTTTGCATGGTAACATTTCCGTTCCTTAGAACTTCTGTTCTTTTGTTTCCATGAATAAAAAAAGAACAGAAATCCATTTGGTAATGCCAAATTATTTTTCTGTTCCTTGAAATAGAAAGTTAGCTCGGGAATAGATTTGGAGTAGAAACGAGAAATAAAAAAAATTGCTTCTTGTTCTCGAGAACAATTTCTAAAAATAACTCAATTTTTTATTTTTATTTTTCTTTTGGTCCTTTCTCTTGCCGTGGCCACCTCTAATTGCCCGAAACCACCGTCTACCGCCGATCGGCGACGGCCGGCCGTGAGCAAGAATAAAAAATAAATAAATACAAAAAAGAAACCGTTTCGTTACCAAACGCATATTTCTATTCTTTTTCTATTCCAAGAGTAGAAATTTTGTGTAGTTACCAAACGTGTTCTTTTACTCATAAATTGTTTCCCGGAATAGAAATAGAAAAGAATTATTTCTGAAAAAAAAACTCTTCCCCAACTAAGAAACGTTGTCATGCGTAGCCTTAGTCGCCAAGTAACTTTTGTCATACAAATAATTAAGCAATTACCTCCGCCATCTCTTTCAACAAAGACAGGTCGCACCGTTTGCAGAGGTATCTTTGCTACTTCGCTTTCCTTTTTATGACCACGAGGGGAATCTATGCCATTCTCACTTGTGCCGGTAGTTACCTGGCTTTGATTGATGACTTAATATGGCGAAAACATATAGGTTTCTTGTTCTCCCTCTTAAGGTTGGACAATCTTAAATTTGGCAACAAATGTGGTGTTTGTTCTTCTGGATTATTTATATGTAAAATGTGAGGGGTCAAATTTATTAATTAGATTGAATCCACCACTTATAAAAAGATTGAATTTTCACATATCACTTTTTGTGAAAGGCACATATGAGAATCCGGATGACAGGGTCAATATATTAAATTGCATGGGAACGAATTTAAACTTTGAGAAAAGGATGTTCGATAGCTAATTAGTGGCTCCTAGTAGCGGATTTATTTGAGCCAAAAGGAGGTTCCTCCTCATTCCACCGAATATGTCAGCCACTAGAATCGGCTATAGGGAATAAAGTTCCCCATCCATTTGAATAAAACCTATGTTTTTCAACAGGAGGTAAGAATTGCTAGTCGTACCAAAGTTTAAAAAATAGTCAAGATCTTGGGTCCAGTCCTTGAGGGTGCTTTTGCCCGGCTGTTCCATTTTTCAAAACGTTCATGAAAGACTTATGTATTTTTGTCACTTAAGAAACGGGCGGTGCTATTTCCATCCACTAAATAGCTATGTTCACCCATATTTATACTAAAAACTTAATCTTTCAATTGCAGTTTGAAGTGATGGCCCCACTCCTTTTTTTCTTTTTCTATGCATGATAGCTCCATAATTAAGCATTTCACATATTTTGTTTTTGGATTAATACATTGAAAAACTCCAAACTGGTACAAGTGTGACAATTTTATCTCGAACTAATTTTTTAACCATGAAAAACTCCAAATCGGTACATCCGTGACAAATTTATCTAAACTGACTATAAAAAAATCCCAAATTGATATGCGTGTGACAAATTTATCTTAAATTAATTTATTCGACCTTAAAAAACCTTAAATTAGTATATTTGTGACAAATATTTTTTCCATTAAATTGGATTAATATCACAAAAAATTACAAAAATTGTATAATTCTGACAAACGAAGAGTAAAATTCGAAACTGATACACTAATCAATTGTCACATGTCATTTAACTTAGTCATTTGACAGTTAAATTTAATGGAAACTGACAGAGAATAAATTTGTCACAAGTATATCAGTTTGGGATAAATTTGACGCTTGGGGTTTTTCGTGGTTAAAAAATTAGTTTGAGGTAAATTTGTCACAGTTATACCACTTTGGGGGTTTTTTAGTGCATTAATTCTTTGTTATTTAGCATATTAAAGAAAAGTGCATAGAATAAAATTGAAAAGTCTATTCTTCATCATTAATCTTATAACAACTTATGTATTTTTTGTCCATCTTATCTCAAAAGCTCACTTTCTTGATGAACTTTTTGTTAATTTCATTAGTTTACTATTTATATCAAATATCATTGTTTATAATATCAATATACCAGTGATATAATTTTAGAAGTTAGAGGAATATATAAGGAATACACTAAAAATATCATGTACAATGAGGTATATTGATAGTTTTGTGAATAATTCATTAATGACATTAATTTTTATCAATTCAAATAATTATATTTCACTGGCATTTTTTTTTTAAAAATTATTACTTTATGCAATATTTTGATTGATTAAATTTCATCTACTTTAACAATTTATTTATAAAGATAATTGACATCGTGAATAAGAACTAGATTTCTAGGAAATTTCTCTTTCGATAAAACAAACTTTGATGGTAGCAATATAAAACAATAAAAAGACATAGCATGTTTGATATATGTGTAAAATCTACAAAAACAAAAACTAAACATATTAAATTCTTAATTATAGTAAGTAGACCCTAAATAGATATAGAAAAACTAAAAAAAGAAAGAAAGAAAATAAATTTGGTACCATCAATTTTTCTTGGTCAAAAGTACCATCAATTTGATTTGCAATTGAATGATGGAAGGTAATTTTATCTTTTTGGTAAAAATTGGTTGGAATTAGTTATATAGGGGCCAGAAATAGCATTGCCCTAAGAAAATTATACATTTCTTTCTCTTAATAAACTCTTTTTTATGATGCAGAGTCCCCAGCCACTACATATAAATATTAGAAAGAACATGCAAAACTCCAAATATGACATTATGATAACACATGGATGGCGATGCGGATTTTTATTGAGTGCTTGAATATGATTCATTTGCTTAATTAATCACTTTAATAGTTACGGGAACTTTGAAATTTGATTTATATAGACATGAATTCTTAAGTTTCTAATATCGATTATGTTTAAAAAATTAAATTGAATTTGATCATGATCCATTTATTTAAAGATGCACTAACAATTTATATTTATATACACACACACATCTTATGTTTTGACCCTTATTGAATTTCGTCCTATAAGTTGAACGGGTGCGTGAAGCAGCAGTCTTCATTTGCAGCAAGGAAAGCGTAGTTGAATGCCAACACTCCAAAGAGATTCTCTAGACTCACAGTACTAGCTTTTTCAAATATTCAAAGCTCGCCAAACCTCCTTTTGAAACGCTGCATAATCTTGGACTTGAAAAATCAATAAATGAGACATTCCGTTGATTCTCGCTTCTTCTCTTCTCCATCTTCACCGCCCTTACGTCCTCTATATAGAGTGTCTCTGGTTCATTAAAAGAAACAATATCCACAAGAACGACCGGATAAGAGGGCACAAGATCATTGAACGATGGCAATCGTGAGCAAGGTGTATTGCTCACCGATGGAGGCTGCCCTTGTCGTTCGGAGGAGGCCGCACGCTGCAGGCGGTGGAGGGTTCGTGGTGACAGATTGCAGCAGCACACGAGTGGTTTTCCGGGTCGATGGATGCGGAGTGCTTGGTACGAGCAGCGAGCTTGTTGTGAGGGATGGAGACGGAGACACCCTCCTCCTCATCCGCCGCAAGGTAAAAAAGCATCATGTGGTTCATATGCACATCTCCCCTCGAATTCGTCAGATGTTGAATTGAGTTGTCCTTTCTGATTGATGAATGTTGTCAGTGTACGAAATTCAAGCTCCTGATGATAATTCTTGTAATATTTTGATGAATAACACCGGTTAAATCTTTTGGACAAGTTTTAATCTCTCTCTCTCTCTCTAAATTAGGCAGGAGGGATCATTGAAGCAATGAGCATCCACAAGAAATGGAAGGGCTACATATATGACTATGAAGGTGCCCAGAAGCTGGTGTTCAGCATCAAGGAACCCCATTCAACATCCTCAATATCATGCTTCTCCTGGGAGCTCATCATCTTCGGCCATCAAAATCTCTCTGGAGCCCAGGAAAAAAAACGGTCCAGATGGGATCTTCCACATCAAGGGTCACTTCCCTGATAGGGATTGTAGCGTTGTTGACTCTGGAGGCAACCCAATAGCACAGGTCCTAAAACTATTTACTAAGTCTGCTCAATAAGAAAGTACTCGGCTTTCTAGATACTGATTATGCCCATTGCGAGAAAAGTGATGATCTCCTTCGACACCCAGAAGCTTATTAGTCACTTAACTAGCGTTTGTTGGCATAGAACACATCTAAACTATGATATACAATGCAAACGTAATGCGGGGAAAAAGTAATGTAAGAACGTAAAGAGAGATACTGGAGAAAGCCATTGTGTTGACATTCGCACTTCTGGTTTCAAAACAGAGATGGCGAAGAATTACTAGACTGATGTGCCTAACAATGCTTCACAGAAAACATTCACGTCTTTCTGATTTATGGAGCTAGAGTCCTGACTAGCACCATTCGTTGTTTTTATAATGAGATTCTTTTAAGTAAAAGAACTTGACATGTCTTTTATTTCTGATGTGATTTACAGATACAGAAAGAGATGGGCGAATTAATGGCGAGCAAGGATGTGTACCGTGTGATCGTGAGGGCTGGAATCGACCAAGCCTTTGTCTGTGGAGTCATTGCTGTTCTTGACCACATATATGGTGAATCCACCGTCTGCTAAAAGTCAAGAACTGCCCAAAAGCACTGATCATGAGAGATTATCCCAATTCTCTCCCTGACATCGTCAATTTATTCATGTAAACACGCATTAAGATTTTTCTTCCACAAAAGAAGTCGAGTATGATTCTGATACATCTGATTCTTTAAATGTACAGCAAGTCTTGGTTGGTGTATTTGGATGAGTATGCTGAGTTGGATGTTTATACTGTAGGAGTTTATACTGTACTAGTTAACCACGCAAAGGTCGATGGAACTTCTTTCTTTCTTCTCAAGATTTGACTAACAAAAGTAGCTTTTTCTTCTTTGTGGCCTTAAATATCGATGACCTGGAAGGTTGAACATTTTATCCATAAATGATCCCATCTGAAGCTTTGAGCATAACGCAACTTGGATGGACTTCCCATGGTCCCAATCATTAAAAGAGGGTTGCACAAAGACGTGCTTGACGTCGAAGCAATATTTTCTTTCTTTTGGGCCCACTGAAAGGGAATTCTATGCGTCTTCATCAACACGCCCAAAGAGAGGGAAACATTCTCGGCTTGCTTTAATTAATACGGATTGACAAGAAATGGAGTGACTAGTGAGAGAGAAATAAGGAACTCAACCCAGAAATGGGAGTCTGCAACAGAAGCTGCACATCACCATGTGCATGGAAACTTGTCCCGTCAGACAACTTCTTGTCTTGTCAGTCATCCTTAATGGATTGAATAACCTCATTTGCTCTAACCTTGAGAACTCCTGGAAAATACCCACTTCTTTTTTTGGACTTTGACCAATTACATTTCTATATGTACATGATGTCACCCTTCGAGAAGTTGTTTGGATTCCCAATATGCAAATGCAAAATGGGGAAATACAAACGTGTATTGAAATGAGATTGGAATTGCATTTACACACGCATCAAATAGTCGGGCAGCCTAACAGATGTATATGATGACACCCTTTAAGAAGTTGTTTGGATTCCCAACATGCAAATGCAAAAAGGGAAAGTTCAAACATGTGCCGGAATGAGATTGGAATTGCATATATAGAAGTATTAGATGATCGGGCAACTTGACGCATGTACATGATAAAGCCCATTAAGATGTTTGGATCCCAATATGCGAATGCACAATGAGGAAATTCAAACATGTGTTGGAATAATTGCATTTATTCAAATATCGGATTCGTGATAGGCGAATCGTATATTGATGTTATCAAAATGGATTTTGGATGATCAGTCCAAATAATTCGACAATTTATAACGGGTTCAAGTCACGCACGCGAAGCTATGTGCCGATTTGCTTCGCGGTTTGGGTTATTGCTTAGCCTAGCCCATTAATGTATTTCAATTTAGAATTGACATACCTAATTTGTCCAAAGTAAAAAGGAAAGTCGCTCGAAGGCGTGTACTTCACAATCCTTCGTACTACCTTTTGGTGGGAAACCAGTACTACCCTTGTCTTGTACAGTTGTACTGCGATCCGCCGAAACCACCTCGTACTGCAAGTCGGGCCTCGAGAGGCCGAGAGCTCGCCGGCCAATTCCTCTGTCTTTTTCCGAGCATTTCGACTTCTACGTTGCTGCTTTTGCAGAATACAATGGTCGCTGAAACGCAACCCGACAAGCGATGCGGTTGCGAAATCCCTCGGAATCTTCCTCTCCTCTTGCGGAGTTTCATTGGACGATTGCAGAAACCAGCATATGGGTTGATGGGTCCCCCACCACGAACGCGCTTCCTTCCGTCGGACGCAATCCGGATTCAATGCTCTTCCTTGCACCCGAGGAGATTGCGCAACAGGGTCGAATCGAAAAGACGAGAAAAATTCGAAATTCGAAATAATGGGACGGTTTCGTTTTCGCCGGAATTTGAGGTGATCGATCTTGGGTGCGACCCTGCTCTGACAATCGGACGCGCAAGATGCGCGTATACAAACCATTCATCCAGATCCGGAACAACTGCGGTTCGCGTTGACAATCGCGGATTGATAATACAATAGATTCGGAGATGGAAATTACACGATGAGGGAACAGAGAAGACCGAACGGAAAGACGTCGAAAGTAGAGAATTCTGAGGAGGAGCGGCGGCGGCGGCGGCGGCGGCGGCGGCGGAGGAGGAAACCTCAAGCGCAAGCGCAGGGGTTGTCCAACACCACGGCGGCCACCCCCTCATCATCGAACCTGAACACGTAGTAACCCACCGTCAGCCCGCCGACGATCGCCAGGAACACGCCCCCGTTGAACGACATGATCGCCAGCATCAGGAGGTAGCCGATCGCCGAGTTGAGCCCGAAGAGCAACGCCGCCCCGAGCCTCGCGGATCTGGCCAGCCGGGAGGCGCCGGCCTTCAGGAGGAGCGGGGACGCGGCGGCGGCGGCCGGCGCTGGAGACGCCGCGGCGGCAGAGGCAGAGGAGGAGGCGAGGGATCTGAAGCGGATGCGGCGGTCCTCCATGTACTGGTAGAAGGCGGAGACGAGGAAGCAGGCGGCGAGGGAGAGGAAGTAGCTGAGCCAGGAGTCGGTCCGCCATGAATCGAAGAGGAGGGTCACGTACCTGCTCCAGTACAGCGTCATGTGCATCATCTTCGCTCCTCTGTCGTTCGAACCAAGAGAGAGAAAGAAGAGAGAGAGAGAGAAAGAGAGAAGCTCTGGTTGCGTTTGTTCGAGTTTGAGTCGAGGACGAAGAGATGCGACTGTTAGATACATCGATTTTTACGAAAACTAAATAAAATGAATTTTCGGCCTTTTCCATTTTTTTTTTTCAATTTGGGATTTTTTTTTGGGGACGTGGATGGACTTTTATTTGGGCCATCATAAAGATTCTATCGGGCCTTGAGTAATCGAGCCCATATGGAAATACGTCAATACGCCATGGTTCGGCTCGCTAGAGGTACGTGGTTCGGCCCATCAAGTGCCTGTGGATGGGACAACTTCCCGATCGAGATTCCGACATTCCCGATCGTATTAGGGATCTCGTGCTTCCCAAGAGTTGAAAAAGTTCGGAACTTAGCCGCGACCGGTGAGTGGAGCATAATTCACTCGAGGATGTAATTCCTTGCGAGCTCTTATTTTCGACATGAATTGTCCATTTTTGATTAGATAAAAGATGGACTTCATCGAGGTTTATAAAAGGTGGTAGAAGGTATTCCAACTTTCCGATAACCGCCCCCACCCGCGGCCGGTGGGCTCTGGGCGGAATTCCGCGGCGGTGGTCGATGGAGAAGGTCGGCAGTCGTGCGATTGTCGTGCGGTGGTTGTGTGTTGGTTGTGCGGGAGTCGTGCCGCGGTCGTGCCACGGTCGTGCGGCGGCGGGCGATGTCAACGGTCCGTGAGAAAGAAGAAAAAAATAAATACAAAAAAATATAGTTAATGCACATAATATTAATACCCATGCGATGTGTTATTTAATGATTTGGTAGGACCGGATTGGTCCTTCTTACGTAATCATCACGAAAAGAGAGAAACCAAATGTTCTTACTATTCTTGAATATCCGCTTCAAGTGGATGCACGCAGGTTTCCCATGACCATTTCCACAATACCAGTAGTGCATTTAATGGGAACGGGATTCTTGAGATAGAAGTGTAGAGCTAGGAGAATACCTATGACGATTATCACTACCAAGGTAATGATCGCCCACGTTGGCATGAAATTTCCCATAATGCTCCCGTAAAGCATGTGCTTCCTTGCATAGAGGTTTTTGGACAAAATAATTAGTTTGTAACACAATCACTAGTACTAGAACTTTAAGGGCTACCGCATGGTAACGTTTCTATTTCTCTCGATTTTTATTCTTTTGTTCCCCGGAACAAAAAAAAAAAAAAAAAAATCTATTTGGTAATGCTAACTTATTTTTCTATTCCTCAGAATAGAAAAGTGGTTGGGGAATAGATTTGGAATAGAAAAAAAAAAAAAAAAAAAAAAAAAGCTTCTTGTTCCCGAGAAAAATTCTAGAAGTAAGTTTTTTTTTTTTCTTTTAGATTTTTCTTTTGTTCCTCTTGCTGGTTGTGGCCACCACGGGTCGCCCGCCAACCGTCGGCAACCTCCTGCCGCCCGCGGCAACCGTCGCATAGCCCACGGCGATCGACGGTTGCTGCCTGCCGCAGCCCACTGGTCGCCGCCAACAGCGCTCTTGGTCGGCAATTGCCATCGTCCACTGGAAGCTTGCCGTCACCAATATCCACAGGACTGCCCCCTGCCACCGCACGATCGTCGACAATCGCTGCCAACAATTGCCGTAGGACTGCCGCCTACAACTTTCCGATAACCGCCCCCTCCCGCGGCCGGTGGGCTCTGGGCGGCAATTCCGTGGCGGTGGTCGACGACGAAAGTCGGCAGTCGTGCGATTGTCGTGCGGTGGTCGTGCGTCGGTCGTGCGGGAGTCATGCCGCGGTCGTGCCACGGTCATGCAGCGGCGGGTGGCTGTCGACGATCCGTGAGAAAGTAGAAAAAAACAAATACAAAAAATATAGTTAATGCACATAATATTAATAGCCATGCGATGTGTTATTTAATGATTTGGTAGGACCGGATTGGTCCTTCTTACGTAATCATCACGAAAAGAGAGAAACCAAATGTTCTTACTATTCTAGAATATCTGCTTCAAGTGGATGCATGCAGGTTTCCCATGACCATTTCCAAAATACCAATAGTGCATTTTATGGGAACGAGATTCTTGAGATAGAAGTGTAGAGCTAGGAGAATACCTATGAGGATTATCACTACCAAGGTAATGATCGCCCACGTTGGCATGAAATTTTCCATAATGCTCCTGTAAAGCATGTGCTTCCTTGCATAGATGTTTTTGGACAAAATAATTAGTTTGTAACACAATCACTAGTACTAGAACTTTAAGGGTCTGCATGGTAACGTTTCTATTTCTCTCGATTTCTATTCTTTTGTTCCCTGGAACAAAAAAAGAACAAAAATGTATTTGGTAACGCCAACTTATTTTTCTCTTCCTCAGAATAGAAAAGTGGTTGGGGAATAGATTTGGAATAGAAACAAGCAAAAAAAAAAAAAAAGCTTCTTATTCCCGAGAAAAATTCTAGAAATAAGTTTTTTTTTTCTTTTAGATTTTTCTTTTGTTCTTCTTGCTTGTTGTGGCCACCGGGGTCGCCTGCCAATCGTCGGCCACCTACTGCCGCTCGCGGCAACTGTCGGTAGCCAACCGCGATCAACGGTTGCTGCCTGCCGTAGCCCACCGGTCGCCGCCAACAGCCACTTGGCCGGAATTGCCATCGTCCACCGGCTGCTTGCCGTCGCCAATATCCACGGGGACTGCCTCCCGTCACCACACGATCGTCGACAATCGCGCAACGATTGCCGCAAGACCGCCGCCTACAACTTTCCGATAACCGCCCCCACCCGCGGCCGGTGGGCTCTGGGCGGCAATTCCGCGGCGGTGGTCGATGGCGAAGGTCGGCAGTCGTGCGATTGTCGTGCGGTGGTCGTGCGTCGGTCGTGCGGGAGTCGTGCCGCGGTCGTGCCACGGTCGTGCGGCGGCGGGCGATGGTCAACGGTTCGTGAGAAAGAAGAAAAAAATAAATACAAAAAAATATAGTTAATGGACATAATATTAATACCCATGCGATGTGTTATTTAATGATTTGGTAGGACCGGATTGGTCATTATTACGTAATCATCACGAAAAGAGAGAAACCAAATGTTCTTACTATTCTTGAATATCCGCTTCAAGTGGATGCATGCAGGTTTCCCATGACCATTTCCACAATACTAGTAGTTAGGGGTGAGCGGTTCCAAGTTCCGGTTCGGTTCCGTCGGAACCCGGAACCTACCCTCGGGTACGAGGTTCCTCAAAATAAGGAACCTGGAACCTACCCTGTCACAGGTTCCAGGGTCGGTTCCAGGTTCCGACAGGTTTTTTTTTTTCCAGATCTGATCCTTAGGCATCATAGCTACATTAAGTTTGTCCAATGACATCTATAGAGTAAATATTCAATATAATATGCTTCAGTTTCATATCAAACCAAGTAATGCATCTCACGAAAGGGAAACTCAAAAGCCAAGTGAAGACAGGTGAACTAACCATAAGTAGAAAAGATGTTTAGGGCTCATCCATTTTAATGAAAAAGATCTGCTACGGCAGCCCATACATAGCGAGCTTACATCATTACTAGTTTTAGAAGAGGAACCACTGAATCCAGAACATTAATATTTCAAAATTGGAAAAGCATAATGTCCGAGACAATATAGAGTAAAAACACCTCAAGCTTCGGTATCTATGCAGACATTATACATATACAGAACATTATTGTAATTGACACTTATATGCGCTAACTTTTACTTTGAATATTGCAAAAGACCACACCTTATTCTCTCAGATTTTGTGCACTATTAACCACAAAAATAGGACATTTTAAATTATGTTCTGCAGTTCTTTGCCCCATCCTGGCTTCATCACTCAATCGTCATCAAATAATTATTACTTAGGAAGTCAAGATGTACCCAAAGATCAGAACACATGAAATTTCACTGCCAGTCATCTTACAGTCAAAACAAATACTCAAGAAGAGCATTCTGTGCATGAAAAAGCAGAAAAAGCAAATCAACTCTAGGAGGGAAAAGAGGAACAAATAATGATATCATCTTATTGAGATGCTTCAGCACAAGTATATTGATGGTCAACAATGCTTAGAATAACGTGTACGAAAAGGGAAATTAGCACGGCTAGAAGAGAAATGGTCTCTACATTTCTTAGAGAGGACGCATCAACTTCGTACAGCTGGAGGAAATCTTGAACAGTGTTGATTCCTCTTGAAATCATGCGCTTATGTAGAGCACCGTCTTTGGCTACTTTCTCTAAACGCCACACTTCGTCGCTCAGTGATGGAGGGTGGTGCTTCTTGTTCACTACACATAACAGAGAAAACTTGTCAATCTTTAAGTCTTTTTTAGTTCAACCAAAAGGATAAGGAATTAGCAGTTAAAAATCAAATGTCATAGGCAACGAAACTAATAATTGCAAACTTAGAAAACTCCTCGATGATAAGCCATATTAGGCGAGCGGCGAGTAGTGTTGGGGCGGCTAGGCGAGCGAGTAGCCTCCACTCGGGGGACGAGCGGCGTCCAACGGCGGCGTCGACGTCAAGCGGCTGAGTGGCGAGGCAAGCGAGGGGTGACGGCGTCTAGCGGCGGTGTCCAGGGAGGTCCGGCGATGGTGAAGAAGACAAGAGTCTCACAGCACCAACGACGGCACGGACGGCGCGGCGAAGACGGTGGCGGTCGCGGCTCAACCCACGGCCAAGGGGGGAAGAGCTCGGTTCTAATGGAGGCGGTGGTGGTTCAGAGCAACGACGGCCCGGACGGCCAGCGGCGGCAAGTGGTGGTGACGGTGGCCGGGACGGCAGCGGTGGCTCGTGGCGGCGAGGAGCGACGCGGACGGCGTGACAACTTGTCGGGCTCAACGGCGAGACGGCTCGTCGGACGAGCGGTGGGTGGTGGTGGTTCGGTGGCCAAGAGGTGGTGGTGAGTAGGGCGTGGGGCGGCGGTGTGGTGATGGGTGAAGCAGCAGCTAGCAAGAGGAAGGAAGACGATGAAGAAGAAGAAGAGAAGAAGGGAGGGGGGTTCGACCGAGAGAGGGAGAAAGAGAAGAGAGAGAGAGAAGAAAAGAAAAAGTTGGGGGGGGCAAGGAAGTGACGTGAGGAGGAAAAGGTTGAAAAGAAAAGAGAGAGAGAGAAAAAGAAAGGGGAAAGGGAAAAATCGGCAGAAGGGGAGAGAAATCACGTGGGGGTTGTTGAGTGACATGCTAGGATTTTTATTTTTATTTTTATTTATTTTGAACTCAGACCGGTTCCGGTTCCGGTTCCGGTTCCCTTTTTCTGAGAACCGGAACCTGTTTTCTTAGAACCAAGAACCGAACCGGAACCTCCGGTTCGGTTCTCCGGTTCTCAGTTCTACCCGGGAACCGTGCTCACCCCTACCAGTAGTGCATTTAATGGGAACGAGATTCTTGAGATAGAAGTGTAGAGCTAGGAGAATACCTATGACGATTATCACTACCAAGGTAATGATCGCCCACGTTGGCATGAAATTTCCCATAATGCTCCCGTAAAGCATGTGCTTCCTTGCATACAGGTTTTTGGACAAAATAATTAGTTTGTAACACAATCACTAGTACTAGAACTTTAAGGGGCTGCATGGTAACGTTTCTATTTCTCTCGATTTCTATTGTTTTGTTCCTTGGAACAAAAAAAGAACAAAAATCTATTTGGTAACGCCAATTTATTTTTCTATTCCTCGAGAATAGACAAGTGGCTGGGGAATAGATTTGGAATAGAAACAGGAAAGAAAAGAAAAAAAATAGCTTCTTGTTCGAGAACATTTTCTAGAAATAGGTTATTTATTTATTTATTTATTTATTTATTTTTATTTTATTTTATTTTTATTTTAGATTTTCTTTTGTTCTTCTTGCTTGTTGTGGCCACCGGGGTCGCCCGACAACCGTTGGCCACCTACGCGCCGCCCGCGGCAATGTCGGTATCCAACCGCCATCGACGGTAGCTGCCTGCCGTAGCCCACTGGTCGCCGCCAATAGCCCACTGGGCCGGCAATTGCCATCGTCCACCGGCAGCTTGCCGTTGCCAATATCCACATGACTGCCCCCTGCCACCGCACGATCGTCGACAATCACTGCTAACCATCGCCGCAGATCGCCGCCTACAACTTTCCGATAACCGCCCCCACCGCGGCCGGTGGGCTTGGTTGCAATTCCGCGGTGGTGGTCGATGGCGAAGGTCGGTTGTCGTGCGATTGTGGTCGTGCGTCGGTCGTGCGGGAGTCGTGCCGTGGTCGTGCCACGGTCGTGAGGCGGTGGGCGATGGTCAACGGTCCATGAGAAAGAAGAAAAAAATAAATACAAAAAAATATAGTTAATGCACATAATATTAATACCCATGCGATGTGTTATTTAATGATTTGGTAGGACTAGATTGGTCCTTATTACGTAATCATCACGAAAAGATAGAAACCAAATGTTCTTACTATTCTTGAATATCCGCTTCAAGTGGATGCACACAGGTTTCCCATGACCATTTCCCCAATACCAATAGTGCATTTAATGGGAACGAGATTCTTGAGATAGAAGTGTATAGCTAGGAGAATACTTATGACCATTATCACTACCAAGGGAATGATCGCCCACGTTGGCATGAGATTTCCCATAATGCTGCCGTAAAGCATGTGGTTCCTTGCATACAGGTTTTTGGACAAAATAATTAGTTTGTAACACAATCACTAGTACTAGAACTTTAAGGGTCTGCATGGTAACGTTTCTATTTCTCTCGATTTCTATTATTTTGTTCCCTGGAACAAAAAAGGAACAAAAATCTATTTGGTAACGCCAACTTATTTTTCTATTCCTCAGAATACACAAGTGAATGGGGAATAGATTTGGAATAGAAACAAGCAACAAAAAAAATAGCTTCTTGTTCCCGAGAACAATTTCTAGAAATAAGTTTTTTTTTTCTTTTAGATTTTTCTTTTGTTCTTCTTGCTCGTTGTGGCCACCGTGGGTCGCCTGCCAACCGTTGGCCACGTCCTGCCGCTCGCGGCAACCGTTCCAACCGCTATCGACGGTTGCTGCCTGTCGTAGCCCATTGGTCGCCGCCAACAGCGCACTTGGCCGGCAATTGCCATCGTCCACCGGCATCTTGCCATCGCCAATATCCACAGGACTGCCCCCTGCCACCGCACGATCGTCGACAATCGCTGCCAACCATCGCCGCAGGACTGCCGACTACAACTTTCCGATAACCGCCCCAACCCGCGGCCGGTGGGCTCTGGGCGGCAATTCAGCGGCGGTGGTTGACGGCGAAGGTTGGTAGTCGTGCGATTGTCGTGCGGTGGTCGTGCGTCGA
Source organism: Eucalyptus sp. ANBG9806169 (assembly GCA_014182395.1). Classification (NCBI taxonomy): domain Eukaryota; kingdom Viridiplantae; phylum Streptophyta; class Magnoliopsida; order Myrtales; family Myrtaceae; genus Eucalyptus; species Eucalyptus sp. ANBG9806169. Next base: position 49,546,970 of record CM024575.1, on the reverse strand, counting down.
TCGTGCAGGAGTCGTGCCTCAGTCGTGCGACAGCGGCGGGCGGCGGTCGACCGTCCGTGAGAAAGAAGAAAAAAAGAAATACAAAAAAATATAGTTAATGCAAATAATATTAATACCCATGCGATGTGTTATTTAATGATTTGGTAGGACCGGATTGGTCCTTCTTACGTAATCATCACGAAAAGAGAGAAACCAAATGTTCTTACTATTCTAGAATATTTGCTTCAAGTGGATGCACGCAGGTTTCCCATGACCATTTCCACAATACCAATAGTGCATTTTCTGGGAACGAGATTCTTGAGATATAAGTGTAGAGCTAGGAGAATACCTACGACGATTATCACTACCACGGGAATGATCGCCCACGTTGGCATCAAATTTTCCATAATGCTGCCGTAAAGCATGTGCTTCCTTGCATAGAGGTTGTCGGACAAAATAATTAGTTTGTAACACAATCACTAGTACTAGAACTTTAAGGGCCTACATGGTAACGTTTCTATTTCTATCGATTTCTATTCTTTTGTTCCCTGGAAGAAAAAAAGAACAAAAATCTATTTGGTAACGGCAATTTATTTTTCTATTCCTCAGAATAGACAAGTTGCTGGGGAATAGATATGGAATAGAAACAAGAAACAAAAAAAAATAGCTTCTTGTTCCCGAGAACAATTTCTACAAATAGGTTTTTTTTTTTTTCTTTTAGATTTTTCTTTTGTTGTTCTTGCTTGTTGTGGCCACCGCGAGTCGCCTGCCTACCGTTGGCCACCTACTGCCGCCCGCGGCAACTGTCGGTAGCCAACCGCCATCGATGGTTTTTGCCTGCTTTAGCCCACTGGTCGCCGCCAACAGCCTACTTGGCCGGCAATTGCCACCGTCCACCGGCAGCTTGCCGTCGCCAATATCCACACGATTGCCCCCTGCCACCGCACGATCGTTGACAATCGCTGCCAACCATCGCCGCAGGACTGCCGCCTACAAATTTCCGATAACCGCCCCCACCCGCGGCCGGTGGGCTCTGGGCCGCAATTCTGTGGCGGTGGTCGATCACGAAGGTCGGCAGTCGTGCGATTGTCGTGCGGTGGTCGTGCGTCGGTCGTGCGGGAGTCGTGCCGTGGTCGTGCAATATGCGTGCGGCGGCGGGCGATGGTCAACAGTCCGTGAGAAAGAAGAAAAAAATAAATACAATAAAATATAGTTAATGCACATAATATTAATACCCATGCCATGTGTTATTTAATGATTTGGTAGGACCGGATTGGTCATTATTACGTAATCATCACGAAAAGAGAGAAACCCAATGTTCTTACTATTCTTGAATATCCGCTTCAAGTGGATGCACGCAGGTTTCCCATGACCATTTCCACATACCAATAGTGCATTTAATGGGAACGGGGTTCTTGAGATAGAAGTGTAGAGCTAGGAGAATACCTATGACGATTATCACTACCAAGGTAATGATCGCCCACGTTGGCATCAAATTTCCCATAATGCTGCCGTAAAGCATGTGGTTCCTTGCATAGAGGTTTTTGGTCAAAATAATTAGTTTGTAACACAATCACTAGTACTAGAACTTTTAGGGCCTGCATGGTAACGTTTCTATTTCTCTCGATTTCTATTCTTTTGTTCCTTGGAACAAAAAAAGAACAACAATCTATTTGGTAACGCCGACTTATTTTTCTAATCTTCAGAATAGAAAAGTGGTTAGGGAATAGATTTGGAATAGAAACAAGCAACAAAAAAAAAATAGCTGCTTGTTCCGGAACAATTTCTAGAAATTTTTTTTTTTTTTTATTTTTCTTTTGTTCTTCTTGCTTGTTGTGGCCACCGCGGTCGCTTGCTAACCGTCGGCAACCTCTTGCCGCCGGGCAACGTCGGTAGCCAACCGCCATCGACGGTTGCTGCTGCCCGCCTTAGCCCGCTGGTCGCGCCAACAGCCCACTTGGCCGGCAATTGCCATCGTCCATCGGCAGCTTGCCGTCGCCAATATCCACACGACTGCCGCCCGCCACCGCACGATCGTCGACAATGGCTGCCAACCATCGCCGGGGCAGACTGCTGCCTACTACTTTCCGACCACCGCCCCACCCCGCGGCCGATGGGCTGTGGGCGGCAATTCTGCGGCGGTGGTCGATGGCGAGGTCGGGCGTGCGACGGTCGTGCGGTGGTCGTGCGTCGGTCGTGCGGGAGTCGTGCCGCGGTCGTGCCACGGTCGTGCGGCGGCGGGCGACGGTTGACGGTCCGTGAGAAAGAAGAAAAAAACAAATACAAAAAAATATAGTTAATGCAAATAATATTAATACCCATGCGATGTGTTATTTAATGATTTGGTGCAACCGGATTGGTCCTTATTACGTAATCATCACGAAAAGAGAGAAACCAAATGTTCTTACTATTCTAGAATATCCGCTTCAAGTGGATGCACGCAAGTTTCCCATGACCATTTCCACGATACCAATAGTGCATTTTATGGGAACGGGTTCTTGAGATAGAAGTCTATAGCTATGAGAATACCTACGACGATTATCACTACCACGGGAATGATCGCCCACGTTGGCATCAAATTTCCCATAATGCTGCCGTAAAGCATGTGCTTCCTTGCATAGAGGTTTTTGGACAAAATAATTAGTTTGTAAAACAATCACTAGTACTAAAACTTTAAGGGCCTGCATGGTAACGTTTCTATTTCTCTCGATTTCTATTCTTTTGTTCCCTGGAACAAAAAAAGAACAAAAATCTATTTGGTAACGCCAACTTATTTTTCTATTCCTCAGAATAGAAAAGTGGTTGGGGAATAGATTTGGAATAGAAACAAGCAAAAAAAAAAAATAGCTACTTGTTCCGGAGAAAAAATTCGAGAAATAAGTTTTTTTTTTCTTTTAGATTTTTCTTTTGTTGTTCTTGCTTGTTGTGGCCACCGCGGTCGCCTGCCAAGCGTCGGCCACCTACTGCCGCCTGCGGCAACTTTCGGTAGCCAACCGCCATCGACGGTTGCTGCCTGCCTTAGCCCACTGGTCGCCGCCAACAGCCCACTTGGCCGGCAAATGCCACCGTCCATCGGCAGCTTGCCGTCGCCAATATCCACACGACTGTCGCCTGCCGCCGCACGATCGTTGACCGTCGCTGCCAACCATCGTCGCAGGACTGCTGCCCACAGCTCACCGAACCATCGCCCACTCCCTCGGCCGGTGGGCTGTGGGTAGCAATCTTGCGGCGGTGGTTGATGGCGACGGTCGGCAGTCGTGCCATTGTCGTGCGGTGGTCGTGCGTCGGTCGTGCGGGAGTCGTGCCGTGGTCGTGCCACGGTCGTGCGGCGGCGGGCGATGGTCAACGGTCCGTGAGAAGAAGAAAAAAAGTAAATACAAAAAAATATAGTTAATGCAAATAATATTAATACCCATGCGATATGTTATTTAATGATTTGGTAGGGCCGGATTGGTCCTTATTACATAATCATCACGAAATAAGAGAAACCAATTGTTCTTACTCTTCTAGAATATCCGCTTCAAGTAGATGCAGGCAAGTTTACCATGACCATTTCCACATTACCAATAGTGCATTTTATGGGAACGGGGTTCTTGCGATAGAAGTCTACGGTTATGAGAATACCTACGACGATTATCACTACCACGGGAATGATCGCCCACGTTGGCATCAAATTTCCCATAATGCTGCCGTAAAGCATGTGCTTCCTTGCATAGAGGTTTTTGGACAAAATAATTAGTTTGTAACACAATCACTAGTACTAAAACTTTAAGGGCCTGCATGGTAACGTTTCTATTTCTCTCGATTTCTATTCTTTTGTTCCTTGGAAAAAAAGAACAAAAATCTATTTGGTAATGCCAACTTATTTTCTATTCCTCAGAATAGAAAAGTGGTTGGGGAATAGATTTGGAATAGGAAAAACAAGCAAAAAAAAAAAAAAATAGCTTCTTGTTCCTGGGAACAATTTCTAGAAATATTTTTTTTTCTATTTTTCTTTTGTTATTTTCCTTGTTGTTGCCACCGCCGGTCGATTGCCAACCGTTGGCTACCTCCCGCCGCCGCACGCGGCAACACCGTCGGTAGCCAACCGCCATCGACGGTTGCTGCCGCCGTAGCCCCATTGGTCGCCGCCAACAGCCCACTTGGCCGGGCAAAGGCCATCGTCCATTGGCAGCTTGCCTTCGCCAACATCCACACGACTGCCCGCTGCCACCGCACGATCGTCGACAATCGCTGCCAACCATCGCCGCAAGACTGCCGCCACAGCTCACCGATAACCCCCCTCCCGCGGCCGGTGGGCTGTGGGCGGCAATTCCGCGGGTGGTGGTCGATGGCGAAGGTCGGCGGTCGTGCCATTGTCGTGCGGTGGTCGTGCGTCGGTCGTGCGGGAGTCGTGCCGTGGTGTGCCACGGTCGCGGCGCGGCGGCGGCGGGCGGCGGTCGACGGTCCGTGAGTAAGAAGAAAAAACAAATAAATACAAAAAAATATAGTTAATGCAAATAATATTAATACCCATGCGATGTGTTATTTAATGATTTGGTAGGACCGGATTGGTCCTTATTACATAATCATCACGAAAAAAGAGAAACCAAATGTTCTTACTCTTCTAGAATATCCGCTTCAAGTAGATGGCAGGTTTCCCATGACCATTTCCACATTACCAATAGTGCATTTTATGGGAACGGGGTTCTTGAGATAGAAGTCTATAGCTATGAGAATACCTACGATGATTATCAGTACCAGGAGAATGATCGCCCACGTTGGCATCAAATTTCCCGTAATGCCGCTGTAAAGCATGTGCTTCCCTGCATAAAGGTTTTTGGACAAAATAATTAGTTTGTAAAACAATCACTAGTACTAAAACTTTAAGGGCCTGCATGGTAACGTTTCTATTTCTCCCGATTTCTATTCTTTTGTTCCTTGGAACAAAAAAAGAACAAAAATCTGTTTGGTAACGCCAACTTATTTTTCTATTCCTCAGAATAGAACAGTGGCTGGGGAATAGATTTGGAACAGAAACAAGAAACAAAAAAAAAAAATAGCTTCTTGTTCTCGAGAACTATTTCTAGAAAGAAGTTTTTTTTTTTTCTTTTAGATTTTTCTTTTGTTCTTCTTGCTTGTTGTGGCCACCACGGGTTGCTTGCCAACCGTCGGCCACCTCCTGCCGCCCGAGGCAACCGTCAGTAGCCAACTGCCAGCGACGGTTGCTGCCGCCCGCAACCCACTGTTCGCCGCCAACAACCCACTTGGCGGCAATTGCCATCGTCCATCGGCAGCTTGCCGTCGCCAACATCCACACGACGCCCCCTGCCACCGCACGATCGTCGACGTCGCTGCCAACCATTTCGCCGCAAGACTGCCACCTACAACTCACCGACCACCGCCCCTCCCGTGGCCGGTGGGCTGTGGGCGGCAATTCCGCGGCGGTGGTCGTGGCGAAGGTCGGTCGTGCCATTGTCGTGCGGTGGTCGTGCGTGGTCGTGCGGAGTCGTGCCGCGATCGTGCCACGGTCGTGCGGCGGCGGGCGGCGGTCAACGGTCCGTGACAAAGAAGAAAAAAATACAAAAAATGTAGTTAATGTAAATAATATTAATACCCATGCGATGTGTTATTTAATGATTTGGTAGGACCGGATTGGTCCTTATTACATAATCATCACGAAAAGAGAGAAACCAAATGTTCTTACTCTTCTAGAATATCCGCTTCAAGTGGATGCAGGCAGGTTTCCCATGACCATTTCCACATTACCAATAGTGCATTTTATGGGAACGGGGTTCTTGAGATAGAAGTCTATAGCTATGAGAATACCTACGACGATTATTAGTACCACGGGAATGATCGCCCACGTCGGCATCAAATTTCCCATAATGCTGCCGTAAAGCATGTGCTTCCCTGCATAGAGGTTTTTGGACAAAATAATTAGTTTGTAAAACAATCACTAGTACTAAAACTTTAAGGGCCTGCATGGTAACGTTTCTATTTCTCTCGATTTTTATTCTTTTCTTCCCTGGAACAAAAAAAGATCAAAAATCTATTTGGTAATGCCAACTTATATTTCTATTCCTCAGAATAGAAAAGTGGCTGGGGGAATTGATTTGGAAAGAAAACAACAAAAAAAAAAAAAAAAAAAAAAAAATAGCTTCTTGTTCCCGAGAACAATTTCTAGAAATAAAGTTTTTTTTTTCTTTTAGATTTTTCTTTTGTTCTTCTTGCTTGTTGTGGCCACCGCGGTCGCTTGCCAACCGTCGGCCACCTCCTCGCCGCCGCGGCAATCGGTAGCCAACCGCCAGCGACGGTTGCTGCCGCCCGTAGCCCATGGTGGTCGCCGCGAACAGCCCACTTGGTCGGCAATAGCCATCGTCCGTCGGTAGCTTGCCGGCGCCAACCGCCTGCCGCCGCACGATCGCCGATCGTCGCTGCCAACCATCGTCGCAGGACTGCCGACGACAGCTCACCGACCACCGCCCCTCCCGCGGCCGGTGGGCTGTGGGCGGCAATTCCGCGGCGGTGGTCGACGGCGAAGGTCGGCAGTCGTGCGATTGTCGTGCGGTGGTCGTGCGTCGGTCGTGCGGGAGTCGTGCCGCGGTCGTGCCACGGTCGTGCGGCGGCGGGCGATGGTCGACGGTCCGTGAGGAAGAAGAAAAAACAAATAAATACAAAAAAATATAGTTAATGCAAATAATATTAATACCCATGCGATGTGTTATTTAATGATTTGGTAGGGCCGGAGTGGTCCTTAATACATAAACATCACGAAAAGAGAGAAACCAAATGTTCTTACTCTTCTAGAATATCCGCTTCAAGTAGATGCAGGCAGGTTTCCCATGACCATTTCCACATTACCAATAGTGCATTTTATGGGAACGGGGTTCTTGAGATAGAAGTCTATAGCTATGAGAATACCTACGACGATTATCACTACCACGGGAATGATCGCCCACGTTGGCATCAAATTTCCCATAATGCTGCCGTAAAGCATGTGCTTCCTTGCATAGAGGTTTTTGGACAAAATAATTAGTTTGTAAAACAATCACTAGTACTAAACTTTAAGGGCCTGCATGGTAACGTTTCTATTTCTCTCGATTTCTATTCTTTTGTTCCCCGGAACAAAAAAAAAAAAAATCTATTTGGTAATGCCAACTTATTTTTCTATTCCTCAGAATAGAAAAGTGGCTGGGAATAGATTTGGAACAGAAACAAGAAACAAAAAAAAAAAAAAAAAATAGCTTCTTGTTCCGGGGAACAATTTCTAGAAATAAGTTTTTTTTTTCTTTTATATTTTTCTTTTGTTCTTCTTCCTTGTTGTGGCCACCGTCGGTCGCTTGCCAACCGTCGGCCACCTCCTGCCGCCCGCGGCCACCGTCGGTAGCCAACCGCCGCGACGGTTGCTGCCGCCCGTAGCCCATTGGTCGCCGCCAACAGCCCACTTGGCCGGCAATTGCCATCGTCCGCCGGCAGCTTGCCTTCGCCAACATCCACACGATTGCCGCCTGCCGCCGCACGATCGTCGACAGGCGCTGCGAACCATTGCCGCAGGACGCCGCCACAACTCACCGACCACCGCCCCTCCCGCGGCTGGGGGGCTGTGGCCGGCAATTCCGCGACGATGGTCGACGGCGAAGGTCGGCAGTCGTGCGACGGTCGTGCGGTGGTCGTGCGTCGGTCGTGCGGGAGTCGTGCCGCGGTTGTGCCACGGTCGTGCGGCGGTGGGCGGCGGTCGACGGTTCGTGAGGAAGAAGAAAAAAACAAATACAAAAAAATATAGTTAATGCAAATAATATTAATACCCATGCGATGTGTTATTTAATGATTTGGTAGGGCCGGATTGGTGCTTAATACATAAACATCACGAAAAGAGAGAAACCAAATGTTCTTACTCTTCTAGAATATCCGCTTCAAGTAGATGCAGGCAGGTTTCCCATGACCATTTCCACATTACCAATAGTGCATTTTATGGGAACGGGGTTCTTGAGATAGAAGTCTATAGCTATGAGAATACCTACGACGATTATCACTACCACGGGAATGATCGCCCACGTTGGCATCAAATTTCCCATAATGCTGCCGTAAAGCATGTGCTTCCTTGCATAGAGGTTTTTGGACAAAATAATTAGTTTGTAAAACAATCACTAGTACTAAAACTTTAAGGGCCTGCATGGTAACGTTTCTATTTCTCTCGATTTCTATTCTTTTGTTCCCTGGAACAAAAAAAAGAACAGAAATCTGTTTGGCAACGCCAACTTAGTTTTCTATTCCTATAATAGAAAAGTGGCTGGGGAATAGATTTGGAACAGAAACAAGAAAAAAAAAAAAAATAGCTTCTTGTTCCCGAGAACAATTTCTAGAAATAAGTTTCTTTTTTTTTTTTTTTTTTTTTCTTTTAGATTTTTCTTTTGTTCTTCTTGCTTGTTGTGGCCACCGCGGTCGCCCTGCCAACCGTCGGCCACCTCCCGCCGCCCCGCGGCAACCATCGGTAGCCAACCGCCAGCGACGGTTTTTGCCGCCCGTAGCCCATTGGTCGCCGCCAACAGCCCACTTGGCGGCAATTGCCATCGTCCACCGGCAGCTTGCCGTCGCCAACATCCACACGACTACCGCCTACCGCCGCCGCACGATCGTCGACAATCGCTGCCAACCATCGCCGCGGGGACGCCGCCGCCTACACTCACCGACCACCACCCCCTCCCGCGGCCGGTGGCTTGTGGGCGGCAATTCTGCGGTGGTAGCCGACGTCGATGGTCGGCGGTCGTGCGGCGATTGTCGTGCGGTGGTCGTGCGTCGGTCGTGCGGGAGTCGTGCCACGGTTGTGCGGCGGCGGGCGGCAGTCGACGATCAGTGACAAAGAAGAAAAAAACAAATACAAAAAAATATAGTTAATGCAAATAATATTAATACCCATGCGATGTGTTATTTAATGATTTGGTCGGGGCCGGAGTGGTGCTTAATACCTAAACATCGCGAAAAGAGAGAAACCAAATGTTCTTACTCTTCTAGAATATCCGCTTCAAGTGGATGCGGGTAGGTTTCCCATGACCATTTCCACATTACCAATAGTGCATTTTATGGGAACGGGGTTCTTGAGATAGAAGTCTATAGCTATGAGAATACCTACGACGATTATCTCTACCACGGGAATGATCGCCCACGTTGTCATCAAATTTCCCATAATGCTGCCGTAAAGCATGTGCTTCCTTGCATAGAGGTTTTTGGACAAAATAATTAGTTTGTAACACAATCACTAGTACTAAAACTTTAAGGGCCTGCATGGTAACGTTTCTATTTCTCTCGATTTCTATTCTTTTGTTTCCTGGAACAAAAAAAGAACAAAAATCTATTTGGTAACGCCAACTTATTTTTCTATTCCTCGGAATAGAAAAGTGGCTGGGGAATAGATTTGGAATAGAAACAACAAAAAAAAAAATAGCTTCTTGTTCCCGAGAACAATTTCTAGAAATAAGTTTTTTTTTTTTTTTTTTAGATTTTTCTTTTGTTCTTCTTGCTTGTTGTGGTCACCGCCGGTTGCTTGTCAACTGTTGGCCACATCCTGCCGCCTGCGGCCACCGTCGGTAGCCAACCGCCGGCGACGGTTGCTGCCGCCCGTAGCCCACTGGTCGCCGCCAACAGCCCACTTGGCCGGCAATTGCCATCGTCCACCGGCAGCTTGCCGTCGCCAACATCCACACGACAGCCGCCTGCCGCCGCACGATCGTCGACAGTCGCTGCCAACCATCGCCGCGGGACTGCCGCCGCCTACACTTACCGACCACCGCCCCATCCCGCGGCCGATGGGCTGTGGGCAGCAATTCCGCGGCGATGGTTGACGGCGAAGGTCGGCAGTCATGCAACGGTCGTGTGGTGGTCGTGCGTCTGTCATGCGGGAGTCGTGCCGCGGTCGTGCCACGGTCGTGCGGCGGCGGGCGGCGGTCGACGGTCCGTGAGAAAGAAGAAAAAAACAAATACAAAAAAATATAGTTAATGCAAATAATATTAATACCCATGCGATGTGTTATTTAATGATTTGGTAGGACCGGATTGGTCCTTATTACATAATCATCACGAAAAGAGAGAAACCAAATGTTCTTACTATTCTAGAATATCCGCTTCAAGTGGATGCAGGCAGGTTTCCCATGACCATTTCCACATTACCAATAGTGCATTTTATGGGAACGGGGTTCTTGAGATAGAAGTCTATAGCTATGAGAATACCTACGACGATTATCACTACCAAGGTAATGATCGCCCACGTTGGCATCAAATTTCCCATAATGCTGCCGTAAAGCATGTGCTTCCTTGCATAGAGGTTTTTGGACAAAATGATTAGTTTGTAACACAATCACTAGTACTAGAACTTTAAGGGCCTGCATGGTAACGTTTCTATTTCTCTCGATTTCTATTCTTTTGTTCCGGAACAAAAAAAGAACAAAAATCTATTTGGTAACGCCAACTTATTTTTCTATTCCTAGAATAGAAAAGTGGCTGGGGAATAGATTTGGAATAGAAACAAGAAAAAAAAAAAATAGCTTCTTGTTCCCGAGAACAATTTCTAGAAATAGTTTTTTTTTTTTTTTTTTTAGATTTTTCTTTTGTTCTTCTTGCTTGTTGTGGCCACCGCGGGTCGCTTGCCAACCGTCGGCCACCTCCTGCCGCCCGCGGCAACCGTCGGTAGCCAACCGCGGCGACGGTTTTGCTGCCGCCCGTAGCCCATTGGTCGCCGCCAACAGCCCACTTGGCCGGCAATTGCCATCGTCCACCGGCAGCTTGCCGTCGCCAACATCCACACGACCGCCACCGCACGATCGTCGACAGTCGCTGCCAACCATCGCCGCAGGACTGCCGCCTACAACTTACCGACAACCGCCCCCTCCCGCGGCCGGTGGGCTGTGGGCGGCAATTCCGCGGCGGTGGTCGACGGCGAAGGTCGGCAGTCGTGCGATTGTCGTGCGGTGGTCGTGCGGTGGTCGTGCGTCGGTCGTGCGGGAGTCGTGCCGCGGTCGTGCCATAATCGTGCGGTGGCGGGCGGCGGTCGGTGGTCCATGAGGAAGAAGAAAAAATAATAAATACAAAAAAATATAGTTAATGCAAATAATATTAATACCCATGCGATGTGTTATTTAATGATTTGGTAGGACCGGATTGGTCCTTATTACATAATCATCACGAAAAGAGAGAAACCAAATGTTCTTACTATTCTAGAATATCTGCTTCAAGTGGATGCAGGCAGGTTTCCCATGACCATTTCCACATTACCAATAGTGCATTTTATGGGAACGGGGTTCTTGAGATAGAAGTCTATAGCTATGAGAATACCTACGACGATTATCAGTACCACGGGAATGATCGCCCACGTCGGCATCAAATTTCCCATAATGCTGCCGTAAAGCTTGTGCTTCCCTGCATAGAGGTTTTTGGACAAAATAATTAGTTTGTAAAACAATCACTAGTACTAGAACTTTAAGGGTCTGCATGGTAACGTTTCTATTTCTCTCGATTTCTATTCTTTTGTTCCCCGGAACAAAAAAAGAACAAAAATCTGTTTGGTAACGCCAACTTATTTTTCTATTCCTCAGAATAGAAAAGTGGCTGGGGAATAGATTTGGAATAGAAACAAAAAAAAAAAAAAATAGCTTCTTGTTCCCGAGAACAATTTCTAGAAATAAGTTTTTTTTTTCTTTTAGATTTTTCTTTTGTTCTTCTTGCTTGTTGTGGCCACCGCGGGGGCCTGCCAACCGTCGGCCACCTCCTGCCGCCCGCGGCAACTGTCGGTAGCCATCCGCGAGCGACGGTTGCTGCCTCTCGTAGCCCACTGGTCGCCGCCAACAGCCCACTTGGCCGGCAATTGCCATCGTCCACCGGCAGCTTGCCGTCGCCAACATCCACACGACTGCCGCCTGCCGCCGCACGATCGTCGACAGTCGCTGCCAACCATCGCCGCAGGACTGCCGCCTACAACTTACCGACAACCGCCCCCTCCCGCGGCCGGTGGGCTATGGGCGGCAATTCCGCGGCGGTGGTCGACGGCGAACGTCGGCAGTCATGCGATTGTCGTGCGGTGGTCGTCCGTCGGTCGTGCGGGAGTCGTGCCGCGATCGTGCCACGGTCGTGCGGCGGCGGGCGGCGGTCGACGGTCCGTGAGAAAGAAGAAAAAAACAAATACAAAAAAATATAGTTAATGCAAATAATATTAATACCCATGCGATGTGTTATTTAATGATTTGGTAGGACCGGATTGGTCCTTATTACGTAATCATCACGAAAAGAGAGAAACCAAATGTTCTTACTATTCTAGAATATCCGCTTCAAGTGGATGCAGGCAGGTTTCCCATGACCATTTCCACATTACCAATAGTGCATTTTATGGGAACGGGGTTCTTGAGATAGAAGTCTATAGCTATGAGAATACCTACGACGATTATCACTACCACGGGAATGATCGCCCACGTTGGCATCAAATTTCCCATAATGCTGCCGTAAAGCATGTGCTTCCTTGCATAGAGGTTTTTGGACAAAATAATTAGTTTGTAACACAATCACTAGTACTAGAACTTTAAGGGCCTGCATGGTAACGTTTCTATTTCTCTCGATTTCTATTCTTTTGTTCCCTGGAACAAAAAAAGAACAAAAATCTATTTGGTAACGCCAACTATTTTCTATTCCTCAGAATAGAAAAGTGGTGGGGAATAGATTTGGAATAGAAACAAAAAAAAAAAAAAAAAAAAAAATAGCTTCTTGTTCCCGAGAACAATTTCTAGAAATAAGTTTTTTTTTTTTTTTTTAGATTTTTCTTTTGTTCTTCTTCCTTGTTGTGGCCACTATCGGTCGCCTGTCAGCCGTCCGCCACCTCTTGCCGCCCGTGGCCACCATTGGTAGCCAACCGCCGGCGATGGTTGTTGCTGCTCATAGCCCATTGGTTGCCGCCAACAGCCCACTTGGCCGGCAATTGCCATCGTCCGCCGGCAGCTTGCCTTCGCCAACATCCACACGACTGCCGCCTGCCACCGCACGATCGTCGACAGTTGCTGCCAACCATCGCCGCAAGACTGCCGCCTACAACTTACCGACAACCGCCCGCTCCCGCGGCCGGGGGGCTGTGGGCGGCAATTCCGCGGCGGTGGTCGACGGCGAAGGTCGGCAGTCGTGCGATTGTCGTGCCGCGATCGTGCCACGGTCGTGCGGCGGCGGGCGGCGGTCGACGGTCCGTGAGAAAGAAGAAAAAAATACAAAAAACGTAGTTAATGTAAATAATATTAATACCCATGCGATGTGTTATTTAATGATTTGGTAGGACCGGATTTGTCCTTTTTACGTAATCATCACGAAAAGAGAGAAACCAAATGTTCTTACTCTTCTAGAATATCCGCATCAAGTGGATGCAGGCAGGTTTCCCATGACCATTTCCACGATACCAATTGTGCATTTTATGGGAATGAGATTCTTGAGATAGAAATGTAGAGCTAGGAGGATACCTATGACGATTATCACTACCATGGGAATGATCGCCCACGTTGGCATCAAATTTCCCATAATGCTGCCGTAAAGCATGTGCTTCCTTGCATAGAGGTTTTTGGACAAAATAATTAGTTTGTAACACAATCACTAGTACTAAAACTTTAAGGGCCTGCATGGTAACGTTTCTATTTCTCTCGATTTTTATTCTTTTCTTCCCTGGAACAAAAAAAGAACAAAAATCTATTTGGTAACGCCAACTTATATTTCTATTCCTCAGAATAGAAAAGTGGCTGGGGAATAGATTTGGAATAGAAACAAGAAACAAAAAAAAAAAATAGCTTCTTGTTCCCGAGAACAATTTCTAGAAATAAGTTTTTTTTTTTTTTTAGATTTTTCTTTTGTTCTTCTTGCTTGTTGTGGCCACCGCGGGTCGCCTGCCAACCATCGGCCACCTCCTGCCGCCCGCGGCAACCGTCGGTAGCCAACCGCCAGCGACGGTTGCTGCCGCCTGTAGCCCACTGGTCGCCGCCAACAGCCCACTTGGCCGGCAATTGCCATCGTCCACCGGTAGCTTGCCGTCGCCAACATCCACACGACTGCCCCCGCCGCCGCACGATCGTCGACAATCGCGTTGCCAACCATCGCCACAAGACTGCCGCCTACAGCTCACCGACCACCGCCCCCTCCCGCGGCCGGTGGGCTGTGGGCGGCAATTCTGCGGCGGTGGTCGACGGCGAAGGTCGGCAGTTGTGCGACGGTCGTGCGGTGGTCGTGCGGCGGTCGTGCGGGGGAGTCGTGCCGTGGTCGTGCCACGGTCGGCGGGGCGGCGATGGTCAACGGTCCGTGAGAAAGAAGAAAAAAATAAATACAAAAAAATATAGTTAATGCACATAATATTAATACCCATGCGATGTGTTATTTAATGATTTGGTAGGACCGGATTGGTCATTATTACGTAATCATCACGAAAAGAGAGAAACCAAATGTTCTTACTATTCTAGAATATCCGCTTCAAGTAGATGCAGACAGGTTTCCCATGACCATTTCCACATTACCAATAGTGTATTTTATGGGAACGGGGTTCTTGAGATAGAAGTCTATAACTATGAGAATACCTACGACGATTATCAGTACCACGGTAATGATCACCCACGTTGGCATCAAATTTCCCATAATGCCGCCGTAAACCATGTGCTTCCTTGCATAAAGGTTTTTGGAGAAAGTAATTAGTTTGTAAAACCATCACTAGTACTAAAACTTTAAGGGCCTGCATGGTAACGTTTCTATTTCTCTCGATTTCTATTCTTTTGTTCCCTGGAACAAAAAAAGAACAAAAATCTATTTGGTAACGCCAACTTATTTTTCTATTCCTCAGAATAGAAAAGTGGCTGGGGAATAGATTTGGAATAGAAACAAGAAACAAAAAAAAAATAGCTTCTTGTTCCCGAGAACAATTTCTAGAAATAAGTTTTTTTTTTTCTTTTAGATTTTTCTTTTGTTCTTCTTGCTTGTTGTGGCCACCGCGGGTCGCCTGCCAACCGTCGGCCACCTCCTGCCGCTCGCGGCAACCGTTGGTAGCCAACCGCGATCGATGGTTGCTGCCTGCCGTAGCCCACTGGTCGCCGCCAACAGCGCACTTGGCTGGCAATTGCCATCGTCCATCGGCAACTTGACCTCGCCAATATCCACACGACTACCCCCCGCCACTGTACGATCGTCGACAATCGCTGCCAACCATCGCCGCGGGACTGCCGCCTACAACTTTCCGATAACCGCCGCCTCCCGCGGCCGGTGGGCTCTGCGCGGCAATTCCACAGTGGTGGTTGACGGCGAAGGTCGGCAGTCGTGCGGCGGTCGTGCGTTGGTCGTGCGTGGTCGTGCGGGAGTCGCCATCGTGCCACGATCGTGCGATGGCGGGCGGCGGCGGCGGTCGATGCTCCGTGAGAAAGAAGAAAAAAACAAATACAAAAAAATATAGTTAATGCAAATAATATTAATACCCATGCGATGTGTTATTTAATGATTTCGTAGGACCGGATTGGTCCTTATTACATAATCATCACGAAAAGAGAGAAACCAAATGTTCTTACTATTCTAGAATATCCGCTTCAAGTGGATGCAGGCAGGTTTCCCATGACCATTTCCACATTACCAATAGTGCATTTTATGGGAACGGGGTTCTTGAGATAGAAGTCTATAGCTATGAGAATACCTACGATGATTATCTCTACCACGGGAATGATCGCCCACGTTGTCATCAAATTTCCCATAATGCTGCCGTAAAGCATGTGCTTCCTTGCATAGAGGTTTTTGGACAAAATAATTAGTTTGTAACACAATCACTAGTACTAGAACTTTAAGGTCTTCCATGGTAACGTTTCTATTTCTCTCGATTTCTATTCTTTTGTTCCCTGGATAAAAAAAAGAACAAAAATCTATTTGGTAAGGCCAATTTATTTTTCTATTCCTCAGAATAGACAAGTGGCTGGGGAATGGATTTGGAATAGAAACAAGAAACAAATAACAAATAGCTTCTTGTTCCGAGAACAATTTCTAGAAATAAGTTTTTTTTTTTTATTTTTATTTTTCTTTTGTTCTTCTTGCTTGTTGTGGCCACCGCGGGTCGCCTGCCAACCGTCGGCCACCTATTGCCGCCCGCGGCAACTGTCGGTAGCCAACCGCCATCGACGGTTCTTGCCTGCCTTAGCGCACTAGTCGCCGCCAACAGCCCACTTGGCCAGCAATTGCCACCGTCCACCAGAAGCTTGCCGTCGCCAATATCCACACGACTGCACCCCGCCACCGCACGATCGTCGACAATCGCTGCCAACCATCGCCGCAAGGACTGCCGCCTACAACTTACCGACCATCGCCCCCCCGCGGCCGGTGGGTTGTGGGCGGCAATTTTGCGGCGGTGGTCGGCCATGGCGAAGGTCGGGATCGTGCGATTGTCGTGCGGTGGTCGTGCGTGGTCGTGCGGGGTCGTGCCGCGGTCGTGCCACGGTCGTGCGGCGGCGGGGCGATGGTCGACGGTCCGTGAGAAAGAAGAAAAAAAAAATAAATACAAAAAAATATAGTTTATGTAAATAATATTAATACCCATGCGATGTGTTATTTAATGATTTGGTAGGACCGGATTGGTCCTTATTACGTAATCATCACGAAAAGAGAGAAACCAAATGTTCTTACTCTTCTAGAATATCCGCTTCAAGTGGATGCACGGAGGTTTCCCATGACCATTTCCACATTACCAATAGTGCATTTTATGGGAACGGGGTTCTTGAGATAGAAGTCTATAGCTATGAGAATACCTATGACGATTATCACTACCAAGGTAATGATCGCCCACGTTGGCATCAAATTTCCCATAATGCTCCCGTAAAGCATGTGCTTCCCTTGCATTGAGGTTTTTGGACAAAATAATTAGTTTGTAAAACAATCACTAGTACTAAAACTTTAAGGGCCTGCATGGTAACGTTTCTATTTCTCTGATTTCTATTCTTTTGTTCCCTGGAACAAAAAAAGAACAAAAATCTATTTGGTAAACCAACTTATTTTTCTATTCCTCAGAATAGAAAAGTGGCTGGGGAATAGATTTGGAATAGAAGCAAGAAACAAAAAAAAAAAAAAATAGCTTCTTGTTCCCGAGAACAATTTCTAGAAATAAGTTTTTTTTTTTCTTTCTAGATTTTTCTTTTGTTCTTCTTGCTTGTTGTGGCCACCGCGGTCGCCCGCCAACCGTCGGCCACCTCCCCGCGCCCGCGGCAACCGTTGGTAGCCAACCGCCATCGTCGGTTATTGCCGCCTTAGCCCACTAGACCCCGCCAACAGCCCACTTTGCCGGCAATTGCCATCGTCCACCGGCAGCTTGTCGTCGCCAATATCCACATGATCGCCCCCGCCACCACACGATCGTCGACGAATCGCTGCCAACCATCGCCGCAGCTAATCGCCGCCTACAACTTTCCGATAACCGCCCCCTCCCGCGGCCGGTGGGCTCTGGGTAGCAATTCCTCGGTGGCGGTCGACGGCGAAGGTCGGCAGTCGTGGGATTGTCGTGTGGTGGTCGTGTGTTGGTCGTGCGGGAGTCGTGCCACCGTCGTGCCACGATCGTGCGGTGGCGGGCGGCGGTCGACGGTCCGTGAGAAAGAAGAAAAAAACAAATACAACAAAATATAGTTAATGCAAATAATATTAATACCCATGCGATGTGTTATTTAATGATTTCGTAGGACCGGATTGGTCCTTATTACGTAATCATCACGAAAAGAGAGAAGCCAAATGTTCTTACTATTCTAGATAATCCGCTGAAAGTGGATGCACGCAGGTTTCCCATGACCATATCCACAATAACAATAGTGCATTTTATGGGAACGGGATTCTTGAGATAGAAGTGTAGAGCTAGGAGAATACCTATGACGATTATCACTTCCACGGGAATGATCGCCCACGTTGGCATGAAATTTCCCATAATGCTGCCGTAAAGCATGTGCTTCATTGCATAGAGGTTTTTGGACAAAATAATTAGTTTGTAACACAATCACTAGTACTAGAACTTTAAGGGTCTGCATGGTAACGTTTCTATTTCTCTTGATTTCTTTTCTTTTGTTCCCTAGAACAAAAAAAGAACAAAAATCTATTTGGTAACGCCAACTTATTTTTCTATTCTTCAGAATAGAAAAGTGGCTGCGGAATAGATTTGGAACAGAAACACGGAATAAAAAAAAAAATAACTTATTGTTCGAGAATAATTTCTAGAAATAAGTTTTTTTTTCTTTTAGATTTTTCTTTTGTTCTTCTTGCTTGTTGTGGCCACCACGGGTCGCCGCCAACCGTCGGCCTCCCCCCGCCAACCCGCAGCAAACCGTAGGTAGCCAACCCCCATAGCCCACTGGACGCCGCCAACAGCCCACTTGGCCGTCAATTGCCATCGTCCACCGGCAGCTTGCTGTCACCAATATCCACACGACTGCTGCCTGCCGCTGCACAATCGTCGACAGTCGCTGCAAACCATCGCCGTAGGACTGCTGCCTACAACTTACCGATAACCGCCCCCTCCCACGGCGGTGGGCGTGCCCTTGACCGCAATTCAGCGGCGGTGGTCGACGGCGAAGGTCGGCGGATGTGCGATTGTTGTGCGGTGGTCGTGTGTCGGTCGTGCAAGAGTCGTGCCGCGGTCGTACCACAGTCGTGTGGCCGCGGTCGGCGGTCGACGGTCTGTGAGAAAGAAGAAAAAAACAAATACAAAAAAATATAGTTAATGCAAATAATATTAATACCCATGCGATGTGTTATTTAATGATTTGGTAGGATCGGATTGGTCGTTATTACGTAATCATCACGAAAAGAGAGAAACCAAATGTTCTTACTATTCTAGAATATCTGCTTCAAGTGGATGCACGCAGGTTTCCCATGACCATTTCCACAATACCGTAGTGCATTTAATGGGAACGGGATTCTTGAGATAGAAGTGTAGAGCTAGGAGAATACCTATGACGATTATCACTACCACGGGAATGATCGCCCACGTTGGCACCAAATTTCCGATAATGCTGCCGTAAAGCATGTGCTTCCTTGCATAGAGGTTTTTGGGCAAAATAATTAGTTTGTAACACAATCACTAGTACTAGAACTTTAAGGGCCTGCATGGTAACGTTTCTATTCCTCTCGATTTCTATTCTTTTTTTCCCTGGAACAAAAAATGAAAAAAAATCTATTTGCTAACGCCAACTTATTTTTCTGTTCCTCAGAATAGAAGAGTGGCTGGGGAATAGATTTGGAATAGAAACAAGCAACAAAAAAACATAGCTTCTTGTTCCCGAGGACAATTCCTATAAATAAGTTTTTTTTTTTTTTCTTTTAGATTTTTCTTTTGTTCTTCTTGCTTGTTGTGGCCACCGTGGGTCGCCCGCCAACCCTCGGCCACCTCCTATCGCCCGCGGCAACCGTCGGTAGCCAATCACCATCGACGGTTGCTGCAGCCCATAGCCCACTGGTCGCCGCCAACAGCCCACTTGGCCGGCAATTGCCATCGTCCATCGGCAGCTTGCCGTCGCTAACCTCCACACGATGCCGCTTGCGCCGCACGATCGTCGACAATCGCTGCCAACCATCGCCGCAGGACTGCCGCCTACAAGTTACCAATAACCGCCCTCTCCCGCGGCTGGTGGGCTTTGGGCGTCAATTTCGCGGCCGTTGTCGACGGCGAAGGTAAGCAGTCGTGCGATTGTCGTGTGGTGGTCGTCCGTCGGTCGTGCGGGGGTCGTGCCGCGGTCGTGCCACGGTTGGGCGGAGGCGGGCGGTGGTCGACGGTCTGTGAGAAAGAAGAAAAAAACAAATACAAAAAAATATAGTTAATGCAAATAATATTAATACCCATGCGATGTGTTATTTAATGATTTGGTAGGATCGGATTGGTCGTTATTACGTAATCATCACGAAAAGAGAGAAACCAAATGTTCTTACTATTCTAGAATATCTGCTTCAAGTGGATGCACGCAGGTTTCCCATGACCATTTCCACAATACCAGTAGTGCATTTAATGGGAACGGGATTCTTGAGATAGAAGTGTAGAGCTAGGAGAATACCTATGACGATTATCACTACCACGGGAATGATCGCCCACGTTGGCATCAAATTTCCCATAATGCTGCCGTAAAGCATGTGCTTCCTTGCATAGAGGTTTTTGGACAAAATAATTAGTTTGTAACACAATCACTAGTACTAGAACTTTAAGGCCTGGATGGTAACGTTTCTATTTCTCTCGATTTCTATTCTTTTGTTCCTTGGAACAAAAAAAAAGAACAAAAATCTATTTGGTAACGCCAACTTATTTTTCTATTCCTCAGAATAGAAACAAGAAACAAAAAAAAATAGCTTCTTGTTCCCGAGAACAATTTCTAGAAATAAGTTTTTTTTTTTCTTTTATATTTTTCTTTTGTTCTTCTTGCTTGTTATGGCTACCGCGTGTCGCTTGCGAACCGTCGGCCACCTCCTACCACCCGCGGCAACCTGTTGGTAGCCAACCGCCAGCGATGGTTGCTGCCGCCCGTAGACCACCGGTCGCCGCCAACAACCCACTTGGCCGGCAATTGCCATCGTCCACCGGCAGCTTGCCGTTGTCAACATCCACACGACTGCGCTTGCTGCTGCACGATCGTCGACGGTCGTTGCCAACCATCGTCGCAGGACTGCCGCCTACAACTTATCGACAATTGTCGCCTCCCGCGGGCGGTGGGCTGTGTGCGGCAATTCCGCGGCGGTGGTCGACGGCGAAGGTTGTTATTCGTGCGACTGTCGTGCAGAGGTCGTGCGTCGGTCGTGTGGGAGTCGTGCCGCGGTCGTGCCACGGTTGTTCATCGACGGGCGGCGGTCGTCGGTGCATGAGAAAGAAGAAAAAAACAAATACAAAAAAATATAGTTAATGCAAATAATATTAATACCCATGCATTGTGTTATTTAATGATTCGGTAGGACCGGATTGGTCATTATTACATAATCATCACGAAAAGTGAGAAACCAAATGTTCTTACTCTTCTAGAATATCCGCTTCAAGTAGATGCAGGCACGTTTCCCATGACCATATCAACATTACCAATAGTGCATTTTATGGGAACGGGGTTCTTGTGATAGAAGTCTATAGTTATGAGAATACCTACGATGATTACCACTACCACTGGAATGATCGCCCACGTTGGCATAAAATTTCCCATAATGCTGCCGTAAAGCATGTGCTTCCTTGCATAGAGGTTTTTGGACAAAATAATTAATTTGTAACACAATCACTAGTACAAGAACTTTAAGGGCCTGCAAGGTAACGTTTCTATTTTTCTCGATTTCTATTCTTTTGTTCCTTGGAACAAAAAAAGAACAAAAATCTATTTGGCAACGCCAACTTATTTTTCTAATCCTCAGAATAGAAAAGTGGATGGGGAATAGATTTGGAATAGAAACAGGAAACGAAAAAAAAATAGCTTCTGGTTCCCGAGAACAATTTCTAGAAATAAGTTTTTTTTTTCTTTTAGATTTTTCTTTTGTTCTTCTTGCTTGTTATGGCCACCGTGGGTCGCCTGCCAACCGTCGGCCACCTCTTGCCACCCGCAGCAACCGTCGGTAGCCAATCGCCGCGACGGCTGCTGCCGCCGTATATCCACTGGTCGCCGCCAACAACCCACTTGGCTGGCAATTGCCATCGTCCACCGGCAGCTTGCCATCGCCAACATCCACACGACTGCCACCTGCCGTTGCACGATCGTCGACAGTCGTTGCCAACCATCATCGCAGGACTGCTGCCTACAACTTACCGACAATCGTCCCCTCCCGCGGTCGATGGGCTGTGTGCGGCAATTCCGCGGCGGTGGTCGACGGCGAAGGTCGGTAGTCGTGCGGTGGTCGTGCGTCGGTCGTGCGGGAGTCATGCCGCGGTCGTGCCACGGTTGTGCGGCGGCGGGCGGGGGTCGTTAGTTCGTGACAAAGAAGAAAAAAACAAATACAAAAAAATATAGTTAATGCAAATAATATTAATACCCATGCATTGTGTTATTTAATGATTCGGTAGGACCGGATTGGTCATTATTACATAATCATCACGAAAAGAGAGAAACCAAATGTTCTTACTCTTCTAGAGTATCCACTTCAAGTAGATGCAGGCAGGTTTCCCATGACCATTTCCACATTACCAATAGTGCATTTTACGGGAACGGGGTTCTTGAGATAGAAGTCAATAGTTATGAGAATACCTACGATGATTATCACTACCACGGGAATGATCGCTGTCGCGACCTAATTTTTCGGGTTCGCCACCTAAAACTAGGTTGATGGACTACTAAGCTTAATGGCTTAGCTCGGGCTCTCCCAAGCCCATACCAAATCGCGACTTAAGGTCTAATTTTTTTTAACATGCAAAACATTATCTAGGAGTCGCCACTAATCAGTTTAGGGTAGGTCGATTAGACACCTAAGTAAAATAACGGGAGGATTATATTACTTCTACGAACCAGAGATTTTGGGTACGGGGACTTGGTTACACTAGACTATCCTAGTGCCCTTTCGGTACCATTTCTTTTTAATTTTCAAAAAAAATGTTTTGCAGGCAACTTGATTTGATTTTAATTCATTTTTCTAATGTGTGAGGCGATCATGCGAGTGCACAAACCACCAATTTAACACTCGAGAAAACGAATAAAATAATGCAGGACATACCTTAAAGCAACGAAAGCATCTGCGTTGTTAGATCAAAAATCATATAGACAATCCTAGATATAATTTCTAATTAACACGCAATTTCAATTTTTTTGTTTTCACTTTTTTAATGAAAATCATGCGATGCATGCTAATAACCTAATATGACATGACGGCATGACCTAAACTATATGACATGAAGAAATGCAAAAATTAAATGCAATCTAAATGATCTAATTATAATAACATGCAATGCGATGCAATGACATACAAAATTATCTCAACTAAAATGACATGCAAAATGCAATTTAATATGCGAGCTATATGTCACGTGACATTTATTGAATGACTTAATCTAATGACATAAAAGTTCTAATTAAATGAACTTAAATAAACTAAATGACGTGCATTTGATGTTCCTATTTTTAAAATGCAATCTATCCTAAAGATGATCTAAGTTAAAGATGAAACATGCAATTCGACCTAATATGCACAATGATTTTTTTGTTTTTCTTTATGAAATTCGAAATTAAAACTAACACATAACTAAACGTGCAATTCAAATAAAAAAAACTAACAACCTAAATGAATGCATTTTTTGTGTTTTCTAAATTCGAAATAAAATCCTTATTCTAGATATGCAAAATAACCAGAAATATTCTAGAATCAATTGAAATTCTAATCCAAATATCTTTTTGATTTTTCTTAGTGATAATCTAAAACAAACATTAAATCTAACAAGCAAGATACTCAAACAAATAAAGGATCAAAATAAACGAAAAAATAACCCGTTATCTCACGGGTCAAATTAACGAATATTTTAACCCTGAACATCATTACAAGAAATCAAAATAATTAAAAATCTAATCCGAAATCTTACGGATCAAATTAATAATTAGATTAATTCAACAGTTAATATATCATAGACAAACCCCAAAAATTATCATAATTAAAAAGATGACCCGACGTCTTACGGGTCAAATTAAATAATTACAATAACTTTAGAAACAATTCTTATGGATAATGCCTATAACAATTATAACTAAAACTCACCTCACCAAATTCAACTTAAACACTAATAATAAAATTAACTAAAAGTAAAATAAAATAACATAGAATAAATAAAAATAAAAGAAAAACAACCTAAATGAAAATAGGGGCAGCCAAATTGTCAACACCGGCAAGGGGAGTCGCCGGCGAGGAAGCTTCGGTGATGGATTCCGGCGAGGTGAGTGGCCGGTACGGTTGGGCGGCGACGGCTCAATTCGGCTCGGACAGGGGCGGAGCAAGGCGGTAGGCGCGACGGGCTCTCGGATCTCGGGGCGTTGGGGTCGTCGCGGCTTCGCGGCACCGAGTGGGCCGAGGCGCGGAGCTAGGCGCGGCTGCGGACGGAGGCGCGTAGGGGCTGCGCGGCGGTCTCTTGGCGGCACGGCGGAGCTCCCGGGTGCGAGAGGAAGGGCGAGGGGGCTTCGAACGGCGCCCGGGTCGTGCGGGTTGGAGCGGCGGCGGCAGGCTCGGGCGGTGCGAGCTTCGGGCGTTGGCTCCCGGGCGGCGTCGGCACAACTCCGTCGTCGCGGGCGTGGGTTGCTGGTGCGGCGGGCTTCCGGCGTGAGGATCTCGAGGTGGCTCCGGAGCGGCTCGGGCGGCGCGATTGCAGGTCACTCGGACTCGGGGCTGCTGCCGGGCTGGGTCGTGGAGGTGCGGCGAGAGGCTTCGCGGGCGAGGCGTCGGGCTGGTCTCTCGGAGGCGCGGGCGGAGGCGTGGTGGCTCGGGTCTTCGTCGTCGGGCGGTGATCGGAGCGGCGCGCGCGGCGGAGGCGGAGCGGCGGTGGAGCGCCGGGTGGTGATGGCGCGGATGGAAGTTGCGGGGAAGGTGCGAGTGGCCGAGGGCGGACCGCGCGAAGGGTCCTTTGAAGAAGAAGAAGTGATTCTTCTTTGCCCTTTTTTTTTTACTTTTTTTTTTTTTGCAGCAACCTGCTGCACGTCTCCCTCTCCACTCTCTGTTCTGCTTTTGCTTTTTGCTTTTTCCAGCCTCACTATTCACCTCATTATTTTAATCTCCTCCTTTCTCTCAATTTGTGTCTCTCCGGGCTCTTCTTTTTTAATAGCTTCTCCCCACGGACTCTCTTTTTTAATCGCCTCCCCTACGGACTCCTTTTTTTAATCGCTCCCCCCCTTCCTTCGTTCTTTCGTGTATTTATAGGCTTGAAGTAGCGTGAGTAAGAGGCGGCCATCATTTCCTCACTATTCCATGTCGTGCTTCTTGATTTGGACGCCACCGCCCGACATTTCCCAACTGATCTGATCTTTTCTTCTTGCGCAGGCAAATTGCAGAACTTCACGTCTCCTATTTCATGCGTGCATGTGCATGTATTAATGAGGGAGAGACAACGGACGTGCAAGAACTTCCTTCCTCTTTTTTTTTTTTTTGTCTTTTGCGCGTTTGGACAAGCGGAGAGAGAGACCGTCCCTTTTTGTGAATATTATCGACCACGAGCCGCCGCGTCTTGTTGGCTTTTAGTACTGATGCGAAAAAATGCGACTTCATGAAAATGCAATTTTACTTTTTTTTTTTTTTTTTATGCAACTTATTACTAAATGATTAGGTAAAATTTAGGTGTCAACAGCTGCCCCTCTTTGAAGGTGAGTTCGCAGAGGTTGCATTCAAAGACAATATGATACCTAAATTTTGACCATGAACATGCAATGAATGATTTTTGTTGGAACATGAATTCCATTTTTTAATGCAATTTATATGATGCATGGAAATACTAATGCAAATGATAGATGAACCTACCTGGAATAACTTACCTTCGAGGAGGATAGAGTAATCCGAGGTAGTGGGTGGGACCCACCATTCTACGGTCGCCTAGAATAGTAACACGACCTTTCCTAGGACCCGTACCATTCTACGGTCGCCCAGTATGGCAGAAAGGAGCTGCTTTCTCAGGACTCGTACCATTCTACGGTCGCCCAATACGGCAGAAAATTGCTGCTTTCTCAGGACCCGTACCATTCTACGGTCGCCCAATACGGCAGAAAGGTTTTGTCTAGGACTAGGACCCGTACCATTCTACGGTCGCCTAATGGGGATTCATTTTCCGGGACCCGTACCATTCTACGGTCGCCGAATAAGGAATATGTGTTGTCAAGGACCCGTACCATTCTACGGTCGCCTTGACGGGGAAATAAGTTTGTTTAGGACCCGTACCATTCTACGGTCGCCTAAACGAGGGTTTGCTTTCCAGGACCCGTACCATTCTACGGTCGCTGAATAGGAAATTGCTTTTCCAGGACCCGTACCATTCTACGGTCGCCTGTTAGAGCAATAAATGTTGTTTAGGACCCGTACCATTCTACGGTCGCCTAAACGGAGATTTTGCTTGGCTATGAACCGAACCATTCTTCGGTCGCCCAGCGTTGCAACTTGGAGAAAAATCTTTGGGGACTTAACCAATAGACACTCAATGTTAGGTGAGATGAATATTGGATTAAGAAGACTCGAAATACCTAGATCTAGACTAAGGTATGACGAAAAGGATCGGAAAGCATTCATATCCAGAATGAAATGCTTAACGAAGAGTTTTGAGACATCCAGATCCAGACTGAGATGTCAAGACTTTTGGGACTTAACCAATAGACACTCAATGTTAGGTGAGATGAATATTGAATTAAGAGGATTGTGGACTTAACCAATAGACACTCAATGTTAGGTGAGATGAATATTGAATTAAGAGGATTGGGGACTTAACCAATAGACACTCAATGTTAGGTGAGATGAATATTGAATTAAGAGGATTGGAGACTTAACCAATAGACACTCAATGTTACGTGAGATGAATATTGGATTAAGAGGATTCGAAATACCTAGATCCAGACTAAGGTATAACGAAAAAGATCAGAAAGCATTCATATCCATAATGAAATGCTTAACAAAAAAGTTTTGAGACATCCAGATCCAGACTGAGATGTCAAGACTTTGGGAACTTAACCAATAGACACTCAATGTTAGGTGAGATGAATATTGAATTAAGAGGACTCGAAATACCTAGGTCCGGACTAAGGTACGACGAAAGGATCGGAAAGCATTCATATCCAGAATGAAATGCTTAACAAAGGGTTTGAAACATCCAGATCCAGACGAGATGTCAAGAAATTGTGAACTTAACCAATAAACACTCAATGTTAGGTGAGATGAATATTGGATTAAGAGGATTCGAAATACCCAGATCCAGACTAAGGTATGACGAAAAGGATCGGAAAGCATTCATATCCAGAATGAAATGCTTAACAAAGAGTTTTGAGACATATATCAAGAATTTGGGAATACCTAGGACAGACCTGAGATATTCGTGAAGGTCACTTACCTCTTGGTAGAAAGAAGCTTTGGAATATCAAGGATGTACTTCAAATATTCATGGAGGTTTCTCACCTCGAGGCTTCTAAAAGCAACATGAATGTCAGGAGCTCTTGGGTCTTCAAGGAAACATTACCTGTTAGACATGATTAGAGCAAAAATACATGCATTCACCAAAGAATTAAGCAATTCAGCACACTCCAAAGTCCACTGAATTTTTTTTCAATCAAGATTTGTGCATGATGGTTTTACCATATTCGCACCACCAAATTTCCACTGGGGAGAATCATCACTTAAGACAATTTTCACTCATGACATGGATTTTCAAGAATGCCAAATGAGAGACTTTCAGTTAGAAAGGACTTTCACTCACTCTCATTAAGAAGGCTATTTTGTCCCAACCATTAATGTGGGATCACAGGAATCACTCAATCTTACTTTCATCATGTCGACGAGGGTTCGAGTATTCTCGCAAGCGGTACGACCTTGTCAATCTGAGAGGCCTTTATCAAGGCGTAATGTGGGCTTGGTCAATGGCTCAACAAAGGGGGACTCTTCGAGTCAAGGCTAATGAAAGAACAATACTTTGCAATCATCTCCGGGTTTACAAGTCAAGTAACCTGCGAAATGAGATAGAAATGGTCTTGCTCACACTTCTTCGAGCAATGCTTATAAACATATGAATTCCTACGTTAATTTTAGTGCCTTAATCTGAAGAGACTTTGTAAGGGACGTAACGTAGGTCAAGTTCATGGGTTGAGAAATGAATGGATCATTAGGCTCAAAATGTGTATAAGGGGCTGAGAATTGGTGCTCATCTTGGCATTGTCACGGGTCTTCTTTTCACCATTGGGATTTTCCTTATAGGTACTATAAAAACTTGGCTTTTGAGTTCTTTGAGTACCACTCCATTGAGAATTCACTCTTTCTCTTTCATTTTTTATGGGCATTGGCCTTGCTTTTACTAGGCACACTGCTTGCTTTTTCATGCCCCTTGTTTTTTTTTTTTATGACTTTTGACACACTACATGTATTGAATCACCATGTAATGTTTCAACATTTGGGTTCTTGAGGATTTTTTTCATTTTTTGTCGGCACTTGGGCTCGCTGCTTGAATATTTGCCTTTTGCCTTGCCCCGGTGGGGGATGATCACCAATTGGGTTTAAATGAAACGAATTTACAGGCTCAAGGGGGTACGCAATGGATAAAGTGTGTAGGATAGAGAAAGAACTGCTCTTCATCATCCTAAGGCACTTAAATTACCGTATGAATTCAATGTAATAGCAATACCTGAAGATTGATGCAAGTGAGAGCAAGAATATTCCTATCAATTTCCTCACCTCATGATGTTGTCTTACCTCCGGCTGCCCCAATGTGGGGTGGTTCTTGACAGGGGTAATTTAAAAATTATCCACGTGTGTGGGCTCAAAAGGGTTTAAACAATGGATGATCATGTAGTGTTTGGGATAGAGGATGAACCGTCTCTCATCATTTCGATCATCGTACCTTTCGCGAGAGAACTTTTACCTCATAGACATGGAACTTCCTACACTCGTCTCACCGGTGTATGAGCAAGGGACTGTGTATAGGATATGACTTGCCTTTCATCATTCGACATGTCTCATTTAGCATGTTCGATCCATTCCACATCATTCATTAACTTGATCTGCGATGATAATCTTCAATGGAATTGGTAATTTAAACAGGTAAGACTATAATGCAAAAATTTCCTTTGAAAGGTCACAATTACTTCATGAACTCATCAGCTTTGAACACAAAGAGTTTGCAGCTCAAAAAATAAAGAAAAGGATTGAAAAAAAAAAAAAAATGTTTTTTTGTTTTTTTTTTTTTTTTTTTTTTTTTTTTTTTTTTTTTTTTTTTTTTTTTTTTTTTTTTTTGCAAACTTGTTGCCGTTTCCAGGGATCGAACCCTGGTCGTTCTCGGACCCATTCATTCCCCATGCCACCAGGCCGAGGCGCTGGTGGTGTCCTCGAGGAATTTCTTTTTCATTTAATTGAACTGACTTTGGGTCAACACGTCTGAATTAGTGGGCAAACAATGTTCCACAATGGATGGATCTAAACCTGGCATATCAGCATACGTCCAGGCGAAGATATCCTGATATTCTTTTAGCAACTGAGTCAGGTGCTCGGCCTCATCTTTGGGAAGATTTGCCCCGATTTTTATCTCTTTGGGATCCTTGGTATCACTCAAATTGATAGTGACGGTTTGCTCGGGGGTGAGAACTTTGGGTTTTTCATGTTGTTCCCAACTATGCTGTACTTCAATGGAGTCACCATTCGGCTCCTCAGGGTCTTCACTGTCATCACTCAGGGTATTGGATTGAACCAATTTCACCTCCTTGCCCACCATAAGGTTGCTCCTGAAACATAAAGTGGATAGTTCAAAAAGACAAATGGGACTAAACGACATGGATGTCTTATCTTCTTCTTTTTGAATTTTCCATTCTTCCTTAGGATTTTCCTTTTTCGAATTTTTTCTTTTTTCTTTTCTTTGCTATTATTTTTTTTTTTTTTTTAAAAAAAAAAAAATTTGGCAAAACATTTGGAAAACCATTTGACACGAGAAAGCATGATGGAGCCCGGGCCTCGAGTTCTCCTTGGATTTTTCTTTTTTTTTTCATTGGTTGGTTATCATCACCGGGCTGGTTTGGTATACCCCATCATGCCCTCAAAATAAAGTTTGTAATTGTAATCGATATTCATCAATCAAATTACATTTGTTGGAATGGAAAGTACTAAAATCAAAGCAAACATCAACTCTAACAAGCAATATGCAAAATGCGATAATCAAAGCGAAAGAAAATCCTAGAAAACATTAAAAGCGAAAAGATTCCCGCGCAGGGGAGTACAGAAAAGTAAATGTGTTACTCTTGTGGGCTAGCACCCATTTCCTCCGATGGTTCTTCGTTAATGGCACCTATAAGGAGATCATCGAATAGGGTGTGATCCCTTCCATTTCATTATCTGGATCCTCTGTCTTTGAAGTTGTCGGGTCATCCATGCTACTCCATCCATCGAGCGCGATTCCTCGGGTGTCGATCACTCCTCCTTCATCATGCATCATTCTAGCAGGGCCGGGGAATGTCTTGCGAATATTGAGGAATAATGAGTTTTTCCTCTCTTGTTCATGTCCTCCTCCTCTTCCATGGTATCCTAATCCGGCGGAGCGAGACCTTCGAGGGGTTTCAATCGGATTCCGGATGCCATGCTCTTTTTTACCAAGTCCACGACCAGGAATAAAGCCATTTCCAACCATCACTCTTGCTACCATAACTGCTGCATTTGACACATCGGGGATGGATGGTGTTGATCCTCGAGATGCATGAATAGTGGATACGAGCTCGAACGATTGGTAACTCGACTCCTCCCTAGGTTCCGGCTCGACATAGGGGATGGCCGTTTCATGATAAATCCGATGATCCTCCTCGCCATGAACAATGACTAGCTTTCCATTGACAACAAATTTCACGCTTTGGTGAAGACTTGATGGCACGGCTCAAAGTATGAATCCAAGGACGACCTAACAGAAATTGAATCCAAAAGTAGGGATGTCCATTACCGGAAAAGGACGTTGAACATCACCGGACCTATTTGTAGATCAAGGTGGGTCTCCCCTATCACCTCTTTTCTTGTACCATCAAAAGCTCGGACGGAGGTCTTTGCAGCATTTATTTTTGAAGGATCTATTTTAAGGCGATGAAGAGTTGCCAATGGACGGATATTCAAGGCGAGACCCATTATCAATGAGTACTCGAGCCACATGGGAAGCCTTGCACTTGACAGATATATATAACGCCTTAGTATGTCCCCTCCCCTCAAGAGGGATTTCTTCATCGAAAAGGCTATTAAATCTTTGAGAAGAATCGACCCTACAAATTCCTCCAACCCGTTTACCTCGATCGTCTCCGGTACATGAACTTCACTCAAGACCTTCATTAGAGACTTTTGATGTGTAGGAGACGTTTGCAAGAGTTCAAGTAAAGAGATTTGAGCAGGCAATTTTCGCAACTCGGTCGACCACGTTATACTCACTTGCTTTGATTATAGCCAGAAATTCTTTAGCCTCTTCATCAAGAATCGGCTTTGCGGGTTGGGTATTAGTTTGAGCATAGGTCCGACCGGACCTTGTAATCAAGTCAACATCTAGCTCGTATGACCGGGGACGGCTTTGTTATTGTTGTACCGATACAACCGGGGCACCTCAATTATTATCTCCTCATCGTTGAAGGCACTTCCATTAACAGTCCTTCGTGGTCGGAGGCATCCTCAAGTGGGGGCATGTCCTCGATCAATGGATCGGGTTCACTCTTTTCAACACTTAGCTCAGCAAATTCTTTCTCCCAATCAATGATGACTTGAGAGATAGTTGACACTACTCCAGTTTGATCAGCATACCCGATCATGCCAGCTTTAACCATTTCTTGAACCCTTTCCTTCATGGTAGGGAAGGGAGGATTCTCATGTCGGATAGTAACCAACTCTAACTAATCCGATGTAGATATCTTTTGAGACATCTTCAAGTTCATCTTTTTGCCAGCATTGAACTCAAAGATTGCATTCACGTTTCCCTCATGTTCTGGCAACGGATTCTTCTTGACATTTGGTTGGGTGGTACGGAAAGAAAATGCCTTAGTATCCAATAAATTTTGGATCTTGTGCTTCAAAGTCATGCATTCATCGGTTGAATGGCCCACCTCTCCCATATGATATTCACATTTTTTGGAGGGATCATAATTGGAGAATTTTTCAGCATTGGGTCGCTTTGGTTCGTTGGAGATCAATCCCTTCTTTTGGAGTATCGGCAGGACCTGAGATAAAGGACCGGGGAAGAGGAGAGAATTGCCTTTTGGGGAATTGCCGTGGTGCATGCATTCGGCCTCCATCTTGCTGATTCCGGGGACACGAACAATCGGAGGCTTACTAGGGGCTGCTTGCGCATATGCAACATTAACTTCAAAGTGGTCGGTTCTTTGTCTTTCCTTGCAATAAATCTTTTGCCTATAGAGGATTGGTTCATTAAACCATCCATCTCTTAGCCCCTGTCTCAATTTGTTCACCCACCGGGATGAGTTGATTGAAGTTTTCAACATACGTGCTGGCCATCCGATTACGAAACTCGAATGGGAGAGTTTTGACGAACAACTTCATCAGTTCTTTGTCCGTGGGTTCGGGGAGTGATTTGGGCGGCGATTTCGCCACCTTATGGCATATTCTTTAAACGACTCACTCCTCTTTTTCTCCATTCGTTCGAGATCCTCTCGTGAAGGTGCAATGTCCATGTTGAACTTGTATTGCTTGAGAAATGCATCGGCCACCTCATTCCAAGTGTCGAGGAGGTTTATGTTTTTCATAATATACCGTTTAGTGCATGCCCGACCAAACTCATTTGGAATGATTGGATCATAAGGGGCTCATTTTTGACATGTTGAGCCATCCTTACATGGTACATCCGGGTGAGCTTTCGGGCAAGAAGTACCATCATACTTCTCGAACTCCGGCATTTTAAACTTGTTTGGCGTCTTAACCTTCTCATAGACAGATAGGTCAATTGGAAGTGAGTTCTGCGATCCTTGCAATTGTTTCACTTTCTCTTCAAGTTTCGCAAGGCGTTCACCTTGCTCCGTCTTAGGAGTGCTGTCAGACTTGGCTTTCTCGGCAATGATTGGAAGTATGTCATCCTCCAATTCAGGCATGTCATCATCAACCATCTGGACCTTCCTTGCTTGCTTTGGGATTACTAACTCAGGCAGAGCGGGTGCAGGGACGGGATTCACCCGGAGAGATTCGATTTGGGCAGTCATAAGTTGCATAGATGTAAGCAACTGCTTGAGCTGATCTTCCATGCTGGTAATACGATCACGCATCTCGGTTTGGTCAGCCATTTTAGCTCTTGATCGTGTAATAATAGGTGAACGTGGCGGATCCGTTATCACCTATAAGAAAAGGGGTAATGTAAGAACCAATGACAAGATAGAAAAATGGCCCATGACAATGGTCTAAACGCCGGATTTCATTAAAAATTTACTTGAAATATAAAGTCAAACTTCCTAACAATGAACTAAGAATTGAAATTCAACTCCCTAGACATTGAACTAAAAATTGAAAGCATTGAATTGAAAATTGAAATCAAGATCCCTAATCATCGAAAACTCAAACATTTCATTTTATATGCTTTCGGGATCCCAACGTCTTGCGAAGCTTCTTATTTTCAGCTTCAAGCATTTCCACTTTCCGCTTAAGATGCTCAATTTGTGCTCGCCGAGTAGGCTTCTCGGTCACATCGGGGACCACCGGACGTAATGCAGTAGGGAATCCGGTGTTGTTGGATGTAGAATGCCGATGCATGGTGGACCTCCTCCTTGCCTTTCAGTCTCTTGGGCACCAAAATCTTTTCTAGATGGCATTCATTCCATGCATCAATGATCATCCGGACCTCGTTGAAATAATCATAGTCCGTACGAACAAAACGAACTTGGAACAATTCCGTCTTGAGGGGCGGAGGAACTTCTTGAAGAGCTCATCGACGGGCCACCCGATATGGGTAATAGGAGGTAGCACCGAAAGGCCCAACAACGGGATTGGCTCATCATACTTGTGAGAGAAACGAGCCTCCTCAACATGAAGCCATTTAGTATGCCATAGGAATGCCTTGGGCCTAGGATTTTCAAAAATTAACCCAACGGGCATATTGTTTATTTGGGGAAAAACGTTCCAAAACTGCAAATTTTTGTATGGGGTGCCTTAAATCATCAATTTTAAATTGTTTCATTAGGTGCCCAAAACCTTTTATGTGCGAGAAAAACCATATTTGCAAAAGTTCGGGGAGGGCGCGCATGGTCTTTTCTTCATTTTGCTTGAAACGGTTCAATGACAAGAATGTTTCGACTAAAACCATATTAACATAATTTAACCCATTGCAAACACGATTAACCACCCCGGAAATTGAAGGATTAATAGCATTTCTTCGATAAGGAAAAACGATTAGTCCAAAAATGCTAATATGAAGATCCTAGCTTTTGAAATCATTGATTGACTTGCAAAACACTCTTCCAAAAATGAAAATGGGCATGCAAAACAATTGGCTTTGACAACCTTCCTTACTCTTTCGGTTTCGATTTCTAAAAATTGTGATAATTCAGAAATAGAATCTATACCGATAGGTGGTCTAACAAGTTCCTTTTCCAGGGGCATTCCAATGGCAACACTATATTCTTCAAGCGTTGGAGTCAGCTCGAACTCACCAAATATGAAGGTGGAAGTTTATGGACACCGAAGTGAGGGAGTGCTTGTATTACACCCAGTGGACGTTGATCTCTAACGGTGGGAGAAGTCGGGGGATCCTAGCTTTCACATATCTCATGCCATCTTGATCTAGCTGGTCCAACCACATCTTGAGCTCTTTTTTGGGAGTGGAAATGAATTGTACGTCGGTTTTCCCCATTGCATATAAAACAAAACTAACGACGAAACCTATTGTCATGGGCCGACAAAAATTACAATAAAGTAAATAAATTGCAAAAATTTAGACAACTTACTTTCACCGGGATGATGACAATCACATAGACACATCGCATGAGGCGTGAGGCTCGATTTCTATCTAAAAGGCTTAACAAAGTGGAGCTAAGAGGGTGATCGACCGTTGCGGTCTCGCATTAACGTCGGGTCCTCTTAACTCCGGGCCCGGTCGAATGGAATGTCAAATAGTCACGCAGTCTCGCGGATATGGACAAAACACATTTCGTCACCATGAAAACTTTCGGGGAAGAGAAGGTCAACCTCTACATAGCAATCTCGCTTTAGAGGAAGTATACTTCTCAACACCATCCTAGAAATCCTATCGCAGCCCAGGTCGGACCACAGGTTGTGTGTGCAGATAGTGTGGTGCTAAAGCAATAAAGCATGCACAACAATTTAAATGCAAACAGCACTTCTAATAAATCATTCATCCCACACTCCAACCTGCAAGACAAACATTAGCAAAGACTACTCCCCTTATACCTCCCATCTGCATTTAACACCTTAAAAATGTTAGGGACGTACACAGGATCCCTCGCTGCCAAACAAAAACATTTTTCAAAGGAAAAGAAAAATTGGCCTAAGTCCACTAAGTGTTTTAACACAAGTCCCCAGCGGAGTCGCCAAGCTGTCGCGACCTAATTTTTCGGGTTCGCCACCTAAAACTAGGTTGATGGACTACTAAGCTTAATGGCTTAGCTCGGGCTCTCCCAAGCCCATACCAAATCGCGACTTAAGGTCTAATTTTTTTTAACATGCAAAACATTATCTAGGAGTCGCCACTAATCAGTTTAGGGTAGGTCGATTAGACACCTAAGTAAAATAACGGGAGGATTATCTTACTTCTACGAACCAGAGATTTTGGGTACGGGGACTTGGTTACACTAGACTATCCTAGTGCCCTTTCGGTACCATTTCTTTTTAATTTTCAAAAAAATGTTTTGCAGGCAACTTGATTTGATTTTAATTCATTTTTCTAATGTGTGAGGCGATCATGCGAGTGCACAAACCACCAATTTAACACTCGAGAAAACGAATAAAATAATGCAGGACATACCTTAAAGCAACGAAAGCATCTGCGTTGTTAAATCAAAAATCATATAGACAATCCTAGATATAATTTCTAATTAACACGCAATTTCAATTTTTTTGTTTTCACTTTTTAATGAAAATCATGCGATGCATGCTAATAACCTAATATGACATGACGGCATGACCTAAACTATATGACATGAAGAAATGCAATAATCAAATGCAATCTAAATGATCTAATTATAATAACATGCAATGTGATGCAATGACATACAAAATTATCTCAACTAAAATGACATGCAAAATGCAATTTAATATGCGAGCTATATGTCACGTGACATTTATTGAATGACTTAATCTAATGACATAAAAGTTCTAATTAAATGAACTTAAATAAACTAAATGACGTGCATTTGATGTTCCTATTTTTAAAATGCAATCTATCCTAAAGATGATCTAAGTTAAAGATGAAACATGCAATTCTGACCTAATATGCACAATGATTTTTTTTGTTTTTCTTTATGAAATTCGAAATTAAAACTAACACATAACTAAACGTGCAATTCAAATAAAAAAACTAACAACCTAAATGAATGCATTTTTTGTGTTTTCTAAATTCGAAATAAAATCCTTATTCTAGATATGCAAAATAACCAGAAATATTCTAGAATCAATTGAAATTCTAATCCAAATATCTTTTTGATTTTTCTTAGTGATAATCTAAAACAAACATTAAATCTAACAAGCAAGATATTCAAACAAATAAAGGATCAAAATAAACGAAAAAATAACCGTTATCTCACGGGTCAAATTAACGAATATTTTAACCCCGAACATCATTACAAGAAATCAAAATAATTAAAAATCTAATCCGAAATCTTACGGATCAAATTAATAATTAGATTAATTCAACAGTTAATATATCATAGACAAACCCCAAAAATTATCATAATTAAAAAGATGACCCGACGTCTTACGGGTCAAATTAAATAATTACAATAACTTTAGAAACAATTCTTATGGATAATGCCTATAACAATTATAACTAAAACTCACCTCACCAAATTCAACTTAAACACTAATAATAAAATTAACTAAAAGTAAAATAAAATAACATAGAATAAATAAAAATAAAAGAAAAACAACCTAAATGAAAATAGGGGCAGCCAAATTGTCAACACCGGCAAGGGGAGTCGCGGGCAGGAAGCTTCGGTGATGGATTCCGGCGAGGTGAGTGGCCGGTACGGTTGGGCGGCGACGGCTCAACCCGGCTCGGACAGGGGCGGAGCAAGGCGGTAGGCGCGACGGGCTCTCGGATCCGGCGTTGGGGTCGTCGCGGCTTCGCGGGCACCGAGTGGGCCGAGGCGCGGAGCTAGGCGCGGCTGCGGACGGAGGCGCGTAGGGGCTGCGCGGCGGTCTCTTGGCGGCACGGCGGAGCTCCCGGGTGCGAGAGGAAGGGCGAGGGGGCTTCGAACGGCGCCCGGGTCGTGCGGGTTGGAGTGGCGGCAGCAGGCTCGGGCGGTGCGAGCTTCGGGCGTTGGCTCCCAGGCGGCGTCGGCACAACTCCAGTCGTCGCGGGCGTGGGTTGCTGGTGCGGCGGGCTTCCGGCGTGAGGATCTCAGGTGGCTCCGGAGCGGCTCGGGCGGCGCGATTGCAGGTCACTCGGACTCGGGGCTGCTGCAGGCTGGGTCGTGGAGGTGCGGCGAGAGGCTTCGCGGGCCGAGGCGTCGGGCTGGTCTCGGAGGCGCGGGCGGAGGCGTGGTGGCTCGGGTCCGTCGTCGGGCGGTGATCGGAGCCGAGGCGCGGCGGCAGTAGGCGGAGCGGCGGTGGAGCGCTGGGTGGTGATGGCGCGGATGGAAGTTGCAGGGGAAGGTGCGAGTGGCCAGGGGCAGACCGCGCGAAGGGTCCTTTGAAGAAGAAGAAGTGATTCTTCTTTGCCCTTTTGTTTTTACTTTTTTTTTTTTGCAGCAACCCGCTGCACGTCTCCCTCTCCACTCTCTGTTCGCTTTTGCTTTTTGCTTTTTCCAGCCTCACTATTCACCTCATTATTTTAATCTCCTCCTTTCTCTCAATTTGTGTCTCCTCCGGGCTCTTCTTTTTTAATAGCTTCTCCCCACGGACTCTCTTTTTAATCGCCTCCCTACGGACTCCTTTTTTTAATCGCTCCTCCCCCTTCCTTCGTTCTTTCGTGTATTTATAGGCTTGAAGTAGCGTGAGTAAGAGGCGGCCATCATTTCCTCACTATTCCACGTCGTGCTTCTTCAGATTTGGACGCCACCGCCCGACATTTCCTAACCGCTGATCTTTTCTTCTTGCAGGCAAATTGCAGAACTTCACGTCTCCTATTTCATGCGTGCATGTGCATGTATTAATGAGGGAGAGACAACGGACGTGCAAGAACTTCCTTCCTCCCCTTTTTTTTTTGTCTTTTGCGCGTTTGGACAAGCGGAGAGAGAGACCGTCCCTTTTTGTGAATATTATCGACCACGAGCCGCCGCGTCTTGTTGGCTTTTAGTACTGATGCGAAAAAATGCGACTTCATGAAAATGCAATTTTACTTTTTTTTTTTTTTTATGCAACTTATTACTAAATGATTAGGTAAAATTTAGGTGTCAACAATCGCCCATGTTGTCATCAAATTTCTCATAATGCTGCCATAAAGCATGTTCTTCATTGCATAGTGGTTTTTGGACAAAATAATTAGTTTGTAACACAATCACTAGTACTAGAACTTTAAGGGCCTACATGGTAACGTTTCTATTTCTCTCGATTTCTATTCTTTTGTTCCCTGGAACAAAAAAAGAACAAAAATCTATTTGGTAACGCCAACTTATTTTTCTATTCCTTAGAATAGAAAAGTGGATGGGGAATAGATTTGTAAAAGAAACAAGAAAAAAAAAAAAATAGCTTCTTGTTCCCGAGAACAATTTCTGGAAAAAAGTTTTTTTTTTTCCTTTTAGATTTTTCTTTTTGTTCTTCTTGCTTGTTGTGGCCACCGCGGGTCCCCTGCCAATCGTCGGCCACCTCCTGCCGCTCGCGACAATCGTCGGTAGGCAACCACTAGCACGGTTGCAGCCGCCCGGAGCCCACTTGTCGCCGCCAACAACCCACTTGGCCGGCAATTGCCATCGTCCACCGGCAGCTTGCCGTCACCAACATCCACACGACTGCCACCTACCGTTGTACGATCGTCGACAGTCGCTACCAACCATCGTCGCAGGACTGCCACCTACAAGTTACCGACAAACGCCCCCTCCCGCGGCAGGTGGGCTGTGTGCGGCAATTCCGTGGCGGTGGTCGACGGCGAAGGTCGGTAGTTGTGCGACCGTCGTGCGGTGGTCATGCGTCGGTCGTGCGGGAGTCGTGCCGCGGTCGTACCACGGTTGTGCGGCGGCAGGCGGTGGTCGTCGGTCCGTGAGAAAGAAGAAAAAAACAAATACAAAAAAAAATAGTTAATGCAAATAATATTAATACCCATGCGTTGTGTTATTTAATGATTTGGTAGGACCGGATTGGTGCTTATTACATAATCATCACGAAAAGAGAGAAACCAAATGTTCTTAATCTTCTAGAATATCTGCTTCAAGTAGATGCAGGCAGGTTTCCCATGACCATTTCCACATTACCAATAGTTCATTTTATGGGAACGGGGTTCTTGAGATAGAAGTCTATTGTTATGAGAATACCTGCGGCGATTATCACTACCATGGGAATGATCGCCCTCGTTGGCATCAAATTTTCCATAATGCTGCCGTAAAGCATGTGCTTCCTTGCATACAGGTTTTTGGACAAAATAATTAGATTGTAACACAATCACTTATACCAAAACTTTAAGGGCCTACATGGTAACGTTTCTATTTCTCTTGATTTCTATTCTTTTGTTCCCTGGAACAAAAAAAGAACAAAAATCTATTGGGTAAGACCAACTTATTTTCTATTCGTCAGAATAGAAAAGTGGCTGGGGAATAGACTTGGAATAGAAACAAGAAAAAAAAAAATAGCTTCTTCTTCTCGAGAACAATTTCTAGAAATAATTTTTGTTTTTTCTTGGAGATTTTTCTTTTGTTCTTCTTGCTTGTTGTGACCACCACCGGTCGCCTGCCAATCGTCGGCCACCTACTGCCGCCCATAGCCCACTGGTCGCCGCCAAAAGCCCACTTGGCCGGCAATTGCCATCGTCCACCGGCAGCTTGCCATCACCAACATCCACACGACTGCCGCCTGCCGCCACACGATCGTCGACAGTCGCTGCCAACCATCGTTGCAGGACTACCACCTACAACTTATCGACAACCGCCCCCTCCCGCGGCCGGTGGGCCTTGGGCGGAAATTTTGCGGCGGTGGTCGACGGCGAAGGTCAGCAGTATTGCGACTGTCGTGCGATGGTCGTGCGTCGGTTGTGCGGGAGTCGTGCCGCGGTCGTGCCATGGCAGTGCGGCGGCGGGCGGCAGTCGATGGTTCTTGAGAAACAAGAAAAAAACAAATACAAAAAATATTAATACCCATGCGATGTGTTATTTAATGATTTGGTAGGACCGGATTGGTCCTTATTACCTAATCATCACGAAAAGAGAGAAACCAAATGTTCTTACTCTTCTAGGATATCGGCTTCAAGTAGATGCAGGCAGGTTTCCCATGACCATTTCCACATTACCAATAGTGCATTTTATGGGAACGGGGTTGTTGAGATAGAAGTCTATAGTTATGAGAATACCTACGACGATTATCACTACGACGGGAATGATCGCCCACGTTGGCATCAAACTTCCCATAATGCTACCGTAAAGCATGTGCTTCCTTGCATAGAGGTTTTTGGACAAAATAATTAGTTTGTAACACAATCACTAGTGCTAAAACTTTAAGGGCCTGCATGGTAACGTTTCTATTTCTCTCGATTTCTATTCTTTTGTTCCCTGGAACAAAAAAAGAACAAAATCTATTTGTAACGCCAACTTATTTTCTATTCCTCTGAATAGAAAAGTGGCTGGGGAATAGATTTAGAAAAGAAACAAGAAACTAAAAAATATATATCTTATTGTTCCCGAGAACAATTTCTAGAAATAGGTTTTTTTTTTTCTTTTACATTTTTCTTTTGTTCGTCTTGCTTGTTGTGGCCACCGTCGGTCGCCTGCCAACTGTCGGCCACCTCCTGCCGCCCGTGGAAACCATCGGTAGCCAACCGCCAGCGACGGTTGCTGCCGCTCGTAGCCCATTGGTTGCCGCCAATAGCCCACTTGCTCGGCAATTGCCATCGTCCACCGGCAGCTTGCCGTCGCCAACATCCACACGACCGCCCCGTAGCTGGTGGGCTTTGGGCGACAATTCCGCGGCGATGGTCGATGGCGAAGGTTGGCAGTCGTGCGATGGTCGTGCGGTGGTCGTGCGTCGGTCGTGGGGAGTGGTGCCGCGGTCGTGCCACGGTTGTGCAGCGACAAGCGGCGGTCGACGGTCCGTGAGAAAGAAGAAAAAAATAAATACAAAAAGATATAGTTAATGCAAATAATATTAATACCCATGCGATGTGTTATTTAATGATTTGGTAGGACCGGATTGATCCTTATTACATAATCATCACGAAAAGAGAGAAACCAAATGTTCTTACTCTTCTAGAATATCCGCTTCAAGTAGATGCAAGCAGGTTTGCCATGACCATTTCCACATTACCAATAGTGCATTTTATGGGAACGGGGTTGTTGAGATAGAAGTCTATAGTTATGAGAATACCTACGACGATTATCACTACGACAGGAATGATCGCCCACGTTGGCATCAAATTTCCCATCACGCTGCTGTAAAGCATGTGCTTCCTTGGATAGAGGTTTGTCGACAAAATAAATAGTTTGTAACACAATCACTTGTACTAAAACTTGAAGGGCCTACATGGTAACGTTTCTATTTCTCTCGATTTCTATTCTTTTGTTCCCTAGAATAAAAAAACAACAAAAATCTATTTGGTAACGCGACCTTATTTTTCTATTCGTCAGAATGGAAAAGTGGCTGGGTAAGAGATTTGGAATGGAAAAAAAAAAAAAAAATAGCTTCTTGTTCCCGAGAACAATTTCTAGAAATAAGTTTTTTTTTTTTTTCTTTTAGATTTTTCTTTTGTTCTTCTTGCTTGTTGTGGCCACCGCCGGTCGCGTGCCAACCGTCGTTAACCTCCTGCCGCCCGCGGCAACCGTCGGTAGCCAACCGCCCGCGACAGTTGTTGCCGCCGTAGCCCACTGGTCGCCGCCAACAGCCCACATGGCCGGCAATTACCATCGTCCACCGGCAGCTTGCCGTCACCAACATCCACACGACTGCCGCCTGCCGTCGCACGATCGTCAACAGTTGCTACCAACCATCACCGCAGGACTGCCACCTACACTTACCGACAACCGCCCCCTCCCACGGCCGGTGGGCTATGGGCGGCAATTCCGCGACGGTGGTCGACGGCGAAGGTTGGTAGTCGTGCGACTGTCGTGCGGTGGTCATGCGTCGGTCGTGCGGGAGTGGTGCCGCGGTCGTACCACGGTTGTGCAGCGACAAGCGGCGATCGACGGTCCGTGAGAAAGAAGAAAAAAACAAATACAAAAAAATATAGTTAATGCAAATAAAATTAATACCCACGCGATGTGTTATTTAATGATTTGGTAGGGCTGGATTGGTCCTTATTATGTAATCCTCACGAAAAGGGAAAAACCAAATGTTCTTACTCTTCTAGGATATCCGCTTCAAGTAGATGTAGGCAGGTTTGCCATGACCATTTCCACATTACCAATAGTGCATTTTATGGGAACAGGGTTCTTGAGATAGAAGTCTATAGCTATGAGAATACCTACGACGATTATCAATACCATGGGAATGATCGCCCACGTCGGTATCAAATTTCCCATAATGCTGCCGTAAAGCATGTGCTTCCCTGCATAGAGCTTTTTGGACAAAATAATTAGTTTGTAACACAATCACTAGTGCTAAAACTTTAAGAGCATGCATGGTAACATTTCTATTTCTCTCGATTTCTATTCTTTTCTTCCCTGGAACAAAAAAAGAAAAAAAATCTATTTGGTAACGCCAACTTATTTTTCTATTCCTCATAATGGAAAAGTGGCTGGGGAATAGATTTGGAACAACAACAAGAAACAAAAAAAAATAGCTTCTTGTTCCCGAGAACAATTTCTAGAAATAAGTTTTTTTTTTCTTTTATATTTTTCATTTGTTTTTCTTGCTTGTTATGGCCACCGCTGGTCGCCTGCCAACTGTTGGCCACCTCCCGCCTCTCGCAGCAACCGTCGGTAGCCAACCGCCATCGACGGTTGTTGCTGCCCGTAGCCCACTGGTCGCCTCGAACAGCCCACTTTCCCGGCAATTGCCAACATCCATCGGCAGCTTGCCGTCGCCAACATTCACACATCTGCCACCTGCCGCCGCACAATCGTTGATAGTCGCAACCATCGCCGCAGATCGCCGCCCACAGCTTACCAACAACCGCCCCCTCCCGCGGCTGATGGGCTATGGGCGGCAATTCCGCGGCGGTCGTTGACGGCGAAGGTCAGCATGTCGTGCGACGCCGTGCGGCGATGGTCATGCGTCGGTCGTGCGGGGGTCGTGCCACGGTCTTGCGGTGGCGGGCGGCGATCGACAGTCCATGAGGAAGAAGAAAAAAACAAACACAAAAAAAA
This sequence comes from Eucalyptus sp. ANBG9806169, assembly GCA_014182395.1. Taxonomy (NCBI): domain Eukaryota; kingdom Viridiplantae; phylum Streptophyta; class Magnoliopsida; order Myrtales; family Myrtaceae; genus Eucalyptus; species Eucalyptus sp. ANBG9806169. The sequence continues at coordinate 49,503,777 of CM024575.1, read as the reverse complement.
AAAATATAATTAATGCAAATAATATTAATACCCATGCGATGTGTTATTTAATGATTTGGTAGTGCCGGATTGGTGCTTAATACATAAACATCACGAAAAGAGAGAAACCAAATTTTCTTACTCTTCTAGAATATCCGCTTCAAGTAGATGCAAGCAGGTTTCCCATGGCCATTTCCACATTACCAATAGTGCATTTTATCGGAACGGGGTTCTTGAGATAGAATTCTATAGCTATGAGAGTACCTACGACGATTATCACTACCACGGGAATGATCGCTCACTTCGGCATGAAATTTCCCATAATGCTGCCGTAAAGCTTGTGCTTCCCGCATAGAGGTTTGTGGACAAAATGATTAGTTTGTAAAACAATCATTAGTACTAGAACTTTAAGGGTCTGCATGGTAACGTTTCTATTTCTCTCGATTTCTATTATTTTGTTCCCCGGAACAAAAAAGGAACAAAAATCTGTTTGGTAACGCCAACTTATTTGTCTATTCGTCAGAATAGAAAAGTGGCTAGGGAATAGATTTGGAACAGAAACAGGAAACAAAAAGAAATGGCTTCTTGTTCCCGGGAACAATTTCTAGAAATAAGTTTTTTTTTTTCTTTTTATATTTTTCTTTTGTTCTTCTTCCTTGTTGTGTCTATCGCCGCTGTTCGTCAACCGTCAGCCACCTCCTACCGCCCACGGCCACCATCGGTAGCCAACCGCCGGCGACGGTTGCTGCCGCCCGTAGCCCACTGGTCGGTGCCAACATCCCACTTGGCCGGCAATTTTGCGACGATGGTCGACGGCGATGGTCGACAGTCGTGCGACGGTTGTGCGGTGGTCGTGCGTTGGTCATGCGGCGGTCGTGTGATAATCGTGTGGTGGCGGGCGGTGGTCCCTTAGGAAGAAGAAAAAAAAATAAATACAAAAAAATATAGTTAATGCAAATAATATGAATACCCATGCGATGTGTTATTTAATGATTTCGTAGGGTCGGAGTGGTCCTTAATACATAAACATCAGGAAAAGAGAGAAATCGAATGTTCTTACTCTTCTAGAATATCCGCTTAAAGTAGATGGAGGCAGGTTTCCCATGACCATTTCCACATTACCAATAGTGCATTTTATGGGAACAGGGTTCTTGAGATAGAAATCTACAGCTATGAGAATACCTATGACGATTATCAATACCACGGGAATGATTGACCACGTCGGTATCAAATTTCCCATCATGCCATCGTAAAGCATGTGCTTCCCTGCATAAAGGTTTTTGTACAAAATAATTAGTTTGTAAAACAATCACTAGTACTAAAACTTTAAGGACCTGCATGGTAACGTTTCTATTTCTCCCGATTTCTATTCTTTTGTTCCCTGGAACAAAAAAGGAACAAAAATTAGTTTGGCAGCGCCAACTTATTTTTCTATTCCTCATAATAGAACAGTGGCTGGGGAATTGATTTGGAACGGAAACACGAAACAAAAAAGATAGCTTCTTGTTCCCGGGAACAATTTCTAGATTTTTTTTTCTTTTCTATTTTTCTTTTGTTCTTCTTCCTTTTGTCGCCACCGCCGGTCGCCTGCCAACCGTCGGCTACCTCCTACTGCTGACACCCACTGGCGGTAGCCATTCGCCGACTACGATTTCTACCGCTCGTAGCCTAGCAGCCCACTTGGCCGGTAACAGCCATTGTCTGCCGACAGCTTGCCGGTGCCAACCGCCTGCCGCCGCACGATCATCGATCGTTGCTGCCAACCATCGTCGTAGGATTGCCGACGATAGCTCACCGACCACCACCCCCTCCTGCGGCTGGTGGGCTGTGGGCGGCAATTGTGCGACGGTGGTCAACGCACATGGTCGACGGTCGTCCGACAGTTGTGTGGTGGTCATGCGGCGGTCGTGCCTCGGTCGTGCGGCGGCGGGCAGCGGGCGGCGATTGACGGGAGATCGGCTGTTCAATATGCTTTCGACGGGGTTGGATAAAGCTGGCACGATTTCCATGGACAGCTACGAAGGAAAAAGTCATGTAGGCCAAAAGGACACTCTTTCATGAGGAGGTAGCTAATCGCCGAGTTGAGCTCGAAGAGCAGTGGTACCTCGAACCTTGCGGCGGTCGTGCGGCGGTTGTGCGGTGGTTGTGCAACGGTCGAGCGGGGGTCGTTCAACGGTCACGGGCAGTCGTGCGACAGTGGGCGGCGGTCGACGGTTCGTGAGGAAGAAGAAAAACCAAATAAATACAAAAATTTATAAATTTCTACCAAACAGATTTCTATTCCTTTTCTATTCCAATAATAGAAATTTTGTATAATTACCAAACACCTTATTTTACTTAGAAATTTTACCTAGAGTAGAAATAGAAAAAAACTATTTCTGAAAAGAATATGCTTACGACGGTTGGTGCATATGCATATTTCCCTTTGAAGGAAGGGAGATTGGCTTTTCAATATGCTCACGACGGGGTTGGATAAAGCTGGCATGATTTCCATGGACAGCTACGAAGGACAAAAGGCATGCAGGCCAAAAGGACACTCTTTCTTGAGGAGGTAGCTGATCGCCGAGTTGAGCCCAAAGCGCAGTGCTGCCTCGAGCCTCGCAGCGGTCGTGCGGCGTTGTGTGGTGGTTGTGCAAGGGTCGTGCGGCGATTGTGCAGGGGTTGTTCAACAGTCGCGGGCAGTCGTGCTGCGGTGGTCGGCGATCGACGGTCTATGACGAAGAAGAAAAACAAATAAATAAAAAAATTTATAAATATTTACCAAACGCATTTCTATTCTTTTTCTATTCCAATAATAGAAAATTGGTACAGTTACCAAACACCTTATTTTACTCAGAAATTGTTCCTAGAGTAGAATTAGAAAAAAAAATTATTTCTGAAAAGAAATAGTTTCCCGAAGTAAAAACGTTGCCATGCGTACCCTAAGCCAATTTAGTTGTTACCGTCATCAAGTTGTTCACCAAAAACGGGTTTACTAGTAGATGGAAGCCTCGGTGATGCACCACTAATCGATGGAAGCCTCGGTGATGGATCAAGTGCTGATGGATGATGTGCGCCGACTATGTGCAAACAGAGAAAGAGGAACAAGAGAGCAGTTTTGCTCCTGGGCACCATTCCCATAGAGAGACATAGGTTGTAAATATGACATTGGTGGACAAAGCATATTCAGATTAGTCGTAGGGAGCAGGGAACTTACCAAGCGGATGTGCAGTCTGGAGATGGACAAAGCGGTAGTCAAGCATCCGAAAAACTTCATGGCTGTTGAATGAGAGAAGATGAAGTGATGAGATTTCAAGAACAAGAAAAATGGAGAAGCTTGATTTTAACATCGGAGACTGGAGAGAGAAACCACGGAACGACTAGTAATGCCCAAAGAGGATTGATAGAAAGATCGCATGTGGCTACCTTTTTGTTGAATCTATACTATAAGTGCATATATACCTTAGTGTGTGATGAGAATTGGCGCATTAATATGTCATCGCATCACTCTTCACTCTTCGGTATGATAGAAGTCTACGTTTCAATATCAAAGTAGCAAAAACCATAGGCTAACACAAAAAGGGAGGCTTTGCTTCCCTCTCACATTATCTGTCGTTAGTTTCTGCATATGAACATCTCCCTTTGAAGGAAAGGAGATGCTTTATAATATGTTTATGACGGGGTTGGATAAAGTTGGCACGATTTCCTTGGATAGCTACGAAGTAAAAAGGCATGCAGGCCAAAAGGACGCTCCTTCTTGAGGAGGTAGCCGATCGTCGAGAGTAGCCCGAAGAGCAAGCCACCTCAAGCCCCGTGGCGGTCGTGTGGTGGTCGTGCCACAATCGTGCGTCGGTCGTGCGGTGGTCGTGCGTTGGTCGTGTGTCGGTCGTGCGGTGGTCGTCCAACGATTGTGCGGCGGTCGTGCAATGGTCGTGCGGCGATGTGCGGCTGCGGGTGGCGGTCGACGGTCCATGACGAAGAAGAAAAATCAAATAAATACAAAAATTTATAAATTTTTACGAAACACATTTCTATTCCTTTTCTATTCCAATAATAGAAAATTTGTATAATTACCAAACGCCTTATTTTACTCAGAAATTGTACCTAGAGTAGAAATAGAAAAAAACTATTTCTAAAAAGAATATGCTCACGACGGTTGGTGCATATGCATATTTCCCTTTGAAGGACGGAGATCGGCTTTTGAATATGCTTACGATCGGGTTGGATAAAGCTGGCACAATTTCCATCGACAACGATGAAGGAAAAAGGCATGCAGGCCAAAAGGACACTCTTTCTTGAGGAGGTAGCTGATCGCCGAGTTGAACCCTAAGAGCAGTACTACCTCGAGCCTCGCGGCGGTCGTGTAGCGGTTGTGCGATGCTTGTGCAACGGTCATGCGGCGGTCATGCGGGGGACGTTCAACGGTCACGGGCAGTCGTGCGGTGATGGGCGGCGGTCGACGGTCCATGAGGAAGAAGAAAAAATAAATAAATACAAAAATTTATATATATTTACCAAACGGATTTGTATTCTTTTTTCTATTCCAATAATAGAAATTTTTGTATAATTACCAAATACCTTATTTTACTTAGAAATTGTACCTAGAGTAGAAATAGAAAAAAACTATTTCTGAAAAGAAATAGTTTCCCGGAATAAAAATGTTGCCATGCGTACCCTAAGCCAATTTTAGTTATTACCGTCATCAAGTTGTTCACCAAAAACGAGTTTCATAGTAGATGGAAGCCTTGGTGAAGCATCACTAATATATGGAAGCCTCGGTGATGGATCAAGTGCTGATGGATCATGTGCGCCAACTATGTGCAAACAGAGAAAGAGGAACACGAGAGAGGTTTTGCTATTGGGCACCTTTCCCATAGAGAGACATAGGTTGTAAATATGACATTGGTGGACAAAGCTTATTCAGATTAGTCGTAGGGAGCAAGGAACTTACCAAGCAGATGTGGAGTCTGGAGATGGACAAAGCGGTAGTGAAACATCCGAAAAACTTCATGGCTGTCGAATAAGAGAAGATGAAGTGATGAGATTTCCAGAACATGAAAAATGGAGATGCTTGATTTTATCATTGGACACTGGAGAGAGAAACCACGGAACAACTAGTAATGCCCAAAGAGGATTGATAGAAAGATCGCATGTGGCTACCTTTTGCTTTAATCTATACGTTAAATGCATATATACGTTAGTGTGTGATGAGAACTAGCGCATTAATATGTCATCGCATCACTCTTCACTCTTCGGTATGATAGAAGTCTACGTTTTAATATGAAAGTAGCAAAAACCATAGGCCAACACAAAAAGGGAGGCTTTGCTTCCCTCTCGCATTATCTGTCATTGGTTTTTGCATATGAACATCTCCCTTTGAAGGAAAGGAGATTGGGCTTTCAATATGCTTACGATGGGGTTGGATAAAGTTGGCACGATTTCCTTGGATAGCTACAAAGTAAAAAGGCATGCAGGCCAAAAGGATGCTCTTTCTTGAGGAGGTAGCCGATCGTCGAGTTGAGCCCGAAGAGCAGCGCCGCCTTGAGCCCCGTGGCGGTCGTGTGGTGGTCGTGCAAGAGGTCGTGCGTTGGTAGTGTGTCGGCGTGGGTGGTGTCCAACGATTGTGGGCGGTCGTGCAATGGTCGGGCGGTGGTGGGCGGCGGTCAACGGTCCATGACGAAGAAGAAAAATCAAATAAATACAAAATTTATAAATTTTTACTAAACGCATTTCTATTCTTTTTCTATTCCAATAATAGAAAATTCGTATAATTACCAAACACCTTATTTTACTCAAAAATTATTCCTAGAGTAGAAATAGAAAAAAATTATTTCTGAAAATAAATAGTTTCCCGAAGTAAAAACGTTGCCATGCGTACCCTAAGCCAATTTAGTTGTTACCGTCATCATGTTTTTCACCAAAAATGGGTGTACTAGTAGATGGAAGCCTCGGTGATGCATCACTAATAGATGGAGGCCTCGGTGATGGATCATCTGCGCCGATTGTGTGCAAACAAAGAAAGAGGAACACGAGCGGTTTTGCTCCTAGGCAGACATAGGTTGTAAATATGACATTGGTGGACAAAGCATATTCAGATTAGTCGTAGGGAGCAAGGAACTTACCAAGCGGATGTGCAGTCTGGAGATGGACAAAGCGGAAGTCAAGCATCCGAAAAACTTCATGGTTGTTGAATGAGAGAAGATGAAGTGATGAGATTTCAAGAACAAGAAAAATGGAGATGCTTGATTTTAACATCGGAGACTAGAGAGAGAAACCACGGAACGACTAGTAATGCCCAAAGAGGATTGATAGAAAGATCGCATGTGGCTACCTTTTTTGTTGAATCTATACTATAAGTGCATATATACCTTAGTATGTGATGAGAATTGGCGCATTAATATGTCATCGCATCACTCTTCACTCTTCGGTATGATAGAAGTCTACATTTCAATATCAAAGTAGCAAAAACCATAGGCCAACACAAAAGGGAGGCTTTGCTTCGCTCTCGCATCATTTGTGGTTGGTTGGTGCATATGAACATCTCCCTTTGAAGGAAGGGAGATGGGCTTTAGAATATGCTTACGACGGGGGTTGGATAAAGTTGGCACGATTCCTTGGATAGCTACGAAGTAAAAAAGGCATGTAGGCCAAAAGGATGCTCTTTCTTGAGGAGGTAGCTAATCGTCGAGTTAAGCCCGAAGAGCAGCGCCGCCTCGAGCCTCATCGCGGTCTTGTGGTGGTCGTGCAACGGTCGTGCGTCGGTCGTGCGATGGTCGTACATTGGCCGTGTGTCGGTCGTGCGAGGGTCGTGCAACGATTGTGCGGCGGTCGTGCAATGGTCATGCGGCGGTCGTGCGGTGGCGGGTGGCGGTCGACGGTCCATGACGAAGAAGAAAAAACAAATAAATACAAAAATTTATAAATTTTTACCAAGCGCATTTCTATTCTTTTTCTATTCCAATAATAGAAAATTTGTATAATTACTAAACACCTTATTTTACTCAGAAATTGTATAGAGTAGAAATAGAAAAAAACTATTTCTAAAAAGAATATGCTTACGACGGTTGGTGCATATGCATATTTCCCTTTGAAGGACGGGAGATCAGCTTTTGAATATGCTTACCACCGGGTTGGATAAAGCTGGCATGATTTCCATGGACAGCGACGAAGGAATAAGGCATGCAGGCCAAAAGGACACTCATTCTTGAGGAGGTAGCTGATCATCGAGTTGAGCCCTAAGAGCAGTGCTACCTCGAGCCTCGCGGCGGTCGTGTGGTGGTTGTGCAACGGTCGTGTGGCGATCGTGCGGGGGTCGTTCAACGGTCGCGGGCAATCATGCGGCGAAGGGTGGCGGTTGACGGTCCGAGAGGAAAAAGAAAAAAAAATAAATACAAAAATTTATAAATGTTTACCAAAGGCATTTGTATTCTTTTTCTATTCCTATAATAGAAAATTTGTATAATTACCAAACACCTTATTTTACTCAGAAATTGTTCCTAGAGTAGACATAGAAAAAAATTATTTTTGAAAAGAAATAGTTTCCCAAAGTAAAAACGTTGCCATGCATACCCTAAGCCAATTTAGTTGTTACCGTCATCAAGTTGTTCACCAAAAAGGGGTTAACTAGTAAATGGAAGCCTCGGTCATGCATCACTAATCAATGGAAGCCTCGGTGATGGATCAAGTGCCGATGGATCATGTGTGCCGACTGTGTGCAAACACAGAAAGAGGAACACGAGAGTGGTTTTGCTCCTAGGCACCTTTCCCATAGAGAGACATAGGTTGTAAATATGACATTGGTGGACAAAGCATATTCAAATTAATTGTAGCGAGCAGGGAACTTAACAAGCGGATGTGCAGTCTGGAGATGGATAAAGCGGAAGTCAAGCATCCGAAAAACTTCATGGCTGTCGAATGAGAGAAGATGAAGTGATGAAATTTCAAGAACAAGAAAGATGGAGAAGTTTGATTTTAACATCAGAGACTAGAGAGAGAAACCATGGAACGACAAGTAATGCCCAAGGAGGATTGATAGAAAGATCGCATGTGGCTACCTTTTGGTTTAATATATATTATAAATGCATATATACATTAGTGTGTGATGAGAATTGGCGCATTAATATGTCATCGCATCACTCTTCACTCTTCGGTATGATAGAAGTCTACGTTTTAATATGAAAGTAGCAAAAACCATAGGCCAACACAAAAAGTGAGGCTTTGCTTCGCTCTCGCATCATCTGTGGTTGGTTGGTGCATATGAACATTTCCCTTTGAAGGAAGGGAGATGGGCTTTACAATATGCTTACGACGGGGTTGGATAAAGTTGGCACGATTTCCTTGGATCACTACGAAAGAAAAAGGCATGCAGGCCAAAAGGACACTCTTTCTTAAGGAGGTAGCTGATCGTCGAGTTGAGCCCAAAGAGCAGCCTCGCCTCTAGCCCCGCGGCAGTCGTGCAGAGGTCGTGCGGTGGTCGTGCAACGGTCGTGCAATGATCGTGCAATGGTCGTGCGGCGGTCGTGCGGTGGCGAGTGGCGGTCGATAGTCTATGACGAAGAAGAAAAAACAAATAAATACAAAAATTTATAAATTTTTACCAAACACATTTCTATTCTTTTTCTATTCCAATAATAGAAAATTTGTATAATTACCAAACACCTTATTTTACTCAGAAATTGTACCTAGAGTAGAAATAGAAAAAAACTATTTCTGAAAAGAATATGCGTACGACGGTTGGTGCATATGCATATTTCCCTTTGAAGGAAGGGAGATCGGCTTTTGAATATGATTATGACGGGGTTGGATAACGCTGGCACAATTTCCATGGACAGCTACGGGGGAAAAAGGCATGCAGGCTAAAAAGACACTCTTTCTTGAGGAGGTAGCTGATCGCCCAGTTGAGCCCTAAGAGCGGTGCTACCTCGAGCCTCGCGGCGGTCATACGGCAGTTGTGCGTTTGTGCAACAGTCGTTTGGCGGTCATGCGGGGGTCATTCAACGGTCGCAGGCAGTCGTGCGGCGGTGGGCGGCGGTTGACGGTCCGTGAGGAAGAAGAAAAAAAAATACAAAAATTTATAAATATTTACCAAACACATTAGTATTCTTTTTCTATTCCAATAATAGAAAATCTGTACAATTACCAAACACCTTATTTTACTCATAAATTGTGCCTAGAGTACAAATAGAAAAAAACTATTTCTGAAAAGAAATAGTTTCCCGAAGTAAAAACGTTACCATGCGTACCCTAAGCCAATTTAGTTGTTACCGTCATCAAGTTGTTCACCAAAAAGGGGTTTACTAGTAGATGGAAGCCTCGGTGATGGATCAAGTGCTGATGGATCATGTGCACCGACTCTATGCAAACACAGAAAGAGGAACATGAGAGCGGTTTTGCTCCTGGGCACCTTTCCCATAGAGAGACATAGGTTGTAAATATGACATTGGTGGACAAAGCATATTCAGATTAGTCGTAGCGAGCAGGGAACTTACCAAGCGGATGTGCAGTCTGGAGATGGACAAAGCGGTAGTCAAGCATCCCAAAAACTTCATGGCTATCGAATGAGAGAAGATGAAGTGATGAAATTTCGAGAACAAGAAAAATGGAGAAGCTTGATTTTAACATCAGAGACTGGAGAGAGAAACCACGGAACGAAAAGTAATGCCCAAAGAGGATTGATAGAAAGATCGCATGCGGCTACCTTTTGCTTTAATCTATATTATAAATGCATATATACAATAGTGTGTGATGAGAATTGGCGCATTAATATGTCATCGCATCACTCTTCACTCTTCGGTATGATAGAAGTCGAAATTTCTATAATTACCAAACGCCTTATTTTACGCCGAAATTGTACCTAGAGTAGAAATAGAAAAAAATTATTTCTGAAAAGAAATAGTTTCCCGGAATAAAAATGTTGCCATGCGTACCCTATGCCAATTTAGTTGTTACCGTCATCAATTTATTCACCAAAAACGGGTTTACTACTAGAGGGAAGCCTTGGTGATGCATCACTAATAGATGGAAGTCTCGGTGATGGATCAAGTGCTGATGGATCATGTGCGCCGACTGTGTGCAAACACAGAAAGAGGAACACGAGAGTGGTTTTGCTCCTGGGCACCTTTCCCATAGAGAGACATATGTTGTAAATATGACATTGGTGGACAAAGCATATTCATAATAGTCGTAGGGAGCAGAGAACTAAACAAGCGGATGTGCAGTCTGGAGATGGACAAAGTGGCAGTCAAGCATCCCAAAAACTTCATGGCTGTCGAATGAGAGAAGATGAAGTGATGAAATTTCGAGAACAAGAAAAATGGAGAAGCTTGATTTTAACATCAGAGACTGGAGAGAGAAACCATGGAACGACAAGTAATGCCCAAAGAGGATTGATAGAAAGATCGCATGTGGCTACCTTTTGCTTTAATCTATACTATAAATGCATAAATTCATTAGTGTGTGATGAGAATTGGCGCATTAGTCATCGCATTACTCTTCACTCTTCAGTATGATAGAAGTCTACGTTTTAATATGAAAGTAGCAAAAACCATAGGCCAACACAAAAAGGGAGGCTTTGCTTTACTCTCGCATCATCTGTGGTTGGTTGGTGCATATGAACATTTACCTTTGAAGGAAGGGAGATGGGCTTTAGAATATGCTTACGTCGGGGTTGGATAAAGTTGGCACGATTTCCTTGGATAGCTATGAAGGAAAAAGGCATGCAGGCCAAAAGGACGCTCTTTCTTGAGAAGGTAGCCGATCGATGAGTTGACCCCGAAGAGCAGCGCCGCCTCGAGCCCCACGGCGGTCGTGCGGAGGTCATGCGGTGGTCGTGCCATGGTCGTGCGTCGATCATGTGGAGGTCGTGCGGTGGTCGTGCAACGGTCGTGTGTCGATCGTGCAGTGGTCATCGGTTGTGCGGCGGTCGTGCAATGGTCATGCGGCGGTTGTGTGGGGGCGAGTGGCTATCCTTGGTCCATGACGAAGAAGTAAAATCAAATAGATACAAAAATTTATAAATTTTTACCAAACGCATTTCTATTCTTTTTCTATTCCAATAATAGAAAATTTGTGTAATTACTAAACACCTTATTTTACTCAAAAATTGTTCCTATTGTAGAAATAGAAAAAAATTATTTCTGAAAAGAAATAGTTTCTGGAATAAAAACTTTGCCATGCGTACCTTAAGCCAATTTAGTTATTACCGTCATCAAGTTGTTCACCAAAAACGGGTTTACTAGTAGATGGAAGCCTCGGTGATGGATCAAGTGTGCCGACTGTGTGCAAACACAAAAAGAGGAACACGAGAGCGGTTTTGCTCCTGGGCACCTTTCTCATAGAGAGACATAGCATGTAAATATGACATTGGTGGACAAAGCATATTCAGATTAGTCGTAGGGAGCAGGGAACTAAACAAGCGGATGTGCAGTTTGGAGATGGACAAAGTGACAGCCAAGCATCCGAAAAACTTCATGGCCATCAAATGAGAGAAGATGAAGTCATGAGATTTCAAGAACGAGAAAAATGGAGAAGCTTGATTTTAACATCGGAGACTAGAGAGAGAAACCACGGAACGGCAAGTAATGTCCAAAGAGGATTGATAGAAAGATCATGTGGCTACCTTTTGCTTTAATCTATACTATAAATGCATATATACGTTAGTGAATCATGAGAATTGGTGCATTAATATGTCATCGCATCACTCTTCACTCTTCGGTATGATAAAAGTCTACATTTTAATATGAAAGTAGTAAAAACCGTAGGCCAACACGAAAAGGGAGGCTTTGCTTCGCTCCCGCATCATCTGTGGTTGGTTGGTGCATATGCACATTTCCCTTTGAAGGAAGGGAGATCGGCTTTAGAATATGCTTACGACGGGGTTGGATAAAACTGGCACGATTTCCATGGACAGCTACGAAGGAAAAAGGCATGCAGGCCAAAAAGAAGCTCTTTCTTGAGGAGGTAGCCGTTCGTCAAATTGAGCCCGAAGAGCAGCACTGCCTCGAGCCCCGTGGCGGTCATGCGGAGGTCGTGCGGTGGTTGTGCAACGGTCGTGCGCCGGTTGTGCGGGTCGTGGGGGTAGTGCAACGGTCGGTCGAGTGGTCGTGTGCGGTGATGGGCGGCGACGATGGGTGGCGACGGTCCATGAGGAAGAAGAAAAAGCACATAAATACAAAAATTTATAAATATTTACCAAACACATTTTTATTCTTTTTCTATTCCAATAATAGAAAATTTGTATAATTACCAAACGCCTTATTTTACTTAGAAATTGTACCTAGAGTAGAAATAGAAAAAAATTATTTCTGAAAAGAAATAGTTTCCTAGAATAAAAACGTTGCCATGCGTACCCTAAGCCAATTTAGTTGTTACCGTCATCAAGTTGTTCACCAAAAATGGGTTTACTAGTAGATGGAAGCCTCAGTGATGCATCACTAATAGATGGAAGCCTAGTTGATGGATCAAGTGCGCTGACTATGTGCAAACACAGAAAGAGGAACACGAGAGCGGTTTTGCTCCTGGGCATCTTTCCCATAGGAAAGACATAGGTTGTAAATATGACATTGGTGGACAAAGCATATTCAGATTAGTTGTAGGGAGCAGGGAACTAATCAAGCGGATGTGCAGTCTGGAGATGGACAAAGCGGCAGCCAAGCATTTGAAAAACTTCATGGCTGTCGAATGAGAGAAGATGAAGTGATGAGATTTGAAGAACAAGAAAAATGGAGAAGCTTGATTTTAACATTGGAGATTGGAGAGAGAAACCACGGAACGACAAGTAATGCTCGAAGAGGATTGATAGAAAGATCGCATGTGGCTACCTTTTGGTTTAATCTATACTATAAATGCATATATACATTAGTGTGTGATGAAAATTGGCGCATTAATATGTCATTGTATCACTCTTCACTCTTCGGTATGATAGAAGTCTACGTTTTAATATAAAAGTAGTAAAAATCATAGGCCAACACGAAAAGGGAGGCTTTGCTTCGCTCCCGCATCATCTGTGGTTGGTTGGTGCATATGCACATTTCCCTTTGAAGGAAGGGAGATTGGCTTGAGAATATGCTTATGACGGGATTGGATAAAGCTGGCACAATTTCCATGGACAGCTACGAAGGAAAAAGGCATGCAGGCCAAAAGGACACTCTTTCTTGAGGAGGTAGCCAATCGCCGAGTTGAGCCCGAAGAGCAGCGCAGCCCCAAGCCTCGCAGATCTGGCCAGACGGAAGGCGTCGGCCTTCAGGAGTAGCAGGGACACAGCTGTGGCGGCCGGCACAGCGGAGGCGGTGGCAGAGGAGGAGGAGGCGAGGGATTTGAAGCGGATGCTTTCTTTAGCCTCGCTGAAGGCCACCGTATGTCTACAGCGATCCGTTTGATTCTGATGAATGGCAGATACGTACGGAATACGACGCCCCCCAGCATTTCTTCTTCCTCTTCGCTGCTCTCCGGAGTCAATGGATGGCGGAGCTTAGAGATCGCCACGGCGTCGTTTGGCATCCCATCGTGCGATTCACTCCATTTATCAGTCCAACGTTCGGGATTTGATGCATAGATTAATGCTCAACGCTAAATTACCCTTCTAAATGGTATGCCTCCTGAAAATTGTGTGTATATATTAGGATAATAATTGATAAAAGTACAATTGCTGTCAAGTTTTTTTCATAATTTAAAGTTTTAAAATGTTACAATCACCTAAGATGTAGATCAACTTCACGTGGATTTAAATTGACCTAACCTAAAAAATGTTAAATTGAAGAGAAATGCAATGAGTGATTTTATAGATTATATTCCAAGGCATTTAATCGGCATGGCCGACTTTTCAATTATTTAAATTAATTTTTTCCATGAATCAATGATTTCTTTAGCCGGCAATTAAGCAAGTTATTTTTTATGGGAACAATAAAGGAAGTTTTTCTTTCTTTGGTCGGTAATAAAGGAAGTTAGTCATCGCAAAGGTTCTTGTTGAGAGGTGCTTAGGGTGCGTTACTAGGCTCACAGGAAGGTGCAAAATATAAACTTTGAGAAGATAATGATAGATTTTATGCATTCATATTTTTTTAAGTGATGTGAGAATTTCATTGGTTCTCTCTTCATTTTTAATGTCTTCAAAAGAAATTTTCTGCCAATAGTTCTTAATTAAGTTATACGAAAAATCAATTTACAAGTTTATTTCAATTTTGTTCATTTATAAGGTCTTCAAATACTTTTTTTTTTTGATAAATTCTTAAATTTTTTGATAAATTCAATGGTTGCGAAATAACGATTAAAGTCCAATCAAGGAGGATCGATGGCCAATTAAATTGTCAAATTGGTGTTCAAATCAAAAGTAATTGGATTTCAATATGGGTTGAAACCTAAAGGACTTTGTGAAATTCGAACAATTGAAATAATGCACCCTCGCATATTGGAAATAGATAAGAAAATTGCTCACAATTTGTTGAATGTAATCAGATGGCTTACATTTTGAAATGCCATATGCTTGCTCAATGACTCAAATTAAACATAAATTTCTTAATGAACATGAGTGAAATGCATAAAGAAGGAAGAAAACTTACAAACTACGATTGGAAAGCTTTTATAATCAAAGGTAAATACTGAAATAGAAAACCCATATGAACTTTGTATTCAATTTTAGACAAAATCTAATAGATCGATCCATCATGAATTTCGCATTCAAAAAATGATGTGCTCTTTGTGTTTTTTTTTTTTTGATGTTGTGAATGTTATGATTGATGATATGTGATTCAACTATTGTTGTATCTTTAAATGGGTCATTTCATTATGCATTCTGATCCTCATTCACAAAAATCTTTAGTTGCCTTCACTTGTTCACTACTCCAGAGATAATTCATAATGGTCATCGATTTCGTAGCTATGATTATCCTTGGTCAATGGATCCTTTTTAGTTCAGTCTTCAACTTTTGCCCATCCTTTGAATTGATCGATCAGGTACTCTACTTAAACTCTAGCCATTGAAAAGTTATGATTGACAAGCTGATCAGACTTTCTATCAATGGTTTTTATGGGTCAATTGTATTGTGCGATCTTCATGATCAATGAGCTTGTTAGGCATTCAATCAATTGGGTCTCGCAGTTAAGTTTATTGTCATGACTTGATTTGGGTCATTAACTTCTTTATGCCTGAATCCAATTTTCTAACCTAATGTCTGCACTACCATAAAATTTACCCGAGGGTGATGAAGAATCAGCAAGGTAGAGTAATCTACCACGACACATTGCCTCACCTACCTCAGAAAAGTAAGTCACGCTGTTGCTTTCGAACCTTCACCTTTAAAAAGAAGGAAAAAGAAAAAAAGGAAGGGGAAATTCATAGAACCTAAGGATGGACTTAATTGGCAATTTCATGTGACAAGGATCTTGCCAGTCCTAGACTTGGCAACTTCACAGAAACGCAAGCGACAACATACTTTCAATCCATCCACATAAACCACACGAATTACTTCTATGGTCTGTGTGAAACCTTAATCCAAGGAAAGCTGATCCAAAAACTTGAACATGAGAAGGAGAAAATGACAAACGTTTGTTTCTAGATATGCCAGAACGCACGAGGCCTACTATAACAACTCATTAGAGGCCAAACGTGCAGTTCTTCATGGAGGTTCCAAGAACAATGCAATATCATGTGATCATGTCATCTGTCAATTGCTCTGTCTTATGGTGTAGTACGCAATTTAGCTGTGATATGCTAGAAAAGTGTGGAGGTGTATCTGTCTTTTTGAGCCAGACCGAATAGCCTCCCCTGTCCCACCATGTTTCTGTCTCATGTTCCACAAGAGTTCACACCAGCAAAAACTTATAACCAGAAGCTTCATGCTGCCGAGCAACAAGTCATGGACTGTAGTACTTAAAGTGAACCGATCAAGCTCACTGTGCTAGTGAGCATGTCCACATGAAAAAGTGAGAGAGACATCATTCCCACATGAAAAAGTTCTTGCAAATCCCCAGTGCACTAGTAATAAAAGCAATAAAAGCATGTATAGCTATCAGCAGAGGAATCTTATTTGCAATTTCATCCTCGGCCAGTACAGTCGTCAGTCGTCACCATGCATTTCATGCGCTCTTGTAACTTTTCAGCACACGTCTCTTTCCTCATGCTTTTAACACCTTCCAAATTGATCCTCATCCGTCTAACACAACTGGCCTTACCAGAAATTTCCAGAAAAAAACCAGCAAAATTAGGCCAAACTTTTCACCAGAGACAGAAGTGGGAACTGGGAAGATGTCTTCTCTTCTTCTTCCTTCCATGGTTAAAACTCATGTTCAAGGTTGTCTAACTCAAATTTGTTCAGTGCCCCATGGGAAAAGAAAAAATCTACAATAAACTAACAGAAAGTGAAGTGAATTTTTCAGAGAGAAACTTTATGGACTTTGCTTGGTGGATTGGTGATGGTTTTTCTCAACGTTTCTTCTAATGAAACCAAAAGCCCATGGACGTGAACTCTTCGCATGGATGTAAACATCAGTTTAGATTTCGAATTCTCCAAGCAAGAAGATGTACAAAGATCAAATCATCAACATGACTACATGAGGATACCTACCAAAGACATCAGATCGGCGTGTAATAGGTACATAAGAAATCAGCATATGCATAGCCAAATTCAGTTTATCATCCAGTAATTTAAATTACAGGAAGAACATAAAACCTTGATGCCTATATCAGAAGCAGAGTTTCTCTGCTCCATGTAGAAACATATATTTTTTTTTATACCTCAATCAGTTGGATATAGAAGAGAAGCAGCTCTCTGACCGAAGAAGCGATGGCATAGTGATTCTCCCAACCGCATCGATCCCTTGCAAATTGCTGCTTGAATTTGACCGGAGGGTCCTTGGAGAATCCAAGCTGCGCCGGATCCGTTTCCCCATCGCAGAGATGGGGTGCTCTGTCTCCTTCATGGGATTGGATGACTTGAACTTGTTGCAGAAGCTGATGTGTCTATTCAATGCCTCTTCCGTGGATATGAGTCTGTCTGCTCTCAAGACCTCATCCTTCACCGCCTGAATGCAGAGCCCACAAATCCATCTTCCTCGGTACTGTTCTCGAATCCGGAGGATATACGCAGGGGTGCATTCCTCTGTGAATCCGCAAGAAACACATTTTGCGGTCTCCACTTCAATCAAAGGAGGTGCCTTTGTCGTCATCCTTGTTGTTGGTGGCGATATTGGCGTTGGCGTTGGTGGTGAGGCTGGTGATGGGGTCTTTGAGCCTGAGATGGCCATAGCTTGTGGGATAATATTGAGTCGAAATGTCCTTCTCTAATATAACTTGTCGGGAAGGTGGAGGAGAAAAAAAATGGAGGAAGATTTGTGTGGGGTTTATATCATGTGGGCATAATGCATCATTTCGATATCAAGAGAGTTGTTTCCATGCGGAGCTAGGCATTTGGCATTCGCGAACAAAAATATTCCAGGTTCAATCACATTTCAAGAAATTATAGTGGGTCAATAAATTTAAATACCTGAAGAAAAAAGTTCACTTTCCACAAATTTCATACTGTGATTGGTTCTATTTACTTGGACATGGACATACGGGACTCTTTGATATGGGAAAAAGACTATTCTATTTCATCGGGGTCCGTGACCAGGATGGTTTTATCTCTGTCTCAAATGTGTAGATAGCTTGCGTGGTGGGGTTCGTGGAGGACTGCGTGTGGGCCTGTCTATTTGGTAACGTATCTAGAGGGGGGTCAATCATTGATGAATTTGGTAATAATTTATGCGGGCTGGGAAATTCAACAAATAGTTGGAGAGTAGCTGACTCCTGCTCACTGGAGGGGACAACAAATCGTGATTTTGGCAACTGGGAACTCTACTAACTTAGCATACAAGCACGAACACCGCTGCCTATATTATGTTGACAGATTGCTAACGGGCAAGGAATACTTATCATATTGTAATAGTGTCTTGAACAGGAGTTGGAGAATCCGCCACATCTAAAGAATCCACAAGCACTCATATGATTCTGAATTGCTCATGGATTATATGAAAGACTCTGGTTCCAATGAAAATTGTTTAGTATAATCTTTAAATCATACTGTAGTTTGTCCGTCTTAAATCGATGATCACGTGGATCTCAAAGTGAGATCACACGATTAATGGTTCAGATGATCTCAATCCGCATGATGTACACACCATGAATGATTTTTTTGGTTTAAAATCTTCATTAGGGGGGACAAATTGGAGTTAGGCTACCCTCGTAGATCCTGAGTTTAGGTCACTTATAAAATCCCAAACTAGAATTATGAATCGTTACATTGATATACTCCAATTTCAGAAGACAAGGGAAATTTTAAATGGGGAGACTCCTCATCACAAACTTATTTTCTTTTATGTTGCGTTTGGCAGAATGGAAGAAAATGTTATTAGGAAATGGAATGGAATGTCGATTGTGGTGTCTTTGTTTGATGAATTGTTGGAGTGGAGTTTATTTTTTATTTTATTTTTTTGTGTTTTTGGTCCGACAGGAGTGGAGTATCTCCAACTCGTGAACTTAGCCGATACAAAGCTGCATAGAATGTAACTTCTTGTGTTTGGTCGTAGGGAAAAATCATCATGGAAATGAAATTAGAAACACCGGGCAAAGTAGGTGGGGAATTTTTATTTTTTTCCTGGTTACAGAATCGTTCCAGACGCTGGTCATAGTTGGGGATTTTCTTAACCCGTTGGAGGATGGATTTATAAAATGTAGACACAGGCTTAAACGACGGGAATTTTGCCTTATGAGGAGGGGGCTTGTGTTTAGGTCGAGATGGAGGAGAGGTTTCAAAAGGAGAGGTGTCGTGGCTGGGCGGTCCGCAAGACAACAAAATTTGTACTTACCACCGTCTTCTCCAAGGGATCTGATAGATGAATGGTTGTTTTTCCACTTTTGGAAGAAATCGTGCCTAGATGAGCGGATTTTTTATTTTATTTTTTTTACCTTTCTTCTCTATGGCCTGTCATTTTCTTCAATTGGGGTTAGACATAATTTGCGCCGGCAGTCATGGTCCCATGAGCAATGTCCTGTTGAGGGATCCTTGAAGGGTGGATTTGGTTCAATTTTGCAAAGGGGTTTTGGGTGTACAGCAAATGCTAAAAGTCAAAATCTTTTGGGAAAATACAAATTGTGTTTGGTAAAAACTCTTTAAAAGGAGACATAGTGTTTGGCAAAAGAAAATTTACAAGGGACTTTGGCTACATTTTTTATTAAAAAAAAAAAAACTCAAAACCTTTGCCAAAGCCGGTGAATGTCTCAGGTTGCCAGTGAGTTAGATTTAGCACAAGTGGTTGTCAGTTGAGGTTGCTTGACGCTAAGGACACATGACCTTGGGCAACCTCTAGCATGACCTCAAGCGAGGGTTGCATGACCCTCACTAGCAAGATCCAGCCTCATCGACTCTCATTGGTCACCCTTGGTCAAAGAAGATATATAGTAACAAGGAGGGGCAAAACCAAAAACTAAATAATTGGTGAGGACAGTTTTGAAAGAAAAAATTATCGAACCTAGTTTCAGCATTTCTCAAATGCTGAAAGTTCAATGTTAGTCCTTACCAATATTGAGCTTTTAGCTTGCAAGGCTAGCATTTGGCGGAAAGCTACTTAGGAAGGCTTGCCTAAACACCCCAGCATTTCCTTAAAAGATGACGCCTTTTCCAAATTAAAAGACCGTATTTCAAGTCTTTCACCTTCTCCTTTGTCTTCACGAATGTATGGCTACGTTATCAGGATCGTAGGAAATATGAGGAGGAAGTTTCCGTCTTTTCCTGGGAGTAATCACATGACTACTATGCCATCCTTCTTCTCGGTGAACTTGGATTCTGTTGCTTGGATCGATCAAGTTTTCTAGTGAGCTTTTCATAGTTAGTCACCCATGTGTTTTTAAAAAAGCTTGACTAACTCTGCTTGAGAGATTTGTTTGGGAACATGGACACATGAAGGTATTTGATTATTGTCAACAAAGATCACTAGAGCATCTTCTCTTCTGGGCAAACGTAGATCCAGAGCATGGTTCCAAGCTCTATACACCCTTTGGTAATAGAGTATTGCTACAATAGAATCTGAAGTCTAAAGGGCTCTAGCCATTTATAGCTGGATCTTCAAAGCAATGAGCAAACATGGATATGAAAGAGCCTTGTTGAAATTATGAAATAGTGTTATGAACACAGTTCCCGCATTCAATGTGGTTTTGCCCGTCCCAATATAAGCACGTTTGTCGTCTAGAAACTGAGTGTCGAGTATTGTCATTCGGTCCACTAAAGGGAGTCCTTTATGGCCATGAATAGTCAAAGCAAGGCTAGTAGCACCAAAGTGTAGGTGCGTGTGTCCCCAAGTAAGCCACTAACATGAATTTTGGGGGGATTTATAAATTGACAAAGTGTTCTTGCTAGGTGGTAGGGATAGGATGTTGATCAAAGTAAGTTGACTGAACATACTCCTTTACTTTTTTCAAAGTATATTGAATGAGTTTTCTTGTAAAATGGATGGGAGAAGAGGAGGCGGGTTTAGCAAAGGCTGAATACGAATTTACAAGAGGAAGATGAGTATTGCAGATCTTATCTTCATCGAAGTAGGATGTTTTAAAAAGATAATCGATTTTTGAGACATTTGATTTTCGAGGAGAGTTTGGGGAATCAAGAGTAATGGAGAGTATTAGGGCCTGCATGGTAACGTTTCTATTTTTCCCGATTTCTGTTTTTTTGTTCCTTGGAACAAAAAAAAAAAAAACAGAAATCTATTTGGTAATGCCAACTTATTTTTCTATTCCTCAGAAAAGAAAAGTGACTAGGGAATAGATTTGGAATAGAAATAAGAAAAAAAAAAAAAGTAGCTTCTTGTTCTCAAGAACAATTTCTAGAAATATTTTTTTTCTTTTCTATTTTTCTTCCTTGTTGTGTCACCACCGATTGCCTGCCAACCGTTGGCCACCTCCTGCCGCCCACAACCACCGTTGGTAGCCAACCACCGGCGACGGTTGCCGCCGCCCATAGCCCACTAGTCGCCACCCACAGCCCACCTGGCCAACAACTGCCATCGTTCACTGGCAGCCTACTGTCACCAACCGCCGCACGACCGTCGACCGTCGCTACCAACCACCGCTGCAAGACCGCCGCCCACAGCTCACCGACCATCAGCCCCTCTCACGGCCGATGGGCTGTGGGCGGCAATCTTGCGGCGGCAGTCGACGGCAGCGGTCAATGGTCATGCGGCGGTCGTGCCACGGTCGTGCGGTGGTTGTGCGGCGGCAGGCGGCGGTCAATGGTTCGTGAGGAAGAAGAAAAGACAAATAAATACAAAAATTTATAAATTTTTACCAAACGCATTTATTTTTTTTTCTATTTCAATAAAAGAAATTTTGTATAATTACCAAACACCTTATTTTACTCAAAAATTATTCTTGGAGTAGAAATTAAAAAAAAAAAAAACCATTTCTGAAAAAAATAGTTCCCCGAAACATTGCCACGCGCGCCCTTAATTCGCAGGTAGTGTTTCTAACATGATGGCGGGTTTCTGCCAAGTCAATGGTGATGCATTTTCAATTTAAAATTATAATCTCAGCCGAAAATTCTGATGGCGAACCTAATATCGATTTGTCTTCTAGTCTTGTCGAAATCCTGCTTTGTCAACACCCACCGCCATAGATTAATGCGATTAGCTCCAAAATTTCTTAGACATTTGCTCACTCATCATTAACGAACTTGTCCCCATTAAATTATATTTTGAGTTTGAGATCACATACGTCTAACGAAAATCTTAGTTGGACTTTGATTCCAACTTGAATTCCCTTTGGATTCTCTTCACGGACGTCATGCTGGGACTTTTCAATGGC
Organism: Eucalyptus sp. ANBG9806169; assembly: GCA_014182395.1. Lineage (NCBI taxonomy): Eukaryota > Viridiplantae > Streptophyta > Magnoliopsida > Myrtales > Myrtaceae > Eucalyptus > Eucalyptus sp. ANBG9806169. The sequence goes on along the minus strand of CM024575.1, from coordinate 49,481,996 downwards.
GATTATGAGATCGAAGTTGAATTTCTTTAAAGAGCCGTGCGGCGTACCTCTTCTCTTGGCCGCAAGATATGAAAAAAAATTAAGAAATTACTCTTGACTTAACCAAGATTTGACTTGTTGCAACCATAGTTAGGGGATTCATAGATTAGAGGGACATTGCAGCAAAGAAAGGAAGAACATAAATTCTCTTAAACTAAGTACAGTCACATAAATCCTCTTCAAAACCATATCTCCATTCTAGAGCTAATCCTTGTCTCTCTTTCAAACTCTATAACAATGGCTCTACTTGGCTTCTTGAGGCGCTTTTCACCGCCATTTTCGGGCGTTGTCTTCGCTTGCCTCCTAGCCATAGCGCTCCAAATCATCGTCTTCTCGCCGATATCTCCCGACTTGCTCCAATTACCAGAACCATCGTCCCTTGCTTCTCTTCCCCCAAACACCCATTTGCAGGTACTTGGAAAAGCTCCATCACACTGAAGTTTCTGTCATTTCTTTGATTTCTCGGTTCTTCATTTATTTAAAAGCTGTTTGGTTCATGCAGGGTGTGCTTAAGCTTGGAGAGGGTATAGTGAAAGGTCCGGAGGACGTATGCGTAGACAAAACCGGCGCGCTCTACACTGCGACAAGAGATGGCTGGATCAAGAGGATGCACCGAGATGGGTCCTGGGAAAACTGGACCATGTTGAACAGTCAGGCACTTGTGGGGATTACAGCAACCAGGAGAGGGGGTATCATTGTGTGTGATGCAGAAAAGGTGCGCATGATAAGATGAAAGAGATGATAATCTTGGCTTATGAAATGAATTGTGAATTGCTTATGGGTGAGATCTCGATGATGTGATTTGGCCAGGGTTTGATCTGGGTTGATGAAGACGGTCATGCGAAGGTCCTCTTATCACACGTTAATGGATCTCAAATAAGGTATTTTTTTTAAAAAAATTATTTCGATTACCAGTGGTTTTGTCTTTTCTTTTATATTATTGGGGTGTCTAGAGTCCTTTGAATACAAGTTCTCCGGTTCCTCACGCACCATTTAATTGCTGGAAATGCACAGATTTGTTCTTTTGGGGTGAGCCTAAGAGAATTCGCAAGCATGATATTATCAATAAGTCGGTGCTTGTTTAATTTTCAAATTTAAGAGGAAATATTATAGAACATTGCCAAATAATCATATTCCGTGACAAGTATGATATTCTAGAAGGAAATGCAATTATTCAGACTATGTATTTTATTTTATTTTGGTCGGTATATTTTGACTATGTTGAAAAGGTATTTTTCTTATCATTTCATTGAAAAGAGTATATCAAATTGAAATACTCTTAACCTTTTTGCTGACGGTTATTTCATCATTTCCCTTTTTGCTAAATCTTCTTCCTAAGACGAGTAAATCTACTCTTAACCTTGTTAGAGTAAAAAAGACACTCATTCTACTCAAGTGAGTAGAAATAGTTTTGCATCTGCAACAATTTTTGGGCATATCTCTTACTTCGTCACTAACTAGCCATATCTTTAAGAGATTGGGCCTGTTAGAGAGCATTAGGGACTTTGCGGTTCAACAAAAAACATGGGCACACTTGAGTAATTAATATCTCTAGTTCTCCTAAGAAAAGTACAATTGAAAGTTAGACTGAATTTCATACGTGCAAGTTATTGCAAAATTATGACAACCCACATCAAAGAAGAGGAAGACAAGTTAAATTATCCATCTTCTAGAAATTTCCAACATAGAACAGTCTTATGAGCTTACCATATCACATCATATGTGATGTGCGACAAGTTAGACCATGTTCCAATTAATCTAGCGTGGCCTCTTAAAACCAAAAGACGACTAGTCCACCATAGAAAATTTCCATAATTGGACCCTACATCCTCACTGGTCAATATAATGTACATTAAGCTTCATCCTGGAGAAGGCGGTTGATGAAAAACCTGACAGATTAAGAATAACCCATTCGTAAGCCTTTATGCGACTCGGTCAAAAGAAGATAACTTGCAAGAATGGCAGCTCTTCATTGCTATATGATGTGCCATGTGTGGCTACCGCTTCAAGGAATCTTTCTTTTTTCTTCGTCTCTTGTGATGGACAGCAACGGGTGATGGGGACTTTGTTCATTAGCGTCCAGACAACAACACAAATGTTGCAGTCCTGTCGATTGTTCTTTTCTTGAGCTATTTGCGTGGTTCTGAAATTTTTCTCGACATCTTCCTCACAAAGAGAAGTGGACAGGAGACCATGGTGCATTGGAGAAAGGCACCAGGCTGCACATCATTGTCTAATAACCTCCTGTGAGATTACATTTTCTTGTTCTCGTGTTCCTACAAAAATTTTGTTAAAGGTATCAAGAAAGTTTAATAGATCATAAGTAGATTATTATTAGAATTGGAGGCTCGTGGAGGCCTTGGGCCCATGAGATTGCTAGCCTCGTCAACAGGTCTACCTAATAATAGCATAGATAGTCGAGTAGTTTATCTTAAATCATCGAAGCTGACATAAGCACAAAGAGCAAATTTATTACAAAACCATGTTATTTGATGTTTTTTTTTCTGATTGCTACACATAGATTGGCGAACGATGTCATTGAAGCATCGGATGGGAGTTTGTATTTCAGCGTAACTAGCACCAAGTTTGACCTCCAAAATTTGTTCTTGGATGTCCTCGAGGCGAAACCTCATGGCCAGCTTCTCAAATTCGACCCTTCATCATCACAAATTTCACTCATTGTTGACAAATTGTGCTTCGCAAATGGCGTCGCTCTCTCTAGGGACGAAGATTTTCTCATCGTTTGTGAAACTTGGAAGTGAGTATACCTACTAATGCCCAATTTATAGAACTTACATATTGGCATTTTTCTTTAAAATATAGATTTTAATGCATTTTCGAGTGAAAAAAAGGAACACGATGCAGTCCATTTTTCTTTATGCGCATGTGTGTTTTTCACAGATATAGATGTTTGAAGCATTGGCTGAAGGGAGATGAAGAAGGAAAAACGGAAATTTTTGTCGACAATCTTCCAGGGGGACCTGACAATATCAATCTTGCCCCGGATGGATCTTTCTGGATTGCTGTGGTGCAGGTATATGCACAAGATTTTCGCACTTAATGACTAAAAATCTAAACCCAGCATGACTAGTGCTCCGAATCAGACACAATCATTGAATGCCCCTGATTTTGGGCAAAATTACAGACATGCCATTGCAACATGCCATTGTAACAAGTTCGGCTCCCATCGGACCCGTTTTGCTGATGCTCTATCCCCGCTCTTTGCAAATTGGTGCAGTTGATATCTGAAGGGTGGGAGTTTGTGCACGCCTCCAAGGCAGCCAAGCACTTCATAGCAACATTCCCAAGTATGATCAAGAAAGTGAAAGGAGCGCACAGAAAAGCAAGTGTTGTGAATGTAGGAGCTGATGGCAAAATAATCAAGAAGCTTGATGATCCTGATGGGAAAGTCATTTCCTTCGTTACCTCAGCATTTGAGTTTGAGGATCATCTTTACTTAGGAAGTCTCAGCTCCAACTATATTGGAAAATTGCCGCTCATCCGATGATGTTGCCTAACGTAATGTTCATTTCATTTAGTACTGGTTCACCAATCTCAATAGGTGTATTTCGATGCCCCTCTGCTCTTCTCATGTACAAATTCTCTGCCTCTGATTTCAATGATGATTGTGGGAGTTTTGGTGTTTCATTGAATTACGAAGTTTTGTTCCTCTGCTTATTAGATCCGTGTTTGTACGACGATGGTGTAGAGGCAGTTGAACCTAGATGTGCACTACCAATTGGCAATTTGTAGTTATTGGAGAAGGAATTTCCGGCATTGCTCATCATTGAAAAGGACATGAGATCAAGTGATTGCTTACCAACTAATTTGCTCAATAGATCTGCTCTTGTAGAACGAGTGTGTGCTTAATTTTGCTTGTGCTCCATTGATCTTCCTTGATTTTTAATTTTTAGCTTTGCTTTTTAGTGTTCTTGCTTTGTTTCGATTTACTTTTATCAAGGAATCTATGTACTTCTGTATCATTTTGAATAATGAATATAATTTTCTTTCGACAAAAAAATAAAAGGCAGATTCCAGAAATTATTAAGCATTTAGCAAACTATCATTTAAAAATAATGAAAGACCTGAGGTACGAATATATAACTGGAAACAGAATGATGGAGGAAATAAAGTTTGCTCACATAATGACACTTTTCACGATCAAAATGAGACCTTGTAAGCAGGAGATGTACGAGAAAAATCAATAAATGAAATTGCCACATAGTAGATACCAAACATTAAACAAACTATAATTTTTAATTTCTAAGTTGAAGGAGGCAATTGAGATGAGCAAAATTGAGGATGGACAATGTGACCACCAGCTACTTCTAGACCCAAAAGAAGTTAAGCCTAAAGCAAGCTTAGACTTCTTGGCTGAATTCAATTATGTGTTGGAGTACAAGCCTAGGAAGGCTAACTTCGTGGCGGACGCCTTGAGTCGGAAGATGGAGCTGGCGAATATTGTGAGTCGACCCAACTACTCCTTGTCACGACCCGATCTCGCCGCCAATCCCCCTCACGAGGAAAGAAATGGGAAAGGTCAGGTTTAGGGATACTTGACCATGAAAGTTCTTTCACGGTTCTCAACCATAGGAATGTCATCACCTTACCCTCCGGACGAACCTCTTGTGAGTGCACTTAATCATGATCGTGAGCTCTTCCAAGCTCATATCCCACATGATAGCGGAATGTCGTGACTCTACCTCGACGCCACGATATGTCCCAATTGACGCTTTTAAGGTCGACATGGAATCTAGATGTAAAGGTTAGTTTAAGGGTATTTTTAACAACCATGATAGCCCTCTTGAGATATACATTCACAAGATGGCGTCACTTCATCTTTATCGGCTTCACCATCTCAACTATACTAAATCACAATTGTGAACTTTTTCTTAAGGTCCATACCCCTTGCGATGAATTCATTTATACGATCTAGATATTTAAGATAACCTAGAAATAAGACGGGAGTCGCCACTAGCCTCATTTTTAGGGGTCGGCTAGAAAACTCAATCGAGGGTTGGGAGTATTCCCTCGATTCCTAGCAATAAGATATCTAGGGTGGGGGACTTGGGTTATGACAATATTTTTATTAGCGTCCTTTCGGTACCTAACAATATATTGTGTTTACCTAAGGTATCCATGCATTTCTTCTTTAATTTTTTAAGATCGTTTATCCTAAACTAGGCAATCATGTGTGGTTGATCATTTACATGCTATTCTATTTCTAGAAAATGAGAAAGAAAGCAATCAATTGAATTGAAATTGTGAGGCAGTGAGTAAACAATTAAGGAAAGTAGTATATCTATTATGCAATCCTAAGAAAGATAAAAAGAGAAACAAAACCAAAGGACAAGAAAAAAAAACCCACAACTCGTCAGATTTTTATATAGACAATAAGAACTCGAGAAATATGTCGAAGATGAATGGTACGGAATGGACATCGACCTCCATCCTCTTCGTGTCCTCTTCATTTTCAAGATCCTAATCTAAACCTAGTGTAAGAATTATAACTAGGTATGTACAATAGAAAGAAACAATCATACACGTCAAAACAACAAAAAACACAACGTCATGCCAAAGTCAATCGATCAAAGGAAGTTCAATTCACAAATCAGATTTGGGCCTCGGGTAGGCCTTTGTAGTTCATGTGTTGGTTTCTCTAGACACCTATGCAATTCATTTTATGACTTATAATTATTATTGACCAATTGTGTTTTCGCATTGCCAATAACACTCATAAGTCTCATAATTAAGCGATCTATGCAATCCTAGGATTTTCCCTCGATATCATGCATCGGCCCTAGCATATATCTAGAAATCATATGCATTGTAGGAATTAAACATGCATGCAGGTCTTTTGGACCTTCATTCTCAACCAATCAAGTAAGAAAGTGAACCGTCGATGGGTCACTTATTACCAAGGGCAAGCGTCAATCACAAAGATAGGCGTTTTTAATGGATGACGTGATTATATGTATGAAGGTACATGTGATGTTTCAAAGACATTTTTTTTGAAATCATTCACAAATTTTTTTGAGACAAATGATGTCTTGGTTATGGAAGGCATTTAATTGCTAAGGCTAGTTTGAGACTCCTATAAATGTATTCACAAGCATCACAGGCAATTTGAATACAATCCAAAACGTGATTTTTCACAATGTCAAATCGAGCTTTGAAAAAGATTTTCTAAAGAGATTGCTTTTGGAAACATCACATGTAATAAAGTGATTTCAAGATTTGATTTGGAAATTTGATTCATTGGAAGTCATTTGACAACAAATATCAAAGAATTTAAAGTAACTTTCATTAAGTTGACATGGCCTAAATTCATGCACAAATTAAACTAATTAGTATATCTAAACGATCATAACAAAGTTAATATCAGAAAATTTTAGACCAAGTATGACAAATCAATAAAATTAGATAATACTCATTAACAATCTACTTATAGAAAATTTTTCTAACGTGCATGACATGATAACAAACAACTTTCATGAATAATTTTTTTCTAAATGAGCTAGGCATGATTTTATAAAAATCAAACACCAAGAAACAACACAATAGAAATTTGTCAAATCATTAGGACATTCAGTCATTATCACAAGTATTTGTCCTATCAAAACAGGTTTAAAAATCACTAAATTTTCACACAATATAGCCAACATGATGAAAAATAAGTTTTATTAAGGGATTAAGTGCATAATCTTTATAGAAAAATGGAACAAAAATGTAAATTGTTTGTCCAAACAAGGGTTAGAATAGGGGTCCGAATTTGATCCAATGTCTAAATTCTAGTCCAATTTGGAAAAAAATGGAAAATGACCCTAATGATGAGCGATCGACATGAAATTAACGGCATTAGAAATCTCTAGTTGTGCTTTATGACTTCCTAGAAGAGCTGGAATCCAAACTAGGTCAATTTGGTACTCTAAGACAAAGATCTTTAAAAGTACGCATGTCAGTAATTTAAAAAAAAAAAAAAAAAAAACAGAACACAAGCATGCATTAATAAATCTCAAACTCATTGAGCACAAATGGCATGAATAAATCACACACGACTTAAAATTGGATGCGACAAACAATTTGAGGTGATCACCTAACCCTAAATCAGTATGCGAAGATGTCATACAATTCAATGACAATACAAGATGATTCGAAATTCATAATGACGTGCTTGGAAGTTTTTAAATATAACAAGCACTTTTTTTGACACAACTTTAACATGTGAAATGATACTTCAATGAGATGATGTAAACATGTACATAAATCTTATAACATGTGGTTTGATTATCAAGAATGCATAATTACAAGATTTTGGTCTCTAGATGACCCAAATAAGCATAGCAATGTGCATATATGGCAAGGTTTTGCTTCAGCATTAATACCACGGAATGAGTATGGTTTCAGATTCCTAAAGATATGCAAAAATTAGATGAAAAACCCTACATGTAAATCATATGATGAATATTTTTCATTAAGAGCCTGTAACCTAAATGAAATCATATAAGTCATGGCAAAAATAACAAAACAGACTCTCGCTATGCAAAGTCTATTTTACTGCAACACTATTTATATTAATGCATGCAATTGACACGCTAAATAACATAAAAACTTTACAAATCATGCATCAATTGAACACATAAAACATGCATTTCATCTTTCATGAAGGACTTGAGGTTGAACAACTCCAATTACATGTCAAATTCTCTTTAAATCCATTTCGGATCAAGATAGGGCAGGTTGACCCTATCTCAAATCTGAGGGGTTTTGACCTAACTAAATATGTCCAAAAATTTCAAAAAAATTACATGGCATACTTAAGACAACAAAAAATAACTTTCATGTAGACAAGTTCTTCCAGAAGTCGACACAAAAAGAAGCACCAAAATAGCAAAAATTGAAGTCGGAACTGAGACAAAACCAAAAACTGGCCTAAACTACTGCATAATCACATATCTTTGGAGATGTTTTTCAAAGCCCAAACGTCACTCGATTAGGGCGTGCAACCTATTGATTCGAAGCTAGTGATGTGTACTTTGAAAGTCTAGAAGACTCTAATTAAGATAAGGTCGTTTCGGATCTCATTTTGACCAAAACATCAAATTATTTCAGAGATACGAAAATGCAGATTTAAGCTATATCAAGCTCAATCATCCAAGTCGATCAAGAACAATCAATTACAGCAACTTCAACTACTCGTCAATAAGCATATGAACATAATATATATCCCTAAGATTGAACCCTAACCTCGACCGATTAATTCGATCTCGCTTCATGGGGTTTGAGATCAAAGAAATCTACCTTTGCATTTTTTGCCACTTTAAATGTAATCGGACGAAGTTTTCTCGTTGGAATGTGATCGAACCACTACAAACCACCAAAGACCATATCTGAACAACAAGGGCTACTTGCAAACCGGTCGGATCGCCGGCTTGACGTTGAAATGGAATAGGTCCAGTTGAACCGGCTTGGGCGCCAGTAGGTATAGGAGTCGGTGAAAATGATCCAACGACCAATCCTCTTGATCCTGACCATGCCTTGGCCAGGTATAGGTTTAGGACCAAATTGGATCAGATTCGATGGCTGTGAAGTCACTGTTGGCCATCGGATTCTGAAAAAAACAAAAAAACAAAAAAAAACAAAACAAAAACAAAAACAAAAACAAAAACAAAACAAAAAACAAAAACAAAAAACAAATGGACCGATTTGGCGATGGCTCAAGATTGCCTTGATTGGAACAATTCTGATCAGAGCCAAACCAACTCACAGTCACTTGAGGGAGGTTAGGCAAAAAGAGACGGCCATCGAGGGGGCTGATCAACGGCCATTCAACTGCCGACGTGAGGCCAGTGAAGTTAGATTGGTGGACGTTGGTCCGACTAGAGAGGGAGGAGAGAGAGAGGGAAAATTGGCGCTAAAATCGAGAGAGAGAGAGAGAGAGAGAGAGAGAGAGAGAGAGAGAGAGAGAGAGAGAGAGAGAGAATATTCGTGCAAATGAGCCCCTAAAAAATGGAGGGAAAAATTGATATATATACCATCTCCAAATTAAGCAATTTCGACCGTCGGTTCGATCTGACGGTTGAAACTTTAATCCAATAGTCAAAATTCAATTTCGGAGATTGCATTATGATCTCGAGGTGTTAGGTAATTGATTCAGTGGTTTGATTTGTGAGAACTCACGCTAGTATCAATAATTACGTCAAAATATCCGATTAGGGGTCTAATTGCAATTTGATGAAATTCGAAGGCCAATTTGCAAAGTTTCAAGAAATTGAAGATGCAAAAGTGAAATGGACGGAAAAAGGATCCTAGAATTGGCCGCCAGAGGTCCAAAACCGGCCGACAAGCAGTTGAATTGCCCAGCACCGCCGCCGACTGGTCAGATCAATTTGGTTCGATTTGGTCGATTTTTGAATGGTTTTTGATTGGTTTGGTCCGATTCTGACTATTTCGCTCACTTGGGATCCTTGTGGGTTCAAAATTTATGCAACTTGGTCCCTAAATGATCAATTTGAAAAGAAAATTTATTCTATTTGAAAAAATTGCCTAATCGTGATTCAATTAAACTAATTAAATCTCATGAATGCAATCTACGGGTCTTTTATTGACTTGATTGAATGATTATTTCAAAAAAAAAAATAAAGGATCAAAACCATGGGTGCTTTGAATTGGGCCTAAAGGGTTAAAATGATTAAATTTGTGATTCGATGGACGAAATTGCAACTTGATTGAAATTGAGTTCAATTAGTGTCTCGATTACCTTATCTAATCAACTGCCCATGTGTAAGATCACTTATCGTATTCGAATTGGTCTCGAATTGAAGTGCTCAAGCTTATGTCAAAAATGAACCTAGGCCTAACATTAAAATTGGACTTAGATTTATGAAATTAAACGATAAATTTGAATGGGTCCACTTGAATTTTGCCAATTGAAGCGTAATCGCTTGACACCTTATGCTTGGAAGGATAAAATTCTTCAAATCGATAAGTTCTAATGTGAATTTCCCAAAATTGATTTCGAATTTGAACTTCTTTTAAGAAAATGAGTGAAGAATAACCATCCATTCGTAATTCATGAAGAATCCAATTTGACCCATTAATTAGGCCTCAAAGTAGCAATTTGTAGTTTGATCGGACAATTCGAGAAATTGAATGCACGAATGGATTTAAAATAGTTCATAAACCAAATGTCGATGAAAGAACTATACCTAATTATGACTACAATGAAAGTAATTTGATTTTTGGCCGATTTAGAACCCTAAACTGAAAATTTTGGAAAATAAGGTTTTAATCAATTTTTTGCAAATTATTTTTCACAAAAGTCAAATTGACATTAAAAGAAATGCATTTGTGAAATTTTTTATTATTCTTAATTTTTTTGGTCAAAGGTTTGACCAAAAGTAAATGTTGCCTTTTTCCTAAAAGGTTAATTTCTTAGTTAAATCTTTGAATTTTATGAGAAATTGATTTGAAAAAAGTGAAATTAAAGCTAAATGACATCTTTTGGGGTAAAAAGTCAATTTTTGACATAGGATTGACTTTTCGGGTTTTCCTTGAAAATGACTTGGAAATTGCTTTAAAATGATAGTACAAAAGAAAGAAATGAAAAACGACACTTTTTTTTTTTTTGAGAAACGGGCACTGTCGCAATGAGAAACCCAAATCTCATTTTTTTTTTTTTTACTTTTCATTAGGCGTTGACTAAAAATCATATGTTAACACTCGTGGATTGACCGTATCAATGAGGGGCTACAGCATGACTAAACGACCCAAGCGTTCCTTAGGTAAGTGTGGGAGGGTAAAGCAAGGTGATTCTCATGTGAGGACGATCTCCCTTACACCAAGGAACGGTGACTTTATGAGCCACTCCACAAGAAGCTAAGGAAAGAAGTGTTACACAAGTGCCATGATTCCAAGTGGGCGGGTCATTCGGGGATCCACTGCACCATGGCACTTGTTGATGATCAATATTATTGGCCTCACATGTGGGATGACGTGGAAGCCTATGTGTGGACATGTTTTGTGTGCCAACAAGATAAGATTGAACAACATTTGTCACTGGGGCTCCTTGAGACATTGCCCATCTCAGAGCATTTATGGGAGAGTGTCTCCCTGGACTTCATTGTTAATTTGCCAAAGTCTGAAGAATGTTGGACCCTCATGGTCATTGTGGATTGATTCTTCAAACATGCAACGTTCATGCCTGCGACTAAAGATTGCCCAACTGAAGAGGCGGCTAAGCTATTCATCAAGTATGTAATCAAGTATTGGGGAGTACCATGCACGATCGTGAGTGATCACGATCCTCGATTCACCGAACAATTTTGGACCGAGTTATTCAAATTGCTAGGGTTAGACCTAAACTTCTCCAGGAGTTTTTATCCCTAAATCGACGGTTTGATGGAGAGGGTGAATGCGCTCATAGAAATATACTTTGGGCACTATGTGAGCACCACGCAAGTGAACTGGGCGAAGCTGATCGATGTGACCAAATTCTCCTACAACTTGCAGCGAAGTGAGTTCATAAACTAGTGCCAATTTGAGATCGTGACGAGGCAATAACCGCTCACATTGAGCGTAGTTGCCTCGGGCTACCAAGGGAGTAGTTCGGCAGCGTACAAGTTCACAAAGGAATGGTATGAACAAGCGGACTTGGCGCGAAGGTGTCTATACAAGTCTACGAAACGCATGAAGAAGTGGGTCGACAAGAAGCGACGGCATGTGAATTTCCAGGTTGGGGACCTATTATTGGCCAAGTTACACTTAGTCCTTCGTATCAAGATATGCATTAAGTGCTAATCCCTTTCTATGAAGGCTCCTTTCGAGTGTTGCAGTGGATCGGGTCGCATACAAGCTGGACTTGCCGTCCAAACTTAAGATACATCCAATGTTCCATGTGAGTATGCTCAAATCTTTCTATATAGATGAGGAAGATTGGACTTAAGGGAATCACAACGGGTGCCCCTTAGAGCAAAAACCTCGCATGATAAGGACGTCAAGTCCATCATGGTGGATTGAGTCATACGGAGGAGTTATTGCGCACCTAAGAAGGAATATCTAGTCCGATGGAAGGGCTTTCCGAAGAGTGAAACAAGTTGGGAACCATCCAAGGCTCTTTGGTAGTTCAAGAAGCATATTGACACATTCCATGCAAAAGACGCGACGAGGATGTTGCCCGAATAGGTGAGGGAGATTGATATGGCCCAATGGACGAGCATGATCCTAGACATCCAAATGATGGGCCGTGATCCACACAAGAGCCGGCCCACGAGCTACCCACAAGCAATGTGAGAACCGGCCCATGATCAATGTGGAAATAAGCCCATGACCGTTAAGCTCCCCATGTCAGGCGACCCTTTGGTTTCCATGGACTAACCAACCCTTATGGCAGGCGTCCCTTGAGTTCTCCCATGGCCTAGGGCCTCTTCAGTTTCTTGTGTAGCCTTGTAATGATTGTATATATTTAAATGCTACCATTGGATTGGAGAGGGATCAATGGCCAGGATTAGACTTGTTATTGTATAAAAAGGGGACCCTCCACCCTTACTTGTACACTTTAGTTCACGAGCTAATACAACTTGAGTTTCATTCTCCATATACGGTTCTTGTGAGTTGAGTGCTTGTGTAAGGTTGACTTGGGAGAAATTCTAAGGCTGCACGGGTAGGAAACGTCAGATTCGATCCACCCGTGACACTTGTCTCTCTTTCACTCCATAACAATGGCTCTTCCAGGCTTCTTGAGACGCTTTTTGCTGCCATTCTCGGGCTTCGTCTTCACTTGTGTCCTCGCTGTAGCGGTCCAGATCTTCATCTTTTCGCCGATATCTCCTGACTTGCTCCATTTACCAGAACCATCATCCCTAACTTCTCTTCCTACAAACACCCACTTGCAGGTAATTGAACAGCTTCATCATACAGAAGGTTCAAACTATCATTTCTTCGGTTTCTCAAATCTTCATTTATGCGAAAAGCTTTTGGTTCATGCAGGGCGTGGCCAAACTCGGAGAGGGCATAGTGAAAAATTCAGAAGACGTTTGGGTGGACGAAAATGGCATGCTTTACACTGCGACTAAAGATGGCTGGATTAGGAGGCTGCACCGAGATGGGTCCTGGGAAAACTGGACCATGTTGAACAGTCGGACTCTTCTAGGAATCACAGCGACTAGGAGAGGTGGTATCATTGTGTGTGATACTGAAAAGGTGTGCATGATAAGATTATAGAGATGATAAACTCGCTTTATGAGGAAATGACTTGTGAGGTGCTCATGTTGCAAGCTCTCGGTGATGTGATTTGGCCAGGGTCTGCTCTGGGTCGATAAGGATGGTCAAGCGAAGGTCCTCTTATCACAAGTCAATGGATCTGAATTAAGGTAATGTTTTTAATCATTTTGATTGGCAATAGTTCTTTTTCTTTTCATTTTATAACTCCGGACACTCCCATGGGGGCGTGATAGTCCTCCTGTTCTACAAACATCTGTAGTTCCTAGAAACACGTACAGGGGCGCCCCGACATTCTAAAATCGACTTTTATTTTCCGTCTCTCCTGCCTCTACCTCTCTGCCCACCTAATCAGCCACGGCCGCTGTCATCAATGGATGACCTTTGATTAGAGAGAGAGAGAGAGTCGCAGGCCGTAGGAGGCATTGCTATCGTGATCGGAATTGGGGACAATGGTGGTCTTAGCTTAATGTTGTAGTGGATGGAGGGAAGAAGATGAGAAAGAAAAAGGAAAAGGACATAAAGAACCTGGCCTCGTTAGAATCAATGGCACGCTCATTTTATTAAAATGAGTCTAAAAATAATTTTGTATCTGCAGCAGTTTCTTGACTTCTCTCTTATTTTGTCACTGTCTAGCCATATTCTTAAGAGGTGGACCCTCGTATAGAGCGGTAGGGACTTTGTACTTCGACAAGAAGCATGCGTACACTGCAATAAATTATATCTCCAGTTCTCCTTAGAATAGTACTATTGAGAGTTAGACTCAATTTTATATGTTTAATTTAGTTCAAAACAATGTTTTATGAGAACTTACATAAACGAAAAGGACGACTTGTTAAGTTATTCGTCTTTTGTAAATTCCTACCATATATTAGTCTTATGAACATCAAATGCACGTCATAACCTAACATGTCATAACAGTGATATGCGACAAGTTAGATAATTAAACTTATAGTGTCTTGAATTAGATAATTGAACTTATAGTGTCCTGAATTCTTAAACCTTAAAGACGGCTCCATTCTCTAATTTGCCATTAACTAGTGAATATGGAATCAAGCACCATCGTAAGGAAAGCGACTGAATTAAAAGCGACAGCTTAAAATTAAGCCATTTGTAAGCATTTGCGACTCAGTCAAAAGAAGATAATTGGAGAATGGCAGCTTTTCATTGCTATGGTGTGCCATGTGTGCCGCATGCTATAGGGTATCTATCTCTTTTCTTCTTCACTTGTCATTCCAACAACGTATGATGTGTTGGGAAAAAGATCGAGATTTGCGGAGAAGGCTTGAATAATTTTCTCACTACTATTTCTGTGAAAATTAAATAGGATGAACTATTGAATGAAAGCGATAAAGATAAATAATAAAAAACACCAGAATTTTAATATGGAAAACCCTTCAAAGCGAAGGCAAAAATCACGAAACGGTAGTTCACTTCAAACTTTCACTCTAAGGTGGATCTCTCACTGTTTTCAATTTGTGGATTTGAACCTACACTCAAAGATAGCTCTCTTGGAAGAAGAAGAAGACCGTTTCTTCCGCTACACTACGCTATTATGATATTCTTGCTTTTTTGTATGTTTTTCTCCATTGAGGAGGACTCTTATTTATAGGAGCAAATGTAATCCCAATTAGAATTGTATGATATGAAAATCACGTTGATTTATCTCCAAATCTTTCATGATTCTCTTGATGTGGAAATATCAGTTTGATTTATTTCCGATCTCTCTTGATTTTCTGGATGTGGAAGATTATGTTGATTTATCTTCCGATCTCTCTTGTTTTTTTTTCCTCCTCCCTTTTTCTCTTTTTACTTTTACACATTCACTACTACACATATTCTACTACGGACATATACAATTCTGTTGGCCTCTCCAATTGGGAGTGACCTACTCAACATGATGGGTATATGTTCGTTAGCATCTAGACAACAATACAAATGTTGGAGTCACGTTAGTTGTTCTTTTCTTGATCGATTTGCATGGTTCTGAGATTTTTCTAGACCTCTTCCTCACGAAAAGAAGTCCACAAGGGACCATGGTGCGTGAAGAAACGCACAAGGCTACACATCACTGTCTAATGAAATCTTTCTACTTGGACTAACAATTTAATTAGACATTCCAGTACTCTCAATTATAAATTTGAGAAGTTTGGAAAGGTAATAAGGACAATCTATTTGAATTTTGGCTTGCATGTTATTTATTACGTAAGCTTAGTGGGTATTCTTATGAGAAAAACTCCTAGGATTTTACTCGTTAAAATGAATTGTTTCGTCATGAATATGAAAAAAAAAAATGGTGGCGATCGAAATTAATGTAAGCTTACGTTGTTTTCAAATTTAAAAAGGAAAAAGAAGAAAATAAAGTTGGGGTTTTGCCAGTTAGGTTTTTTTGTCCTCGTATTCATGCAACAATTATGTTAAAGATATCAAGAAAGTTTAATAGGTAATAAGTAATATACTATGTGATGTGACCAAATTTATGAGACCTCCAAAAGGGTCAACCATTTGCACCTAGTTACTTGCTTGTATGCCAAGTTCAAGTTTGTCAGATTATTTAGTAGACTAATTCCCAGAATACTATTTTTATACGATGTTGCTCTATACATACTGCATAATATGCTCGATGGTGCGAGACCATGAAACACTAGCAATTAAACCGAATCCCGGACCAGACTCAAACCGCACCTTGGGTGAAAATTATTTGCCGTAATGATTTGGGTTTGATAGGTTTGGATAACCCTGGCAAATCATATGCAACCACATTAATCTTGGTGAATCGAGCATGGCACTAAATACGTTCAAGTCTGGCTGGAAATCGGCCAAGTTGGAGGCTCGTGGGGGACTCGGGCCCACGAGATCGCCTGCCTCATGAGCATATCTACCTAATGATAGAATAGTCAGTGAAGTAGTTTATCTGAAAGCACAAGAACTGAGATAAGCACAAGGAGCAACTTCATCACAAAGTCATCGGAAATTAATGTTTTTACTATGATTGCGACATTTAGATTCGCGGACGACGTCATTGAAGCATCGGATGGGAGTCTATATTTCAGCATAGCCAGCACCAAGTTCGACGTCCACAGTTGGTACTTGGACGTCCTCGAGGCGAAACCTCATGGCCAGCTTCTCAAATTCGATCCTTCATCTTTGCAAATTTCGATTGTTCTTAATGACTTGTGCTTCGCAAATGGTGTCGCTCTCTCTAGGGATGAAGATTTTCTCATTGTCTGTGAATCTTGGAAGTGAGTATATCCATTGATGTGCAATTTGTAGAACTCATACATTTGAATTCCTCTTGAAAATAAATCATCTTAATGAAATTTTGGGGAGAAAAAGGGAAAAATGTGGTGCAATTTGGCTTATTTGCATGTGTGTTTCGCAGATTTAGGTGTTTGAAGCATTGGCTAAAGGGAGGTGAAGCAAGTGTTGCGATAGGGCGAGCGATCGAACAATAATATAGACAGAAAAAGAAAATATATCGAACACCGGATTTACGTGGTTGTTCGTAAAGACCTACGTCCACGGGGAGCGCGGCGAATTTCACTATAGATCAAGCGTCTGAGGAGATTACACACTCAAGTCACTCAAACACTCTCTCTCGGTGTTTCCCAAACCCTAATTTAACCCAAAACCCAACTCACGGCACAAAAGTTATCGCGCGTTCAAGCTCAAAACAATACGCTCTACGTACACCAAAATCAGAACGTACGGCTTCGCGTATTTCTTCAAAGCTTCTTGCGGCTCTCGGCTTCAAAGATTGTGTGAGGCGTCGTTGGGTTTTCTGCAAGGAGAGCGGACGTACGAAAAAGCTACTCTGACGTGCGGCCCCTCTCTACGTAGGGTTCTTTTACATAGGTCTTTGTGCACACCGAAAAAGGAAATACGTGTGTGCCCAAGAAAAGTCAAATTCTTGACTTGGGCCCACCGATTTTGTCTACATGCAGGGACTTCTTCGTTAAGCGTGGAGTGTGCGTGCCCAAGGTCAAACTTTTGACCTTGGGCCCACCACTTGCAATTCTTCATGCAGAAGGACTTCACGCGCAAACTCCTTCGGCGTGGATTGGATGAGGAAACTTGCTCCTTTTAATTTTATTTCCTCTTTTTGTAATTCCTTCGCGAGTTCATCAAATTTCGCACTTTAGCAAACGCTCAAACTCGAGTCATATTTAACAGCAGGGAAAACGGAGATTTTCATCGACAATCTTCCTGGGGACCCGACAACATCAATCTTGCACCAGATGGATCTTTTTGGATTGCCCTAGCGCAGGTACATGCACAAGATTTTCGCAACATAATTAAAAATCTAAAACCCACAGTGATTAGTGCTCTTAAGGAGATAATAGTGCCCCTGATTTTGGCAAAACTACATGCATTGCATTGTGAATGGTTCGGCTTCTTTCCGACTATGTATCTCGGATGCTCTATCTCTGCTCTTTGCAAATTGGTGCAGTTAACATCTGAAGGGTGGGAGTTTGTGCACGCCTCCAAGGCAGCCAAGCACTTGATAGCAACATACCCAAGTTTGATCAAGAAAATGAGTGGAGTGGATAGAAAAGCAACTGTTTTGCATGTGGGAGCTGATGGCAAAATAATCAAGAAGCTTGACGATCCTGACGGGAAAGTCATCTCGTTCGTTACCTCAGCATTTGAGTTCGAGGGTCATCTTTACCTGGGAAGTCTCAACTCCAACTTCATTGGAAAATTACCCCTCATCTGATGATTTTGCCTAATGCAACGTTCACTGCAATATGTAGTTCATGCAATAACAGCTCACAGATCTCAGTAGGAGGGAGTATTTCACATGGGAGCAATTGAACTTGTATGTATCATAGCACCATTTGCTTTGCCGGCTCTGAATTGCAAAACCTCAATGCTTCCAAGACATGGATTCCATGACGATTTATTAGAAATTGTCAAGTGGACTGAATATAGGCGATGGTTTAGCATTTGGCAAACTATATTATTTGGAAATATGGAGGACGAGAGGTGAGATTATGAAACTGGAAACAGAATGATGGTCAAAATGAGGTTTGTTAACATAATGATGCTTTTAGCGACCGAACTTTTATCTAGTGAAGCCAGAGATATACGAGAGAAATCAATAAATAGAACTGTCATACGGTTGATAGCAAACATGAAGAAAGCTTATATAAATTAATTTTGAAGCTAAATAAGAAGGCAATTGAAACGAGAAACATTGGAGAACAGAGATCTTAATGCAACTTCATCCTTTTCCCTGAATTCTTCTCGACTGTGTTTGGCAATTTATTAACCGCTCTATCCTTCACCTTCTTGCTTTTCATAAACTCAGAGGAGGAAGCAACTTGTGGCAGACATGTAGCAGTAGTACTAGAACTTTGCACTGAGGAAACACGAGAAGGATTCTTCGAACTGATGATACCAGGAACTTCTTTTATAGCCTCCATTACTACCTGATTCAGTGAAGATGAAGATGAAGCTGAAACCGAAAAAAATCTTGTTTTGGGGGCACATTCTCTGATGCCAAGTCGTCACTGATTTTGAGCTGATTTGTCAGATCTGTTGAATTGGTTTTTGAGATCCACCTTACTGTGCTTGCCACTTGGGACAGAACGACTTCCTGCGCTTTCCATATTTTTTGTAGCACTCGTCCTCAAGGGAAGAAGCTGACTCTTCAAACTCATTCCTGCAAGCAAAATTTGAAGAGAAGAGACAACATCAATCTATCTCCACATCTTCGGTGTTTCTTAAACATTTGTTTATGATGCACCAGACTGAAGATTCAACCAGACGAAGCTCTCTTTCTCATCCTTAAACTAGCAGTGAAATTACCAGTAAAAAGAACAAACTGGCGGTGAAATGAAATGTGACAAGAATCAGAAATTAGTTATGTTACGTTAAAGAGCAAGACTTCGCTGAGCAGCCTCAAGGCTGTGAATGATCTTCGCTTGCTAGCTTCTTTCAGCTCTTCTGATCCTTTATTCTTGTCAACTTTCTTCATCTGCAAGAAGTCATTGTAGTTTTCCCCCATGACGGGCCATAAGTTCAATTTATTTGATAAAACAGCGACACTTATAAGTTTCCATTTCATCTGATGGGTAGTTCATGGTTTGGCATCAGCAGAAAGAGGAACGACATCACTCACAAGTCAGCATTACTACAGATTATGGCTAAAGCCTTTCTTCTGGTTGTTGTTTCTCTCAGCATGCTCCCAGAAATCAATCCTCTCTTTTACTCCTTTTGAAATCTTAGTCGGCAAACATGGGTAGCCGATAAGGTGATTAGTAGTTGCTGGTAGGACACATACGAAAAATTATTAAGTGTTAAACCTTCAGATGTTGCTAAGTGAAACTCGTTTGACAAAAGAATTGGACTCGTAGTGAATATCGATGAATGAAAAGTGAGCCTAGTAGTCAAAAGTCACGAGGCTAGCAATTTGGCATCATGGCCAATTCAATCATGAAACTGACCCAATCACTAGTTCGTAGAACCGTGAATCTTGAAAGCCATTAATGATAACGGCCGAGAGATATGGGCCATTATAATTGTCTGGAAGAGTGGCTGCAAGCTGCGGAAGAAATAGTCGATGGCAAGTGATGACGCCCTAATTGTTGAGGCAAATACATGTTGCTGAATTTTCGGAGTCATATGGGGCGAGTGATGACACCATAAGCTATTAACAACAATTACAAGGCAAGTGATGACATCATAAGCTATTAAGAACAATTTTTAAGAAAGCAAATGACATCCTACGTTACTCTTCGAATTCAGCAACATGTATTTATGTCAACAATTATGGCGTCATCACTTGCCCCATGTGAGGATTTCTTCCGCAGCTTGCAACCACTCTTCTTGACAATTATAATATCAGGACTGTAATTTGAGCAAAGGGCTGCAAATTAATCAATGAACATAAGTTGTTTTATTTTATCTTCCTGTTATCTTTACGTTTCAGTACTATTTTATATGATTGGCTGTGATTGTCTTCCCTCTTTGTACCTTTAATTTTCTTGTCAATTTGTGTTGAATGATCAAAGGACCCTTCACCGTCCTTTGTCTATTTCCATATTGATCCACATTTTGGAAAGGTGCTTCCTTGACACTTTTTGGCAAAACAACTCCTGATTTAAATATTGAGATAGTTGAGCTCTTCATAACAGCCTTCTGGTGGGGTTCGTGGATGATTGTGAGGGCTTTCCTATTTGGTAACGTATCTAGGGGGGTGTCAATATTGATAAAAATGGTAATAATTTAGTAAGAATGTGGGCTGGGAATTTCAACAAACAGTTGGAGGGCAACTACCTCCTGCTCGCTAGAAGGGTACAGCAAATCGGAATTTTGGCAACTGTGAACTTTACTAACTTAGCATATTCATACGGAAGCATGAAGATCGTTACCTGTATAAGCATGAAGATCATTACTTATATAATCGCTAAAAAGGACAGGATAACTTTTCGTGTTGTAACAGTGTCTTTATAGGAGTCGGAGGATCCGCCAAATCTCATTAACCCATATGTACTCGATATGATTCTAATCTGGTCATGGATTACATGATAGGCTAAGGTTCCATGTAAAAAAATTGTATAATATTTAAACCATATTGCAAATTGCGTCCATCTTGATTGATAATAATGTGGATCTCACATAGGGACTACGAGATTAATAATTTAGATAGTCTTAGTTCACATGATCTATAGATCATGAATCATTGCAATTTCAAAACTTCAATGTAGTGCACATATGGGAGTCAGGCTACACTCAGAGAACTCGGGTTTAGATCACTTATAAATTCGTAGATATTATGAACCATTACATCAATATACTCTAGTTTCGTAAGACAAGTCAACTTTTAAATGGAGAGACTGGGATCCTCAACTTAAGAAAATTGAGTGACTTGTAACCTTAAAATAGTCTATGCTTTCATAATTTACGTCATGAGCTCAGCTCTCTCTACATCTGCTATAACTTGTTTCCCGTGTCGATTATCAAAAGAGACAGTGTTTACGCTATGCGCTGAAGCGGGGAGGAAGGGTCTGTCCAATATCAACAGTAGTTAGTGAGTTGAACTTTTGATTCTGTGAATTTATTGTGACGACTCAATAACAACATCAATTTCATTTTCACACAAGTTTATAACTCATCTAAGCTTGGAAAAAGCATTCTAATTGTTGTTGATTATTCTCATAATTCTGCTCGTACCAACCAAAAGTTATATACCATTTTCGTTGCCTACTAGCACTTAAGTATCATAATTTAACTGCTCAAAAAAATTTAAAATGAAAAAGAGCATGTGATTCAGCAACTGTAAGTCAATTTGCGAATATCGAATTATCAACTTATAATATATTTTCGTCAAGTGCCATAAAGTGACGTTGGCATGGACTGCCATATCGTATTTACTAGAGAAATGAGATAAACAAACTAATATAAAGCTTAAGAATCTGATTGCACAAAAGATGTTAAAAGACGACGTAACACTAAAACATAATGTTCAAGGACTTGAGTGATTTTATCCCGATTTCTCTTCCTCATCTTGACATTTACTTTTGTGTTTGACATTTAAACCTTTCAAAGCATTCACAAAGCGAACCGTCAATTTTCTCCTTTAAAAATTGCATAATTTGTTTATTATGTTTATCATTTTAGAAGAAAAGCAATCAATGCTTTTTTCTTTTTTTTTTAAAGCTCAAAAAAACTTTTCCAATATTTTTCATTTTACTAAATTCTTGTCCTCTGACTCCTGCCCATGAAGTCACGCTCCTATTAGCATCTTACAAATTTATCCTTTTATTTTCCCTTTATTTTAGTAAGGTTTGAGATTGAATGTATTTCATGTAAAATATGTAATAACCTTAAACTAGTCGATAACTTAATTGAAGAAGCATTAGTTAATCACAAAGATAAAGATTCTTAATTTCATATGTGAGTTGATATTAAATTGTTGATAAGAAAAATAAGAAAGGTAGTAAGTGATAAAAGAAACTTTTTTTTTTGTCTGACATAAGAGAAATTGGTAACTACATGAATTTCAAAGAAACATCGATACCCAACTCAACTAAGAGTTGATAGTGTAAATTAATTGGTAACTTAATTAAAAAAAGAAGAAGATCATAATCACTCAGACTAAAGTTAGTCAATTGATGAATTTAAAAGTTAGAGAGCAACACAAATAAACATGGTAATTAAGTAGAAAGGTTGGTAACCTTTAAAACAAATCAAATAAGCATTGGAAATCAACTTATATGAAAGTTGGTAACTTAAAAAGAATTGGCAATTTAATCAGAGAAAAGTTGGTAAGTCATTAAAATATAGATTGGTAATTTTTAAAAAGTCAAATAAATTCTAGGAACTAATTCTATTAATAATTGGTAGCAAAAATTAATTGGTAACTTAATTGGAAAAAATTGTTAAACCCCAATTCCGTTGGTAATCTCTAAATATAATTGGTAATTTAATGGGATCTTAAGCAAGACAAATTAAAATTGGTAGCTTAATAGAAAAGTTGGTAAGTCTTTTAAAAAGAAACTTTTAAGAATTTCAAAATGAGAGTTGGTAATTTAAAACTAGTTAGTAACCTAATTGGAGAAAAATTAATAGATTATATACAATAAATATTAGTGAATTGGCACAAGAGACAATAAATTAAAGATGTTTGTAAGAAAGACAAATAAATTTGGTAAAAGACAACAAAAGTTGATAAAAGAAACCCCAAACAATTATTGATAAGAACCTCAAATGATCAAGGTCAATGATTCAAAATGAGATGGTGATTGATATAAAAAAAGTCGATAAGTCATCTAGTGAAGATTGATAAATTCATGAAAGAGTTGGTGGTAAATTTATGTCATTGGTAAAAAATAAATAAAAGTTGGTATATGATTTGTAAATTTTCAGAAAGAGTTGATACTCTCATAATAGCAAGGATGATTTACCATAAAGTTATCGAGAAGACGTTTGGTAATCTTTGATTTTGTTACCAATAGAATTTCATCATTTACCAAAGCTTTCATTAATCTTTGATTTTTTTCAAAACGGACCACTAGAACCTAATGTAAAAGTTTAAATAAATGCTCTAATTCCAATTTGATAAATAATAATGTGAAAGAAAGGAATATGAAATTTTATATATATTTTGATGTTTATTGAAGAGGGTTTTATTAGATGACTATCTAAGATAATAAATAAATCAAGATGTTCATAATCAAATGAAGATATACACATAATCTTGAAATATGGAGAGTCAATAAAATTATCAAAATCTCTTTAATAGTAAATTAACTTAGAGAAATCTTTAATATTTTCTCATAATAAATGTCTCTTCTACTATTCATGCTTTGTCAACTTCAGCTAGTCAATCACTGGGATTCGCCCTAGTGGCCACCCTTCCAACATGGAAGGGAGAGGTGAGGGGTTCAAATCCCCACATTCTCAGGGGGGGATGGGGTGAGGACGCGTAAGTTTCATGAGTGGATTTCAACTCCCACGCCCTGCAAGAGGCGGGACACAAGTCTGAGAGTGAGTGTAGAAGGAAGAGAGTAAGACTGATAAAAAAAAAAAACTTCAGCTAGTCAGCATCTGCTCCAGCATCCATCCATAATGTCTTGTCCCTTTCTTGCCTTCGGCCAAAACTCAACTCGATCTTATCCGTTGCCGGTTCTCTCTCGAAATGAGTACAGACATATAATATCGTCAAAAACTCATCTTCTCCTAGGTAACATCCTTGTCTCTCTTTCACTCTCCAACAATGGCTTCACTAGGCTTCTTGAGCCGCTTTTTGCTGCCATTCTCAGGCTTCGTCTTCACCTGTGTCATCGCTGTAGCGCTCCAGATCTTCGTGTTTTCGCCGATATCTCCTGACTTGCTCCTTTTACCGGAACCATCGTCCCTAACTTCTCTTCCCACAAACACCCGCTTGGAGGTAATTGAAAAGCTTCGTCATACAGAAGGTTCAAACTATCTTTTCTTCGATTTCTCAATTCTTCATTTATGCGAAAAACCTTTTGTTTCGTGCAGGGCGTGGCCAAACTTGGAGAGGGCATGGTGAAAAATTCAGAAGACGTTTGGGTGGACGAAAATGGCGTGCTTTACACTGCGACTGAAGATGGTTGGATTAGGAGGCTGCACCGAGATGGGTCCTGGGAAAACTGGACCATGTTGAACAGCCGGACACTTCTGGGGATCGCAGCGACCAGGAGAGGTGGCATCATTGTGTGCGATACTGAGAAGGTGTGCGTGATAAGATTAAATAGATGATGAACTTGGTTTTTTGGAGAAATTGACTTGTGAGGTGCTCATGTTGCAAGCTCTCTGTGATGTGATTTGGCCAGGGTCTGCTCTGGGTCGATAAGGATGGTCAAGCGAAGGTCCTCTTATCACAAGTCAATGGATCTGAATTAAGGTAATGTTTTTAATCATTTTGATTGGCAATGGTTCTTTTTCTTTTCATTTTATAACTCCGGACACTCCCATGGGGGCGTGATAGTCCTCCTGTTCTACAAACATCTGTAGTTCCTAGAAACACGTACAGGGGCGCCCCCAGATTCTAAAATCGACTTTTATTTTCCGTCTCTCCTGCCTCTACCTCTCTGCCCACCTAATCGGCCACGGCCGCTGTCATCAATGGATGACCTTTGATTAGAGAGAGAGAGGCAGGCCGTACGCGGCATCGCTATGGTGATCGGAATTGGAGACAATGGTGGTCTTAGCTTAATGTTGTAGTGGATGGAGGGAAGAAGATGAGAAAGAAAAAGGAAAAAGACATAAGGAACAATTACTGAGTTATAGCTCAAAAAAAAAAAAAAAAAAAAAAAAAACTACTGATGCATCGATCATCTAGAAGGGGAAATTTACACCTAACTTTGTTAGAATCAATGATACACTTAATTTATTAAAATGAGTCTAAAAATAATTTGCATCTGCAACAAATTCTTCGACTTCTCTCTTATTTGTCACTGTCTGGCCATATTTTCAAGAGACTGACCCTGTTAGAGAGCAATAGGGATTTCATACTTCGACAAGAAACGTGCGTACCCTTCAATAAATGATATCTCAAGTTCTCCTTAGAATAGTACCATTTAGAGTTAGACTCCATATTATATTTTTAAGTTAGTTCAAAACAACATTTTATGACAACTTACATAAACGAAAATGAAGACTTGTTAAATTATTCATCTTTTGTAAATTCCTACCATAGATTAGTCTTATGAACATCCAATGCACGTCACAATTTAACATGTCTCACCAGTGATATGCGACAAGTTAGATAATGTTGCATTGAACTTGTCGTGTCCTGGCTTCTTAAATCCTAAAGTCGACTCCATTCTCTAATTTTCCATTAACTAATGAATACGTAACACCTTGCAAGGTCACTTGTCAATAGTACATTAATCAAGCGCCATCATAGGGAAAGCGACGGAAATTAAAAGTGACAGCTTAAATTTGAGCCATGTGTAAGCATTTGCGACTCAGTCAAAGGAATATAATTGAAGAATAGCAGCTTTTCATTCCCATGATGTGCCATGCGTGGCGCATGCTATAGGGTGTCTTGTCTCTTTTCTTCTTCACTTGCCATTGACAACAACCTATGGTGGGTGTTTGTTCGTTAGTATTCAGACAACGCCACAAATGTTGGAGTCATGTTAGTTGTTCTTTTCTCGAGCGATTTGCGTGGTGTTCTGAGATTTTTCTCGACCACCTCCTCACGAAGAGACATCCACAAGGGACCATGGTGCGCGAAGAAACGCACGGGGCTACACATCACTGTCGAATGAACTCTTTCTACTTGGACTAACAATTTAGTTAGACATTCCAGTACTTTCTATTATAGGCTTGAGAAATTTGGAAAGGTAATAAGGACAATCTATTTGAATTTTGGCTCGCATGTTATTTGATACATAAATATTAGCGGGTATTCTTATGAAAAAAATTCATGGGATTTTACTCATTAAAATGAATTATTTTGTCATGAATATGAAAAAAAAAAAAAAAAGAAGGGCTGAGTTCGAAATTAAGGTGTTTACGTTGTTTCAAATTTTTTTAAAAAAATACAAGAAGAAAAGAAAGTTGGGGGTTTGCCAGCTTAGGTTTTCTTGTCCTCATACTCCTGCAGCAATAATGTTAAAGATATCAGTAAGTTTAATAGGTCATAAGTAATTTACTATGTGATGTGGCAAAATTTTCTGAGACCTCTAAAAGAGTCGACCACTTGCACCCAGTTGCTTGCTTGTATGCCAAGTTAGAGTTTTTCAGATTTTGTGGTAGAGTAATTCCCAGAATATTATGTCTATATGATGTTGCTTTATACCTATCGCATAAGATGGTGCAAAATCTTGAAACACTAGCAATTAAACCCAATCCCAGACCAAACTCAAACCGCACCTTGGATGAAAATTATTTTCCCTAATGATTTGGGTCTGATAGGTTTAGATAACCTTGGCAAATCATATGCAACCACATTCATCTCGATGAATTGGGCATGGCACTGAATACGTTCAAGTCTGGCTGGAAATCGGCTAGGTTGGAGGCTCATGGGGGACTCGGGCCCATGAGATTGCCTGCCTCATGAACATATCTACCTAACGGTAGCATAGTCAGTGAAGTAGTTTATCTCAAAGTACGATAACTGACAAAAGCACAAGGAGTAGTTTCATCACAAAGTCATTGAAAATTAATGTTTTTTCTATGATTGCTACGTATAGATTTGCGGATGACGTCATTGAAGCATCGGATGGGAGTCTATATTTCAGCGTAGCCAGCACCAAGTTCGATGGCCACAGTTGGTACTTGGACGTCCTCGAGGCGAAACCCCATGGCCAGCTTCTCAAATTCGACCCTTCATCGTCACAAACTTCGATTGTTCTCGATGACTTGGGCTTCGCAAATGGCGTCGCTCTCTCTAGGGATGAAGATTTTCTCATTGTATGTGAAACTTGGAAGTAAGTACATCCACTTATACACACTTTATAGAATTCATCATTGGAATTCCTCTTGAAAATAAATCATCCTTGTGCAGTTTTGGGGAGAAAAAGGGAAAAAAGTGGTGCAATTTAGCTTATGCGCATGTGTGTGTTTCGCAGATTTAGGTGTTTGAAACATTGGCTAAAGGGAGATGAAGCTGGGAAAACGGAGATTTTCATTGACAATCTTCCTGGCGGACCTGACAACATCAATCTTGCACCGGACGGATCTTTTTGGATTGCCCTAGTGCAGGTATATGCGTAGGATTTTCGCAACATAATAATTAAAAATCTAAAATCCAAAGTGATTAGTTCTCTTAAGGAGATAATGGTGCCCCTGATTTTGGGCAAAACTACATGCATTACATTGTGAGCGGTTCGGCTTCTTTCGGACCATGTATTTCGGATGCTCTATCCATGCTCTTTGCAAATTTGGTGCAGTTGACATCTGAAGGGTGGGAGTTCGTGCACGCCTCCAAGGCAGCCAAGCACTTGATAGCAACATACCCAAGTTTGATCAAGAAAGTGAATGGAGTGTACAGAAAAGCGAGTGTTTTGCATGTGGGATTTGATGGCAAGATAATCAAGAAGCTTGACGATCCTGACGGGAAAGTCATCTCGTTCGTTACCTCAGCATTTGAGTTCGAGGGTCATCTTTACCTGGGAAGTCTCAACTCCAACTTCATTGGAAAATTACCCCTCATCTGATGATGTTGCCTAATGTAATTCTCACTCAAACTGGTATTCAAGTAATACCAATTCGCAAATCTCGGTAGAGGGGAGTATTTCAGATGGGAGGCAGTTGAGATTTTACATGTATTATAGCATCATTTGCTTCACCGGTTCTGAACTGCGAAGGTTCGATGGTTCCAGGAGGCGGATTTCATAACAATTTCTTAGAACTGCAGTGATGATACACAATCAAAGGGGACATCGACATTGATGCACAAATGAAAGAAGAAAATTCTACATTGTGTATTTATATCAGAATCACACCAATCTGTCCGTTGTAAGGACACCATAGCTTCTTTTTTCATACTTAATAGGATGGGATTAATTTGTCGACACAAAAGATGAAGTTTTCTGGAAGGATTTATTCCGCCAATAAAGGATGCCTTCATGACCTGACGTGTATTGAGGACATAAGAATCAATATATTCTGAGTGAACATCAACCCTCTTTTTGGAGCACTTTAAACTACATTGCTCTCTCTACCCAAAACTTAGGCATGTTTAATTGGAAAGTAAGAGGCAGCAATGGTTTGGTACCTGAGAGTCAGCGCCAGAAGACACGAGAACATTTAAGACATTAGAGAAGGCAAGGCCTGTAATTCTTTTCTGATGTCCTCTGAGTATTCTGTTGAGCTGCGAAAGTGAAACAGTCAATATCCATAACTTGTGAAAAACAAGGTTAACTTTCAACAACAATGAAAGCAGTTCTCACCCCACCATGAGCTCGCACATATCGAATTCAAATAGAGGAGTTCTCCATTCCTATTGCAATAATGTTATGGTCTTGAGGATAGAACGCAAGAGCTGTTGCAGCCGGCTGTTGGGGCGCAAATTGTGTCATCGTCTAGATATCAGCAGGCAGGATAGTATTAACAGTTTTCTAAGTGAGAGTGGGACATATGTGCCACGAGGCACTTGCCTCCGTGTCATCTCCCTTCTTGGGGAAGAAGGGAGAGAGCAAGTTTGACAATTAAATCTCTGGATGGGTGAAAAAAGCCCTTGCTTTCTTTTAGTTAATCAGTAAGGGTAAAACATTCCATTGGAGAAAGAGAAAAGCCCTTGTCTCACTTAGCAAGTAAAAAAGCAGTGGTCTGGTCCCTGAGAGTCAGCACCAGTAGACACGAGAACAATCAAGGAAGTTGTGAAGGGAAAACCTTTGATTATTCTCCAATGTCCATTTTTCATTCTTGGCAACTATGGCATATACTCGTAATGATGTCTAAAGACTGAAAATCAAACAATATCAAGTGAACATCACTAATGTGCTTTCGAATCGGACGATCACTGGAATCAATTCACAACAAGGTCTTAGACACATTTCATCGAACATGTTATGGTCAATCAGTTGAGGAACAGATCAAAGCCATTACGAACTCAAATTTACGACTAGAATCAAGCTAAATCAAACAATATCAAGTGAACATCACTAATTTGCTTTCAAATCGGACGATCATTGGAATCAATTCACAACGAGGTCTCAGACACATTTCATCGAACATGTTATGGTCAATCCGTTGAGGAAGAGATCTAAGCCATTTCGAGCTCAAATTTACAACTAAACTCAAGCTAAATTAGTTCATGACGTTCGAAATCAAAGAAAAGAAAAATTCAACTATGATCAGTTTCATCGTAATAAGAGAATCGGACTCTCGGCCACTTACTTGTGACAACAAAACAGGGATTCTACCTCGTTAATGAAGTGGACTGAGGCCGCAGTTGGCGCACGAATCACTGAAGGAAGCTCTAGAACGTGTCGATGATCGAAACCTGAACGGGTGGAGAAAGCTTCGAACGGAACGAGAACATTTCGAAGCTCTCGGCCGCGGAAGGGAAACGAAGGAGATCAGTCGCAGAGCTCTTTAATGAATTCGTTAGACTTCCCATTTCGTTCTCCCGTTACAAAGCACTCCGGGCCTTGCTAGAAAAAGTACTCTCAAAGAAGCATGTTCCTTAAGCTGAGGGATTAACCAAAAACCTACCACCACCTTTTGATTGTTTATGCAATTTCATACTTAGCTTGCAAACGTTTTCAAAGGACCAATATGGCTGAAACTCAACCAAATGAGTCAAATTCAATCCTTCAAGGAAAAAAGCAATGATTTACTCTTGCATTTTTAGTATTTCACACCTCATAAGAAGTTGTTCAAGCTCCTTAATTTACTCCTTAATGCTCATCTAATGTTGATAGAGAGAGCCCAGTTTTAGAAAAAAGTCTCGCTAATGGTTATCGGGTAAGAACCTTTTCTTCCTGAGTTTCTTTAGCTTCTCCCAAAAAATTAACCCTTTTTCTTCCTTCCTTGCTATTTTGATTTTTAAGGTTGATCCGGGCCAATGAAGATGGTCATTCGAAGGTCCTCTTATCACATGGTAATGGATCTTGATTAAGGCAATGTTTTTAATCATTTTGATCACTAGTTGTTCTTTTTTATTTCAATATACCTCCAACACTCTCATTGAGTGCGTCAGTCCTCCCGTTTCATGTGCATCGGTAATTCTCGAAAACACATAAGTTGATCTCTTAGGGTGGCCCAAAGAGAATGTAACAAGGTACTACCAGTAAGTTGGTACTCATTTTTATTTTTTCAGTTTTGAGGTGGAAACTTATATAACATGCAAAATAATCTAGTTTCGAGACAACTAAGGATATTTTGGATGAAAATGTATTATTCAAACAACGGTTTTCTTTTCTTTTTTTTTAACTTTTGTGTCATGGTCTAAATTTTGGGGTTGGGGTAAATTTTCACAAATGTATTGCCTTATTAAATAGTTGACAATTGGCAATCAATGGAGTATATTTAGATTGAGTCATATCCCAAAAGAATATTCTAAGTTCACCAAAAAAATGTAAAAACTTATATGCATTTAGGCGAGCGCGCAAAAACTCCGAAAATGACTTTCATTTTCTACCTCTTCTCTCTTCCTCTACCTCTCGGCCCACCTCATTGGCCGTTGTCATCAAAGCCATCATAGGCCGCAGAGATGACCACTGCCGTAATCATTTCTTTATTTTCTTTTCTTTCTCATCATCTTCCCTCCATCCACAACATTAACCTACCACGTCGATCATCTCAAGTGGTATATTTACTCTTAATCTTTTGACTCACACATATGTTAGAGATAATTTTGTATCTTCAATAAATTTTGGGAATTCTCTTTTATTTTGTCACTAGCTAGAGAGATTAGCTCTTTTAGAGAGTAATAGTAAGTTTTAGGAGTCGCAACTAATTGTTTATGATTGATGTAAAACATCAAGAGAGATATTTTATTACTACGCAATCAGAAAAACTAGGATTGATGACTTAATCACATTAGTTAATCAACTAATGTCCTTTTCGGTACCTAATGTTGTTTTTTTCTTTTGGTACCCAATCTTGTTTAAACTTTGAAGTTTGATATTTTTTTTTGAAGGATTTTTCATTAATTTTGTGAAGAAAAATACCCAAAACCCCTTTTAACCTTTCCCTAATTTTTTTTATTTAAAAAAAATTAAAATAACAATATCATATAAACTACCCGATTGCCCAATTCGGATTTGGCTTGGCTGACTTGGGTTGCACCTCCGGGCAGATAGAGAAGAGCCTCCCTTATTGTTTTTTTTCGTTTTTTTATTCCTTTTTTTCTCTCTCTCCCCCTCTCTCTTGTCCTATTCTCTGCATGTGGTCAAACTAGAAAATATTGACTGCATTTGGGATTTTACCATGTCAAACTACGAGTCAATTTACCATACGACACAGGTCCCCCGAGCCCCACCACGTTAGACCCTCTAACACCCACACCTCCCCCCTTTGTCGCCTCTCTTCGCTCTCTTCTTTTTCCCTTTATTTATTCTTCTTCTTCCCTCTGCTAACGATGGGATACCTCGCCTTCAAGATCCCTATCACCGCCAAGTCCGCCCGCTCCGCCGTCCACCCTTCCTCCTTTTTCTAATCTGCAAGATCAAGCTCAAGAGCTTCCCCCTCCAGATTTCCCTCATAGCCTACCTCTCGCCCGACGTCACCCACCCCCATCCCCCTCCCCAAGACGACGTCACCTCCCCTCTCGAGGGACGGCCACCACCTTAGCAAGTCTAATCTCGGCAAGCTCATTGGGAAGTCCATCTTCTCCGGCAAGGTTTGCTTGAAGGTCTCCGTTTAGACGAGCCAGCGTAGGGCAACTTGCGGGGTGAGCTCTCAGAGGTTTCTTGGGAAGGTCTTGGTGCCCTTGGATCTTGCCAAGGCCGAGTTCAAGGCTTGTGTGTTCCACGACGAAGTGAAAGGGAAGACGAAAGGGAAGAAGAACAAGAAATAAAGGGAAAAAAAAAGGAAGAGAGGGAGAGGCCACAAAGGGGGGAGGTGTGGGTGTCAAAGATCTGATGCGGTGAGGTCTAGGTGACACGTGTCATATGATGAGTGGACTTGTAATTTGACATGCTGGAATCTCAAGTGTAGCCGATATTTTCTCAAAGAAGAGAGCCATATTTTTCATACTTTATTAACCAAGAGACAATAGAGAGACCCCTTTTTTAATTCTATAATATTGTTGACCCTCCCTATTTATTTTATTTTATTTTTCTTTTTATTCCCTTTTATTTTTCTACTTTTTCTTTCCCCCACGTGGTCTCTCCAAGCATGGTCTTTGCTAAAGACCATTCCGGAACTATAAACCCCATCAATCGATTTTTCCCTTTCCGGTGAAGTCCATAAAAAAAATTGATTGATGGGCTTTTGTACATTATTCAAATAATTTGCATATACAAAAAAGAAATCAAAATACAAGATTCACCTTTGTTTATTATTACCGTTCCTTTTTCCATTTGTTTTTAATATGGAGAAAGAAAGAAATATTGACCTTTATTACTTTGCTTATGTGGTATTTTTTCAGTCAAAAAAAAAATCCAATTTGGTATTTTTTTTTATTTAAAAAAACATTTTGGTATTAAAAAAAAAGGGAAATTGGTCAATTTTCAAATAGTTAGAGACTAGATGGAAAATTAGATGAAAGTTCATGGACCAAATTGAGCAAATTGAAAGCTCATTGATGAAATTAAACATTAGATAAAAGTTCAGAGACCAAGTTGAGCAAATCGGAAGCTTGGGGATGAAATTGAATATTAGATGAAAGTTCAGGGACCATTTGTGACATTTTCCCTTTCTTTAAGTGAACTGTACATATTTAACCTTTGAAGAAGTAGGAAAGTCAATGAAGTCTAAATCCGGTTTTGTATATAAAAAAGGCAGTCACAATATTATCAATTATAGTACTTTACGCGGGAGTGATGATATTTTGACGAACTTGGCTTTCCTCGTAATAGAATTAGGGTGCGTTTGGTAACGATTCTGTTCTCGGGAACAAATTCTGATAAAAAATGATTATTTTTTATTTTGTTCTCGAAAATTGATTCTGAGTAAAAGAACGCGTTTGGTAACTATACAAAATTTCTGATTCTAGAATAGAATTGCGTTTGGTACCGTGTTCATTGATTCTATTCCAAATTAATTTATTTTAATTTTTAAATAATGTTTATAATTTTTCTTTTTTTTTTTTTTTTCTTTTTTTTTTTTTCCTTTTTTTTTTTTTTTTTTTTTTTTTTTTTTTTTTTTTTCTCCTATTCTAATTCTTCTTCAAGCCGGTTGCTCGACCTTGCCGGCAGTTGGGCGAGGCTCGCCTGGCCACCCGCGAGGTTGGGCGAGCCTCGCCGGTGGCTAGGCTTGCCTCCGGCGAGCTCACCGGACCTCGCCCTAGCATGGCGAGCCTCCAGGGAGCTCGCTGAATTGGTCACCGGCGACCGGCGGCAACGGCGAATGGCGGCGGCGACCTACGGTGGCGGCGGACGGCGGCGGGCGGCGGTCGCAGGATGGCGGTCAATGAAGAAGAAGAAGAGTTTTGATTCTCAATTTTGTTCCTAGAACAAGAATCAACTTTTTTTTATTCTTGATTCTCGTCTCGAACTTATTCTGGGAACAAAAATTTTACCAAACGCAATTCTTGTCCCAAACTGATTCTATGAACAAAAAATCAGAATATGACACTGTTGGGATGATTACCAAACAAGCCCTTAAGGAGCAAAATGATTAAACCTGAAATTTGTGGTTTTCACTAGCAAATGATCAAGTACAGATAAAATAAAATAATATAAAGACCAAAAGCAATATATAAAATATAAAGCAAAAGTATGCATAAACAAAAACCAACCATGAAGGTGGTATGAACTTGTATTGAATAACCGAAAGTTTACATGTATTGAAAGAACATGTATTTAAAGAACATGTATTGAAAGATGCAGAAATTTAAAGCATCAAGTCATCCACTAGGCGGTAATCCGCACTCCGGGGATTATCGATGTTTGTATTACAAGAGATGGTTAACCAACTATCATGTAAGTTGGTAACCCTGTATAAACTATGCTAGATGTATTTGAAAACAAACTTACTTTGTAACAAGGGATACAAGGTAAGAGAGCTTGGAGATGGAAGAGATGAGGATGAGGATGGAAAGGATGAGGGTTTACAAGAGGGAGAGGGAAGGAGAGGAGAGAAATCTGGAAAATTTCGAGTCCTTTTCTCTTGTGCCGGAGGAGTGTATTTATAGTGGTGCTACAGTGAAAGTGCTACAGTGCTGAACAGTGTAAAGTGAACAGTACTGAGTGAACAGTGAATAATGAATAGTGAACAGTGTATGCTACGATGTATAGCCTTTGCACCATTCGCAACAGTGTTGGCATGTGATGTCTTGATTTTAATCTCTGTCTAGGTTGATCCCGTAGCAGTCGTCTTCATTGGTGTTTCCACTGTGATGTGACTGTGAGGATCCGTCTGTATTGTCTTGAGATTTGGAAGATCCACATTGTGATCCTTCCGCTTCTGATAGCATTGTCCTGAGAGTGTTGCAGTATTCCTCTCTGGTTTGGACTGCAGCAAGTGCTGCACTTGCCATGGATTTCTCCTGTAAAAAGGATGTATTTGATGGGACCGTGGTTATTATGTTTTTCTGGCTGTTTAGCCATATTCTAACCGCAGCTTCGGATCCTTGTTCAATGTATTTGAATCCATCCCACCATTTTGTTTTGTATTTCCGGACAAGGACCGGTACTCCAGGTTTTGTGGATGTATTGTATTCAAATTCACATGCTGTTACCCAAGAGATTCTGAATATTATGAAGAAATGCATAAGGCATGGAAACCTTATATCATGTGGTGTTGGTACGAAGTATTCGCTAAAAGCTTTGTAACCTTGTTTGACTGTGGGGTGTAGTATTATGTCCAAAGGACCAAAGAGATCCCACCAAGAGTCAAACCAGTTTGGTACACTTTGTCTTGGGAAGTTATCTTTGAAAAATAACAACCAGGTGTGCTGGAAATTTGTATTTTGTCTGAAGAAAACATTCCACCAAGCTTGTTGGTAGTCCCAGTAGGTGTATGAGGTAGAATATGGTAGACTTTGGGTAATTCTGGTTTGGAATTTTCTGGGTGTATGAGGTGCGGCTCCCCAGTGTGAGGGGTGTATAAGTTTACTGATGGATATAGTGGAGTATAGAATGTTTTATGTATTGTTTTTGTCAGCAAAATGGGTAAATCTTGCTGATTCTGTCTCCACTAGAATTTGTTCATAATAAGCAAGAGTTTTGTTTGTATTGTGTGGTTTGAATAACCAGTTTTTTGGAAAGATGTTTTTTGCAAAATTGATAGGATCCTTATCGTAGAATCCATCTTCTACAGTCAATATATTTTGAAATGATGTTTTGGGGAAAAATTTTGATCTTTGAGATTGAGGGGTTGCCTGAGGCCTAATAACCACCTCATTCGAAAACTTTTTGTATTCTGCTGGTTTTTGTGTAGCCAGCGGGGAAGGATTGTTGCTTACCTCGATGGCAGTAGAATGCTCTTTCTTTGCCTTGTTTTGTATGGATTGTGCAAGTAACAAAATAGTTTCTTTTGGTAACATGTCGCTAGTTGTTTGAGGGCTGATCTTTGGATCGGATGATATGGGTTCTATTTTCAAAGGTGTATTTGGTGTTTGGTATTGTTGTAAGAATGACTCGATTGTTTTTTCGCCATTTGGAGCCATGTCTTAATGGGTGTTAAGCCTGTCGGCTTTGGTGATGTGTTGGGAGTTTCGGCAATGACCTTGTCTTTGCCTTTGTCTTTTTTGTTTTTGTTTGATCTTGGGATGATGGTATCCCCTGTAAAAATTCTCTTGTGAGAAAATCGGGTAAAGAATTTGAAGAACCATTTATAAATTCAATGTCAAAATCGAATCGAAAGTATGGCTTGCCATCTGGCAAAAATCTGTTTTGATGCAATGTTTAATACGTCTTTTTGTAAAACGTCTTTGGCTGATTTGCAATCAATTCTCAAGAGAAATTTTTCATTTAACAAATCTCCTTGGAATTTTGATATGGACAAGACTATAGCAAGTATTTCTTTTTTGATCGTTGAATAATTTTGTTGAGTGGAATTCCAATGTTTTGAAATAAACTGAACAACTTGTTCTTTGTTATTCTTGACTTGTTTAAGAATACCGCGATATCCTATTTCTGAGGCATCTGTTTCAACTATTTTGAATGTAGAAGGGTCAGCCAGATGTAAGCATGGTATTTCTTTAACATGAGTCTTAATTTGTTTGACTATATTAGTATGGACAGAAGTCCATGGTGGAGGATCTTTTTGCAATCTTTGGTGTAAGGGTTTACAAAGGATGTTTATATTAGGGAAGAAATCCAAAATGTAATTGAGACTCCCTAAAAACCTTTGTAGCTATGTTTTGTCTTTAATCTCATCAGGGAATTTATCAGTAAAGGAAATTGATCTTTCTATAGGAGTTATGGTGTTTAAATGAATGTAATGACCTAGGAATCTAATCTTGGTTTTAAAAAGTGCAATTTTAGTAGGAGAGACAACAAGACCATTTTGTATGATTACTTTTATGAAAGTAGACAAATGTTTAAAGTGTTGTTCTATATTAGAGGAGAAGACTAGGACATCATTTATATAAACTATGATGTATTCAGAGTAGGGATTGAAGATGTCATTCATAATTCTTTGAAATTCTGAAAGGGCATTTTTGAGGCCGAAAGGCATAACATTCCATTCGTATTTGCCAAAAGGGACTGTAAAGGCTGTCTTGTATTTATCATTTTCACTGATTTGTATTTGCCAGAATCCTGATTTCATGTCAAATTTAGAAAATATTTTTGACCTACATAGTCTATTTAACAAATCTTTCTTATTGGGTATTGGATATCTTATCCATCTAAGGGCTATATTTAAAGGTTTATAATTAATAACTAATGGGAACTCCTCTTTCTAGTTCAGCATTTTTGTTGACATAAAAAAAGAATGAGCTCCATGGTGATTGACTTTTCTTATGAGTTTCTTTTTTAAAAGATCATGTATTTCTGCTTGGCAAAATTTTAGAACTTCTTGGTTCATTTGTGTAGGACGAGCTTTTGTAGGTATTTTGTTTTCTGAAAAATCATGTTCATAAGGTAGATCAACAATATGCTTTTTTCTTTCCCAAAAAGCGTTGGGTAAAGTAGAGCATATGGTTTTTTCTATATGTTTTTGTAGAGAAGTTATTTTTTCTATAATATTTGGTTTTATAAGATGGTCTTCTATTCTTTTGAATTCTAAGTCTTCTTTTAGGAATTCAAGCTGGTTTTCTTTGTCTTTTATAAGGCAATTGATTTCAGAAATAGAATGTTCTTGTAAAATGTTTAAGCTTCTCTTTTGTGGTTTTGTTATGAAATTGAAGGTGATTTTTCTGTTTAAAGCATGAGTTTCAATACCTTCATTAGTAATTGAAAAGGTTGAATTAATTGTATGAAAGGTGTTCCAAGAATTACCTGTTGTCTCATATTTTTGACTAAAAGAAAAGATGTTTTGTAGGACATTTGATCTTTTATTATTGAAGCTTCAGGTAGCTTGTATTGTATATTTAGTTTGTCTCCTGAGGCTGATTTTAAGGATTCCGATGTCTTATCAAAGTATCTAGTAGGAACAAGGCATTCTTTAATACGGTTGAGGTCAGCTCGTATCAAAGAGTGCCGTTGTTTCAATAGTAAACTCATTGTTGATTTTTATCAAAATATTAATGATCCATTTCCTAGATGTTATTTCTGTTAATAACATAAGAAAGGCTGGATCGAGACTCGAAGTATTAGTGATTTCATTTTGATCTTCTAAAGTCTTTCCTTTTATAACGAGAGATTTTATAGCAGAAATTTCTTGTTTCATTTCTATTTGTGTTGATTTGAGGGCTTGTATTTCTAATTTTTGTTGTTTTATTTCATTTTGAAGATCATTAATGTTTATGGGCCTAGATAGGGGTTTTTGTTTCTATTAAGAATGTCTTTGAGGTTGTAGGAAGTATTGGAATTAGTGGCAATGTTCATGGAAGAATGAAGTTTATCTAGGTATTCTTTCTTGGCTTGAGTGGTCGGTGATCTTATCAAAGCGGTGCTAAGGAGAAATTTTTCTTCTTTTGTTAACATGTTTATTTCAGGAATGGGTTTTCGGAGAAGTGTCTTCATAATCAGAATCGGAAGATGAATCTATTTCATTGATCTGAAGACCTTCTTCCTTAAGAAGTTCATCAAAAGAAGTATCACCATTTTCTATGAAGATGTTGTTTAATTGGTTAAGAGTATTGTCATCGAGAGAAAGTTCATTTAGTTTTTTATTAATCCTACAATACTTTGAAATATGACATTTTCTACCACAAGAATAACATTTAATGTCTTTAAAATTTTTCTTATCAGTATGGAGTCTATTTTGATTATTCCGGTGTCTTTGTTTATTCCTACGAGGCGGAGGTTTGTTGTGATGTTTTTTTGTCTCTTTCTCAGGAGGACAAGTTCCTTTACATTTTGATTTTGTTTTTTCATTATAGGAGGGGTCGTATTGAGCACAAAAATCTCCTAGACTACAATTGGTGAGAGATTGTTCTTCCTTGAGCTGTCTTTGTAATTTGATAGTATTACACATTTGGGTACCTTGTCTGTAAACATAAGAGATTATTTCTCCATAAGAAAGGAGATCATAAGGAATTTGACCACTGTATTATTCTCTAATTCTATCTCTAACTTGGTCACCTATGATCTGAGGTAAACCAGCTAAGAATTTTTCTTTCCAAAAAGGTTGATTGCAGTCTGGTCTAACAAGAACCCTTTGAAGAAAAAGTTCTTTATATTCTCTGAATCTTCCTAGGGATTTACAACGCATATTAGATAAGAGATCTTGGTTCCTATCTCTAATGTGTGAAGGGTCTCCTATGAAGTGTTGTGAAATGGAGTAAATAAGGGTGTTCACCGCATCTTGGATGAGTCGTCCTTGATCATCATCCATGCGTTGTCCAAAGTCGTCTATTTTATAAGCAGTTAAAACTTGTATTTTTTGTTCTTCAGTCAAATAATTATCCCACCAACCTTTTAGTTGTCCAGTAAAACCGGCTACTAAAAGATTAGCAACAGCATGATCAGAAACATCTTGTTGTGTTTTATAGGCATTAGCAAGCATTACCATGTTGTTAAGAATATTCATGATATTGGTTTCGGCAACACCATCTATATTCTATTCATAAATGGCGTCTGGAGAGTATTTATTCTGTATTTTTTGCGATGATTCTTCTTGGGCTATGTCGGGTGGAGTTGCCTACTGTAATAAAGTTTTTGAGGATGTCTCCAATTGAGTCTATTTACCTCGGGGGGACAGATTCATTGTCGAGTCATTGGAGGGTTTGGTCAAGGTACTAATAGTAGGTTGATCGGGGTGTCATTAATAATTAGTCTTTGAAATTTAGGAGTGTCTAGTATAGAAGCAGGTTCTAACTTTGTTTTCCCTAGGAGTTTTTTCTTTTGTTCTATGGCTTTGGCAAACTCGACTAAGGTTTTTTGGGAATTCAAAAGCTTTGAAAATGGGTTTTTGAGTGTGTCACAGGTGGAGTGGTTACATGAGTGGGATTTTGTATGTTGGATTCTATCCCGTTCAATTGTTTTCCTATGGTTACTAGATGTTGATTAGTAAAATTGTTTTGTTCAATGACTTTATGGGTGTATAAGGAGTTTCCTTTATCTGGAACTCTAAAGGGAGTGGCAGTAACCTCACTTTCTCCATGTTGTATTTTTATTCTCCTAAGGGGTGGATGATTGGATTCTATGGTTTCACCATTATCCAGTTTCCACTTATAATGATGGTCTAAAACAACAATCTCTTTAGGTTCAAGGAATTGTTCTTCTAACCAATCAAAGAAAAATATATGGACTTCATATTAGTACATGTAGTCGTAATATTTTTGCTTGATATCTTTTGCTTTATCGCAAAGGTTTTGAAGAACCATTCTCTCGATGTGTTTGTTGTTTTCAGAATTAAATTATTTGTTAAGGAAAGCTCTATTTGGTTCAAATTGTTTTTCTAGAACATTAAGCTCAGCGTCTATCATTTGAGAATAAGTGGGAGAATGATGAGGGGAATCTGTATTTTCTAGGACTGGTTCAGGCTGGTTTTGCTGGTAAACTGGCCTAGAAATCCCTGATCTATTATCTAAACCACTAATTTCAGGTTCAAGAGGTGATTCATTATTACTTCTACTGGTAGAAGGAGGTAAAGGTGTTGTATCACGTGTGGGAATGTCTCTATGCACACTAGGAGGAGGTGTGTTTCTATGAGTACTGGGAGGAATTGTGATTATAGGAGGAAGATTAGGATTAAGATCTACGGACCTTGTATAAGAATTATGAAAAAGAAGAACTAGATCTAGAATCAAAAGATCTTCTAGGGAATCTAATGGTCACTCTTCCTTCTGGATGTTGAATGACATTAGTCGGACCTGTATTTTGAACAACATGTTGGGGAATTTGGTTTTCTAATTCCCATTGTTCTGGTAAGGTAACCTAGTTCCAGTTAATGGATCTAGGAATTGTCGTATTAGCTCTAGAAATGTCAGTTTGTAGAAGAAGTGTTTCTCCCCGTGGACTATGTTTGAAAGCATTTTCTCCAAAAGCGGAGGACATGGCTTTGTAATGAATTCTATAGACAAGAGCTAAAGGAATAGATCCATCTGCTACTTTATAATTATGTGTTTTGATTTGGAGTGTTAAGGTTCTAAGAATGTTCTTATCTTTGAGTGAAACAGAGAAATTGGGATAACAGTCAAAATGTATAGGTCCTTTGCGAGACTTGTCTCCACGGTACCTAGAATGGACTCATCATAATTTAAGAGACGTGAATCTCTTAAAACTAAGAGAATAGAAGTATTAAGACCTTCTTTAGTGAGAGGTTTGACTCCTACTTGGACTAATCCTATATGAATGTAATTGTATTTCTATTTATGCTTATGGATGGATTCTTTGTTTAAAAGATGTATTTTTTCATATGAATTAGAAAGAGGAACATCTCTTTCTTCGGTGGATATGACATAGTCTGATTTTTTGAAAAATTTCAATTTTGATTGTTTGTATATTTCCTTAAGCTGTATTTTAGGAATTTCCCAATTTTCTATAGATTTGTTGAAATCTTCTATCCTTACTTCTTCTCTATGTATAGGACTTGGATCTGAGTCCATTTGTGATAGAGAACTAGAGGAAGATGTAGATCTTCTAAGTAAGCTCATACTTAAGATCGGAACTAATCCTTCTTCGGAACCGTTACAGAGCTAAACCAACGGTCTGACAGCCACTCAGGGTCTTACGGCCTGGACCACTCTGTAGAAGCAAGAAGGATGCCAACAAATGGCTCTCGATCTATGAGTATGTTCTTACAAAGACTATCTACACCTTCCCACCCCTTAGGAGAATAAAAATACAACATGGAGAAAGTGAGGTTACTGCCACTCCCTTTAGAGTTCCAGATAAAGGAGACTCCTTATACACCCATAAAGTCATTGAACAAAACAATTTTACTAATCAACATCTAGTAACCATAGGAAAACAATTGAACAGGATAGAATCCAACATACAAAATCCCACTCACGTAACCACTCCACCTGTTGACACACTCAAAAAACCCATTTTCAAAGCTTTTGAATTCCCAAAAAACCTTAGTCTAGAGTTTGCCAAAGCCATAGAACAAAAGAAAAAACTCCTAGGGAAAACAAAGTTAGAACCTGCTCCTATACTAGACACTCCTAAATTTCAAGGACTAATTATTAATGACACCCCTGATCAACCTACTATTAGTACCTTGACCAAACCCTCCAATGACTCTGACAATGAATCTGTCCCTGAGGTAAATAGACTCAATTGGAGACATCCTCAAAAACTTTATTACAGTAGAGCAACTCCACCCGACATAGCCCAAGAAGAATCATCGCAAAAAATACAGAATAAATACTCTCCAGACGCCATTTATGAATGGAATATAGATGGTGTTGCCGAAACCAATATCATGAATATTCTTAACAACATGATAATGCTTGCTAACGCCTATAAAACACAATAAGATGTTTCTGATCATGCTGTTGCTAATCTTTTAGTAGCCGGTTTTACTGGACAACTAAAAGGTTGGTGGGATAATTATTTGACTGAAGAACAAAAAATACAAGTTTTAACTGCTTATAAAATAGACGATTTTGGACAACGCATGGATGATGATCAAGGACGACTCATCCAAGATGCGGTGAACACCCTTATTTACTCCATTTCACAACACTTCATAGGAGACCCTTCACACATTAGAGATAGGAACCAAGATCTCTTATCTAATATGCGTTGTAAATCCCTAGGAAGATTCAGAGAATATAAAGAACTTTTTCTTCAAAGGGTTCTTGTTAGACAGACTGCAATCAACCTTTTGCTTGATGTAGCAGAACTTTTTTTTTAATTAAAAAGTAGGTAGTGTTGATCGATTTCAAGCAAAAATTGAACGATCCATAAAAATGTTTCGAGGAGGCCATCCACTCTCAGGGGTTACTAGATGTGGATTGACCCAAATGGTCATGTGGAGTACGAATCCAACTCAAAAATTGATGTCTCTTGAGGCGCAAAATCTCAGTTATTTTTTCAATCAACCAACCACTTAAGATAAATATATATATATATATATATATATATATATATATATATATATATATATGATACGGATAAGGGCCGAGCATATAGCATAAGAAAATTACTCCTAATTAATGCCCACGAGATATAGCCTACTTTTATTATGAAACAACACCTTTGCCTATGCTTCAAATGGACATATATATTTTGAAGTCATATCATATTAATAATGTGATTGAATGTCGGCATGAACTTTAAAAAAGAGAATCTTAGATTCACTTTATCAAAGTTCATTCAACTCTAGCTAATGATAATACCACGATAAAAGAGTGAAAACGATTATATTAATTTCATTTTTGTCACAAAAATCATGGAACAGAGAATTAATTTAAGGGAGTTGAATGAAATACCGTAATGATTTGTTCTTTTAACTAAAGAGATGTAGTTCTCTTGGTTTGGTTTAAATAATATATGACTTAAGAGGCTACAAAATGTGCGGGAAGTAATGCATGTTTGCCATTTTAATTCTATTCAAAATGCATGCTTGCCGCTTGTCTTCTCTTACGCTCACTTCATTGCATCTACGTTATAAATTGCCATGGCCAATTTATAGAATAAAATACGTCATCAATTTATTCTTTTATATTAAAAAAAATATGTAGGTGGACAATTTTTAGTAATATTTTAGTAATATTCGTCTTTGTTTTTTCTTTTTTCCTTTTTTTTTTCTCTCCCTCCTTTCTTCTTGCTTAGGTAGTGGCTAGCCCTCCACCATGGCCATGTGGATTGACCTTGCCTAGATGAGGGCAGCCCTAGCGAGGCTGACTCTCGTCGAGCGGTCGCCCTTACTTGGGGCGAGGGTCGGCCTTGCCAGATTTGGCTTAGTGAGGCTCCTCACTTAGGCAAGGGTGAGCCTCATGCGAGGTCGTCACGAGGCTGTCCTCGCCTAGGCAAAGGTTGGCCTTGCTAGATTTGGCAAGGGGACCTTTCATTGGGGTTGCCCTCGCCCAAGCCAGATCTGGCAAGGCAAACTTGCCTAGCCACTTGCTACGAAAGAAAAAAATAAGGAGAGGTACAAAAAAAAAAAAAAAAAGGAAAAAAAAAAAACCAGAAAATTATTAAAAATTATCTACGTTAGCACTAGTAGTGCTGTGTAAGCTGGCTAGCATCCATGTTATAAATATTAGTAGTTCTTATGCATGAGATTACGACATTACCTAAGAGTGTTATATGGTGCCTTTAGTAAGCAACATTTTATAGTGAATAAGTAATGTGTTCAGTAAAAACAACTCATTCTTTTTTTTTTTCTATTACTCTAAGATAAACAAAGGATCAGTGAAATATAATCTATCTATGTTTTTTACTAAAATTATTGGCATAGGTTTACAACAAGGAATTTCTTAAAAAGACACCCAGAAAAAAGGAGAAGATAAAGCTTAAAAATCTTGATACTATAGGGATTATTGATTTTTTTATTAAAAATATTGACATAGTTTTAAAACAAGGATTTTTTTTTTTTTTTTTAAAAAGGCACCCAGAAAAAAGATATAGCTTAAAAATCTTGATACCATTCGGATAAAAAAGATTATAAGAATAAATATATTTTTCAGGTTTTCTAAAATTTTGTAACCCGAAAGGTCTTAAAAATGTCAGTTCAGTAAGTAAAAAAATAATCATAATTAAATGTTAAGATAATACCAATTACTTATGTTCCGTGTGAAAATTTTAATGTTTCAAAAAAAAAAAATTAAAGTTCGTCTATATAATCTATGAAGAAAGCGAGAGAGAGGACTACAGAACAAATATATTGATTGAGTTATTAGTTGTTTGATTGGATTTTAAAAATTATTATAATTTTA
Source organism: Eucalyptus sp. ANBG9806169 (assembly GCA_014182395.1). NCBI lineage: Eukaryota > Viridiplantae > Streptophyta > Magnoliopsida > Myrtales > Myrtaceae > Eucalyptus > Eucalyptus sp. ANBG9806169. The sequence continues at coordinate 49,437,256 of CM024575.1, read as the reverse complement.
TCTATTTATATATGTATTAACAAAATTTTCAATATAGTATCTTAGGGAAAAGATCATAAAAATTGAAGGCTCTCTTCTTATTATACAAAATATTAGTTTTACATATATGCTCGCGCACAAGACTAAAAAAAAATGCTGCATTCAAAAATTTACTTAAACGGATGATATTATTTATGTTATCAGACGCTTCAAATAATCTAACTGTTCTACGCAACGATAAAAGCAAAAGTCAATATCGTCTCGTCTCTTACCAAGTTCGACAATTGGCAATTTTGGTAGAGTATTCTTTTAAACTAAATATATGTAGTTTTCATTTGACTTGTGCGACAACAAATTGTCCGTGAAACAATGCATGTTTGTCGTTTTATTTCTTCTGAAAATGATAGCTTGCCATTTGTCGAACTTCTCCTTATGCTCACTTTATGCATGTACGTTTTGGCTTCCCATGACCACATCCATAGCATGAACCATGGATGCATAACCATGATTTTACGGATCCCCTTAGAAGTTGGGTCCATCCACATTGTCTTAGCTAGAAGATGGGTGAATTATCCCAAAAAAAAAGAAAAAGAAAAAAAGAAAATGACACATGGAGTGCCAAAACTTGGCATGAAGGGACACTTATTTGCCAAAATCGATGCAAAATGGATCAGTTAAGTGTCAACAACAAGAAAATCAAGACAAAACGCCGACGTGGTGATTTTCCAGCAAGCCTAATGTAAAAAAATATCGTTTTGCACGTTGATGTAGCTAGACAAGTGCCAAAATGATGTCGTTTTTCTTACTGACGTGGTAAATAATTAATATAAAAATTAATCAAATTAAATATGAAACCAATTTTTTTTTTTTTTTTTTAAAAAGAGGAAGGGAGGAGGAAGTGAATAGTAGGCGACGGCCGAGGGCTCAGCCCTCGCCGTCGCCGCCCCCCACCGTCGTTGAGAAGGTGGGGGAGGGTTGGTTGGGGTCGCCGAGCCCTAGCCGAAGGTCAGCGACCATAGTCGGGGCGGCGAGGGCTTAAGCCCTCGCCTAGATTTGTGGTGAGGGTCGCGGCCCTCCCGAGATCCGATAAGGGTCAAGCGCTAACCCAGCGGACCCTCCCCCACCTTCTCGGCGATGACAGGCCCTTAGCCGCTGCTGTTCATTTTCCTCCTTCCTTCCTTCCTTCTTCTTCTTCTTAAAATTTTTAATTTGGTTTTAAATTTAATTTAATTAATTTTTATATTAAGATTCGAATTGTGCCCAAACGACGTCCCTTTTGTGTTTATTTAGTGAGTCAGTTTTCCGGCGAGCCAAGTAAGCGAGCAAAATTAATAAAAAAATTACAATGTAGGATTTCCGGTGGGATTCGCTGAATGCGGCACTCAAGTGTCTCATTAAAAAAATAATAATAATGCTTAAGTGTTACTTTCCTAACTTTTGATACTTGAGTGTCTCATTGTGTCAAGTTTTGATACTTAGGGTGTTCTTTTACCTCAAAAAAATCATAAACCTATTGCAATTATATCATTTATGTTATAAATTTTAAAAGTTCATTCTTAATCTGCTGAATGGACTAAATTGACATAATTACAAATGATTCAGGATTGAATTTGCAAAAAAAAAATATTTAGGATTGAATTGACACAATTACAATAGGTTTATGATTTTTTTGAGTAATTTTCTCTTAATTCTTTTGAAACATTTAAGGCCACAATGAAACATCCTAGGGCGCCAATCCTCATTTTGCTGTTATTTGAATTCCTGACATGCGTTGGACTTACATGTCAAGTATTTGTCTTTGGGTGACTTGAAGTTTTAAATGAAAAACTTTAGATTTTCATTTTTCCTTTCAGAAATAATTGTATTAGAAGTTTAAAATTTGTTGCAATAATGCAATCTAGTTGCCAAACTTTTAAAAACACAACCAAGCCGTATCACTTGTTGAGTTGATATAATCAAGGCATTTCATTTAACTCTTTCCGATTTGGCTAATAGAGGGACTTAATTGCATCATTTTTTTTTTTTAAATAAGTTTTAGGATTTGGTTAAATGTTTTGAAAGTTTTAGCATTGATTGCACTTTGGAGATGGGTTTTAGGATTGCACTTATCCCTCATTCTAAATTCATGTATTCTACTTGTTTCTAGATACTAACGTGCTTTCTTTTTTTTTTTTTTTTTATCGCACTTAATGTGACGGCCCAAGTGGCGGTGCAAGGGAAGGAGGGAAGGAGGGATGGTGGTGTATCCGCGCCTCGGTCCTCGAACGTGCGCAATGAGGGAGTGTGTCTTTTGTCCCACATTGCATATGGAGGGAGGTCTGGGCTAGTTTATAAGGCTTAGGTTCATTTACCTGTACATACGCGTTCTGAGAGAAAAGATCGTGGTTGGGATGGCGGTGCGTTGGAGCCAGTGCGGGTGACCCATAGGAAACAAAACCTTGAGGGAGGCTACGCGACTGTAATGAGGCGTATGTTAGAGGACAATATATTGGCTATGAGCTATCGTGAGAAGAACAAAATCGAACCATGAAGATTTAGTGTCCAAAGTGGACAATATATGTACAGTAGTGGGACCGGGGTCTTTACACTAATTGTTTCTTTTTCCTTTTCGTTGAAAATCTCTTTTGAAAGCATATCTCCCTAGGGCCATGCTTCTAGCTTCGATGCAAATCTTCGAGTTTGAGCGCTCCTCCTTTTTTGGCTAAAAATGAAGTATTTGGTACTCTTCCGAGTAGTCAGCTAATTCTTATTAGAGGGCACAGATAATCCGTCCTTCATGTATCCAGGAATTACTGGAAACTCACATATATATCCTCCTCCTATTTCTCCTATGTCTAGTTCCTAATCCGACAATGGGCACCATACTGAGTATGTTTTCTCCAGCTCATCCATTGGCGTAGCAAATCGACAACGATCGAGAGCCAAACCACGGTTATTATTCTACGAGAACCATTACTATTATTATATAAGTATGATGCCTAAACTCTCCCCAAGTATAGCAAAATCACCATCGAGTTCAATACATAGAAATGGAAAATAGTACACACAAAAAAAAAAAATCAAACTTTTTCTCACAATTAAAGGATAGTAAAAGTTGAGAGTTAGCATGGGAGTAGACTTCTTCCCCCATGTCAATACGTAAATAATTTACCAACCTTAATGAACTACTCGTATGACATGATTAAACGGATGGTGTATGATGTTATCGAATCAAGTTTGCATTTTTGACCACTCAACATATTACTACATTTTGCTTTTATTAGAAAAGGCATATTACTGATTTTCACTTTTTTTTTTTTTTTTTGACAAAATACTTGACTTCGCATTGATCATTAAACGTTTAGTTATTAAAGCGATCCGATTGCATGCCTTCTCGTATAGAACTCATATGCTTTTAGACTAGAATTCTATATGTTACGATTGAACGTCAACGAGGAAAACCAATTCAAAACAAGTGAACTCTCCAGTTTGCTCGAGGAAATGACGAGACAGAAACTGACTTTGCAACCTTAACCTTTGGATCTTACTTTTGTTCACCGTGTTGTTATCTTTGCCTATGGATTTCGCCCCTGATATTGCAACCTATGCCTCAAGGAAAAAGGGAGAAAAATATAATAAATATAATAAAGATAATAGTAACTCAAACGAAAAGTTTACAAAGTTGAAAGCCTCACTTATTGAGCTGCTCAAGATAGCTCCTTATTACTATCTACCCCTCCCTCCCTCGCAATATCCTCCCGGACCACCATAACTAATCATGTACCCCAAATGATGTCTAACATTGCCACGATTCTTCAAACCATAGACATTGGATTTATCCACCCACTCGACCGTTTTTGTCGAAGGAAGTTGAAGAGCGCCGGTTGCATCTATCCAGTGAACCTGTCGGAAGTACGTGGCGTGCCTAAAATTGCCATCAGGCTTATGACCACTTCCCATCGGAGGACAAACTCCGTCTCTCCCAGCTAGACCCACTCCTCCCCAAGCCGTATGTAGCGAACCATTGCGTAAATATAAGAATAGTTCACTCGGCCAATAACCAACTATAATCTCTGGCTCACCAACAGTGAACCACCACATCTTTTTACTTGGATCCTGCATACAGGCAACAAATGTCCATAAGTTCTTATACATAATTTGAGATTAATTTCAATACTTCTAAAAATTTCGAAAGATAAAGCGTACAATGTTCGATTGGCAAATCTCGCTGCTCGAGTATTTCCGAATTCTCTTACAAGCATACATTAGCTTCAATATCAAAGAACGCATCACCCTGTTTTACTTTAAGACTAGCCGCCAATATGCGACTACATTTAAATTGTTATATTTCTTTAGATATATAAAAGTCCCAGTTAAACATACAAATTATCTTTTCGATCAACCTTTAACTGAACCAAATATTACTGCAGAATGAACGTTGTGATGATTATTATGGCTTATCATACACGGGTCTCTTTTTTGATTAAGAACATGGCATCAATAGGGAAGGCGAGAAAGGTTTTTTACAGCTGTTTTATAGTTTGAGTTGTACTAATTATATATTTATGGAAACATTACATAATTTTAGAATAACTAAGTTGCAGATGAACTACAATTTTCATACAAGTAGCTTAATATCCGGAAATGGAGTACGAAACAATTTCACCGGTTCCATTATTTTTGTAACTGTTTTCATAACTCGTTCAAAAGTTTTATATATATATATATATATATATATATATATATATATATATATATATATATATATATATAATATTGCTTATGTATTATAAAGATGACTAGTAAAATTTAAAGAAGTGAATGACCAATACTTACAAATCATCGCAATTTCATGAAATCAATTATTCAGTAATGTAAAAGGCTATCTTGATGACCATTGACTTGATCAATAATATCCCTCAATAAAACTTACAACTACATGGACCGACTAGATTGCTCAGATCACATTTCAAGAACTTTTAGGCAAACTAGCTCCTCTAATTGTAGTATATGATTATCACTTTAATTCTAGATGATGATTTCGCATTATGTAGTCGTTTTGCTAAAAATCATAGATTCTCATCTTCTATTGATTATCTTACAGATCGACATCTAAAAAGACAGAGCAATCGCATGATGATTATTTCTAACTTAACTTTATAGTCTGACTAGACAAAAAGGAAATATGAACTAAACCTTTTAATGTCTTCTCACTAGGGTTAGTGTTGGCATCTCCTGTTTCAACTTAGCGATGATGATGATGATGATGATGATGATGATGATGATGATGATGATGATGATGATAGTAATATACAACTTTGGATACCCTTTGAAAGAAACAGAAGCTTATTTACAATTTTTTCCTATAGAGCTTGATTTAAGAAATCTATTGCTATCTTTCTAATTGTGTGTTTATTATTGTTATTTCTTTTTAAAGTTATTCCTTTCCCGATCTCTTATCGAATAATGAAAAAGCGTTTTTGTACGCGCGCGCGCGTTTTTCCTAGCATATGTACCCCCAAAAACTACCGTCGTCCTGGATACGTCCCAACACAAAGCTATCCCACAATTGACTGCCGAAGCAAAATTAGATCTAATAGTTCATATTTGATAAACGTTTATTATGTCTCAAAAGTAAATGGACATATCCACATATTTTTAGCTGCCCCGATCAATTTTGAGAGAAAGATAGATTGGAACTTGTAATTAGTTAAATATTTATTATGTATCACGACTAGTGTTAATCACCGAAGTTGAACATAGTTAATCTTGTTCTCACCATATTCGATTAAATTGGGAAGAAGATAGCACAATAGGTTTGAATTGGTTTCATTAAGAAGAGAATACATCGTCTTAATTGCCCAAAATCAAGCTTACCTGATGGATTTGGATATTAAACTCAAATTGAGGTCCGCCATATTCGGAAGCACCGGGGATTGGACAGCCGGGAGTTACTGCCCTATGTACCTGGACAAAACCTGGACATAGCATGTTGTAACATCCATTATGGTGGCCATTACCCTATAAGAAGGATGCTTTAGTCAACAAAATAAGCCAACAATCCAACTCTATTCTTGAAAATTCAAAATCCAATGGGAGAATCACTCAACAAGTTTCAAACTAACCGTCCAATATGTAAACAACCGAGGACGAGAGTCACCATATAGTTGTGGAGAAACCTAGTCAAAGTAAAAGATGTTATATCTTTCTATCTCAATACATTCTCTATATTTGCCTATCTATTGAAGTACCTGCCAGCCTGCAACAATCATACTAATATGATTCATAGGACCAGTTTCAATCCACATGTTGTGTGAGCTGGCTTGGTCATGAGCTATGGTTAAATTGTAGACATTAGATCTCGCAAAACCTCCATATTTGATATTTTCTGTCATGTCATCTCTCAAAGAAACTACCTGCATCGAGTTATAGATGGGTTAAAAAAAAAGCCAAATGAATTTTTGTTTGCTTATGACTCGTTCTACTACCGTGCAAGGGCAATCATGCTTCAAAATAACAAATGCAACTTGGATCGAAAATTTAAATTTTGAAGGGTAATAGTAACTTTTTTTTTTTCAATTATATGTTTATTTTTGTTTGAGGGGACGGGCAATGCAGAAAAGTGACCGTTCGGATCTTTTCTTTGTAGTGCTAATGGAAAGATCAATTTGTATATTTTTTTCCCATATTTCTGGACTTGTTTTATGTTATGTCAAGAAATTTTTGTAACAGAGGTAGCTATGAGAAAAATATAGGCCATTCACTAAATACAACCTATGAACGTCAATCTTTTCATGTACAGGCTTTTAACAAAAATATCGTAAACCTTAATGTACGTGAGAGAGAAGGGGGGTGTTGTATGTGTACGTGTGCGCTAGAGCACAACATGGGGGTTGGTGGAGAGGGAGAAGAGAGCAGCACATGTTGAGAAAGAGCATTCTGACTCCTAGAGGATGGCATCTTGGCTACTGATTTTGCCCTTATCAAGTCTTCCTTTTTCACTCGAGGAATTGGTACTGTTCCGACAGGGCAAGATTCTCTCCATCCGAGCTGAACAAATTTAACCTTTGAAGGAGTACGAAAGCGAATGAAGCTCATACTCGGCTCTGTCTGCAAAAATGGTGGTCATAATATTATCAAGCCAAGCAAGTAAATGCAAGAGTGATGATAGTTGGACTAAACACAGTTTTCTTCCTTAATAGGATAAAGGGATAAATTATTGCCTGTATTTGGTGGTTTTTCAACCGTGGATGATCAAGTGCCGGTTGCTTGTCAATTTCAACACAATCAATGGTGTCTCCTTCCTTGGTCTTCATTAAAATACCACATATAATCAGTCATTTGCCAAACAAACACTGCTTCTGAACAAGGTAGATTGCAGAATGTAGTATGAAATCTGAAAGGAGAAAATCAATGAATTTTGAACGATTAACTACCACAAATGTCTTCATGGGTGACTTGGTCATAATCTGAACTTGTCTTTCCAAATCTCGATCATCATCTTCACAGATGCTCGCCATCTCACAGACCGAAACACTAAAGAAAATAAGGAACGGTAATGCAAGTTTCATTCTCACTTGTACGATGAATTTTGAAGTTTCGAAATGATGTTGCATGGTGTTTAGGATATGTCTATTTATAAACAATAAAGTCTAATTTTTTTTTCCCTTCTGTGGCCGCTCTTTGTACCTTAGTGAAATCCCGCACACCTAACAATGCGGGTTCAAAGCAAGAGATTATTTCATTAGAAAAAAGAAGTTGACAAATGGCAAGCATGCATTTTCGTTAGTTAAAAAAAGCAACATGCATTATTTCACGGACAATTCGTAGTCTCTCAAGTCAAATGAGAACTACATATCTTTTCTATAAAATAATAAATTGATGACGTATTTGATTCTATAAATTCGCATGGCAAGTCATAAAATATATGCCAGAAGCAAGCATAAGAGAAGCTCGACAAATGGCAAGCATGCATTTTCAGTAGAACTAAAATGGCAAACATGCATTAATTCGCGGACATTTGGTAGCCTCTTAAGTCATATAATATTTTAACCAAACCATGAAAACTACATCTCTTCAATTTGAAAGAACAAATCGTTACCATATTTCATTCAACCCCTTCAATTGATTCTCTATTCCATGATTTTTGCAACGAAAAAAAAAAAGATGATATAATCGTTTTCACCCTTCTTTTCCGGTATTATCATCAGCCAAAACTGAATGAAATTTTGGTAAAATGGATCTAAGATTCCTTTTTCTTTGTTGACGTTTATGCCTACATTCAATCGCATTATATAAATAATGTACGAAATTTGCGATTGGGTAAGAAAAGAGAAAATCCCCAAATTAAATAAAAGCAATTTGTAGTAATTATTACCACCGACAGTGAGCACCACGGTTTGGACCTTGGAACCGTTAGTGGGCGGGCTGCGGCTGGAGAGACGCAATGGTTCCGAGCTCCACACTGGCGTGTTAATCATCGGTAGTAATAATTACTAGAGATTGCTTTTATATAATTTGGGGATTTTGGTCCTACTTTTTGTCATTTACAAATTCCTTAAAAATCCAATACCTCTGCAAGTCAAGAAAGGGGACCTCGAAGTCCAAATAGGAAATGTATGGAAAAGAAGAATAATATTACTATATTGACGCCTGAATATTCATTAATAAATTCGTCATGGTATTTTTATTTGTACGTGGTTCGACTGCGAGAGATACTAGTGAAAGTCTCTTCTATGTGTCATGGCTTTTATTAATGAATTAGTCATGGTTCGATTTTTGTATGTCTTGATGTGCCTTTGGTATTAAACAAACCCGAGTGCCTTTTCAGCTACAATAGCATGAGGCCGATATGAGCAATGTTAAGCCACTAAACAGATCTGAGTGATGTCGCAATACTCTTCGCCCAACGTCTGCTTCCCCGAACCAGTCATCAACACATAGTAAAGCACTTGTCCGAGAAGCTGCGTCCGCAAGACATCAACAGCATTAAATCATCAGCGTTCGAACACGCAGTAAATTCTAACAATACCAATGAAAATAGAGCAGGATTGAGCCGAAAAGATCTCGCTTTGATAAGCCACGGCAACTTTGGTGCCTGAAAAGACCTCGCTTTGTCCGGGCAAGAAGCTGAGCGTCACCATGCAAGCAAGCCTCACAAAGAACAAAGCCGGCAATAAGGACTGTGGAGAGTTTCTACTCTCTGTAACCCGCCCATCTCCACCATCTCGTCCTCCTCATCGACAGCTCAGAAATGGATCCTCCTCAACTGCCATCGCCGTACATGGCGCTGGTAAATTTGCTATTATCACAAGAATGGTGAAGTCGTTGGTTAAGAAGACGAGCATCGTCACAAGATTGTGGCCCCCGCAAAAGCAGCTCATCTTCTTTGTGCTTGTTTTGGCTTCCCCTTTGCTTTGTTTTGATTGGCGTGCAAAAGATGGATAGAGAGAATAACTAAGCAGATCATGTAGAGAGGCTGGCTTGACGTATGCGTGAGAAGGAAATTTTCTAAGATAATTTCTCATATTAAAGATATATTGACAACATTACCATATAGTGAAAAAATAATAATAATAAAATGAGACCGTTGACGCCTGAATTTACATTGATGAATTAGTCTTGCATTTTTGGTTAAGAGAAAAAACAAAAATGAGCAAAAATGATAGATTATACCGTTTACAAAAATAAATGAATAAAAAATATTTTCATCATCCATAAAAGCTTTTAGAAATAAATTATCATTAATAATAAAAACCTTTTTTTATTGAATAATTATTTCAAACAATACAAGCCGTCATTTTTTACAAAAATATCTCACAAATCGTTCCTTTCAAACTTTGTCTTTTCAGTAAAAGCATCTTTTATTTGGAGGAAAATCTTGAAGCTTAGAAGTGCAGTGAGGCCATATATCAGGGAAAATTCCAAATAAGGACTCGAAATGAATCTATTTTCTCAAATAAGGACCCAAAGTGAACTTTGTGTCATATGAGGACCCAAAGTGGAGCCATTGTTTCAAATAAGGACCCGAAGTGAATTTTGTGTCAAATAAGGATCCGAAGTGATCAAGTTAATCTCTATTGAGGACCTTAGTCCGCCGGTAGACATTTTTTGACGATTAAAATAAGGGCAATTTTTATCAAAAATTTGTGATTGGAAAAAAAGGGAAAATTCTAAATTAATTAAGTTTAGGTTATTCATTTAGATGTTTATGTTTTCTTCTTTCTTCTCCCCCGTTGCTCCTCAACCAAATCGTTGCCCGGTCATCATCGTGACTCGATTCTCGTCGCTCCTTGCCTTGCTCGACCAGTGGAGAATTTGGGTCTTCGCAAACAAAGAAAGAAGCATATGGTTTTCTTCTTGTTTTTGAATTCGTGCCTCAACCAGCGGAGAATTTGGGTCTTCGACTTTGCGGAGGATGGGTACAAGGAATGGGAGAACTTCGGTCTTTGACTTTGCGAATGATGGGTACAAGGAACGGGGAGACCGTAGAAAACCTAGGGTTTTTTTTGTTTATGTTTTAGGATTTGTTAATTTTCCCTATATTTTTTTGGACAAAATTGCCCAAACTCCAGTCGTCGGAAATGTCACATGCATGATAGCCGGCGAATATTTGGTTGACCAGCAAGCTCAGATTCTTATTTGAAATTGATTCAACCACTTCGGGTCCTTATTTAAGACAGTGGGTCCACTTTAGGTTTTTATCTGACACAAAATTCATTTCGAGTCCTTATTTGAGAAATTTGATCAACTTCGAGTCCTTATTTGGAATTTCCCCCATATATCAAGCATATTATTGATAATTGAGAGACTGGCTTTTTCTAGCATGAAGATTGACATCCTTCTCAGTGAATTTGATAGTAGGGTTGTGTATGACTCTTCCTGCATCTCCAGGCCAAGGTTTCTGATGTTATTAATGTTTTGGACTGGTTTTAGCCTCTTCGATCAAAGGCTCTTGTGCAGATTCAAACTGGTCGTGTTTCTAAGCAGCCTCTCTACCCCTAGACAGTGTCACCTGGAAGTTAACTCCATCTAGGAAATTTACTATTGGTAGTGCTTGGACTGTTTTGAAAGCTGAATAGAATAAAGTGCCCTATTATAAATTGATACAGTTCAGTTCTTGCATTCCTTGGCACTATTCCATTGCTAGGTGGTAATAAACAGCAGATTACACACTAAGGATAGGTTGCTCAAGATGAATATGTAGATCTCATCTTCTTGTTTCTCTGTGACTTAGCTATTGAAGACACAAATCATTTCTTTGTTTATTTTTTATTTTATTTTATTTTATTTTTTCTGGCTATCTATGTTGTTGGATAAAAGTTGGGGAGGAATTGACTAACCTCTTGATGCACAACGAAAAAATTACCAGGAGTGTATGTTGAATCACCAACAAGCAATGGACAAATCTACAACTTCATAATAGTTTAAATACAATCACAAGGAAGGTATACACATTCCATAGTATTAATGCCAATTATTTTTTCAAAGTGATAATGAGAACCTTTTTTTGTGTGTTATTCTTTGATGGAGAGAGAAGAATAATATTATTTCAATGTACGTTCTTTTTCTTATCTTTAGATTACATAATGAGGAAGTTACTCTAGCTTATTTTAAAAGACAATCACTCGCACATCTTCATAGGATGACTCTCAAGTGCACCTTGCTCTAGCTTATCTTAAAAGACAACCACTCGCACGTCTTCAAAGGGTGCCTCTCAAATGCACCCCACCATAGGCAAACAGGAGACTCTTCAACACATCTCATCACGAGCGAATTATGCTGACCTTTCTATGTAAGGGACATTTTTGTTAAATTAATGTCTCGAGTTTAAATTCGGATAATGATTTGCTAGCCGAATTTTTTGAGAAAGATTTTCCTAGATGGATTTAAGTCCAATGCGTACAGGAAGTCTTCAACTAGAGATGAAACATTGGACACTACAAGATAAAATATTTGGGCTCACCTACTACAAATTCTATCATATTTTGTTTATGAGGAAAAAGGAAAATTAAGTGAGAAAGTAAAGCCAAGGTTTTCTTTCCCTTTCACTGCAGAGGCCAAATCCTTTCTGAAGAAGTGGGGCCCAAGGTCAAACATTTTGACCTTGGCCACACGTATAAAAGTGTAAAAAAAAAAAAAAACGAGCGTTTCTTTCTTGCCGAGCGCCGCACGAGTAAAAATATTAGGAAGCTACGTGTCCAGAGAGGCTATTGTAGAAGCCACGTGATCAAGAAAGAAAGAACACGAAGTCCGTACATACATGGAGCAAAAAGTCAAATGCTGGAGTTCTTATTTTTAGCATACGTAGAGCGTTTTTTTATTTTGAGCTTGAACGAGCGGTGATTTTGTGCCGTGAGTTTACATCCAAATAATTTTTTTATTTATAAACATTTTTAGTTTTGGACATAAAGCTAGGTGTGGAAAACACTTGAGCGCGTGAACGATTGTAAACTCTGATTCTCTGATTATAGTAGATTATTTGCTACTGGTTCTCCCCGTGGATATACATACTGATACTCGGACCAAACCTCGTAAATGTTTGGTGTCCTTATTATTTCTTGTTTATTTCTCTAGTAATTTCGCGTTGACGTAAATTGCAAAACCATGTCGTTTCCATGTATTATATTTCAATAGTTTTATTTAGTACGCTAGTTGTAAATGTATTCCAATGATCCTTTCCTGCAAGGGATTTTCCATTCGTTCATTTCATTTGTTGAATTTATTAATTCGATTTGTTCAATCATTCATGTAAATACTACGATCTTGAGCTATTGGTCTAGGGTAATTTACATTATAATACGGCATTTTCAATTTAATAAAGCATATGCATGTTTTATTAAGGATGTGTGTAGGTACTCTAAACTAGTCTTATGATGATGCTTTGAGGCCTAGACTTCCGCAAGCATCCTAGTTTTCCAAATTGATTTGTGGAACAAGGGTGTTCGAGCATATAAGGATGAGTTCCCTATGAATTCTCCTCGAAAAAAATCATTGTTCGAAAAGATTTTTCATCAACATGACATGCATTGCATTTGTTGTTGGTATACAAACCTTGTTCATCGCATCTCAGGGATGACATTTTGCATATTCACGAGTCTCGTACATGGCTCGAATTTGTTTCATGAAACTTTATTCGAACCCGATTCCTCTAAGCGTGATGATGAAAATGATTCGAGAGCTATTGAGGAAGAGTGGATTTGTTACAAAAAAATGTAACCCTCTTATCGCAAAACAGACAATTACTGTAAATTTGTGTAATTCTGGAAATCCCAAAGAAACGAAGATCAAAGCTAGTCTTTCTAAATCCGAAGCTGTAAGGATAGTTGAACTCTTGAAGAAGTATCAGGACATATTTGCCTAGTCCTATACTGACATGTCGGGTTTGGAATCATATATTGTGGAACACGCTTTGCCAATTAATCTGAGCATTCCACCTAAAAAGCAAAATTTTAGGAAGACGAGGCCAAAATTATTCAAGAAAATTGGAGAAGTCATGAAATTGCTAAAGGTAGACTTCATTGAATATTACTTCGATTGGATTGAAGACATTGTGCTGGTTATAAAGAAGGACGGAGGAGTTCAAGTATGCGTGGATTATCGCGACTTGAACAAAGCAAGTCAAAGATGATTTCCCATTGGTGCATATTGATGTACTAGTTAATAGCATGGCGGGGTTCGAGTTATTCTCCTTTATAGATAGATTTTTACCAAATCAAAATGAAAGAGGAAGATAAAAACAAGACGTCTTTCATCACCTCATGGGGGACTTTCTATTATAAGGTAATGTCCTTTGGCTTAAAGAATATTGAGAGAATTTATCGAAGGGCAATTGTCACTTTGCTCCATGACATGATCCACAAAGAAATTGAAGTATAAGTCGATGATTGCTAAATCAAGATAAGGTGAAGATCACATTGAAGTATTGAAGAAGTTGTTCAATCGACTAAGAAAATTCGAGCTAAGGCTTAACCTACGAAATGCATATTTAAGGCAAAGTCTGAAAAGCTGCTAGGATTCATGGTTAGTAACCGAGGCATGGAAATCGAGGATGCCGTAATGAGCTGTTTATGCCATTTTGGACGCCGTGAGAACTATTCACAAAAACATTTTCCTTTTTCGTAAATTATGACTATTAACGCTGTAAAAGATTTTAAAAATCTAAGTTATTATAGAACAATGTAAAATTACTTGAACTCCTCACTAAATATCTGTTTAATGTTGTTTTTTTTTTTTTTTTGGTAAAAAAGTGGGAGCGAAACTTCTGTTTAATGTTGTTGACATCGTTTATTTTAAGATTTTCTCTAAATAAAAAAAATTATAACTAATATATATAGTCGAGTCAATCCGAGTTGGACAGATCCTGAACTCCCAAAACCGAGGACCAACTCGTACAGTACTGGTCGAGGAATCATAGGACCAAGGACCGACCCAGTCTTCCTAGGAATCGGACCAGGACCAACAGGGTTGGGCCAATCCAGGGTCGGTCTAGGATTGACCCTAAACCGATGCTCACCCCTAGAAGAGAGAGATGGTGCATATCTCTCCTTTTTGCTTATGCAATGTTTGATGCCTATTCTGCATAACCATATCTATTAATTTATAAAGGGATAAGTATACAGGAAATCGTAAAACTTATCAGATACAATTAAATTATAAAACTTACGAAAAGTGCAATCAAGTTTAAAAATTTGTCAAATTAGTGTAACTGAGTCTTTTTTTTAGCTTCGTCCAACTTGACCATCGAAAAATACTGACGTTACTTTTTTTTTTATTATTTTATCAATCTCACGTGGCTTTTTTTTAATCATTTTATCAAGTCTTAAGACTTGATTTTCACCACTTGACAAGTTTCTTTAAGTGAACTGTCAAATCTTCGCTACAGATTTTGCCCTGTCAAATCTTTCTAACCTGAGGAAATGGTACTGTTCCGGTAGGACAAGTTTCTTTAAGTGAACTGTACATATTTAACCTTTGAAGAAGTAGGAAAGCCAACGAAGTGTAAATCCGGTTTTGTATATAAAAAAGGCAGTCATAATATTATCAAGCATAGTATTTTACGTGGGAGTGATGATATTTTGACGAACCTGGCTTTCCTCGCAATAGAATTAAGGAGCAAAATGATTAAACCTGAAATTTGTGGTTTTTCACCAGCATATGATCAAGTACGGATTGCTGACAGATTTCAACACAATCAATGGTACCTCTCTTGGTCTTCATGAAAATATATATATATATATATATATATATATATATATATATATATATATATATATATAGTAGTTTAGATTAGTTGTTTCCTTTTCAACACAATCAATGATTTATATATATAAATCAATCATTTATCAAACTACTCGTCGGAAAGTTCCCTCAACAAAAATCTTTCGCCAAAGATGGTAGAATTTCAATTTTATTGTTTGCAACGGATCCTATGTCGCTTTGGAAAAGGAAACAACTAATCTAAACTACTAGCAAAAGTAAAATGTAGGAATAACGGAAGGAAAGTAAAGGTACAATTGAATGTAAAAGTGCGATAATGATAAAGCAACAACCTGAAATTGAATGATCATTTATCGATTTGGCAAAGATCCCCCACATTGGTGCCTCTTCGACTATTTATTATAGTATTCCAAAAGGCAACTGCCTTTTTGCAGTTACCATCTCAATGCCTACAAGTTCCGGAAGTTTCGGCTCCTTTCCGGTAACCGTTCTGCCTTACCGATGTCTTCACTAGTACCGATTCAAATAACTGCTTTCATCTTTATCTCACTGGTTTCGGCAAGCCCCCTTGTCATTGTTCGAGACTCCATTTGTCGACTGCTAGTATTCTGGCCCATTTTCTATGGATTCCTATGTTTTAGGCTCACTCTATCTTCCTTGGCTTCTGAAGCCCAATAAGTTACTTTGGGCGCCAACACAAACCAACATTGTTTCTGTGATAGATTGCAAAAAGTAACGTAAAATCCAAAAGGATGAAATCACCAAGAATTTCGAAAGTTTAATTATCACAAGTGTCTTCACAGGCGACTTGATCATTATTTCAACTTGTTTTCCAACTCTCGGATCTTCATCTTCTGAAATGCTTGCTATCTCGTGTCGAAACACTCAAGAATTTAAGCAATGATGACACAATATTATTCCCTCGTATAGAGAAATATGAAGTTACAAAATATGATGCATAGTTTTAAGGCTATCTATTTATGAACAATTAAGGTACTGTATTTGTGCTTTGATGAAACCCACACATCTGACGATGGGATTCAATGCAAGAAATTATTTGATGAGCCCAGTGTTATATTAAACCAAATTCGACTTATTGAACATGCTTGATTCTATAAGAGTCTCGTATTGGTGCAACAAATTTATTGGTTCAAATTTAGTTTAGTGCACATG
This sequence comes from Eucalyptus sp. ANBG9806169, assembly GCA_014182395.1. Lineage (NCBI taxonomy): Eukaryota > Viridiplantae > Streptophyta > Magnoliopsida > Myrtales > Myrtaceae > Eucalyptus > Eucalyptus sp. ANBG9806169. The sequence goes on along the minus strand of CM024575.1, from coordinate 49,420,906 downwards.
TAAGGTTCATACAATATTTGCTTGATGTAGCAGAACTTTTTTTTTTTAATTAAAAAAGTAGGTAGTGTTGATCAGATTTCAAGCAAAAAATTGAACGATACATAAAAATGTTTCGAGGGAGGCCATCCACTCTTAGGGGGTTACTAGATGTGGATTGACCCAAATGGTCATGTGGAGTACGAATCCAACTCAAAAATTGATGTCTCTTGAGGCGCAAAATCTCAGTTATTTTTTCAATCAACCAACCACTTAAGATAAAAAAAAAAATATGACACGGATAAGGGCCGAGCATATAGCATAAGAAAATTACTCCTAATTAATGCCCACGAGATATAGCCTACTTTTATTATGAAACAACTCCTTTGCCTATGCTTCAAATGGATATATATTTTTTTTTTGAAGTCATCTCATATTAATAATGTGATTGAATGTCGGCATGAACTTTAAAAAAGAGAATCTTAGATTCACTTTATCAAAATTCATTTAACTTTAGCTAATGATAATACCACGATAAAAGAGTGAAAACGATTATATTAATTTCATTTTTGTCGCAAAAATCATGGAACAGAGAATTAATTTAAGGGAGTTGAATGAAATACCGTAATGATTTGTTCTTTTAACTTAAAGAGATGTAGTTCTCTTGGTTTGGTTTAAATAATATATGACTTAAGAGGCTACAAAATGTGCGGGAAGTATTGCATGTTTGCCATTTTAATTCTATTGAAAATGCATGCTTGCCGCTTGTCTTCTCTTACGCTCACTTCATTGCATCTACGTTATAAATTGCCATAGCCAATTTATAGAATAAAATACGTCATCAATTTATTCTTTTATATTAAAAGAAATATGTAGGGGAGCTTTCATTGGGGTTGCCCTCGCCCAAGCCAAAGGTTGGCCTCGCTAGATTTGGCAAGGGAGCTTTCATTGGGGTTGATCTCTGGCAAGGCAAACTTGCCTAGCCACTTGCTATGGAAGAAAAAAGTTAGAAGAGAGAAAAAAAAAAGGAAAAAAGAAAAGAAAATCAGAATATAATAAAAATGAAAAAATTATTAAAAATTGATTAAAACGTTTGCACCGTTAGCACTAGTAGTATTATGTAAGCTGGCTAGCATCCATGTTAGCAATATCTGGCCAAAATTAGCTAGAAAGATTGAATTAACACTAAATTAAAAGGTTTAGGACTAAATTGAAAGTAGCTTAAAAGCTTTAAGACTAATTTGGTACCATTAAAAAGTTTAGGACTGAATTGACACCAACCCAAAAGGGCTATGATTAAATTAACACTATTAAAATGTTTATAAATAAATTGACACCAATAAAATATGTTTATGATTTTTTTTTTGACACTTTTCCATGCTTGCCATTTGTCGAGCTTTTTTCTTTTTTCTTTTGCTAATAAAAATGTTTTATTTCTAATGATAATGCATGCTTGCCATTTGTCCAGCTTCTTTTTTCTAATGAGATAATCTATTGTGTTGAACCCCATTGTCAAGTGTGGGGAGTTTCACGAAGGTACAAAGAGAGGCCACGGAAAGAAAAAATGATATATATGATAACTTTAAATAATGTGATTGACTGCAGGTATGAACTTTAAAAAAGGAAAAGAATCTTAGATCTACTTGATCAAAATTTCATTCAGTTTTGGCTGATGATAATACCGCGAAGGAAGAGTGAAGACGATTATATCAATTTTTTTTCCATTGCAAAAATCATGGAACAGAGAATTAATTTAAGGGGTTGCGTGGAACATGGTAACGATTTGTTCTTTTAAATTAAAGAGATGTGGTTCTGATGGTTTGGTTAAAATAATTGATGACTCAAGAGGCTACAAAATCTCTGTGAAGTGATGCATGGTTGCCATTTTAATTCTACTGAAAATGCATGATTGCCATTTGTCGAACTTCTCTTATGCTCACGTCATTACATATACATTATGGCTTGCTATGACCAATTTATAGAATCAAATACCTCATCAATTTATTCTTTTATATTAAAGACATGTAGTTCTCATTTGCCTTCAGAGACTATGAATTGTCCTGAAATAATGAATGTTTGCTTTTTTTTACTAACGAAAATGCATGCTTGCCATTTGTCAAGCTTCTTCTTTCTAATGAATTAATCTCTTGCGTTGAACTCCCTAGTAAATGTGTGAGATTTCACTAAGGTACAAAGAGCGGCCACGGAAAGAAAAAAAATTCATACTTTACTGTTTACAAATAGACATAACCTAAACACTATGCAACATCATTTCGAAACTTCAAAATTCATTATACAAGTGAAAATGAAACTTGCATTATCGTTGCTTATTTTCTTTAGTGTTTCAACATATGAGATGGCAAGCATCTGTGAAGATGATGATCGAGATTTGGAAAGACGAGCTCAGATTATGACTGAGTCACCCATGAAGACATTTGTGGTAATTAATCCTTCAAAATTCTCATTGATTTTCTTCTTTCAAATTTTATATTACATTCTGCAATCTATCTTGTTCAGAAGCGGTGTTTGTTTGATAAATGACTTATTATATGTGGTATTTTAATGAAGACCAAGGAAGGAGACACCATTGATTGCATTGAAATTGACAAGCAACCGGCACTTGAGCATCCACTGTTGAAAAATCACCAAATTCAGGCAATAATATATCCCTTTATCCTATTAAGGAAGAAACCCGTGTTTAATTCAACTATCATCAATCTTGCGTTAACTTGCTTTGCTTGATAATATTATGCCATTTTTGCAGACAAAGCCGAATGTAACCTTCATTCGCTTTCGTACTCCTTCAAAGGTTAAATTTGTACAGCTCGAATCGAGAGAATCTTGCCCTGTCGGAACAGTACCAATTCCTCGAGTGAGAAAGGAAGACCTGATAAGGGCAAAATCAGTAGCCAAGATGCCATCCTCTGAGAGTCAGAATGCGCTTTCTCAACATGTGCTGCTCTCTCTCTCCCTCTCCCCCCACCCCCATGTTGTGCTCTTGCGCACACAGACACACACACACACACACACCCTTTTACATACATTGGGTTTATGATATTTTTCTTATTTAATGCTTGTAGATAACCTATGAAAAGATTGGCTGTTGGAAATCAACACCTAATATAATAATGAAAGTCCATTATGCATGAAGTGGACGTAAACCGCCGAAGAAGAAAATTCTTGAAGAAAGCAAAGAAAGAATTCTCCACTAGGCACGTGAGAATTCTGGAGAAAGCATGCAAGAAGAAGGGCTCACAATTTTATAATATTATATTGTGAGTTGTTGCAAGGAAAGCTCTCCTTCGTGGAGAGCAAACCGCCAAAGAGAAACATGCATGAAGTCTAGACGTGAGGGGCACACATTAAAATAATAAGAAGCCAAAAGCATGAAGAATACTTAGTGAAGAAGAGAAGCTTGAAGAAAGTCAACAATAGTGGCTGAAGAAGAAACTTGTACGTGGGCAGCAAGAATACTTAGAGAAGAAGAAAAAGTTGCGGCTGTCTCAGTTCACATTAAAGTCGGCAACGTGAGGCGATGAATGTTGAGCCTATAAATAAGGCTTGAAAGTGCAAACGTAAAGTCAGGCCAAAGTGCCTCAAAGGCAGAGGTGCCTCAAGGCCAAAAGGCCTCAAGGTGAAAAGAGAGGCTTAACAGCCTCAAGCCACCACAGGAGGAGCGGAGAGGCTAGGAGAGAGCCTCAAGTCAAAAGGCCGAAAGGCCTCACATAGAGGCACCGCAGCCTCATGTCAAGAAGGCCAGGGAGAGGGCCTCACGCCACTTGCAGGCGGAGAACCTCAGGCCAAAGAGGAAGTCACCACAGAAAAGGTGAGCTTTAGGGAAGTCACACGTATGTGAACTTCAGGGGAAGCCTCCAGCAGTGAGAGCTTCGGAACAGCGAGAAAGTCACCAGGTGCAACGGTGAACTTCAAAAGAGAGAGAGGCACTGCAGCCTCAGAGCGAGCTATCCCTCCGTGATCGAGAAGGGTAGAAAATAGAATAGCTGAGTGTGTGCTTGTATTAATTAGTTTGAGTGTGTTAATGTACCAATTAGTTTGATTTGAGTATTCTTAAAGCTTCCGCATATTTTATAAAGTTGTGCACTCTACAATTAATATTAAAGCAAAGGGTCGCATACTCTATAATTGGTTCCAAATCATTTTGGTTCCTACATTGGCGTTCACGGGTTGTATTTAGTGCATGACCTATATTCTGCTTATAGCTACCTATGTTATATGCCCAAAATTTCTTGACATAACATAAAACGAGTCCGGAAATATGGGAACAAACATACAAGTTGATCTTTTCATCAACAGCACAAAGAAAGGATCCAAACGGCCGTTTTTTTGCATTGCCCGTCCCCTCAAACAAAAATGAACATGCACTTGGGGAAAAAAATTTACTTCAAAAACTAAATTCTCGATCTAGATTGCATTTGTGATTTTGAATCATAATACCCTGCACCGTAGTAGAAGAGTCATTAGCAAACAAAAGTTTATTTGGCTTTTGATAATCTATCTACAACTTGATGCAGGTAGTTTCTTTGAGGGATGACATGACAGAAAATATAAAATATGGAGGTTATGGGATATCTAATGTGTACAATTTAACCTTAGCTAATGACCAAGTTAGCTCACACAACATTTGGATTGAAACTGGTCCCGTGAATCATATTAATATGATTGTTGCTGGCTAGCAGGTGCTTCAATTTATAGGCAAATATAGAGAATGTATTGAGATGAAAGATATAATATATTTTGCTTTGACTAGGTTTCTCCACAACTATATGGTAATACTCGTCCTCGGTTGTTTACATATTGGACGGTTAGTTTGAAGCTTGTTGATTGATTCTCCTAAATGATTCTGAATTTCAATAATGAAATTGGATCGTTGGCTTATTTTGTTGACTAAAGCATCATTTTTATAGGGTAATGGCACCGTAATGGATGTTACAACATGCTATGTCCAGGTTTTGTTCAGGTTCATAGGTCAATAACTCCCGGCACCCTAATCGACCCATCTTCCATCTATGACGGACCTCAATTTGAGTGTTTATCCAAATCCATCAGGTAACCTTGATTTGATGTAATTAAGACAATGTATTCTATTCTTAACGAAACCAATTCAAACATATCACGCCATCTTCTTCCCAATTTTGTCGCATGTGGTGAGAACAAGGTTAACTGAGTTCAACTGCGGTGAATAAAAAACCATCATGCGATTACTCTGTTTTTTAGATGTCGACCTGTTAGAGAATCGACAAAAGATGAGCATTTTTAGCAAACTGACAACATACTTAATGAGAAATTATCATCGAGAATTGAAATAATAATGATATACTAAAAGTTCTTGAAATGCGATTTGATCATCCAATTTGGTCCACGTAGTTATAAATTTTCTTAATGGATAGTATTGATGAAGTCGGTGGTAATTAAGATAGCCCTTTAAATTATTGAATAATTGATTTCATGAAATTATGGTGATCTATAAGTAAGTGTTATTCATCCACTTCTTTAAATTTTACTAGTCATCTTCACAGTACATAAGCAATTTCTATAGTTATATGTAGGGCAAAAGTGAGATTCTCAATTCCTGTAAACAAGATCAAATTCATCAGTTTCATACTCCATTGCCGACTATTCGAAGCTACTTGTATGAAAACTGTAGTTCATTTGCAACGGAATTATTCTCAAATTATGTAAATATTTCCATAATATATAATAAGTATAACTCAAAACTAAAATAGCTGTGAAAAACCTAAAAGCTTCTAACGCTTTTCTCACCTTCCCCATTGAAGCCATATTCTTAAGAAAGAAGAGGTCTTGGATATAATAAGCCATAAGAATCATCACGATGTTCGTTATGCAATAACATTTGGTGCAGTTAAAGATTGATCGAAAATAAATTTGTATATTTACTAAAAATTTTATATGTTGAAATAGATATAACAAATTAAATACAATCGCAAATTAGTAATTAGTCTTAAAGTAGAATAGAGTGATACATTCTTCGATATCGAAGCCAATGTATGGTTGTAAGAGAAAATTTGGAGATACTTGAGCAACGGGATTTGCCAATCAAACCTTGTGCGATTTATCTTTTGAATCTTTTAGAATTCATGAATTTAATCTCAAATATGTGTAAGAACTTATGGACATTTATTGCGTGTATGCAGGATCCAACCAAAAAGAATTGGTGGCTCACCGTTGGTCCGCCAAACACTATAATTGGTTATTGGCCGAGTGAACTGTTCTTGTATTTACGCAATGGTTCACTACATACGGCTTGGGGAGGAGTGGGTCTAGCTGGGAGAGATGGAGCTTGTCCTCCAATGGGAAGTGGTCATAAGCCTGATGGTAATTCTAGGCACGCCACGTACTTCCGAGATCTTCTTTGGGTCGACGCGACCGGTCTTTTTCATCGTCCTTCGACAAAAATAGTCGTGTGGGTGGATAAATCCAAAGTCTATGACTTGAAGAACTATGGCTACAGAAAACGACAAATGGGGTATTGGATTAGTTTTGGCGGTCCGGGAGGCTACTGTGAGGGAGGGATGGATGGTGAGTGATGAATCTTGGGCAACTCAATAAGTGACGCTGTCGACTTTGTAAACTTTTCGTTTGAGTTTTTATTTAGTGTTGATTTATCTCCCTTTTTTTTTAGGTTGCCGTTGGAGTAAAGGGGAGAATTTCTGTAGGCAAAAGTAGAGTCTAGTCGGGTTTGGTTGGCGTTAAAAATTGATTGACCTAAATCAATCCAGTTAACCATTTTAAACACATTTTCATACAATGTAATATAGTGACACATATCCTGCTTGACCTGACACATATTACCAAAACACTTCCACATTTAACTCAATCTAAAAAAACTCATACCCAAATTAATAGGAGAACACGGAGTAAGTAAGCATAAGATTGAGTGAGGACAAGAGCAAGTCATAGCGGTGGATTGATGCTAAGTAAGTTGTGAACTTATTTAACATCATATTATTTTGGGCTTTATCATTCTAAACTCATTCATAACCTATTTACCGAGTATAATAGTTGCGACCCTCTCGACGCAGTCCGAGAATGACAGGTTTAGAGGTAATGCCCAAGAGGTGGGTTGACGGCTCTCGATTAGGCACAGGTTCTCCCAAACTCTTACCTCATGCAACGTCGTGATACATTTTAAGTTCCAAAGATTCTATATGAATTGAGTGTTGATAATTTGTTTTTAAAACAAGCTAAGAGGTGTCTTGTCCCTTATTAAAAAGATGTGAATGTGCACGTTGATCATATTTGACACTTATCAATACTTATAATTATTTATTTATTAAAATTTAAAATTATAATTATAAAATATCATTTTTATCCTATTGAAATAGTGTGGCTATTTGCAATAGAGTTGGTATTATTTTTTTTTATGTATAATTATATTATTATGCCTAAATTTAACAAAAAAAAGTACAATGGTTTTGCACATTGACGCCCGACTTAATCTGTGGAATTTTAGTTTGACATCATATGAGTTCGCATACGAAATGACGTATGCAATCTTATCACTTGAATATGTTAGCATTTAATGATCATTGAGAAATTATGCATGTTGACCAAAATATCGTAAAATTTAGTAATATATCTTTTTTTCATTATAAAGCAAAATTTAGTAATACGTTGAGCGATCAGAGGTACACAGGACTCAATGAAATCATCGTCATTTGTTTAACCGTGGCCGGAAACTTTGAAGGTGTTAAAACTATTTGTGCATTAACAAAAATTAGGTCGTCGGAAGATTGATTTAATTATTTTTATAAATATTAGTAGTTCTTATGCATGAGATTACGACATTACCTAAGAGTGTTATATGGTGCCTTTAGTAAGCAACATTTTATAGTGAATAAGTAATGTGTTCAGTAACCACTGGGGTCCGCCCCAGTGGTCACCCTTCCATCTTGGAAGGGGGAGGTTGGGGGTTCAAGTCCCCATCTTCTCGAGGGGGGGTTGGGGGTGGGGAAGATTTCATTTCAGGTGTGGGTTTCGACTCCCACGCGCTGCATGGAGGTAGGGCAAAAGTCTGAAAGTGAGTATTAGAGTAGTTTTAGCGTAGGATGACAAAAAAAAAAAAAAAAAAAAAGTTATGTGTTCAGTAAAAACAACTCATTTTTTTTTTTTTCTATTACTCTAAGATAAACAAAGGATCAGTAAAATATAATCTATCTATGTTTTTTATTAAAATTATTGGCATAGGTTTACAACAAGGAATTTCTTAAAAAGACACCCAGAAAAAAGGAGAAGATAAAGCTTAAAAATCTTGATACTATAGGGATTATTGATTTTTTATTAAAAATATTGGCATAGTTTTAAAACAAGGATTTGTTTTTTTTTTTTTTAAAAAAAAGGGCACCCAGAAAAAAGATATAGCTTAAAAATCTTGATACCATTCGGATAAAAAAAATTATAAGAATAAATATATTTTTCAGGTTTTCTAAAATTTTGTAAACTGAAAGGTCTTAAAAATGTCAGTTCAGTAAGTAAAAATTAATCATAATTAAATGTTAAGAAAATACCAATTACTTATGTTCCGTGTGAAAATTTTAATTTTTCAAAAAAGAAATTTAAAGTTCGTCTATATAATCTATGAAGAAAGCGAGAGAGAGGACTACAGAACAGATAGATTGATTGAGTTATTAGTTGTTTGATTGGATTTTAAAAATTATTATAATTTTATCTATTTATATATGTATTAACAAAATTTTCAATATAGTATCTTAGGGAAAAGATCATAAAAATTGAAGGCTCTCTTCTTATTATACAAAATATTAGTTTTACATATATGCTCGCGCACAAGACTAAAAAAAAAGTGCTGCATTCCAAAAATTTACTTAAACGGATGATATTATTTATGTTATCAGACGCTTCAAATAATCTAACTGTTCTACGCAACGATAAAAGCAAAAGTCAATATCGTCTCGTCTCTTACCAAGTTCGACAATTGGCAATTTTGGTAGAGTATTCTTTTAAACTAAATATATGTAGTTCTCATTTGACTTGTGCGACAACAAATTGTCCGTGAAACAATGCATGTTTGTCGTTTTATTTCTTCTGAAAATGATAGCTTGCCATTTGTCGAACTTCTCCTTATGCTCACTTTATGCATGTACGTTTTGGCTTCCCATGACCACATCCATAGCATGAACCATGGATGCATAACCATGATTTTACGGATCCCCTTAGAAGTTGGGTCCATCCACATTGTCTTAGCTAGAAGATGGGTGAATTATCCCCAAAAAAAAAGAAAAAGAAAAAAAGAAAATGACACATGGAGTGCCAAAACTTGGCATGAAGGGACACTTATTTGCCAAAATCGAAGCAAAATGGATCAGTTAAGTGTCGACAACGAGAAAATCAAGCCAAAACGCCAACGTGGTGATTTTCCGGCAAGCCTAATGTAAAAAAATATCGTTTTGCACGTTGATGTAGCTAGACAAGTGCCAAAATGATGTCGTTTTGCTGCTGATGTGGTAAATAATTAATATAAAAAAAGGAAGGGAGGAGGAAGTGAATAGTAGGCGACGTCGCCGCCGCCCCACCGTCGCTGAGAAGGTGGGGGGAGGGTTGGTTGGGGTCGCCGAGCCTGGCCGAAGGTCGGCGACCATAGTCGGCGGCGGCGAGGGCTTAAGCCCTCGCTTAGATTTGTGGTGAGGGTCGCGGCCCTCCCCCAGTTCGATAAGGGTCAAGCGCGACCCCGGCCGACCCTCCCCCACCTTCTCGGTGATGACAGGCCCTTAGCCGCTGCCGCTTTGTTCTTCTTCCTCCTTCCTTCCTTCCTTCTTCTTCTTCTTAGAATTTTTTAATTTGGTTTTAAATTTAATTTAATTAATTTTTATATTAAGATTCGAATTGTGCCCAAACGACGTCCCTTTTGTGTTTATTTAGTGAGCCAGTTTTCCGGCGAGCTATGTAAGCAAGCAAAATTAATAAAAAATTGCAATGTAGGATTTCCGGCAGGATTCGACTCAAGTGTCTCATTTAAAAAAAAAAAGAAAGAAAATTACGCTTAAGTGTTACTTTCCTAACTTTTGATACTTGAGTGTCTTATTGTGCCAAGTTTTGGTACTTAGGGTGTTCTTTTACCTCAAAAAAATCATAAACCTATTGCAATTATATCATTTATGTTATAAATTTTAAAAATTCATCCTTAATCTATTTGGATGGACTAAATTGACATAATTACAAATGATTCAGGATTGAATTTGCCAAAAAAAAAAAAAAAGATTTAGGATTGAATTGACACAATTACAATAGGTTTATGATTTTTTTGAGTAATTTTCTCTTAATTCTTTTGAAACATTTAAGGCCACGATGAAACATCCTAGGGCTCCAATCCTCATTTTGCTGTTATTTGAATTCCTGACATGCGTTGGACTTACATGTCAAGTATTTGTCTTTGGGTGACTTGAAGTTTTAAATGAAAAACTTTAAATTTTCATTTTTCCTTTCAGAAATAAGTGTATTAGAAGTTTAAAATTTGTTGCAATAACACAATCTAGTCGCCAAACTTTTAAAAACACAACCAAGCCGTATCACTTGTTGAGTTGATATAATAAAGGCATTCCATTAACTCTTTCCGATTTGGCTAATAGAGGGACTTAATTGCATCATTTTTTTTAAAAAAAAAAAAAAGTTTTAGGATTTGGTTAAATGTTTTGAAAGTTTTAGCATTGATTGGACTTTGGAGACGGGTTTTAGGATTGCACTTATCCCTCATTTTTTTTTTTTATCGCACTTAATGTGACGGCCCAAGTGGCGGTGCAAGGGAAGGAGGGAAGGAGGGATGGCGGTGTATCCACGCCTCGGTCCCCGAATGTGCGCAATGAGGGAGCGCGTCTTTTGTCCCACATTGCATAAGGAGGGAGGTCTGGGCTAGTTTATAAGGCTTAGGTTCATTTACCTGTACATACGCGTTCTGAGAGAAAAGATCGTGGTTGGGATGGCGGTGCGTTGGAGCCAGTGCGGGTGACCCATAGGAAACAAAACCTTGAGGGAGGCTGCGCGACTGTAATGAGGCGTATGTTAGAGGACAATAAATTGGCTATGAGCTATCGCAAGAAGAACAAAATCGAACCATGAGGATTTAGTGTCCAAAGTGGACAATATATGTACAGTAGCGGGACCGGGGTCTTTACACTAATTGTTTCTTTTTCCTTTTCGTTGAAAATCTCTTTCGAAAGCATATCTCCCTAGGGCCATGCTTCTAGCTTCGATGCAAATCTTCGAGTTTGAGCGCTCCTCCTTTTTTGGCTAAAAATAAAGTATTTGGTGATCTTCCGAGTAGTCAGCTAATTCTTATTAGACGGCACAGATAATCCGTCCTTCATGTATCCAGGAATTACTGGAAACTCACATATATATCCTCCTCCTATTTCTCCTATGTCTAGTTCCTAATCCGACAAGGGGCACCATACTGAGTATGTTTTCTCCAGCTCATCCATTGGCGTAGCAAATCGACAACGATCGAGAGCCAAACCACGGTTATTATTCTACGAGAACCATTACTATTATTATATAAGTATGATGCCTAAACTCTCCCCAAGTATAGCAAAATCTCCATCGAGTTCAATACATAGAAATGGAAAATAGTACACGCAAAAAAAAAAAAATCAAACTTTTTCTCACAATTAAAGGATAGTAAAAGTTGAGAGTTAGCATGGGAGTAGACTTCTTCCCCCATGTCAATACGTAAATAATTTACCAACCTTAATGAGCTACTCGTATTACATGATTAAACGGATTGTGTATGATGTTATCGAATCAAGTTTGCATTTTTGACCACTCAACATATTACTACATTTTGCTTTTATTAGAAAAGGCATATTACTGATTTTCATTTTTTTTTTTTGACAAAATACTTGACTTCGCATTGATCATTAAACGTTTAGTTATTAAAGCGATCCGATTGCATGCCTTCTCGTATAGAACTCATATGCTTTTAGACTAGAATTCTATATGTTACGATTGAACGTCAACGAGGAAAACCAATTCAAAACAAGTGAACTCTCCAGTTTGCTCGAGGAAATGACGAGACAGAAACTGACTTTGCAACCTTAACCTTTGGATCTTACTTTTGTTCACCGTGTTGTTATCTTTGCCTATGGATTTCGCCCCTGATATTGCAACCTATGCCTCAAGGAAAAAGGGAGAAAAAGATAATAAATATAATAAAGATAATACTAACTCAAACGAAAAGTTTACAAAGTTGAAAGCCTCACTTATTGAGCTGCTCAAGACAGCTCCTTATTACTATCTACCCCTCCCTCCCTCGCAATATCCTCCCGGACCACCATAACTAATCACGTACCCCATATGATATCTAACATTGCCATGATTCTTCAAACCATAGACATTGGATTTATCCACCCACTTGACTGTTTTTGTCGAAGGAAGTTGAAAAGCGCCGGTTGCATCTATCCAATGAACCTGTCGGAAGTACGTGGCGTGCTCAAAATTGCCATCAGGCTTATGACCACTTCCCATCGGAGGACAAACTCCGTCTCTCCCAGCTAGACCCACTCCTCCCCAAGCCGTATGTAGCGAACCATTGCGTAAATATAAGAATAGTTCACTCGGCCAATAACCAATTATCTTGGCTGGCTCACCAACAGTGAACCACCGCATCTTTTTACTTGGATCCTGCATACAGGCAACAAATGTCCATAAGTTCTTACACATAATTTGAGATTAATTTCATTACTTCTAAAAAGTTACGAAAGATAAAGTGTACAATGTTCGATTGGCAAATCTCGCTGCTCAAATATTTCCGAATTCTCTCTTACAAGCATACATTAGCTTCAATATCGAAGAACGTATCACCCTGTTTTACTTTAAGACTAGCCGCCAATATGCGACTACATTTAAATTGTTATATTTCTTTAGATATATAAAAGTCCCAGTTAAACATACAAATTATCTTTTCGATCAACCTTTAACTGAACCAAATATTACTGCAGAATGAATGTTGTGACGATTATTATGGCTTATCATACACGGGTCTCTTTTTTTTTTTATTAAGAACATGGCTTCAATAGGGAAGGCGAGAAAGGTTTTTTACAGCTGTTTTATAGTTTGAGTTGTACTAATTGTATATTTATGGAAACATTACATAATTTTAGAATAACTAAGTTGCAGATGAACTACAATTTTCATACAAGTAGCTTAATATCCGGAAATGGAGTACGAAACAATTTCACCGGTTCCATTATTTTTGTAACTGTTTTCATAACTCGTTCAAAAGTTTGATAGATATATATATATATATATATATATATATATATATATATATATATATAATATTGCTTATGTATTATAAAGATGACTAGTAAAATTTAAAGAAGTGAATGACCAATACTTACAAATCATCGCAATTTCATGAAATCAATTATTCAGTAATGTAAAAGGCTATCTTGATGACCATTGACTTGATCAATAATATCCATCGATAAAACTTACAACTACATGGACCGACTAGATTGCTCAGATCACATTTCAAGAACTTTTAGGCAAACTAGCTCCTCTAATTGTAGTATATGATTATCACTTTAATTCTAGATGATGATTTCGCATTATGTAGTCGTTTTGCTAAAAATGATAGATTCTCATCTTCTATCGATTATCTTAAAGATCGACATCTAAAAAGACAGAGCAATCGCATGATGATTATTTCTAACTTAACTTTATAGTCTGACTAGACAAAAAGGAAATATGAACTAAACCTTTTAATATCTTCTCACTAGGGTTAGTGTTGGCATCTCCTGTTTCAACTTAGCGACGACGACGACGGCGACGACGACGACGATGATGATGATGATGATGATGATGATGATAGTAATATACACCTTTGGATACCCTTTGAAAGAAACAGAAGCTTATTTACAATTTTTTCCTATAGAGCTTGATTTAAGAAATCTATTGCTATGTTTCTAATTGTGTGTTTATTATTGTTATTTTTTTTTTAAGTTATTCCTTTCCCGATCTCTTATCGATAATGAAAAAGCGTTTTTGCGCGCGCGCGCGCGTTTTTCCTAGCATATGTACCCCCAAAAACTACCATCGTCCTGGATACGTCCCAACACAAAGCTATCCCACAATTGATTGCCGAAGCAAAATTAGATCTAGTAGTTCATATTTGATAAACTTTTATTATGTCTCAAAAGTAAATGGACATATCCACATATTTTTAGCTGCCCCGATCAATTTTGAGAGAAAGATAGATTGGAACTTGTAATTAGTTAAATATTGATTATGTATCACGACTAGTGTTAATCACCCAACATGTGGGCAGTTAAAAATTATTCACCGAAGTTGAACATAGTTAATCTTGTTCTCACCATATTCGATTAAATTGGGAAGAAGATAGCACAATAGGTTTGAATTGGTTTCATTAAGAAGAGAATTCATCGTCTTAATTGCCCAAAGTCAAGCTTACATGATGGATTTGGATATTAAACTCATATTGACGTCCGCCATATTTGGAAACAGCGGGGATTGGAGAACCGGGAGTTACTGACCTATGTACATGGACAAAACCTGGACATAGCATGTTGTAACATCCATTATGGTGGCCATTACCCTATAAGAAGGATGCTTTAGTCAACAAAATAAGCCAACAATCCAACTTTATTATTGAAAATTCAAAATCCAATGGGAGAATCACTCAACAAGTTTCAAACTAACCGTCCAATATGTAAACAACCGAGGGCAAGAGTCATCATATAGTTGTGGAGAAACCTAGTCAAAGTAAAAGATGTTATATCTTTCTATCTCAATACATTCTCTATATTTGCCTATCTATTGAAGTACCTGCCAGCCTGCAACAATCATACTAATATGATTCATAGGACCAGTTTCAATCCACATGTTGTGTGAACTGGCTTGGTCATGAGCTATGGTTAAATTGTAGACATTAGATCTCGCAAAACCTCCATATTTGATATTTTCTGTCATGTCATCTCTCAAAGAAACTACCTACATCGAGTTATAGATGGGTTTAAAAAAAAGCCAAATGAATTTTTGTTTGCTTATGACTTGTTCTACTACCGTGCAAGGGCAATTATGCTTCAAAATCACAAATGCAACTTGGTTCGAAAATTCAAATTTTGAAGGGTAATAGTACAACATTTTTTTTTTCAATTATATGTTTATTTTTGTTTGAGGGGACGGGTAATGCAGAAAAGTGACCATTCAGATCTTTTCTCTGTAGTGCTAATGGAAAGATCAATTTGTATATTTTTTTCCCATATTTCTGGACTTGTTTTATGTTATGTCAAGAAATTTTTGTAACAGAGGTAGCTATGAGAAAAATATAGGTCATTCACTAAATACAACTTGTGAACGTCAATCTTTTCATGGGTTATCTACAGCCTTTTAACAAAAATATCATAAACCTTAATGTACGTGAGAGAGAAGGGGAAGGGTTGTATGTGTACGTGTGCGCTAGAGCACAACATGGGGGTTGGGGGGAGAGGGAGAAGAGAGCAGCACATGTTGAGAAAGAGCATTCTGACTCTTAGAGGATGGCATCTTGGCTACTGATTTTTCCCTTATCAAGTCTTCCTTTCTCACTCGAGGAATTGGTACTGTTCCGACAGGGCAAGATTCTCTCCATCCGAGCTGAACAAATTTAACCTTTGAAGGAGTACGAAAGCGAATGAAGCTCATACTCGGCTCTGTCTGCAAAAATGGTCGTCATAATATTATCAAGCCAAGCAAGTCAATGCAAGAGTGATGATAGTTGGACTAAACACAGTTTTCTTCCTTAATAGGATAAAGGGATAAATTATTGCCTGTATTTGGTGGTTTTTCAACCGTGGATGATCAAGTGCCGGTTGCTTGTCAATTTCAACACAATCAATGGTGTCTCCTTCCTTGGTCTTCATTAAAATACCACATATAATCAGTCATTTGCCAAACAAACACTACTTCTGAACAAGGTAGATTGCAGAATGTAGTATGAAATCTGAAAGGAGAAAATCAATGAATTTTGAACGATTAACTACCACAAATGTCTTCATGGGTGACTTGGTCATAATCTGAACTTGTCTTTCCAAATCTCGATCATCATCTTCACAGATACTCACCATCTCACAGACCGAAACACTAAAGAAAATAAGCAACGATAATGCAAATTTCATTCTCACTTGTATGATGAATTTTGAAGTTTCGAAATGATGTTGCATGGTGTTTAGGATATGTCTATTTATAAACAATAAAGTCTATTTCTTTTTTCCCTTCTGTGGCCGCTCTTTGTACCTTAGTGAAATCCCGCATACCTAACAATGCGGGTTCAAAGCAAGAGATTATTTCATTAGAAAAAAGAAGCTCGACAAATGGCAAGCATGCATTTTCGTTAGTTAAAAAAAGCAACATGCATTATTTCACGGACAATTCGTAGTCTCTCAAGTCAAATGAGAACTACATATCTTTTCTATAAAATAATAAATTGATGACATATTTGATTCTATAAATTCGCATGGCAAGTCATAAAATATATGCCAGAAGCAAGCATAAGAGAAGCTCGACAAATGGCAAGCATGCATTTTCAGCAGAACTAAAATGGCAAACATGCATTAATTCGTGGACATTTGGTAGCCTCTTAAGTCATATAATATTTTCTTTCTCGTAAAAAAAAAGTCATATAATATTTTAACCAAACCATGAAAACTACATCTCTTCAATTTGAAAGAACAAATCGTTACCATATTTCATTCAACCCCTTCAATTGATTCTCTATTCCATGATTTTTGCAACGAAAAAAGAGAGAGGATATAATCGTTTTCACTCTTCCTTTGCGGTATTATCATCAGCCAAAACTGAATGAAATTTTGGTAAAATGGATCTAAGATTCTTTTTTCTTTGTTGACGTTTATGCCTACATTCAATCACATTATTTAAATAATGTACGAAATTTGCGATTGGGTAAGAAAAGAGAAAATCCCCAAATTAAATAAAAGCAATCTGTAGTAATTATTACCACCGACAGTGAGCACCACGGTTTGGACCTAGGAACCGTTAGTGGGCGGGCTGCGGCTGGAGAGACGCAATGGTTCCGAGCTCCACACTGGCGTGTTAATCATCGGTAGTAATAATTACTAGAGATTGCTTTTTTTATAATTTGGGGATTTTGGTCCTACTTTTGTCATTTACAAATTCCTTAAAAATCCAATACCTCTGCAAGTCAAGAAAGGGGACCTCGAAGTCCAAATAGGAAATGTATGGAAAAGAAGAATAATGTTACTATATTGACGCCTGAATATTCATTAATAAATTCGTCATGGTATTTTTATTTGTACGTGGTCCGACTGCGAGAGATACTAGTGAAAGTCTCTTATATGTGTCATGGCTTTTATTAATGAATTCGTCATGGTTCGATTTTTATATGTCTTGATGTGCCTTTGGTATTAAACAAACCCGAGTGCCTTTTCAGCTACAATAGCATGAGGCCGATATGAGCAATGTTAAGCCACTAAACAGATCTGAGTGATGTCGCAATATTCTTCGCCCAACGTCTGCTTCCCCGAACCAGTCATCAACACATAGTAAAGCACTTGTCCGAGAAGCTGCGTCCGCACGACATCAACAGCATTAAATCATCAGCGTTCGAACACGCAGTTAAATTCTAACAATACCAATGAAAATAGAGCAGGATTGAGCCGAAGAGATCTCGCTTTGATAAGCCACGGCAACTTTGGTGCCTGAAAAGACCTCGTCCGGGCAAGAAGCTGAGCGTCACCATGCAAGCAAGCCTCACGAAGAGCAAAGCCGGCAATAAGGACTGTGGAGAGCTTCTACTCTCTGTAACCCGCCCATCTCCACCACCTCCTCGTCCTCGTCGACAGCTCAGACATTGGATCCTCCTCAACCGCCATCGCCATACATGGCGCTGGTAAATTTGCTATTATCACAAGAACGGTGAAGTCGTTGGTGAAGAAGACGAGCATCGTCACAATATTGTGGCCCCCGCAAAAGCAGCTCATCTTCTTTGTGCTTGTTTTGGCTTCCCCTTTGCTTTGTTTTAATTGGCGTGCAAAAGATGGATAGAGAGAAGAACTAAGCAGATCATGTAGAGAGGCTGGCTTGACGTCTGCGTGAGAAGGAAATTTTCTAAGATAATTTCTTATGTTAAAGATATATTGACAACATTACCATATAGTGAAAAAAAGAAAAGAAAAAAAGAGACTATTGACACCTGAATTTACATTGATGAATTAGTCTTGCATTTTTGGTTAAAAGAAAAAACAAAAATGAGCAAAAATGATAGATTGTTCCGTTTACAAAAATAAATGAACAAAGAATATTTTCATTATCCATAAAAAATTTTAGAATTAAATTGTCATTAATAATAAAAACCTTTTTTTATTGAATAATTATTTCAAATAATACAAACCATCATTTTTTACAATCTCACGAACCATTCCTTTCAGACTTTGTCTATTTCAGTAAAAGTACATTTTAATTTGGAGGAAAATCTTGAAGCTTAGAAGTGCAGTGAGGCCATCTATCAAGCATATTATTGATGATTGAGAGACTGTTTTTTTTCCTAGCATGAAAATTGACATCCTTCTCAGTGAATTTGATAGTAGGGTTGTGTATGACTCTTCCTGCATCTCCAGGCCAAGGTTTCTGATGTTATTAATGTTTTGGACTGGTTTTAGCCTCTTCGATCAGAGGCTCTTGTGCAGATTCAAACTGGTCGTGTTTCTAAGCAGCCTCTCTACCCCCAGACAGTGTCACCTGGAAGTCAACTCCATCTAGGAAATTTACTATTGGCAGTGCTTGGATTGTTTTGAAAGCTGAATAGAATAAAGTGCCCTATCGTAAGTTGATACAGTTAAGTTCTTGCACTCCTTGGCACTATACCATTGCTAGGTGGTAATAAACAGCAGATTACACACTAAGATAGGTTGCTCAAGATGAATATGCAGATCTCATCTTCTTGTTTCTCTCTGAATTAGCTATTGAAGACACAAATCATTTTTTTTTTTTTTGGCTATCTATGTTGTTGGATAAAAGTTGGGGAGGAATTGACTAACCTCTGATGCACAACAAAAAAATTACCAGGAGTGTATGTTGAATCACCAACAAGCAGTTGACTAACCTCTGGTGCCTCTCAAATGCACCTTGCTCTAGCTTATCTTAAAAGACAACCACTCACACATCTTCAAAGGGTGCCTCTCAAATGCACCCCACCATAGGCAAACAGGCATCTCTTCAACACATCTCATCACGAGCGAATTATGCTGACCTTTCTATGTAAGGGACATTTTTGTTAAATTAATGTCTCGAGTTTAAATTCGGATAATGATTTGTTAGCCAAATTTGTTGAGAAAGATTTTCCTAGATGGATTTAAGTCCAATGCGTACATGAAGTCTTTAACTAGAGATGAAACATTGGACACTACAAGATAAAAGATTTGGGCTCATCTATTACAAATTTTATCATATTTTGTTTGTGAGGAAAAAGGAAAATTGAGTGAGAAAGTAAAGCCAAGGTTTTCTTTCCCTTTCACTGCAGAGGCCAAATCCTTACTGAAGAAGTGGGGTCTACAATTTTGACCTTGGCCACATGTATAAAAATAAAAAAGAAAAGGGATAAGTACTGCAGAAATCCTAAAACTTGCACGAAAATGCAATTGAGTCTTAAAACTTACAAAAAATGCAATTAAATTCTAAAACTTGTCAAAATGTTTCAATCGAGTCCTAAACTCGATGCCGTCTAATTTCCTAATGGAAAAAGCTGATGTGGTGCTAGCGTGGCTTTTTTTAATCATTTCTCTCTCCTCTGTCAGTTTGCGCCACATTAGCTATTTCCATTAGGAAATTAGATGGCGTCAAGTTTAGGACTCGATTGAAACATTTTGACAAGTTTTATGACTTAATTGCACTTTTTGCAAGTTTTAAGACTTAATTGTATTTTCGTGACAAGTTTTAGGATTTATGCAACACTTATCCCAAAAGAAAAAAATGAGCGTTTCTTTCTTGCCGAGCGCCGCACGAGTAAAAATATTAGGAAGCTACATGTCCAGAGAAGCTATTTTAGAAGCCACGTGATCAAGAAAGAAAGAACACGAAGTCCGTACATACACGGAGCAAAAAGTCAAATGCTGGAGTTCTTGTTTCTTAACGTACGTAGGGCATTTTACTTTGAGCTTGAACGAGGTGATTTTATGCCGTGAGTTTACATTCAAGTGAATTTTTTATTTATAAACACTTTTAGGTTTTGACATAAATCTATGTGCGGGAAATATTCGAACGTGTGAACGGTTGTAAATTCTGATTCTCTGATTATAGTGGATTATTT
Organism: Eucalyptus sp. ANBG9806169; assembly: GCA_014182395.1. Lineage (NCBI taxonomy): Eukaryota > Viridiplantae > Streptophyta > Magnoliopsida > Myrtales > Myrtaceae > Eucalyptus > Eucalyptus sp. ANBG9806169. The sequence goes on along the minus strand of CM024575.1, from coordinate 49,400,598 downwards.
GCTACTGGCTCTCCCCGTGGACGTACATAGTGATACTCGGACCCAACAATGTAAATCTTTGGTGTCCTTATTATTTCTTGTTTATTTTTCTAGTAATTTCGCGTTAACGTAAATTGCAAGACCCTATCGTTTCCGCGTATTATATTTCAACAGTTTTATTTAGTACGCTAGTTGTAAATGTATTCCAATGATCCTTTCCTACAAGGGATTTTCCATTCGTTCATTTCATTTGTTGAATTTATTAATTCAATTTGTTCAATCATTCATGTAAATACTACGATCTCGAGTTATTTGTCCAAGTTAATATACATTGTAATACGGCCTTTTCAATTTAATAAAGCATATGCACGTTTTATTAAGGATGTGTGTAGGTACTCTAAACTAGTCTTATGATGATGCTTTGAGGACTAGACTTCCGCAAGCATCCTAGTTTTCCAAATTGATTTGTGGAACAAGGATGTTCGAGCATATAAGGATAAGCATTTGGAAAGTTAATAAGGACAAAAAAGAGTTGAGCGCTATTTAAATTCTGGCTAACATGTTATAATATATAATATTAGCAGGTATTCTTCGGAAAAAAATCATGGGATTTTACTTGTTAAAATGAGTTATCCTGTCATGGAAAAGACAAAAATGGTTGAGTTTGCAATTAAGACGGCATTACATTGTTCTCAAATTAAGAAAAAGAAAAGAAAAGAGTGTTGGGGATTTGTGAGAATAGATTGTCTTGTCCACCTATTCCTACAAAGGAAAAAAATCATGGGATTTTACTTATTAAAATGAGTTAGCATTTCATGGAAAAGACAAAAATGGCTGAGTTTGCACTTAGGACGGCATTACATTGTTCTCAAATTAGGAAAAAAAAAAAAAAAAGGAAGAAAAGAGTGTCGGGGATTTGTGAGAATAGATTGTCTTGTCCTCGTATTCCTACAAAGGAAAAAATTCATGGGATTTTACTCGTTAAAATGAGTAATTATGTCATGGAAAAGATAAAAATGGCTGAGTTTGCAATTAGGACACCATTACATTGTTCTCAAATTAAGGGAAAAAAAAAAGAGAGAGAAAGAAAAGAGTGTTGGGGATTTGTGAGAATAGATTGTCTTGTCCTCATATTCCTACAAAGGAAAAATTCATGGGATTTTACTTGTTAAAATGAGTTATCATGTCATGGAAAAGACAAAAATGGCTGAGTTTGCTATTAGGACAGCATTACATTGTTCTCAAATTAAGAAAAAGAAAGAAAAGAATGTTGGGGATTTGTGAGAATAGATTGTCTTGTCCTCGTATTCCCACAACAATAATGTTGAAGATACCAAGAAAATTTAGTTGGTCATAAGTAAATTATATGCTAAATTAGAGTTTGTCAGATTATTTAGTAGACTAATCCCCAGAATATTACGTATATGTGATGTTTCTATCTCTATAAATCCTGCATAATATGCTAGATGGTGCGGAATCATGAAACACTAGCAATTAGACTTGATCGACCAAACACAAATCCACCTCAGGTTAAAAAAATTATTTGCCCTAGTAATTGATAGGTTTAGAAAACCTTGGTAGATCTTACATTCATGGTACCGGATACCATCAAGTTTGACCGGAAATAGGCTAAGGTTGGAGGCTCACGGTGGACTTGAGTCCATGAGACTCCTTTTGTAATGAACATGTCTACCTAAGGGCAGCATGTTTATCTCAAAGCACACAAATTGACATAAGCACAAGGAGCGAGTTTTTCACAAAACCATACAAAATTAATGTATTTACTATTATTGCTACATATAGATTCACGGATGATGTCATTGAAGCATCAAATGGGAGTTTATATTTTAGCATAGCCAGCACCAATTTCGACCTCCACAATTGGTACTTGGACCTTCTTGAGGCGGAACCCCATGGCCAGCTTCTCAAATTTTGATTGCTCTTGACGATTTGTGTTTCGCCAATGGTGTTGCTCTCTCCAGGGACGGAGATTTTCTCATTATCTATGAAACTTGGAGGTGAGTATATCCCCCGATGCGCAATTTATAGAGCTCATGCATTGGAATTTCCTTGAAAACAAAGCATCTTAGCACAGTTTAGCAGAAAGACAGGAAAAAATGTAGTGCAATTCTGCTTATGTGCATGTGTCTGTTTCGCAAATTTAGGTGTTTGAAGCATCAGCTAAAGGGAGATGAGGCAAGGAAAATATAGATTTTCATCCACAATCTTCTGGATGGACCCGACAGCATCAATCTTGCCCCCGAAGAATCTTTCTGGATTGCCCTACCGCAGGTATATTTGCAAGATTTTCGCGAGATAATAACTGAAAATCTAAACCCAAAGTGACTGGTGTTCTTAAGGAGACAATAGTGCCCCTGATTATGGGCAAAAATTACATACATGCCATTGTGAAAATTTTTACTTCCTTCGGACCATGTTTTCCGGATGCTCTATCACTGCTCTTTGCAAATTGATGCAGTTGATATCTGAAGGGTGCGAGTTCGTGCGCGTCCAAGGCATCCAAGCACATAGCAACATAACCGAGTTTGATCAGGAAAGCTAGTGGAGTGTGAGAAAAGCAAGTGTTTTGCAGGCGGGAGCTGATGGCAAAATAATCAAGAAGCTTGACGATCCTGACGGGAAAGTCATCTCCTTTGCCTCAGAATTTGAGTTTGAGGGTCATCTTTACCTGGGAAGTCTCAACTCCAACTTCATTGGAAAATTGCCCCTCATCTGATAAATATGCCTAATGTAACGTTCACTCTAATTGTGTTACGGCGATCTCGGTAGACGCGAGTATTTCACATGGGGAGGCAGTTGAGCTTTTACATGTATTATCGCATCATTTGCTTCGCTAGTTTTGAATTGCGAAACTTCAATGATTCCAAGAGGCAGATTCCATAACAATTTCAAGAAATTGTTGAGTAGACTGAATTTACCCGATGGTCAAGCATTAAGCAAACTATCATTTGAAAAGTAGGAAAGACCTGATGTGCCACTATGAAACTGAAAACAGAACCACATGAAACTAAAAACAAAACCATAGACAAAATGAGGGAAAATTATTAGAAAAATTCCGAATTTATCGCAATTGTATCAATTTAGTTATAAATCATCTATATTTATACCGATTTAGTCCATCTAGCCAATTTGGCTAGCCAGCTAACGTGGACACTGGCCGTCCGATCAACGATAATATCGACAATTTTTAATAATATTTTATTTATTTTTCTTTTTTTTCCTCCTTTCTTTAATTGATCGCTGCTATGACCAGTTAGAGGCAAGAGTTGGTGAGGCTCGCCCTCACCGGCCACTAGTGAGGGTGTGGTCAAGCCTCACCAGATCTAATGGGGCCTTTCCCAGTGATGGCTAGTTTGGCCTTGTCTTGGCAAGGCTAGACCTCATCAAAGGTGGTGAGGCTCGCTCTCGCAAGTGGCCGACAATGGCAAAGATAAAACAAATCAAGATATTATTATTTTTCTTGTTTTAATAGGAACAAATCCCCATGCCTCCAAAAGGAATACTAATCCAATTAAAATTTTTGGATTTATGTCCTAACCTATCTACAACGTTCAATAGGATCGAGTTTCATATATGATTCAAATTCGAGAATTAATTGGACAATTTTCTTCATCTCCGCTGAAACTCAAACCCCTCTTCTTCTATCACGATTCCCATCAAAAAACATTTCTTCTTCTAGATTTCATCCTTGTCTTAGTTGAAATATAATACGCGGAAATGATATGACCTTGCAATTTACATCAATGCGAAATCACTAGAGAAATAAACGAGAAAAATAAGAACACCGGAATTTTACGTGGTTCGGTCCGAGTGATTTTTGCAATTCACCCGATGAATATAATCCTTTGATCATTTTGACTTTTATTCTCTTGATTTCTTGAAGATCTAATTGAAGCAAGAATAATTAGTCGAACCAAAATGCAATTTTACAAAATTAGGTGTCCAACGAGGAGAGCCAACAACAAATAATCCACTATAATAAGAGAATCAGAGTTTACAATCACTCACACGCTCAAGTGTTTCTCACACCTAGATTTAACCCCAAACCCAAAGTGTTTATAAATGAACAACTCACTTGAATATAAACTCACGGCACAAAATTACCGTGCGTTCAAGCTTTAAATAAAATGCTCTACGTACACCAAAATCAGGAACTCCTAGCATTCGTATTTGGTCCACATACGTACAGCTTTGCATATCTCTTCAAAGTTTCTCGCAGCTTGCAGCTTCAAAGATCGTTGGACATGCGGCTTCATAGGGTTTTTTTCACCGTCCATGCCCGCACAAAAAGAATGTATATATGTGTGCCCAAAAGGTCAAAACTTTGACCTGGGCCCACCTATTTTGTTTCCACGTACAGACGCTTCTTTCCATTTCTTGATCAGGTAAAAGAAACCCACGTGTGAAATATGTGTGTGTGCCCAAGGTCAAACCTTTGACCTTAGGCCCCACCAATTAACCCATTCTTCACATGCAGAGGGAATCTACGTGAATGGGGCTTTGGCAGCTTCACTCCAAAGGGGGAAAAATTGCTTTTTTAATTATTCTCTCCTTTGTGGAACTTTAAGGAGTCCAGTGAATCGCATTTAGTAAACACTCAAATTCGAGACATAATTTAACAATTCTCCACCTTGTCTCGATATTTGAAGCCAAGTTATAGTGCTCATCATCCGTGCTGCTCTTCCAACACCCCGACGAGCGCTCACTCTCCACAGACACCAATAGAGCTCAAGCAGAGCTTGAGCTCCGCCAAATGAACAGACTTAATCATTATGTCTGTCGGGTTATTTACTGTAGAAATCTTTTTGACAATAACATTATCCTTAGCTAAGACATCTCGGATGAAGTGGTATCTGATATTGATATGCTTTGTTCGCTGGTGATAAACTGGATTATACACCAAATATATTGCACCTTGATTATCATAGTGTATATTTACACTTTTATGTTCTAACCCAAAGTCCGAGAGCAAATTTTGTAATCATATCGCCTCCTTCGCTACAAAGGTTAGTAACATGTACTCTACCTCAGTCGAAGACAAGGCAATGTGATCTCGTAAGAACGCTTCCCAACTAACTGCATCATCCGTTAGCGTAAATATGGACCATACGATAGACCTACAATCATCCAAGTCACCGGCATGATCCGAATCCACAAAACCAGCGGCCTCACTACCATTACTATGTCCCTTCGATACACTATATCCATGTGTGTTGTCCCATTCAAATATATGAGGATCCACTTCACAGCTTCCCAATGAGCTTTACCAGGATGCTTCATATAGCGACTAACCACGCTCATAACTTGTGAAATATCAGGCCTAGTTGACACCATAGCATACATAATACTACCCACGGCACTAGAATAAGGAACACGGGACATATACTCCTCCTCTGCCTCAGTCTGTGGTGATAATTTATTTGAAAGTTTAAAGTGCTTTGCTAAAAGTGTGCTTACAGATTTTGCCGACTACATATTAAAATGCCACAATTTTTTCAATATATTTCTTTTGAGATAGACATAAAACTCCTGTAACTTTGTCACACAAAATCTCCATACCCAAAATTTTCTTTGCAACACCTAAATCTTTCATCTCAAATTCAACGTTTAATCGCCTCTTCAACACATTAATATCAGACATATTCTTAGTTGCTATTAGCATATCATTAACATATAAGAATAGATAAATCAAAGAACCATTCTCAAATCTCCTAAAATAAACACAGCTATCCATCTGACTTTTTGAATAGTTTTAACTAGCCATGAAAGTATCAAAACGTTTATATCACTTCCTAGGAGATTGTTTCAGCCCATACAAAAATTTATTTAACAAGCAAACATGATCTTCCTTACCTGGAATAGCAAATCCCTCTAGTTGCCTCATGTAAATCTGCTCCTCCCACTCATCGTCAAGAAACGTAGTTTTCACATCCAGTTGTTCTAACTTGAGATCCTGCGAAGCAACTAAGGCAAGTAAAACACGAATACAAGTATGTCTTACCACAGGAGAGAACATCTCATTGTAGTCAATGCCCTCACGCTGTGTATACCCCTTCACCACAAGTCTCTCCTTATACCTCGCTACCTCAACTCCGGGAATGCCCTCTTTCCTTGTAAAGACCCATTTACTTCTGACAATCTTTTAGCTCTTAGATTCTTTGACCAGCTCCCATGTCTGATTTTGATGGAGTGATTCCATCTCTTCACTCATAACCCCTAGCCACTATGATGACTTCAAACTAGCCATCGCCTTAGAGTAAGACGGAGGCTCACCTGTCTCCACCTCATCATCTACAGTTAATGCATAAGCAATATCTGTATAACCATAACGTACCGATAATTTAATGTGCCTTCTCTGTCTATCTGCGGCTATAATGTGCATGGCTTTACTAGTTGTTCACTATCACCGACTTCAGGAACTATGGCTTCATCTGTAGCCTCAACTTCTGTTACCTTCGAGATCTCCGGAGTCTCCACTTGAAGCTCCACCTCACTAATGACACCATGATATGTCTTCTCTACTGGTTGTGTCTTAGAACTCCTCTGTTGAAGTATTGCAGTCTCGTCAAAGATCACATATCTCCTAATTAGAAAATCGGGTGATCTGGGATCAGTGCACCACAGCCGGTAGCCTTTCACCCCATGTGCATAATCCAGAAATATGCACTTCTTCGCCCTCAACTCAAACTTACCATCACTCGCATGAGCATACGCAAGACATTCGAATATACGTAATCCGGAGTAATCAATGGGTTTCCCTAACCATACTTCCTCAGGAGTCTTCCATTTGATAGCAGATGATAGAGATCGATTAACCAGGTAACATGCCATGTTCACTGCTTCGGCCCAAAATTCCTTGCCAAGTCCCGCATGTGAAAGCATGCATCGAGCTTGCTCAAGCAAGGTTCTATTCTTCCATTCTGCCATGTCATTCTGCTGTGGTGTTCCAGGTACTGTACGGTGTCTCACAATACCCTCTTTTTCGTAGAACTCGGTAAAATCTTTACCACGGAACTCCATGCTATTATTAATTCTCAGGCACTTGATCTGTTTATCTTACTGCTTCTCAATCAATGCCTTAAATTTCTTGAACCGATCAAACACATCATATTTGTGCTTTAGAAGTAAACTCATACCTTCCTCGAATAGTCGTTGATAAAAGTCAGCATATATCGAGCACCTCCTTTCGAAGGAACTGAAGACGGGCCACAAACATCTGAATGAATATATTCAACTGGTCGTTTGGTCGAATGAATAGTTATAATAAACTTAACTCGGTGCTACTTCCCAAAGATGCAGTGCTCACATAAGTGCAGCTTCCATGTTTTCTAACCCTTCAACAACCCCCTTTCACTCAACATCGTCATACCTGCCTCGCTCATATGCCCTAAACGCATATGCCATAATTTAGTCAAGTTAGAGTCTGACTCACATAATGAAACTGTAACAATTCCGATCACAGTCTCTATAGTAGATGATATAGAGTATTCACTTTCTTCCCCTTCATCACTGTCATGGCACCTCGAGAGATCTTTAGTACTCCACCTTCAGTGGTGTACCTACACTCCTCAAAGAAATAAGATTATTCTTGAGCTTTAGTACATGCCTCACATTTGTCAATGTGCGCACCACCCATCGTGCATCCAAATCGGAATTGTCCTTATTCCCCATAGCCTTACAGACTGCATAATTGCCCAAAGGAACTCTACTACCATCTGTAGTATGATTAGTAGTAAACTAGTTCTTATGAGGCGTCATATGATAAGAACACCCCAAATCTAGCACCTATTCATCTCCTAACGAAGTAGTAGTCACACATAAAATAGCTTTTGCATCACTATTGCTCTCCCTCGGCAATGTTTGCCACACTGTTTGTGGCATTCTACCTATTAGTTTTATTCCTCCGCTTTGGACAATCTCTCTTGATGTGCCCCTTCTCGTGACACTCAAAGAACTTCACGCATCCCTTGGACTTTCTATGGCGTGATTTTGATCTGCTTTTACCTCTGCTGCTACTAGGTCATTGATATTGTTCTCTACCCCAAATGTCAATGCTTGCGCTGCTCCTTGTGCCAAATTGTCATCTCGCAACTTTCTCTGCCACTCCTTAGAGAATAAGGTGGACTTTAACTCTTCCGAGGTAATTGTTGTATGCCCCTACAACAGTGAATCAGTAAAGTGCTCCCATGACTCTAGTAAAGAGGCTAACAACATCATGCCATGTTCTTCATCATCAAGTATCTTACCGACGTTCTTCAGATCCATCATGAGTTTATTAAATTCATTTAGATGGGTTCTGATAAACGTACTTTTAGTATATCTAAATTGAAACATCTTCTTCAACATGTACAAGCAATTGTTCAAACATTTCTTCACATAGAGTGTTTGAAGTTTTGCCCATAATATTGCGGCATCCTTCTCCTCAGCAACCTCTATTAAGACCTCATCCGACAAATTTAACAAGATTGTGCTCTTTGCTTTTTCCATTAGCTCTACCCTCTCTGAGGCTTTCATTATAATAGGCAACTCATCTTCACCATCCAATGCCTTAGCCAAGCCTTGTGTTGTCAATAATTCCCGCATATTGATGCTCCATAACACAAAGTTATTGCTCTCGTTAAATTTCTCAATTTCAGATTTCCTCTCAAACATAATTGTAATAACAAAATTTCCAAATAATAATCAAATAAGCAAAAGCTCCAAATCACAATCAAGAAATCTGATTCCAAGCTCTGATACTAATTGTTGGAATATAATAGGCGGAAATGACAGGATCTTGCAATTTATGTCAATGCGAAATCATCAGAAAAATAAACGAGAAAAATAAGGACTCCGGAATTTTACGTGATTCAGTCCGAGTATCGAAACCTACGTCCACGGAGAGAGTCCAGCAGTAAATAATCCACCATAATCGAAGAATCAAAGTTTATAATCACTCACACGCTCAAGTGTTTCCCACACTTATATTTAACCAAAAACCAAAGTGTTTATAAATAAACAACTCACTTAAATATAAACTCACGGCACAAAATTACCTCGCGTTCAAGCTTTAAACAAAATGTTTTACGTACACCAAAATTAGGAACTCTAGCATTCGTATTTGGTCCGCATACGTACGGCTTCGCGTATCTCTTCAAAGCTTCTCGCGGCTTGCGGCTTGCGGCTTCAAAGATCATTGGATGTGCGGCTTCATAGGGTTTTTTTCACTGTCCACGCTCACACGAAAAGAATGTATATATGTGTGGCCAAAAGGTCAAAACTTTGACCTGGGCCCACCTATTTTGTTTCCACGTACAGACGCTTCTTTCCGTTTCTTGATCAGGTAAAAGAAACCCACGCGTGAAATACGTGTGTGTGCCCAAGATCAAAGGTTTGACCTTGGACCCCACCAATTAACCAATCTTCACGTGTAAAGGGAATCTACGTGTAGGGGCTTCGCTTTCTTCACTACAAAGGGGAAAAAATTCATTTTTTAATTATTTTCTCATTTGTGCAGCTTTAAAGAGCAATCTCTCTTTCCCTCGACCACAATGGCTCTATTCGGCTTCTTGACCCGCTTCTTGTCACCATTCTCCGGCTTCGTCTTGGCTTGTGTCCTCGCCATAGTGCTTCAAATCTTCATCTTTTCGCCGATATCTCCCAACTTGCTCCATTTACTGCAACCATCGTCTTTAGCTTCTGTTCCCACAAACACCCACTTGCAGGTAATTGAAAAGCTTCGTCATACAGAAGGTTCCAACTATCAATTCTTTCATTTTTCGGTTCTTCATTCAAGGTTCCAACTATCATTTCTTTCATTTCTTGGTTCTTCATTCATGGAAAAGCTTTCTGGTTCATGCAGGGTGTGAGTAAAGTGGGAGAGGGTGTAGTGAAAGACCCAGAGGACGTATTGGTAGACGAAAATGGCGTGCTCCACACTGCGACTAGAGATGGTTGGATCAAGAGGTTGCACCGAGACGGGTCCTGGGAAAATTGGACCATGTTGAACAGTCAGACACTTCTGGGGATTACGGCGACCAGGAGAGGTGGTATCATTGTGTGTGATGCTGAAAAGGTGTGCATGATAAGATAAAAAGATGATTATCTTGGTTTATGAAATGAATTGTGAAGCGTTTATGGGTAAGCTCTCGATGATTGTGATTTGGCTAGGGCTTGATCTGGGTCGATGAAGATGGTCATCCGAAGGTCCTCTTGTCGCATGTTAATGGATCTAAATTAAGGTAACGTTCTTAATCATCGTGATCGCCAGTAGTTCTTTTTAATTTCAACCTATTCCTCGGACACTCTTTCCACTCGCACCAATAATTCCTAAAAAGACACACATCTATTCTCTTGGGTGGCCCCAAGAGCATGCAATGAGCAAAATACTAAACTTGACAACTTGTGAGATTTTATGGGACTACAATCAACTATTCTAAAAATTTAAACTATTAAATGAATGAGTGATTTATCATTTAAATATTATAGTACTTTCACTACAGCAAACTGTTTTAAAAACCTAAACTGTTAGATGGAGTGATTTATCATATATATACTATAACACTCCCTCTCACGTTTAATTTGGTATTTTGTCTAGTATTAAGAGTGAAAATTTAATTAAGGAAGCAAATGAAGCTTGGTAAGATTTGAATTTGAGATTTTATAGAATTGCAGTTAATTATTTTAAAATTTTAAGTTATTAGATGAAGATCTGATTTATTATTTAAAAATTATAACATAACTTAAAACTAAGCCATGCGGCAGCAATTGCGGGAGATAACTTAGAAGAAAGGCGGCAGCTTTTCATTGGTATGATGCGCCATGTGTGGGTGAATCTTTAGGGTCTCTCCCCCTTTTCTTCCTCGCTTTGTCATTGACAACGACGTATGATGGGTGTTTGTTTGTAAGTAACCGGACAACGACGTATGATGTTGCAGTCGTGTAAGCTGTTCTTTTGTTCTTTTGTCTATCGATTTGAGTGGCTCTGAGATTTTCTCGACCTCCTCCTGACAAAGGGAAGTGGATAAGGGACCATAATCTGTGAAGGGACGTACAAGGATGTAGGCTGCACATCCTTGTCTGATGAACTCCTCCTACTTGAACTCATAATTAATTTAGACATCCGAGTACTTTCGATTATAAGAATTTGGAAAGTTTATAAGGACAAAAAAGAGTTGAGCTCTATTTAAATTTATATATAAGATTAGCGGGTATTCTCATGACAAAATTTCATGGGATTTACTTGTTAAAATGAGTTCTCTTGTCATGGAAAAGACAAATGGCTGAGTTCGCAATTACGATAGCATTGCGTTGTTATCAAATTAGAAAAAGAAAAGAACATATTGTCGGGGGATATGTGAGAATAGATTGTCTTGTACTCGTATTCCTCCAACTACAATGTTGAAGATATCAAGAAGGTTTAATAGGTCATAAGTAACTCTCTTATATGTGTTGACACCTAATTTTAGAAAAATAAAATTGCGTTTTGAGAAATAAAAGGAAAAATAAAAAAAAAAATGGAGGAAATTGATTTGATTGATTATGTATGGAAATTTGAAATTCTGATGAATATTCAGATTTTGATAAATGCAGAAACAATTAAAAATCAGGTGAACAAAGGGCAGGGATTTTGATAAAATGGAACGAATTAAGTAAAATCAAGCTGATTATGAAATCACGTTTCGATTTGCACGCTTGATTTGATGCAACAAAAGATGGAAGTTTGAAATGTGCCATACAAAGTAGCTGCTCGGAACCACTATAAAAGGAAACCAAATTTTGTGAAAAAGAGAGGAGAGTGGAGCTGAAGAGGGCGATTTTCAAAAAAATTCAAAGCAAAAGTGAGGAAGGTTTTCTCCTTGGTTTCTTTTGAGTTCAATTTTCTTTAGGGGAGAGGCACACACCCTCAGGGATCTCGGGCGATGGTGTAATCTTCTTGACGATGCCCCATGTTCATCATGCTTCATGGATACGACGACAAGCATAAAGCTAAGTCAAGCTTCTTCTTTTTTTTTTTTTTTTTTAAGTTTGATTGTGTGCAATTCCAATTTGCTATTCGCACTAAGGTGATTTTATTTTTTCTTGCCTAGATTAAACTCCTACATCTCCGATGATAATTCCCAGCCGAGACATCGAAGTGGCCAACGTACCTAAGCGGCGGTGCCATCCGGTGATTTCATTTGTGATAAAACCGGGTTGTTTCTCTCCCTATTAAAGTTGTTCACCCCATATTTTCACCTAATTTACTTTGTTTTGTTCGATGTTGTGGTCACAGGCAATTCAATGCCGAACAAAAGGCCACACAATTCCATATTCCACCATAATTGACAAGAGAGAGACGACAAGAGAATGGGGGCGTCCACTCAAAAAGTTCTCGGAGGAGACTAGCAAATGATCAAATCAAGAACTAGCCATATGCCCACCAACGTTGCTGCAATTCCCCTCCTTTAGTTTTATTTTTATTTCTTTCTTTTGCTTATTTTATGTTATATTATTGCGTTTTAAATTTTGTTATTATTGTTTAAGTTAGAATATGGTTTGTCAATGTTAATATTTGTGCATTTTGTATGCATTATCCGTAGGGATTTTGTCCGAAATTAATGTAATTATTAATTTGATCCGAGAGACATCGGATCATTTTTTATTATATTAATTTTTGGGCTTTTTGGTGAAATTTTAATTGTTAAATCACAATAATTATTTAATTTGGTCTGTAAGACTTCGGATCGATTTGTAATTGTTTTGATCTCCTTGTTGTGATAATTAGGGTTAGAATAATCGTTAATTTGACTGTGAGACAATAGGTTATTTTTTCGATTATTTTATTCCTTTCTTGCTTTATTTTGTTGATAGTTTAGATTTAATATTTATTTAATAATTAATTATTTAAAAAAATCAAAATTCTGCCCGAGCATATAGGTTTAGTAAATCGGACATGTAGAATTACGTTTATGAAATTTTCGTCATCTAGTGATTGTTGCTAAGTTCATTGCTCGTCATTAGAACTAGGTCATTTGATTAAATTGCATATTTAATTGTTGCATTTCTTTAATTTCGAATTTCATGGAAAATACAAAAAATTAGAATAAATTCATTTCATGCTTTAAGATGGATTGCATGCTTATTCATGTTATATAGTTTAGGTCGTATTGCCACGTCATATCATTTCATGTTAAATTAGTAGCATGCATTGCACGACTTTCATTAAATAAAGTGAAAACAAAAAATTGAGTGATTGCTTATTAATTAGAAATCATATCTAGGATTATTGATATGAATTCTGACCTAACAACGCAGTTGCTTTCGTTGCTTTGAGGTAAGTCATGCACTATTTTATTTGCTTTCTCGGGTGTTAAGCATCGCTCGAAGAAGTGTGAGCAGGATTATTTCTTTCTCATTTTTGCAGGGTTCTTGACTTATAAACTCGGAAATGATTATAAGACTGTTCATTCAATATCCTTGACTCAAAGAGTCCATTTGTTAAGCCGTTGGCTAAGCCCACATTGCGGTCTCTGTTAAAGACCCCTCATATTGGTAAGATCGTACCGCTTGCGAGAATACTCGGACCCATGTCAATATGATGAAATTGAGTGAGTCTCATAAAATAGCCATTCTAAATGAGAGTGAGTTGAAAGTCCTTTCTAATCGAAAGTCTCTCATTTGGTATTCTTAAGAAATCCATGTCATGAGTGAAAATTGTCTTGAACGATAATTCTCTCTAGTGGAAATTTGGATGATGCAAAAGTCATTATGCATGAATCTTGATTGAATTGATAAAAGCTTCAATAGATTTTGAAGTATGCATTCCAGAATAGCTTTAATTGCTTATTTCTTTGGTGAATGCATTTTTGCTCTAATCATGTCGACGAGATAATTTTTTCTCAAAGACCCAAGAGCTCTTAACATTCAGGTTCCTTTCAAAATGCCTCATGATATGAGGAGATAAGAAACCATCATGAACATTCAAGGTGCATCATTGATGTTCCAAAATTTATTTCTACCAGGAGGTGAGAGGCCTCCACAGGATATCTAAGTTCTAGAAGACATATTCCAAAGAATCAAAGATATCATCAGGTAAGTATATCTCTACCCATTCTCGACACTTGACTCGGTCAAGCTGTTCCTTTAAAATTGACCTGGCGTGCTTTCGTAGCCCAGAGTCCCTCTTTATTGACCCGACGTGCTTTTGTAGCCCGGTGTCCTTTAAAATTGACCTGGCGTGCTTTCGTAGCCCAGAGTCCCCTCTTTATTGACCCGGCGTGCTTTTGTAGCCCGGTGTCCTTTTATATTATCCTGGCGTGCTTTCGTAGCCCAAGGCCCATCTTTACGGGAGACATATCCCCAATGAGCGAGAGATGTCATCGGGTAAGTATATCTCTATCTACACCTTAAATACTTGTCGTTGTACAGGTATTTTCCCTTTTGATTACACTGACACTCGATGGAGTTGTCCCCAAGCTTATTTCCCTATTCAGGCAACCGTAGAATGGTACGGGTCCTGGAAGGCGAACCCTCGTTTAGGCGACCGTAGAATGGTACGGATCCTGGAAGGTAAACCCCGTTTAGGCGACCGTAGAATGGTACGGGTCCTAGACAAAACTTATTTCCCTATTCGGGCGACCGTAGAATGGTACGGGTCCTGGAAGGTAAATCCTCATTTAGGCGACCGTAGAATGGTACGGGTCCTAGACACAACCAGCTCTGTCATACTAGGCGACCGTAGAATGGTACGGGTCCTAGGAAAACAGTTTTCTTTACAAAGTCATGTTACTATTCTGGGCGACCGTAGAATGGTATGGGTCCTAGACGTGTAACACCAATTTATCTTGAGTTACTCTACCCTCCTTGAAGGTAAGTTATTCCGGGTAAATTCATTTATCATTTGCATTAGCATTTCCACGCATCATATATATTGCATTCAAAAAAGGAATTCATTTTCCAACAAAAAGTCATTTAGTGCATGTGCATAATTAAAATTAGGTCTCAATTGTCCTATTGATAATTTTTCCGGTAGAAGCTTGATAAAGCCATCATGCATGGGCCTTCATTGAATTTTTCCTCAAAGACCAAAAAGAATTGTCTTTGAAACCCTGAATTTGTTCAGTCATCTTTGTACTTGATGAGAATTCCAAGTACCTATTTATAAAATGTTTCCAAATGTCTAGTGTGAATTCTAGATATTTGAACTTTTAAACGCTTGATGTGATTTCCAAGTGTTTGTCTTTCCAAATATCGATGTGATTTCCGGACGTTTAGTAAAAGTTTTCAAATGTCTGACATGAGAATCAGATTTTTGAAGTTTCAAGTACTTGATGCAATTTCCAGGTGCTTAGAATCTGATGAGAATTCCAGATTCCTAAAAACTTTGAGCCTTTCAATTATCTGAAGGGAGTTCCGGATGATTGATTGGTCTCATCGGAATCATTTCACACCTAAATCCTCAAAACATGTATAATGGTACGTGCTCTTCTTTGCATTTGCATTTCATTGGTCATAGACACATGGAGATCTATGTTCTGACCAGATCATTGCATTTACATTGCATCCTTTATTCTTAAAAAAAAAAAAAGTCATTAACATTTGCGTATGCATTTCATATTTCATTTTGCATGGTTTAAATTTAGGTATCAAAAATCTTTGAAGGAAACCTCTACGAGCTTCCCTTCAAAGAGGGGTAGCTGTTGACACCTAATTTTAGAAAAATAAAATTGCGTTTTGAGCAAATAAAAGGAAAAATAAAAAAAAAATGGAGGAAATTGATTTGATTGATTATGTATGGAAATTTGAAATTGATGAATATTCAGATTTTGATAAATGTAGAAACAATTAAAAATCAGGTGAACAAAGGGCAGGGGATTTTGATAAAATGGAAGGAATCAAGTAAAATCAAGCTGATTACGAAATCACGTTTCGATTTGCACGCTTGATTTGATGCAACAAAAGATGGAAGTTTGAAATATGCCATACAAAGCAGCTGCTCGGAACCACTATAAAAGGAGACCAAATTTTGTGAAAAAATAGAGGAGAGCGGAGCTGAAGAGGGCGATTTTCAAAAAAATTCAGAGCAAAAGTGAGGAAGGTTTTCTCCTTGGTTTCTTTTGAGTTCAATTTTCTTTAGGGGAGAGGCACACACCCTCAGGGATCTCGGGCGATGGTGTAATCTTCTTGACGATGCCCCATGTTCATCATGCTTCATGGATGCGACGACAAGCATAAAGCTAAGTCAAGCTTCTTCTTTTTTTTTAAGTTTGATTGTGTGCAATTCCAATTTGCTATTTGCACTAAGGTGATTTTATTTTTTCTTGCCTAGATTAAACTCCTACATCTCCGATGATAATTCCAGCAGCGAGACATCGAAGTGGCCAACGTACCTAAGCGGCGATTGCCATCCGGTGATTTCACCGTGATAAAACCGGGTTGTTTCTCTCCCTATTAAAGTTGTTCACCCCATATTTTCACCTAATTTACTTTGTTTTGTTCTGATGTTGTGGTCACAGGCAATTCAATGCCGAACAAAAGGCCACACAATTCCATATTCCACCATAATTGACAAGAGAGAGACGACAATAGAATGGGGGCGTCCACTCAAAAAGTTCTCGGAGGAGACTAGCAAATGATCAAATCAAAAACTAGCCATATGCCCACCAACGTTGCTGCAATTCCCCTCCTTTAGTTTTATTTTTATTTCTTTCTTTTGCTTATTTTATGTTATATTATTGCGTTTTAAATTTTGTTATTGTTGTTTAAGTTAGAATATGGTTTGTCAATGTTAATATTTGTGCATTTTGTATGCATTATCCGTAGGGATTTTGTCCGAAATTAATGTAATTATTAATTTGATCCGAGAGACATCGGATCATTTTTTATTATATTAATTTTTGGGCTTTTTGGTGAAATTTTAATTGTTAAATCACAATAATTATTTAATTTGGTCCGTAAGATTTCGGATCAGATTTGTAATTGTTTTGATCTCCTTGTTGTGATAATTAGGGTTAGAATAATCGTTAATTTGACCTGTGAGACAATATGTTATTTTTTCGATTATTTTAATCCTTTCTTGCTTTATTTTGTTGATAGTTTAGATTTAATATTTATTTAATAATTAATTATTTAAAAAAATCAAAATTCTGCCCGAGCATGTAGGTTTAGTAAATCGACATGTAGAATTAGGTTTATGAAATTTTCGTCATCTAGTGATTGTTGCTAAGTTCATTGCTCGTCATTAGAACTAGGTCATTTGATTAAATTGCATATTTAATTGTTGCATTTCTTTAATTTCGAATTTCATGGAAAATACAAAAAATTAGAATAAATTCATTTCATGCTTTAAGATGGATTGCATGCTTATTCATGTTATATAGTTTAGGTCGTATTGCCACGTCATATCATTTCATGTTAAATTAGTAGCATGCATTGCACGACTTTCATTAAATAAAGTGAAAACAAAAAATTGAGTGATTGCTTATTAATTAGAAATCATATCTAGGATTATTGATATGAATTCTGACCTAACAACGCAGTTGCTTTCGTTGCTTTGAGGTAAGTCATGCACTATTTTATTTGCTTTCTCGGGTGTTAAATTGGTGGTTTGTGCATTCGCATGATCGCCTCACACGTTAGGAAAATGAATTAAAATCAAATCAAGCTGCTTGCAAAACATTTTTGAAAATTAAAAAGAAATGGTACCGAAAGGGCACTAGGATAGTCTAGTGTAACCAAGTCCCCCGTACCCTTAGTCTCGGTTCGTAGGAGTAAAATAATTCTCCCATTATTTTGCTTAGGTGTCTAATCGACCTACTAAAAATAGATTAGTGGCGACTCCTAGATAGTATTTTGCATGTTTAAAAAGTTTAGACTCAAGTCGCGATTTGGTATGGGCTTGGGAGAGCCCGAGCTAAGTTTAAAAAACTTAACAATCCATTAACCTAGTTTTAGGCGGTGAACCCGAAGAAAAATTGGGTCGCGACAATATGCTAAATTAGAGTTTGTCAGATTATTTAGTAGACTAATTCCTACAATATTACGTACATTTGATGTTGCTATCTCTATATACATATGCTAGATGGAGCAAAATCATGAAACACTAGCAATTAGACTTGATCCCGGACCAAACTCAGACTGCATTTCGGGTAAAAAATTAATTGCCATAATGATTGATAGGTTTAGACAACCTTGGTAGATCATATGCAATTATATTCATCTCAGTGGATCGAGCATGACACCGAATACCATCAAGTCTGGCCGGAAATAGGCTGAGGTCGGAGGCTTATGGTGGACTTGCACACAAATTGACATAAGCACAAGGCGCAAATATATCACAAAACCGTCAAAATTTAATGTTTTTACTGTGATTGCCGCATATAGATTCGCAGACGACGTCATTGAAGCATTAGACGGGAGTCTATATTTCAGCGTAGCCAGCACCAAGTTCTCCCTCCACAATTGGTACTTGGATGTCCTCGAGGCGAAACCTCATGGCCAGCTTCTCAAATTCAACCCTTCATCGTCACAAACTTCGATTGTTCTTGATGACTTGTGCTCATCCAATGGTGTTGCTCTCTCTAGGGACGAAGATTTTCTCATTGTCTGTGAAACTTGGAAGTGAGTATATCCCTCAATTCACAATTTATAGAGCTCATACATTGAGATTTTCTGTTGAAAATAAAGCATCTTAGGGTAGTTTAGCGGAAAGACAGGAAAAATGTGGTGCAATTCTGCTTATGGGCATGTGTGGGTTTCGTAGATATAGGTGTTTAAGGCATTGGCTGAAGGGAGATGAGGCAGGGAAAACAGAGATTTTCATTGACAATCTTCCGGGCGGACCTGACAACATCAATCTTGCCCCCGACGGATCTTTTTGGATCGCCCTAGTGCAGGTATATCCGCAAGCTTTTCTCAAAATGATAACTAAAGATTGAAACCCAAAGAGATGAGTGCTTTCAAGGAGATAATAATGCCCCTGATTTTGGGCAGAACTACGTGCATGCCACTGCGAGGGGTTCAGCTTCTTTCGTACCATGTTTTTTGAGACGCTCTATCACTGCTCATTGCAAATTTGGTGCAGATGACATCCGAAGGGTGGGAATTCGTGCACACCTCCAAGGCAGCCAAGCACTTGATAGCAACGTATCCAAGTATGATCAAGAAAGTGAATGGAGCGTACAGAAAAGCAAGCGTTGTGCATGTGGGAGCTGATGGCAAAATAATCAAGAAACTTGACGATCCTGACGGGAAAGTCAACTCCTTTGTTACCTCAGCGTTCGAGTTTGAGGGACATCTTTACCTGGGAAGTCTCAACGCCAACTTCATTGGAAAATTGCCCCTCATCTGATGATCTTACCTAATGTAACGTTCACTTCAATTGGCATCTCATGTAATACCAGTTCGCCAATCTCGGTAGAGGCGAGTATTTCACATAGGAGGCAGCTGAGCTTACATGTATCATGGCATCATTTGCTTCACGGTTCTGAATTAAAGAACTTCGATGCTTCCAGGAGGCAGATTCAAGAAATTGTTGAATAGACTGTATTTATCTGATGGTTAAGCATTTAGCAAACTATATTTTGAAAAACCAAGAGACCTAAGGCGCAACTATGAAACTCGAATGGAACCGCGGACAAAATGAGGTTTCCTCACATAATGACAGTTTTGGCAATCAAACCGTACGTATAATTCAAAAAACAGAATTGCCATATAGTGGATAGCAAATGCTTCTAAGCTCAAGAAGGAGGCAATTGATATGAGCAAAATTCGAGAACAGAGATCCTACTGCAACCTCATTCTTTTCTCCATATTCTTCTCAGCTGTCTCCGGCAATTTATCAACTGCTCTATCCTTTGCCTTCCTTTTTTTCATAAACTCAGAGAAGGAAGGAATTGCTGGCAGACTTGCAGCAGGGGTAGTAGAACTTTGCACCGAGGAAACACAAGAAGAACTGATGACACTAGGAACTTCTTCATTTATGGCCTCCATTATTACCTGGTTGACTGAAGATGAAGCTGAGCCTGAAGGTTCTTGTTTAGGTGGCATATTCTCTGAAGGCGAGTCATCACTGATTCTGAGCCGATTTGTCAGATCTGTAGAATTGGTTGTTGAGAGCCACCTTACAGTGTTTGCCACTTGGGAAAGATAAAATGACTTCCTGCTCTTTCCATATTTTTTGTAGCAGTCGTTCTCAAGGGAAGAAGCCGACTCTTCAATTTCATTCCTGCAAATAAAGTTTGATGAGAAAAGACTTCATTAATCTATCTCGACAGCTTGGGTGTTTCTTAGACATTTTTATATGATGCATCAGGCTGAAGATTCAACCACACATAGCTCTTTTTCGCAACCTTAAACTAGCAGAATTGTACTGAGAAAAACGAAGTGGTGGTGAGATAATTGTGACAAGAATCAGAAATGAGTAATAGTACATTAAAGAGCCAAGACGTTGCTGAGCCAGCCTCAAGGCTTTGAGCAATCTTTGCTTGCTAGTTTCTCTCAGCTCTTCCGATACTTCATTCTTGTCCACTTTATCATCTGCAAGAAGTCATCGTAGTATTTTAGTAACCGACCATGAGTTCAACATTCATGATAGAGGACAAAGTTGCAACAGTGACCCATCTGTTTCCCATTTCATCTGATGCGTAGTTTTTTGTTTGTCAACAGCAGAAAGAGGAACAGCATTATTCACGAGTCACTATTACAACAAATAACGGCTATATCCCCTTGAACATGAAAAGACATACCATGGCCTACCTTTCTATCTAAGCCTTGCTTCTGGTTGTAGTTTTCTTCAGCATGCTCCCAGAAATCAATTCTGTCATTTACTCCTGATTTGAATTTTGAGATAGTTGAGCTCTTCGTAACATCGATGCCATCTGCATTAGAATCTTCACACATCAGAGAACGCGACAACATCAGACAGAAAAGGTACGTCAGCCCAGAAAAGATTTACACCGACTATTTCTTCAAACATAATTGGATAGGTGTCAGGTACATATTGCCGTGCACATATTACCATCGGAGTCAGAAATGTCTTCCTCCGAACAACTCGCTTCATCATCACGATTCAAAATTCAGAATACTGTCCTTCATCACTCATATCTACCGCGCTGATCGATTAGAAAATGCATAAGAATTAGCATTGAATCTTGTGAATAATGTCACTTCTAGCAACATAAAACTGGAAAGGTTGGCTGCAAGCTAAATTACTGAGGAGCTTCAAACAAAACGAAAAGCACAAAACAAAACCTGTGCATCAGGATTCTGGAGAACTGGTTTCTCTGACGAGAAACACAAGTAGTTGTAAGCTCCTCCAACTGCCTGGCAACCTGGTTTGGATGTTTGCATGCATCGCATGAGTTTTTACAGAGGGATGCAGGTACCTAAGTTATGCATTGACACAACTCATGATTCAATTCAAAATTTAGCAAGCTCTAAAAACACATTAGCACCAGTTACATTATGAAGCACAAAAAGTTACCACAACCTGTTCACCAAAACTCTCAAGAATCTTTCTGCGCCGACACCCAGATCCTTCACAATATTCAACCATCTGCACACCAATCACCACCTAAAATCAGCATATACCTGGACAAGGTACATATACGACATCAATAGAAAAGCTATGGATCACCTGATTGAAGTCAGCTAGTAACTTTTTGAGCAACCCATCCTGTGAACTGGAGCTTTGTGGCTTCTTATCCTTAGCCTTGCTTAGAATAAATTCCTGAAAGTATGTGTGAGCTCATCAAGAAATTTCATTGAGACAAATAGCAAATCAAAATCAAGAAGCCAGAGACCTGACCATTCTCTTGCGATCATCGATCCCATAATACAATATACTTGTAGAGAGCAATTGATCGCGCCCGGCTCGACCTGATTCTTGATAAAATGCTTCCATTGATTTTGGAATGTTAAAGTGGCAAACAATCCTCACATCCTTTCTGTCAATACCCTGTGAGTATAGACCACATTCAACGATAGACAGGCATCAGCTGAACAGTCATGCAGGGTGATGAAACTAGAGTTAATTTGAGTGCATAGCCTTGCATTATCTTACCATCCTGAAGAAACATCAGAAGCAGAGTAACTGTGCATGCAGCAGAACAGCTCCCAAGTGGAACAACACAACCAAAACAAATAGTTATATCATATTCCTGATTGATTGAAGATTGTAAATCAAGGAGAAGCAAGAAAGCATCTCAAGAATGAAAACATTGTAAAATAGGAAAAGTAGTTAAGTACCTTCCCCAACAAAATTCATCCATTGCAAACAAATGGTGATGTTGAATGAGCATAAAATTAAAAAATTTGAATAGTTGAAGCTATCAAGCGCTCTCTTACCCAAAAGCCACTGTGGCCACAACAACTTGTATCTTAGAAGAAAGCCAATCATCTAAGATGGAACTCCGCAGCTTGTCATTCTGCCCCGCGTGGTAAGCTGAGAAGTAAAAACAGGATAGATATCAATGGCCACCTGACAATCCTGTACAGACTTATGAAAGAAAGTACAATTACCAGCACATGATATTCCGTTTTCTGAAAGGTACGCAGACAGGTTATCACACATTGTGCGTTCCAGGCAGTAAATAATCGAGCAAACAGCACCAGAACTTTTGAGTTTCTTCAATAAGTCGGCGTATGCATCATCCAGAATATCTTTGTACCGGACTGCGCCAGGAGAGACTTGTTCAGATGCAAAAGTACTACAAATGAACGAACGCTTCAACACCTGTCCAATGGCAGGTCCACGTCGTCCCTCTTCACTTTCCTCCCAGACCAGAGACCAGACCAAAGCGCGTAAACCGTTCATTTCATTTATATCTCCCCTCGGGTGGTTTTGTTGTATTTCAGAGTATTTTACTGGAGCAACTTGGACGTAGGATGTCATTTAGGAAGCCAACAGATGAGTTCCACATCCGTTGCACATGCATTGCACATACTGCATGTCCATCACATGTATGTTCACATGCATTGCACTAAAAGTTACATTGAATTTATTAAGCACCGTAAGTAATTTGTTTGCAAGGATTAAGGCCCAAAACATTAGTGTGTGATGCCCAAACAGAATTGGCAGGCCGGAAGAGGATTGATAGAAAGATCGCATGTGCATTATGTTTGCTTTAATCTATGCCATTAATGCATGATACATTAGTGTGATGAGAATTGGCACACTAATATATCATCCATCACTCTTCGGTACGATAGAAGTCAACGTTTTCATATAAAAGTAGTATAAATAATATATCATCCATCACTCTTTGATATTATAGAAGTCTGTGTTTTCATATAAAAGTAGTATAAACAATAGGCCAACACTAAAAGGGAGGCATTGCTTCGAGAAAATATTGCGTAGCCTTGAAGGACAAGTCATTTGTGCTATGAACGAACGCTTGACACCTGTCCAATGGCAGTTCCACGTTGTCCCTCTTCACTTTCCTCCCAGACCAGAGCGCGGAAACCGTTCATTTTATTTATATCTCCCCTCTGTTGGTTTTGTTCTATGACACCTGTCCAATGGCAGTTCCACGTTGTCCCTCTTCACTTTCCTCCCAGGATGAGACCAAACCAGAGCGCGGAAACCGTTCATCTTATTTATATCTCCCCTCTGTTGGTTTTGTTCTATTTCAGAGTGTTCTCCTAGAGTAACTTGCACGTAGGATGGCATTTAGGAAGCCAATAGATGAGTTCCACATTCGTTGCACATACGTTGCACACGCGTTGCACATACGTTGCACATAAATTCCACATCCGTTGCACATGCATTGCACATGCTGCATGTCCATCACATGTATGTTCACATGCATTGCACTAAAAGTTACATTGAATTTATTAGGCACCGTAAGTAATTTGTCTGCAAGAATTAAGGCCCAAAATATTAGTGTCTGATGCCCAAAACAGAATTGGCCGGCCGGAAGAGGATTGATAGAAAGATCGCATGTGCCTTCCCTTTGCTTTAATTTATACCATTAATGCATAATACATTAGTGTGTGATGAGAATTGGCACACTAATATATCATCCATCACTCTTCGGTACGAGAGAAGTCAACGTTTTTATATAAAAGTAGTATAAATAATATATCATCCATCACACTTTGATATGATAGAAGTCTGTGTTTTCATATAAAAGTAGTATAAACAATAGGCCAACACGAAAATGGTGGCTTTGCTTCGAGAAAATATTGCGTAGCCTTGAAGGACACGTCATTTGTGCTCTGAACGAACGCTTCGACACCTGTCCAATGGCAGGTTCACGTCGTCCCTCTTCACTTTCCTCCCAGACGAGACCAGAGCAGAGCGCGGAAACTATTCATTTTATTTAAATCTCCCCTCTGTTGGTTTTCTTCTATTTCAGAGTATTCTACTGGAGTAACTTCCATGTAGGATGGCATTTAGTAAGCCAACAG
Source organism: Eucalyptus sp. ANBG9806169 (assembly GCA_014182395.1). NCBI lineage: Eukaryota > Viridiplantae > Streptophyta > Magnoliopsida > Myrtales > Myrtaceae > Eucalyptus > Eucalyptus sp. ANBG9806169. The sequence continues at coordinate 49,376,229 of CM024575.1, read as the reverse complement.
ATGAGTTCCACATCCATTGCACATGCGTTGCACATGTATTCCACATCCGTTGCACATGCATTGCACATCCTGCATATCCATCCCATGTATGTTCACATGCATTGCACTAAAAGTTACATTGAATTTATTAAGTACCGTAAGTAATTTGTCTGCAAGGATTAAGGCCCAAAACATTAGTGTGTGATGCCCAAAACATAATTGGCCGGCCGGAAGAGAATTGATAGACAGATCGCATGTGCCTTACGTTTGCTTTAATCTATACCATTAATGCATAATACATTAGTGTGTGATGAGAATTGGCGCACTAATATATCATCCATCACTTTTCGGTACGACAGAAGTCTAAGTTTTCATATAAAAGTAGTATAAATAATATATCATCCATCACTCTTTGATATGATAGAAGTCTGCGTTTTCATATAAAAGTAATATAAACAATAGGCCAACACGAAAAGGGAGGCTTTGCTTCTAGAAAATATTGCGTAGCCTCGAAGGACACGTCATTTATGCTCTGAACGAACGCTTCAACAACTGTCCAATGGCAGGTCCACGTTGTCCCTCTTCACTTTCCTCCCAGACCAGACCAGACCAGAGCGCGGAAACCATTCATTTTATTTATATCTCCCCTCTGTTGGTTTTCTTCTATTTTAGAGTATTCTACTTGAGTAACTTGGACGTAGGATAGCATTTAGGAAGCCAACAGATGAGTTCCACATGCGTTGCACATCCGTTGCATATCCGTTGCGCATACGTTGCACACGTGTTGCACACGGGTTGCACACATGCGTTGCACATACGTTGCACATGCATTCCACATCCATTGCACATGCATTGCACATCCTGCATGTCCATCACACATGTTCACATGCATTGCACTAAAACTTACATTGAATTTATTAGGCACCGTAAGTAATTTGTTTGCAAGGATTAAGGCCCAAAACATTAGTATGTGATGCCCAAAACAGAATTGGCCGGCTGGAAGAGGATTGATAGAAAGATCGCATGTGCCTTCCCTTTCCTTTAATCTGTACCATTAATGCATAATACATTATTGTGTGATGAGAATTGGCGCACTAATATATCATCCATCACTCTTCGGTACGAGAGAAGTCTACGTTTTCATATAAAAGTAGTATAAATAATATATCATCCATCACACTTTGATATGATAGAAGTCTGCGTTTTCATATAAAAGTAGTATAAACAATAGGCCAACACGAAAAGGGAGGCTTTGCTTGGAGAAAATATTGTGTAGCCTCGAAGGACACGTCATTTGTGCTCTGAACGAATGCTTTGACACTTGTCCAATGGCAGGTCCACGTCGTCCCTCTTCACTTTCCTCCTAGACCAGACCAGACCAGAGCGCGGAAGACGTTCATTTTATTTATATCTCCCCTCTGTTGGTTTTCTTCTATTTCATAGTATTCTATTGGAGTAACTTAGACGTAGGATGGCATTTAGGAAGCCAACATATGAGTTCCACATCGTTGCACATGCGTTGCACATCCGTTGCACAGGCGTTGCACATCCATTGCACATTGCACATACGTTACACACGTGTTGCACATATGTTGCACACGCGTTGCACATACGTTGGACATGCATTCTACATCCATTGCACATGCATTGCACATCCTGCATGTCCATCACATCTATGTTCACATGCATTGCACTAAAAGGTACATTGAATTTATTAGGCACCGTAAGTAATTTGTCTGCAATGATTAAGGCCCAAAACATTAGTGTTTAATGCACAAAAAACAAAATTGGCCAGCCGGAAGAGGATTGATAGACAGATCGCATGTGCCTTCCGTTTGCTTTAATCTATACCATTAATGTATAATACATTAGTGTGTGATGAGAATTAGCGCACTAATATATCATCCATCACTTTCGGTACGATAGAAGTTTACGTTTTCATATAAAAGTAGTATAAATAATATATCATCCATCACTATTTGATATGATAGAAGTCTGCGTTTTCATCTAAAAGTAGTATAAACAATAGGCCAACAAGAAAAGGGAGGCTTTGCTTCAAGAAAATATTGCGTAGCCTCGAAGGACACGTCATTTGTGCTCTGAAGGAACGCTTCGACACCTGTCCAATGGCAGGTCCACGTCGTCCCTCTTCACTTTCCTCCCAGACCAGACCAGACTAGAGCGCGGAAACCGTTCATTTTATTTATATCTCCCCTCTGTTGGTTTTGTTGTATTTAATAGTATTCTACTGGAGTAACTTGGACATAGGATGGCATTTAGGAAGCGAACAGATGAGTTCCACATCCGTTGCACATACATTGCACATCCATTGCACATACGTTGCACATCCGTTGCACATACGTTGCACATGCATTCCGCATCTGTTGCACATGCATTGCACTAAAAGTTACATTGAATTTATTAGGCACCGTAAGTAATTTCTCTGCAAGGATTCAGGCCTAAAACATTAGTGTGTAATGCCCAAAACACAATTGGCCGGCCGGAAGAGGATTGATAGAAGGATCGCATGTGCCTTCCGTTTCCTTTAATCTATAGCATTAATGCATAATACGTTAGTGTGTGATGAGAATTGGCGCACTAATATATCATCGATCACTCTTCGGTACGATAGAAGTCTACGTTTTCATATAAAAGTAGTGTAAATAATATATCATCCATCACTCTTTGATATGATAGAAGTATGCGTTTTCATATAAAAGTAGTATAAACAATAGGCCAACACGAAAAGGGAGGCTTTACTTCGAGAATACATTGCGTAGCCTCGAAGGACACGTCATTTGTGCTCCAACGAACGAACGCTTCGACACCTATCCAACGGCAGGTCCATGTCGTCCCTCTTCACTTTCCTCCCAAGTGAGTGCATTGAAGGAGGAGGGAGACCGACCGAGAGCGATAATGAGGAAACCGTTCATTTTATTTATATCTCCCCTCTATTGGTTTTCTTCTATTTCAAAGTATTCTACTCGAGTAACTTGGACGTAGGATGGCATTTAGGAAGCCAACAGATGAGTTCCACATACGTTGCACATTCGTATTTTTGCACATGCGTCAATTTATACTTGCACATGACGTTGCACATTTTATTTATATCTCCCATCGTTGGTAGCACATACGTTACACATGCATTCCACATCCATTGCACATGCATTGCACATCCTGCATGTCCTTCACATGTATGTTCACATGCATTGCACTAAAAGTTACATTGAACTTATTAGGCACCGTAAGTAATTTGTCTGCAAGGATTAAGGCCCAAAACATTAGTGTGTGATGCCCAAAACAGAATTGGCCGGCCGAAAGAGAATTGATACAAAGATCGCATGTGCCTTCTGTTTGCTTTAATCTATACCATTAATGCATAATACATTAGTGTGTGATGTGAATTGGCGCACTAATATATCATCCATCTCTCTTCGGTACGAGAGAAGTCTACATTTTCATATAAAAGTAGTACAGATAATATATCATGCATCACACTTTCATATGATAGAAGTCTGCGTTTTCATATAAAGGTAGTATAAACAATAGGCCAACACGAAAAGGGTGGCTTTGCTTCGAGAAAATATTGCGTAGCCTCGAAGGCACGTCATTTGTGCTCTGAACGAACGCTTCAACACCTGTCCAATGACAGGTCCACGTCGTCCCTCTTCACTTTCCTCCCAGACTAGACAAGACCAGAGCGCGGAAACCGTTCATTTTATTTATATCTCCCCTCTGTTGGTTTTCTTCTATTTCAGAGTATTCTACTGTAGTAACTTGGACGTAGGATGGCATTTAGGAAGCCAACAGATGAGTTCTACATCCGTTGCACACGCGTTGCACATACGTTGCACACGCGTTGCACATACGTTGCACATGCATTCCACATCCATTGCAGATGCATCGCACATCCTGCATGTCCAGCATATGTATGTTCACATGCATTGCACTAAAAGTTACATTGAATTTATTAGGCATCGTAAGTAATTTGTTTGCAAGGATTAAGGCCCAAAACATTAGTGTGTGATGCCCAAAACAGAATTGGCCGGCCGGAAGAGGATTGATAGAAGGATCGCATGTGCCTTCTCTTTGCTTTAATCTATACCATTAATGCATAATACATTAGTGTGTGATGAGAATTGGTGCACTAATATATCATCCATCACTTTTTGGTGCGATAGAAGTCTACGTTTTCATATAAAAGTAGTATAAATAATATATCATCCATCACTATTTGATATGATAGAAGTCTGCGTTTTCATATAAAAGTAGTATAAACAATAGGCCAACATGAAAAGGGAGGCTTTGCGGCAAGAAAATATTGCGTAGCCTCGAAGGACACTTCATTTGTGCTCTCAACAAACGCTTCGACAACTGTCCAATGGCAGGTCCACGTCGTCCCTCTTCACTTTCCTCCCAGACGAGACCAGACTAGAGCGCGGAAACCGTTCATTTTATTTATATCTCCCCTCTGTTGGTTTTGTTGTATTTAATAGTATTCTACTGGAGTAACTTGGACATAGGATGGCATTTAGGAAGCCAACAGATGAGTTCCACATCCGTTGCACATACGTTGCACATCCGTTGCACATACGTTGCACACGCGTTGCACATACGTTGCACACGCGTTGCACATACGTTGCACATGCATTCCGCATCCGTTAAACATGCATTGCACTAAAAGTTACATTGAATTTATTAGGCACCATACGTAATTTCTCTGCAAGGATTAAGGCCCAAAACATTAGTGTGTAATGCCCAAAACACAATTGGCCGGCCGGAAGAGGATTGATAGAAGGATCGCATGTGCCTTCCGTTTCCTTTAATCTATACCATTAATGCATAATACGTTAGTGTGTGATGAGAATTGGCGCACTAATATATCATCCATCACTCTTCGGTACGATAGAAGTCTACGTTTTCATATAAAAGTAGTGTAAATAATATATCATCCATCACTCTTTGATATGTTAGAAGTCTGCGTTTTCATATAAAAGTAGTATAAACAATAGGCCAACACGAAAAGGGAGGCTTTACTTCGAAAAAAATATTGTGTAGCCTCGAAGGACACTTCATTTGTGCTCTAAACGAACGCTTCAACACCTGTCCAATGGCAGGTCCACGTCGTCCCTCTTCACTTTTCTCCCAGATGAGACCAGACCAGAGCGCGGAAACCGTTCTCTCTCTCATGTGCTTCTCTCTCCTCCTTACCTTCTGTCTTCCGACGACGACGACGCTCGACGCTCTCCGCGCACTCTACCCAACACACTAAACCGCACCATCTAGCGCTTCCTCCGACGGCCGTCGCTCCCTCCTGACGACGGCCTTCCTCACTCCACTCGACGGCGTGATCCTCAGATCTGCATTCTCTTGGCTAGGAAAACCAAGTGAGTGCATTGAAGGAGAAGGGAGTTTCTGCCGAATTTCTCTCCTCTACCCAAACAACTCAAACTAAGAATAACGTGAATCTGGAGTCTTGCATTGATAATGAGAGATATGATCATGCTTGAGGATTTGTGGAACTCGAGCGTCATAACATTAATCAGTTTAAGATGCACATTATTTTAAAAAATCAATTACTTTTACGTTTTGCTTTCTGATATATGAAGACCTTGAGTATGGGAAACCTTCCTTGAGGCTGCTGTATGTGACTCTGGAATTGATTGCCATAGCAGGGTTTATGTCAAAGCTGATGAAAATTCACTCTAGAGGGTTGTTTAATTTGATTGCCATTTATGAGGTGTGAGTTTTGTGTTGAATATTCACGAGGAAAGTTGTGTTGTCTTGTGTTCCAATGAAAGAATCTCGATCCCTAAAAATGGATTTCTCATCTTCTTCGTGGTATTTTAGGCACATTGCCTCTCAACATGGGGCCATGATTTTAGGTACCTTGTTTATTTGTTTTGAGCAACAAATATGGATACGTATTTTGAACTGAAAGGGGAATTTTATTTATTGCTTTCAATTTATACTTGCACCGCATTCAGAAATCGACATGTTGATGTGTTTTTTGCTTGTGCTTGGATATCTTTGACTGTTCATTTTATTTATATCTCCCCTCTGTTGGTTTTCTTCTATTACAGAGTGTTCTACTGGAGTAAATTGGACATAAGATGGCATTTAGGAAGCCAACAGATGAGTTCCACATCCGTTGTACGTACGTTGCACATGCGTTCCACGTCCGCTGCACATGCATTGCACATCCTGCATGTCCATCACATCTATGTTCACATGCATTGCACTAAAAGTTACATTGAATTTATTAGGCACTGTAAGTAATTTCTCTGCAAGGATTAAGGCCCAAAACATTAGTGTGTGATGCCCAAAACAAAATTGGCCGGCCGGAAGAGGATTGATAGAAAGATTGCATGTGCCTTCCGTTTGCTTTAATCTATACGATTCATGCATGATACATGAGTGTGTGATGAGAATTGGCGCACTAATATATCATCCATCACTCTTCGGTACGATAGAAGTCTACGTTTTCATATAAAAGTAGTATAAATAATATATCTTCCATCACTCTTTGATATGATAGAAGTCTACGTTTTCATATAAAAGTAGTTTAAACAATAGGCCAACACGAAAAGGGAGGCTTTGCTTCGAGAAAATATTGCGTAGCCTCGAATGACACGTCATTTGTGCTATGAACAAACGCTTCGACACCTGTCCAATGGCAGGTCCACGTCGTCCCTCTTCACTTTCCTCCCAGACGAGACGAGACCAAAGCGCGGAAACCGTTCATTTTATTTATATCTCCCCTCTATTGGTTTTGTTCTATTTCAGAGTGTTCTATTGGAGTAACTTGAACTTAGGATGGTATTTAGGAAGCCAACAGATGAGTTCCACATCCGTTGCACATACGTTGCACATGCGTTCCACATAAGTTGCACATGCATTCCACATCCGTTGCACATGCATTGCACATCTTGCATGTCCATCACATGTATGTTCACACGCATTGCACTAAAAGTTACATTGATTTTATTAGGCACCATGCGTAATTTCTCTGCAAGGATTAAGGCCCAAAACATTAGTGTGTGACGCTCAAAACAGAATTGGCTAGTCGGAAGAGGATTGATAGAAAGATCGCATGTGCCTTCCGTTTGCTTTAATCTATACCATTAATGCATAATACATTAGTGTGTGATGAGAATTGGCACATTAATATATCATCCATCACTTTTCCGTACGATAGAAGTCTACATTTTCATATAAAAGTAGTATAAATAATATATCATCCATCACTCTTTGATATGATAGAACGGGGCGTTTTCATATAAAAGTAGTATAAACAATACGCCTACACGAAAAGGGAGGCTTTGCTTCGAGAAAATATTGCGTAGCCTCGAAGGACACGTCATTTGTGCTCTGAACGAACGCTTCGACACCTGTCCAATGGTAGGTCCACGTCGTCCCTCTTCACTTTCCTCCCAGATGAGACCAGGGTAGAGCGCGGAAAGCGTTCATTTTATTTATATCTCCCCTCTGTTGGTTTTGTTCTATTTCAGAGTGTTCTACTAGAGTAACTTGGACGTAGGATGGAATTTAGGAAGCCAACAGATGAGTTCCACATGCGTTGCACATACGTTGCACATGCGTTGCATATACGTTTCACATGCATTCTACATCCGTTGCACATGCATTGCACATACTGCATGTCCATCACATATATGTTCACATGCATTGCACTAAAAGTTACATTGAATTTATTAGGCACCGTAAGTAATTTGTCTGCAAGGATTAAGGCCAAAAACATTAGTGTGTAATGCCCAAAACACCATTGGCCGGCCGGAAGAGGATTGTTAGAAGGATCGCATGTGCCTTCCGTTTCCTTTAATCTATACCATTGATGCATAATACATTAGTGTGTGATGAGAATTGACGCACTAATATATCATCCATCACTCTTCAGTATGATAGAAGTCTACGTTTTCATATAAAAGTAGTATAAATAATATATCATCCATCACTCTTTGATATGATTGAAGTCTGCATTTTCATATAAAAGTAGTATAAAGAATAGGCCAACACGAAAAGGGAGGCTTTACTTCGAAAAAATATTGTGTAGCCTCAAAGGACACTTTATTTGTGCTCTAAACGAACGCTTCAACACCTGTCCAATGGTAGGTCCACGTCGTCCCTCTTCACTTTTCTCCCAAACGAGACCAAACTAGAGCACGAAAACCGTTCTCTCTCTCTCTTGTGTCTTCTCTCTCCTCCTTACCTTCTCTCTTCCGACTGCGACGATGCTCGACGCTCTCGGTGCACTCTACCCAACACACTAAACCGCACCGTCTAGCGCTTCCTCCGACGGCCGTCGCTCCCTCCCGACGACGGCCTTCTCTCTCCACTCGATGGCGTGATCCTCAGATCTGCATTCTCTTGGCTAGGAAAACCAAGTGATTACATTGAAGGAGAAGGGAGTTTCTGCTGAATTTCTCTCCTCTACCCAAACAACTCAAACTAAGAATAAGGTGAATCTGGAGTCTTGCATTGATAATGAGAGATATGATCATGCTTGAGGATTTGTGGAACTCGAGCATCATAACATTCATTAGTTTAAGATGCACATTATTTTAAAAAATCAATTACCAAGGCCCCTTAACTTTTACGTTTTGCTTTCTAATATATGAAGACCTTGAGTATGGGAAACCTTCCTTGAGGTTGCTGTATGTGACTCCGGAATTGATTGCCACAACAGGGTTTATGTCAAAGCTGATGAAAATTCACTCTAGAGGGTTGTTTAATTTGATTGCCATTTATGAGGTGTGAGTTTTGTGTTGAATATTCATTAGGAAAGTTGTGTTGTCTTGTGTTCCAATGAAAGAATCTCGATTCCTAAAAATGGATTTCTCATATTCTTCGTGGTATTTCAGGCACATTGCCTCTCAACATGGGGCCATGATTTTAGGTACCTTGTTTATTTGTTTTGAGCAACAAATATGGATACGTATTTTGAATTGAAAGGGGAATTTTATTTATTGCTTTCAATTTATACTTGCACCGCATTCAGAAATCAACATGTTGATGTGTTTTTTGCTTGTGCTCGGATATCTTTGACTGTTCATTTTATTTATATCTCCCCTCTGTTGGTTTTCTTCTATTACAAAGTGTTCTACTGGAGTAAATTGGACGTAAGATGGCATTTAGGAAGCCAACAGATGAGTTCCACATCAGTTGCACGTGCGTTGCACATGCATTCCACGTCCGCTGCACATGCATTGCACATCCTGCATGTCCATCACATCTATGTTCACATGCATTGCACTAAAACTTACTTTGAATTTATTAGGCACCGTAAGTAATTTTTCTGCAAGTATTAAGGCCCAAAACATTAGTGTGTGATGCCCAAAACAGAATTGGCTGGCCGGAAGAGGATTGATAGAAAGATCGCATGTGCCTTCCATTTGCTTTAATCTATACGATTCATGCATGATACATGAGTGTGTGATGAGAATTGGCGCACTAATATATCATCCATCACTCTTCGGTATGATAGAAGTCCACGTTTTCATATAAAAGAAGTATAAATAATATATCATCCATCACTCTTTGATATGATAGAAGTCTGCGTTTTCATATAAAAGTAGTTTAAACAATAGGCCAACACGAAAAGGGAGGCTTTGCTTCGAGAAAATATTGTGTAGGCTCGAAGGACACGTTATTTGTGCTCTGAACGAACGCTTCGACACCTGTCCAACGGCAGTTCCTAGTCGTCCCTCTTCACTTTCCTCCCAGACGAGACCAGACCAGTGCGCGGAAACTGTTGATTTTATTTATATCTCCCATTTGTTGGTTTTGTTCTATTTCAGAGTGTTCTACTAGAGTAATTTGGACGTAGGATGGCATTTAGGAAGCCAACAGATGAGTTCCACATCTGTTGCACATACATTGCACATGCGTTGCACATACGTTGGACATGCGTTTCACATCCGTTGCACATGCATTGCACATGCTGCATGTCCATCACATGTATGTTCACATGCATTGCACTAAAAGTTACATTGAATTTATTAGGCACCGTAAGTAATTTGTCTGCAAGGATTAAGGCCTAAAACATTAGTGTGTGATGCCCAAAACAGAATTGGCTGGCCGGAAGAGGATTGATAGAAAGATCGCATGTGCCTTCCGTTTGCTTTAATCTATACCATTAATGCATAATACATTAGTGTGTTATGACAATTGGCGCACTAATATATCATCCATCACTTGTCGATACAACAGAAGTCTACGTTTTCATATAAAAGTAGTATAAATAATATATCATCCATCACTCTTTGATATGATAGAACGATGCGTTTTCTTATAAAAGTAGTATAAACAATAGGCCAACACGAAAAGGGAGGCTTTGCTTCGAGAAAATATTGCGTAGCCTCAATGGACACGTCATTTGTGCTCTGAACGAAGGCTTCGACACCTGTCCAATGGCAGGTCCACGTCGTCCCTCTTCACTTTCCTCCCAGACGATACCAGACCAAAGCACGGAAACCGTTCATTTTATTTATATCTCCCCTCTATTGGTTTTGTTCTATTTCAGAATGTTCTACTGGAGTAACTTGGATGTTGGATGGCATTTAGGAAGCCAACAGATGAGTTCCACATCCATTGCACATACGTTGCACATGCATTGCACATGCGTTGCACATGTGTTGCATGCACGTTTCACATGCATTCCACATCCGTTGCACATGCATTGCACATACTGCATGCCCATCACATATATGTTCACATGCATTGCACTAAAAGTTACATTGAATTTATTAGGCACCGTAAGTAATTTGTTTGCAAGAATTAAGGCCTAAAACATTAGTGTGCGATGCCCAAAACAGAATTGGCCGGCCGAAAGAGGCTTGATAGAAAGATCGCATGTGCCTTCTGTTTGCTTTAATCTATACCATTAATGCATAATACATTAGTGTGTGATGAGAATTGGCGCACTAATATGTCATCCATCACTCTTCGGTACGAGAGAAGTCTACGTTTTCATATAAAAGTAGTATAAATAATATATCATCCATCACTTTTTGTTATGATAGAAGTCTACATTTTCATATAAAAGTAGTATAAAGAATAGGCTAATACGAAAAATGAGGCTTTGCTTCGAGAAAATATTGCGTAGCCTCGAAGGACACGTCATTTGTGCTCTGAACGAACGCTTTACACCTGTCCAATGGCAGTTCCACGTCGTCCCTCTTCACTTTTCTCCCAAACGAGACCAAACTAGAGTGCGAAAACCGTTCTCTCTCTCTCCTGTGTCTTCTCTCTCCTCCTTACCTTCTCTCTTCCGACTGCGACGATGCTCGACGCTCTCTGCGCACTCTATCCAACACACTAAACCACACCATCTAGCGCTTCCTCTGACGGCCGTCACTCCCTCCCGACGATGGCCTTCCTCTCTCCACTCGACGGCGTGATCCTCAGATCTGCATTCTCTTGGCTAGGAAAACCAAGTGAGTGCATTGAAGGAGAAGGGAGTTTCTGCCGAATTTGTCTCATCTACCCAAACAACTCAAACTAAGAATAAGGTGAATCTGGAGTCTTTCATTGATAATGAGAGATATGATCATGCTTGAGAATTTGTGGAACTCGAGCGTCATAACATTAATCAGTTTAAGATGCACATTATTTTAAAAAATCAATTACCAAGGCCCCTTAACTTTTACGTTTTGCTTTCAGATATATGAAGACCTTGAGTCTGGGAAACCTTCCATGAGGTTGTTATATGTGACTCCGGAATTGATTGCCACAGCAGGGTTTATGTCAAAGCTGATGAAAATTCACTCTAGAGGGTTGCTTAATTTGATTGCCATTGATGAGGTGTGAGTTTTGTGTAGAATATTCATGAGGAATGTTGTGGTGTCTTGTGTTCCATTGAAAGAATCTCGATCCCTAAAAATGGATTTCTCATCTTCTTCGTGGTATTTCAGGCACATTGCATCTCAACATGGGGCCATGATTTTAGGTACCTTGTTTATTTGTTTTGAGCAACAAATATGGATACGTCTTTTGAACTGAAAGGGGAATTTTATTTATTGCTTTTAGTTTATACTTGCACCACATTCAGAAATCGATATGTTGATGTGTTTTTTGCTTGTGCTTGGATGTCTTTGATTGTTCGTTTTATTTATATCTCCCCTCTGTTGGTTTTGTTCTATTTGAGAGTGTTCTACTAGAGTAACTTGGATGTAGGATGGCATTTAGGAAGCCAACAGATGAGTTCCACATCCGTTGCACATACGTTGCACATGCGTTGCACATACGTTGCACATGCATTGCACATCCTGCATGTCCATCACATGTATGTTCACATGCATTGCACTAAAAGTTACATTGAATTTATTAGGCACCGTAAGTAATTTGTCTACAAGGATTAAGGCGGAGCATGAATTGAGGAGAGACATCTAGCAAAGGCATGTCACATCCATCTTGTGTGCCATTGATCTTCCCTTAATTTCCATGTGGTATTGTTCATCTCTTGATTGCAATGGGCTATGGTTGTTCATGTTAATCACTTTTATTATTCCATTTTTTTTATACAAGTAATCTCATGCCATTCCATTAATGGATATTATCATTCCAAATTTTCCAGGAAACCGGCTAAATAATTTTTAATGATTTTCATCTAATTTGCTGTGACTACATTTAATCCGTTATTCTCCAGTAATAGCATCATTTTCATCTCCATTAAGGGAGCCTGTTTTATCTCCAAAAGATGACAGAAAAATATCCCATCGCGATAATACCGAAAACGCCTATAAATTGACCTCCCACAAGTTATTCCTTCTTTTCATTCTGCTCAGGAGAGTTCGCTTTTTGCCGGGCGAACATATAGTGTAAGAAAATTACTCCTAATTGGCCATGAGTTATAGCCCACTGTATTATGAAACAAGTTCCCTTGCCTATGCTTTGAATGGATTTTTCATGAAGTCGAATCATATTATGGATGATATTTATGAATGCTTAAAATAATGTGATTGAATGTAGGCACGAGATTTGAAAAAGAAAAAGAATTTTAGATACACTTTATCAAGATTTCATTCAGTTTTTGCTAATGATAAAACCGTGAAGGAAGAGTACAAATGATTATATCAATTTTATTTTTGTCGCAAAAATCATGGAACAGAGAATTAATTTAGGGGGTTGAATGAAGTATGGTAACGATCTGTCCTTTCAAATTTCAAAGGTGTGGTTCTCATGGTTTGGTTAAATAATATATGACTTAGGAGGCTACAAAATGTCCGTGAATTAATGCATGTTTTCCATTTTAGTTCTACTAAAAATGCACGCTTGCCATTTGTCGAGCTTATCTTATGCTCCCTTCATTGCATACATGTTATGACTTGCCATGACCAATTTATAGAATCAAATACATCATCAATTTATTCTTTCATATTAAACATATGTAGTTCTCATTTGATTTGGGAGACTACAAATTGTCCGTGAAATAATGCATATTTGCTATTTTTAATAATGAGAATGCATGCTTGCCATTTGTCGAGCTTCTTTTTCCTTCTAATGAAACAATTTTATTTCTAATGAAAATGCATGCTTGCCATTTGTCGAGTTTCTCTTTTCTAATGAAATAATCTCTTGCGTTAAACCCCGTTGTCGGGTGTGTGGGGTTTCACCAAGGTACAAGGAGCAGCCACAAAAAAAAAAAAAAAAACTTCAAACTTTGTTGTTTATAAATAGACATGACGTATAGACTCTACAACATCATTTCGAAACTTCAAAATTCTTTATGCAAGTGAGAATGAAACTTGCGTTGTCGTTGCTTGTTTTCTTAATTGTTTCAACGTATGAGATGGCAAGCGTCTCTCTAGATGATGATAGAAATTTGGAAAGACAAGTTCAGATGATGACCAAGTTACCCATGGAGACATTTGTGGTAATTAATCTTTAAAAATTCTCAGTGATTTTGTCCTTTTAAATTTTATATTGCATTCTGCTATCTATCTTGTTTAGAACTGTGTTTGTTTGAGAAATGACCATCATATATGGTATTTTAATGAAGACCAAGGAAGGAGGCACCATTGATTGTGTTGAAATTGATAAGCAACCAGCACTTGATCATCCACTTTTGAAAAACCACAAAATTCAGGCAATAATTTATCATTTTTTCCCTTTGTTTATTCAAACTATAGTCACTCTTGCATTAACTTGCTTTGCTTGATGATATTATGACTGCCATTTTTGCAAACTGACCCGAATATAAGCTTCGTTTGATTTCATACTCCTTCAAAGGTTAAATTTGCACAGCTCGAATGAAGAGAATCTTGCCCTGTCGGAACAGTACCAATTCCTAGAGTGAGAAATGAGAAAGGAAGACATGAAAAGGGCAAAATCAGCAGCCAAGATGCCATCCTCTAAGAGTCAGAATACTCGTTCTCAACATTCTCTCTCTCTCTCTCTCTCTCTCTCTCTCTCTTCTTCTCTCTCTCTCTCTCTCTCTCTCTCCATCTCAACTATGCTCCGGTGCAAACAAACACACACCTTCACGTACATTGAGGTTTATGATAATTTTCTTACTAAAAGCCTATAGATAACCTATGACAAGATTAATGTTCACGGGTTGTACTTAATGCATGACCTATATTCTTCTTATAGTTACCTTTGATAGGTCCAATTTCTTGACATAACATAAAGAGAAATGCTTGTGTGATTGTCTTTAATATATTATGAGAATCAAAATCACAAAAAGCTAAATCACAAATAATTATAAATTAGAATGGGATCCACTTATTCAAGAATTTATGACTCATAATAGATTATTATTCATACAGTACCTAAAGGCTATTATGTTAGCAAAGCCCTAATATAAAACAAGTTCAACAATATGTAAAAAATCATACAAATTGACCTTTTCACAAGCAGTAAAAAGAAAATATCCAAACTGTCGTTATCTTTTTGCAATGCCCATCCCGTCAAACAAAAATAAACGTACAATTGAAAAAAAAAATGTACTATCACCCTTCAAAAACTAGATTCTCTTTCCAAATTGCATTTGTGATTTCGAAACATAATTACCCTTGCACAGTAGTACACTAAGTCATAAGCAAGGAAAAATTTATTTTAACTTTTCTTAACCCATCTACAACGTGATGCGGGTAGTTTCTTTGAGAGACGACGTGGCAAAAAATATCAAATATGGAGGGTATGGGTTAACTAATGTGTACAGTTTAACCGTGGCTCATGACCAAGCTAGTTCACACAACATGTGGATTGAAACTAGTCCTGTGGATCATATTAATATGATTATTGCAGGCTGGCAGGTACTTTAATTTATTGGTAAATATAGAGAATGTATTGAGATGAAAGATATAATATATTTTGCCTTGACTAGGTTTCCTCCACAACTATATGGGGATGCTCATCCTCGATTGTTTACATATTGGACGATTTGTTTGAAGCTTGTTGATTGATTCTCCTGATGGATTTGAATTTTCGACAATGAAGTTGGATTGTTGGCTTATTTTGTTGACTAAGGCATTATTCCTACAGGGTGATGGTCATTGAAATGGATTTTTGTCACGCCCCGACCCTCTTCGGGCTCACAACAACCCACGCTATTGCCTTTCACTTATATCATTTAGTTGCGACATCCCAGGAGGCGTCACCAACCCATTTGTATTATCGATTATATACACAAGCAGAAGTAGAAACAATTCACCCAACCGACAAACAGGGATAGTTAGGAACGCATCAACAAACACTTTCATAAACACATACATTAGCCAGTACAAGTTAACTCTAATTACACCCCAGCAATTTACCCATACATGCGCTTCCAAAGAGGATTCGAGATTGGCCTAGCACTTCTATGCTACAAGGCAACCTCAGTAGTGGTATCCCTAATGCATCTAGTACATGTCCATCTCAAGGTACTTTGGCTCGGTCTTGGATAGCCATAATTAAGGCCTGAAAAAGTTAAACAATGAGGAGTGAGATAAACTCAACAAGTGAACTCCCTAGACCTCACGTAGGGAAGCCATTCACCTCAAAAACGCCCTAAACATGCAGTTTATCTATCGATGGCAGATCAATAGCAAAGCCTTTGCTTTGCATTATCTATTAACAGGAATTAGGCCATTTAACATGTGACACTCTATCACGTGTCCAATTATAGTATAAACAATCACTACATGAGTGCGTGATTCCATTAAGCATACGACGTTCACAATTCAATCATTCAGGTATGAATAACAATAATACTAAGCACCATGCAACAACTCAAATCTCTTGAGGCCTAATCAAAGGCGTACAAATCCATAAACTTATCCATGCCTTTCTGACTCAAACATTGACCTGCAGGATATTCTCATGCCTCTCAATTCATAAACAGGGTCGATCAAAGCATGTGTGTGCCACATAAGTAACTGAAATGACAGTTAATTCATGCACTTTCCTCATGCAACTCATATATATCCATGCTGCACATGTGCAAACTATGGCATCATTCTCATCATATGCACTTAGCATTCATGCACTTTACACACGTGGCATATTGAGAATCACATGGCAGCCCATACCACCATTGCAACTCTTGAGACCATTCTTTCAAATTACTACGGCTGCTCAAAACCCAAAGCTAACCCGAAGATTTGTAGTCATTCAGCATAACCGGGCATCGTCTCGCCCCATCAAGCATAGGATCACATTGATTTGGGTGCATTCTTGTAAGGAATTTCATTCCAAAATCCATTTGCAAACGGCATTCTATTGACTTGGGGGCATCCGAACTTAATTGGGCATCGTCCCGCGTAAAACGCGTCAAGACGAGTTCACATCTAACGTAAAACACATCAGGGTCTTTATATGATCACACGAGCACATCATCACTCATGACTATTATTATATTTCTCATTGGTCAAGTATAAATGCATCAATGGTGCGCCAAGTGGAGTGTGTCTCATCATCTAT
Source organism: Eucalyptus sp. ANBG9806169 (assembly GCA_014182395.1). NCBI lineage: Eukaryota > Viridiplantae > Streptophyta > Magnoliopsida > Myrtales > Myrtaceae > Eucalyptus > Eucalyptus sp. ANBG9806169. Next base: position 49,359,327 of record CM024575.1, on the reverse strand, counting down.
CAAATGTACATCAATAAGATATGTCAAGCATGAAACGAGAATCCATGGCTTGATCCATTACGTTGAGCACCGGCCTAAGTCCAATTCAGATCGGAAACAATACGCTCCAATATTGCATCGAGACCAAGAAAGGACTAATCTGCGGTGACATGATCACCGACCTAGTACCAGACTTAGCTCGGGAAGATACGTCTCAATATTGCACCGAGACTAAGAAAGGACCAACCCACCGTGATATGATCACCAATCTAGTATTAGACTTGGTTTGAGAATGATACGTTTCAATATCGCCGATCTTAAGAGAGAGACTTGACCCAGCGTGCTTCCTTGTACATCTAAGAACCATCGTATATCTTGTCTTGGAGACTCGGGGTGTTCTCACACATCGACCATAGACAATGAGCATAACATATGTGTATATGTGTGACAATTATTTCCAATGAACACATATAATACATTGTCATTATAATCTATCCAAGACTTATATAAATAACATACTTAACACGTATAACTCACATGACACATCATACACATATAACACATAATGCACATCTAATACATAAAACACATATGACACGTAACACATATAACTCATATAGCATATGTAACATATAATAGTCTATCACCCTATCATGGCATGCTATAACAACATATCACAAAAACATAACTTATTTTTAATAATATGTCTCATCACAACATCATTTCACATATCATTACAATATAATTTATCACTTTATTATTGCATATAATAGTCACATATCACATATTATAATAGCATATCACACTTCACTTAATAACTTATCACGTAACCACTTATCATGTAATGATAACTTATCAAACCAAGACGTGATAACCTATCGGTAAAAGGTCGATAACCTATCGCCCTAAACATGATAATCTATGTCCATAACTTGATAGTTTATCTTCTAAAGCTCAATAACCTATCACTTCAAACTTGATAACTTATCACCTAAAGCTCAATAACCTATCGAGATAATCTATCGGAACCCAATGATCACTTATCACATAAAACCCACTTATCACATCAACAAAGTACCATTTAACCTTAATCTCACCCTAAACTACTTCCAAAATAAAACAACAACCCTAATCAAGGGCTAAAAAGCCACATCTCATCAGACTTTCCTTCTGAAAAATGATTATCATCATAATCAAATTTTTTACTCTGCATAAGTTTTGTCAATCTTCAAAATTAATTAGGGAAATTTCCGCAACAAGTTACATCTGTTTGGTGTAAATCAAGTAGAGTGCACAAGTTTTCGACAAACTGAAAATAAGTACGATTTTGATTGAGGGAGAGTGCACCTATGGAAGTGTGGCTAAGTTCGACTCTGGGCTAGGTTGGTTGTTGTGGTGTTGGAATGAGATTTTGTAAGCGTTGCCGGTCAAACGAAGATGTTCCATTGCAAGTGTGAAGTTGCCACCAGGACACAATGGGATTTCCCTTCTTCAAAGAACTCTTCAACTTTTTCTGGTACTTCAAGATTCTTCGCCGCCAGAACAAGTTCATAAACTCTAAAAGACGGAAGTATGACTACCATTCGCAATTGAATTTCAGGCTAAAAAAATGGTTATATGAACTTATGCAGCATTGTGTTTTGAGCAATATGAAAAATGAAATCAAGAGATAGAGTAATGTTGTCTCCAGTTTCTACTAATGTCTTTGTACATTTTTCGGGTATGGTGATGGAGTAGGACTATATAGGACTCACCTCTTCAGATCGCCTTCCATCATAGCATGCTTCCCATCTATGAACAATTTTGTCTTCCGAGACGATGACACATTCATCCATTTATGGCCGAATGTTGATATTATGGGCGCCAAATCTCTAATAGTGGTTGACGGAAAGGCACATGCCAGGCTCAGGAGCTTTGTCTCGAATGCCGTTAACCGACCTTATGCTCTTCGCTGAATAGCTGCTGTGTTACAACCTCGTTTGGTCGCCGCTCTTGAGTTGTGGGCCCAAAAAAGCAAAATCATAGCTTACCATGAAACTAAGAAGGTATAGTCCATCGCATAGGCTCAACATCACATGATTAAATTTTGCCCTTAGATCATCTCAAGATTTTAGTTATGGTTGTTAAATTTTGTATATCTTGCTTGCTTGTAGGTGACCTTTGAGAACATCAGGAAACTGTTTGTGAGCTTTGAGCTTGGGCCGCAACTACATGAGATTAAGCGGTTACTCCATAATATGGTTAAAGGGATGAGAGCTCGGTGGCTCAATCTCCCTGGAACTACATATCACTGCGCTCTGCAGGTTCAATCGAATTGGAATATTTAATCTTTTTTCCAATCTTATAAGTTGGCGAATGATGACAAATTGAGTTCTGATTAACTTGCTCAACAAATCCTACTCTGTGAACGAGTTTGAAGTTATGTCCTTGTTCAACAGGTTAAATACGATTCTACGGTGCAAAATGATTGTAACACTAAGAAAGCAAATGTCGGGTTAAATTGTCCCAGTTTTTGGCCGACCTATCCATCTAAAACCCCAAACGATCTGATATATTACCCAATCCGATATTGCAGTGCCGGAAGAAGGTCGAGGCAATTTTTAGAGTCGAGATAGAGAAGAGGAAAAGCCGAAGTGAAGAAACCGTTACCGACCTTATGGACGGGATACGACAAATCAAAGATGAGGAAGGCAAAAAACTATCTGACCAAGAAGTGATAGATAACGTCATTACCCTTGTGAACGGCGGTTATGAGTCCACTTCACTTGCATCGATGTGGGCTATTTACTATCTTGCGAAGTCTCCCAATGTTCTAAATAAACTCCGGGTACTGACATCGTCCAACTTTGTTAAGCTTAGTTATCAAAACCCGGTCCACTGTTTCGTTGCAACTTGTGAATCTTGACTTGAATGGCAGGAAGAGAATAGGTCCATTAGCCAAAACAAGAACGGTGAGTTCAACATGACCAAAGACTTCTCAAACATGAAATATGCTAACCGGGTAAAATCAAAGGAGGGTTCAGAATTCGAGTGACCATTTGACCGCAAATTTTTGAAGCTGACAATTTAGTGACATAGGTGGTGGAGGAGACAATAAGAATGGCCAATGTTGCATCTTTCATATTCAGCTTAGCCATAAAGGACATCGACTACAAAGGTTGGAAATTATCCTGAATCTTGTAGATAGATATTATGAGGTTATGCGTTATGGCCCGCAGCTCTACCATGGGATAGATGTTCAATTTGGTGTTATATCAAGACTGCCTTTTCAACGCCATTTTTAATCCAACATAGATTTTCTCTGCAACTAGTGCATTACTTGGTACCGACTTCGACACATTGTACCTACAAGAACTGTTGTGTCTTGCAATATATAGGAGTTGGTGCTGACCGCTGAGTCCAGTTCAAAGCAAATACCAAAGGGATGGAGAGTGATTCAGTGGCTCCGATACCTCCACACGAATCTGGAAAACTTTGATGACCCCATGTGTTTTAATCCAGATAGGTGGAATGTTAGTCTTGATATCAATTATGTTCATGGACAAAGCTTTCATTTTCCTTGTTCCTACTTCATTCTCTTTTGGGCAAGCCTATGTAATACTTGGTCAGTACTTCAGGAATCTATAAAGCTAGGCACATACCAAGTGTTCGGCGGGGAATCGAGAATTTCCGCCGGAAACATGCTTACAAGGATGCAATTGGCGATTTTATTACATCATTTGTTAGTAGGATACAAATAAGAAAACAAGTGAAGCTTTTGTTCACTGACTTTTGGAGAAATTCCAATTCATTGAACCATAAAATTTACAACAACATATGGCAATCAAATTTTCAGGTGGGAATTGGTCAATCCGAACACAGAGTTTGTCTATCTACCCCACCCTACACCAGTTGATAGAGTTGAAGTTAGTTTCAGCAAGCTATGAGGACTGATTCAATTGGAAAATCGTGATAGCTGCAACAATCTGAGTCATATTTTCCGATCCTCTGTAATAGTATATCCAATTTGTTGCATGGAAATCAAATATCCCCTTGAAAAAAAGTACATTAGAGCATAATATCATGATTAGTAATTGTCGATGCTGGAACAAAACCAACCACTCCAATGGGACCCGTAGCCTATGGAATTGATCAGGCTATGTGGTCTATACTGTAAATGAGACTGAAATATTGCATACTGGATGCTAATATGCATAGTTAAAGCTCTGTTTGTTTTTTTGAAAAATGAATGATTCGAAAATATATATTTCTAAAATTGATCACCCGTATCACTTGAAATAATTAATCGATAAAAAAAAATCTTACAAACAATGAAAATGCCTTTCATTTGTTTATCTTTATAAACGATACAAGCGATCATTTTTTAAAGTAGAATTTTTTGAGTAATTCATTTTTGCAAAACAAACAGACCCTAAAAGAATAGCCAAAGTGGACTTCACAGAAAGAATAATACATCGCACATTTTAGTATTATCCATAACACGATTGATAGGAATTTATCTATTCAATGAAGCTTAAGAAAATCCAGAGGATTTTGAATCTATAAGATCAACATTGCCCGAATGTCCTTCATCTAACCTTCCCCAGATTTTTCACATGGAAGCTCTTAAATGAAAGTTCTTCATTGGACAACATTTCTCTCTGATTTCGACCGTACGAGCAATGCCAGAAACCACGCGCATTAATCGAGGAAACAAGTACATAAACATGCAATGGGAAAAATTCAAAAAAATTGCTCTAAGTCTGTTTGCACTTAAATTTTAACCACCCATTTAGTTATTGATTGCATAAAAAAATTAAAGATCTATCTGACCCCCTAAACAAAAATATTATTAACTTGTATTTGCATATTAACAGTAGTATTTAATAGATTGTCTTGTGATTATGAATTGTTATGCATGCTTTACTGTTTCAACACTACACATGGCACACATAACCCGGCCGCTGGACCTAGGCCGCCATAGGATATTTAGGATGGTGTCAAGAAAGATACGACCTCAAACGCGAAACTGCAATGTAGAGGTTGCCTTTCTTTTCCCCAAATTTCTCTAGCCGAGGTTAGGAGGGTATGCTGCTAACGCGAGACTGCGACGGGCGGATACCCTTTTAATTTCAACAAGCCTTCTCAGTTAGAAATTGAGCCACACATCTCAGGTGCATGTCTTTGTGCTTGCCATTTTCTTTAAAAGCAAAGTAATTTATTTACTTTTACTCAGTCTTTTTATTAGCCCATGACAATTTAGGGTAGGTTTTTCGAGTTCCAGTTTATATGCGATGGGAGAAGAGGACATCCAGTTTATTCCCACTCCCAAGGCAGAGCTCTTCAGGTGGTGGGGTCAATTGGACCAGTATGCCCAAGAGCGCGTGAAAGCCAAAGTCGGTCATCTTCTATCGTTGATCCAAGTCCGTGTTCATCCCGAAGTCATACAAGCCATGGCACATTTTTGGTGCCCGAAGACGACTACTTTTATGTTTGGTGGGTTCGAACTAACCCCAACTCTGGAAGAATACAGCATCATCACTGGAATGCCCCTCGAGAAAAAGCTTGTTAGGCCATCTACAGGCATTATCTTATTGCGTGGGTTAGCACGACTTTTAAGAACTGAAGTCCATGTTATGAGGCAAATTCTTGAAAACAACCATAATACCTGCCCCCTAGCATTTTTGACTGCCTGTTTCGAAAATCAACCCATGACCCAAAAAAGTAAGATTTTCCTTTTGGCCTTTTTCAGGTTCATCATTTTCCCCATCAAAGAAATGTCATAAGTCCAAAGATGGCATGGATAGTTGATCAGATTTTAAGGGGGCAAAATTATGTCAACATGATTTTAATTGAAACATTCTTGTCCCTCAATTGTTTTAAAGAAAACACGGAAAAAGTCATGCGGGTCTCCCCGGAAATTTTACAAGTCTGGTTCTTTTTTCACCTAAGCGAATTTCGATGCTTCATGCGATCATCTGAAATAAATGATTTCAAAAATCCATTACAGAAATTTATGGTTTTAGGACCATACATTCCTAATCAAAGCTGTTTAAATTGGGTGAACTTCCTAAGAGACCTAGCTCCTGAGGCATTCCAATGGTGTGCTGGTTGGTTCCATGAAAAGAGAGCTCACTTTGCTTACAAACACCGCCATCCAATTCCGTTGCTTGGTCTCACCGGCGCCATTTCTTATTTCCCATATCGGGTGGCGCAACAATATGGAGCCCTTCAGGAGATCCCACCGCCTTTCAAGAGGAAGGCCCCTCCACTCCTTTTCACCCATCAAAGTCGTGAATACACATTCGAGATTGACATTATCGAGGAAACATGGAGCGGGTGTCATCGTAAAAGAATTGTAATACCTGAAGGGCTTGAGGGACGAGAAAAAGCCCACCACGCCTCTGAATCCTACATCCACAACTATCGTATCCCGACAAAGTGGAAACCATTGATACCTCACCCAATCAGCGAGATCGGCCAGCATGAGCAAGCAGAACTTATGCAAGGGGATTTGGGAATGGGCTGGATACATATCTCAGAGCCAGTCCAAGAAAGCAAGCATATGCGCAAGAACAAGGCTCCCCGTCGTGTATAAAATAGCAATCATGTGTCCCTTAGTGTTGATATCATGAAAATTCCGTCCCGTTGTTTAGGGACTTTTGTTTAATACATAGTATTTCCTTCTGTCATTTTAATTACAAGTTTTAAATGTCAGAAGTCTGTGGTCTATAAAATCCTCTTTTGATAAATAAAAAAGCAGTTAGACCATTGCCATGGGTTAATCTTTGTTTACTTTCGTGCTCATTCATGATTTTTGCGACACAGGTAATTATGAACCGTCAACTATCAGCCACCCGCGAATGGCATCACGTGATAGGACCCGATCAGAATGATGTACAAAATTGCCTCACCAACATTGAAGACGGCGTAGGACAGATGTCCATTGTCCTTCGACAACTCTCAAGACAAATGGAATCCACTCAAGCTAAACCCAACTCCATAACTGTTTTAAGCACACTCCTGGCACCTGCAAATTTGCCAGAGGATGACCAACAAGATAAACAGCTTGAAAAGATCATGAAAAAGTTGAGACAGCCGCAGGGGCAGGATCCTATGGACTTCTCTAAATACACTGGCATTAAAATCCTCGAGGAGCTCAAAACACCAGAATGTGAAAGGTATGCTGATACCTCCCACCCAGAAACCTACTTACAGGCCTACCTGGTCCGAAGGATGATTCAATCATACCGATCAAACCTGACCGGCCCTACCTTGCGATGGTACATTGTTAGGAAGATTAGTCCCCTTAAAACCTGGAGAGAACTAATCCATGTTTTCCACCAAGAATATAATATTGACATCAGCCCTGATATCGCCTTGCCCTACGAAAAACCGATGATCCTGGAGCACAAGGAGCCGTTAGTTGCTGAGATAAGAGAAGAATATGTCAATGAAGCCTTGCATGATAAATGGGCAACTGAGCAACATCATATTACTAAAAAGTTTCCCACTCGAAAAGGCAAGGAACCTATGTACGAAATCAAAGACATGGAGCCTGTTCAAGACCGAGGCACGACAAGACAGCTCCCTAAGCTTACTGCAAGAGCTAGGGTTCAAAGAATACCAACCCCTATCAACATAGAAAGTGAAGCAAAGAGTGAAGCTTTAATATCTCTCATTCCCCATGATAGAATCGAACTAACGAAACGAATGGCCTTACTCAAAAAGTCTGGACTAGGAGCCAAGAAATGAAAGCCTAAACAAATCAATTCAACATCTACCACTGAGTATAGGAGAAATTTGATAGCTGGTGAGCCGTTGCACCAAAACTTCGAGCATTCTCTAGAATACAACCCTGAAGGCTACCGTCCCCTAGAGTACGACCTTGATGACTTCCAGTCCCTAGGATACAGTCCTAAGGACTTCCAATGTTATATAGATGAAGTTGACCACTCATCGTATAACAGTTTCCTACCCTCACACAGGGACAAAAGCCTGTCAGAAGAAGGAACATTCGTCTTTATCCGCTATGATCCCAATGAACTTCTAAGCTCGTCACATGACCATGAGGATAGCTCAAATGCTTCATCCTCGTTCGGTAATTTTGACCCGGAAGAAAGCAATGGGATAATCTTGGTAGAATCCAGCTTTCCTAAAACACAAAAATTCACCACTACGATGAATATGTAGTGGGAAAACTAGTGGCCTAACCAAGACATATCAGGCCCATCTTGCCCTCATATGATCATGACCCCCAGTGAAGTGTGGATACCTAATCTTCGCAAGTATAATGGCACGACTTGCCCCGTGGCTCATTTGTAATATCTCCACACTGAAATGAGTGAGTACTATGGCCCGATGTCATTCACAACTCAGGCATTCCAAGAAACTCTTACGGGGTCGGCATTGCAATGGTTCGTCACAACAAGTATTTACCTCATAAAGGATTGGAATGAGCTGTCTTCCACATTCTTGCATCAGTACCAAAACCATATTGGAACTGAACTGCCTTGCGAGAGTTTGGCCCACTTCAGAAGAAAATCAATGGAGGATTTCCGAGCATATGCGGGGAGGTGGAAGGCTTTTATGATGCAAACCCACCCTCAACTGGCCGAAGAAGAATCGATAAAGCAGTTCATAGAAGCTTTACCCCACAAACATCGCTGTTGGCTGCATGGGTTACACTTCCGTAGCTTCAACAAAGTAGTCATCGCATGGAATACTTCGAGTCTACTGGAGGCGAGGAATTCAAAGACGCTTGACTTCAGGACCAGCACTATCAAAGCGCTCCTTTTCATAGGAGTTTTCATCGGTTTTGCTTGTTTCTTATCTAGTGTGCTACTGTTGTATTTTCCATTCCAATACTTTAATGTACAATTATAATATTTTGTCTTGAGAGCATGAGGCGGTATTCCAAACCAGCCTAGTGATGCTATCCAACCATGAAAAGAAAATACCATCCAAGGAGAATACTGAGGGCTAGGCTTCCTCATGCTTCCTCCCCCTAAATACATGCTTTTGAAAACAAAAAACATTTCATTACCAAAAGTTTTTGTCAAAACGAGATGTTAAATTTGTCTTTCTGACTCACTCACTTCGTACCTCAGAATTTCATCTCTTCTGACTTAGTGTGACATGAGGCATTTGAAACTGGCACATCGTGTGAACAGACCAAATTCGAAAACACCTTTTCAAGAAAGCAGGGGCAAACAGGCTGGAGCATCCCGTTTCAAAGGAAGGTAAGCTTTATTCCCTTAACGTAGTATTAAGAATGACGTCCCCTCTCTTCTATTTACAGGATACAAAAAATGAGACGTAATAGGTACAGGCATACAGTTGAACTCGAAGCATGCACAACATGTCTCACTCCTGTCCAACTCTCTCCTAAACCGGAGGAATATCTTGTCACAAGACGTGCCCAAACAACTAGATGTTCTGGTTTCCAACTTCGACGAGCTCAAAAGCATAAGGAAGAGATTTCTTCTCTTCCTTTGAATTGATTACTGTTGTCATGACCTCCTTTTTTCCGTTCGGGGGAAAAGAAAGAATGGTTTAGGGGTATTTGCCTAAAGAGGCGGACCAATGGCCCTAAATTAGGCGCGGGCTCTCCCAAGCCCATACCTCGCGCGACGTTGGATTTTGTTTTTTTTTTTTTGTTCTTAACAACCTAAATATTTCTAGGAGTCGCCACTAGCCTATTGGGGTCGGCTAGAAACCAATCGAGGCACGGGAGTGTTGTCTCGATTCCTACGCAACCAAAGATTTCTAGGAACGGGGACTTGTTTACGCCAATGTTTCTATTAGCGCCCTTGCGGTACCACTAACTTGGAAGGTTTTAATCTAAATGGCCACACAATCTTGATTACCAATTATAATCTTTAAGAAACCGCTAAGTGTCCATGCAAATGTTTTTGTAGTTTTTTTTTAATGTCTAGACTAATCCTAACATAATTTAGGAGAGAAATTTACACTCAAATTAATGAAAAGCGGTGCGTAAGTAAACATCCAAGAAATTGAAATAACTTGAGAATAAATGCGAAAAATGAAAACCCGATACAAGTCGGGCAAATAATATTACATGGCCTTGTTATCACGCCCGGACAGGACCCCGTGAGCAAAATGGGAATTTAAATATGCATGAAATTATTCTAAATGCATGAAGTTACTCTAATTGATTTTAATCTACGCAAAATAGATTATTTACAAAAATGGTTCTAAAATAACAAAATATCATTAAATTAAGAAAATGACCTTTTAAAAATGGGAAAATTTCCTAGATGTCATTTCTATCATAACTTGATACCATCCATCATTTTTACAATTTTTTGAAATTTTCATTTTATTTTTATTTTTTTTTATTAAAAAAAAATCCCTAAACCGATATATGCCAATTTACACTAATATGGGACTGCCTAGTACATGAATATAACAAGAACCAAGCTCAAATCGACCGTTTCAAAACCGAAACTCGATTTGAACATTTCATCGAACACTTAGCTTGCATCAAACACCTCAAAACGGCTTCTTCGGGCTATGTTCGTGGTCTTCAATCTCGGCTCATAAGCAATCTCATGTGAAAGAAAAGTATCAAGGATATACTATTACATGTAAAGAACCGGTTTAGCTAGAAATCACAGCCCATAACTTGTAAAAACCAAACTGAAAACGGCCTCCAATATGCGGGTTGGAGCCGTTTTGCAAATCTGGTATGGAACCAAGTCAAACAGCCATGCCAAATGCCCGGATTGAAGCCCCGACAACCATCACATGCAACATCTATATAAAATATTACTCCACTCGGATGAAAATAGGTAACATGTAATCTCACATGCAACAAACATCACCGAAAACGATCAACCGGACACATCAAAACGGACTCTCCAAGAAGCCCACATGCAAAACTCTACACTGACCAGCCAAGAACTAATGTGGATAGGCTTGGTTTTTGACGATCTCATAGTTCACACGAGGATTTAAAGACCAAACCAAGCTGACCTATGTATCATTTGTACTCCCATATAACATTAATCAAGCTCGTGAAGATAGAAAACACATGTAAAGGGAGTAGCAAGTCAAACATGTATGGCTCTTAAAGAGGTTTCAAACACTTAGAAAAATTTCAGCCTCAGAAATCAGTTTTCCGGGCTGGATTTCCTCTTGATTTTCGTTATCAAAACGTGTTCAAAATTAAACAAAAATACATCTAGGATGCTTACCTTGCTTCCTAGTTTCCCTTTCAAGTGACTCTTGGCCAATAAAACCAAGAAATTGTCCTCTGGGAGCACGTAGAAGTTGGTTCCTTCAAACTGAAAGTGAGATCTGCAGAAGAAAAAGTGACAACGAAGGTTTTCGTTGGCTTCCAAAATTAGACTTCCAAACCTCCTCTGTTGGTCAAGTTAAAATCAACCCGAGCTATATGTATACTAGTTTGGGCTGCAATTCATGGCTTTCCTCATTCGTCTCTCACGTTTCTAAAAACACTCGCTTTTCCTCACTCGTGACCAACCGGGCTCAACACTTAGAAACATTTTCGGAATTTCTTGGCCCGCCAGGAGGGTGGTTTTCGGGGGCTTTAGGAGACCTTTCCGAACTCCATTTGGGACGTGCGACCTATGGATGGAAAGCCCTTTGAGTGAAGTTTCACTCTCTAGTTGAAGGTTTTGGCTAATTTTGGCCGCAGGTGGGTGAAAAATTCGTTTTTCTCTCTCAAGGTCGGTCTGGAATTTCTGGGTTTGGCTTTCTGGAGTTGCTTCTGAAGGTGTCTTTGGGGAACGATCCCGAGCTCTCTCCTCTCTCCCTCGTCTCCTCTCTCTCTTCCCTCAAAAGAGAATGCTTCGTAGATGTTATCCACCGAAATCATCAATCCCTTGGTCAGCTTTTTGTCTACCTGCTAAGCCCACCAACTGAGCAGTCTACCCACTTTCTGACTTGGCCAAAATTTTGAAGTTTTGCAGCTGTTGAGTGTGCGGGTTTTGCTGCGACTTTCCCGTGCATTCAGCAGCTTATCCCTGGCCAATTTCCGTCCACTGGCACTACTCATTATGGTCTTCAATCACGTGCAAAGATCAGGCTGGATGGGCGGCTGAGTGGGATATGGTGGGGCCACCAAGTTGCTTACTCAGCAACTCCGAAATGAGACCAATTCGTGGACTAGGTTTTGGTAGCTCGTTTGAGTGCTTTAATCCATCAATTTGGCTGCGATTTTTGATCAATTAGCAAGCTCATGTATAGTAGTTTAAGATCTTGGCTAGATTTCATAATTTTACTCACTCAATATTGCAAGAAAATCCCTCAAAGTTGGCCATTTTCTTAGCCGAAAATACCAATTCCAATGCAAATTTGGTCCTTTTCGCCCGATTTGATTGATTCGAGTTGGCCCAAGTTCAATTTCAACTTAATTGGTGACCAAGATGATGATTTAAGGGTTCAGGCAAAATTTTGCAAAATTTGCGAATTGGTCCCTCAACTTTTGGAAATTGCAATTTGGCCCCAATTTGCCATTTTAATTCCAATCTGACATCCTGGGCTTGGCTAGTCACATTTAGATCATTGGCCCCAACTTTTTCTTTTTTTTGGTTTTTTTTTTTTTTTTTTTTTATATTTTTTATTTTTATATATTTTCAATTTTTTTTTTTAAGTAAAAATATCTTCCATTTAAAACACCATATTAAATGCCTAGATAACCTATATGCAATAATTTAACTTGAAATATTTTTGTGGAAAAACAAGTTCCCATTTTCTTTATTATTATTATTTTTTTTTTTGGAAATGATTTTTTTTTGGGCAAAAATTTAGGTGTCGACAACCTGTCAATAGGGAGAAAATCCAGACACTCAAGGCGATTTATAGCCCCCACTCTAGACAATCACTCTAGAGTCTGGAAGCTTCACTCCATATTCCAGACACGTATTCTTCCAAAAAATAATCGTCATCAGAAAACTGGAGGTTTTTTATTGTCCATCTCATATTCCATAGAAGCTTGAGATACGTGACTTTTTGCCCAATGCAGCTATAGTCAAAGACAGAAGAAAAATTCCACAAAAGGAAGGCGTTGAAGATAAATCGACAACCATCAATCATGCATACAAGGCCACAAATGAGGAGGGCCAATCAAGAGAGACATTGAACCGTGTCAAAGACAAAAGGCTGTCATTAACACTCAAATATCCCTAAGAGTCAACAAATATAAACTCTGGGGATGAGTAATTTGGTATCGTTTCCAATACTCATAGTATCTGAACTCACTTTTGACATATTTTCTCCTATTGACAGGAAACATAGGATTCAAGAAACAAGCTTAATGGTTAATTTGGGCAAATCAAGTAACCCATATTGATTTACCTAACTTGGTATGAAAGGACGTGTCATCCAGGAGCCGATTTGGTTAAATGAAAAAAGAAGCGCCCTACGAACACCGTCAACACCTCTAGTCGAGTGGTACCTGGGAAGAAGCAAAATGGTTCGAAGTCGGGGGTTCGAATCCTCAACGCGACAGTTAGCCGCTTGAAAAAAATAATAAAAAATAAAAAATAAAAAATTTGCTTCTCTTGCACCTACAAATTACAAGAAAGCAAGTGACCTAACGGAGTGAAAATTACAAGAATTCATATCCTCCTCGTGCTTCGGGTCTATTCAAACATCTGCAAACCAGTGAAGGGTAATGTTGTATCGCTTCCAAGTTATTCGACTCTTGAAAGAGCTTCTGACTAACATGATCCCTCTTGTCTGTTGCAGGATCACCTAATCGTCAAAGATGCAGAAAACAAATTAATGAGAGGCATGTCAGACCATGATAAGCTCTCCCAAGCTAAATGGCGTCTCAAGTATCGCCAAAGCAAATGACAGAAACCTTTCAGGCCTCAAATCACGTGTGGTCTTGACCCTACTAATTGATATATTTCCACATCTTCTCTTCTGCAGGGGCAAAAGCATAAAGGCCGGTCAAATCAATGATCGGATCCCCAACCCCAGCTGATCCTTCTTGTGTCATTTCCCTACTTGATAAGGACAATCCATTGACACCCCTTTGTGAATAATTCTTTTGATGTCCAAAATTCAACACATTTGTAAATACAATTTCACCAAGTAAACACCCTTAAAGTTGTCAATAGGGTTTCTTAAGTAAAAATCATTCATTTGTTTTGAGAGTACAAACTCTCTCATACTTAAAAAAATACCGCATGTCTTCTCCAAATGGATTTTTGCATGATGATTTTGTTTGTCTAAATCACTGATTCCATTGAGAATTATTAGAATAGACAACTAAGTGAAGAATACAAGATTAGTTGAGCATGCTGGATGAGGCGCGTCAGAATGATGACAGGCAAGCCATATCCTACACACAGTCCCCCATCTATACACTTGTGAGATGAGTGCAGAGGAATCCATGACTGCAGGGTAAAGAGTTCTCTCGCAAATGGTACAATAACCAAAATAGTGAGAGGCATTTCATTGCTCACCCCCTTTTTTGAACCCCATACACTGGTAAAGCTTCTCTCATCAAGAATCACCCCCACACTGGAGCATGTCAGAGACAAGGCAAATCTGTATCACAAGGTGAGAAAAGAGATAGAAATTTTCTTGCTTGCACTTGCATCAATCTTCGGGTGTCTTTATTGCATATGAACACTCGTGTTAATTTAAGTGCCTTAGAATGACGAAGAGCAATTCATTTTCTATGTATCTGCATACATTGTACAACTCAAGTGAGTCTGTAATTTTACCCTCACATTGAGACAAAGTAGAAGGTATTGACATAGCCTAGAACGCTGGCTGAAGATGAAGACTCAAAGTCTAAATAATGGTGCTTCGATTGAACTCGCCTAGATCAGTTCCTCAAGCAACAAAAGTGAAAAAGCTAGGGGCATAAAAAAGCAGTGTACCTGGTAAAAGCAAGGTCAATGCCCATAAACAAGAAAATGAAAACTAGGGACATAAAAAAGCAGCGTGCACAGTAAAAAGCAAGGCCAATGCTTCCCCCCCAAAAAAAAAAAAAAAAATTAGTCAATTGTATTCCCAAGAGAAGTTGCTATTGTGTTTCAATTGATAAAGCCCCTTTTGACAAGAAGAAGAAAGACCAGTGACGAATGCCGAGACAGTCACCAACTCTCACCCTTTTACACATAAGTCAAGCCTACTTTGCGTCCCATTGTAAAAGTCTCTTCAGACTATAGGCACTTCAATTAACGTAGGATTTCATATGTGCATAAGTATCGCTCGAAGAAGTACGAGCAAGATTACTCTATCTCTTTTCGCAGGGTTCTCGACTTGTAAACCCGGAGATGATCGTGCAACATTTTCGTCCATCGGCTTCAACCTTGATGGTCCCCTTTGATGAGCTGCTGACCAAGTCTTCATTACAATTTCAACAAAGATCTCTCACATTGGTAAAGTCGTACCACTTGCGAGAATACTCGAACCCTTGCTGACATGATGACAGTGAGAAGTGTGATCCTTATAAATCCTGCATCAATGGTCAAGATAAAACAGCCTTTCCATGAGAGTGAGTGAAAAGTCCTTTCAAACTGAAAGTCCCTCATCTAGCATGCTCAAGACATCTACATTCTAAATGAGGGTTGTCTTTCAAAATCTTCCCCAGTGGAATTCAAATGGTACAAAACTGACAAAATTGTCATGCATAAATCACATTTTGAATTTATGAATTTACAGCATATACAGTCATTGTGTACATGTGTGCATATTGTGTAAATAGCAAACATACTCTTAGAAATCAAAGGTATCGCCAGAAAAGCATATCCCTATCCCCATCTATCTTAAAGTACCTACCACTGTCCAGGTACTCTCTTCTTGTCACTCGACCTATTTGAGTCGTCCCCTGAGTTTGGGTGCTTGCAATGGTCTAAGTATCCCCTTGTCTTTGAGTACCCACCATTTGCTGGGTACTCCCTCTTATCGACACTCGACCTATTCGAGTTGTTCCCAGAGTATTGATATTTGCGACTGTCCAGGTATCCCCCTGTTTTTGAGTGCCTGTCGTTACTCAGGTGCTCCCTCTGTTGACACTCGACCTGTTCGAGTTGTCCTTAAAATTTGGATGCTCGTGACTGTCCAAATATCCTCTTGTCTTTGAGTACCGACCACCGTTCGAATACTCCATTTCTGTGACACTCAACCTGTCCGAGTTGTCCTCAAAATTACGCCATTGAATACTAGCAGCTACTCAAGTATTCCACCACATTATGCGCATGCAATCACCCAAATATGCTCTCTTACACTTGGACCAGTTGAGTGGTCCCTGATCATATCATTAAATATTTGTGTTAATCCAAATATTCCTCTACTTTGTACACCTGGGTGCCTGCGGCCATCCAGGTAAGCCTTGTGCTACATTCAAATTCTTAATTTCTAGAAGGTGGGAGACCTTCATGAATATGCGAGGTACGTTCTCGATATTCCCCAATTTCCAGAAGGTGAGAGACCTTCATGAATATGCGAGGCACGTCCTCGATATTCCCTTTTACCAAGAGGTGAGACACCTTCACGAATATCTCAGGTACGTCCTCGATATTCCCTTTTACTAGGAGGTGAGAGACCTTCACAAATATTTGAGGTACGTCCTCGATATTCCCATTTCCAGAAGGTAAGACACCTTCACAAATATCCAAGGTACGTCCTCGATATTTTCCAATTTCCAAGAGGTGAGAGACCTTCATGAATATGCGAGGCATGTCCTCAATATTCCCCATACCAGGAGGTGGGAGACCTTCACGAATATGCGAGGCACATCCTCGATATTCCCTTTTACCAGGAGGTGAGACACCTTCACGAATATCTCAGGTACGTCCTCGATATTCCCAATTACCAGGAGGTGAGAGACCTTCATGAATATGTGAGGTACGTCCTCAATATTCCCAATTACCAGGAGGTGAGAGATCTTCACGAATATCCCAGGTACGTCATCGATATTCCCCAATTACCAGGAGGTGAGAGACCTTCACGAATATCCCAGGTATGTCCTCGATATTCCCCAATTTCCAGGAGGTGAGAGACCATCATGAATATGCGAGGTACCCCCTCAATATTCCCCAGGTACCAGGAGGTGAGAGACCTTCACAAATATGTGGGGCACGTCCTCGATATTCCTCATTTGCCAAGAGGTGAGAGACCTTCACGAATATGCAAAACCCATCCTCAATATTCCGTCTGCCAGGTATTCTTTAGAAATTTGTACTTGTGATCATCCAAGTACCTCTTCAATGCTTGTGAACGTTCAGGCATCCTTCAAAGTTCGTAATTGTTAACATCCAAGTACTCTTTCGACACTTGCAAGCAATCGGGTATTTTCCAGCATCTAGTACTTGTGATCATACAAGTACCCCTTCGATATATGCAAACATCCAGGTATCCTCTAAGAGTTTGTACTTGTGATCATCCAAGTACCCCTTCGACGCCTGCAAAGGCCCAAATATCCTCCAGGTTAGTACTTGTGAATATCCAGGTACTCTTTCAATGCCTGTGAATGTCCAGGTATCTTCAACAAATTGATGCCCTGAGAAAGGTCGGCGCATCTCCCGAGAATGGTCGGGTACCATCCGGTGTCCCGACTGAGATTAGGCACCCCACCAATCGATGCCCTAAGAAAGGTCGGTGCATCCCCAAAGAAAGGTCGGGTTCCAACAGGTGTCCTTGACGAAGATCAGGCACCCCACAAATCAATGCCCTGAGAAAGGTTGGCGCATCCCCCGAGAAAGTTCGGGTACCAACTGGTGTCCTTGACTGAGATCAGGCACCCCACAAATCGATGCCCTGAGAAAGGTCGACGCATCTCTCGAGAAAGGTCGGGTACCAACTAGTGTCATCGATACAAATCAGGCACCCACAAATAGATGCCCTGAGAAAGGTCGGCGCATCTCCCGTCATAGCAACTGAAGAAAGGTTCGGATCTGAGACAAACCACTTACTGCTCTGACAGGCGACCAAAGAAAGGTTCGGGTCCTAGAAAAGCAATTTCCCGTCAAGGCGACCGAAGAAAGGTTCGAGTCCAAGACAAACTACAGATTGCTCTAACAGGCGACCAAAGAATGGTTCAGATCCTAGAGAAGCAACCTTCTCATATCACTAGGTAAGATGACGATACTTGCCAAAACTCGGGGTTCGCACCCTATCTCACTCACTCCCGGTAAGTAACTCCAGGTTCTTCTTATCTGTCTTAGTATATGTAAAGTTATATTGCTCTTTTTCTGCATAGAATAATAGGTCCCAAATAAAATATAATCTGCTACGCATGCATAGATAAAATTTAGGCATCAGTTTGTCTTTGAATGCAACCTCTACGAACTCACCTTCAAAGAGGGGCAGTTGTTGACGCCTAAATTTCAATTAGGTTTTTTTTAATTAATTATCTATTTTGCCTTTTAATAGTAAAAAAAAAAAAATAAAAATAAAAAATAAAAGGGAAGGAAAAAAGAAGAGCAACGGCAACAGCTCCCCCTGTGGGCCTCCACGGCCTGAGCGTAAGGCCCACCCCCTTTGGGTCATCCCCTTCCTCGCGCCTCTACAACCACGCACAGAGGGCACGACGCCGGAAGGGTAAACGGACGGCGACGCACGTGGAGCAGAGGTGGCTGGCGTCGGATGGGACGTCGGTTCGGCCAACGAAGGCCATAGAGACCGACGGTCCAAACTCCTTCGACCGGCCGCCCCTCGGCCTATAAATAGGCTGTCCATCTCCGTCGAAGAGGGGCACGGACACAAAAGAGAGAGAGGAAGCCAGCAAAGCTCGGGATCCCCTGAGAGACTTCGGGGGACTCGAGAGCAAAGAGAGGAGAGAGATTGAAGTTGCGAGCATTCAAGCTTCCCCCGAGAGACTTCAGGGGAGGCTCAACGCTCGCGAGCCCAAATCGAAGGGAGAGAGGAGAGTTCGAGCACCCTCCGCCGTCGTCGCCCTGCTGCCATCTACCGTTCAAGCTGCCGTTCGTGGACAAGTAGCGTACCGCCGCCGTCACCATCGCACCCCCGGTCGTCCATCCCTCGTCGCCGCCGTTGCCACCGTGACGTCTCGATCCTCCCCTCCTCGACGCCGCGAATCAAGAACCCTAGGGTTCCTGATTTTCCGGGTCGTGGGGTCGGATCCGAGTCGGGTAGGGTTCCTGACGAGAACCAGGTCGTTGGGTCGAACCGGGCCGAGAACCGAGTAGGGTTTCGTCGGTTCAAAACGGTGGGTCGTTTTGATAAATAAATAAAAAAAAAAATGAATCGGCCCGCCTAGCGGGCTCGTCATGTTTCGGGTCACCGACCTAGGTCGGACCCAACCCGCGGACCCGACCCGGCCAGTCGATTTTTCTATTATTTTAATAAAAAAATAATAATTTATTTTCAAAAAATCAAAAAATGATTTATTTTCGAAAAATATTTAAAAATAGTAAAAATATTTTATTTTCCAAAAAAAAAGAAAAATAGAAAATACTTTAAAAAAATAAAAAATATTTTTTTTCCGAAAAAAAATAATCAAAAATAAAAATCAAAAATATTTCATATTTTCTTAAAAAAGCCAAAAATCCAAAAAGTCCCTTTTATGTCAAAAAAATAGAAAAAAAAAACCCAAAAAATGTTTTTCTTCCTAAAAAATGCATGGAAAATCCCTAAAACATCCAAAAAAAAACCTCGGGGTTTAAACAAGATTAGGTACCAAAAGGGCATTAGTGATTAACTAGTGTAATCAAGTCCCCGATCCTAATTCTCTGGTTACGTAAGAGAGAGTATTTCTCCCAATACTTCGTATGGGTTTCTAATCAACAAACCCCAAATTGATTAGTGGCGACTCCGTTTTAAAAATTAACTTACAGGTTAAATACTTAGACTATTAAAGTCGTGAATTGGTGGACTTGGGAGAGTCTGGGCCTAATAAATTTAACCAAACCATTAGCCTCCGCCAACGCCCGTACCTAATCACGGGCGCGAAAAAAAGAGGTCGCGACAGTAAGAAAACAAGTGAAGCTTTTGTTCACTGACTTTTGGAGAAATTCCAATTCATTGAACCATAAAATTTACAACAACATATGGCAATCAAATTTTCAGGTGGAAATTGGTCAATCATAACACAGAGTTTGTCTATCTACCCCACCCTACACCAGTTGATAGAGTTGAAGTTAGTTTCAGCAAGCTATGAGGACTGATTTAATTGGAAAATTGCGATAGCTGCAACAATCTGAGTCATATTTTCCGATCCTCTGTAATAGTATATCCAATTTGTTGCATGGAAATCAGATGTCCCCTTGAAAAAAGTACATTATAGCATAATATCATGATTAGTAATTGTTGATGCTGGAACAAAACCAACCACTGCAATGGGACCGGTAGCCTATGGAATTGATCAGGCTTTGTGGTCTAAACTATAAATGAGACCGAAATATTGCATATTGGATGCTAATATGCATAGTTAAAGCTCCGTTTGTTTTTTGAAAAATGAATGATTCGAAAATATATATTTCTAAAAATGATCGCCCGCATCACTTGAAATAATTGATCAATAAAAAAAAATTCTTACAGACAATGAAAATGCATTTCATTTGTTTATCTTTATAAGTGATACAAGCGATCATTTTTTAAAGTAGAATTTTTTGAGTAATTCATTTTTGCAAAACAGACAGACCCTAAAATAATAGCCAAAGTGAACTTCATAGAAAGAATAATACATTGCACATTTTAGTATTATCAGAACACGATTGATAGGAATTTGTCAATTCGATGAAACTGAAGAAAATCCAGAGGATTTTGAATCCATAAGATCAACATTCCCCGAATGTCCTTCATCTAACCTTCCCCAGATTTTTCACATGGAAGCTCTTAAATCAAAGTTCTTCATTGGATGACGTTTCTCTCTGATTTCGACCGTACGAGCAATGCCAGAAACCACGCGCATTAATCGAGGAAACAAGTACATAAACATGCAATGGGGAAAATTCAAAAAAAATTGCTCTAAGTTTGTTTGCACTTAAATTTTAACCATCCATTTAGTTATTGATTGCATAAAAAAATTAAAGATCTATCCGACCCCCTAAACAAAAATATTATTAACTTGTATTTGCATATTAACAATAGTATTTAATAGTAATATGCCCATATAATTGCACTGGAGTTAATGAACTCAAGCTAGGGATTTTGAACATATATATATTTTCGGACAAAGCCTACAAGAATGTGAAATTCAATCAAGCCCATTGAAAACCTATAATGGCTGAAATTAGCATATTGGATTCCAAAAATAAAAATTATGAATCTATTGTAATTGTATCAATTTAATTATAAATCATCTGTATTTATACCGATGTAATCCATCTACCCAATTTGGCTAGCCAGCTGATGTGGACGCTAGCCATCTAAAATATGGAAAGAGCAGGGAGAGGCAAGTTGGTCTTGCCTTGACAAGGCCAAACCTCGTCAAAGGTGGGGATATATTTTTATTTCTTTTTATTTTTTTCCTCCTTTCTTTAATTGATCGCTGCTGGGAGAGGCAAGAATTGGTGAGGCTCGCTGGACAAAGGTGAGGCTCGCCTTCACCAGCCACTAGTGAGGGTGTGGTCAAGCCTCTCCAGATCTAGCAAGGCCTTTCCTAGCGATGGCTAGTTTGGTCTTGCCTTGACAAGGCCAAACCTCGTCAAAGGTGGGGAGGCTCACTCTCGCAAATGGCCGACAAGGGCCAAAGATGAAACAAATCAATATATTATTCTTTTTCTTGTTTTAATAGGAACAAATCCCCATGCCTCCAAAAGGAATTCTAATCCAATCAAAATTTTGGATTTATTTCCTAACCTATCTACAACGTTCAACCGGATCGAGTTTCGTAAATGATTCAAATTCGAGAAATAATTGGACAATTTTCTTCATCTCCGCTGAAAACTCAAACCCCTCTCTTATCACGGTTCTCTCGAAATAAGTAGGCTTATATTCCCGTCAAAAACATTTCTTCTTCTAGATTTCATCCTTGTCTCTCTTTTCCTCTACCACGATGGCTCTATTCGGCTTCTTGACCCGCTTTTTGCCACCATTCTCCGGCTTCGTCTTGGCTTGTGTCCTCGCCATAGTGCTTCAAATCTTCATCTTTTCACCGATATCTCCCGACTTGCTCCATTTACCGCAACCATCGTCTTTAGCTTCTCTTCCCACAAACACCCACTTGCAGGTAATTGAAAAGCTTCGTCATACAGAAGGTTCCAACTATCATTTCTTTCATTTCTCGGTTCTTCATTCATGTGAAAAGCTTTCTGGTTCATGCAGCGTGTGGGTAAAGTTGGAGAGGATGTAGTGAAAGACCCAGAGGACGTATTGGTAGACAAAAATGGCGTGCTCCACACTGCGACTAGAGATGGTTGGATCAAGAGGTTGCACCGAGACGGGTCCTGGGAAAATTGGACCATGTTGAACAGTCAGACACTTCTGGGGATTACAGCGACCAGGAGAGGTGGTATCATTGTGTGTGATGCTGAAAAGGTGTGCGTGATAAGATAAAGAGATGATGATCTTGGTTTATGAAATGAATTGTGAAGCGTTTATGGGTAAGCTCTCGATGATTGTTTTTCTTGGCTAGGGCTTGATCTGGGTCGATGAAGATGGTCATCCGAAGGTCCTCTTATCGCATGTTAATGGATCTGAATTAAGGTAATGTTCTTAATCATTGTGATCGCCGGTAGTTCTTTTTAATTTCAACCTATTCCTCGGACACTCTTTCCACTTGCACCAATAATTCCTGAAAACATGCGCATCTATTCTCTCGGGTGGCCCCAACTTAACAACTTGTGAGATTTTATGGGACTACAACTAATTGTTTTAAAAATTTTAAACTATTAAATGAATGTGTAATTTATCATTTAAATATTATAAATCAATCCATCTAACAATATTTATATATTATATTATAACACTTCCTCTCACGCTTAATTTGTTTTTTCGTCTAGTATTAAAAGTGAAAATTTAATTAAGAAATCAAATGAAGCCTAATAAGATTTGAATTTGAGATTTTATAGAACTACAGTCAATCGTTTTAAAAATTTAAATTATTAAATGAATGTCAAATTTATTATTTAAATATTATAACATCACTTAAAACCAAGCCATGTGGAAGCATTTGCGGGAGATAACTCAGAAGAAAGGCGGCAGCTTTTCATTGGTATGTGTGGATGAAGCTTTAGGGTATCTCCCCCTTTTCTTCCTCACTTTGTCATTGACAACGACGTATGATGGGTGTTTGTTTGTAAGTAACCGGACAACAACAGGGATGTTGCAGTCGTGGGGAGAAGTCGAAAAGTCCAAGCCTTTTTGCTTTGTTTAGTCCTAAACCTTTTTTGGTCTTGGATTCAGTCCCTAAACCTTTTTATGTGGTGCCGATTCAGTCCTTTCGGCCAATTTGGCTGGATTTTGCTGACTGGACGGCCTTGGCCATTTGGCGTGGCGGCCGGAAGAAAATTTTAATATTTTTAATATTTTTTTTAATATTTTAATATTTTTTATTTTTATTTTTATTTTATTTTATTTTTGGTCTTTTTCCTCCGGCCGGTCACCGAGGTCCGGCGACCGGGGAGCCGAAGGCCGGCGAGGGCGAGGCCGACCTCGCCGGCCACCTCGCGGGCAAGGCCGACCTCGCCGCCATGGGCGAGGGCCTCGCTCGCCCATGGCCGGCGAGGGCAAACCTCGCCCATGGCCGGCGAGGCTCGACCTCGCGAGATCCGGCCATGGGCGAGGCTTGCCCTCGCCGGATCTGGCGAGGTCGAGCCTCGCCGGCCATGTGCGAGGCTCGCCTCGTCGGATCCGCGAGGGGGAGCCTCGCCGGCCATGGCGAGGCTCGACCTCGCCGGATCCGGCGAGGGCAAGCCTCGCCCATGGCCGGATCCGCGAGGCTCGACCTCGCCGGATCCGCCATGGGCGAGCCTCGCCCTCGCCGGATCCGGCGAGGTCGAGCCTCGCCGGCCATGTGCGAGGCTCGCCTCGTCGGATCCGGCGAGGGGGAGCCTCGCCCGCCATGGCGAGGCTCGACCTCGCCGAGATCCGGCGAGGGGAGCCTCGCCCGGCCATGGCGAGGCTCGACCTCGCCGAGATCCGGCGAGGGCAAGCCTCGCCCATGGCCGGATCCGGCGAGGTCGAGCCTCGCCGGCCATGGGCGAGGCTTGCCTCGCCGGCCATGGGCGAGCGAGGCCTCGCCCATGGCGGCGAGGTCGGGCCTTGCCCGCGAGGTGGCCGGCGAGGTCGGCCTCGCCCCGCCGGCCTTCGGCTCCGGCCGGGCCGCCGAGGTCCGGCGACCGGCCGGAGGAAAAAGACAAAGAAATAAAATAAAATAAAAAATAAAAAAATTATTAAAAAAAAAAAAAATTAAAATAATATTAAAATTTTCTTCCGGCCGGCCACGTCCGCCGGCCGGCGTCCTGGGCCAGCAAAATCCGGCCAAATTGGTCGGAAAGGACTGAATCGCACCACATAAAAAGGTTTAGGATCGAATCGGCACTCAAAAAAAGGTTTAGACTAATTTGGCACACAAAAAAGGTTTAGGACTTTTTTGGCACTTCTCCCTGCAGTCGTGTAAGCTGTTCTTTTGTCTATCGATTTGCGTGGCTCTGAGATTTTCTCGACCTCCTTTTCACAAAGGCAAGTGGATAAGGGACCATAGTCTGTGAAGGGACGTACAAGGCTGCACATCCTTGTCTGATGAACTCCTACTTGAACTCATAACTAATTTAGACATTCGAGTACTTTCGATTATAATAATTTGGAAAGTTTATAAGGACAAAAAAGAGTTAAGCTCTATTTAAATTTATATATAAGATTAGCGAGTACTCTTATGACCAAATTTCATGATATTTACTTGTTAAAATGAGTTGTCTTGTCATGGAAAAGACAAATGGCTGAGTTCGCAATTAGGATAGCATTACGTTGTTATTAAATTAGAAAAAGAAAAGAAAAAAAAAGAACAGATTGTTGGGGATATGTGAGAATAGATCGTCTTGTCCTCGTATTCCTCCAACAACAATGTTGAAGATACCAAGAAGGTTTAATAGGTCATAAGTAACTCTCTTATATGCTAAATTAGAGTTTGTTAGATTATTTAGTAGACTAATTCCTACAATATTACGTACATTTGATGTTGCTATCTCCATATATATTGCATAATATGCTAGATGGAGCAAAATCATGAAACACTAGCAATTAGACCTCATCCCGGACCAAACTCAGACTGCATTTCGGGTAAAAAATTAATTGCCATAATGATTGATAGGTTTAGACAACCTTGGTAGATCAAATGCAATTATATTCATCTCGGTGGATCGAGCATGACACTGAATACCATCAAGTCTGCCCGGAAATAGGCCGAGGTTGGAGGCTTATGGTGGACTTGCACACAAATTGACATAAGCACAAGGAGCAAATTTATCACAAAAACCGTCAAAATTTAATGTTTTTACTATGATTGCCACGTATAGATTCGCAGACGACGTCATTGAAGCATTAGACGGGAGTCTATATTTCAGCGTAGCCAGCACCAAGTTCTCCCTCCACAATTGGTACTTGGATGTCCTCGAGGCGAAACCTCATGGCCAGCTTCTCAAATTCAACCCTTCATCGTCACAAACTTCGATTGTTCTTGATGACTTGTGCTTCGCCAATGGTGTTGCTCTCTCTAGGGACGAAGATTTTCTCATTGTCTGTGAAACTTGGAAGTGAGTATATCCCTCAATTCACAATTTATAGAGCTCATACATTGAGATTTTCTGTTGAAAATAAAGCATCTTAGGGTAGTTTAGCGGAAAGACAGGAAAAAATGTGGTGCAATTCTGCTTATGGGCATGTGTGGGTTTCGTAGATATAGGTGTTTAAGGCATTGGCTGAAGGGAGATGAGGCAGGGAAAACAGAGATTTTCATTGACAATCTTCCGGGCGGACCTGACAACATCAATCTTGCCCCCGACGGATCTTTTTGGATCGCCCTATTGCAGGTATATCCGCAAGCTTTTCTCAAAACGATAACTAAAGATCTAAACCCAAAGAGATTAGTGCTCTCAAGGAGATAATAATGCCCCTGATTTTGGGCAAAACTACGTGCATGCCACTGCGAGGGGTTCATCTTCTTTCGGGCCTTGTTTTTTCGTACGCTCTGTCACTGCTCATTGCAAATTTGGTGCAGGTGACATCTGAAGGGTGGGAATTCGTGCACACCTCCAAGGCAGCCAAGCACTTGATAGCAACGTACCCAAGTATGATCAAGAAAGTGAATGGAGCATACAGAAAAGCAAGTGTTTTGCATGTGGGAGCTGATGGCAAAATAATCAAGAAGCTTGACGATCCTGACGGGAAAGTCAACTCCTTTGTTACCTCAGCGTTCGAGTTTGAGGGACATCTTTACCTGGGAAGTCTCAACGCCAACTTCATTGGAAAATTGCCCCTCATCTGATGATCTTACCTAATGTAACGTTCACTTCAATTGGCATCTCATGTAATACCAGTTCGCCAATCTCGGTAGAGGCAAGTATTTCACATAGGAGGCAGATGAGCTTACATGTATCATGGCATCATTTGCTTCACGGTTCTGAATTAAAGAACTTCGATGCTTCCAGGAGGCAGATTCAAGAAATTGTTGAATAGACTGTATTTATCTGATGGTTAAGCATTTAGCAAACTATATTTTGAAAAAACCAAGAGACCTAAGGCGCAACTATGAAACTCGAATGGAACCGCGGACAAAATGAGGTTTCCTCACATAATGACAGTTTTGGCAATCAAACCGTACGTATAATTCAATAAACAGAATTGCCATATAGTTGATAGCAAATGCTTCTAAGCTCAAGAAGGAGGCAATTGATATGAGCAAAATTCGAGAACAGAGATCCTACTGCAACCTCATTCTTTTCTCCATATTCTTCTCAGCTGTCTCCGGCAATTTATCAACTGCTCTATCCTTTGCCTTCCTGCTTTTCATAAACTCAGAGAAGGAAGGAATTGCTGGCAGACTTGCAGCAGGGGTAGTAGAACTTTGCACCGAGGAAACACAAGAAGAACTGATGACACTAGGAACTTCTTCATTTATGGCCTCCATTATTACCTGGTTGACTGAAGATGAAGCTGAGCCTGAAGGTTCTTGTTTAGGTGGCATATTCTCTGAAGGCAAGTCATCACTGATTCTGAGCCGATTTGTCAGATCTGTAGAATTGGTTGTTGAGAGCCACCTTACAGTGTTTGCCACTTGGGAAAGATAAAATGACTTCCTGCTCTTTCCATATTTTTTGTAGCAGTCATTCTCAAGGGAAGAAGCCGACTCTTCAATTTCATTCCTGCAAATAAAGTTTGATGAGAAAAGACTTCATTAATCTATCTCGACAGCTTGGGTGTTTCTTAGACATTTTTATATGATGCATCAGGCTGAAGATTCAACCACACAAAGCACTTTTTCACAACCTTAAACTAGCAGAATTGTACTGAGAAAAACGAAGTGGTGGTGAGATAATTGTGACAAGAATCAGAAATGAGTAATATTACATTAAAGAGCCAAGACGTTGCTGAGCCAGCCTCAAGGCTTTGAGCAATCTTTGCTTGCTAGTTTCTCTCAGCTCTTCCGATACTTCATTCTTGTCCACTTTATTCATCTGCAAGAAGTCATCGTAGTATTTTAGTAACCGACCATGAGTTCAACTTTCATAATAGAGGACAAAGTTGCAACAGTGACCCATCTGTTTCCCATTTCATCGGATGCGTAGTTTTTTGTTTGTCAACAGCAGAAAGAGGAACAGCATTACTCACGAGTCACTATTACAACAAATAACGGCTATATCCCCTTGAACATGAAAAGACATACCATGGCCTACCTTTCTATCTAAGCTTTGCTTCTGGTTGTAGTTTTCCTCAGCATGCTCCCAGAAATCAATTCTGTCATTTACTCCTGATTTGAATTTTGAGATAGTTGAGCTCTTCATAACATCGATGCCATCTGCATTAGAATCTTCACACATCAGAGAACGCGACAACATCAGCCAGAAAGGTACATCAGCCCGGAAAAGATTTACACCGACTATTTCTTCAAACATAATCGGATAGGTGTCAGGTACATATTGCCGTGCACATATTACCATCGGAGTCAGAAATGTCTTCCTCCAAACAACTCGCTTCATCATCACGATTCCAAAATTCAGAATACTGTCCTTCATCACTCATATCTACCGCGCTGATCGATTAGAAAATGCATAAGAATTAGCATTGAATCTTGTGAATAATGTCACTTCTAGCAACATAAAACTGAAAAGGTTTGCTGCAAGCTAAATTACTGAGGACAAAACGAAAAGCACAAAACAAAACCTGTGCATCAGGATTCTGGAGAACTGGTTTCTCTGACGAGAAACACAAGTAGTTGTAAGCTCTTCCAACTGCCTGGCAACCTGGTTTGGATGTTTGCATGCATCGCACGAGCTTTTACAGAGGGATGCAGGTACCTAAGTTATGCATTGACACAACTCATGATTCAAATCAAAATTTAGCAAGCTCTAAAAACACATTAGCACCAGTTACATTATGAAGCACAAAAAGTTACCACAACCTGTTCACCAAAACTCTCAAGAATCTTTCTGCGCCGACACCCAGATCCTTCACAATATTCAACCATCTGCACACCAATCACCACCTAAAATCAGCATATACCTGGACAAGGTACATATACGACATCAATAGAAAAGCTATGGATCACCTGATTGAAGTCAGCTCGTAACTTTTTGAGTAACCCATCCTGTGAACTGGAGCTTTGTGGCTTCTTATCCTTAGCCTTGCTTAGAATAAATTCCTGAAAGTATGTGTGAGCTCATCAAGAAATTTCACTGAGACAAATAGCAAATCAAAATCAAGAAGCCAGAGACCTGACCATTCTCTTGCGATCATCGATCCCATAATACAATATACTTGTAGAGGGCAATTGATCGCGGCCAGCTCGACCTGATTCTTGATAAAATGCTTCCATTGATTTTGGAATGTTAAAGTGGCAAACAATCCTCACATCCTTTCTGTCAATACCCTGTGAGTATAGACCACATTCAACGATAGACAGGCATCAGCTGAACAGTCATGCAGGGTGATGAAACTAGAGTTAATTTGAGTGCATAGCCTTGCATTATCTTACCATCCTGAAGAAACATCAGAAGCAGAGTAACTGTGCATGCAGCAGAACAGCTCCCAAGTGGAACAACACAACCAAAACAAATAGTTACATCATATTCCTGATTGATTGAAGATTGTAAATCAAGGAAAGCAAGAAAGCATCTCAAGAATGAAAACATTGTAAAATAGGAAAAGTAGTTAAGTACCTTCCCCAACAAAATTCATCCATTGCAAACAAATGGTGATGTTGAATGAGCATAAAATTAAAAAATTTGAATAGTTGAAGCTATCAAGCGCTCTCTTACCCAAAAGCCACTGTGGCCACAACAACTTGTATCTTAGAAGAAAGCCAATCATCTAAGATGGAACTCCGCAGCTTGTCATTCTGCCCCGCGTGGTAAGCTGAGAAGTAAAAACAGGATAGATATCAATGGCCACCTGACAATCCTGTACAGACTTATGAAAGAAAGTACAATTACCAGCACATGATATTCCGTTTTCTGAAAGGTACGCAGACAGGTTATCACACATTGTGCGTTCCAGGCAGTAAATAATCGAGCAAACAGCACCAGAACTTTTGAGTTTCTTCAATAAGTCGGCGTATGCATCATCCAGAATATCTTTGTACCGGACTGCGCCAGGAGAGACTTGTTCAGATGCAAAAGTACTGCAAATGAACTTTAGTAGAGTAGTCTGTAGCAAAATGACAATAATAGTTGCAAAAATAGCCTTTATTATGTTGATTATAAAAAACGATCCAGAATCCTTATGCCTTTTCATCCATTACAAAATGTCAGTCCTGAGCTATCAGGATTTGCTGATAATAATACTCAATGCCAACTCTCCAAATTAAAACTTCCGTTGGAACCAGATCTTTTCACTTAATATTCTCGCAAAAGCCAACCAGCAAATTTGCACAAGAAATGTTGGCCCCCAGAGAAAGATTATACGAGAAAAAGGAAAAACAAGAGTTCTTCAGTATTTTATAAGCAGCCCATTAAAGTGGCCCTTTCTGTAGCAACCTAGAGAACCTTAACAGATCTTTGATCAGGACTTTCTCCTAGACTTCAGAAATCACAGGAATCATGGTAAAGTGATAACTCATTGAAGCTGAGACTGAGGACACAGAGAGAGAAGGAGGGAGGAACGATTCATTTGTGGCTTTTGATCGTTGAGAGTTACTCTAACAATAATTATCGTAGGAGATGTAACTCAAACCTAGAATGCCAATAGAAAAGGTAAATTACATTTAGAGACTAACATGTGCATATGAGATGTGCCTCCACATTATCCCATTTATTTTTTACCGAAGTGCCTCCACATTATCTACACTTTAGGAGAATAATTTTTTACCAGGCCTCGCATCAACAGCCAAGCAATTTGTAAGAAACAAAGAATGAAATCCTTAGGCTACAGTAAATACATTCATATTCTTGTATTTTCTCTGCATCAGCTAGCCGAGCAAGAGATTATCCTAGAGAAAATGGTTATTGCCAGCCATGCTGAAAGAAATTTTCCCTCACAAGCTTTCTCTGACTCCAATAACCTTCATCTGATAGCAGACTAAATAATTTTAATTCCATGCAGATTAAAGTCCAAATGATCCTTTAGATAACGATTTATGTCTCTACCTCTCTTTAGTTACATGAGATGAACTAGAGGCATAATATGAAACTTGAGGGGCCAACCTTCATAATATATATTTGGACGGTTGAAAGATGATGTTAGAACCAGAGGGCTTTGCATCCCTAAGGATTGCATGACATCATTCTGCACCCTGAAAAAAAAGAAAAAAGAATTGGTTGATTCTGGTAAAAAGTAAAATGTGAAAAAACATAATGGAATAGCCACTACATCTGATGCTACAAAAATGCCAACATCACGCCCTCTGACAGGCTTCTACTACAAAGAAAATGGAAAATAATTAACAGTTAACAAAAAATCAACCACTGAAACATCTAGTAATCAGAATTGGCTGGAGTCATTTAGATAAAAGAACAGATTGTCAATGTATCCAAAACCACAGAGGTACAACAGTCTTTGAGAAGTTCAACAAAAGGTACAATTCTTTAAGAAGTTCAACAAGAGGTACAAGTCTTTGAGAAGTTCAACAATGACTTTCCAGTCAAAAAAGGTCTTGGATCTCTCCAAACATGACCACAACTAAAGATTTGGACAATTCAAAAGTTGTTTACAGGATATTTATCAGGTGTACTTCCAGCGTAAAAGATAGTTTGTACATCCACTATTGGATGGTTATCATGGTTGATATATGGAAAATTTCAATAAAAAAATTAACTCCAAACGCACATCACTCATCCCATGATGAATGTGTAAACTATTTACACTAGCAGTCGACAAAACAGTATTTCTTTTTCAAATCATCCTGAACCGCTAGCAGAACATTGGAACGTCAACACCAATCAATGCACCCATTTTTGTTCAATCAGATTGGGTTTCGCTTGCAGCATAATTGCCAAAAAGTACCTGCTTCTCAAATAATACAAGCTTGAGCACAAACAATGTTGACAATATTTGTCAAGGGAAAAATATGCATGCTATCTAATTACATCCATTCACAAATATCAATGCTCCCATATGATGCATGTCTTAATCAGGTTGATTGATTTTGCTTTGGTTATTCCACTTCTATAAATGAGATATGGTTTGAACAAGTGACAAGCCATGCCACCTAGGAAACCAAGACACATCCATAAACAAAGCCCTTCAAGAAATATGAGGCCAAAACATGGAGAACTATAGACTAGTCACGTCAGTTATCTTATATAAGAAATCCGGATCTCTCCCTGTAGTAAGTAAGGTCAATTCTTCCATAATTCAGTCAAGACCACTTACTTAGGAACAGCAGTTGCTGTCAATGCCAGTATTGGTATGCCAGGCAGGCGATTCCTCAAAGAGGAGAGCTTCCGGTAGCTCGGCCTGTTTGAACCAGATCAAACACAAAAAAGGATGAAAAACTGTTTCTAGTTTGAAACTTTGATGAAAAATAGGTAAATGTGTGTGGGTGATCCAACTATCAAAGTTCACAAAGTTAAGAGACAGACATTCAAGCGCTTGCTCACACTCATATAATGCGCCTCAACAACTGCAAATAAACATGTCTCAATGTGTGTGAAGTGCTTGTCCATGCATATGTATATATATATCAAGTTTAAAGAAAGCTAAAATTGGCAACAGGTGTCTGCATTTGGACAGCCTCATGATCACTGCAGCATAAATTCCAATTACATGTTCACATATACCACTAAAGAGTCCATAAATGCTTCAAGATATCATTTGAGGAGGTAATTCATAAAGCTATTCAGGATACTAAGCCTATTTTAACACTATAGAAAATTTACTTCTTATACGATGCATTAAGTTTGTGCAATATCCCAAAGCTTTTTATGCAAGCTTATTCACTTATTCACTAGAACTATTAACAAACAATAACTAAAATCAATAAGAAAGAAATTTGCTTTTATGCCTCCAATAAAAGATTTTTCAGTTAAGATTATTACAGAATCTCTGCTGCTTGACCTATTTTGTCAAAAAAGCAAGACCATCTGGTTGATAGACTAAGATGTCTCCTTAGTGGCATCACTACAGACACCGCACCCATTAAGAACAGTAACATCAACAGGCATGAGTCAAATTGATAATAATGTCCTAGATATACACAGTAAAACACTTTGAAATAGAACAAAACCAACAGAGGGGAGATATAAATAAAATGAACAGTCAAAGACATCCAAGCACAAGCAAAAAACACATCAACATGTCGATTTCTGAATGTGGTGCAAGTATAAACTGAAAGCAATAAATAAAATTCCCCTTTCAGTTCAAAAGACGTATCCATATTTGTTGCTCAAAACAAAAAAACAAGGTACCTGAAATCATGGCCCCACGTTGAGATGCAATGTGCCTGAAATACCACGAAGAAGATGAGAAATCCATTTTTAGGGATTGAGATTCTTTCATTGGAACACAAGACACCACAACTTTCCTCGTGAATATTCTACACAAAACTCACACCTCATCAATGGCAATCAAATTAAGCAACCCTCTCGAGTGAATTTTCATCAGCTTTGACATAAACCCTGCTGTGGCAATCAATTCCGGAGTCACATACAGCAGCCTCAAGGAAGGTTTCCCAGACTCAAGGTCTTCATATATCTAAAAGCAAAATGTAAAAGTTAAGGGGCCTTGCTAATTGCTTTTTGAACATAATGTGCATCTTAAACTGATTAATGTTATGACCCTCAAGTTCCACAAATCCTCAAGCGTGATCATATCTCTCATTATCAATGCAAGACTCCAGATTCACCTTATTCTTAGTTTGAGTTGTTTGGGTAGAGGAGAGAAATTCGGCAGAAACTCCCTTCTCCTTCAATGCACTCACTTGGTTTTCCTAACCAAAGAAAATTTGGTAGCATACACTTGAGAATTTACAAAGATCACAGTAGTAACTATTAATGACAAGCTACCTCTCATGCTTACCATCAAAGCTGTGAACAAATTGAAGATCACCAATTAACACATATCAGTCTGATCATCCTGTGCCAATAAAAACTCAACCAAATTCTCATGCAGATGAAAAGAACCATTTAGGAACTTAATTTTTTACGAGGGCAAGAGGGCATTCACCTATTAAAGGACACACAACAAGCACAATCCCTGTTTTGGCCAGTGCAGGTATCTGGTAACACATTGACTTGCCTCCTCCAGTAGGCATCAGACAGAAACAATCTCTTCCTTCACTCACCAACACGGAGCATATAAAGCATCAGCAAAACCCCAATTGACACCATTTTCCCATTATTCTTTCTTACAAAAATATAAAAAAAAAACCCATCTGCATTCGTCGGTTTGCAATGGTTTTATCAGGGAAGCAGAAGCACATTCACTGATTATCAGAAAAGAATCAAGGGTTATGCATGTTGTCATGAATTTGACCTGACAGAACAGCTTCAATGGCCTCTAGCTGCTTGCCTCTGAACTGGGCATGCCCAAAATGCCACCGCAGGAGCTTCACCAGAGCCTCTCTGCCCCATTTCTTATTCCTGCCCTCGCCGATGCTCGCGCTTTGCAATGGCAATGGCGACTTCTTCATCTGCAAGTTTTCCACTTGATCAAGCAAACCGATGCCCAAAAAATTCCAACTTTCCAGGAAACAATAGCACAAATCGAGGCAAAACGAAACGGTGGCACTTGCCTCGTCCTCCGGTTTCGCTTCCCGCGGCTAAGACTGGCGAAGGTTTGCTTGATAATCCCGGAGACGGACCGGCGTTGGTGGGTCGCCGTCGCTCTTGCGATTAGTCCGGAGAGCAAGCTAAATTAAAATGAGGGATATGCGCCATCCTAAAACTTATTAAAGTCTTAAATCTTAAAATTTATGATGAAAGTATAACTAAATTTTTAAAATTTATGATGAAAGTATAACTAAATCTTAAAATTTATATAATATATAATCAAGTTCTAAAATTTATTAACGAAGATAAATGGTTTTTTATTTAATATTTTCTCCTTTTTATGTGGAGATGCAAAACATAAGACTAAAACAGTATTTTTCTTTTAATCTAAATATGATTTTTTTTTATACAAAATTTAAAATTATATATATATATATATATATATATATATATATATATATATTAAAAAAGAAGAAGAAACAATGCTGAAACAAGAAACAAGGGCGTTGCTACTTAGCAATGATGGGGAATGGTTGGCAAGGGTCGCCAGATTCGGCAAGTGAGGGTCGCTAACCCTCGCCCAATCCAAGCAAGGGTTGCCACTCGACCCTCGCTATTGTAAAATGTACAATTAAACTCCAAAACTTGTCAAATTAACGTAATCGGATCATTTTATTTAATATTGACATTGTTTTTTATTTAATATTTCCTTCTCTTATGTGGTGATGATGTTGTTAAAACGATATTATTTTGATCTAAATATGATTTTTTTTTTTATACACGTCTTATTTAAATTAAATATAAATAAACTAAAATTAAAAAAGAAGAAGAAGCAAGTAGCAAGTAGCAAGGGCGTTGCCAACTAGTGATAATGGGGGAATGGTTGGCGAGGGTTATGGGGTCCGGCAAGTAAGGGTCGTTAACCCTCCACCTAGTCCTAGTTGAGGGCTGCCACTTGATCCTCACAATTGCAAAATATCCAATCAAGTCATAAAATTTGTCAAATTAATAAAATTGAGTCATTTTATTAACTCTACTTAGCTTGGCTAGTCGACGTGGATTTTTTTATTTTTTAATGAGAATGAGAGAAGATGAAGTGATGAGATTTCAAGAACAACAAAAATAGAGAAGCTTGATTTTAACATCGGAGACTGGAGAGAGAAACCACAGAACGACAACTAATGCCCAAAACAGAATTGGCCGGCCAAAAGAGGATTGATAGAAAGATCGCATGTGCCTTCCGTTTACTTTAATCTATACCGTTCATGCATAATACATTAGTGTGTGATAAGAATTGGCACACTAATAAATCATCCATCACTATTCGGTACGATAGAAGTCTACGTTTTTATATAAAAGTAGTATAAATAATATATCATCCATCACTCTTTGATATGATAGAAGTATGCGTTTTCATATAAAAGTAGTATAAACAATAGGCCAACACGAAAAGGGAGGCTTTGCTTCGAGAAAATATTGTGTAGCCTCGAAGGACACGTCATTTGTGCTATGAACAAACGCTTCGACACATGTCCAATGGTAGGTCCACGTCGTCCCTCTTCACTTTTCTCCCAGACGAGACCAGACCAGAGCGCAGAAACTGTTCTCTCTCTCATGTCTCTTCTCTCTCCTGCTTACCTTCTCTCTTTCGACGACGATGATGCTCAACGCTCTCGGCGCACTCTACCCAACACACCAAACCGCACCGTCTAGCGCTTCCTCCGACGGCCGTCGGTCCCTCCCGACGACGGCCTTCCTCTCTCCACTCGACACCGTGATCCTCATATCTGCATTCTCTTGGTTAGGAAAACCAAGTGAGTGCATTGAAGGAGAAGGGAGTTTTTGCCGAATTTCTCTCCTCTACCCAAACAACTCAAACTAAGAATAAGGTGAATCTGGAGTCTTGCATTGATAATGAGAGATATGATCATGCTTGAGGATTTGTGGAACTCGAGAGTCATAACATTAATCAGTTTAAGATGCACATTATTTTAAAAAATCAATTACCAAGGCCCCTTAACTTTTACGTTTTGCTTTCAGATATATGAAGACCTTGAGTCTGGGAAACCTTCCTTGAGGCTGCTGTATGTGACTCCGGAATTGATTGCCACAGCAGGATTTATGTCAAAGCTGATGAAAATTCAGTGTAGAGGGCTGTTTAATTTGATTGCCATTGATGAGGTGTGAGTTTTGTGTAGAATATTCACGAGGAAAGTTGTGCTGTCTTGTGTTCCAATGAAAGAATCTCGATCCCTAAAAATGGATTTAGCATCTTCTTCGTGGTATTTCAGGCACATTGCATCTCAACATGGGGCCATGATTATAGGAACCTTGTTTATTTGTTTTGAGCAACAAATATGGATACGTCTTTTGAACTGAAAGGGGAATTTTATTTATTGCTTTCAGTTTATACTTGCACCACATTCAAAACTCGACATGTTGGTGTGTTTTTTGCTCGTGCTTGGATGTCTTTGACTGTTCATTTTATTTATATCTCCCCTCTGTTGCTTTTGTTCTATCTCAGAGTGTTCTACTGGAATAACTTGGACGTAGGATGGCATTTAGGAAGCCAACAGATGAGTTCCACATCCGTTGCACATACGTTGCCCATGTGTTGTACATACATTGCACATGCATTCCACATCCGTTGCACATGCATTGCATATCCTGCATGTCCATCACATGTATGTTTACATGCATTGCACTAAAAGTTACATAGAATTTATTAGGCACCGTAAGTAATTTGTCTGCAAAGATTAAGGCCCAAAACATTAGTGTGTGATGCCCAAAACAGAATTGGCCGGCCGAAAGAGGATTGATAGAAAGATCGCATGTGCATTCCGTTTGCTTTCATCTATATCATTAATGCATAATACATTAGTGTGTTATGAGAATTGGCGCACTAATATATCATCCATCACTCTTCGGTACCAGAGAAGTCTACGTTTTCATATAAAAGTATTATAAATAATATATCACCCATTACTCGTTGATATCATAGAAGTCTGCGTTTTCATATAAAAGTAGTATAAACAATAGACCAACACGAAAATGGAGGCTTTGCTTCGAGAAAATATTGCGTAGCCTCGAAGGACACGTCATTTGTGCTATGAACGAACGCTTCGACACATGTCCAATGGTAGGTCCACGTCGTCCCTCTTCGCTTTCCTCCCAAACGAGACCAGACCAGAGTGCGAAAACCGTTCATTTTATTTAAATCTCCCCACCGTTGGTTTTGTTCTATTTCAGAGTATTCTACTGGAGTAACTTGGATGTAGGATGGCATTTAGCAAAGCCAACAGACGAGTTCCACATCCGGTGCACATGCGTTGCACATACGTTCCACATGCATTACACATCCGATAGACATGCATTGCACATCCTGCATGTCCATCACATGTATGTTCACATGCATTGCACTAAAAGTTACATTGAATTTATTAGGCACCGTAAGTAATTTGTCTGCAAGGATTAAGGCCCAAAACATTAGTGCGTGATGCCCAAAACAGAATTGGCCGGCCGGAAGAGGATTGATAGAAAGATCGCATGTGCCTTCCGTTTGCTTTCATCTATACCATTAATGCATAGTACATTAGTCTGTGATGAGAATTGGCGCATCAATATATCATCCATCACTCTTCGGTACGAGAGAAGTCTACGTTTTCATATAAAAGTAGTATAAATAATATATCATCCATCACTCTTTGATAAGATAGAAGTCTGCGTTTTCATATAAAAGTAGTATAAACAATAGGCCAACACGAAAATGGAGGCTTTGCTTCGAGAAAATATTGCATAGCCTCGAAGGACACGTCATTTGTGCTATGAACGAACGCTTCTACACCTTTCCAATGGCAGGTCCGCGTCGTCCCTCTTCACTTTCCTCCCAGACGAGACTAGACCAGAGCACAGAAACCGTTCATTTTATTTATATCTCCCCCCGGTTGGTTTTGTTCTATTTCAGAGTATTCTACTGGAGTAACTTAGACGTAGGATGGCATTTAGGAAGCCAACAGAAAAGTTCCACCTCCGTTGCACATACGTTGCAAATCCGTTGCACATGTGTTGCACACGCGTTGCACATATTTTCCACATGCATTCCACATCCGTTACACATGCATTGCACATCCTGCATGTCCATCACATGTATGTTCACATGCATTGCACTAAAAGTTACATTGAATTTATTAGGCACCGTAAGTAATTTGTCTGCAAGGATTAAGGCCCCAAACATTAGTGTGTGATGCCCAAAACAGAATTCGCCGGCCGGAAGAGGATTGATAGAAAGATCGCATGTGCCTTCCGTTTGCTTTCATCTATACCATTAATGCATAGTACATTAGTCTGTGATGAGAATTGGCGCATTAATATATCATCAATCACTCTTCGGTACGAGAGAAGTCTACGTTTTCATATAAAAGTAGTATAAATAATATATCACCCATTACTCGTTGATATCATAGAAGTCTGCGTTTTCATATAAAAGTAGTATAAACAATAGGCCAACACGAAAATGGAGGCTTTGCTTCGAGAAAATATTGCGTAGCCTCGAAGGACATGTCATTTGTGTTATGAACGAACGCTTCGACACATGTCCAATGGTAGGTCCACGTCGTCCCTCTTCACTTTCCTCCCAAACGAGACCAGACCAGAGTGCGAAAACCGTTCATTTTATTTATATCTCCCCACCGTTGGTTTTGTTCTATTTCAGAGTATTCTACTGGAGTAACTTGGATGTAGGATGGCATTTAGGAAGCCAACAGATGAGTTCACATCTGCTGCACATACGTTGCACATACGTTGCACATGCGTTGCATTTGCGTTGCACATGCATTACACATCTGTTGCACATGCATTGCACATCCTGCATGTCCATCACATGTATGTTCACATGCATTGCACTAAAAGTTACATTGAATTTATTAGGCACCGTAAGTAATTTGTCTGCAAAGGATTAAGGCCCAAAACATTAGTGTGTGATGCCCAAAACAGAATTGGCCGGCCGGAAGAGGATTGATAGAAAGATCGCATGTGCCTTCCGTTTGCTTTCATCTATACCATTAATGCATAGTACATTAGTCTGTGATGAGAATTGGCGCATCAATATATCATCCATCACTCTTCGGTACGAGAGAAGTCTACGTTTTCATATAAAAGTAGTATAAATAATATATCATCCATCACTCTTTGATAAGATAGAAGTCTGCGTTTTCATATAAAAGTAGTATAAACAATAGGCCAACACGAAAATGGAGGCTTTGCTTCGAGAAAATATTGCATAGCCTCGAAGGACACGTCATTTGTGCTATGAACGAACGCTTCTACACCTGTCCAATGGCAGGTCCGCGTCGTCCCTCTTCACTTTCCTCCCAGACGAGACTAGACCAGAACTTTCCTCCCAGACGAGACTAGACCAGAGCACATAAACCGTTCATTTTATTTATATCTCCCCCCGGTTGGTTTTGTTCTGTTTCAGAGTATTCTACTGGAGTAACTTAGACGTAGGATGGCATTTAGGAAGCCAACAGATGAGTTCCACCTCCGTTGCACATACGTTGCACATCCGTTGCACATGTGTTGCACACGCGTTGCACATATTTTCCACATGCATTCCACATCCGTTACACATGCATTGCACATCCTGCATGTCCATCACATGTATGTTCACATGCATTGCACTAAAAGTTACATTGAATTTATTAGGCACCGTAAGTAATTTGTCGCAAGGATTAAGGCCCAAAACATTAGTGTGTGATGCGCAAAACAGAATTGGCCGGCCGGAAGAGGATTGATAGAAAGATCGCTTGTGCCTTCCGTTTGCTTTCTATACCATTAATGCATGGTACATTAGTCTGTGATGAGAATTGGCGCATTAATATATCATCCATCACTCTTCGGTACGAGAGAAGTCTACGTTTTCATATAAAAGTAGTATAAATAATATATCACCCATTACTCGTTGATATCATAGAAGTCTGCGTTTTCATATAAAAGTAGTATAAACAATAGGCCAACACGAAAATGGAGGCTTTGCTTCGAGAAAATATTGCATAGCCTCGAAGGACACGTCATTTGTGCTATGAACGAACGCTTCGACACATGTCCAATGGCAGGTCCACGTCGTCCCTCTTCACTTTCCTCCCAGACGAGACTAGACCAGAGCACAGAAACCGTTCATTTTATTTATATCTTCCCCCGGTTGGTTTTGTTCTATTTCAGAGTATACTACTGGAGTAACTTAGACGTAGGATGGCATTTAGGAAGCAAACAGATGAGTTCCACCTCCGTTGCACAACCGTTGGACACGCGTTGCACATACGTTCCACATGCATTCCACATCCGTTGCACATGCATTGCACATCCTGCATGTCCATCACATGTATGTTCAAATGCATTGCACTAAAAGTTATATTGAATTTTTTAGGCATCGTAAGTAATTTGTCTGCAAGGATTAAGGCCCAAAACATTAGTGTGTGATGCCAAAAACAGAATTCGCCGGCCGAAAGTGGATTGATAGAAAGATCGCATGTGCCTTCCGTTTGCTTTCATCTACACCATTAATGCATAGTACATTAGTCTGTGATGAGAATTGGCGCATTAATATATCATCAATCACTCTTCGGTACGAGAGAAGTCTACGTTTTCATATAAAAGTAGTATAAATAATATATCACCCATTACTTGTTGATATCATAG
This sequence comes from Eucalyptus sp. ANBG9806169, assembly GCA_014182395.1. Lineage (NCBI taxonomy): Eukaryota > Viridiplantae > Streptophyta > Magnoliopsida > Myrtales > Myrtaceae > Eucalyptus > Eucalyptus sp. ANBG9806169. The sequence continues at coordinate 49,318,399 of CM024575.1, read as the reverse complement.
AAGTCTGCGTTTTCATATAAAAGTAGTGTAAACAATAGGTGAACACGAAAATGGAGGCTTTGCTTCGAGAAAATATTGCGTAGCCTCGAAGGACACGTCATTTGTGCTATGAACGAACGCTTCGACACATGTCCAATGGTAGGTCCACGTCGTCCCTCTTCACTTTCCTCCCAAACGAGACCGGACTGAGTGCGAAAACCGTTCATTTTATTTATATCTCCCCACCGTTGGTTTTGTTCTATTTCAGAGTATTCTACTAGAGTAACTTGGATGTAGGATGGCATTTAGGAAGCCAACAGATGAGTTCCACATCCGTTGCACATACGTTGCACATCCGTTGCACATGCGTTGCACATACGTTGCACATGCATTACACATCCATTACACATGCATTGCACATCCTGCATGTCCATCACATGTATGTTCACATGCATTGCACTAAAAGTTACATTGAATTTATTAGGCACCGTAAGTAATTTGTCTGCAAGGATTAAGGCCCAAAACATTAGTGAGTGATGCCCAAAACAGAATTGGCCGGCCGGAAGAGGATTGATAGAAAGATCGCATGTGCCTTCCGTTTGCTTTCATCTATACCATTAATGCATAGTACATTAGTGTGATGAGAATTGGCGCATCAATATATCATCCATCACTCTTCGGTACGAGAGAAGTCTACGTTTTCTTATAAAAGTAGTATAAATAATATATCATCCATCACTCTTTGATAAGATAGAAGTCTGCGTTTTCATATAAAAGTAGTATAAACAATAGGCCAACACGAAAATGGAGGCTTTGCTTCGAGAAAATATTGCATAGCCTCGAAGGACACGTCATTTGTGCTATGAACGAACGCTTCTACACCTGTCCAATGGCAGGTCCGCGTCGTCCCTCTTCACTTTCCTCCCAAACGAGACTAGACCAGAACTTTCCTCCCAGACGAGACTAGACCAGAGCACAGAAACCGTTCATTTTATTTATATCTCCCCCCGGTTGGTTTTGTTCTATTTCAGAGTATTCTACTGGAGTAACTTAGACGTAGGATGGCATTTACGAAGCCAACAGATGAGTTCCACCTCTGTTGCACATACGTTGCACATCCGTTGCACATGTGTTGCACACGCGTTGCACATATTTTCCACATGCATTCCACATCCGTTACACATGCATTGCACATCCTGCATGTCCATCACATGTATGTTCACATGCATTGCACTAAAAGTTACATTGAATTTATTAGGCACCGTAAGTAATTTGTCTGCAAGGATTAAGGCCCAAAACATTAGTGTGTGATGCCCAAAACAGAATTGGCCGGCCGGAAGAGGATTGATAGAAAGATCGCATGTGCCTTCCGTTTGCTTTCATCTATACCATTAATGCATAGTACATTAGTGTGTGATGAGAATTGGCGCATCAATATATCATCCATCACTCTTCGGTACGAGAGAAGTCTATGTTTTCATATAAAAGTAGTATAAATAATATATCATCCATCACTCTTTGATATGATAGAAGTCTGTGTTTTCATATAAAAGAAGTATAAACAATAGGCCAACACGAAAATGGAGGCTGTGCTTCGAGAAAATATTGCGTAGCCTCAAAGGACACGTCATTTGTGCTCTGAACAAACGCTTCGTCACCTGTCCAACGGTAGGTCCACGTCGTCCCTCTTCACTTTCCTCCCAAACGAGACTAGACGAAAGCGCGGAAACCGTTCATTTTATTTATATCTCCCCTCCATTGGTTGTATTCTATTTCAGAGTATTCTACTGGAGTAACTTGGACGTAGGATGGCATTTAGGAAGCCAACAAATGAGTTCCACATCCGTTGCACATACGTTCCACATCCGTTGCACATGCGTTGCACATAGGTTGCACACGCGTTGCACATACGTTCCACATGCATTCCACATCCGTTACACATGCATTGCACATCCTGCATGTCCATCACATGTATGTTCACATGCATTGCACTAAAAGTTACATTGAATTTATTAGGCACCGTAAGTAATTTGTCTGCAAGGATTAAGGCCCAAAACATTAGTGTGTGATGCCCAAAACAGAATTGGCCGGCCGGAAGAGGATTGATAGAAAGATCGCATGTGCCTTCCGTTTGCTTTCATCTATACCATTAATGCATAGTACATTAGTGTGTGATGAGAATTGGCGCATCAATATATCATCCATCACTCTTCGGTACGAGACAAGTCTATGTTTTCATATAAAAGTAGTATAAATAATATATCATCCATCACTCTTTGATATGATAGAAGTCTGTGTTTTCATATAAAAGAAGTATAAACAATAGGCCAACACGAAAATGGAGGCTGTGCTTCGAGAAAATATTGCGTAGCCTCAAAGGACACGTCATTTGTGCTCTGAACAAACGCTTCGTCACCTGTCCAACGGTAGGTCCACGTCGTCCCTCTTCACTTTCCTCCCAAACGAGACCAGACGAAAGCGCGGAAACCGTTCATTTTATTTATATCTCCCCTCCATTGGTTGTATTCTATTTCAGAGTATTCTACTGGAGTAACTTGGACGTAGGATGGCATTTAGGAAGCCAACAAATGAGTTCCACATCCGTTGCACATACGTTCCACATCCGTTGCACATGCGTTGCACATAGGTTGCACACGCGTTGCACATACGTTCCACATGCATTCCACATCCGTTACACATGCATTGCACATCCTGCATGTCCATCACATGTATGTTCACATGCATTGCACTAAAAGTTACATTGAATTTATTAGGCACCGTAAGTAATTTGTCTGCAAAGTTAAAGGCCCAAAACATTAGTGTGTGATGCCCAAAACAGAATTGGCCGGCCGGAAGAGGATTGATAGAAAGATCGCATGTGCCTTCCGTTTGCTTTCATCTATACCATTAATGCATAGTACATTAGTGTGTGATGAGAATTGGCGCATCAATATATCATCCATCACTCTTCGGTACGAGAGAAGTCTATGTTTTCATATAAAAGTAGTATAAATAATATATCATCCATCACTCTTTGATATGATAGAAGTCTGTGTTTTCATATAAAAGAAGTATAAACAATGGGCCAACACGAAAATGGAGGCTGTTCTTCGAGAAAATATTGCGTAGCCTCAAAGGACACGTCATTTGTGCTCTGAACAAACGCTTCGTCACCTGTCCAATGGTAGGTCCACGTCGTCCCTCTTGACTTTCCTCCCAAACGAGACTAGACGAAAGCGCGGAAACCGTTCATTTTATTTATATCTCCCTCCATTGGTTGTATTCTATTTCAGAGTATTCTACTGGAGTAACTTGGACGTAGGATGGCATTTAGGAAGCCAACAAATGAGTTCCACATCCGTTGCACATGCGTTGCACATAGGTTGCACACGCGTTGCACATACGTTCCACATGCATTCCACATCCGTTACACATGCATTGCACATCCTGCATGTCCATCACATGTATGTTCACATGCATTGCACTAAAAGTTACATTGAATTTATTAGGCACCGTAAGTAATTTGTCTGCAAAGTTAAAGGCCCAAAACATTAGTGTGTGATGCCCAAAACAGAATTGGCCGGTCGGAAGACGATTGATAGAAAGATCGCATGTGCCTTCCGTTTGCTTTAATATATACCCTTAATGCATAATACATTAGTGTGTGATGAGAATTGGCGCACTAATATATCATCCATCACTCTTCGGTACGAGAGAAGTCTACGTTTTCATATAAAAGTAGTATAAATAATATATCACCCATCACTCTTTGATATGATAGAAGTCTGCGTTTTCATATAAAAGTAGTATAAACAATAGGCCAACACGAAAATGGAGGCTTTGCGTCGAGAAAATATTGCATAGCCTCGAAGGACACGTCATTTGTGCTATGAACGAACGCTTCTACACCTGTCCAATGGCAGGTCCGCGTCGTCCCTCTTCACTTTCCTCCCAAACGAGACTAGACCAGAGCACAGAAACCGTTCATTTTATTTATATCTCCCCCCGGTTGGTTTTGTTCTGTTTCAGAGTATTCTACTAGAGTAACTTAGACGTAGGATGGCATTTAGGAAGCCAACAGATGAGTTCCACCTCCGTTGCACATACGTTGCACATCCGTTGCACATCTGTTGCACACGCGTTGCACATACGTTCCACATGCATTCCACATTCGTTGCACATGCATTGCACATCCTGCATGTCCATCACATGTATGTTCACATGGATTGCACTAAAAGTTACATTGAATTTATTAGGCACCGTAAGTAATTTGTCTGCAAGGATTAAAGCCCAAAACATTAGTGTGTGATGCCCAAAACAGAATTGGCCGGCCGGAAGAGGATTGTTAGAAAGATCGCATGTGCCTTCCGTTTGCTTTCATCTATACCATTAATGCATAATACATTAGGGTGTAATGAGAATTGGCGCACTTATATATCATCCATCACTCTTCGGTACGAGAGAAGTGTACGTTTTCATATAAAAGTAGTATAAATAATATATCATCCATCACTCTTTGATATGATCGAAGTCTGCGTTTACATATAAAAGTAGTATAAACAATAGGCCAACATGAAAAGGCAGGCTTTGCTTCGAGAAAATATTGCGTAGCCTCAAAGGACACGTCATTTGTGATCTGAACGAACGCTTCAACACCTGTCCAATGGCAGGTCCACGTTGTCCCTCTTCACTTTCCTCCCAGACGAGACCATCTCAGAGCACGGAAACCGTTCATTTTATTTATATCTCTCCCCTGTTGGTTTTGTTCTATTTCAGAGTATTCTACTGGAGTAACTTGGACATAGGATGGCAGTTAGGAAGCCAACAGATGAGTTCAACATCCATTGCACATACGTTGCACATGCGTTGCACACGCGTTGCACAAACGTTCCACATGCATTCCACATCCGTTGCACATGCATTGCACATCCTGCATGTCCATCACATGTATGTTCACATGCATTTCACTAAAAGTTACATTGAATTTATTAGCCACCGTAAGTAATTTGTCTACAAGGATTAAGGCCAAAAACATTAGTGTGTGATGCCCAAAACAGAATTGGCCGACCGGAAGAGGATTTATAGAAAGATCGCATTTGCCTTCCATTTGCTTTAATCTATACCATTAATGCATAATACATTAGTGTGTGATGATAATTGGCGCACTAATATATCATCCATCACTCTTTGGTGCGATAGAAGTATACGTTTTCTTATAAAACTAGTATAAATAATATATCATCCATCATTCTTTGATATGATAGAAGTCTGCGTTTTCATATAAAAGTAGTATAAACAATAGGCCAACACAAAAATGGAGGCTTTGCTTCGAGAAAATATTGCGTAGCCTCGATGGACACGTCATTTGTGCTCTGAACGAACACTTCGACACCTGTCTAGTGGCAGGTCCACGTCGTCCCTCTTCACTTTTCTCCCAGACGAGAGCAGACCAGAGCGCGGAAACCGTTCTCTCTCTCTTGTGTCTTCTCTCTCCTGCTTACCTTCTCTCTTCAAACGACAACGATGCACGAAGCTCTCGGCGCACTCTACCCAACACACTAAACCGCACCGTTTAGCGCTTCCTCCGACGGCCGTCGGTCCCTCGCGACGACGGCCTTCCTCTCTCCACTCGACACCGTGATCCTCATATCTGCATTCTCTTGGCTAGGAAAACCAAGTGAGTGCATTGAAGGAGAAGGGAGTTTCAACCGAATTTCTCTCCTCTACCCAAACAACTCATACTAAGAATAAGGTGAATCTGGAGTCTTGCATTGATAATGAGAGATATGATCATGCTTGAGGATTTGTGGAACTCGAGCATCATAACATTAATCAGTTTAAGATGCACATTATTTTAAAAAATCAATTACCATGGCCCCTTAACTTTTACGTTTTGCTTTCAGATATATGAAGACCTTGAGTCTGGGAAACCTTCCTTGAGGCTGTTGTATGTGACTCCGGAATTGATTGCCACGGCAGGGTTTATGTCAAAGCTGATGAAAATTCAGTGTAGAGGGATGTTTAATTTGATTGCCATTGATGAGGTGTGAGTTTTGTGTAGAATATTCACGAGGAAAGTTGTGCTGTCTTGTGTTCCAATGAAAGAATCTCGTTCCCTAAAAATGGATTTATCATCTTCTTCATGCTATTTCAGGCACATTGCATCTCAACATGGGGCCATGATTTTAGGTACCTTGTTTATTTGTTTTGAGCAACAAATATGGATACGTCTTTTGAACTGAAAGGGGAATTTTATTTATTGCTTTCAGTTTATACTTGCACCACATTCAAAAATCGACATGTTGATGTGTTTTTTGCTCGTGCTTGGATGTCTTTGACTGTTCATTTTATTTATATCTCCCCTCTGTTGCTTTTGTTCTATCTCAGAGTGTTCTACTGGAATAACTTTGACGTAGGATGGCATTTAGGAAGCCAACAGATGAGTTCCACATCCGTTGCACATACGTTGCGCATGCGTTGCACATACGTTGCCCATGCATTCCACATCCGTTGTACATGCATTGTACATCCTGCATGTCCGTCACATGTGTGTTCACATGCATTGCACTAAAAGTTACATTCAAATTTATTAGGCACCGTAAGTAATTTGTCTGCAAGGATTTAAGCCCAAAACATTAGTGTGTGATGCCCAAAATAGAATTGGCCCACAAGAAGAGGATTGATAGAAAGATCGCATGTGCCTTCCGTTTGCTTTAATCTATACCATTAATGCATGATACATGAGTGTGTGATAAGAATTGGCGCACTCATATATCATCCATCACTCTTCGATACGATAGAAGTCTACGTTTTCATATAAAAGTAGTATAAATAATATATCATCCATCACTCTTTGATATGATAGAAGTCTGCATTTCATATAAAAGTAGTATAAACAATAGGCCAACACGAAAATGGAGGCTTTGCTTCGAGAAAATATTGCGTAGCCTCAAAGGACACGTTATTTGTGATCTGAACGAACACTTCGAGACCTGTCGAATGGCAGGTCCACGTTGTCCCTCTTCACTTTCCTCCCAGACGAGACCAGATCAGAGCGCGGAAACCATTCATTTAATTTATATCTCCCCCCTGTTGGTTTTGTTCTATTTCAGAGTATTCTACTGGAGTAACTTGGACGTAAGATGGCAGTTAGGTAGCCAACAGATGAGTTCCACATCCGTTGCACAAACGTTGCACATACGTTGCACATCCGTTGCACATGCATTGCACATCCTGCATGTCCATCACATGTATGTTCACATGCATTTCACTAAAAGTTACATTGAATTTATTAGGCACCGTAAGTAATTTGTCTGCAAGGATTAAGGCCCAAAACATTAGTGTGTGATGCCCATAACAGAATTGGCCGGCCGGAAGAGGATTTATAGAAAGATCGCATGTGTCTTCCGTTTGCTTTCATCTATACCATTAATGCATAAAACATTAGTGTGTGATGAGAATTGGCGCACTAATATATCATCCATGACTCTTCGGTGCGATAGAAGTATACGTTTTCATATAAAAGTAGTATAAATAATATATCATCCATCACTCTTTGATATGATAGAAGCCTGCGTTTTCATATAAAAGTAGTATAAACAATAGGCCAACACGAAAATGGAGGCTTTGCTTCGAGAAAATATTGCGTAGCCTCGAAGGACACGTCATTTGTGCTTTGAACGAACGCTTCAACACCTGTCCAATGGTAGGTCCACGTCGTCCCTCTTCACTTTTCTCCCAGACGACACTAAACCAGAGCGCGAAAACCGTTCTCTCTCTCTCGTGTCTTCTCTCTCCTCCTTACCTTCTCTCTTCCGACGACGACGATGCTCGAAGCTCTCGGCGCACTCTACCCAACACACCAAACCGCACTGTTTAGCGCTTCCTCCGACAGCCGTCACTCCCTCCTGACGACGGCCTTCCTCTCTCCACTCGACGCTGTGATCCTCAGATCTGCATTCTCTTGGCTAGGAAAACCAAGTGAGTGCATTGAAGGAGAAGGGAGTTTCTACCGAATTTCTCTCCTCTACCCAAACAACTCAAACTAAGAATAAGGTGAATCTGGAGTCTTGCATTGATAATGAGAGATATGATCATGCTTGAGGATTTGTGGAACTCGAGCATCATAACATTAATCAGTTTAAGATGCACATTATTTTAAAAAATCAATTACCATGGCCCCTTAACTTTTACATTTTGCTTTCAGATATATGAAGACCTTGAGTCTGGGAAACCTTCCTTGAGGCTGCTGTATGTGACTCCGGAATTGATTGCCACAGCAGGGTTTATGTCAAAGTTGATGAAAATTCAGTGTAGAGGGCTGTTTAATTTGATTGCCATTGATGAGGTGTGAGTTTTGTGTAGAATATTCACGAGGAAAGTTGTGCTGTCTTGTGTTCCAATGAAAGAATCTCGATCCCTAAAAATGGATTTATCATCTTCTTCGTGGTATTTCAGGCACATTGCATCTCAACATGGGGCCATGATTTTAGGTACCTTGTTTATTTGTTTTGAGCAACAAATATGGATACGTCTTTTGAACTGAAAGGGGAATTTTATTTATTGCTTTCAGTTTATACTTACACCACATTCAGAAATCGACATGTTGATGTGTTTTTTGCTCGTGCTTGGATGTCTTTGACTGTTCATTTTATTTATATCTCCCCTATGTTGGTTTTGTTCTATTTCAGAGTGTTCTACTGGAGTAACTTGGACATAGGATGGCATTTAGGAAGCCAACATATGAGTTCCACATCCGTTGCACATACGTTGCGCATACGTTGCACATACGTTGCCCATGCATTCCACATCCGTTGTACAAGCATTGCACATCCTGCATGTCCATCACATGTGTGTTCACATGTATTGCACTAAAAGTTACATTGAATTTATTAGGCACTGTAAGTAATTTGTCTGCAAGGATTAAGGCCCAAAACATTAGTGTGTGATGCCCAAAACAGAATTGGCCGGCCGGAAGAGGATTCATAGAAAGATTGCATGTGCCTTCCATTTGCTTTAATCTATACCATTAATGCATAAATAATATATGTTTTCCGGAATAGGATTGATAGAGGATTGCATGTGCCTTCCGTTTGCTGGAAGAGGATTGATAGAGGATTGTGGAGAATTTGCGCGCTAATATATCATCCATCACTCTTAGGTACGACAGAAGTCTATGTTTTCATATAAAAGTAGTATAAATAATATATCACCCATCACTCTTTGATATGATAAAAGTCTGCGTTTTCATATAAAAGTAGTATAAACAATAGTACAACATGAAAAGAGAGGCTTTGCTTCGAGAAAATATTGCGTAGCCTCGAAGGACACGTCATTTGTGATCTGCACGAACGCTTCGACACCTGTCCAATGGATGGTCCACGTCGTCCTTCTTCACTTTCCTCCCAGACGACACCAGACCAGAGCGCGAAAACCGTTCATTTTATTTATATCTCACCCCGGTTGGTTTTGTTCTATTTCAAGGTATTCTACTGGAGTAACTTGGACGTAGGATGGCATTTAGGAAGCCAACAGATGAGTTCCACATTCGTTGCACATACATTGCACATCCGTTCCACATGCGTTGCACATACGTTGCACACGCGTTGCACATACGTTGTGCATGCATTCCACATGCGTTGCACATGCATTGCACATCCTACTTGTCCATCACATGTATGTTCACATGCATTGCTCTAAAAGTTACATTGAATTTATTAGGCACCATAGGTAATTTGTCTGCAAGGATTGAAGCCCAAAACAGTAGTGTGTGATACCCAAAACAAAATTGGCCGGTCGGAAGAGGATTGATAGAAAGATTGCATGTGCATTCCATTTGCTTTAATCTATACCATTAATGCATAATACATTAGTGTGTGCTCAGAATTGGCGCACTAATATATCATCCATCACTCTTCGGTAAGAGAGAAGTCCACGTTTTCATATAAAAGTAGTATAAATAATATATCATCCATCACTCTTTAATATGATAGAAGTCTGTGTTGTCATATAAAAGTAGTATAAACAATTGGCCAACTCGAACAGGGAGGCTTTGCTTCGAGAAAATATAGCCTAGCCTCGAAGGACACGTCATTTGTGATCTGCACGAACGCTTCGACACCTGTCCAATGGATGGTCCACGTCGTCCTTCTTCACTTTCCTCCCAGACGAGACCAGACCAGAGCGCGAAAACCGTTCATTTTATTTATATCTCCCCCCAGTTGGTTTTGTTCTATTTCAGGGTATTCTACTGGAGTAACTTGGACGTAGGATGGCATTTAGGAAGCCAACAGATGAGTTCCACATACGTTGCACATCCGTTCCACATGCGTTGCACATACGTTGCAAACGCGTTGCACATATGTTGCACACGCGTTGCACATACGTTGCGCATGCATTCCACATGCGTTGCACATGCATTGCACATCCTACTTGTCCATCACATGTATGTTCACATGCATTGCACTAAAAGTTACATTGAATTTATTAGGCACCGTAAGTAATTTGTCTACAAGGATTAAGGCCCAAAACATTAGTGTGTGATGCTCAAAACAGACTTGGCCGGTCGGAAGAGGATTGATAGAAAGATCTCATGTGCATTCCGTTTGCTTTAATCTATACCATTAATGCATAATAAATTAGTGTGTGATGAAAATTGGCGCACTAATATATCATCCATCACTCTTCGGTACGTGAGAAGTGTACGTTTTCATATAAATGTAGTACAAACAATAGGCCAACATGAAAAGGCAAGCTTTGCTACGAGAAAATATTGTGTAGCCTCGAAGGACACGTCATTTGTGATCTGAATGAACGCTTCGACACCTGTCCAATGGCAGGATCACGTCATCCCTCTTCACTTTCCTCCCAGACGAGACCAGACCAGAGCGCAGAAACCGTTTATTTTATTTTTATCTCCCCCCTGTTGGTTTTGTTCTATTTCAGAGTATTCTATTGGAGTAACTTGGACGTAGGATGGCCTTTAGGAAGCCAACAGATGAGTTCCACATACATTGCACATACGTTGCATATACATTGCACATGCATTGCACACACGTTGCATATACGTTGCACACGCGTTGCACATACGTTGCACACAAGTTGCACATACGTTGCACATGCGTTCCCCATCCGTTGCACATGTATTGCACATCCTGCATGTCCATGACATGTATGTTCACATGCATTGCACTAAAAGTTACATTGAATTTATTAGGCACCGTAAGTAATTTGTCTATATGGATTAAGGCCCAAAACATTAGTGTGTGATGCCCAAAACAGAATTGGCCAGCCAGAAGAGGATTGATAAAAAGATCTCATGTGCCTTTCATTTGCTTTAATCTATACCATTAATGCATAATACATTAGTGTGTGATGAGAATTGGCGCACTAATATACCATCCATCACTATTCGGTACGAGAGAAGTCGACGTTTTCATATAAAAGTAGTAGAAACAATATATCATCAATTACTCTTTGATATGATAGAAGTCTGTGTTTTCATATAAAAGTAGTATAAACAAGTGGCCAACACGAAAAGGCAAGCTTTGCTTCGAGAAAATATTGCGTAGCGTCGAAGGACACGTCATTTCTGATCTGAACGAACGCTTGGACACCTGTCCAATGGAAGGTCCACGTCGTCCCTTTTCACTTTCATCACAGACGAGAACAGACGAGCATGTAAACTGTTCATTTTCTTAATATCTCCCCTCTGTTGGTTTTGTTTTATTTCAAAGTATTCTACAGGAGTAACTTGGACGTAAGACGACATTTAGGAGGCCAGCAGATGAATTTCACATCCGTTGCACATACGTTGCACATGCAATCCACATCCGTTGCACATGCATTGCACATCCTGCATGTCCATCAAATGTATGTTCACATGCATTTCACTAAAAGTTACATTGAATTTATTAGCCACCGTAAGTAATTTGTCTACAAGGATTAAGGCCCAGAACATTAGTGTGTGATGCCCAAAACAGAATTGGCCAGCCAGAAGAGGCTTGATAGAAAGATCGCATGTGCCTTCCGTTTGCGTTAATCTATACCATTAATGCATAATACATTAGTGTGTGAGGAGAATTTGCGCACTAATATATCATCCATCACACTTCGGTGCGACAGAAGTCTACGTTTTCATATAAAACTAGTGTAAATAATATATCATCCATCACTCTTTGATATCATAGAAGTCTGTGTTTTCATATAAAAGTAGTATAAACAATAGGCCAACACGAAAAGGGAGGCTTTGCTTCGAGAAAATATTGCGTAGCCTCGAAGAACACGTCATTTGTGATCTGCACGAACGCTTCGACACCTGTCCAATGGCAGGTCCACGGCGTCCCTCTTCACTTTCCTCCCAGACGAGACTAGACCAGAGCACGGAAACCGTTCATTTTATCTATATCTCCCCCCTATTGGTATTATTCTATTTCAGAGTATTCTACTGGAGTAACTTGGACGTAGGATGGCATTTAGGAAGCCAACAGATGAGTTCCACATCCGTTGCACATCCGTCGCACACGCATTGCACATACGTTGCACATGCATTACACATCCGTTGCACATGCATTCCACATCCTGCATGTCCATCACATGTATGTTCCCATGCATTGCACTAAAAGTTACATTGAATTTATTAGGCACCGTAAGTAATTTGTCTACAAGGATTAAGGCCCAAAACATTAGCGTATGATGCCCAAAAAAGAATTGGCCGGACGGAAGAGGATTGATAGAAGGATCGCATGTGCCTTCCGTTTCCTTTAACCTATACCATTAATGCATAATACATTAGTGTGTGATGAGAATTGGCGCACTAATATGTCATCCATCACTCTTCGGTACGATAGAAATCGATGTTTTCACATAAAAATAGTATAAATAATCTATCATCCATCACTCTTTGATATGGTAGAAGTCTGCGTTTTCATATAAAAGTAGTATAAACAATGGGCCAACACGAAAAGGGAGGCTGTGCTTCGATAAAATATTGCCTAGCCTCTAAGGACACGTCATTTGTGCTCTGAACGAACGCTTCGACACCTGTCCAATGGTAGGTCCACGTCGTCCCTCTTCACTTTCCTCCCAGACGAGAACTGACCAGAGCGCGGAAACCGTTCATTTTATTAACATCTTACCTATGTTGGTTTTGTTCTATTCTAGAGTATTCTACTAGAGTAACTTGGACGTAGAATGGCATTTAGGAAGCCAACAGATGAGTTCCACATCCTTTACACATACGTTGCACCTATGTTGCACATGCATTCTACATCCTGCATGTCCATAGCATGGATGTTCACATGCATTGCACTAAAAGTTACATTGAATTTATGAGGCACCATAAGTAATTTGTCTGCTAAGATTATTGCCCAAAACATTAGTGGGTGATGCCCAAAACAGAATTGGCCAACCGGAAGAGGATTGATAGAAACATCGCTTGTGCCTTCCGTTTGCTTTAATCTATACCATTAGTGCATGATACATGAGTGTGTGATGAGAATTGGCGCACTAATATATCATCCAAGACTCTTCGGTACGATAGAAGTCTACGTTTTCATATAAAATTTGTATAAATAATATATTATCGATCACTCTTTGATATGATAGAAGTCTGCGTTTTTATATAAAAGTAGTATAAACAATAGGCCAAGACGAAAATGGAGGCTTTGCTTCGAGAAAATATTACGTAGCCTCGAAGGACATGTCATTTGTGCTATGAACGAACGCTTCGACACCTATCCAATGGCAAGTGAATGTCATCCCTCTTCACTTTCCTCCCAGACGAGACCAGACCAGAGCGCGGAAACCGTTCATTTTATTTATATCTCCCCCATGTTAGTTTTGTTCTATTTCAGAGTATTCTACTAGAGTAACTTGGACGTAGGATGGCATTTCGGAAGCCAACAGATGAGTTCCACATCCGTTGCACATATGTTGCACATCCGTTGTACATACGTTGCACATGCACTCCACATCCGTTGCACATGCATTCCACATCCTGCATGTCCATCCCATGTATGTTCACATGCATTGCACTAAAAGTTACAATCAATTTATTAGGCACCGTAAGTAATTTGTCGGCAAGGATTAAAGCCCAAAACATTAGTGTGTGATGCCCAAAACAGAATTGGCCGGCCGAGAGAGGATTGATAGAAGGATCGCATGTGCCTTTCGTTTGCTTTAATCTATACCATTAATGCATAATACATTAGTGTGTGATGAGAATTGGCGCACTAATATATCATCCATCACTCTTTGGTACGATAGAAGTCGACGTTTTCATATAAAAATAGTATAAAAACTATATCATCCATCACTGTTTGATATGGTAGAAGTCTGCGTTTTCATATAAAAGTAGTATAAACAATGAGTCAACACGAAAAGGGAGGCTTTGCTTCGAGAAAATATTGCGTAGCCTCGAAGGACACGTCATTTGTGCTCTGAACGAACGCTTCAACACCTGTCCAATGGCAGGTCCATGTCGTCCCTCTTCACTTTCCTCCCAGACGAGACCGCACCAGAGCACGAAAACCGTTCAATTTATTTATATCTCCCCTCTGTTCGTTTTGTTCTTTTTCAGAGTGTTCCACTAGAGTAACTTGGACGTAGGATAGCATTTAGGAAGCCAACGGATGAGTTCCACATCCGTTGCACAAGCATTGCACATACGTTGCTCACGCGTGGCACATACGTTGCACATGCATTCCACATCTGTTGCACATGCATTGCACCTCCTGCATGTCCATCACATGTATGTTCACATGCATTGCACTAAAAGTTTCATTGAATTAATTAGGCTCCATCAGTAATTTGTCTGTAAGGATTAAGGCCCAAAACATTAGTGTGTGATTCCCAAAACAGATTTGGCCGGCTGGAAGAGGATTGACAAAAAGATCGCATGTTCCTTCCGTTTGCTTTCATCTATACCATTACTGCATAATACATTAGTGTGTGATGAGAATTGGCGCACTAATATATCATCAATTACTCTTTGGTACGAGAGAAGTCTACGTTTTCATATAAAAGTAGTATAAATAATATATCATCCACCACTCTTTGATATTATAGAAGTCTGCGTTTTCATATAAAAGTAGTATAAACAATATGCCAACACCAAAAGGGAGGCTTTACTTCGAGAAAATATTGTGTAGCCTCGAAGGACACGTCATTTGTGCTCTGAACGAACGCTTCGACACCTGTCCAATGGCAGGTCCACGTCGTCCCTCTTCACTTTCCTCCCAGATGAGACCAGACCAGAGCGCGGAAACCGTTCATTTTTTTTATATATCCCCCCTGTTGGTTTTGTTCTATTTCAGAGTATTCTACTGGAGTAACTTGGACGTAGGATGGCATTTAGGAAGCCAATAGATGAGTTCCACATCTGTTGCACATACGTTGCGCATGCATTCCACATCCGTTGCACATGCATTGCACATCTTGCATGTCCATCAAATGCATTGCACTAAAAGTTACATTGAATTTATTAGGCACCGTAAGTAATTTGTCTGCAAGGATTAACGCCCAAAACATTAGTGTGTGATGCGCAAAATAGAATTAGCCGTCCAGAAGAGGATTGATAGAAGGATCGCATGTGCCTCCCATTCGCTTAAATCGATACCATTAATGCATGGTACATTATTGTGTGATGAGAATTGGCGCACTAATATATCATCCATCACTCTTCGGTACGACAGACGTCTATGTTTTCATATAAAAGTAGTATAAATAATATATCATCCATCACTCTTTGATATGATAGAAGTCTGCGTTTTCATATAAAAGTAATATAAACAATAGACCAACATGAAAAGGGATGCTTTCCTTCGAGAAAATATTGCGTAGCCTCGAAGGACACGTCATTTGTGATCTGAACGAACGCTTGGACACCTGTTCAATGGCAAGTCCACGTCGTCCCTCTTCACTTTCATCCCAGACGAGAATAGACAAGAGCATGTAAACCGTTCATTTTCTTAATATCTCCCCTTTGTTGGTTTTGTTTTATTTCAGAGTATTCTACTGGAGTAACTTGGACGTAAGACGGCATTTAGGAGGCCAGCAGATGAGTTCCACATCCGTTGCACATACGTTGCACATGCATTCCACATCCGTTGCACATGCATTGCACATCCTGCATGTCCATCACATGTATGTTCACATGCATTTCACTAAAAGTTACATTGAATTTATTAGCCACCATAAGTAATTTGTCTACAAGGATTAAGGCCCAAAACATTAGTGTGTGATGCCCAAAACAGAATTGGCCGGCCGGAAGAGGATTGATAGAAAGATCGCATCTGCCTTCCGTTTGCTTTAATCTATACAATTAATGCATGATACATGAGTGTGTGATGAGAATTGGCGCACTAATATATCATCCATGACTCTTCGGTACGATAGAAGTCAACGTTTTTATATAAAATTTGTATAAATAATATATCATCCATCACTCTTTGATATGATAGAAGTTTGCGTTTTCATATAAAAGTAGTATAAACAATAGGCCAACACGAAAAGGGAGGCTTTGCGTCGAGAAAATATTGCGTTGCCTCGAAGGACACATCATTTGTGCTCTGATCAAACGCTTCGACACCTGTCCAATGCCAACTCCGCGTCGTCCCTCTTCACTTTCCTCCCAGACGAGACCAGACCAGAGCGCGGAAACCGTTTATTTTATTTATATCTCCCCTCTGTTGGTTTTGTTCTTTTTCAGAGTGTTCCACTGGAGTAACTTAGACGTAGGATGGTATTTAGGAAGCCAACATATGAGTTCCACATGCGTTGCACATACGTTGCACATGCGTTGCACATACGTTACACAGGCGTTGCACATACGTTGCATATGCACTCCACATCCGTTGCACTTGCATTCCACATCCTGCATGTTGATCACATGTATGTTCACTTGCGTTGCACTAAAAGTTAGATTGAATTTATTAGGCACCATAAGTAATTTGTCGGCAAGGATTAAGGCCCAAAATTTTAGTGTGTGATGCCCAACACAGAATTAGCCGGCCATAAGAGGATTGATAGAAAGATTGCATGTGCCTGTCGTTTGCTTTAATCTATACCATTAATGCATAAAACATTAGTGTGTGATGAGAATTGGTGCACTAATATATCATCCGTCACTCTTCGGTACGAGAGAAGTCTACGTTTTCATATAAAAGTAGTATAAATAATATATCATCCATCACTATTTGAAAGGATAGAAGTTTGCGTTTTCATATAAAAGTAGTATAAACAATAGGCCAGCACGAAAAAGGGTGGCTTTGTTTCAAGAAAATATTGCGTAGCCTCGAAGGACACGTCTTTTGTGCTCTGAACGAACGCTTCGACACCTGTCCAATGGCAGGTCCACGTCGTCCCTCTTCACTTTCCTCACATAAGAGTCCAGACCAGAGCGCGGAAACCGTTCATTTTATTTATATCTCCCCTCTGTTGGTTTTGTTCTTTTCCAGAGTGTTCTACTAGAGTAACTTTGACGTAGGATGGGATTTAGGAAGCCAACAGATGAGTTCCACATGCGTTGCACATACGTTGCTCATGCATTGCACATACATTACACATGCATTACACATACGTTGCACATGCATTCCACATCCGTTGCACATGCATTCCACATCCTGCATGTCCATCACATGTATGTTCACATGCATTGTACTAAAAGTTACATTGAATTTATTAGGCACCATAAGTACTTTGTCTGCAAGGATTGAGGCCCAAAACAGTAGTGTGTGATGCCCAAAACAAAATTGGTCGGCCGGAAGAGGATTGATAGAAAGATCGCATGTGCCTTCCGTTTGCTTTAATCTATACCATTAATGCATAATACATTTGTGTGTGCTCAGAATTGGCACACTAATATATCATCCATCACTCTTCAATACGACAGATGTCTACGTTTTCATATAAAAGTAGTATATATAATATATCATCCATGGCTCTTTGATATGATAGAAGTCTGCGTTTTCTTATAAAAGTAGTATAAACAATAGGCAAACACAAAAAGGGAGGCTTTGCTTCGAGAAAATATTGCGTAGCCTCGAACGACACGTCATTTGTGCTCTGAACGAACGCTTCGACACCTGTCCAATGGCAGGACCACGACGTCCCTCTTCGCTTTCCTTGTAGACGAGACCAGACCACAACGCAGATACCGTTCATTTTGTTTATATCTCCCCCCCTGTTGGTTTGGTTCTATTTTAGTGTATTCTACTGGGTAACTTGGACGTAGGATGGCATTTGGGAAGCCAACAGATGACTTCCACATCCGTTGCACATCCGTTGCACATGCGTTGCACATATGTTCCACACGAGTTGCACATACGTTGCACATGCATTCCACATCCGTTCCACATCCTACAAGTTCATCACATGTATGTTGACATGCATTGCACTAAAAGTTACATTGAAATTATTATGCACAGTAAGTAATTTACTTGCAAGGATTAACGCCCAAAACATTAGTGTGTCATGCCCAAAACAGAATTGAACGGCGGGAAGAGGATTGATAGAATGATCGCATGTGCCTTCCATTTGCTTTAATCTATGCCATTAATGCAAAATACATTAGTGTGTGATGAGAATTGGTGCACTACTATATCCTCCATCACTCTTGATACGAGAAAAGTCTATGTTTTCATATAAAAGTAGTATAAATAATATATCATTCATCACTCTTTGATACGATAGATGTATGCGTTTTCATATAAAAGTAGTATAAACAATAGGCCAACATGAAAAGGGATGCTTTGCTTCGAGAAAATATCGCGTAGCCTCGAAGGACACGTCATTTGTGCTCTGAACGAACGCTTCGACACCTGTCCAATGGCAAGTCCACGTCATCCCTCTTCACTTTCCTCCCATACGAGTCCAGACCAGAGCGCGGAAACCGTTCATTTTATTTATATCTCCCCTCTGTTGGTTTTGTTCTTTTTCAGAGTGTTCTACTAGAGTAACTTTGACGTAGCATGGGATTTAGGAAGCCAACAGATGAGTTCCACATGCGTTGCACATACGTTGCTCATGCATTGCACATACATTACACATGCGTTGCACATACGTTGCACATGCATTCCACATCCGTTGCACATGCATTCCACATCCTGCATGTCCATCACATGTATGTTCACATGCATTGCACTAAAAGTTACATTGAATTTATTAGGCACCATAAGTAATTTGTCTGCAAGGATTGAGGCCCAAAACAGTAGTGTGTGATGCCCAAAACAAAATTGGTCGGCCGGAAGAGGATTGATAGAAAGATCGCATGTGCCTTCCGTTTGCTTTAATGTATACCATTAATGCATAATACATTTGTGTGTGCTCAGAATTGGCGCACTAATAAATCATCCATCACTCTTCGATACGACAGATGTCTACGTTTTCATATAAAAATAGTATATAGAATATATCATCCACGGCTCTTTGAGATGATAGAAGACTGCGTTTTCTTATAAAAATAGTATAAACAATAGGCAAACACGAAAAGGGAGGCTTTGCTTCGAGAAAATATTGCGTAGCCTCGAAGGACACGTCATTTGTGCTCTGAACGAACGCTTCGACACCTGTCCAATGGCAGGTCCACGACGTCCCTCTTCGCTTTCCTCGCAGACGAGACCAGACCACAGCGCAGATACCGTTCATTTTGTTTATATCTCCCCCCTGTTGGTTTGGTTCTATTTTAGTGTATTCTACTGGGTAACTTGGACGTAGGATGGCATTTGGGAAGCCAACAGATGACTTCCACATCCGTTGCACATCCGTTGCACATGCGTTGCACATATGTTCCACACGAGTTGCACATACGTTGCACAAGCATTCCACATCCGTTCCACATCCTGCAAGTTCATCACATGTATGTTGACATGCATTGCACTAAAAGTTACATTGAAATTATTATGCACGGTAAGTAATTTGCTTGCAAGGATTAACGCCCAAAACATTAGTGTGTCATGCCCAAAACAGAATTGAACGGCGGGAAGAGGATTGATAGAATGATCGCATGTGCCTTCCATTTGCTTTAATCTATGCCATTAATGCAAAATACATTAGTGTGTGATGAGAATTGGCACACTACTATATCCTCCATCACTCTTCTGTACGAGAGAAGTCTACGTTTTCATATAAAAGTAGTATAAATAATATATCATCCATCACTCTTTGATACGATAGAAGTTTGCGTTTTCATATAAAAGTAGTACAAACAATACGCCAACATCAAAAGAGACGCTTTGCTTCGAGAAAATATTGCGTAGCCTCGAAGGACACGTCATTTGTGCTCTGAACGAACGCTTCGACACCTGTCCAATGGCAGGTCCACGTCCTCCCTCTTCACTTTCCTCCCATACGAGTCCAGACCAGAGCGCGGAAACCGTTCATTTTATTTATATCTCCCCTCTGTTGGTTTTGTTCTTTTCCAGAGTGTTCTACTAGAGTAACTTTGACGTAGGATGGGATTTAGGAAGCCAACAGATGAGTTCCACATGCGTTGCACATACGTTGCTCATGCATTGCACATACATTACACATACGTTGCACATGCATTCCACATACGTTGCACATGCATTCCACATCCTGCATGTCCATCACATGTATGTTTACATGCATTGTACTAAAAGTTACTTTGAATTTATTAGGCACCATAAGTAATTTGTCTGCAAGGATTGAGGCCCAAAACAGTAGTGTGTGATGCCCAAAACAAAATTGGTCGGCCGAAAGAGGATTGATAGAAAGATCGCATGTGCCTTCCGTTTGCTTTAATCTATACCATTAATGCATAATACATTTGTGTGTGCTCAGAATTGGCGCACTAATATATCATCCATCACTCTTCGACACGACAGATGTCTACGTTTTCATATAAAATTAGTTTATATAATATATTATCCATCGCTCTTTGATATGATAGAACTGCGTTTTCTTATAAAAGTAGTATAAACAATAGGCAAACAATAAAATGGAGGCTTTGCTTCGAGACAATATTGCGTAGCCTCGAAGGACACGTCGATTGTGCTCTGAACGAACGCTTCGACACATGTCCAATGGCAGGTCCCCGACGTCCCTCTTCACTTTCCTCACATAAGAGTCCAGACCAGAGCGCGGAAACCGTTCATTTTATTTATATCTCCCCTCTGTTGGTTTTGTTCTTTTTCAGACAGTTCTACTAGTGTAACTTTGACGTATGATGGGATTTACGAAGCCCACAGATGAGTTCCACATGCATTGCACATACGTTGCTCATGCATTGCACATACATTACACATGCGTTGCACATGCATTCCACATCCGTTGCACATGCATTCCACATCCGTTGCACAAGCATTCCACATCCTGCATGTCCATCACATGTATGTTCACATGCATTGCACTAAAAGTTACATTGAATTTATTAGGCATCATAAGTAATTTGTCTGCAAGGATTGAGGCCTAAAACAGTAGTGTGTGATGCCCAAAACAAAATTGGTCGGCCGGAAGAGGATTGATAGAAAGATCGCATGTGCCTTCCGTTTGCTTTAATCTATACCATTAATGCATAATACATTTGTGTGTGCTCAGAATTGGCGCACTAATATATCATCAATCACTCTTCGATACGACAGATGTCTACGTTTTCATATAAAAGTAGTATATATAATATATCATCCATGGCTCTTTGATATGATAGAAGTCTGCGTTTTCTTATAAAAGTAGTATAAACAATAGGCAAACACGAAAAGGGAGGCTTTGCTTCGAGAAAATATTGCGTAGCCTCGAAGGACACGTCATTTGTGCTCTGAACGAACGCTTCGACACCTGTCCAATGGCAGGACCACGACGTCCCTCTTCACTTTCCTCGCAGACGAGACTAGACCACAGCGCAGATACCCTTCATTTTGTTTATATCTCCCCCCTGTTGGTTTGGTTCTATTTTAGTGTATTCTACTAGGCAACTTGGACGTAGGATGGCATTTGGGAAGCCAACATATGACTTCCACATCCGTTGCACATGCGTTACGTGCACATGCGTTGCACATGCGTTGCACATATGTTCTACACGAGTTGCACATACGTTGCACATGCATTCCACATCCTGCACGTTCATCGCATGTATGTTGACATGCATCGCACTAAAAGTTACATTGAATTTATTAGGCACGGTAAGTAATTTATCTGCAAGGATTAACGCCCAAAACATTAGTGTGTGATGCCCAAAACAGAATTGGCCAGCGGGAAGAGGATTGATAGAATGATCGGATGTGCCTTCCATTTGCTTTAATCTATACCATTAATGCATAATACATTAGTGTGTGATGAGAATTGGCGCACTACTATATCCTCCATCACTCTTCGGTACTAGAGAAGTCTACGTTTTCATATAAAAGTAGTATAAATAATATATCATCCATCACTCTTTGATACGATAGAACTCTGCGTTTTCATATAAAAGTAGTACAAACAATAGGCACCACCCACTGCGGTGGCGCAGTTGGCTTGCGCTCAATCCCTCTCACGAAAGGGAGCGAGTTCGAATCCCAGCGGCGTTACTTGGTGACTTAATTGCTGGCGTGAGTGTGGTGGCCAGTTTGCGTCAGCCCCAGGTTCTTCCCACCGGCTGTCGGCTAACGCGGTTTCCTGGGTTATCAAAAAAAAAAAAAAAAAAACAATAGGCTAACATGAAAAGGGACGCTTTGCTTCGAGAAAATATTGCGTAGCCTCGAAGGACACGTCATTTGTGCTCTGAACGAACGCTTCGACACCTGTCCAATGGCAGGTCCACGTCCTCCGTCTTCACTTTCCTCCCATACGAGTCCAGACCAGAGCGCGGAAACCGTTCATTTTATTTATATCTCCCCTCTGTTGGTTTTGTTCTTTTTCAGAGTGTTCTACTAGAGTAACTTTGACGTAGGATGGGATTTAGGAAGCCAACAGATGAGTTCCACATGCGTTGCACATACGTTGCTCATGCATTGCACATACATTACACATGCGTTGCACATACGTTACACATGCATTCCACATCTGTTGCACATGCATTCCACATCCTGCATGTCCATAACATGTATGTTCACATGCATTGCCCTAAAAGTTACATTGAATTTATTAGGCACCATAAGTAATTTGTCTACAAGGATTGAGGCCCAAAACTGTAGTGTGTGATGCCCAAAACAAAATTGGTCGGCCGGAATAGTATTGATAGAAAGATCGCATGTGCCTTCCGTTTGCTTTAATGTATACCATTAATGCATAATACATTAGTGTGTGCTCAGAATTGGCGCACTAATATATCATCTATCACTCTTCGATACGACAGATGTCTACGTTTTCATATAAAAGTAGTATATATAATATATCATCCATGGCTCTTTGATAAAAGTAGTGTAAACAATAGGCAAACACGAAAAGGGAGGCTTTGCTTCGAGAAAATATTGCGTAGCCTCGAAGGACACGTCATTTGTGCTCTGAACGAACGCTTCGACACTTGTCCAATGGCAGGTCCACGACGTCCCACTTCGCTTCCCTCCCGGACGAGACCAGACCAGACCGCGGATACCGTTCATTTTGTTTATATCTCCCCTGGTTTTGTTCTATTTTAGAGTATTCTCCTGGAGTAACTTGGATGTAGGATGGCATTTAGGAAGCCAACAGATGAGCTTCACATCCGTTGCACATACGTTGCACATCCGTTGCACATGCGTTGCACATGCATTGCACAAGCGTAGCACACGCGTTGCACACGCGTTGCACATCCATTCCACATGCATTGCACATCCTGCACGTCCATCACATGTATGTTGACATGCATTGCATTAAAAGTTACATTGAATTTATTAGGCACCGTAAGTAATTTGTCTGCAAGGATTAACGCCCAAAACATTAGTGTGTGATGCCCAAAACAGAATTGGCCGGCCGAAAGAGGATTGATAGAAAGATTGCTTGTGCCTTATGTTTGCTTTAAGCTATACCATTAATGCATGATACATGAGTGTGTGATGAGAATTGGCGCACTAACATATCATCATTCACTCTTCGGTAGGAGAGAAGTCTACATTTTCATATAAAAGTAGTATAAATAATATATCATCCATCATGCTTTGATATGATATAAGTCTGCGTTTTCATATAAAAGTAGTATAAACAATAGGCCAACACGAAAAGGGAGGCTTTGCTTCGAGAAAATATTGTGTAGCGTCGGAGGACACGTCATTTGTGCTCCGAACGAACGCTTCGAGACCTGTCCAATGCCAGGTTCGCGTCCTCCCTCTTCACTTTCCTCCAAGACGACACCAGACCAGAGCGCGAAAACCGTTCATTTTATTTATATCTCCCCTCTGTTGCTTTTGTTCTATTTCAAAGTGTTCTACTGGAGTAACTTGGACGTAGGATGGCATTTAGGAAGCCAACAGATGAGTTCCACATGCGTTGCACATACGTTGCACATGCGTTGCACATATGTTACACATGCACTCCACATCCGTTTCACATGCATTCCACATCCTGCATGTTCATCACATGTATGTTCACATGCATTACACTAAATGTTACATTGAATTTATTAGGCACCGTAAGTAATTTGTCTGCAAGGATAAAGGCCCAAAACATTAGTGTGTGATGCCCAAAACAGAATCGGCCGGCCGGAAGAGGATTGATAGAGAGATCGCATGTGCCTTCCGTTTGCTTTCATCTATACCATTAATGCATAGTACATTAGTGTGTGATGAGAATTGGCGCATCAATATATCATCCATCACTCTTCGGTACGAGAGAAGTCTATGTTTTCATATAAAAGTAGTATAAAGAAAATATCATCCATCACTCTTTGATATAATCGAAGTCTGTGTTTTCATATAAAAGTAGTATAAACAATAGGCCAACACGAAAAGGGAGGCTTTGCTTCGAGAAAATATTGCGTAGCCTCGAACGACACGTCATTTGTGCTCAGAACGAATGCTTCGACACCTATCCAATGGCAGGTCCACGTCATCACTCTTCACTTTCCTCCCAGACGAGACCAGACCAAAGCGCGGAAACCGTTCCTTTTATTTATATCTCCCCCCTATTGGTTTTGTTCTATTTCAGAGTATTCTACTAGAGTAACTGGGATGTTGGATGGCATTTAGGAAGCCAACAGATGAGTTCCACATCCATTGCACATACGTTGCACATCCGTTGCACATACGTTGCACATCCGTTGCACATGCCTTGCACATCCTACATGTCCATCACATGTATGTTGACGTGCACTGCACTAAAAGTTACATTGAATTTATTAGGCACCGTAAGTAATTTGTTTGCAAGGATTAAGCCCCAAACGTTAGTGTGTGATGCCCAAAACAGAATTGGCCGGCCGAAAGAGGATAGATAGAAAGATCGCATGTGCCTTCCGTTTGCTTTAAGGTATACCATTAATGCATAATACATTAGTGTGTGATGAGAAATGGCGCACTAATATATCATCATTCTCTTTTCGGTACGACAAAAGTCTACGTTTTCATATAAAAGTAGTATAAATAATATATCATCCATTACTCTTTCATATGATAGAAGTCTGCGTTTTCATATCAAACTAGTATAAAGAATAGGCCAACACGAAAGGATAGTTTTTGCTTCGAGAAAATATTGCGTAGCCTCGAAGGTCACGTTATTTGTGCTCTGAACGAACGCTTCCACACCTGTCCAATGGCAGGTCCACGTCGTCCCTCTTCACTTTCCTCCCAAACGAGACCAGACCAGAGCGCGGAAACCGTTCATTTTATTTATATCTCCCCTCTGTTGGTTTTGTTCTATTTCAGAGTGTTCTACAGGAGTAACTTGGACGTAGGATGACATTTACGAAGCCAATAGATGAGTTCTACATCCGTTGCACATGTGTTGCACATGCGTTGCACATACGTTTCACATGCATTCCACATCCGTTGCACATGCGTTGCACATACGTTTCACATGCATTCCACATCCGTTGCACATGCGTTGCACATACTACATGTCCATCGCATGTATGTTCACATGCATTGCACTAAAAGTTACATTGAATTTATTAGGCACCGTAAGTATTTTGTCTGCAAGGATTAAAGCCTAAAACATTAGTGTGTGATGCCCAAAACAGAATTGGTGGGCCGGAAGAGGATTGATAGAAAGATCGCATGTGCCTTCCGTTTGCTTTAATCTATACCATTAATGCATAATACATTAGTGTGTGCTCACAATTGGCCCACTAATATATCATCCATCACTCTTGGGTACGCGAGAACTCTACGTTTTCATGTAAAAGTAGTATAAATAATATATACTCCATGACTCTTTGATATCATAGAAGTCTGCGTTTTCATATAAAATTAGTTTAAATAATAGGCCAACACGAAAAGGGTGGCTTTGCTTCGAGAAAATATTGTGTAGCCTCGGAGGACACGTTATTTGTGCTCTGAACGAACGCTTGGACACCCGTCCAATGCCAGGTCCACGTCGTCCCTCTTCACTTTCCTCCCAAACGAGACCAGACCAAAGCGCGGAAACCGTTCATTTTATTTATATCTCCCCTCTGTTGGTTTTGCTCTATTTCAGATTGTTCTATTGGAGTAACTTGGACGTGGGATGGCATTTAGGAAGCCAACAGATGAGTTCCACATGCGTTGCACATGCGTTGCATATGCATTGCACATACGTTGCACATACATTCCACATCAGTTGCACATGCATTGCACATCATGCATGTCCATCACATGTATGTTCACATGCATTGCACTAAAAGTTGCATTGAATTTATTAGGCACCGTGAGTAATTTGTCTGCAAGGATTAAGGCCGAAAACATTAGTGTGTGATGCCCAAAAAAGAAATAGCTGACCGGAAGAGGATTGATAGAAAGATCGCATGTGCCTTCTGTTTGCTTTAATCTATACCATTAATGCATAATACATTAGTGTGTGATGAGAATTGCCGCACTACTATATCCTCCATCACTCTTCGGTACGAGAAAAGTCTACGTTTTCATATAAAAGTAGTATAAATAATATATCATCCATCACTCTTTGATATGATAGAAGTCTGCTTTTTCATATAAAAGTAGTATAAACAATATGCCAACACGAAAAGTTAGGCTTTGCTTCGAGAAAATATTGCGTAGCCTCGAAGGACACGTCATTTGTGCTCTGAACGAACACTTCAACACCTGTCCAATGGCAGGTCCACGTCGTCCCTCTTTACTTTCCTCCCAGACGAGACCAGACCAGAGCGCGGAAACCGTTCATTTTCTTTATATCTCCCCTCTGTTTGTTTTGTTGTATTTCAGAGTGTTCTACTGGAGTAACTTGGACGTAAGATGGCATTTAGGAAGCCAACAGATAAGTTCCACATCCGTTGCACATACGCTGCACACGCGTTGCACATGCGTTACACACGTGTTGCACATACGTTGCACACGCGTTGCACATGCGTTGCACATGCATTGCACATCCTGCGTGTCCATCACATGTACGTTCATATGCATTCCACTAAAAGTTACATTGAATTTATTAGGCACCGTAGGTAATTTGTCTGCAAGGATTGAGGCCCAAAACAGTAGTGTGTGATGCCCAAAACAAAATTGGCCGGCCGGAAGAGGATTGATAGAAAGATCGCATGTGCTTTCCGTTTGCTTTAATCTATACCCTTAATGCATAATAGATTAGTGTGTGCTCAGAATTGGAACACCAATATATCATCCATCACTCTTCGGTAAGAGAGAAGTCTACGTTTTCATAGAAAAAATAGAATAAATAATATATCATCCATCACTCTTTAATATGATAGAAGTCTGTGTTGTCATATAAAAGTAGTATAAGCAATTGGCCAACTCGAACAGGGAGGCTTTGCTTCGAGAAAATATTGCATTGCCTCAAAAGACACGTCATTTGTGCTCAGAACGAACGCTTTGACACCTGTCCAATGGCTGGTCCACGTCGTCACTCTTCACTTTCCTCCCAAACGAGACCAGACCAGAGCGCGGAAACCGTTCATTTTATTTATATCTCCCCCCTGTTGGTTTTGTTCTATTTCAGAGTATTCTACTGGAGTAACTTGGACATAGGATGGCATTTAGGAAGCCAACAGATGAGTTCTACATCCGTTGCACATACATTGCACATGCGTTGCACATACGTTGCACAAGCATTCCACATCCGTTGCACATGCATTGCACATGCATTGCACATCCTGCTTGTCCACCACATGTATGTTCACATGCATTGCACTAAAAGTTACATTGAATTTATTAGGCACCGTAAGTAATTTGTCTGCAAGGATTAAGGCCCAAAACATTAGTGTGTGATGCGCAAAACAGAATTGGCCGGCCGGAAGAGGATTGATAGAAAGATCGCATGTGCCTTCCATTTGCTTTAATCTATACCATTAATGCATAATACATTAGTGTGTGATGAGAATTGGCCCACTAATATATCATCCATCACTTTTCGGTACAATAGAAGTCTACCTTTTCATATAAAAGTAGTATAAATAATATATTATCCATCACTCTTTGATATGATAGAAGTCTGCGTTTTCATATAAAAGTAGTATAAACAATAGGCCGACACGAAAAGGGAGGCTTTGCTTTGAGAAAATGTTGCGTTGCCTCGAAGGACACGTCATTTGTGCTCTGAACGAACGCTTCGACACCTGTCCTATGGCAGGTCCACGTCGTCACTCTTCACTTTCCTCCCAAACGAGACCAGACCAGAGCGCGGAAACTGTTCATCTTATTTATATCTCCCCTCTGTTGGTTTTGTTCTATTTCAGAGTATTCTACTGGAGTAACTTGGACGTAGGATGGCATTTAGGAAGCCAACAGATGAGTTCCACATCCGTTGCACATGCGTTGAACATACGTTGCACACGCGTTGAACATACGTTGCACATGCATTCCTCATCCGTTGCACATGCATAGCACATCCTGCATGTCCATCACATGTATGTTCACATGCATTGCACTAAAAGTTACATTGAATTTATTAGGCACCGTGAGTAATTTGTATGCAAGGATTAAGGCCGAAAACATTAGTGTGTGATGCCCAAAACAGAATTTTCCGGCCGGAAGAGCATTGATAGAAAGATCGCATGTGCCTTCCGTTTGCTTTAATCTATACCATTAACGCATAATACATTAGTGTGTGATGAGAATTGCCGCACTACTATATCCTCCATCACTCTTCGGTACGAGAAAAGTCTACGTTTTCATATAAAAGTAGTATAAATAATATATCATCTATCACTCTTTGATATGATAGAAGTATACTTTTTCATATAAAAGTAGTAGAAACAATGGGCCAACACGAAAAGTTAGGCTTTGCTTTGTGAAAATATTGCGTAGCCTCGAAGGACACGTCATTTGTCCTCTGAACGAACGCTTCGACACCTGTCCAATGGCAGGTCCACGTCGTCCCTCTTCACTTTCCTCCCAAATGAGACCAGACCAGAGCATGGAAACCGTTCATTTTGTTTATATCTCCCCTCTGTTTGTTTTGTTGTATTTCAGAGTGTTCTACTGGAGTAACTTGGACGTAAGATGGCATTTAGGAAGCCAACAGATGAGTTCCACATTCGTTGCACATACGCTGCACAGGCGTTACACACGTGTTGCACATGCGTTACCCACGCGTTGCACATGCATTCCTCATTCGTTGCACATGCATTACACATCATGCATGTCCATCACATGTATGTTCACTTGCATTGCACTAAAAGTTACATTGAATTTATTAGGCACCGTAGGTAATTTGTCTGCAAGGATTGAGGCCCAAAACAGTAGTGTGTAATGCCCAAAACAAAATTGGTCGGCCGGAAGAGGATTGATAGAAAGATTGCATGTGCTTTCCGTTTGCTTTAATCTATACCCTTAATGCATAATACATTAGTGTGTGCTTAGAATTGGCACACTAATATATCATCCATCACTCTTCGGTAAGAGAGAAGTCCACGTTTTCATATAAAAGTAGTATAAATAATATATCATCCATCACTCTTTAATATGATAGAAGTCTGTGTTGTCATATAAAAGTAGTATAAACAATTGGCCAACTCGAACAAGGAGGCTTTGCTTCGAGAAAATATTGCGTAGCCTCGAAAGACACGCCATCTGTGCTCAAAACGAACGCTTCGACACCTGTCCAGTGGCAGGTCCACGACGTCCCT
This sequence comes from Eucalyptus sp. ANBG9806169, assembly GCA_014182395.1. Lineage (NCBI taxonomy): Eukaryota > Viridiplantae > Streptophyta > Magnoliopsida > Myrtales > Myrtaceae > Eucalyptus > Eucalyptus sp. ANBG9806169. The sequence goes on along the minus strand of CM024575.1, from coordinate 49,288,281 downwards.
CTTCACTTTCCTCCCAAACGAGACCAGACCAGAGCGCGGAAACCGTTCATTTTATTTATATCTCCCCCCTGTTGGTTTTGTTCTATTTCAGAGTATTCTACTGGAGTAACTTGGATGTAGGATGACATTTAGGAAGCCAACAGATGAGTTCCATATCCGTTGTACATACGTTGCACATCCGTTGCACATGCGTTGCACATACGTTGCACATGCATTCCGCATCCGTTGCACATGCATTGCACATCCTGCATGTCCACCACATGTATGTTCACATGCATTGCACTAAAAGTTACATTGAATTTATCAGGCACCGTAAGTAATTTGTCTGCAAGGATTAAGGCCCAAAACATTAGTGTGTGATGCCCAAGACAAAATTGGCCGACCGGAAGAGGATTAATAGAAGGATCGTGTGGCATCCTAGAATTTAAGGGCATGTCCTAGGTGCCCTAGAGCTTTTTAAATAGGTAATGAATTTACCTATTTGGTTGTGTTTTAATTTTAGTTCTCTCTTAAGGCCTTGTGCCTTGTGCCTTGTTTGTTTTTAATTTAATTTGAGCTATAAGATAATTATTAAAGATAAGATTTTATGTTGCCATGCTTGTTATAGATTGTTTGTTATAGATTTAATATTATAGAATTTTAATTAGGTAAAATTAATTGTTAGTTTTAAGTTTAATTTAGAAAAGGGAGTGGATTGGGCCTTAAGCCCAATAGCATGGACTTAGGCCCATGGTTGGAGGGCCTAAGGGTGGGCCGTGTGGGCCAAGCCCATAAGGCCCAATGGGCCTTGTGTGGTGCCGTACGAAGGAAGGAGGGGGAGGGTTTGCATGCCCCTCCCCAAGTGTCCTAGTGTGTATGCCACTTGGCATACATGCTTAGGGTCTTCCTTGTGATGATTAGGGGAGAAGAAGAAAAGAGGAAAGAAAGGGAGAGGAAGAGAGAGAGAGTGCCGTGCGAAGGGAGAGGGAGAGAGAGAGTGTGTCGTGCAAGAGAGAAAGAGAGAAAGAGAGAAAGGAGAAGGAGGAAGGAGGCTCGCGTGAGAGGAGGGGAGAACCGCCGTCCGCCGCCGCACGCCGCCGTCCGCCGCCGCACGCCGCCGTCCGCCGCCGTTCCCGTGGGTTTTTCTTGGCTAGAGGCAAGTTAGGATCCATCTCCTTTCCTTGCTTGTGTGTTTGCATGTTGGATTTTGTTGGTTTAAAGCTACGAAAATGGAGTGAGAATGCTTGGATGTTGAGAGTGTGTGCTGTTTTCGCATGAACCAGTGAAGTCAGAAACTTGTGAGGGCTTGCATGTGTGTTGGGAGTTCGATTTTGGCTTGGATCTCTTCATGAATGTTGTATCTAACATCTCAAAATATAACATACTGAAATTTCGTGAAAAATGATGGAGATTTGAGGGGTCTAAACCTCATATTTCGGAGACCCTAGATCTGGAACTGTTTTTCTGACCTTGAGGTGAGTTCGTGGTTTGCATGTTGGTTTTTACTAAGAATCTCTCTTCGACTTCTTCATGAAACTTGTAGAGAACATCTTAAGGATGAACATACTCAAATTTGAAGCAAAAATAACAAGTTTAGGCTAGGTAACCAACCTGACCTTGAAGACGATGAAACTGGAGTTGCGATGTGGGTTACCAGAGACTTCGTGGGACCATTTGAAGGTCTTCCTTTGGTATTTTGGCTTAAGTCTCTTCACGAAAGTTGTAGAGGATCCTTAGGAGTATAACATATCCAAAAATCAGAGAGAACGAAGAAATTTAAGTAGGTCAAATCTGCATATTTCGGACATAGTGTTCTGTGTATTTCGGTGACTTAACCAGGAGCTTCGTGAGTCTGTAGAAAATTATCTAAAACGAATTTGACTTAGTTTCCTTCATGAGAAGTATATTTTAATGTCTTAACTACATCCTGGTAAAATTTTATAATTTTCTGAGGTCATATGGGTATTTTAATTGACTTACCAAGAAAATTGTGCATTCTGCCCTTATCCGAAAACGTGCATTGAAATTGTGGAAAAGTGGTTTACTATGTGGAAATTGTTTTGCCATGTGTTTTCTGCATATTTTTCCATTTTATTATATTTGGATATTATATGCCTTAATTTCATGATTTTAGGATTTATATGATTATTTAATTAATTTCAATTTGGAATAAATTGGATTTTTATAATTCAAAATGCATGTGGTAAGTAAAAATCCCACAAGGATTTAATCTATATTAGCAATTGCACCTATTGCATGTATGTGTAGATACTTAATTTATGCATGCACAAGTACTAAGGTAATCCTGTTTTGTCATGACATCATGTGCATGATAAATTGAAAAGTAATTGGCAATGTGATCTATGGTAATGGTTGGAGGGGGGAAGCGTTGGCCGGAATGTATAGAGAGATACATGGCCGGATACCCTGGGAGTGTCGGGATGCCCGGAATGAGATGGGTGCCGGAAGCCTCGGAGGTCTTTGCCCGAGGGGATACCTCGTGATGCCAGTTGGGATGCGAGATGCCTGGAGCGTTGGGGGTGCCGGATGTCCGGTGGCCATGGTTGGCATAATTCCGGAAGGTTTTTCTCGTGAGACCCGAGTGAGGGTGTGAGTGTATAATATGGGATGGATGATCCCGAGGAAGGAAGATGTGATGATCAATTGGGATTTTCAAAGTGGAAATTGACATGCATGATGTGGCATGATGTGGCATGATGATGACATGCATGTGTGGCATGATATTATGAAAATGACATGCATGTATGATATGATATAGTGATGATATATATACATGATATGACATGGTGATGACATGTGTATGTATGATATGACATGGTGATGACATGTGTATACATGATATGGCATGGTGATGACATGTGTAGGCATGATATGACATGGTGATGACATGTGTATGCATGATATGACATGGTGATGACATGTGTATGTATGATATGACATGGTGATGACATGTGCATACATGATATGACATGGTGATGACATGTGTATACATGATATGACATGAAAATACGATGACATGTATGAATTATATGATATGATGATGTATGTTGGCATGTGCCCGGCTTTGAGGTAAGTATATTGGATTGCATATGTGGCATGTATGATGTAATTGTTTATATTGTTTAAATGCATTGATTGGTGTTTGGATTCCTTTACTTGTTGAGTGGTTGTACTCACCCCTTCGGGGACCTAACATTTCAGATTAGTGCGATGCCTCTCCCGTTGTTACACGGGGAGTGTTCTACGGCCTACCATCCGATGTGGAGGTCGAAGTGACCGAGATAGACCGTCCCACTGGGCCGGACTCGACCTTTATGCGTGTTCGCGCGATCGTATCGTATGACGTGGGCTTATCTCGGAGGCCCGGGTCATCCAGAGTACATCTCTCGTCCACATCCGCCGCAACGGTGTGATGATGGGGATGCTTTGCCACCTCCACCGCCCGACGCACCGGGTTGGGTGTGACGGCCTGCACACGTGGAGTGGGGGTTAGCAACTTTTTGGATGGCCGCCACTAGTAAATCGAAGGGAGATCGTTACACGTCGCATTTTTAGGGTCGTGTGTCTCTTTTTGAGGAGTGAAGGCCGAGCATAGATGAGTCTTGGCCTATCCTTTTGTACCGACCTGTGTAGCCCTTCGTAATTATAAGTGTAAATAAAAGTGGTTCGGCTTCGTGCTTTCATTTAATCAAAGATAGTTGGTGTGTATTGTGTTGTCGTGAGGGAAGCGAAGTGTTGGTGAGACTCGCCTCCTAATTTTCCGCTGAGCTACGCAAAATCCTTAAAACCTTTTTAAAGGAAAAGAAAAGAAAAAAATTTTACGCCTAAGCTTGGGCTTGTATTTTCAAATTCTTTCTTCTATCGCGTAAGTAGGATTTTTTTTTTTTTTCTGTGGCGACCCTAGCGGGTGTCGGGGGTGCCACAGATCGCATGTGCCTTCCGTTTGCTTTAATCTATACCATCAATGCATAATACATTAGTGTGTAATGAGACTTGGCCCACTAATATATGATCCGTCACTTTTCGGTACGATAGAAGTCTACCTTTTCATATAAAAGTAGTATAAATAATATATCATCCATCATTCTTTGATATGATAGAAGTCTACGTTTTCATATAAAAGTAGTATAAACAATAGGCCAACACGAAAGGGGAGGCTTTGCTTCGAGAAAAATATTGCGTTGCCTCGAAGGACACGTCAAATGTGCTCTGAATTAATTTAGGGGGGTTGAATGAAGTATGGTAACGATCTGTCCTTTCAAATTTCAAAGGTGTGGTTCTCATGGTTTGGTTAAATAATATATGACTTAGGAGGCTACAAAATGTCCGTGAATTAATGCATGTTTTCCATTTTAGTTCTACTAAAAATGCACGCTTGCCATTTGTCGAGCTTATCTTATGCTCCCTTCATTGCATACACGTTATGACTTGCCATGACCAATTTATAGAATCAAATACATCATCAATTTATTCTTTCATATTAAACATATGTAGTTCTCATTTGATTTGGGAGACTACAAATTGTCCGTGAAATAATGCATATTTGCTATTTTTAATAATGAGAATGCATGCTTGCCATTTGTCGAGCTTCTTTTTCTTCTAATGAAACAATTTTATTTCTAATGAAAATGCATGCTTGCCATTTGTCAAGTTTCTCTTTTCTAATGAAATAATCTCTTGCGTTGAACCCCGTTGTCGGGTGTGTGGGGTTTCACCAAGGTACAAAGAGCAGCCAAAAAAAAAAAAAAAAAAAAAAAAAAAACTTAAAACTTTGTTGTTTATAAATAGACATGACCTATAGACTCTACAACATCATTTCGAAACTTCAAAATTCATTATGCAAGTGAGAATGAAACTTGCGTTGTCGTTGCTTGTTTTCTTAAGTGTTTCAACGTATGAGATGGCAAGCGTCTCTCTAGATGATGATAGAAATTTGGAAAGACAAGTTCAGATGATGACCAAGTTACCCATGAAGACATTTGTGGTAATTAATCTTTAAAAATTCTCAGTGATTTTGTCCTTTTAAATTTTATATTGCATTCTGCTATCTATCTTGTTTAGAACTGTGTTTGTTTGAGAAATGACCATCATATATGGTATTTTAATGAAGACCAAGGAAGGAGGCACCATTGATTGTGTTGAAATTGATAAGCAACCAGCACTTGATCATCCACTTTTGAAAAACCACAAAATTCAGGCAATAATTTATCATTTTTTCCCTTTGTTTATTCAAACTATAGTCACTCTTGCATTAACTTGCTTTGCTTAATGATATTATGATTGCCATTTTTGCAAACTGACCCGAATATAAGCTTCGTTTGCTTTCATACTCCTTCAAAGGTTAAATTTGCACAGCTCGGATGAAGAGAATCTTGCCCTGTCGAAACAGTACCAATTCCTAGAGTGAGAAAGGAAGACATGAAAAGGGCAAAATCAACAGCCAAGATGCCATCCTCTAAGAGTCAGAATACTCGTTCTCAACACTCTCTCTCTCTCTCTCTCTCTCTCTCTCTCTCTCTCTCTCTCTCTCTCTCTCTCTCTCCATCTCAACTATGCTCCGGCGGCGCAAACAAACACACACCTTCACGTACATTGAGGTTTATGATAATTTTCTTACTAAAAGCCTATAGATAACCTATGACAAGATTAATGTTCACGGGTTGTACTTAATGCATGACCTATATTCTTCTTATAGTTACCTTTGATAGGTCCAATTTCTTGACATAACATAAAGAGAAATGCTTGTGTGACTGTCTTTAATATATTATGAGAATCAAAATCACAAAAAGCTAAATCACAAATAATTATAAATTATAATGAGATCCACTTATTCAAGAATTTATGACTCATAATAGATTATTATTCATACAGTACCTAAAGGCTATTATGTTAGCAAAGCCCTAATATAAAACAAGTTCAACAATATGTAAAAAAAAAAAAATCATACAAATTGACCTTTTCACAAGCAGTAAAAAGAAAATATCCAAACTGTCGTTATCTTTTTGCAATGCCCATCCCGTCAAACAAAAATAAACAAAATAAACGTACAATTGAAAAAAAAAAAATGTACTATCACCCTTCAAAAACTAGATTCTCTTTCCAAATTGCATTTGTGATTTCAAAACATAATTACCCTTGCACAGTAGTACACTGAGTCATAAGCAATGAAAAATTTATTTTAACTTTTCTTAACCCATCTACAATGTGATGCGAGCAGTTTCTTTGAGAGACGACGTGGCAAAAAATATCAAATGTGGAGGGTATGGGTTAACTAATGTGTACAGTTTAACCATGGCTCATGACCAAGCTAGTTCACACAACATGTGGATTGAAACTAGTCCTGTGGATCATATTAATATGATTATTGCAGGCTGGCAGGTACTTTAATTTATTGGTAAATATAGAGAATGTATTGAGATGAAAGATATAATATATTTTGCCTTGACTAGGTTTCCTCCACAACTATATGGGGATACTCATCCTCGATTGTTTACATATTGGACGATTTGTTTGAAGCTTGTTGATTGATTCTCCTGATGGATTTGAATTTTCGACAATGAAGTTGGATTGTTGGCTTATTTTGTTGACTAAGGCATTATTCCTACAGGGTGATGGCCATTGAAATGGATTTTTGTCACGCCCCGACCCTCTTCGGGCTCACAACAACCCACGCTATTGCCTTTCACTTATATCATTTAGTTGCAACATCCTAGGAGGCGTCACCAACCCATTTGTATTATCAATTATATACACAAGCAGTAGTAGAAACAATTCACCCAACCGATAAACAGGGATAGTTAGGAACGCATCAACAAACACTTTCATAAACACATACATTAGCCAGTACAAGTTAACTCTAATTACACCCCAGCAATTTACCCATACATGCGCTTCCAAAGAGGATTCGAGATTGGCCTAGCACTTCTATGCTACAAGGCAACCTCAGTAGTGGTATCCCTAATGCATCTAGTACATGTCCATCTCAAGGTACTTTGGCTCGGTCTCGGATAGCCATAATTAAGGCCTGAAAAAGTTAAACAATGAGGAGTGAGATAAACTCAACAAGTGAACTCCCTAGACCTCACGTAGGGAAGCCATTCACCTCAAAAACACCCTAAACATGCAGTTTATCTATCGATGGCAGATCAATAGCAAAGCCTTTGCTTTGCATTATCTATTAACAGGAATTAGGCCATTTAACATGTGACACTCTATCACATGTCCAATTATAGTATAAACAATCACTACATGAGTGCGTGATTCCATTAAGCATACGACGTTCACAATTCAATCATTCATGTATGAATAACAATAATACTAAGCACCATGCAACAACTCAAATCTCTTGAGGCCTAATCAAAGGCGTACAAATCCACAAACTTATCCATGCCTTTCTGACTCAAACATCAACCTGCAGGATATTCTCATGCCTCTCAATTCATAAACAGGGTTGATCAAAGCATGTGTATGCCACATAAGTAACTGAAATGACAGTTAATTCATGCACTTTCCTCATGCAACTCATATATATCCATGCTACACATGTGCAAACTATGGCATCATTCTCATCATATGCGCTTAGCATTCATGCACTTTACACTCGTGGCGTATCGAGAATCACATGGCAGCCCATACCACCATTGCAACTCTTGAGACCATTCTTTCAAATTACTACGGCTGCTCAAAACCCAAAGCTAACCCGAAGATCCGTAGTCATTCGGCATAACCGGGCATCGTCTCGCCCCATCAAGCATAGGATCACATTGATTTGGGGCATTCTTGTAAGGAATTCCATTCCAAAATCCATTTGCAAACGGCATTCTATTGACTTGGGGGCATCCGAACTTAATTGGGCATCATCCTGCGTAAAACGGGTCAAGACAAGTTCACATCTAACGTAAAACACATCAGGGTCTTTATATGATCACACGAGCACATCATCACTCATGACTATTATTATATTTCTCATTGGTCAAGTATAAATGCATCAATGGTGTGCCAAGCGGAGTGTGTCTCATCATCTATCGAAGGTATATCAATAAGATATGTCGAGCATGAAACGAGAATCCATGGCTTGATCCATTACGTTGAGCACCGGCCTAAGTCCAATTCGGATCGGAAACAAGAAAGGACTAATCTGCAGTGACATGATCACCGACCTAGTACCAAACTTAGCTCGGGAAGATACGTCTCAATATTGCACCGAGACTAAGAAAGGACCGGCCCACCATGATATGATCACCAATCTAGTATTAGACTTGGTTCAAGAATGATACGTTTCAATATCGCCGATCTTAAGAGAGAGACTTGACCCAGCGTGCTTCCTTGTACATCTAAGAACCATCGTATATCTTGTCTTGGAGACTCGGGGTGTTCTCACGCATCGACCATAGACAATGAGCATAACATATGTGTATATGTGTGACAATTATTTCCAATGAACACATATAATACATTGTCATTATAATCTATCCAAAACTTATATAAATAACATACTTAACAAGTATAACTCACATGACACATCATACACATACAACACATAATGCACATCTAATACATAAAACACATATGACACGTAACACATATAACTCGTATAGCATATGTAACATATAATAGTCTATCACCCTATCATGGCATGCTATAACAACATATCACAAAAACATAACTTATTTTTAATAATATGTCTCATCACAACATCATTTCACATATCATTACAATATAATTTATCACTTTATTATTGCATATAATAGCCACATATCACATATTATAATAGCATATCACACTTCACTTAATAACTTATCACATAACCACTTATCATGTAATGATAACTTATCAAACCAAGACGTGATAACCTATCGGTAAAAGGTTGATAACCTATCGCCCTAAACATGATCATCTATGTCCATAACTTGATAGTTTATCTTCTAAAGCTCAACAACCTATCACTTCAAACTTGATAACTTATCACCTAAAGCTCAATAACCTATCGAGATAACCTATTGGAACCCAATGATCACTTATCACATAAAACCCACTTATCACATCAACAAAGTACCATTTAACCTTAATCTCACCCTAAACTACTTCCAAAATAAAACAACAACCCTAATCAAGGGCTAAAAAGCCACATCTCATCAGACTTTCCTTCTGAAAAATGCTTATCATCATAATCAATTTTTTTACTCCGCATAAGTTTTGTCAATCTTCAAAATTAATTAGGGAAATTTCCGCAACAAGTTACATCTGTTTGGTGTAAATCAAGTAGAGTGCACAAGTTTTCGACAAACTGAAAATAAGTACGATTTTGATTGAGGGAGAGTGCACCTATGGAAGTGTGGCTAAGTTCGACTCTGGGCTAGGTCGGTTGTTGTGGTGTTGGAATGAGATTTTGTATGCGTTGCCGGTCAAACGAAGATGTTCCATTGCAAGTGTGAAGTTGCCACCAGGACACAATGGGATTTCCCTTCTTCAAAGAACTATTCAACTTTTTTTGGTACTTCAAGATTCTTCGCCGCCAGAACAAGTTCATAAACTCTAAAAGACGGAAGTATGACTACCATTCGCAATTGAATTTCAGGCTAAAAAATGGTTATATGAACTTATGCAGCATTGTGTTTTGAACAATATGAAAAATGAAATCAAGAGATAGAGTAATGTTGTCTCCAGTTTCTACTAATGTCTTTGTACATTTTTCGGGTATGGTGATGGAGTAGGACTATATAGGACTCACCTCTTCAGATCGCCTTCCATCATAGCATGCTTCCCATCTATGAACAATTTTGTCTTCCGAGACGATGACACATTCATCCATTTATGGCCGAATGTTGATATTATGGGCGCCAAATCTCTAATAGTGGTTGACGGAAAGGCACATGCCAGGCTCAGGAGCTTTGTCTCGAATGCCGTTAACCGACCTTATGCTCTTCGCTGAATAGCTGCTGTGTTACAACCTCGTTTGGTCGCCGCTCGAGTTGTGGGCCCAAAAAAGCAAAATCATAGCTTACCATGAAACTAAGAAGGTATAGTCCATCGCATAGGCTCAACATCACATGATTAAATTTTGCCCTTAGATCATCTCAAGGTTTTAGTTATGGTTGTTAAATTTTGTATATCTTGCTTGCTTGTAGGTGACATTTGAGAACATCAGGAAACTGTTTGTGAGCTTTGAGTTTGGGCCGCAACTACATGAGATTAAGCGGTTACTCCATAATATGGTTAAAGGGATGAGAGCTCGGTGGCTCAATCTCCCTGGAACTACATATCACTGCGCTCTGCAGGTTCAATCGAATTGGAATATTTAATCTTTTTTCCAATCTTGTGAGTTGGTGAATGATGACAAATTGAGTTCTGAATAACTTGCTCAACAAATCCTACTCTGTGAACAAGTTTGAAGTTATGTCCTTGTTCAACAGGTTAAATACGATTCTACGGTGCAAAATGATTGTAACACTAAGAAAGCAAATGTCGGGTTAAATTGTCCCAGTTTTTGGCCGACCTATCCATCTAAAACCCCAAACGATCTGATATATTACCCAATCCGATATTGCAGTGCCGGAAGAAGGTCGAGGCAATTTTTAGAGTCGAGATAGAGAAGAGGAAAAGCCGAAGTGAAGAAACCGTTACCGACCTTATGGACGGGATACGACAAATCAAAGATTTTTTTTTTTTTTTATCAATAACAAATCAAAGATGAGGAAGGCAAAAAACTATCTGACCAAGAAGTGCTAGATAACGTCATTACCCTTATCAACGGCGGTTATGAGTCCACTTCACTTGCATCGATGTGGGCTATTTACTATCTTGCGAAGTCTCCCAATGTTCTAAATAAACTCCGGGTACTGACATCGTCCAACTTTGTTAAGCTTAGTTATCAAAACCTGGTCCACTGTTTCGTTGCAACTTGTGAATATTGACTTGAATGGCAGGAAGAGAATCGGTCCATTAGCCAAAACAAGAACGGTGAGTTCAACATGACCAAAGACTTCTCAAACATGAAATATGCTAACCGGGTAAAATCAAAGGAGGGTTTCAGAATTCGAGTGACCATTTGACCGCAAATTTTTTAAGTTGACAATTTAGTGACATAGGTGGTGGAGGAGACAATAAGAATGGCCAATGTTGCATCTTTCATATTCAGATTAGCCATAAAGGACATCGACTACAAAGGTTTGAAATTATCCTGAATCTTGTAGATAGATATTATGAGGTTATGCGTTATGGCCCGCAGCTCTACCATGGGATAGATGTTCAATTTGGTGTTATATCAAGACTGCCTTTTCAACGCCATTTTTAATCCAACATAGATTTTCTCTGCAACTAGTGCATTACTTGGTACCGACTTCGACACATTGTACCTACAAGAACTGTTGTGTCTTGCAATATATAGGAGTTGGTGCTGACCGCTGAGTCCAGTTCAAAGCAAATACCAAAGGGATGGAGAGTGATTCGGTGGCTCCGATATCTCCACACGAATCTGGAAAACTTTGATGACCCCATGTGTTTTAATCCAGATAGGTGGAATGTTAGTCTTGATATCAATTATGTTCATGGACAAAGCCTTCATTTTCCTTGTTCCTACTTCATTCTCTTTTGGGCAAGCCTATGTAACACTTGGTCAGTACTTCAGGAATCTATAAAGCTAGGCACATACCAAGTGTTCGGCGGGGAATCGAGAATTTGCGCCGGAAACATGCTTACAAGGATGCAATTGGCGATTTTATTACATCATTTGTCAGTAGGATACAAGTAAGAAAACAAGTGAAGCTTTTGTTCACTGACTTTTGGAGAAATTCCAATTCATTGAACCATAAAATTTACAACATATGGCAATCAAATTTTCAGGTGGGAATTGGTCAATCCGAACACAGAGTTTGTCTATCTACCCCACCCTACACCAGTTGATAGAGTTGAAGTTAGTTTCAGCAAGCTATGAGGACTGATTTAATTGGAAAATTGCGATAGCTGCAACAATCTGAGTCATATTTTCCGATCCTCTGTAATAGTATATCCAATTTGTTGCATGGAAATCAAATATCTCCTTGAAAAAAAGTACATTAGAGCATAATATCATGATTAGTAATTGTTGATGCTGGAACAAAACCAACCACTCCAATGGGACCCGTAGCCTATGGAATTGATCAGGCTCTGTGGTCTATACTGTAAATGAGATTAAAATATTGCACACTGGATGCTAATATGCATAGTTAAAGCTCTGTTTCTTTTTTGAAAAATGAATAATTCGAAAATATATATTTCTAAAATTGATCGCCCATATCACTTGAAATAATTGATCAATAAAAAAAAAAGTTCTTACAGACGATGAAAATACATTTCATTTGTTTATCTTTATAAGCGATACAAACGATCATTTTTTAAAGTAGAATTTTTTGAGTAATTCATTTTTGCAAAACAAACATACCCTAAAAGAATAACCAAAGTGGACTTCACAGAAAGAATAATACATTGCACATTTTAGTATTATCCAGAACATGATTGATAGGAATTGTCTATTCGATGAAACTTAAGAAAATCCAGAGGATTTTGAATCCATAAGATCAACATTCCCCGAATGTCCTTCATCTAACCTTCCCCAGATTTTTCACATGGAAGCTCTTAAATCAAAGTTCTTCATTGGATGACGTTTCTCTCTGATTTCGACCGTACGAGCAATGCCAGAAACCACGCGCATTAATCGAGGAAACAAGTACATAAACATTCAATGGGGTAAATTCAAAAAAAAAAATTGCTCTAAGTCTGTTTGCACTTAAATTTTAACCACCCATTTAGTTATTGATTACATTAAAAAATTAAAGATCTATCCGACCCCCTAATCAAAAATATTATTAACTTGTATTTGCATATTAACAGTAGTATTTAATAGTAATATGCCCATATAATTGCACTGGAGTTAATGAACTCAAGCTAGGGATCTTGAACATATATATATTTTCGGACAAAGCCTACAAGAATGCAAAATTCAATCAAGCCCATTGAAAACCTATAATGGCCGAAATTAGCATATTGGATTCCGAAAATAAAAAGTTCGAAATAATTGGAATTGTTTTTGGAGGGTAACCAAGCAGTGAAAGCAAGAAAAGAGAATCGATAGTACCATCGAGTAGGAACGACAGTAGCAAAGTCACGGTACTGGCCAATTAGAATGACTTACTGAAATAAATGTATATCATCTAAATCAGCCGCACAAACTTGATAAAAGAAATGTGGAGGACTAAGAGCCACATGTCACAACCCTCTCGAGGTAAACCACAAGAGAAGGACTGAGCATTAGTCTAGGGTCAACCCTAGACTGACATTGGATGGGCCCAACCTAAGTGGTCCTGATCCGATTCCCAGGAGGTCCGATTCCCAAGGGGATTAGGTCGATCCTAGGTCCCGGTACCCCCGACCTTGTACTATGTAGGTCGATCATCAATCCTCAAAGTTTAGAGTTGGTCTAGTTGGACCAAACCTATATATGTTTTATATTATATAATATATTAGATATGTTTTATATTATATACTTTTGTCTACTCTAAATCTTAGCACCTCTTGCTCTGTTCTCTTCATCATTTGGTTTGCCATGTAAGTTAGAAAGTAGAAAGAAACCAAGCCCTACCTAAATAAAAAATAAAAACCCTCTTCACTCACCTCAACCTCGCTCAACTGCTTGCCTCTATTCACCAACCTTGCTGCTTGCCTCTATCCACTTGCCTCTAGCCTCTTCTAGCTCGCATCACATGTTCATTTTTATGGCTTGTTTCTTTTAGTAAGTGTGAAATTTTTATTGTTATCTTATCTTATAAGTGTGTTTGTATGTGATGGTGTTCATAATTTGGTTGTCCAATGTCACATTATTAATGGATATGTAATTTGCAATAGTATATTTGTACTTTTAACGAATACAAAACATGAAATAAAAAAATAATCGGTTGGTCTTGGGTTGATCTTAGAACCAGACCGGACTCATAGAGTCGGTCCACTTCCGGTCCAATTCCTCAATCAACTAGGTTGGTCCTTAGTCCCAAAATTTGGGGATTAACATTGTGCAAGTTAGTCCCTAGCTTAAGTACTAGACCGGCCCAACTCGGACCATACTTACTCCTCCATGAGAGAAGTTGGATTGATTACTAGGCATGTGCAAACAGTTCTTGTTGCAAGGTAACATCCACACCTAGCACGGTCCCCCCAAAACCTACCAACTACAACTTAGTTTTTCAATTCAAATAATTAATCTAATTAACTCAACTTAGTGCTAATCATTTGCATGTTGATTAGAAACTCAAGTAAGATATGCGAGACCATCTTACTTCTACGAACTAGAGATTCTGGATGTGAAGACTTGGTTACGTTAAACTAATTCAACACCCTTTCAATGCCTTATTTATTTTATGAAAAGATTTGTATGTAATCTTCATCAATTTTACCGTCCTAACCTACTAACATGAAAAAGGGATCATTTAGGTGTGCAAGTAATGAAGACAAGTACTTAATAATCAAATCAACAAATAAATTACACCGAAAAATTAAAGAACACAAGATGTATCAAGCAAATTAAAACAAAGGGATAATGACACAACTAATCCCTGAACTTTAGTTTAATGTGAATTTGTTTAATGTAGTCCCTGAATTTTAGTCCAATATGTAATGTTGTCCCTAAATTTTTAATTTATTCAAGATCACTATACTTTTGGTACATAATTTAATTTAGTCCATAGATTGTATTAAATTTCAATCTTACCCTTCCATTGATTCAAATTTAGAAACAACATTAGACATCTTTATACAATCCAAGGACTAAATTGAACGTATATCAAAAGCTTATGGCCACACTGAGCAAAAAAAAGGGTTAAGGGATTACATTGCACACTTGATCATAATTTAATGACCAAATTGAAAAATTTTGAAAGATCACATTTTACATTGTGCCAAAGCACAAGAATCATTTGTGCCATTTACCCTAGAATTAAAGATTTTCCAAACAAATTGCTCTCCCCCATTGTCATCCACTTTAAAATTGCGCTAGATTCAAACACATTGATTTTATTCGTTTTCATCTTCTCCTCTTATCCTTTCCAAAGCAGAGCATTGGGCTTTCTCAGTTCCATTTCCACACTAGAAAATCAAAACCATCAAAAGCATCCCACCGTAAAGAGCAATATAACCCATGGGCGTTGCTCTTCCCACCCTTATATGAAATCCACTCCATTCTCACTATAAAAATATGTTCGGAAAAAGAAGATCGATTGTACTTAATATGAAGTATATCTATATAAGGCAAAAGAACACCCCAAGCGTCATAACTTGACATGGAAGAATGTAAAAATACCAAAACTTCCAAAAGGTATATTGAAGTGTCAAAAACAGAGAAGGAAGGAACACTTAATTGCCAATGGCAAGAATTTTCGCCAAACAATTGACATGACTTTTTCCAATAAGAATTAAATGATGTGGCATTTCTTTAAAAAATTTATCCGCATAGACAAGGCAAACGATCTCGCACCATATACGTAGGTTACGCAAGATGATGCTAAATGATGTTTCGATGTGGTTCGCTAAATGATGTTGTTCAACATCTTGACCTAACACTCAAGCACAGTCCACACCTCACCGTTCCTTCTCATGTTCACCCTTCAAGCTCAGTCGCCATTCTCGCTGAGGCTCCATCGCCACTTGCCATTTATGCTCGCCCTTCACTCTCACCCTTCACAATCCACAGCTCGTCGTTCCTTCTCACGCTCGCCTTTCGCAATTGGTCACCACTTGCCATTCATCGAGGCATCGCCGCTCGCTATTCCTTGGATGATGCAATGTGGGGGCAAATCGAAATTAGGGTTGAGGGGCCTTCAATTGGGGATTTTGGCTGATTTAAGGTTTTTAATTTGGAGGAACATGGAGGACGACATCGTTTTAGACAATGATTGCTGAGTGGACACTCCGGCAAGTCACGTAGACCGATTTTATTAATAAAATAATGTCACCTCAGAACTCCGACAAGTCTCGTAGGAGTTGATACTTAAGAGCGCGTTTGGTAATGCTTTTGTTCCCATAAACAATTTCTAATCAGAAATGATTCTTTTTTATTATGTTCTTGGGAACAATTTATAAGCAAAAGAACGTGTTTGGTAACTGCACAAAATTTATGATTCTGGATAAAATTGCGTTTGATATCATGGTCAAAATTTCTACTCCAAATTATTTTCTTTTAATTTTTAAATAATTTTATCATTTTTTTTCCTTTTTCTTCTTTTCTTTTTTTTCCTTTCTTTCTCCTCTTCTTCTTCTTCTTCAAGTCACCAGTCACCGGCCTTGAGATGACCAACCACCGGCCAAACAAGGGTCGGAAACCTTATCGGAGCGTCGCCGGCCCTTGGCGAGGCCGAGCCTCGCCCAATTAGGCGAGCCTCGCCTGTGGCTGGGCTTGCCTCTAGCGAGCTTGCCGGACCTCGCCTTGGCCTGGCTAACCTCCAACGAGCTCGTCAAACTAGTTGTCGACAACCGGCGGCGGTGGGCGGGGGACGGCGGTACGGACGGCAGTGGCGGCAGATGAAGAAGAAGAAAGAAGGAAGAAGAACAATAAAAAAGAAAAGAAAATGAGAAAATAGGTGCTTGATTCTAGAATTGTTCCTAGGAACAAGAATCAACTTTTTTTTAATTCTTGATTATACTCCAAATTTGTTCTCGGGAACAAATTTGTTTCTAAGAACAAAAAAATTACCAAATGCATTTCTGTTCCAAATCTACTCTCCGAAACAAAAAAAACATGAACAAGCATTGTTTGGCAAGTTGCCAAATAGGCCCTAAGTGTAATTGTCACGCCCCGAACCCCGAGCGCGTACCCATCCCTCTCTAGTCGATAAAATTTTGCGACTTCCCAGGACTGGTCGCCGACCCTTTTACTTTATTGCACATGCGAAAGCGAAAAAGAATCCCCTGACAGTAACCATCTCGGGATAGAAAAGCAAAACAATCATTTCACAAACAAACATGCCTTTATAAACATATGCTGAGTCAAGTATAAGAGTCTATGGTCAAAAAACTACAAAAGACTGTTATCCAAAAAGAAGTGGTCATATCCGACCTATGCTTCAAATCACCTCCTCTCTGCTCCAAGTCCTCCACTCGATGACCCTGAAAGTGGTTATACAATAACCAGTGAGACAATGTCTCAGCAAGTCTAAGCTCTAAACTGCGGCTAGGAGGAAAAGACGCTAAGAAGCATTCTAAGTACGCAATCACACAATCAAGGAGACTTACCTCGTCTCAGTTCCATCCTGCAGGTCAACATAGATCATATCACAAATCAGAGCATCACTCAAGCTCAATTAATTTGAACACAATACTCAAATTAACATGTGTTCCTAGTTTTGATCTCGGCATATAGCACGGCCTACTCTCTGTTCAGCGGTCTTCTGGCATTGCCAGGCATCGTCTCACCCCATTGAGCACGGCACGTCACTACGTCGACAGCTTTCCCGAAGGAGCATAGAGTCCAGAATCTACTGCGACCGGCTTCCTTTATCAAGGGGTATCCCAAATAAGGATAACGTCCAACTCAACAGCCCGGGACGATTTCTCATTGTCATCACACAATTACTCAAATATGGCCCAGGGCACCGTGCATTGCACTCAAATGCTTCAATTAAAATGGTGAACCTAGCCTTTTTCTTCATATTAAAAATACGCATAAAAAAATAGTCGTGTGTGGGTACACTGGCCAACTCGACCTTAAAAATTGACATTCTTCCTTTTTAAAATCCCACTATTTTATATATTATATAAAACCATTTTCAGTGTTAAAATCCGACACCCGGGATTTTCTGAGTAAATATTGAAAATTCATAATTTTTTTTTGGAATTAAATACCAAAAATCCAATCATCACTCGATTTGCATAATTTAACACTCAATTGCAGAAACTAACTACACCATTGCAATCAGCACGAAATTCCGGTCACTGGCCATCCCGGCCTAATTTCCGGAAAAATAATTAATTAAATAATTAATTTCGAAAATTAACTAATTAATTCAATTTAATTTCTAAAATTACTAACCTAGGCCAAAATTATTAAATTAAATACCAATACGGACCGGAAAATTTCCCGAACCCTTCTAGATAAATAATACAATTTAATTAGGCCTTAGCTAAACCATACTAACCACCTAACATGCTCCATTAAATAATTAAATCACTAATTTAATCTAACTAACCACATAATTCCTAATTAAATAAATCTAAACACCCCTTAGCATCAACGCCTACTAAGAAGAGTTTAGAGAATAAACTCACCGGTGTATCACGAAAACCGATTCACCGTGACGACGACGCGACAGCGGCCGAAATCTTAATTTTCGGCGGCGTCGGCGGACACTCGGGCCGGGCCTAAAACGGGCCCAACAAATAGCTGAGATTTGTTTTCAACTTGGGCTGACGGTCGCGGGCTTGGGTCTTCTTCGCGGGCCTAGAATGGGCTGAACTTCAAATGGGCCAAAACCAACTGAACTTGGGCCAGAGCTTGGGCTTCAAAAAAATCGCGGGCTTAAAGGACTGAAACTTGGGCTTCAAATTACTGGCCGATCTTGCTTTGAAGAAATTGTTGGGCCGAAGCTTGGGCCGAATTGTGGGTTGGGCCACACAACAAGAGCAATTGTTGGGCTGAATTCATGCGGGCTCGTGGACGGCTGAAATCGTGGACGCGGAACCGGATGAACTCGAAGCAACAAGATGGAGTAAACGGCTTCGGTGGGGGGTCTTCGTTGCTGGATATTCGACCGAAGAAGACGCAAGGCGGTGAAGGCGTGCTGGCAGCTGGAGGATGTCGCGGACGAAGGAAGCATGGGACACGAAGCTGCTGGAGTTTCGCTGGTCTTCGGTGGCCGCTTGAAGCCACATTCGTGGATGGGGTTTCTTCGGTGGTCAACTAAGGAGAAGGGGAAGTTCTTTTGTTGACCGAAGGGAGTTGGCTCATGGACAAGTGTCCATGGGTGAAGGGGAGAGGAGGAAGTTTTGGTGAGTGGAGATGGACGCAGGGGCCTTCGAAGGAAAACAAAAGGGAAATGAAAGGCAAAGTAAAAGAAAATGTGAGCTGGAGAGGTCGAGAGAGAGAGAAGTGCACGAAGATGGAGGTGGAGTCGGCAACGCCAGCTTGCCCAAGAAGATTTGTGCAAAAAGAAAGAAAGGAAATAGTCAACAACCCTTAGCCACTCCATTAATGACTTGTCCCCGAAATAGTGCTCAATCTTATCCCACTTGTCCAAAAATATCTTCTTGTATTATCCTCACAATTAACCCATTTAGATGCCTAAAAATGCTGCCATTTTCCAATTCCGAATTTCACATTTTGGTCTTCAATTTCTTCAACAAATTCCCAAATTTGATGTCTCATTTTGATGTAGAAAAAGCCCACATAGTTTCTACAATTCTCTTTAGCCAAGTAACTCGATTTGCAAGTCAAAAATCTCTTCAATTTGGCCAATCCGAATTTTCGTTCATTTTCTGCGACATCCGAATCGGATTTCCGTAAAAATCTCGGAATCTCTCAAAATTTCTCGGAGGATGATTCGACGTCCCTAATATAACTCGTGACATCACAAAACTTTCCATTTCTGAAATCGGGTTCAAATAGGCGGTTAATTTCAATCAGGCGCGCTTTTAGCGTAACCTAGTCTACCGGGTAGTTTTTAGGAATTTTTGGTGCAATCGACTCGTGATCGATTTATCTCGAATCACATAGTGCATCTTCGACACATTGGCGACTCTCGGTTGTCGTGAAAATCTCAAGGTTTCAAATACGAACACATGGTACCCAAAACGTCAGAAAATCAATTTAGTGCCGATCAGTGAAAATTTTGAAATCAAGTGGAATCACCCACATTCTGATCACATATCTCAGCCAAATCGACCTATCTCTGATCTCTGATAGATTCTGACAGTGCCGCAATGACCCTTGTAGATCGACACGGTCAAGCAGTCGATTCCTGTTCGAATTCTCAAGTCCATTGCGTTTAGATTCTTTAATTGTTTCTCCAGATAGACCAGTTATCTCGTGAGTGGCCAACTCAGAGAATAGCACTATAGACACGTCGACGAAAAGCCCGATTTATTTAATTGAAAACAACTTAGAAAATTCAAGCCGTCACAGTAATTAAGTGGCACTTAAATGTATATTTTGGAAGTTTTGACACACATGTGTCCCTCAATACCAAGTTGTGGCACTAAGGCTGCGTTTGACAGTCGGGATAAAATTCGGGATAGGATATGATTTATTCTATCTTACATTTGATGTTCGCTCAAGACAGGATAAAATCAGATATAATGAGAATATAGACAAGATAAAATTATCCCATAGGGGAGGTGAGATAAAAGTAAATAGGATTTCTATTGCTCATAATAAGAAAGTTATTTTTCTCGAATAAAAAACTTATTAAATTAACAAAATTGAAATTATATTTCAATATAAATAATTATTTGAATTATAATTCAAGAAATTAAAAATAAATAAATAATTAAAAAAAGTATTTATATTAATCTTATTTTAATTTATATATTCAACTTTAATTCTATCTTATAATAAACATTCAATCTATAAATTAAATATTGATATTTATTATATATTTTACGTACTTGGCCTAAAAAAAGTAATATTTCTCGATAAAGTCGGTTGATTAGGATAAAATTTATATCCCTTAAGTTTTTTGTATTTTAGGTATGTTAGTACAATTTACTATTTGATAAAATTTTATTAAAGAATGACGAAAGGGGAAAAAGAAATAATAAAGAAAATAATATAAAAAAAGGAAAAATAAAATAAATTAATAATAAATTAAGGAATAGTGTTATAAGATATTTTCACCATCTCCGTTTATGAACATTTATGTTCATTTACAATGATATGCCGTTTATATCCAAAAAAAAAATGTACATGATATAATATGAATATATCGGACTTTAATACTGAGATTCACCAAAGAATGAACATGATATAAAAAATCCAAAGATTTCATATCCTATCTCATCATAATCAATTTTTTTACTCCGCATAAGTTTTGTCAATCTTCAAAATTAATTAGGGAAATTTCCGCAACAAGTTACATCTGTTTGGTGTAAATCAAGTAGAGTGCACAAGTTTTAGCTCATGGAATTGATCAAGCTCTGTGGTCTATACTGTAGATAAGACTGAAATATTGCATATTGGATGCTAATATGCATAGTTAAAGCTCCATATGTTTTTTCAAAAAATGAATGATTCGAAAAAATATATATCTAAAAATATTCGCCCGTATCACTTGAAATAATTGATCAATAAAAAATAAATTCTTACAGATGATGAAAAATGCCTTTCATTTGTTTATCTTTATAAGCGATACGAGCGATCATTTTTTAAAGTAGAATTTTTTGAGTAATTCATTTTTGCAAAACAAACAAACCCTAAAAGAATGGCCAAAGTGGACTTCACGGAAAGAATAATACATCGCACATTTTAGTATTATCCAGAACACGATTGATAGGAATTTATCTATTCAATGAAGCTTAAGAAAATCCAGAGGATTTTGAATCTATAAGATCAACAGTGCCCGAATGTCCTTCATCTAACCTTCCCCAGATTTTTCACATGGAAGCTCTTAAATGAAAGTTCTTCACTGGACAACATTTCTCTCTGATTTCGACCGTACGAGCAATGCCAGAAACCACACGCATCAATCGAGGAAACAAGTACATAAACATGCAATGGGAAAAATTCAAAAAAATTGCTCTAAGTCTGTTTGCACTTAAATTTTAACCACCCATTTAGTTATTGATTGCATAAAAAAATTAAAGATCTATCTAACCCCCTAAACAAAAATATTATTAACTTGTATTTGCATATTAACAGTAGTATTTAATAGTAATATGCCCATATAATTGCACTGGAGTTAATGAACTCAAGCTAGGGATCTTGAACATATATATTTTCGGACAAAGCCTACAAGAATGCAAAATTCAATCAAGCCCATTGAAAACCTATAATGGCCGAAATTAGCATATTGGATTCCGAAAATAAAAAGTTCGAAATAATTAGAATTTTTTTTGGAGGGTAACCAAGCAATGGAAGCAAGAGAAGAGAATCGATAGTACCATCGAGTAGGAACGACAGTAGCAAAGTCACGGTACTGGCCAATTAGAATGACTTACAGAAAGAAATGTATATCATCTAAATCAGCCGCACAAACTTGATAAAAGAAATGTGGAGGACTAAGAGCCACATGTCACAACCCTCCCGAGGTAAACCACAAGAGAAGGACTGAGCATTAGTTTAGGGTCAATCCTAGACTGACATTGGATGGGCCCAACCTAAGTGGTCCTGATCTGATTCCCATGAGGTCCAGTTCCCAAGGGGATTAGATCAATCCTTGGTCCTGGGACCCCTGCCCTATACTATGCAAGTTGATCATCGATTCTCAAAGTTTAGAGTTGGTCCAATTGGACCAAACCTATATATGTTTTATATTATATAATATATTAGATATAGTTTTATATTATATACTTTTGTCTACTCTAAATCTTAGCACCTCTTGCTCTGTTCTCTTCAGCATTTGGTTTGCCATGTAAGTTAGAAAGTAGAAAGAAACCAAGCCCTCCCTAAATAAAAAATAAAAACCCTCTTCACTCACCTCAACCTCGCTCACCTGCTTGCCTCAATTCACTGGCCTTGCTGCTTGCCTCTGTCCACTTGCCTCTAGCCTCTTCTAGCTCGCATCACATGTTCATTTTTATGGCTTGTTTCTTTTAGTAAGTGTGAAATTTTTATTGTTATCTTATCTTATAAGTATGTTTGTATGTGATGGTGTTCATAATTTGGTTGTCCAATGTCACATTATTAATGGATATGTAATTTGCAATAGTATATTTGTCCTTTTAAAGAATACAAAAAATGAAATAAAAAAATAATCGGTTGGTCTTGGGTTGATCTTAGAACCAGACCGGACTCATAGAGTCGGTCCAATTCCTCAATCAACTAGGTTGGTCCTTGGTCCCAAAAATTGGGGATTAACATTGTGCAAGTTAGTCCCTAGCTTAAGTACTAGACCGGCCCAACTCAAACCATACTTACTCCTCCATGAGAGAAGTTGGATTGATTACTAAGCGGGTGCAAACAGTTCTTGTTGCAAGGTAACATCCACACACGCTCCCCCAAAACCTACCAACTACAACTTAGTTTTTCAATTCAAATAATTAATCTAATTAACATTGGAGTTAGTGCTAATCAATTGCATGTTGATTAGAAATCCGAGTAAGATATGCGAGACCATCTTACTTCTACGAACTAGAGATTTTGGATGTGAAGACTTAGTTACATTAAACTAATTCAACACCCTTTCAATACCTTATTTATTTTATGAAAAGGTTTGTATGTAATCTTCATCAATTTTACTGTCCTAACCTACTAACATGAAAAAGGGATCATTTAGGTGTGCAAGTAATGAAGACAAGTGCTTAATAATCAAATCAACAAATAAGTTACACCGAAAAACTAAAGAACACAAGATGTATCAAGCAAATTAAAACAAAGGGATAATGACACAACTAGTCCCTGAACTTTAGTTTTTTTTTTTAATGTGAATTTGTTTAATGTAGTCCCTAAATTTTAGTCTAATATGTAATGTTATCCCTAAAATTTTAATTTATTCAAGATCACTAGACTTTTTGTACATAATTCAATTTAGCCCATAGATTGTATTAAATTTCAATATTACCCTTCCATTAATTCAAATTTAGAAACAACATTAAACATCTTTATACAATCCAAGGACTAAATTGAACGTATATTAAAAGCTTATGGCCACATTGAGCAAAAAAAAAGGGTTAAGGGATTACATTGCACACTTGGTCATAATTTAATGACCAAATTGAAAAAAATTGAAAGATCACATTTGACATTGTGCCAAAGCACAAGAATCATTTGTGCCATTTACCCTAGAATTAAAGATTTTCCAAACAAATTGCTCTTCCCCATTGTCATCCACTTTAAAATTGCGCTAGATTCAAACACATTGATTTTATTCGTTTTCATCTTCTCCTCTTATCCTTTCCGAGGCAGATCATTGGGCTTTCTCAGTTCCATTTCCACACTAGAAAATCAAAACCATCAAAAGCATCCCACCGTAAAGAGCAATATAACCTATGGGCGTTACACTTCCCACCCTTATATGAAATCCACTCCATTCTCACTATAAAAATATGTTTGGAAAAAGAAGATCAATTGTACTTAGTATGAAGTATATCTGTATAAGGCAAAAGAACATCTCAAGTGCCATAACTTGACATAGGAAGAACATATAAATGCTAAAACTTCCAAAAGGTATATTGAAGTGTCAAAATCAGAGAAGAAATGAACATTTAATTGCCAATGGTGAGAATTTTCAGCCAAACAATTGACGTGATTTTTTCCAGCAAGAATGAAATGATGTGGCATTTAAAAAAAAAAAAATTATCCACGTAGACAAGGCAAATGATGTCGCACCATCTACGTAGGTTACGCAAGACGATGCTAAATGATGTTTCGGTGTGGTTCGCTAAATGATGTTGTTCAACATCTTGACCTGACACTCAAGCACAGTCCACACCTCACCGTTCCTTCTCATGTTAACCCTTCAAGCTCAGTCGCCATTCTCGCTGAGGCTCCATCGCCACTTGCCTTTTATGCTCGCCCTTCACTCTCGCCCTTCATAGTCCACAGCTCGTCGTTTCTTCTCACGGTCGCCTTTCGCACTCGATCACCACTTGCCATTCGTCGAGGCATCGCTGCTCGCTATTCCTTCAGTGATGCAATGTGAGGGCAAACCGAAATTAGGGTTAAGGGGCCTTCAATTGGGAATTTTGGCCGATTTAAGGTTTTTAATTTGGGGGAACATGGAGGATGACATCGTTTTAGACAATGATTGCTGAGTGGAGACCGTGGCAAGTTACGTAGACTGATTTTATTAATAAAATAACATCACCTCAGATCTCCGACAAGTCTCGCCAAAGTTGATACTTAAGTGTAATTAAGTGGCACTTAAATGTACATTTTGGAAGTTTTGACACTCATGTGTCCCTCAATCACAAGTTGTGGCACTAAGGGTGTTCTTATCACGTTTATATAATATCATCAAATAAATATAAAGCACAAGAAAGACCTTGGAGTAAAAGCAATAGAAGTGGACACGGTTCTTCGCATTAAATTGATGGTAGGTAATGTTAAATTGAAGATGCACCAGGCTATGGACAGTTTCGTTCATGGCAACAGTAAAGGCTACGGTGTCTTTGTAACTCTTCGTGTAGCGGCTCGAAGAAAGCATGGGCTTTCGGGGACAATAGCCCTCAGAGACAATGAAATAGTTCCAAAATTTGACATAACACGAGCGAAATGAATGAGAGGTGGTCGAACATAGGCCGCGCCAATGTCGTTGACTTCTAGAATGGTAGATGGAAGTTTTGTAGATTTTTTTTTTTTTTTTTTTTTTTTTGTTAGTCCTACTCTATTCCTATTCTACACTCACTCGTACTTTTACCCCGCCTTGCGGGCGTGGGAGAAAAACCCACTCTTGAAACTTACGCGTCCCCACCCCACCCTCCCGGAAGGTGGGGATTTGAACTCCTCACCTCCCCCTTCCATATTGGAAGGGTGGCCACTAGGGCGAATCCTAATGGTTAAGGTTTTGTAGATTGAATGAAGACGGAAGGACAGAAAAGCAGTGGAAGGTGGGAGAAAAATGATGGAACGTGAAGAGGATTTGTGTAGAAAAGTGTCTTTTTCGTAAAATGTAGCGAATGGTGCGTGGACAAAGAGAACTGTCAATAGAACTTGAAGAAAAATCACGCGAATCAAGGTATGACAGCAAATGAAGAGGTTCTTCTTTGACAATATCAACCTTCTGCTCTCATATTTGCAGTGAACAGTGACTACACCAAACACCTTTATTTCTTATATTTGCAGTGAGCAATGACTACACCAAACACCTTTATTTCGCTTAGTGATGTTTCGGGCTTCAGTGTGGATTCTGTAAAGTGCCAGCAACCCCTCCAATGTCCCACGAAATTCTGTCTTATGTTCCATAGCAGTCCACACAAACAAAAACTTGATGTCTAGACACAACCAGAAGCTTCATGCCATATAGCAACAAACGACACAATGACACAAGTCATGGACTCTTGCACTAACGGTGAACTGATCAAGCTCACTATGCAAGTGAGTATGACCACTCTTTTTCACATTAGACCAGGCCAAGAGGAGGGAGACGGAGGGTGAGAGAGACACCATACCCACATAAAATATCCTTGCAAATCCCCCCATGGGCTAGTAACAAAAGTAATAAAAGGACGTCCCGTGCCCTTGGCACCAACGTTCATCGCCATCGCCAGAGGAATCTTCTTTGAAATTTCATCGTGGTTCAGATTGTCACCATGCATTTCATGCGTTCTCTTTCCTCGTACTTTTACTACCTTCCAAATGGATCCATTTAACACAAATAGTCGTACCAGTACTGCCAGAAACCGGCCAAATCAGGTCGAAAATTTCATCACATACAGATGTGGGACCACATCTTCCCTCCTTTGTTTTTTCATGGGTAAAACTCGCCTAAAAGGTAGTCTAACTGTAATTTGATTTCCCTTGTTCCGCTCATCTAACTAGTCTGTGTCACATGGGAAAGAAAAAGAATCTACGACAAACTAACAGAAACTGAAGTGAATTTTTTTCACAGAGAAACTATATGGACGTTGCTTGGTGGATTGCTAATGGGTTTTCTCGACATTTTCATCTATTGAAACTGAAAGCACATGGACATGGACCCTTGGACATGGATATGAACGCTCTTTTGCAGAAGATTTCTGTATCGACTTAGGCTATGAATTCTCCAAGCAAGAAGTATGTAGCAACATAAAATCATCGACGCGACTTCATGAGCTTACCTAACTAATACATCAGATCCGGGATCATCTGTACATAGAAAATTGTCATCTGCATAGCCAAATCCAGTTCATCATCCAGTAATTTGAATTACAGGAAAAGCATAGAAAACCCAGATTCCCATGCCAGAAACATAGTTCATCTGCTCCATGAACATATACTTATTCCTCATTCAACTAGATATAGAAGAGAAGCAGCTCCCTGACCGAACAAGCACCGGCGTAGTGATGCTCGTTACTGCATCGATCCCTGGCAAAGCGCTGCTCGAATTTGTCCGGAGAGCCCTCGGCGAATCCAAGCTGCGCCTGATCAGTTTCCCCATGGCAGAGATGGGGTTCTCTGTCTCCTTCAAGGGATCGGATGACTTGAACTTCTTGCAAAAGCTGATGTGCCTATCCAATGCCTCCTCGGTGGAAATGAGCCTGTCCGATCGCAAGAGCTCGTCCTTCACCGCCTGAATGCAGAGCCCACAAAGCCATCTTCCATGGTACCGTTGTCGTATCCGGAGGATATATGCAGGGGTGCATTCCTCTGTGAATCCACAGGAAGCACAGTTTGCAGTCTCCACTTCAACCGAAGGAGGCGAATTTGTCGTTGTTGGCGGTGGTGGTGCCGTTGGCTTCGGTGTTGGTGGTGAGGCTTGTGATGATGGGGTCTCTAAGCCTAAGATGCTCATAGCTGGTGAGATAACATTGAATTGAAATTGTCGTTCTCTAATATAACATGTGGGGAAGGAGGAGGAGGAGGAGAAAAGAACAGAGGAAGATTTGTGTGGGGTTATGCGGGCAAGATGCATCCTTTCGTAATCACGAGATTTGTTTCCATGTGAAGCAAGGGACACGGCATTCCCCAATAAAGATATCACCCGACTAAATCCAAGTTCAGTCCCATTTCAAGAAATTGTGATGGGTCTCGCATCACATGTGAATAACCGAAGAAAAAAAAGAGTATAATATTTCACTTGTTGATGGTTCTATTTGCAACGATGACAATAGACGTGACTATATAAAGAACAAAAATAAAAAAAGTATGCTAAGAGCCTATTTGGTAATTGGTCATTTCTTGGTTATATCTGTTCTTTAGTTCTAAAAAAAAAAATGAAGTCCATTTGGTAATGCTAGCTAATTATTCTACTCCTGAGAATAGATTTGTTCTTGAAAATAGATTTAAAACAAAATTAAGAAGGAAAAAAAACATTATCTTTTCCTCTTTTCTTTTCTTCTTTTTCTACTCTTTTTCTTCCTTCTCTAGTCGGTTCTAGGCTCAGCAATGGCTGACGACCAGCCAAAACCGAGCTTCGGCAAGGCTCCCTTGAGGCCAATGACTAGGTAGAGGAGAAAGAAGAAGAAAATTGAAGAAGAAAAGGAAAAAAGAAAAGTCTCATAAAATTATCCAAAAACTTAAAAGAAATTCTTAGTTACAAAAAAAATAAAAATTGAAGGTCGTACTAAACGCATTCCTGTTCTTTTTCTATTTTTGGAATATAAATTATATGCAATTATCAAATACATTCGAATGCTCAAAAACTCATTTAGAAAATATAATAAAAAAAATATTTCTAAGTAAAAATTGTTTTCGGGAATAAGTGATCACCAAATAGATTCTAACCATGATGATGTTATGTGTTTGTCTCAAACGTGTGGAGACACTTGCGTGTAGGGTTCGTAGAGGAGACTGCGTGTGGGTTTCCTATTTAGTAACCGATCTAGAGGGGTGTCAATCATTGATGAAACTAATAAAAATTTAGTAAGATGGTGGGCCGGAAAATTCGACACAAAGTTGGAGAGCAGCTGACCCCTGCTCACTTGAAGGGACAACCAACTGCGATTTTGACAACTCTGAACTTTGCTAGTATTGAAATATTGCTAAGAAGGAAAAGGAATACTTATCTTGTCGGAACAGTGTCTTGAACAGGAGTTGGAAGATCCACGAAATCTAAAGAACCCACGAGCATAGATATGATTCGAAATTGGTCATGGATTACATGATAGACTCTAGTTCCATTGAATTTCTTTTAATGATCTTTAGACCATATTGTACATTGAGTTCATCCTGATTAATGATCATGCGGATCTTATAGTTGAATTATACGATTGACGGTTGAGATGATTTTGAGACCCTAAGTAATTTGTAAAAATGCACATGTAGGAGTTTAGATACTCTAAGGGGCCATAGGCTTAGGTCACTTACAATTTCACAGGCATAGATTAACGAACCATCACATCGATATCCTGCAATTTCACAAGCCAAGACGACTTTCAAACGGGGAAAGCTGGAATCACAAGCTTATAAATCTTGAGGAACTTCCAACCACAGTTTGCAGTTGTAAAAAGTAGTCTATGCTTTCATGCTTGACATGTCAAAGAATCCCTAGATCTCCTTAGAATAATACGCTCAAGAGTTAGACTCAATTTCATGCGTACAAATTAGTTCAAAATACATTTTTATGACAACCCATGGAAAAGAAAAGGGAGACTAATTAAACTATTCATCTTTTAGTAAATTCCCACCATAGAACTGCCTTATGAACATTGAATGCATGTCTTGGCGCGCACGAACCACTGAATATTTTCTCTGGTTTTACATATCAAGTCAGTGCTTTGTGGCAAGTTTGTCTATTTTCCATCTAATTCATTATGTCCTAGCTTCTTAAAACCTAAAGACGACAGTCCTCTTAAGAAATATGTAATAAATAACACCATAAAAGATCACTTGTCAATCCATAAATTAAGCTCCTTGTTAAAGACAGTAAATGACGAAAAACTTGACACTTAGAAATAACCAATGTGGAAGCATTATGCGACCGAATGCAAAAGGAGATAACTTACAAGAATGGCAGCCTTTCAATGCTATAATAAGCCATGCGTGGCTAATGCTTTAGGGAATCTTTTTCTATGTTTTCTTTGTCCTTCCTCTCTTGTGATCGACAACGACGGATGGTTGGTCTTTGTTGGTTAGCGTCTAGACGACAGCACAAACGTTTCAAGTCATAATAATAATTGTTCTTTTATTGATTTTGGTTTCGAGATTATTCATCATCCGTTCCGCATACTAGACAGTCAAATCCAAAAGGGAGACTATATAAATATAAAGAGCATATTGAACCGTTGCCTCTCATATGCAAGTCAAATTAAGAGCATGATATTATGTCAGAAAGTCAAATCCAAAAGTTTAAACTGATTAGTAGAAGGATCAGACACACACTTATATATAGAATATTAGACCCACTGTTAAGCAGTTTCACACTTATATATAGAATATTAGACCCACTGTTAAGCAGTTTAGGACTATACTTATGGCGCCCGAAGAAAGGCACCAAGCTACACGATTCCAAGTACTTTTGCGCCCCCCTCCCCTCTCTCTCTCTCTCTCTCTCTCTCTCTCTCTCTGACCCCATTACTTGGATAATATATTGATATTTGCATCTCTCTCTCTGACCCCATTACTTGGATAATATATTGATATTTGCATAACTTCACTGCTGGGAGGAAAGCTAGTGAACTACTTCACTGCTCTCTCTCTCTCTCTCTCTGACCCCATTACTTGGATAATATATCAAAGCCGAGGAGAAACCGTGGCAGGACCAGGGCGAGGCCACGTGAATTCCCTCTGCCCTCTCGGCGACCGTCGTTGTTTTCCTTAACGAGGAAGGAGACGACGGCTCGAGACGTAACTTCACGGACACACGGCGGCGCCCGCTTTTGCTTCGGGCATCTTCCTCTTTGCCTCAGCGTCCCCTTTCCCCAGACAGAATCCAATTCCCTCGTCCAAAAAGAAGCAGGGAAAGGGAGCCAAAAAGCAAGGCGAGAAAGAAACAGAGACGGAGACAGAAACAGGGGAGAGGGAAAGAAGAACGAAGATGAGCTCCGCGTTCCTTGATCTCGCCTGGGTTGAACACGGTTTGATTTTTTGCTTTCTGGGTTGAGACATTTGATATTTAAATATTTTATAGATTTTCAAGTATTTTTGTGATAAATACAAGTGAAAGTGATAATGTTGTAAAAGACAAAATTAATCTTTTGATTGAGTTATGCAGAAGACAAACAAAAAAGATTAAATAACTAAAAAAAATTGTCATACGATGGCTAAGGCACTTCAAATTGTTGGACAAATCTTAGGTCTGAGCTGCAATAATTCTTTTCATGTGTGACTTGGGTCCAAATTTATTGGTTCCAATACCAATATCGGGTGATATTGGGTTTCTTTCACCCTAAAAGCTAATTTAAAGAGTAAGGCCCTTTTTCATACTTATAAACTAACTATATATATCTTCCACAACCAATGTTGGTTACCCCGATAATAGAGGAAGATGTTGTTTAATTTTTTGATATTGTATCATTACCAAAATCTTGACAAGAAATGAATCAAAATTCTAGGTCCTATGCATGTGCTAGAGTAACAATGTACACATAATAGTGATGTAACAAAAATCTTAGTTATGAAACACCGACACTCTCTGGGAGTTTTCATGTTATGTTAGACACTTTGACAATACCTGACACTTTTCGACACTCGATCAATAAGTGTTGGAAAATCCAATACCTAGTTAAGTCTTCCAACACTCTTCAAATGTTAGTCCAGAATTCCGATATGTAAGTTCGAAATTCCAGCACGTGATTTCAACACACAAGGAATCAACTTAAAAATTTTCTATAAATAATAGGTCAAAATGTAAATATATAAAAAAATAAAAAATATTAAAATATTAAAATATTAAAGAGAAAGAACAAAAACTTATCTTATCCTCTCTTTTGACTCTCACTTCCTATGACACACAATTCACTTTCTAAGTTTGTTATTTTTCTCTTCTCTTCTAACACGTGAGTTCCAAATGTGAATTGTTTGTTTTTTTATCTCCAAATTTTATAAATCATTAAAATGGAGTTAAATTTATCAAATTGAAATAATGAATGAAATTAACAAATAATGAATTAATATTTTTGTATAAATTCATTCTAAGCTCTTTTATTATTATTTATTTATTTATAAATTTGAATCAAATTAATTTGATTGAAATAATTATCATTGTATATATAAAAAATAATGCGTATCAACGTATCAGAATCATCTATCTTTCTAGAAATAATGTTTTAATATATTATGTTATATTATATTGTGTATTATATATCGCGTGTGGGTTCTACTTAGAATTTTAGAGGCAAACGTACCTGTATTGCCCTAATTTCTATGTAAAGAAATCTCATGTAAGGTCTACAGTTCCCGTGTACGCGCACCTCCGACACGTGGAGGGACATCAGTGGCCCCTGACCCTCCAGGCCCGCCACGTAAGCATCATCATCATCCCGACCGACCCGAGCCGTCCACCTTCATCCACTTGAGCTCTGGCGGAGTCGGCAAACAGTCCCAGGCTCTGCTTCAGCTCCACCCGTCATCCATGGCCTTAGCCATTGCTTCTTCCTCGCTGTCGACCCTCCCGACCAGGTCGGACTCGCTGCTCCTTTCGTCCACCGCTCAGTGCTTGGCCCTCCCGAGTTCTCGTCTTTCTAACCGTGCGTTGCGCGAGGTGAATACGAGTTGAGTTCAGTTTGTGTTTTGGTGACAGGGAAAGCCCGAGGAAATGGCTCCCCGGGAAGGTCGCGGCCAGTGCGAGCTCGCCGGCGAGGACTCGCGTGAAGGCGACGAAGGGGGTCTCCAGCGTTTGCGAGCCGCTTCCTCCCGATCGGCCTCTCTGGTTTCCCGGTAGCTCGCCCCCTGAGTGGCTCGATGGCAGGTAATTTTCACTCTTTTTGGGACATCAAGTAGAGATAGTTCGGAAACATTCATGTTAAGAGTCCAAGAAGCGAGCTTGCTTTACATGGCTTCATGACCGTTTTGGACTGCGATTTGCTTATCTTTTATTCTTCTGTACATACATTTTGTGACATTGGTTATAAGCGACCCAAGTTCAGGAATTTGCATATTCTTTGTCGCCTAGTCTTTTCACTATTGTTTGCGTTTGCTTCGTTGTTTGACATATGAATAAGCTTGCCTGTGATTACTATTGCGCAATGGAGACATGACCCGGTTAGTGGTGATTTCATTGCAGCCTTCCAGGAGATTTCGGCTTCGACCCGCTTGGCCTAGGTATGAATTCGTATTAGCATTAGATTCTCGAATAAAACATACACTGATGTTTATGACCTGTCTGAAGTGGAGAACCAAATGATTGAGTCATGTAAATCTCTTTGGAGATGGTTCATGCTTGGGGACTGTATTTAGTACAGGCTTGTGACAGGCTTCAAAGTGTTCAACAAAGTAGCGTTTAGCTGAAATGTACTCTGATGTGGGGGTGTCATAATGTGGCACCATAAATCTAGCTAATTTCTGTCTGTATTATTCTTATTAATGCATCAACTGGTGCAGGGTCTGATCCAGAGTTGCTTAAGTGGTTTGCACAAGCCGAACTGATGCATAGCAGATGGGCGATGCTTGGGGTGGCTGGAATTCTGATTCCCGAAATGCTCGGAAGATTAGGCTTCATAGAGAACTACTCATGGTACAATGCTGGCACTCAAGAATACTTTGCTGATACCACGACCTTATTTGTGGTGCAGTTAGCCTTGATGGGTTGGGTAGAGGGAAGAAGATGGGCTGATTTGATCAAGCCGGGTAGCGTCGACATCGATTTCAAGCTCCCAAACATAAAGAAACCAAAGCCTGACGTTGGTTATCCTGGCGGATTTTGGTTTGATCCAATGATGTGGGGGATGGGCTCTCCGGAGCCCGTCATGGTATTGAGGACAAAGGAAATAAAAAACGGACGCCTAGCGATGCTAGCATTCGTGGGGTTCTGGTTCCAAGCCATTTACACAGGCGACGGCCCCATTGAGAACTTATTGAATCACATTGCAGATCCTGGTCACTGCAACATTTTTTCGGTATTGTCTTGTCTCATCTACTTAAATTTTCCATGGACAACGCTGGTTAGACTGCATTTATAGAATGCATAACAGTTTCACTCATTATGAGCCTCAAGAAATGATGTTTCACTGCAGGCTTTCACGTCTAGTTGATGCTGCAAGAATGAAGGATTGATTTTGGGAAAAAAGAGAGATACTGGTGAGAAGTCATGGCCGAAATGTCCAGGCCTCCATGGCATTGTTTCAGTTGTTTCAATGGACTGAGCAGAATCTATGTACATACAAGAAACCCCAACTTGGTTTTCTTTTCTCAATCAATATAATTCCATTCATCTTTTTGTAACACACTTCTTTGTATAAGTGGCTAATCCTGCTCATGTTGATGCGTTCTTTGGCCTGTTTGCAAGCTTTAGCTCCATAAATCTAAAGCTATTGAGTGATGGTAATTCTCAATGTAAATATGAGGCCAACGATCCATTTAAGTCCTTGAGAATACGAGTCTAGGACACTGAATCTTGTTGAGGTGGTACTTGCAAAATCTTGTTACTGGGGCGCTTTTATATTCGAGGGATCAGAACTTGCAGAGAAATAATGGAAGCACGAATGCTAAAAGCTTGTGTTGTTTGCCACGTTCCTACTAATATATGCTTTCCCTCAGAGCTGACCTGGTCAAGAGACGGTGATGATTTACCTCTCTATATAGATCCCTCTTCTATTTTCTCCTTCCAATCCTATTTTTAGAATTTTGTGGGGATTTGCCAATTCCATCCACCAAGATTGACATGTTTCTGCAAAACCGAATCAATCAAAATAATCTGTCAGAGCAACCACCCGGAGAAACTCCATGACCTGGAGGAAGAATTATGATTCCAGATTTTCTCCATTGTGAAATGTTTGATGTAAAAATAGTTTAATCCTGTATAACGTGCATTTTTGCGCGGCGGTGATAAGGTTCAACCGGAAATGGCTTTCGCTGCTGTTGGCTCCGTCCTCCTCTCCCTCCTTATCATCTCCTTCACAAAATTGTCTCTGTCCGCACCTGAAGATGGTCTTCTCCAATTCAAGAGGTCTTTAGGGAACGCCGATGCCTTGGATTCCTGGGCTCCTGGATCGCAGCCGTGCAGTGGTTGGGTTGGCATCGTTTGCTTCGACGGAATCATCACAGGGCTCCATCTTTCTGACATGGGCTTGTCCGGAAAGATTGACATCGATGCACTGCAGAGCTTACGCGGCCTGAGGACTCTCAGCTTCACGAACAATCTCTTTGCGGGTCCAATGCCAGAATTCAATCGACTGGGTGCGATAAAGTCCCTGCTGTTATCCGGGAACAACTTCTCTGGGGAAATCTCGAGCGACTTTTTTAAGCACATGGCGTCTCT
Organism: Eucalyptus sp. ANBG9806169; assembly: GCA_014182395.1. Classification (NCBI taxonomy): domain Eukaryota; kingdom Viridiplantae; phylum Streptophyta; class Magnoliopsida; order Myrtales; family Myrtaceae; genus Eucalyptus; species Eucalyptus sp. ANBG9806169. The sequence goes on along the minus strand of CM024575.1, from coordinate 49,253,119 downwards.
CAAGAAGATCTGGCTCTCTGATAACAACTTCTCAGGGAACATACCAGAGTCCCTGATGCAACTCGCCAACCTTATGGAGCTTCACCTCGAAGGGAACGAATTCTCAGGGCGCATTCCTGTGATTAAGCAGGAGAAGCTCACTTCCCTGGACCTGTCGGACAACAAGTTGGAGGGTGAAATCCCGGAAAGTTTTTCTAAATTCAATTCCAAGTCTTTCGAAGGGAATCCTGGACTTTGTGGGAAGCCACTCGATAAAGTCTGCCCTGGCAAAGAAACGCCTTTGACAGACACGACAACCGTGAAACCGCCTCAGCCACCTCCACCGGTCAATGAACAGAAGAGCAATGTAGGGCTCAGCATGATTCTTTGGACAGTGGCGGGATTGGTAGCTGCGGGGGTTCTTCTGACTGCGATAGTTTCTTCCAGGCGGAGAAGGGATGATGATTTCAGCATTTTAGGGAGAGAGAATGTCCGCGAGGCTGTCCAAGTCCCAATTTCCGGGGTGAAGCCCATGCGAACGGAGTCTAGCAAGAAAGGCAGTTCAAAAAGAAAGGCTCAGAGCAGCAAGCACGGTTTGGGCAATCTCATGATGCTGAGCGACGAGAAGGGTGAATTCGGATTGGCCGATCTAATGAGGGCCTCCGCGGAGGTGCTCGGAAATGGTGGGTTGGGTTCTGCATACAAGGCTGTGATGTCGAACGGCCTGTCCGTGGTGGTGAAGAGGATGAGGGAAATGAATGCTTTAGAGAAAGATGAGTTCGATGCTGAGATTAGACGTTTTGCTAGACTCCGGCACCCAAATGTACTGACCCCACTGGCCTACCATTATAGGAGAGACGAGAAGCTCTTGGTTTCAGAATACATTCCTATGGGCAGCTTGTTATACATATTACATGGTACGCTGATAGGAACATATTTTCTTCTGCTTGCTTTGGAAATGATTTTTCCACTAGCACATTTGTTATCATAACATGTTAATATTGAGGAGATGAAAGATTTCCTGGAAGATTCAACTTATCTTATACGATCCTCTCAAACCAGTGATGAATTCTTACATTTTGCCGAGTTCTGATTTCACATACTTTGATTCTTCAGGTGATCGTGGAATTAGTCACAGAGAGCTGAATTGGCCAACCCGGTTGAAGATCGTCCGGGGAGTCGCGAGCGGACTAGCTTATCTCCATTCAGAGCTTGCATCCTATGACCTGCCTCATGGAAACCTCAAGTCGAGCAACATTCTTCTGAGCTCAGATTATGAGCCATTGCTCAACGACTACGGCTTCCATCGTCTGATCAACCCCTCTCAAGCTGCGCAAACCTTGTTTGCATATAAGGCGCCTGAGATTTCACAGCAAGGGAGCATCTCGCAGAAGTGCGATGTTTATTGTCTAGGATTAATCATCCTTGAAGTCCTCATGGGGAAGCTCCCTTCTCAGTATATCAGCAGCGGGAAGAGCGGAACTGATGTAGTGATGTTGGTTCACTCAGCGATCTCAGAGGAAAGAGAGGCCGAAGTCATTGATCCAGAGATAGCGGGTTCGACAGAATCAAAAAGCGAGATGTTGCGACTCCTTCATATAGGAGCTGCCTGCACAGAGAAGAACCCCGATCATCGGCTTGACCTGAGAGAAGCAATTAGAAAACTGGAAGAGTTACAAGTGTGAGGCAATTTTGTTTCCAGACTCCTATTGACAATTTTAGTTGACAGGATAGAACGTCTTGAACCCCGAGTTCTGCTCATTCCCTGATCGAGTGCCGTAACGGATTCATCAACGCTTGGAATCAACCACTCAATGCTTAGGCCAGGATTGATTGGTCGTATCATCCTTTCCTGAGGAAGAGCGAACATAAAGAGTGGCCTCAAAGGCGAGGCTTTTGGCTTCTTTTTCACAAATAGAATAGAGCTTATAGAACATCCGTCTTTGATTCAAACTTATTTTTGCTTTGTCATTACCCTACCAAATTAGGGAAGTTCAGCGTCAAAAAGCATCACCATTTCACTTCCAGGGGAAGGATTTCTTTGTCAAGCCTGTGCTACAAAGAGATTGTCACTGAGGATTGAGTCTCTGAACTGAATTTCGATGAAAAATGACCGGACTGCCTTCAAACGTAGGTTCTGCAGTGGACAGCTCTTCACTCTTGTTTGTACAGTGTATAATGAATCATTTGTCTTTTACCTGAGAAGTGCATTGGTTTTCCATGGGATCTCTGGCAACATTGCCCTATGATTTGTACTCAAAAATCCTCTTTCACAGTTCTGCTCACACTTCTTATGTTTCCTATAAAAAGAAATTCAAAGAAAGAAAAAAAAAAACAGAGAGAGAGAGAACCACTACCATGGAAAATGGGTTGCTGTCACAACAGTTTTAACATCGAAAAAGTCAGACGATTACACGGAACACGACTTGGATTCGACAGTAATTGCAACATAATTTTTTACAGTGATCTCAAACAAAAAGGAATGGCGTTGCACCTTCCTTTTATCAATAATCAAATTCGCGACACATCTCATCACTGTTAGGCTTGCAAATATTTATCCGAGACTAGAAATATCCATGACAACATTAGACCTGGACAGCCTGGAGAACTTGAAAACTGAGCTGGCCTGGACCATCCAAAAAAGAAGCCCAACAAGCCCGTTCAAAAGCCTGAGCCGGCCTTCCAGAACCAGCATGTCATTGGCGGTCTCACCGTAATCCTTTTGACAAATTGCTGCATCCCGGATCTGTTGCAACGTTCCGCTCAATTCAATACTTACCCACCACGGTCAACGCCCAGAAACATTGCCATTGCATAGCTCTCCTTCGTTTCTTCTTGGTTTGGTACGAGTGCTCGTGAAACGTAGAAGAGAAAAACAGAGAGAGAAAAAGGAAGTCCAGGGATGGATTCTGCAGCAACAACGTCGCGGATTGTGGAGAAACTGAAGCTCACGCCCCACCCGGAAGGTGGGTTTTACTCCGAGACCTTCAGGGACACCTCTATTCATCTCTCCAGATCTCAGCTTCCGCCTCACTGTAAGTTCTCGATCGCGCGCTTGAGTTCTGCAGATTTATTTCAATCTTTCTTCTTTTTCTTTCCATCTAAATAGTCATTTTATAGCCTGTTGTGGATCATTGTATTTGTTTGGATGGTGGGTGATGAGCTGCTGCAGAATCTGATTGCTGATGTGGGATTTATTTTGCTAAAATTGTGATTTTTATAATTTGTGATTGAAATTCTGGTGATATGAATGTTGCTACTATTGATTCATCCATCTGGGTATTGGATGGGTATGTCATATCCGGGAAAAGGAGGGGAAAAGTACAAATTTGTGATGCCCAATTTAGATTCAATATCTGATGAAGGCTGCAGTCAAACCAATGGTCTAAATTACTGATCTTTCCTGTGTCTAGGCTCCATTGTTTTTGCCAATTGTTTGCTAGTGATAGACCACGTCAATGCCAGGGAATCATGAAATGCAGTTGCTTTTGGTTACTTCCCTCTTTTCCTCATCACAAATTTATTGAATTTCTTTGAATCACCTAAATTCCAGACAAGGTTGATCGACCTGTGAGCACATCCATCTACTTTTTGCTGCCGGCGGGGAGTGTGTCGCACCTCCACCGTATACCTTCTGCCTGAGACCTGGCATTTTTATGTGGGAGAACCTCTCACGGTACGGCTAAATTCCAGTTCATCATATCTTTGATAAGAATGATTTGCTTCAGCTTGCCCCTAATCTCAATTGAGAATTTTTTCCATTCACGAAATATTACTTCAGTTCCTTAAGATATTGGCCCTTGGCTATGTGCTGAAAAAAAAGATTCCACGCAAAATCCTTTCTGCAGGTATTGGAGTTGAATGACAAAGATGGAAGTTTCAAATTAACCTGCATTGGATCTGACCTGACTGTAGACAATCAGCAACCACAGTACACAGTGCCTCCAAATGTATGGTTTGGTTCGTTTCCCACGAAGGACTATACCATCTCTCCGGATGGCTCCGTGCTCAAAGCTGCCCCGAGGGATGCGGAGAAACACTACTCTCTGGTGGGTTGTACTTGTGCACCGGCCTTTCAGTTCCAGGACTTCGAGTTAGCCAAGCGCTCTGAGTTTCTTTCTCGGTTTCCCAATCTGGAGCCTGTCCTCTCTATTCTCACCCTGCCTGAATGAGGATTCACTTCCCATTCTGTAGCTTGTTTAGCGGCTGGGTACATCTCTGATGCTTTGAGCTGTTGAATCCCTAATCAAGCATAAAATAAATGGCGACTTGCAATACTTATGTTACAAAATGAGGAGATGATGTGTGTTCTTATATTTGATACTTGAGATAATAAATGAATCTTGCATTTCAGACAGCATGACTTAATTTCAATGCATGATTACATTCATCTTGCGCTATGCTGAATGAATTGCATGGCTCTGTTCAGCTGTATATCCATATATTGGTTTGTAAAGTCATCAGCTATGACTCATATATCACGGCTATATGGTCTTGAGGACATTCATCTGTATCACGGTCCTTTTCATCATGGATGGTATAAACATTAAAGATCGGCACATACATAATCATGAATCCTGGGCTCTTTACCATAGCATTTGCTGTTCACTGAAGAAAGAAAGTGCACAACAGTGAAGCGTGCCTCACCAAGACCAGATGTGAACCTTCCGCACAGAATTTCACTTGCTGACGACGACAATAATCACAGTCTGTCAAAAACAAGTACTGGATCTTCAACTCAATAAGGCTATCCACTTGACAAGCATGCTGAGCAAGAGTAATCCCATGTTTTTGCCATTCGGAGTCATCGAATATGCAGTGAAAGAGAAGCCTTGATAGTTCACTCGGTGCTCTTTAGGAGAAAAAGAAAGAGCAGAAATGAAAGAAAATCTGGTTTAGTACTGTATGCCATCCCATCCCATTTGCGGTCATCGCTCCAAATATGGTTTGCATCTGAGGTGCAAGAGCCATTTTTATGTATGAATCGAATCAAGAAACTCCATTCTCTTCGCCTCACGGAAATCTGTAGATCCAAACCATTTTGATGGACCAGTTTTGTGACCTTTAAATCGATTCTTAAATATTTTGAACTGGCTTCTTAAGTATTTCGACAGTCTGTTTTTGGTCTTATTTTCTCCATATTTATCATTGATTGAGTATAATCGATATTATATCATCTTGTTATCTAAGATAATCGTCTTGCTACTCTTCGTTAGGGAATATACAGAAATTATATGATTCTCTTTCACGTACTTTTATTTTATTTGAATTATATATTTAGCACTTTTGAATCTGTAAAATTATACCAACAATAACATAATTCTCATAAATTTTCTTCATAAATTTTAGAAAAACTAAAATAGCACTAAGGGTGGGAAATTCATATACAACATTTAGATCTCATTTGAAATCAAATCAAACACGTTCGTTCTCGAGAGCCCACGATTAATCAAAATTCACATATTCATATTGAATATATAGCCTTTTTGAGTGCAAATGGAAGTCATATTCATATCCGTCAATATTAATATCATAATTGGAATCTTACCATCTAATAAAAAAAAAAAACAAAAATCGTAGCTTTTTGGGACAAATTTAAGTAATTATTTTTTTGTGTATATATATATCACTTTTCTTGTTCATGTAAGATAGGCACGGCAGAACGGCAAGGTCGCCTTCCCTCCCTTAGAAAACCTACGTGTCGAGCGCACGAACGCAACGAAAACCGACCTTTGAGAACGTGTCAACGCCATATGTCGCACTCGCCAGAAGCCACTGCAGCACTCCCTTTTGCCACTTCGGCCTCTTTCCTCCGTCTTCGTCTTCTTCTGCCCGCTCCAAAACCCCCTCTCGTTCACGGTCATCAATGGCGCATTCTCTTCAGGAGTCCGACCCTCCTTTGGAAGCTGCTTCTTCACTAGCGTCATCATGCTTTAAAGGTTCTTTCTGGTTTCTCTTTCCTTAAATGAAGTGCAGACACGTCTGTGTTCTCATGGTTTTCTAGTCTCTTTACGGTTCTTACCGTTTCGAAAATCATAAGTGCACCAAGTGAGCGCAAGCCCCACGTCCAAAAAAGTGATTCTGAGTAACATGATGCAAGCTTACGCTACGAGGTGTAGTTTTGCTCATTCTTTTGGTATTCACAGTGGCATAATTAAAGCAATCTTCTCGCTGTTGATTCGACGGCAATTTTAATGAGTTTTACCGAGGGAAAATAGACAACTCCGAGTGGATTACTTGAGTTTTATATGGTCCGGCAATCGTGGAAGGAATTCATCACACTCTTCGTTAGATGAATGAGACTATACCGAATGCACGCTTCACGTGCCATTTATGCCGGACTGGGTCGGAGAGGCCAGTTAAAGTTTCGAATAATGAGCAAACGAAGCAAGGCACATGTCTAGTATTTTTGAGTTGAGAGACGATAGAGGAATCTCTCCTTCAAAGAATATTGTAGATAGATAGATGCGTAGATGTGAGAATTCGGTTTATGTACTAGTAACTCTCGAGCAAGCATGTCGTGATTTAACAGTCATCTGCAAAAATGCTTTTCTTTTTTCAAAATGAAACTTTCATTAATCTTGTCGTGAAATAGGTTGAGAGTGCACTCATTGATTTCTCTTTGAAGTGGGAAGCCGGAAGATGTCCAAAAGATGGAATCGAAATATTCCTCGGCCTCGGGTGCCATTTATGGCGACCTCCATAAACCAGCAGTTATCACCGCAGCATGCTTCGTACTTGTAGCATTGGCCCTGTCCCTTTTTCTCATATTTCAGCATCTCCAGTACTACACCAATCCTGCTGTAAGCTCTCTTCTCCTGTATATAATATGATTGATCAGTCTAACTCAGTGTTATGGATGGATGGAACTAGTCAAGTATCATCTAAGCATACCTTGATATATTGTCCAAATGATATTGGAAACACGTAGCCAGACTTCCTACTAAATATCCTGATGGTTAGCTTAATCACTGGGGCCAACTGGTCCTCTAGTATGATAGAAAGACTTTCCTTGCTTTAGTGACAGGATTAATATTTACGAAATTATCTTGCTTTGATCCAATTTCAGGAACAAAAGTGGGTAGTTGTGGTCCTTTCCATGGTTCCAGTCTATGCAATCGAATCAGTAAGTTCTGTCTTTGAAGTCCTATTTATGTCTTTTTCCCCTAGAGTTGATCAAGTGATATTTATCTGAACAGGGGTTCTTCTCCTTAACAGTTTCCAGGTTCTTTGCATCAACCAAAAAATATTTTTCAAACATGTGTTTATGAAAGATTGTATCTTGAGTCACACGCTTCCTTTAATTTAAAAGGAAAAAGGAAGAGAGATGCTGCAATCCATGGCTTCAGCCATGTGTTTATGGCTTGATTTATGAATCAATGACGTTGATCCAGTCTGACTGGTTTGTTTTTCTTTGGCAGATAATATCGTTGTGGAACCCAAAGTTGTCTCTTGCGTGTGACCTACTGAGAAACTGCTATGAAGCATTTGCTTTGTACTCTTTTGGAAGATACTTGATTGCCTGTCTGGGTAGGCTACTGTAGATGAACTCAAACTTGAAAAAGTTTTCTCGTATCATCTAGACCCGCTAGAGCAATCCGATCATTTTCTAGCTGGAGTTTTTGTTCAGCAGTCTGAATATATGCCAATGAAGACAAGTTTTACTGCATAAGCTCATGCATTAATTTTTCATGCTAGGTGGTGAGAGAGAAGTAATCAGACTACTTGAAGATGAATCAAGCAAATTGCTCCAAAAGCCACTCCTGGACCACACGAACACAAGTCCAAAGAAAAAAGGAAGCAGAGTCTGGAACTTCATCTTTCAACCATGTGTTGTCGGAGAAGATCTGCTCACCATTGAGAAATTCGGTCTTGTGCAGTATGTGAGTACCTCATTTGAACCATCACAGTTAGGCTTATTATGATGGTTCCTAACATGTTTGATGTTGTCCAGATGATTCTGAAGACAGTATGTGCATTTTTAGCACTTATTTTGGAGCTCCTTGGTGTCTACGGTAACGGCGAATTCAAATGGAATTATGGGTATTAAGAAGGTTTTTTCACTTTATAGAATATTCCATTGCCCCCACATCCCTGTCATCCTTGTCCTCTCTTGCAGGTATCCGTACATTGCCGTGGTACTGAACTTCAGCCAGATGTGGGCATTATTTTGCCTTGTTCAGTTCTATAATGCGACTCATGAGAGACTTAAATCCATAAAGCCGTTGGCTAAGTTCATCAGCTTCAAGGCTATTGTATTCGCCACTTGGTGGCAAGGGGTGGGGATTGCACTTCTATGTGCCTTTCATGTTCTGCCAAAAGAAGAAAAGCTGGAAACTGGACTGCAGGATTTTCTTATCTGCATAGAAGTAAGTGTGAGCTTCTTTCAGCCAAGGAAAAGTATCCGACAGCCAAAAGCACTAGCCACCTGCAATCTTGAATTTTGTTTGCTCTTGACCATTGATTCCATATGGTCTCCGCGGGTGTTCGTTTTTGTACATACCCAAACTTGCTACAAAGACAACCAGAGTTCATGTATATCATTTTACTTGATTGGGTAGACCGGCATGCTGTATATTTTTGGTTGCTTTGAGCTTGCAAGGACGTGAATTGATGTTTAAACTGTCGACAGATGTCAATGGCAGCTGTTGCTCATGTTTTTGTCTTTCCGGTGGAGCCCTACCGTTATGTCCCAATTGCCGAAAGCCCAAAAGTCACCACGGAAAAGACAGTCGCTGAAGTAAAGTTGGAGGAGGGTTATAAAGAGAAACCAGCCGTGGTTGAGAAGACTGACACGAAGGTGGAGGTTGCTGGTACTAGCATCACCGAGAGCGTCCAGGACATTATTGTCGAAGGCGGTCAACGAGTAAGCTTGAATTCCACCATTTGTGTGAAATCTTGCTTTTATGCAATCATTGTCCCAAGAAATTAGCTTGGCTTCACTTGATCAATGCCGTGTGTCTTGCTCCATCCATTTGTGAAATCTTTTTTTTTGTGTCTTTAAAAACAGGTGGTGAAGGATGTTGTGCTGACAATAAATCAAGCAATAGAGCCAGTCGAAAAGGGGGTGGCGAAGATCCAAGAGACGATCCACCAAAGATCAGAGGAGTCCGATGAAAAGGATGAACAAGTGGAAGAGGTAGAGGCCAAGGAACGTGTTGAGCTTGAGGGCGAAGGCGGGGAGAGGGAAACTGTTGTCAGCATAGAAGAGAGAGTAGTAAAATGAAAGGACTGGTTGTAAGCTAGAGCAGGACGTGCCAGAGAGTAGTTTTGGACTTACTAATTCTTGAAATGCGTAGTCTTGATTTTGGATTGAGCAAGTAAACCCTGCTTGGATGCTGTTCTTTTCTGTTTTGTGCTGTTCGTATGATAGGTCTTTCCCATTTCCTCTGAGAGGGTACGACAAGCTGCTGCTCGGTTTTTGAGCTGGTGAACACGTCTGAATTGATTTATATGAATCCGACCATGTGGACCGCGAGCGACATAAACGATCCTTTCCTTGTCCATGTCCATGTCCAGTCACTATGATCTGCCAGAAAGGGAGAGCGAATTGACCAGACAGCCATGCTTCAAAGTGTAAGGGAATTATTATGGTCCCACGAGGGATCATAAGAACCTCAGATCCTAATGCATTCTTTTGGATCCTTCACAGATGTCGTACCTCATAAATACTTCAAAAGCTTCCATTGATTGTTCAGAAGTTTTCAATGATTGACCGAGATTTGTTCTTTTGTGATCCAACGATGGTCAATCACTAAGGAATGGGTCGTCGGGAATGTGTAGAAGTGACCCAGGATGCAGATGGGATTAGTTGCTACTTTGAGCCTGAAAAACAGAGGGGGCAAATCACAGATGCTTGAATATATTCAATACAGAACAAATGAAAAAAGAATATAGCCACTACATGCCATCTCTGATGCTGCTTTGACCCCTCTAAAAAATGTATATTCTCAAAAAACTTGATCTTGCTACATAATTTCAACAAATGGACAGACGCCAATTTAAAACTGGAGGATCTCAAGGCACAAAACTGACTTTCGATCTTCCTGCCCCCAGCCGTTGCTCCACTGTCATTTGTCTTCATTGTAATGCAATACAGGAACCATTTGGTATTGAAAAACAGGTCCCTGTAATGTCAATCCTAATGAGAAAAGTTGTGCCACCGGCTGTGGCCGTTCAAAGAGTGATGCATCAGCACAAGAATGAAGGCGTCGCAGTTGCTTCTCCGGAACGGTGTATTGCAAAGTGTAAATTTCCTGTCTAAATTTGAGCAAAAAGAAGTTCATTCCATGTGTCAGGAACGCCGGGCAGACACCAGTGCAAGCAATCTTGCACTCCTGTTGTGCCCTTAATGCTGAATCGGGAGATGTGACCTTCATCTCTAACCTGCGACAACGCCGTTACGTCCAAAAGCCTAACTTTTGTCCCCCTTACTGCACTCTCTGCAGCAACATCGCTCGATATATCCTGTAACACTTCCTTGCCTATAGACATGGGCATTTCGTTATTGCAACTCCCTCCCGTGTTCCAATCCCCGTTTACGAAATGCCTAGGAGAGATGCTCCGGTAGAACGCCTTAAGACGAGGGTATTTCGGGAGTTGTGAGTTCACCCAACTCACAATGCTGTGGATGGTCAAGTTCTTCGCACGGCCAATTTCCGCAATCTTCTTGTTGGTGTTGCGTGCACCGCCCACATACATTACCCATCGATTAGCGTTGAGCTTACCACGGTTCCAGTGATGGCCAGTGTTAAGAACTAGAACATCAAATCTGTGGATAAACCTTTGCAAAAATGCTGGTGGCCGATCTAGGTGCATGGCATATTCAGTTGCTGGATTTGTTATATCCAGCGGTTCTAGACCACACAAGCTTGCAGACCAATAGTAGAGGACAGTGGTATTGGTGCTTGGGAATCGGTATGCCCACCCATCAGGGCGGACTGCATGTTTTGCTTTCACCAGCCCATACTCTCTTCCAACATCTAAGACATCAGGCCTATCCTTACCACCAGTAATCATGCACATTAGCGACTGAAATTGCTGCCGACCCAGGGAATCTCCAACAAAGGCCAAGGTCTTGTCTTGCATCCTATCAGGAACATAAATTGAAAACCATGGATGAAGTCCAGCGAAGTCAATGATATATGACACAACAGGAGAGTCACAAGGTGTGACTCTTGCTCCATACTACAAACATGCATGAAATTCTACTGTGCTGAGAGTATTTCTTTCTCCTATTCTTGGTGAAAGTTAAAAAACAAATAACTTTTTGGTGCATTGAATGGTGATCAGGAAAACACAAATCTGACAAAAGATTGCCAGAATAGAGCCTGAATTCCTTTTCTTCATACCATGGTCAATAAACTGCTGCAGCTCAACCCCAAGATGAAAAGTGACAACATTGTTCAAAGAGGGAAAGACCAGCACAATCACCAGAGAGGTCAAGAATAGCTATGACCCTTATCACAAGAGCTGACTGCAATTCTTGATCATGCAACAACCTCACTTTGAGAAAGGCAACTGAGAAAGTTCAGTTACAGATTTATGGTCTGAACGAGAGTACCTTTTTAGGAACTTAGAACCTTCAAACTCTTCCATCTGGCAATTTTTAGGTTGCCATTTAAGCGTCTCGTAGTCAAAATTCATGCGCTGTGTCATCCGGCAGGCCCACATTCCTGAAAGCCATCGCTTACAACTAAAGCCAGAGTATAAGGGCCTTTCATCATCCACAACCCATTTTCCTTTGGCAAAGTTACAGGCTGCTGAAAGTCAGAGGTCATATAGTCAGCAATAGCTACCTCCATAACATGCATGAAGTGAGAGATAAAATCAACTGAGGACTTGAGAGCATGTCAACAAGTTGACCACAGATGAGGATTGCATCAATGGAACTTCCACAGAACCAATAATTATGAATTATGTATATAACTGGCAAAGATTCTTCCTTAGCACAATGAAACTAACATCGATTCACAAGTAAATTCTGCAGACACTAGATCGTTACCACATAGTAAATGATTCATCCAATATGGAAAATTACAAACAAGAGATTCCACAAAGCATAACAGAATAAAATCAGAAAGAATAGAGTTATTACCTTGATTCTCCTCTAGATTGGGTGCTTTCTCATAGTTTTCACCTGGCAATGTAGCATTAAAATGTTCAGAACCAGGAGGCACTTGAAAATCCATTATTTCTTCTTGTTTTGAATTGTCTACTCCTGAATCATGTTCCTGCTTTCCCCCGGATTCGGTGACGCTTTCAGCAGTGTCATTCTCTTCAGGTTCCACGCCTTTTATCACTTTCTTAGGTTCTTCTGCAAAAATGGTAGCAGTTTCAGCATGACCTCAAGCAATAAGGCCTTGAGTGTAAACTTGGTCGTGCCTTTATGCTCATGACAATTTTATACTTTGACCACACTTGGTAAACAAAAGCAGAACAACTGAAAGAAACAATCTACCGTACAGCATATATTTCGTAAAGGAGACATGTTTAAATTTACAATAAGTATATCTGTAAATGACATGTATGTTTCAGCAATATCAAGTGGAAGCAATACCTTACCTTTTTCCTCCACATGGCTCGTCAAATTTCCACCAACATCAGCCATCCAAGGTGAGCCCTTTGAAGGGGCCTCAAATTGTCTCTTATCTAAATCCTTTATTGTCACTTCCTCTGCAATAGAGGATTTATCAATGCCACCAGATTCAGGTGGTTGAGACGTGACTGTGGTCTCTAAATGGGCTTCCGTTTGTATATCTGTGCCAAACATTACACATTAGGACAATGTGAATCGGGAACTAACCACTGTACATTAAATTCTTTATTGGCTATGCTGTTTTTGTTGAAGTGCTTAATTTTCTAATTGATGTCTAGAGAAACACAGCATCACTCTTGCAAGTCACAAGCATAAGCTTTGTACTTCTCCAGTTTCATTCATTATATGTGAGACTCCAAAGTTAAATTACTGCACATCCGATAGAACTCCTTGAACAAGATGCAACACAAGTGGCAGATCAGATTTACTCTCTTTGTGCAGTTCTCTCAAAGGAATATGATATGCATCTCATAATTATATAAACCTAAAAACATAAAAGCTGGAACAGAACCAGTATATAGGAAGTCTTCAGAGGCAAAACCTGAAGATAGGGGCAACCATATGTTCTGAGGATGAAGAAAGGAGGTACGGAACGGATTTTTCTCCCATGACCACACGAGAATGCTCATGAAGACAATAGTAATGAGCAAAACAGAGAGTTGTTTGCCTCTCAAACCATAAAAGCTTCCCTTCATCCTTTATGCAAGCAGAGGCAAAAGCGATCCACTTCTTCTGTCAACAGAGCACTATATGTCCTTCTGGCCCTCCTCTGCACAATGTGGCATGAAGACCTTCTTTTGTAAAAGCCAGTAATTCAGCTCCTTCTGGCCCTTCTCTGCAAAATGCGGCATGAAGACCTTCTTTTGTAAAAGCTGGTAATTCAACAAACTACTACATAAATCTGAGAAAATCTGCATTAAGCATGGACTATTGTTATTATTGCTCAGGCATAGACAGAGGACTGGCCAGAGACGACACTCGAGAACAATAAACCAAGTCAAAGAATGTTCAGGTCACACGATGATAATCCGGTTTTAAACATTCTACCCCATATTACAAGTATTCTAAAATTTAAACGAACCACCCACATATAAAATAAGATAAATCAAGGGCAACATATGTCCACTGAATCTGAAACACCAAATGAGCGCCACCTCCAGCTCCAAAAGCAAATCTTGATATCAGGAGTCGCCGTGGGGTTTCAACATACAAGTGGGCATGTGCAGGTATCACTCTACAGACAATCTTAGATCGAACCCAGAAGCAAAGATTGGATTCCCTCCCTCCATTCCAAAACAAAGCATCAAATCCTTACATTCCAAATCAGATACCAGCAAGCCCCACGGCCAGCAGGAAAAGCACAAGATACCCACAACTCGAAAACAACATCCCAGCTACCAAAAAGAGTACCACCAACCCTGCAGATTCAGGAGGAGCTAAACAAGGCCGCTACCGTATCTGGGTCGTGACGCATACGTACCTGAGACAAAACAGGAACAAGCCCAGGAGGTACCAAAGAAGTACCTATTTTTTGTGGGAGGCGAAGAGGGTGATTCGGGGACGGAGCGATGCGAGAAGAGGAAAGAGAAGAACCGGCGTGATGGTCGGAATAAAGAAATTAGGGAGAACCCACGTCTCGTGAATGCGTATTGCCTTCAATATTTTACGAGATCTAGGAATGGGATATTTGTAGCGCGACACGTACGGAAGAAGGAACGTCAGCGGATACCCGAGGGAGCTTTCCGTGTTGAGGATGCGAATATCGAATATTGGGAAAAAAAAAAAAAGCACCGGCGGTGCGTCGGCGGACGGCCATTTTTTGGCCATCGACCAAGGTTTGGTGGTGGTGATTAGAAGTACATAAAACGGACGCTCAAATTAGGAATTGCCTAAACTGGACCACATCAACCGATTTAATCTAGTTTTCAAGAGTGTTCGTCTGGTTCCTAATTAATAATTCCTAAAAGTAAAATCGGTATCCTAACAATTTTTTTTTTAATCCAAGGAGAAATCGGATTTGGGAATTGGACCAAATCAATTACACATATATTTTTTAATTTCCTTAAAAAAATAAAAATGATCAGTTTTTTTTTATTATGTGTGACGTGGGGTTAATCGGATCGAATCGGGAATCGGTTACCTTCTATGACAAAGTCATCGAAAGTCGAATCATGCATGTCAACGATTGTGTTGCTTTTACCTTATTTTTGTTGTTATTTTTTTAGAGTTGATTAGTTCATAATAGGACCCAAAAAGAAAGCTAATCGGACGGCCATTTTTTCGCCATCGACCAAGGTTTGGTGGTGGTGATTAGAAGTACATAAAACGGACCGCTCAAATTAGGAATTGCCTAGACTGGACCACATCAACCGATTTAATCTAGTTTTGAAGAGTGTTCGTTTGGTTCCTAATTAATAATTCCTAAAAGTAAAACCGGCATCCTAATGATTTTTTTTTCGAATCCAAGGAGAATCGAATTTGGGAATCGGACCAAATCAATTACACATATATTTTTTAATTTCCTTAAAAAAAAAAAATGATCATTTTTTTTTTTTATTATGTGTGACGTGGGGTTAATCGGATCGAATCGGGAATCGGTTACCTTCTATGACAAAGTCATCGAAAGTCAAATCATGCATGTCAACGATTGTGTTGCTTTTACCTTATTTTTGTTGTTATTTTTTTAGAGTTGATTAGTTCATAATAGGACCCAAAAAGAAAGCTAATCGTGATGCAATATAAGCGTTGAATCCTTCAATTTTTTTGCGTCATCTGCCTGTATTGAATCCTGACCCACCTACACATATGTAGCTTGGCTCATTTTGTCGATTTATGAGGATTTATTTTCGTCTGCATATATGGTATATGTAGCACTTTCCTTGTAAATCTATGAGAATTTGCTTCTCCTAAAATATGGTGTATGGCACTTGAAAGGACATGGTTAGTCAACGTGCAAATCGCTCAAGATTTAAAAATTGTGGAACATGCTCCCACGTTCTTAATTTTTATATAATGTCAATTGTCTGAATTTCTTAAAGCTTGATTGATTTTAACGAATTTCTATAATCGTCTCGATCGGTAACTACCGACCAGTAAGCTCTAAAATGATGGTATATAACACTCAGACGAAAAAGGATGATAAATTTGTGGATTAATTTGATGGTGGTTAATTAATTTTTTCACTTTCAAACCGAAAATTTGTCCATGAGTGCATGTGATATTTGCTAATGGGCAGCTAAGGAATCTTTCTGGAACGGAGAAATAAAGTAGTTTCTTGAAATTAGGAATCTCAGTTTCCTTCATTTAATAGTACAGGAACTACTTAGTACAATCAATTAAGATGACTATTGTGCATTCATTTTTGAGTGTTGAAGTATTAGGCTACGATTCCGTATCTTATGCTCTTAGACCAACGCAAGAGAAGACAGCATCTAAAAGACAAAATCAATGTAATTTTCCAAAAAACAATCAATGCACTCGTCATGCAAAACCCTAAGTTGTACTTCGAATATATATATAGTAAGGATGATGAGATAGAAGGCTACATAATAAATGTTGGATCATCACAAAGCGAAAGTTCGTGAAAAGTTGCACTTGTCACGTATGAATTTGAATGAATTATTCGAATGATTGTGCAAACTAGTTGTCATTAGTCTATTATTTTGTGAACTTTACATTGTCTCAATTTTTTAGTGGTTATCCTGTCATTTTTCTAAGGATATCGCTAGCATAACGACACTGTTACCTATTATTTAACTGTGCTGCCGTGACCACAAAGTTGAGTTTGTAAGACATGGGGAACATAAACCTATCTAACGAAATAAATCCAAAGTGGTTGTGATTCAATAATAAAAAATTCATAAGCGGGACAGATCTAGAATAAGTATAAGCAGGCCAACCAGGACGCATTTGTTTAAAATTTTCTTTATCCTAGTCAATTTATTATAAAGAATTCTATCACGAAAAAAATTAATCTTTTCATCTATATATAATGTTTTTAAAAAAAAATTAACTAAAATATATTACAAACATGTTTTGTTCATACTAGAATTAACACTTGGATAATACCATACTTTATATAATTTTTGTTAAATAAAAACTTTACTAAAATATACTACAAACATGTTTTGTTCATAATAGAATTATTTCTTCTTCGCCTGATAGTCGTAATCAATAAAATGAGGACAATAGCTCTTTGACATTTTAAGCCTATAAGCAAAACAACATGACTTTCTTAAATGCTTCCTTAAGGTTCAACAGGGAGCAAGCTTTTATAGACAACTAATATTACCAAAAGTAGATCGCGAAAGTGATATACCCAATGTTTGGATATGCCACATAAAAGTATGAAATTAGGAAATAAATACTGAATTTATTCCAGATTTCATAATCAAAATTATCATTTAAGGTACAGATCTTGATTTGGAAGTATTTTCATGACATAGAAGCTCCCAAGAATATGTCCTCAAATCTCAGGAATCGAAGAAATTTCCAAATATTGGGGGGAGGGCGAGAGATGTATATTTTTGTAAAGTGTTTTTAACTCAATGCGGTCAATGTGCAGACTAGAGAACATTAAGTGATAGATGTTGCTCAACAAATAATAACAATAGCTAGTATGCTATATAACTTTTGATTATTTTGAGAGTTTGAAATCCATTAGAATATACAAAGGTGAAAGGTTTTTTTATTTAAAAATTAATATACGGGTCAGTCTTTATTTTTAAACAAGAAAGATTCATTCGACGATAGTTCTCTTTATGTTTGTTAAATATCAAAATATTATCTTTAGAAATACTGTGCTTAATCTATTTTCATTTTTCAAATCCCTTTCAAATAGATGAAATTTTTACGATTAATGAAAATAATACCTACTGCGAAAACGAGACGAATAATATGCTAGCAAAGAAGGAATCATTAGCTCTGATAAAGGATTTTAACTCTTATAAGAAGGTTTATGAATTTTATAACAATTTGATTCTGTATTAAAATTCTATGTTTGACCATCCAGGCAACCAAATATAACAAATGTCAAACTTGTGGGAGATGAAAAAAATGTCTTATTAGCATTCTCGTAAATGTTTGAGCTAGACCAAACGTTTAAATGATTCATTACATCCTTTGGATAAACTCTATGTTTTCATGACTTTTGCAATCAGAAAAAGACGTTTATTTGATATAACTATTATAATATTTTTTATTGGGTTCATTTCCGCTCTTCATACGCAGCATCGGCATTAGCCAAAAAGCGAATGAATTTTCGATAAATTGGATAATAACTTTTTCTTTGTAACGTTTTCCTACGTTTGGGCAAACATCTAATGTTGTTGTCCCATAGATCATCAATAAAAACCCATGCGAAATATGGGAAACAGAACTAATCTCATATCAGACGGAGCCAATGTTTCACGGTACCTTTAGTTGCAATTTTCTCTCACCGTGTGCTTTGCCCTCGTCAGCACTTGTTTCTAAGTTAAGAAGTTGGTCAAGTGGTAAAACGACGATGATATTTGCGCTTCAGGAAGCGTGAGTTTTCAAGTTCGATTCGTACTAGAACACATTGGGTCAAGTCGCACAGAAGTAACTCCTTGTGAATCCCTCGTGCAAGTGTAGATGGCCTGCATTTGACCAGACAGATTATATGGATTTAGCTTGATGTTCACAGTATCGTTGGATCATTTAAAACAAAAAAAAAAAAAACAAAACAAACGTGATAATATGATGGTTAGCTCAATTATTTCAATGAAATTTGATCGACACGACCTACTTCTGAAGCCTCCACTACATCGAGCAACTATTGCATGAACCTTGGATATCTACCACATTGAATCTGGACAGAATGATTTGGAGGGATTCATACGTGAGACTCCCATGGAACTTACCTAAAATGATCCAGATTCAATTGAACCCATGCACCACCTAGTCACATGCGTGACGTTTCACTAAAGCACAAAAAAAGGGCCTTGGAAATAAATTTTGTTGTTTAATCCGGGGAAAGAAAACTTCATTGTTTATAAATGGACGTAGCCTAAACACCATCGAACATTATTCTGAATTTTCTGACTTCATCCTACAATTGAAAATTTAAAGTCGCATCGTTGTTGCTTTTTACTTTAAGTGTTTCAGCTACATGTGAGATGCATATGAGTGGATGGATAGATTAAAATATTTAGGTTAATATAACAAAAACCCCAAACTAATATATCACCGTTCGAAACAGATTTTCTAATTTTTCAAACTTAAAACCTAATCTGCATACCCAAAAATTATAAACCTAGAACCTACCCTATCACATAAGTTCAAGGATCTACCCAAATTTTGCTTATGTTCTTAATTGAACAATTGAAGTAAATTATCACCTCTATAAAATACTAATCACAATTTATATTTATACACACACAAAAATATGAGATATATTGTCAAAAATGGAAGCTTAGACTAATGGTTCCACATTATAAACTCATCATTGGGCGTCATGAAATATAGAAGGATCGAGCAAACATATTGAACAAGATAACGCAAGAATTAGGAATGTGCCCATCGGAATCAATTCCCCAATTTTTTGAACATGGAACTTACCCTGTAACTATGCTTATCCCTAGCTATATTTACTTCAAACTAATTTTAGTATCACAAAAATTTTCGAACGGGTACAACGATACCATATTTACCCTAGACATTTTTGTTGTCAACAAAATTCTCAAATTAGTACACTCATGTTATCGATTACTTTTGAGTAACTGACTCTCATTCAAATTATTTCAAGTTTTCAACTTTTTTTTATAAAATTTTACCAAATTTTGTTTCTCTATTCTAAAACTATTAGTAAATTCAAGTGTTGGTAATAAAGGCAAAATAAGTTTGTAACCCAGTAGAAAAGTTGAGAAATTAAAAAATTTGGAAAAAAGAAATAAATTTGGCTAAGTAATTCAAATGAGAGTAGATAACCAAAACTAGACGATAAATTAATAGGAAAAAAAGTTAATAAGTCATTCAAACAAAGGTCCATATAAGAGCTTGTAAATTTAAGGCGGTAATAAAAAAGAAAAATACAAGTTAGTAAACGATAAAAAAAGGTGATAATTTGCAAATTGTCGAAAAAGTTGGTAATAAAATTGTTGATAAATTACCCACAACTTATGCGGAAATCGGGTGACAGGGAACACTCCTTTACTACCTGGCATAAACGACATTGATCAACACTTTCAAAAATCTATGGACATGAAAAAAAAAAAAACAAAACAAAACAAAACAAAACAAAAAAAACAAAACAGCAGGAATGAAACAATAGAATCGTCCCCTTGGCTATGTTTGGAGACCTAATGGAAAGGAAAAGGAAGTGAAAACACCTCTAATATTAAAATTTCCCTTCATTCTTAACTCAAAAGAAATTTAAATTTGGAAAAATACTCTAAATAAACAACCTGCGTGTTTTTTGTACACAACCCTATCTATC
Source organism: Eucalyptus sp. ANBG9806169 (assembly GCA_014182395.1). Classification (NCBI taxonomy): domain Eukaryota; kingdom Viridiplantae; phylum Streptophyta; class Magnoliopsida; order Myrtales; family Myrtaceae; genus Eucalyptus; species Eucalyptus sp. ANBG9806169. Next base: position 49,233,086 of record CM024575.1, on the reverse strand, counting down.
ATCACTGACATAAATAATTAGTCATTTTTCCAAACTATAACTACCCAATTAATGGTTATAAATATGGGTTAGTATATAAAAAATGAGCACAGAAGCTGTGTACTATATAAATATGTTTTAAAATTTTCAAATTCTCCACCCTAATTTCATTATTCCACTTTACGCTTCTTTCCATATATATCATTGAGGTAAGGTCTTTTACAGAGATTCATGTAATTGTGGAAGGAAAATAGAACAAACCCGAGTACCTAGTCTGCTCTTTCATATTGTTTAAAGTCCTTAACAGGTCTTGTTAACATAGAGACACTTGAGAAGAACCTAGAGTTGGTAAGAACAACTTTCAATGCATATTGAAAAACATTGAATTATGAAAATAAATGACTACAATAATTTAAAAGCATTAATCAGCGCTTCTTATCAAGTGTCCTTGGATCGCTTTTCAACAAAATCTATAACATAATCTGACTTCAAAGAAGGAAATCACACAATAAATGCAAAACCTTTAATGCCAGCAATAGACGAGAGAATTAATTTGAAGGAAACAAAAGAATTAAAGATATCTTACTAATCTAGTAGGTCTGCATAAGTTGTTTCTTTCTTTGCTCGAGTTGTTCGATTTAATTCATTATGGTATCATCATTAATAACGTAGCATCTGATTCGTATAATATCCCTTCTAAAATAGATGCAGTCACACACCGATAATAAAGCAAAAGACAAGGGGAAAAAAATGACTTCATCACATGCGACTCCTGTGGCATTCCTAGTTTTTTGCGTTTTCTTGGCCAACAACTCATCTCGAGTCCATGGCTTCAGCATCAGCTTAATCTCGTCGGACCAAGTTGACAAATCTCTGTTTCCCGTAAACCTTACCCTCGAGGAAAGATATCAAAGAATTGCTGAGATATCTGCTGCTTGTGTCCACCAAGTTGAATACGTCACTTCTTCCAATTCAGCAGACTGGAAGCAAATACCCAAATATGAGCCTTCTACCTTACGAGCTCGAATTACTATTCATAACCTTGGTTTCTTTGTAACATCTTTTACTGTTGGCTCGCATTCTTATGCTTTCCACTTGATGGTGGATACAGGTAGTGATGATACATGGATGCAACGTGAAGGATGCACTGAATGCTTCCACATTAGGCAAGGTAACTTCAAGAGAAATAAGTCACAATCATATAGGCCCCTACCTTGCAATGATACCCATTGTATTCCTAGAGTATGTATAGATGGTTGGTGCACGTATAAAATAGATTATCTTGGATCTAGATGCTTTGATTGCTATAGCAAAAGGGCGGCAGGGTTGGAAACTTTTGGCTTCAAGGATGGCAAGGGAGTTGTCAAAAGCTTGCCAGACACGGTATTCGGTTGTGGCCTCCAAAACCATGAGTCAGAATGGGAAAATATTGGAGAAAGAAACACCGCAGCCGGAGTTCTAAGCTTAGGCACTAGGGCAAGATCTATCTTTCCGCAATATAGAAATGAGACTAAAATGCATATGTCCTATTGCCTGCCCCCACAGGGTTTGCCAACTGGCACCCGTGCAGACTTACGTTTTGGGGATGAAATTCAAATTTTTGGAAGAGCTAGGACAACACGTCTGCTTCCTAACATAAACAAGTAAGCAATTGATGTCATGGATATTACTGTCGCGGGAACAGGCCTAGGAATAGACCCTGCGTTTTTACAAATGAATTCAAATTATACAGGTGGGCTTATATTGGACTCAAGAAGCTTTTAGTCTATACCTGTCCAAACTGCTTAGAATGCCGTGAGAAAGGAGATAATTCGATTTTTCTTGAGCAATTATCAGTGGCATCCTAGGCCTCCTCAACCGGGGAAGTTCAATTTGTGCTATGACATGCTTAGAAAGAACCATACATTTCCAACGATAACATTCCATTTTGAAGGAGCCGATCTTTTTCTTCATGCAAGTGATGTGTTTCAAACCTTCAATAGAGGGTTTTGCCTGATAATGATGTCAATAAGTGATGGTGCAACTAGCGTACTTGGATCATATCAATAGGCAAATTATCAATTCTTGTTTGATTTTAGGGCATTGATTCGTTTGTCCCATAAGTGTGTGGTTCCAATTAAGAAGTTATCATTAAAATAATGGAATAGAAACCCATTAGGTCATTGTCTTCTAAAGCTTTCTTCCTGTTGTTGGGTTTGACGAATGGTTCGCTTTAGTTCCAATTTACTTCAGAACATCGGTTTCATAAAGAGGGACCACGAAACCGGAAGAATATGTCATGATTTTGAGGCGATTCCAGTGGCCTTCGCTATTGTTTTGTCTACTAAATTACCAAGCTTGATTGACCAGAGTAAGGTTTGCAACCAATACACACAATTACACCATATTTAACGGTCCTATGGGGTTGGTCCCAAAAAAAAGAAAAAGTCCTATGGGGAATGAGTTACCATAGGAGAGTCGTTGGTCATTTTGACTCAGTGCGAACACAAGCCTTATCATCGCGTTCACGCCATCATTTAATACTATTTCCTTTTTAGTTTTACATAATCAAACTTGGTCTCTGACAAGGAAAACGACATGATGAACGAAATTGATGCAGCCAGTTGTGGTCCAGACACGAAATCTCATATCCACCTTATATTAAGCAATAAAAAGTTGAGTGTCCCCCTTTAAGATTTCAGGTTAGTCAAGTGAGGATGACTAGGTGAGGTCTGTAAAATGTTTATAGATTCGTTACAAGTAATACTGACATATGCTCCCAACTGAGAATGAAAAACCGTAGCACCTGATTCATGCTATGTGCCTTAAATATTGACCAAAGGATTAGTGGGAGCGAATACTATAATTAGACGAATATATCCCTACACTCCATTGTGCGGGCTCCTAGAGGTTGTAAAAGCCACCCAGAGTACCCTCCAGACTTTCAATTGCACTTCGAAATTTTTGTATCGATGACCGCTAATTTAGCATATTTCCTTCGGTCAAGAATGATCCGGTCTTTGGGACAAGTTAGGAAAGCAGCTAGGTTGAGATGGAGAGAATCGAGTAGGAAAATAAGACGGGAAAATTGTTCAAAAAGTCCTAAACCTATTGCATTTTTGCCAATTCAGTCATAAACCTTTCAATCTTGCCGATTGAGTCCTAAACCTTTTGACAATTTGCCAATTGAGTCCATCGCACTAATTTATGCCGGAAAATGCTTACATGGATATCTAGTCAGTGCCAGCCATCCTACATGTTTGGACCAGCGCTAACGTGGACGCTTGACTTAAAAAAATGATGACTCTTTTTTTTTTTTTTTTTTTGCTTTTGGGGAAAATTCCCCTAAATCACCTCCAAATCAGAACCCTCAAAACCCTTGACAATGCTGGCTCTGACCCTAATTTGCTTGCCTACTCCAAAAATTAGAACCCCATAGCACTTGACTCCGAAAGTTTTCTCGATGACGGTGGACAACACTCAACGACAGCCGTCGACGACGCTCGACAACGCTAGGGAGGAACGGGGGATTTCCGTGAGCAACTTTCGAGGGGACCGATTCGACACGAAGACCTTATCGAGACCCGATTCAATGCGAAGACCCGATCGAGACCCAATTCGTTCTCAAGATTCATAGCAAACTTGATTTTTTGTAGTCCCGATTTTCTCACGCTATCAACACTTAGCAAGCATGACAAAAAGGTATGTTTTGTGGTCCCAAATTAAGTGTGTATAGTATAATCTATTCGACTCATAGTGTCGGAGAGAAATAATTTTCAATGCTTTTTTATACTGGAGAGAGAAAACGCTAGTGGGCATTTGGGGTTGACTGGTTATTAAATGTGAAAGGCTCCACATGACCAGTGCCTATGGGAACGAGAAAAGTGCATGTGAATGGGAATTCTGCAAGAACTTTCATTAGCTACCTCGCAAAAGGAGATGACTTTATCGAATCCGTGTGGATGTGAACGAAAAAAGTACATGTGAAATTTAAGTAAATGTGAATTATGCCTTGACCAGACAATTCAAGAATTGTTTTAGAGTGATAAAAGCTTGGTTGGTTGGATTGTGGTGGATCACAAACTTTGTTAATTATCAAAACATGCCTTTTTTCATCAAGACATTCACAGGGTTCGATTTCATGAAATTTAGAAATGAATATACAGTTTTTATTTTGTTCTAATGTTATAGTAGAAATTCATAAATTGTTGAATGTCCATTACGAGTGTACTTTAGTTTCAAACTTCTTCCATAATTCGCACTAAAACGTATGTTAAATTAAGTTTGAACCATCAAATTAAAACCATCATTATTAATGTCCTAAATTCATTAGTGAATTGATTTTGAATATACGCTTTTTATGTTTTCATGAGAACTATCAAGATATCTCCTAAATCATCAATTAAGCACAACAACAACTATATAGATTTAATTCAAGCACACAAATATTATCTTCATGGATCCCTTGCTTGGAATCATGATCATGTCAAATTTATTTGTGTCGTTGCTTGTTATTTTCATGTGTGTTACTATGTTATCCCTCTATTACGTGTTTACTTATAATATATGCCTTTTTGTAGGATTGAGATAAGCAACAAAACAGTGTTAGTTTGCCTTTTCCATGGTGGAAAACTTGTTTGTCGCCCAATGTTGGAATATGTCGGGGGAAATATGGACTTAATACATGTTGACATCAAATCAATTAGCTATGAGAGGTTCATTAGAGATCTTGAGGATGGGGTAAATTGTTAATTTGAAAAACTTTATTTGAAAATTCCTGGGAAATCTCTAGAAAATGGGTTGAGATACATATGGAATGATAGCACTATTATTGATCTAGTTTTCCATTTATTTGCATAATTGGGTAGTTGAGATATATAGAGAATATGTTGATGATGAGGTAGGTGACAAAGCTTGTCAATGTGATGGTCAGGATATTGGTGAGGGTGTTAGTCAGGGTGTTGGTGAGGGTATTAGTCATGGTGAGGGCATTGATTTAGATAATGAGGTAGCGACTTATGATGATAAAAATGATGATGTAGAAATCTATTCAGAAGATGAAGACACAAACATCATCATCGATGTACGAATCTTGACTAATGATGATGATGATGATGATGTGGACCTTATGGAAGGAAGGAAAAATATTAGAGAATTTAACATGAGGGTCACAAAGGCTCAGATTATGGGAGAATCATTCGTGGGATTTGTACCATCTCAAGAATCTATAACTGAATCATTTAATCCCAAACAATCAGATATGGCTATTGTTGAAGCCGATTACCGAACAAAATACTATGACACTGATGCTGATGAGAGCTTGGTGTCTGATGTAGGTGAAGAAGTTGAAGTTGTTAGAAGAAGGAGAAGCCGGTTCCCAAGGTATGATCTTTATTCTGCAGTGCATATATTTACTACATGTATGAGGTTTGATGATGGTAGGCAATTCAAAAATGCTCTCATAAAGTATTCAGTAGCTGAGCGTAGAGAGATAAAATTTATCAAAATGAAACGAAGTATATCATGGCAAAATGTGTTGATCAAAATTGTCCTTGGAAGATCTCTATATCCTTTGATATTAGAATTGGATCATTCCACGTGAAGACGTATCATTGAAGAATATACATATACCATTAGCTTCAAAAATAAGAGGGTGGCAAGTTCTTGGTTGGCAAATCATTATCTTGTTACAATTAGAGTAATGCCAACTATCAAAACCCTTGCTCCGAAAGATCTTATCAAGGAACAGTTAGGCTTAAATGTAAACATAAATCAATGTACGAAGGCTAAGTTGCTTGCCTATAGAGTTTTGATGGGAAATTATAGGAAATAATATGCAAAGTTGTGAGATCATGCAAAGGAACTTAGGGCGACAAATCCTGAAAGTGTTATTACAGTTAAGGTTAAAAAGCTTGATGTGCAATCTAAAGCGTTATTTGAAAGAATGTATATATGTTTTGCAGCATGTAAGAAAGGCTTTCTTGATGGATGTAGAAAAGTTGTGGGACTAGATGGTTGTTTCTTAAAATGAATTTGTAAAGGGGAGATCTTGTGTGCTATTGAAAGGATGCTAATGATCAAATGTACCCAATTGCTTGGGCAGTTGTTAGACTTGAGTATAAAAACCTAGACTTGGTTCTTGATGAATTTAATGTGGGATCTCAAAATTACAAACACATAAAGACAAGCATGGGTCATAATTAGTGACAAGCAAAAGGTAAGTTTCTTATTTCTTTTTTATTATTATTACTCTTAGATGATTATAAATGTAGTGTATGCTTTACATTTGAAATCATATTTTGTAGGGCCTTATACAAGCTGTGACCGAGTTGTAGCCAGCAGCTGAGCATAGAATGTGTGCCAGATACATTTATGCTAATTGGGGCAAAAAGTACAAAGGGATACATATGCAAAGATTGTTTTGGAAGTGTGCTAAAAATAGTACTATGGCTGACTATGACGAACATTCTCAGGCATTGAAGAAAATCAGCCCTGCAGCATATCATGACTTGGTTCAAACAGAGCCAAAACACTGGTGTAGAATTTTATTCACTACTGATGTCAAATGTGACATAGTTGACAACAACCTATGTGAGGCATTCAATGGAAGAATAATAGATGCTAGGTGTAAGTCCATTTACAGTATGTTGGAGGGAAATTTACCAAAAAAGTCCTAAATCTATTGCAATTGTGCCAATTCAATCCTAAACATTTTTTTTTATTTTCAATTTTTTTTCCTTTTTCGAGTTTTTTAATAATATTTTATTTTTGAAATATTTTATTAATTTTTTATCTTTTTTTCCCTTCTCCCTCTTCCTCCCTCCTCCCTCCTCCCTCATTTAGCTCTGGCGACTAGCTAGGCTGGCCAATCGCCGGACTGAGGCAATTCGGCAAGTAGGCCTTGCCAGACGCGACGGCAAGCCCCCCTCACCGGATCTGGTGAGGGCTCACCTCACTCGGTGATCGTGAGGCAAGCTCACGCCCAGTGACGACGGGGGCGCCCACGGGCGACCGCGAGGCGAGCCCTCACCAGATCCGACGCGAGCTCACCCCGCCGTCACTGGGTGCTGGCTCGCCCCCACTGGATCCAAAGGAGGGAGGAAGAGGGAGAAGGGAAAAAAATAAAATATTATTGAAAAAAGCTCACCGGCGCCGGCCGGCTACCACGTCAGCATCGGCTGGCCAATTTTAACCGGATGGACTGATTGGGAACAATTGTAAAAGGTTTAGGACTCAAATGATCAAAAAAAATAAGTTTATGATTGAATTGGCACAATTGCAATAGGTTTATGACTTTTTTGGTAATTTTTCTGTATGTTGGAAGAAATGAGGATAATGATGATGACAATGATACATACACAAAGGAATGCATGTGCTAAGTGGAAAAAGGACTATGATCCAATGATTGTAAGAAAGTTGCAAGAAAATAGACTTAATGCAACTTATTGTCGGGTGATATGGAATGGTGATGCTGGATATGAGGTGATGGATAAGGATGTGAAGTATGTGGTAGATGTGTTCAAGAGATAATGTACTTGTAGGAGATGGCAGCTAACCGCATTCATTGTTCCCATGCCATTTCTTCTATATGCAATAGGCAAGATGATGCATATGGCTATGTGGATAAATGTTATAAAAAGACCAAGTTCTTAGCTGCATATCATAACATGATACAGCCTATTCGAGGAGAGAAATTTTGGAAAAAGACTAATAAGGAAGCACCTGAACCACTTCCAGTAAGGGTGAAGCCTAGCAGACACAAACAAAAAAGAAAAAGAGAGGAAGGGGAGGTCGCAAGTGGTATTAGAATGTTGAGAAGATGAATGAAGATGACATGTCAAAGTTGCAAGAAGATGGGACATAATAGTTTGACATGCCCCGCTAAGAAGGTTGGGTCAGCGGCATCACAAACGCTTCTAGTAAGTACTTCCATTTTGTTATATTTGCATTTTTATGAACAAATTTGTGCATTAATGAATTTTAATACTACTAGGTTAAGAGTAAAAGTGTCAAACGGGACAAAAGACAAAGAAGTGATTTACAAGCACAAGTTGAATCAACGTCATAAGAAGCTCCAATTGAAGTGCCAATTAAAGTACTAAGGCCATCAAGAAAGAAGAAAAATATTGAGAGGAAGCAACTCTAACCTATAAGAATGATAACCATTTGTGTGGTTGGGTTCAAGGAAGTGACATAGCTGTTTATATTTTTTGTTGGTGATGATGAGCTAAGAGAAGTGATGTGGCTATCTCTTTTATTATTGTTAATGACGGGTTTAGTGAAGTGGTATTGTGGCTCTTTTCTTTTTGTTGTCATTGACAAGTTTGCTAAAATAGCATTGGTGGATTTTATTTTTTATTTTTGTTGACGATGGGTTGGTTTAGTGAAGTGATGTTATGGTTTGTTCATTTTGATAACTTGGGGTTTTATCTTCTTCAATCAAATTCTTGTTTACCTATGCTTATTGTTTATTCATTTTGCAGTCAATAAGCCAAAGTATGGATACTTTGCTTGTGCTAAGGATGACTTAGGATGTCAATAACATCTCCGTGAAGCCCCAAATGGAGGATGAAGACTTTTTATAAGCAATTAATAAATCAAAAGTCTACATCCATCTCACGATTACATAGGAATCTATGCTAATTGTACCCCTTAGGATGAGGACTTTTGCATGTATTTACGATACTTTGCTTGTGTTTATTGTACACTCATTAGGACTCTTGCTTGATAAATAGCTAAACTATTTTCCATGCAAAGTTTTGCAAGCAAATTTATGTTACAAGATACCATAGTGATCTATATAGCTCCTCACACATGGAGGAGCTGTAAGTACATTGACTTTTGTGGTTCTCCCCATCTTTACTCTTTTACTATTTGAGCATGGGCCATTACTTGGAGATTTTGTTAATTTGCTCTCTGGTAGGGTAATGAATAGTGGAGTGGATTAAGTTTTTGTTCTGCTCAATTGGATTTACTAGATAATTTGTTTAAGGTCCCATTTTTATTCTAATGTCTAGTTCCTAGTGTGGATGAAACCACCATGTCTCTTGTTGTTTGCTTCCTTTTATGAAGTGATCCGATAGGCCATAATTGTTCAGGCAATCTTATTTACTCCATTTGAAATTGCAATCACTTGTTGCTGACTTGTTGTGTTATTCAGATAGTTAGTTTTTTTTTTTATTATTCTACTTAGTAGAATTCAGTGCGATGTTAATGTTTAAGTTTATAGATACATCTACAGCAGGTATCGCTTTATCTCTTGTACATGCGTCTACGGCAGGCATCTTGGGCCATTTGTAGGCCATCTTGGCTTCAAACAATGCTATTTTTCTCAATTTTTCTGGCTGTTGAGCATCTGCAGATATTGTAGGTCCGCCATCTAGTGATTTTTGTCACAATATCAAAGTGAATAAATAATTATTTCGGTCAATGTGCTAAGAATTGACATCCTCAATGCGATTTTTTCTTTGCTGTTATGATGCACATATCAATTTCATCTATATATATATATTAAGGATAGTGGATTAGCCATCCGTCATGGTTGATATTTCCCCTCTTTGTTTCTATACTCTTCGGTTTGCTTTTATTAGTGTCTAATTCTTTTAATCCGGTATGATGTCTACTGCATATATTTGAGCATGCTTTTTGACATATTTAATTTCTATATTGTTTCTTTTGGATTATGCAGGTGCATTATGGGAATGGAAGGGCTTTCTAATTAGAAATGCAATACATATTTAACTTCCATGGGTTTGACTACATGTAGCTAGTCATGTGCATTGTTTCGTTTAATTTAGTTATGTTTGTTTGATATAAGGAGTGTGTCGTTCCATGGAAGTTATCACACGTAGCAACAAAAGTTGCATTTCCTAGTTGTCCTCTATAATGTGTTTTGTCGGGAGAAGTACATTATTGATGCCATAAGTTGTGTACGGCGCTCACTTTGGTGCCAAAAGTTTCCGTCGAATCACTTAAGTGCCAAATCGAAGAAAAAACGATCATTTTGGTGCCATCGGCAAGAGATTCCAGCCAAAATGATTACGTGACTTTTATATTTTAAAAAAAATCAAAATGTCTTTTAAACGACGTTGTTTTCCGTCTTGCTTAAGAAAACAACGTCGTTTTGCCATCCTACATGGATGGCCTCACAAAACGATGCCGCACAACTCATTTGGAGATTTTTTTATTATTATTTGGGGTTTGAAATTAGGGTTTTTTTGTCCGCCGTTGCTTGGCCACCGTCGCTCGGCCGCCGTCCCTTGACCTCCATCGTAGTTGCTCGCCACAACAAGACAAAAGAAAAAAAAAACGAACAGAAAATTCCGAGGGAGAGGGAGGTGTCGACGGCGAGGGTGGAGGAGGGGATGGCGGGGCCATGGCCGCCGCCATCGTTGCAGCTGGCTTCGCCGACAACCTCCATGGCATTCCAAATCTTCGCGGCTACCATTGGCCAAATCGCTTGTGCTTCTAGAGATTCTTCGAGCTCGCGCTTCCTATGCGCCCGACGATATTCCTTGGAAAAAGGCGGTGGTGGGGCTGAGATCCGGGGATTTGAAAGGTCGACAAGGTGATTGAAAATGGGGGAAAACTACTGGTGTTGTGCTGATGTTGCTGGTGCTATTCTTCCGGGAAGAAGACGACGCCGCCATGGCTTCTCTCTCTCTCTCTCTCTCTCTCTCTCTCTCTCTCTCTCTCTCTATTTGGGGATTTAGGGTTTCGACTTCTCTATTTGGGGATTTAGGGTTTCGACTTGGTGGTTTATACGCCAAAACGTCGTTTCCGGCGAGCCACATCGGCGTAAAAAATTAATAAAAAACTGCCACGTTGGAATTTCCGGCCAACCAGATCGGAGTTGGCACCAAAGTAAGCGTTTTTCAAATTTTTTGGCACTTAAGTGATCCGACAAAAACTTCTTGTACCAAAGTGAGCGCCGTACACAACTTATGGCACCAATAGTGTACTTATCCCGTGTTTTGTTTGGTCTTCTTGACACTTCCTGTGTAAGAGGCCATACTTAAGTTATAAGTTCTGATGACATTTAGGGCTTCACTTTTTCATGCCCCATTGCGTGCACTTCGGACTATAGGTTTAGGAGTGGGAATTTATTGCCCGAGAGAATTGGATTTTGGTTAAAATTCTTGCACACGATCACTTCACTTCTTCTTCCAAATCAAACACGTGATTCATTAGCATCTGAAAATGTTTGTGGAATTCACCTTCATCGTCCTAATGCTTTAAATACTTCCTATGTAGGTGAAGTATTATTTGAATGATATAAACTTGGCTACCACCAACCACCTGATAAGGTTCATCAGCAAAGATCATGAAGGATATGGTAAGATCTGAAGTTTGAGATCTTATGGCCATATTATTATGTTATATGCAAGTCCCTTACTCTAATTCTAGTACATTTATATGCCATAAGTCATTCTTTTGAACTTGTTATACAGTTGCTTAGCTTCTTTGTTGAGTATTTATTGTTGAAGGAGCTCATTATATCCAAAGTCTCTTCTATTTTAGGTGAAGTGATGCAGTATTGATAGCTTCTTTCTTCTCTCTATAGTTCCAATATCTCTTGTCATTTCCTTCAAGAAGATTAAAGCCCTCATTACTAGCAATGCCCAACTTTCGTCTATGTTGCAGAACTCGTCAAAATGTGATATTAGCAATCAAGGTTTCTCGAGAGCTGCAGCCCACGAGGTGTAACTGATACTTGGGTCATTTCTAGAGAAACGAGACAATTAGTTGTCCTCCATAGTGCTTTGAGCTCCCCTGCCAAGACAAAGAGAAGACAACCTAGATACCTAAGTTGCCAAGTTTAAAGAGCAACAACGTGACATTATATAACAATGCTTGGTTGGCTTATATGTTTGAATAAATTCAATCGTTTGATTCAAACTGTTTGCTCCCTCTTGCTTCATTACCCTTTTGGGAGAAAAATTGATTAATCAATTTCATCTAAACAATCCCACAAGCCATAATACAACCACATTCAATTTCGAATATGTTTTTTCGTTTCCTTTTTCCAATTTTTTTGTGCTTATTTAGGATGTGCTGTGTCTTTCCTGAGAAATGCAGGTTGAGTTTTAAGTTATGTGATGCTCAAAAGCTTTAGAACCTAAACTCTACTTTCTTCTATTCATGTTGAGGCTCATATGAATGCAAGCTGAAAATCATAGTCACTTTTAGGGAGGTGTATTTATGGAAATTCAATCGATGTGTAACACGGCTCAAATGGGTTGATGCCACCTACTTCTCAATCTAACCCTTTAACTAATGTCTAATGGAGCTGATTCTTCATAACAAATCAAATTAGGTCGCAAATATTTGTTGCCCGAGAGTAATAGCTTGAAGAAACCTGCTTCCTCTTGGTTTGACTTTTCATTCCATTCAAAGTCTTCGCAAAGAGGATATAAGAGCCTAATTCATCGATTACAAATATAAGGAGAGACGAAGAAAAAAAAAAAAAAAAAAATCCATGTATGGAACATGGAAATCAAGATTGCAAATATATACAAATTAAAGAAACTAATACTGAGACCTCAAAAGTGGAATTCATTTATTGAAAACAAAACTCCCACTTTATTTCCACAAAGAGAGTGCACATCCTCATATAAAACATGTCGACAAATACAAAATATGTTCACAATAACATACTATGGCAAACTCATTACATTCTTGACCTTCAAATTTCCAAATAACATGTGAGCTAATATTACTGTAAACATTGACAACACAATCAACATTTTCTTTAATATGGAATTTTCTTTCTTTAGTTTTGTCATATTTTGTTTCTCACGTTTCAGTTGTGCCTTGAGAACTTTGACTCCAACATCTATCGAATTGCCATCATCCTCATTATAAGTTGACACTAGTTCTTCTTTGACATTGCTTTGATAAAAAAATTTTAGACACACTCATTGTCGATTGACTGGTTTCCGCATCAACCCAAATAAAAAATCCACAATTTTCCATTCTATTTTTGTAGTTGTATTTCGGGCAACCATGATATCTTCTTCCCCAATTGTCCTTCGTCCTTGCTCTTCGTAGAGGAGGTTTTAGGCCACAATCGCAAAACACAAATGTATCATTGCTAATTGGAGGGACCAACGCCATCGTCTATGCTGAATGGTTCTCAAAATGATCCACGACACCTAGACAGAGGAAATAAGATGACAAAAGTCAACACCACTATAGTAGTTCCAAAGTTCAGAGACCATGACATGATCTTTCTAATTCATATCTCTATTGTGTTTCAACTAAAAAATGGATTATAAGCATATGAGTTCACTAAAATAGCAGCCCCACAAGTTTTGTAAAATTAAAGCCAATGTATAAATGAAATCAACATGTTTCGAGAGAAGTACCATGGTTAAAGCAAAATAAAGTTAAAGACATGTAGAACTAATAAGTGTTATCTTCTAGAACCAAAGTTGCAAGGTATCAAAATAGCAAATTCATATATCTAGTGTGTTTCAAATAAAAAATGAATCATACGCCCTTTGAGTTCACTAAAACAACAGCCCCACAAGTCCTCTAAAACTAAAGACAATATAGAAATGAAATCAACAAATTCTAAGAAAGAAGTACCATGCTTAAATCAAAACAAAGTTAAAAGACATGCAGAACTAAGAAGTGTTATCTTCAAGAACCAAAGTTGCAAGGTATCTTTTTTTCTTTCAAAAGAAATTGATAATTGCAACCAGTGGTTCTATGCCACTTTGCACATATAAAAATCAACTTCTAACCATCCATGCTAAGGATTTTGGTGAAGCAATTAGGCTGGTCTTTGAACTCATAATCATCATCCATGCATATATTACAAACTTACACAAATAAATTGAGTTACATCACAAGAGTGAACTAGGAATCTGGTAATCCCGCCACACTTTGGAGCACCAACTTGCAAAATTTTGACAAAACAGCATTAACCTACCTCTTTTTATAGAGAATGGAACACACTGCAAAATCTAAAATTGCAAATTTCAGCTCTGGAAGAAGTCATTCATCAAGCCAACACATTGAGATAAAGATGGAGGAACATAAATAGCACAGCATACTACAAACTACACAAACCTCCATAAATCTGAAATATATCTGACATATCTCACAAACCACATAATTTCAAAAGAAAAAAAGTTGTGCTAATGCACGAAGATTGGATGGGTTGAAAGGGTGAAATGTTGTTTCATGCTACAAACTATACAAACCGCATGATTTGAATGGGTGAATGTGAGAATGCGACGGACAAAGGTGTTGGCCGAAATGGGGAGTTTTGGTCGATTTGATGGAGAATGATTCAAATGGCTCTACCTCCTCTTGCTCTACCAAGTTGCTATCATCAAGGTCCCTCGAAAGCTGCTCTCTAAAATCCCATGTTCCTCCCAAGCGTCATCGAGCGCCGTCGATGGCTCAAAAGTTTGTGTGAATGATGGTTCAAACTTAATTTAGCATACATTTTAGTGCGAATGATGGAAGGAGTTTCAAACCAAAGTATACTCGTAATAGACCTTCAACAATTTCTAAATTTCCACTGCAACATTAGAACAAAATAAAAACTGTATATTCATTCCTAAATTTCATGAAATCCAACCCTGTGAATGTCTCGATGAAAGAGGCATGTTTTGATTATTAACAAAGTTTGTGATCCGCCACAATCCAACCAACCAAGCTTTTATCACTCAAACAATTCTTGAATTTGCTGGTCAAAGCATCATTCACATTCACTTAAATTTCACATGCACTTTTTTGGTTCACATCTGCATGGATTTGATAAAGTCATCTCCTTTTGCAAGGTAGCTAATAGAAGTTCTTGCAAAATTCTCATCCGCATGCACTTTCCTCATTCCCACAGGCACTGGTCATGTAGAGCCTTTCACATTCAACAACCAGTCAACCCCAAACGCCCACCAACGTTTTCTCTTTCTAGTATAAAAAAGCATTAAAAAATATTTCTCTCCAACATCATGAGTCAAACAGATTATACTACACACACTTAATTTGGGACCATAAAACATACATTTTTGTCGTGCTCGCTAAGTGTCGACAACGTGAGAAAATCGAGACCACAAAATATCAAGTTTTCTAAGGAATCTTGAGAACGAATCAAGTCTCGATCGAGTCTTCGCGTCGAATCGAGTCCCCTCATAAGCTACTCGTGGAAATCCCCTATTCCTTCCGAGCATTGTCGAGCACCGTCAACGGCCGTCATCAAGCATTGTCCACCGTTGTCAAGCAAACTTTCGAAGTCAAGCACTATGGGGTTCTAATTTTTGGAGTGGGCGAGCAAATTAAGGTTAGAGCCAATGTTGTCGAGGGTTTTGAGGGTTATGATTTGGGGAATTTTCCCCCATAAGCAAAAAAAAAAAAAAAAAAATCATCATTTTTTAAGTCCGACGTCCACGTCAACGCCGGTCCGACCATGTAGGATGGTCGGCGCTAACTGTATATCCACGTAAACATTTTCCAGCATAAATTAGCCAAATAGACTCAATTAGCAAACTAACAAAAGGTTTAAGACTCAATCGGCAAGATTGAAAGGTTTATGACTGAATTGGCAAAAGTGCAAAAGGTTTAGGACTTTTTGGACAATTTTCCCAAATAAGACCAATCTATGTTTACATCCTTCGGTCAGCTAGTTATGAACACATTAAAAATATTTTTAATTTTCTTTTTTAAAACTATTGATAAATTCAAGTGTTGGTAATGAAGCAAATGAAGCAAAAAAAAAAAGTTTGAAAACCCAATAAAAGTTGCTAAATTATAAATAGATAAATAAAAAAGAAAATATAAACTTGATAAGTAACTTAATTGTGAGTAGACAATCAAAATTGATTGGTAACCTAATGGGAAAAATGTTGGTAAGTCATTCAAACAAGGGCTGGTATTGCATATAAGAGTTGTAGATCTAAGGCAAAGGCGAAGAAAAGTTGGTAAGATAATGAAAAAGTAGATAATATAAAAACTATAAAAAAAAAAAAAAAGGTAATTTCATAAAATAATTGATAAGTTTGCCAAAAAATTATTGGAAAATCGGTAACCGGTAATTTTTTTACCGACAGTGGTTACCAAAGAAAAGTTTGTTTTTTTGTATTGGGAAGAAACAACAAAATTGTCCCTAGGTTGTGTTTGGGAGACCCAAAGGAACAGCAAATGAAGTGGAAGCACCTCTAATCTTAAATTTTCCCTCCAATCCCTTCTCACCAGCCTTTTAAGTTGGGGAAAAATTTAAATACATAGCCTGCGTGTTCTTTTGTGTACGCAACCCATATCAATTATCATTGACATATATAGTTAATCATTTTTCTTTCAATAAGTACCTAATCAATGGTGACAGATATAGGTTGTATACAAAACGAGCACAAAGGTTGTGAACTTACTAAAAATCTTTTTAATTTTTAAACATTCTCCATCCCAATTTTCAATCTCTCAACTTTCCCCCTTTTTTAAACATATTGTGAAGATTTATGTCAAAGTAGAAGGAAAACAAAACAAACCTGAGATATGTCATTCTGTGTGAAATCTTTAACAAGTCTTGTCAACAAGGGAACATCTTAATAAGAACCTACAAATAGAAAGAATAATTGTAAGTGCATATTAAAAAATTGAATTTTGAAAATAAATGGAAACAAAAATTTTAAAGCATAATTAGTGCTTCTTATCGCACACTTCAACAAAATCCTTAACCTTGACTTTTAGAAAGTAAATCACACAATAAATGCAAAACATTTAATGCGAGCAACAGACAAAAGAGAGTTGATGAGGAGGAAACAAAAGAAACAAAAGATATCTTACTAGTTTAGTAGCTCTACATGAGTTGTTTCATTTACTTCCCTTTAGTATTATCATAAATTGAGAGCTAAATGACAAGGTAGCACCTATTTCGTATATAATCCATTCTAAAGTAGAAGTTACATAGTGATAACAAAAGCAAAAGAAGGAAAAAAAATGAATTCATCACAAGTGACTCTTATAGCATTTGTAGTATTTTGCTTTTTCATTAACAAGAACCCTTCCCGAACCAATGGCTACAGCATCAACTTAATCTCAATAGGCAAAGTTGACAAATCTCCGACTTACCCTCAAGGAATGATGTCAAAGAATTGTGGAAATATTTAGAGCTCGTGCCCACAGGCTTGAATCTACCACTTCTTTGAGTTTGGGAGAGTCAAAGCAAATAGTTGAATATGAGCCTTTTACCTCACAACCAAGACTTACTAAAGATAACCTTGGTTACCTTATAACATCTTTGACTGTTGGCTCACATTCTTATTCTCCTTATTTTGTGGTGGGTACAAGTAGTGACGATACATGGATGCAATGTGAAGGATGTATTGAATGCTTTCCCATTAGGCAAGGTAACTTCAATAAACTTGAATCAAAATCATACCGAGCCTTACCTTGCGATGATCCCTGTTGTTTTCCTAAAATATGCAATTTTTGCATGTATAAGACATATTATGTTGGAAATGGATGATTGCTATAGCAAAAGGGCAATTGGTTTGGATACCTTTGGCTCTCGGGATAGTAGTGGAGTTGTCAAAAGATTCCCAAGCACCGTATTCACTTGTGACCTCGAAAATCACAAATGTCACTAGGGAAAGGATGGAGAAAGTAATATCATAGCTAGAATTCTAGGCTTGGGCATTCGGCAATGGTCTATCATCTCGCAATATAGAAATGAGACTAGAATGCATATGCCCTACTACCAACCTCCAAAAGGTTCACCAACCAACACCGTGATCTTAGGTTTTGGGGATGAAGCTCAAATTAAGGGAAGCATTTGGACAACACCTCTCCTTCTAGTAAACCGGTATACAATTAATGTCACGGACGTCAATGTGGCGGGAAATCGCCTAACAATAAACCTAAAGATTTTTCAAATGAAACTGGACCGCACATGTGGGTTTATTGTGGATTCAAGAAGCTTTCTAACTATGCTTGTCCAAACCGCCTATAATGCAATGAGAAATGAGAAATATCAATTTTTCCGAGAGATTTATCAATTGCTTCCCGGCCTCCTCTACGGGAATTCGACTTGTGTTATGGCGCGCCTAGTGGGAATTATTCATTTCCAAAGATGACATTTCATTTTGATGGAGCCAATTTTTTTTTTGATGGAAGTAATATTTTTCAAATCTTTGACTAGGGTTTTTTGCCTGATGATGATGCCAACAAAAGATGGCGGAACTAGCTTACTTGAATCATTTCAACAGGCAAATTATTGATTCCTACTTGATTTTAGTGCTTTGAAAGTTTCCTTTGTCCAGGAAGTGTGTCCTCAACATTAAGAATTGAGCATTCAAAATAATGAAAAAGGAGATCCAATAAGTTATTTATTGTCTTCTATGTTACTTTCTTCTTATTGGTGGGTTTGACAAATGCTTCAATTTAGTTTCGTTTTGCTTTATGACTTCAATTTCTTGAAGCGGAATCGCAAAAATTTAATAATTTTCCACCTAGAGCATATGCCAGGATTTTGAAGTAATTACAGTGGCCTTCACTAATGCTTTGTGTAATCATTTGAGGAATTCCTATACTGCAAAACCAAATAAACGGGAAGTTTTATAAAATTCAAGAGTTCCGACTAAAGCAACTTAGCAAAGCAATATCAAACAAAATCAATCGGATTTGGGTTGAAACTAATTTCCACAATTTACAATGTCATTAGCGGTCATAACAATGAGGATTGAATTACCATAGATGAGTCGATGTTGCTCATCTCAAGTTAGCGTAAACTTTTATTATCACTTTCACACCATTATTAATTGTTGTTTCCCTTTCAATTTTACATAATCAAACTTGGAATTTGACAAAAAATATGACATGATGAATGGAAATCCCCTTGTAATACCTATTTGAGTATTGTTACTAGGAGTTAACAAGAATGATTTTTGAAAACCCTTTAGAGAATTGACCATACATTATTGCATTTTTCTAGGTGAAGACAAAGTGTACAAGGGACTTTTTGTCAATGCTTAGAGTTATGGTTTACAGTTCGGGTTCTCCTATGATGTGTGTACAGAGTTGGGGACTAACTGTTAGGGCGCCAATAGTTACTTAGTCTACCACAAGTTGGTATAGAAGGAAGCTAGGCTCTGCACTACAAAAGGTTTTATACTTGCAAGGCAATGTTGGAACTCTTGGCACAACTAATGGTATTTTGCATATTTAAGCTCCTATAGCTAGAAGAGATGAGTAGGCATACTCAAGCCGAACCTCTATAAATCTTATTTGCAATTTTTTTTTTCCAAAACTCAGTTATTTTTTGTGGCTTTTATTTCTAGTTCCCTTTGCATGTAGAAGCCATACTTTTACTAGGGTTGGTTTTATAAAACTAATTTGTTTTTTAAAATTTTCCAAAAACCAATTCAATCCCTTCTTGATTGCTTCTTTATACCTAATAATGGGCACGAGAGCATGTTCTCCTTGTCCTAAAAGTGTTATGCCTTTGAGGTAAAAATCAATGGCAACCGTTGTTGGAACCATCTTGAGCGAGACAACTTGATTACTTGCCTTCCGTTGTTTGACAGTGCTAACTATATATATTGGAAGTGTAGGAGGATCATGTTCATTCAATCGATGGATTACGAGTTTTTGGTTGATTGTGCAATATGGATCCTTTGGGCCCATAAAGAGAGGTGAATCCTCCAGTACATCCAAAATTGCAAAAGCAAAGCATGTTTTGTATGTGCACTTTCTCTGGCCGAATTCAACAGGATTTCCTCATGTGCAATAGCTAAAGAAGTATGGGATTGATTGGGGATCACTTATTAAGAAACTAGTCATGTATAAGGGGCCAAGATTAGCATGCTCCAACACATTAAATAATTGTTCATGATGGAGCTGCATGAAGGCATCGAGGATACGTTCACTCGTTTTCCGCTCTTGGAAAGACTATCCCTAATGATGACTTTATAGCGAACTTGTATTGGAACACGCAAAAGAGTTCAATACGTGATGGCAACAATCTCATTATTATGACCTTGGAAGAGGTTATTAGCCCTTTAATGTCCTATGAAGCGGAGAAAGAAACCAAGGCCAGCAGGAGAAAGAAGAAATCAATCCCCTTGAGAGTTGATGGTAGTACCCGGTAAGAATTTTTAAGCACACACGAGGAGGACAAAGAAGATGTAGCCACGCTTATTCGCAACTACCTCCCTATGCTTTGAGTGTCTTCAATCCGGCCGCATTGAGAGTGAATCAATGTGCTCATTACTCAAGAAGAAATTCTACACGGAGTCGCATTGAGAGTGAATCAAGTGAGAGCAAATTCGAAGCTGCAAATCTATGTTTGATGGCAGACCTTGCAGGAGCTGAGGTATGTATTGATTGATTCTGCATATGACGACTCCACACTTAGTAATGAGGAGCTTCGCAAGGCTTTTAAAGAGACGTAAACTCGAAGTTGGAAAAAGCTGATAAGAATTCGTCGGAAGAGAATGAGGCTCTTGAAGAAGAAAAAACCGGTTCTGTTCATGCATGTCATACATTTTATGGAATTCCGAAGGTCCTTGAAGATCCAAGAAATTCCTTTCAGAAGGTTAGACTTGGTATTAACACTAAGAGTCCAAACATAAAAGACCTTTTGTTCTAGACCTTTTCCTCGTTGACTGTGAATGTCCTTGCATGTCTGTACATGATCTAGCAATTTCCTTACTTATATCGTGTCCAAAAGCTTTGCTAGCATAACTGCTTTTTGGATACTATTAAAATAACAACATATTGTGAGTTATAGATTTTTGAAAGAATATATCCTACAATGATTTCTAATTATTTGTTATTTATTTTTTTGTGACCCAATATAGGCCATTATTTTCACAATAAATTAAAGATGATTATATAAGCATTTCTCGTGTTCAAATTGTGCAACCTCAGTTCTTCCCCGATTTCTCCAATGCTGCTTTATGTACACCACTTTGAAAGTATGACATGATAATATGTATATGAGAAATAATCGAATGATAGTCTTTAATTTACTATGAAAATAAGAGTATTTTAAACCACAAAAAATCAAATAAAAATAATTATAAATTGTTGGGAGACTATTTTAAGAATTTGTGGTTCACAACAAACTATTATTCTAATAATAGCCCAAAAAATATTATGCCAGCAAAGCCCTATCTATATGCATGCTCAAGTTCAAATAACACCACAGAAAGATCAGAGATAACTAAAGAGCCTGTTCAGTATAGCTTCCGTAGTAGTAACAATTGTGAAAAAGGGGAGCTGCAATTCCAATAGTAGCAATCTCTCCATAACCGCAATACGTTTACAGTCGCACAAAATTACAGTAACTTCTAAAAACCCGCCAGCCACCCCTCGCGTGTGATGGTCGACCTCGTCCTATCGCCGCTTGAGTCTTCCGTAGCCGTCGCTATGCTCGAGAACATGCGTCCCCATGTTCTTTCTCTCTTGACTACTATTCTAACTCGGTGGTCAAGACCGCCGAGCGTCTCCACATAGCCTCGGGCGACGCCAGCGATGCGGCGTTGCTCGGGGCCGGTGATGCGGCTAAGGCCCCTTGGCTTTTGTCTCTATCTTCCTCAAGGACAAACGTGAGCTTCGGAATCGTAACCTCACGACAATTGAGATCACAAACCCCTAGGTAACCTGCATAACCTTAGGCGATGCCACCAATTTTGGGCTTGGCGACATTGGGTCCGGCGACGCGAGCACAAACCCGACTAATGACAATGAGGGGGACACAAAGAGCGTGGGCGGCATTGCCTAACACGGTGAGGGCGTCTTCTAGATCCACAATGCCCAACTAATTCTATAATCATCTGAGTAGTTAAAGCAATTGTTGGTAGTTTATTTGTAAAACAAATTAAGAGATATCTTAATGTGTCGTACCACCATTGACACGCCCAACTACTTAAGTGAGGTTAGTGACCTCATAGTAGTCACGATTACCCTGGCCGAACTCCTTCTCTTCCTTAGCACTTTTTTATCCGATTAACATTTCAAGTAAAATTTATCAAGTCAAATAATCGATTAGTCTTCAAGGAAAAAAAAAAAGAAACCAATTTGATGGATAAAGTAATGACAGACTATGAAAGGATTTTATTGCAAAATGCTAAATAGAAGAGTTGATTACACGGACAAAAAAATGTCATTGTGGGAAGTTGACTGACTTTTATTTTTGACTTTTTCCCAAATGGCACAGGATGACTTTAACATGCACCTGCAGTTTCCGCCAGGTGGGCCTGGGCGAGATTGAGCGGACCAAAGGATTCCCAAGCCCATGATCTTGTCTACTAAGCATTTGCAAGTTTGTCGAAGCAAAGGCTTCCTTTACGTACAAAATTTTAGGTAAGGCCTTCAAATTGGACTTTAATACCCCCGAAAACAAAGGAAAAGGAAGCCAATTAATTTCAAGGGCCACCTGATTCGAGGCCCAATTTAGTTATCGGGTCCCGACTGAATCGGGTCGTGGATCTTTTCGTCTCTTCGTATTGAATTTTAGGCCAGGCAATGGATTTCTTCTAAGGTTGCATCTCTCATCCATCTTCGAGCCAAAGAAAAAGGAATCGATCAACTTTTAACATTTCTAATTTAATTGGTTTAAGGAGGACAGGAACGTGCTCTAGAAGCTGCATGATTGCAGTTTAAGACTTAAAAGTAGGTCAAATACCATTATCTAGTAAACATAGCTTTCATGCTTATTCATCTCCCACAATTCAAGCTTACCCTTTAGTTGCTATTATTCAAAGGAAAGAATACTGCAGAGTTCATCCAAAGCACGTGTTGTTGATTATTTGACTCGTACCTTGCCCAAGTCTAGCATGCACTCGCTAGTAAATGTATTTCGCGTTTATTTCAATCAAATTCCACGACAGGGACATTTGTCCCAGAGTATTCCACTAGATTACTTATGTTTCTATCATGCAAATTAGTGGGTCGGGTCAAGTTTGCGTCAACCCATTTAATCCATTCTTATGTAGTGTAGATATAGTGACCCATACTTAACCCATAATCACCAGATCCATATTACTAAAACACAATGTTCTAGTAAAACCCGCACCATTTTAAGCTCTTCACATGTATATGCTACTTGGATAAAAACTTCAAAACAATTTTTTTAAAAAAAAAAAAAACAAATTAAACAATTAAAAATTAGCAAATAAAATAAAAAAAATGTAAAAAAAAACCTATAAATTGAAATAGTTATAAAGAACTTAGAGCTGGCAAATCCATTTTGAAATTTAGATTTAATGAGCCTAATTGTGTATGGGTAAATCTTTTCTTTCTAGGTGAGTAACCAAAGAGTTGAGAGAAAATAAAACTCAAATATATGTGTGTATATATATATGTATGTGTATGTATATGTATATGTATATGTATATGTATATAATATACCATTAGTGATCCATGGGGGACTGTATACTTACAGCCTCCACGATAAGCAAGTGAATGGGGCCGGTGCGTGGCGAAGGGAAGGGTTCATCAAGCCATTTCTCGCCTCAACCCCCTAAATATGAAGAGGGGTACTTTACAAATAGGGGCTAATTGCTTCGCACCTGACTTTCCAAAACCCACACCCACCCACTCAAGCAAGTTATGTGGATCTAATTCCATGAACAGTTTGGTGATCTTCAAGGATCAAATTGAGGATCATAAGATCCTACAAAAAGCCACTGTATACTAGCAAATGCATGAGATCAGGGGCAAATGCAAAGAAGAAGACCTTGAATTCGAGCACAATACATGTGGTATTAGAATAGTACATGATGTACAGTACAGTACAACTATTAAATACAGCAGAAGAAATAAATCTCCAACATCCGATGTCATATCTATAAATTCCTTTTTAGTGAACCCTCGAACTTCTAAGCTTCACAAATAGTACACGACATACGGCATGTCTGAGCAAGCAAACTAGATGTAGAAATCTCAACACATGCATCGCATCTTTAAGTTCTGAATGAATCACACGTGTCGCTTCAAGCAACTACCTCTCAAAAATCATGAAAGTCAAAATGGAAAAATGAACGGGCACATTGCAAGACTTCTTTAAGGTGAACTCGCAGTAGTCTAAATAATCCCTGGGACAACTTGAAGGCATCGCAGTATCACTTGGGCATTCTGAAATGCTTATTATGCAAATCACTAATCAGCGCTGCTTTTGGAACTTTCATACAAAACCTATGCCTCACTTTCTCGACTCTATCAAAAAAAAAATGAATAAATCAAACAAGCATTAAGTTTGACAAGTTATCGACCTCCATATCCATTGGTAGGACAACAGTAATAAAATTCCCTGCACCTTACATTGAGACAACCGTGATTAGCAAATGCCACATCTTGATTGTCTGCTTCTAACAAACTCTAGGTATCATTGGAAAGCTCTTCATGAATATGGCCCAATTGTCCTCTTTAATTTAAATTTTAGTGAAATAGTACTTTCGAACTGGGTAATTATGGTATAAATCGCAGTGGCAAACCCAAATCATAACCAGTGCTTATAGCCTCTATCGCTAGTGTTGTCGTATCCAGATTGGCGATCATGGCTGAAAGAGTATGAATTTGAGTTTGATCACACACCATTGGTGTGGAGATTTGTATTATATTTATAATATGTACATGAGTGGGAAAACACAATTAGAAAGATTTTATAAAAATAACAATCTACAGTATCAATGATAACAATTTACAGTATCGGTATAGATTGTGAAAAAGATTTGCTCTATCAACGGAATTGACACAAATCGTGGAAGATCAGCTCAATCAATGGGATTGGCATAGATTGTAAAATATTGCTGTATCATGGGAGATTTGCTCTATCAATGGCTGTAGGAGTGCCAATCAAAGCAGCCTATATTAAATGCACCTTGGCCACCGACAAGAGCGCCACTTGTTGCTCAATATCGGCTCTCACCATCACCAGCCCTTTTGCATCGGTCTGTCGCCAATCCAGTCGCGCCATTCGTATCGTTTGTTACACTGTTGTGGTTAGTTGATCACCATCACGCATCCGCAGTTGCTGGCCGTGGTGCTGCTCTTGGTTGTGTCATTGTCGATCGTCTCCGTGTCTGATTTTGATCCCTCCCATCCTGATTCAAGTATAGTTCCAAAGCGAGCTATGCTCTTTAGGAGTATTTACTCTATTTGAGGACCAATTTTTTCTTTTTTATACTGTGCCAAGCTGTGAATATCCTTAAAGAGTTTATCGAAATTCTAGAGAAATTGAAGCTCAGGTATCAATCGCATGTTTTGTGGAACTCTCCATTAGAACTCTCATTGATTCGAATACATGTAATCTATGCTATAATAAGTCTACATAAGTATGAACTTATTAAACATTGACTAAACTGAGATTTATGTCACTGTAGAAGGAAAAGATAACAACCCGAGTACTCAAGTCTTGCTCTTTCATTCTGTTTAAAACCCTTAACGTCTTATTAATAGGTGGACACTTGATTAGAACTTTTCAATGCATATTAAAAAAAAATAGATTTTGAAAATAAATGAAAACACAAATGTCAAAGCAACAATAAGGGCTTCTTACCAAGAGTCTTAAGGGAGCATTTCGACAAAAATCCTTAACATAATCTGACTTCAAGGAAGGAAATCACACAACGAATGCAAATCATTCAATGCTAGCGACAGACAGAAAGATAATTAATAAGAAAGAAACAAAACGATAAAGGGTTAGATATCTTTGGCTTTCGAGACAGCAGGGAAGCTGTCAAGAGTTTCCCAAAAACTGCATTCAGTTGTGGCCTTGAAAATCACAAAGTTGGGTGGGAACATATCGGAGAAAGAGACATCATAGCCAGAATTCTAGGCTTGGGAATTGGACCGCGGTCTATCCTTTTACAGTATAGGAGCGAGACTAAAATGCGTATGCCCTAATAAGTACTACCTGCCTCCACAGGGTTCACTAGTCGGTACCTACGTAATCTTAAGTTCTGGGGACGAAGCTCAAATTAGAGGAAGCGTTTGGACAACACGTCTGCTTCCGAACACGAAAAATATGTAATTAATCTCATGGGCGTCAGTGTGGCCGGAACATGCCTAAGATTAGACCCCGAGATTTTTCATATGAAACAGGACCATACAAGGGGGTTAGTGTTGGACTCGGATGCTTGCAAACTATGCTTGTCCGAACCACCGCCTATAATGTCGTGAGAGAGGAGATAATTCAATTTTTTTTCCTGAGGAAGTGACGTTGGCGTTCTAGCCCTCCCCAACCAAGGGAATTCGGTTTGTGCTATGACGTGCCTAGTGGAAATTATACTTATCCAAGAATGACATTCCATTTTGAAGGAACCAGACTTTTTCTTGATGTATGTAATGTTTTTCAATTTTTGGACGGGGTTTTTGCCTGATAATGATGCCAATAAATGATGACGCAACTAGCATACTTGGAACATTTCAACAGGAAAATTTTCGATTCCTGTTTGATGTTAGAGTATTGACCGTTTCCTTCGTCCATTAAGCGTGTCGTTATGATTAAGAATTGAGTTTTTAGAATAATGAAAAAAGAAACCCAATAAGTCATTGTCTTCTATGTCACTTTCTTCATACTGCTGGGTTTGATAAATGCTTCACTTCAGTTTCCCTTTACAACATCGATATAATAGAGGGGTTGCAAAAAATAAATATTTTGCTACCAAAAGGATGAAATGTCTTGGAGCATATGTCATGAATTTGAGAGATTTATAGTGGTCTTTGTTGAGACTTATAATACAAGCTAAGGGAGTGAATAGATTGGTAAAAAACTTTGAAAAACTTTTGCAAAATATTTCGAGTTAAACTTTAATAGATGCGGAAAGAATTTGATATAATCAGACACAATTGCTTCTATCAAACAAATAATGCTAGGAATGAATAGAGAGAATATATTGTATACAAAGTGATTTGGCTTATATCTAACCTGCATTCACTTTTAAACTAACAGCCGCCAACAAATCTAGGATCCATTAGTAATTTCCAAAAAAGTTACAAAGTAGCAAGTGTCATTTCACCCCGAAGCTAATAGATGCCATTGTGAATACACAAACATTGTTTTTACACTTGTATACTTCTCCTATCACATATTACAAATAAAAGCAATCTCACAAAAAGGTAAAATAGCACCTTGTCCCAATAGTGAGGCCATAAGGTCTTATGTTTAGAATACAATTCATCTTACTACTAAAAGTCAATCCCGATAGGAAAGAATTAGTTGGATCCTAAAAGTCGATCCCAATAAGGTAAGACCTATAAAAGACATCGCAAGGGGACTAAATACTTGCATTTACTAAGTTCTAGAGTCTCCCAAGGGGCACCACCAGAGACTAAATACCTGCATTTACTAAGCTCTGTTCTAACCATAGCTCCCTTCTAACCATAGCTCCCTTTAGATGGCAAAAGAATTCTTCAAACAAATGCAGTGGCAAATATTGGGCAACCATTCTCTTAGAAGAAATTGAAGACAAGAGATGTGATTCAAAAGTAGAAGATTCACAAATGCCGAAATGTATTATCACTCCACCTTTAAAAAAAAAAAAAAATTGAGCCATTAAGCATGGGATTAAGAAATTTGAATTCCATCTTATTGATTATCATTCTATTGTTGAAATAGACATGTCATCCTTCTAAGTTCAAACAAAAGTACATACCCCATCCATAGCTACTTAGATGGGCTAAATGGTTCTTGATATATTCCTTTCAATCCAAGCATATTAAAGGAGACAAGAACTTTTGACAGCGAGGATGAAACATCTAGGAACACTAATAGCCTATACTTTCTCAGTACAGAATTCCCTCTAGAGCCCACGGACCTACCAATTGAAAACCTTGAAACCTCCATCAATCCAAATCCTAAAATTTGTCATCTGGGAGAAAAAGACAAAGGATGGATGAATGGATAATCGAGATACAAATCCCTTTAGATGGCAAAAGAATTCTTCTAACAGATGCCGGTTCCATTTGTAAATTTCCATCTAAATTTTGTTGTATTTATTGATCGGTGAATAATATTTTAAGGTGTGACAAAAAAGTCAATAACTATCTTTTTACTTGAAAACCAAAAGAAAATGTCAAAATTAAAGAAAAAATTAGAGCGGTGTTTGCATTATACTTGATCAGTGGACGGGCCGGACTCAGTACCAATCCTAAGAATTCAAGATGAAGCCTACCATACTACAAAAGAAATCGCACTTTCTCCATGAAATGATCGAGCCTAATCGAGCCTAAGTATATGGCCCCAAGTCCAAATAGGAATATTCTTCCCTAGGTTCGGCCGACACGTTTCCTGTCGATGCGTGCGCTCCCACTTATTCATCTCCCACAACTCACGCTGGTCCCCAGTTGCTACTCGAAGAAAATAATATTGCAGAGTTCATTCAAAGCACGTAAAACCATCCCATCAATGTTGATCAAGTCTTCTTCCCTAAGTGGCATCTGCCTCGTGCTTTGTCTCTTGCCACGAACATTAGAAACAAGGCGGCCCGAAATCACTAATCTTGTTGAATTCGTCCACGCAAGCACGCACTACCTGTATTTCACGTTTATTTCAATCTCATTCTTCGACAGGGACTTTTTGTCCTAACCAGGAAGTAGTTGATGGATTGGCTTCCAAATGATCAGTCAAAAGACGGAATGAGAGAGTTTTCGTGCCGAAATAGAACTTTTCTAAAGCGTGCGCCGTCGGACTTGAAAATATAATGTCTTTGCTCGGTCTGTGGGCCGATAACAAGTTAACTCCACGTTAAATGCTAATGTCATTCCTACACGTAGTTAAGGTACTCACAATCTCATATAATCATGTCGCTGACCGTCGGTGCCATACCTAGTCAACTACTTATCCGGGAAAGGATTATTACTTTTGAAATGGTTGTTTACGCTTGGATTGTTTGTGTAGAGGACTGTGTATATGCACATATAATCTATGCCCATGGAGTATAGGACTGTATATGATCATATACTCTATGTTTGTAGTTCAACAACATGTCAAAATAGATCATAAACTAACTTTTTAACCCACATATGATGGGCTAAGTCATTATATGCATTAATTATACTTAGTAAATGAGTTTAAAATGGCAAAACCAAAAAAAAAAAAAACAGGTGCTAAATAAGTTCACATTTACCTAAACCCAACTCATGTTTTTGACTTTCTATTCTCCTTCTATAAGAAAATAATGGACTCTATAAAGATCGATATGAATTGACAAAGTTTGTAAATGATCATTTGTTAATATTGGAAAGAAAAGTAAATGATAAGAAATTTAAAAGTACAAATACCGGAAACAATCATTCCAGCGATGTAATTTGAGTAAAATAAATGCAAACTTGCATAAAATTGTTGAGTTCTTTTGATTGATTGAGGGATACTTATAAAGAGCACAATATAGTATTGATAGTCCACTACGACGGTTACAAATAACAGTTTTTAAATCCAAATACATAAGTAGCTTCCTAATCCTATGATGATTACAGGATGTTACTTCATACAATATTTATCTGTGAGAATTTTATTCGGTAATACTTATCTCCTAAAAAAAAAAACATCAGTTACAATAAGTATCATTTGTCGATTTTACTAAGAGCAATGTTCTAATGTGTATAGAATGCAAATACGGTGGAAAAAAACCAAATCAAATCGAGGGCACAGAGACCGGAAATACGACAAATTAACTAGAACCAGATCAGATCGACAACAAATTATTGAGATAATTTTGCTGTAGTTTATTTGACTCGACTAACAAAAACTCCGGGCTCCGCCCCTGGTTTTGATTAACAAATTTTTCTAGACATGGGCGTCAGATACATAGAAGGAATAAGAGATACCCAAGTTTTATAAGTCTGCATATATGCCGTCCTACATCAACCAAAGGAAAACGAAAGTAAAGGGAACAAATGGCGAGTGGGATCTGGAACGACATTCAGTCACCCGCTCGACCACATCATGGTCGTCGCTCATCATCGACATCTGTAGCACCTCGTCGACCCCTACAGTGATAGGGGTATCTCGTTCGGCGGGAGGGAAAAAGTTTAAAAAGAGAAACTGTTTTAAAAGAGTTTTGCGAAAACTCAGGGTTTTTTTTTTAAAAAAAGTTAATACTAGAAAAAACTCTAAACTTATACACTTATACCAAATTTACCATGCATTAATTTCTGTTAAATTTTTTCGTCGAATTACTAAATTGGATGACACATAACAATTAATAGGTATACCAATTTGAGATTTTACTCTCAATTTATCACAAATATATCAGTTTTGTAGTTTTTCGTGGTAAAACTAACAAAAAGTAAATTTGTCATAAATATGTTTTTTAGGTAAATTTATCACAGGTATATCAGTTTTAAATTTTTTGTGGTCAAAATCTAGTTTAAAGTATATTTATTACATGTGTATGAATTTAAAGTTTTCTGTGATATTAACTTTTTTTTTTAATTATAAATTGGAGTCACCATCAATCAATCAAAAAAGTAGGCTAATTGGAAACCTAAGTGCATGTGAAAGAATCCATCGTTTTCAAAAACCGGAAAGACTTGCAATTGGAGGGTTTGGTAACGTGGGGGATGAGTTGGTGTCCCCGCATTGTCCTTTCGGTACCCCATTTTCCATTTTAAGTGCCTTGACTACAATTACCGAATAATACCAAAATTGTTGATGGGATTTTGATGCTTTCAAAATATGCAATCAGGAATATTCCTTCCTCGTTTAATGCTTTGACGTGACTCCGGATGCCGTGTATGTTGAGCATGTTTGCGTTTGTGGAAACAAACGATGACGTGCAAAAATATGTTCGTGTCATAATTTGTGGCATGTATACAGTGACTGGCGACGTGGTTAGATGTTGCATGCTTGGTTTTGGAGTTGACGAGGTCATGTCACTATTTGGCCTACGCCGACAGGTTACGTCGTGCTCCCGACAATCTTCAAGAAGGATTTTGAAAGCTGGCGACATTTTTAGGGAAAATAACTATACGCCGACAGGTTACTTCGATTCAGGATTCCAGGGGCCTCAGTTCTCTAGGCTTCACCGTCGAATTGATTCCCTCGGTATTTCAATCGATGGGTTGGCTTCGTGCAATGGGTTTTATGATGGAAATATATGAATGGGCAAAATAGAGGTATGGAGAAACTATGATATTTCTTACTCGTCGTCATACGATGTTAATTGTATATAAAATATGTAGATGCCTTACCCATCGCCATACGGTATTACGAAATTAATTTAGTCAAAGGAGGGCACAAACGTGCTCTAGGAACAGCATGAGTATAGTTTAGACTTCGAATCAGTTCAAATACTCTAATATAAACACAGCTTTCGTGCTTATTCATCTCCCACGACTCACGCTGATCCTCGGTTGCTACTCGAAGGAAAGAACATTGCTGAGTCCATTCAAAGCACGCAAAACCATCCCGTCAATGCAAGTGACTCTTGACTTTGGACCGGTCTCTCGCCCCAAAGCATTGAAACAAGCTCCCCATTCGGCCGACCATAATGACTAAATCTCGTTGAAACAAAAGATGGTATTTGAGTGAGCTTACCGGTTATTTTCTTATGCGTTGAATGCTAATGCCATTCCAACATGTAATGCAAGGTATTTACAATCTCTTATGTTACGTCACTGACTGTCGGTGCTTATGACCACTTACCCCGCAAAGGAAGATTATCTTTGGAATGGTTGTGTTCGCTTTGATCGCTTGTATAGAAGACTGCTTATATGGTTATATGCTGATGACTACTCAGATGGTAAAGGAACGAATATGATTATATACTTGTATTTGACAACCGTCAATAAACAGAGCCAAGGGTAAATAGATTAGCTACTATTAAATTGGGTGCAAGATTTACCAGATTTGATAAATGAAATAAGTAAATCCCGGTATACACATTAATGTCGTCCTCGTCTCATTGTTCCATGAACTTTGACTCTCCTAAAATATTGGGGATCATTGTCCAAAAAATTATAAACTTATTGCATTTTTGTCAATTCGGTTTTAAATATTTTAATTTTGTCAATTAAATCATAAACTTTTTCACGTTTTGTCAATTGAGTCCATTCGACCAATTTTGGCCGGACATCGATGACATGGACGCTGACAATCGTACATGATAAATTTAGTGCTAATACAAACAATTTTTTTCATAATATTTTAATATTTTTTGAATTTCCTTCTTTACTTTTTTTTCTTTTTTTATTATTAAGGGCAGCATGGGCCACCACCCATCAACCGAGGCTCGGCTACAAGCCCTCCTCTGCGGCGACGAGGGCTCACAAGCTCTTGCCCAATGGTCAACAAGGGTCATCAAGCCTCGGTTGATGGCTAGCCGCCCCTTGTCACCCTTAACAATTAAAAAAAAATGTAAAGAAGGAAAAAAAAAAAAAAAAGAAAATAATAGAAAAAGGAAATAAAAATTGAAAAATGAAAAATATTAAAATATTAAAATATTAAAATATTATTAAAAATTATTCACGTCAATGCCAATTGTGTCGTGTAAGACTGCCAGTGTCCACATCAGCGATTTTTAGCCAAAATTAACCGGATAGATTCAATTGGTAAAATATGAAAATGTTTAGAATTTAATTGATAAAATTAAAAGATTTAGGACTAAATGAGTAAAAGTGTAATAAGTTTAAAAAAATTTGGATAATTTTCCCAACATATTGCGACTAAAGTTTAGTCCCAAACCTTTTAATGCTTTGTCAATTTATTCCTAAAGCTTTTTAACGATTTCTCGATGTAGTCATCTAGCCAAATATTCAAATACTAGGTTTAGGACAAAAAGACTTTTCAATTTACAAACTCCAGTGAAGATATTAACTAGTTTTGGGTTATCAACTCTCATTCAAGATACTTACCAATGTCATTTGTTTTTTCTATTTTTCAAATTTCTATAGCATTTACCAAATTTTCTTTTTCTTTTTTAAAAACTATTGGTAAAGTCAAGGGCTGGTAATCAAGACAAAAAAGTTCGTAACTCCACAGAAAAGTTGCTAAATGAAAAAACTAATAAATTAGAAACAAAGAAATTAACTTAGTAAGTAACACAAACGAGAGTAGATAATGAAAATTAGTTGGTAATTTAATTGGAAAAAAGGTTGGTGAATCACTCAAATAAAAGCTAGTATATAAGAAAACATTAGTTAATTTAAGATCTTAGTAAAAATGTAAATTAAGTTGGTAAATGATAAAAGAAAAAAGTTGTTAATTGGTAAACTGTCAAAAAAGTTGGTAATTTCTTATAATTATTGATAAGTTACTAACAAGTTATTGGAAAATTGAGTGATGGGTATATATTTTACCAACGGTTTTTTAAAACTTATTAACATTTGGAAAAAAATATACGAACACGGGAAAATCAGTCCTTTATTTAGCATAGAGTCGCCCAGAGGCTATGTTTGTGAGACCTAGAGGAATTGAAAATGAAATGAAACGCCTCTTATTTAAATTTTCCTCCATTCCCTTTTCCCGAGCATTTTAGATTTAAAAATATTTTAAATAAACAGCCTTACATGTTCTTTTTTGTGCACAACCCCGATCCATCATGATGGACACGGACATTTGGTCATTCTTCAAAACTATAACTTCTCGATCAATGGTGATAGATATTGGTTGTACGAAAAAAAAAAAAAGAGCACAAAAATTGTGTACTTTATAAAAACTTTTAAAAATTTCAACATTCTCCAACCCAACTTTTATTCTCTCCACTTCCGCCCTTTCAAAACATATCATTAAAGTTGGGACTTAGGTGAGATTTCTGTCATTATGGAAGGAAAAGAGAACCAACCTTAGTACTCAGCATGCTCGTTCATTCTGTTAAAAGATGTCTTATTATTTTATTTTTTTGGTCAGAAAAGTGGTCTTATTAACAAGCATACATTTGATGAGAAAGTAGAGGTAAAAGAAAAACAGTTTATTATACATGTTAAAAAAATCAATTTTGAAAATAATGGAAAACGCAAAGTTTAAAGCATAACTAGTGCTCCTATCAAGTGTCCTTGGGGTGTTTGTCAACAAAATCCTCAAAAAAATCTTACATTAAGGAAGGAAATCATACAATAAATGCAAAACATTAAATGTTAGCAACAAACAGAAGATAGTTAATAAGAAAGGAAACAAATGAATCAAAAGATATCCGATTAGTCTAATTGGTCATGAGTTGTTCATTTATTTCTTTTAGGTATCATCATTAATTGAGAGCTGCAACGGCAAAATTCATGCGGTACCTAACTCCTATATAATCCATTCGAGAGTAGGTGCACTCGCACAATGATAACAAAATCAATAGAAAAAAAATGACTTCATCATAGGTGACTCGCGTGACGTTCCTAGTTTTTGTGTTTTCTTTGCCCACCCATCCCAGACCTATGGCTTCACCATCAACTTAATCCCAATAGACCAAGTTGATAAAGCTCTATTTCCTGAAAACCTTACCCTCAATGACAAATTCCAAAGAATCGCTAAGATATCTGAAGCTTGCATCTAACAACTTGAATCAGCCACTTGTTTGAATTCGGTAGAGTGGAAAAGGATAGCTAAACATGAGCCAAATACCTTACAACCTCGACTTATTATCCATAACCTTGGTTATTTCTTAACATCTTTAACAGTTGGCTCGCATTCTTATACACCCTACTTGGTAGTGGATTACAATACATAGATGCAATGTGAAGGGTGCACCGAGTGCTTCCAGATTAGCCAAGGTAACTTCAAAAGAAGTGAATCACGATCGTACTGGCCCTTACCTTGCAATGATACCCGATGTATCCTAAAGTATGTATAGATGGTAGATGCATGTACAAAAGAAATTATTATGGATCTAGATGCTTTGACTGCTATAGCAAAGGGGCAGTTGGGTTGTAAACCTTTGACTTCCAACACGGAAGGGGAGTCAAAATGTTCCCAAATACCGCATCCAGCTGTGGCCTTGAAAACCACAAATTTGGCTGGGAAAAGATCTGAGAAAGTAACATCATAGCTGGAATTCTAGGCTTAAGACTTGGTCACGGTCTATCTTTTGGCAATGTAGAAATTAGACTAAAATGCATATATCCTACTGCCTGCCTTCACACGATTCACCAACCAGCACCTATGCGGTCTTACATTTTGGGGACGAAGCTTAAATTAGTGGAAGAGTTTGGACGACGCGTCTACTTCGTAACATAAAAAAGTACGCAATTTAACGTCATAGACATCAGTATGGCGGGAACGCGGCTAAGACTAAAGCCAGATACTTTTCGGTTGAAACCAGATCTCAGGGGTGTGCTTGTCCGAACTGCTTATAATGCCGTCAAAAGGGAGATAATGCGATATTTACAAAGGAATTATTGTCGGCTTCCTAAGTCTTTTGGACCAAGCGAATTTGACTTGTGCTATAATGTGCCTGGTGGCAATTATACATTTCAAACGATGACATTCCATTTCGAAGGAGCCAATCTTTTTCTTGGTGTAAGTAATATTTTTTCAAAACTTCGACCAAGATTTTTGCATCATAATGAAGCCAATAAGTGATGGTGCTACTAATGCTTGGAGCATTTCAACAGGCAAATCGTCGATTCTTGTTTGATTTTAGAGCATTGACGGTTTCCTTTGTCCCGCAAGCATGTCATTATAATTTCTAAAAATCTTGTATCCAATTTTTTTTTTCCTAAACTCGTTAATTTCTACCAGCATATATTGCTAGCTCCCTTGGTACATAGAAGTAATAATTTTTATCGGGAATGGTTCTCCAAACTTAGTTTGTGTTTTCTTGAAAAACCAATTCACACCTTTGGTCTATAGCGATTTATTGTAGAAGGAAGCCATGTTCTACACAACAGCAAGTTCTATACTTGTAGCAAGGCAATACTTGTACTCTTGGTGTAACCAATGCAATTCAGCCTATTTTGGCTGCTTGAACTGGAAGAAAAGCGTAGGTACACCCAAGTCAAACCTCTAAAGATCTTGTATCCAATTTTTTTCCTAAGCTCGTTAATTTCTGCCAGCATATATTGCTAGCTCCCTTGGTGCATAGAAGTAATAACTTCATTGGGAATGGTTCTCCATAATTAGTTCGTGTTTTCTTTAAAAACCAATTCACACCCTTCTTGGTTGCTTATTTGGACCAAACAATCGGTGTTAAAAGCACGATCTCCTTGTTTTAAAAGTGTTGTACTTTTGAGAAAGATCGATGGCAATCTTTGTTGGAACTAGTTGTGTGAAAAGGGCCAAGATTAGCGTGCTACCACAATTATGAATTGTTCAAGATGGAGATGATGAAAGCGTCAAGGATATGCTCACTCGCTTTATGGACATTACCAACGGCCTAGCCGCTCTTGATTAGACTATCCTAATGATGAATTTATAACAAAAATGTTGAGATCTTTGACAAATGATTGGAATGTGCAAAAGGGTTCAATACGAGAAGGACATGGTCTCACTACTATAACCTTGGAGGAGGTTATTTGCTCTTTAATGTCTTAGAAGCGGACTGATAGACTGGGGAGATGGCATGACCAAATATGTCATCAATAAAATATAACTTGCCATCAACAGAAAATCGTATTGATAATGCAGATTGAGGTGAGGTTCTTCACGTGTCTTTCAAGGAATTTTGCCATGACCTTTTACAGAGAATTAGATTAATATTACAGCTACATGATACCAGTGCCCGGCGTTTGAATTTGGATCTCTATAAATTGGAGACAACTCGGCCATTAGTTAAAGAGCCAGAAAGGATAAAAACAAAAGAAATTGAGCATTTTGTAGAGGTTTTAAGTCTGTCTATATTGTGAGCTTGTATTATCCATTTGATTGTTGTTCCCAAGAGTTAGCAACAGTGGCAGACGCATTTCTAAACACACAAGAGAAGTGATTGTACTTAGAGTAAATGCATTTATCTAGGTGAAAGATAAAGTGCATGAAAGACTTCGGTACATATATTCAGAAGTGGGGTTTATAGTTTAGGAAGAGGATCTACTGTCCTATGTGTACGAGGTTTGTTGTAGAAGGAAGTCAGATTTTCCGCAACAGTAGGTGATATCAATTATTTTCATAAAATCATCAAGTTTATTTGGGGGTTGACCAAGAGTTGCCAAAGGTTGGTCCACAAGAAACAAGGTCCAGAACATACTTTTAACATCAAAAATGGTTCTAGACTAACTTTTTGACACCCATACCGCGACAAGAAATCAACAGTTAATGTTTTAACTCATTGAAAATGATCGCTCGTTTTCGTAATCTCGTCACGAGCGTTCCAACGGCGCAAATATCATCTTCAGCGCCTCCATGTAGACAACCTGATGTCTATTAGGTGAAGATTTTGGGAACGTGCTACATACTCCATAGTCGTCATCAATATTCCCTTCTAAGACAGCTTGCAAAATAGACCAAGCAAACGTTAGAGCCCGACGTCAAATTGACGGACCACAGATCTTTAAGAGATCCGGCAACTTAAAGCAATTTCCATGTGAACATCGGAACCTATTTATGCACGCAACCCACAATAATAAATCATGCGAGAGTACACGTGATTGGTCCCCCCTCCTCCTTCCCTTCAAACCTACCAAAGAACGTGATCGACCGAGCTGGTACTGACAGCCGAATTGGTCAGGTTCGAGTCACTTCAGTCTGGACTTTCGCGGACGAGTCTCGTTTCGGATTCAAATCGTTCGGCTTCGGATTCGAGACTACCAGGAGGAGTCAGAGAAGAAGTGACGATTCGAGACGTTCGAGATGTGCGCAATGGGAACGAGGACATTTCGGAGCAAATCCGAGAGTACCTTTCCCCGACGTCGAAAACGCTGCTGACTACTTTACGTGTGAACATAGAAAAAAAACAGACATGCTCGGACCCGCTCGAGTTCGAATGATGCCTCGTGAAAAACTGGAGATGCATGGGGCGAATGCTTTTCCCGTTTTGCCGACAGGGCGGGTCGAGCCCACTGACCGCGACGGCTCCGCTTACGGTCGTCTTGCATGTGGTAACGGGTCTCAAGCATGTCGTGAGTGTTTCCATGCTCGACACGGACCGGCGAGCCTTTTCGGTACGGTTTTTCCAAGGAGAAGTAATGGTCATGGAAAAGGTGTGCTGCGGTTTTAGAAAGTGCAACTACACTACGTTGACAGTTTTAGCCGCTTACTTTACAACTAAGTTTAGAAATCTGCTCCACCCATCCTTGAGGTTTTAAAACTTCATAGAATTTATTGCATATCACGCAGCTTACAGTGCAGCATAGCCAAACGAGCATGAGGATCGATCAATGGTCGGCTTCTAGTTATTTGTCGCATTCAGTAAGATGTCGTGACACAATTCAACCTCATAAAAGCTATGAACTCGTCGCAAAGGAGAACTAGGCCCGTCAAACAAGTGGATCAAGTCGGGTTTTGGTCAGTCGAAGATGGTTTAGTTCAAATTGACCTGTTAACTCGTTTTGACTAATTTCCATGCAATAAAAATTTAGTGACTCATACCCGATCCATATTACCAAAACATTTCAAATGAGAGCATACAGTGAGTAAATGTGAGATCGAGTGAGAGTAAGAGAGAGTCGTAAAAGTGAGTTGAGTATAAATAAGTTATAATCTCATTTAACATTGGTATTATTTTAAGCTTTATTGTTCCAAATTCATTTGTGACCTTTATTAAATCATATAACAACTCGATTTATTAAATATGGGTTAAAAATGAGTTTATGAACCAAGTCTAAGGAGGACCGAGTGCCGAATCGAAGCCATACGCAATAAACCTTTAGGTTGCTAAATTGTTTGTTTTCCAAAAGATAATGGATCAATTGGCAAGAATGATTAAAATTGTTAAGGGTTAATACAATGAATAATCTCAAACCAGTAAATTTACTTTCAAACTAATTTTTCGACCACAAAAAAATCTCAAATTATATCACATGTGATAAATTAACCTCGAACTAATCTTTAAGAATTAATGAAAAGATTATTCCGTTAGTAAAGTCATTTCTTATCAACCACTGAGGGTTCGCCCCAGTGGCCACTCTTCCATCTTGAAAGGGGGAGGTTGAGGGTTCAAATCCCTACCATTCTCAGGAGCGATTGGGGTGGAGAAGATTTCATTTCAGGAGTGGGTTTCAACTCTCACGCCCGCAATGAGGCATGGCAAAAAGTCTGAGAGTGAGTGTTAGAGTAGGATTAGCGTAGGACTGACAAAAAAAAAAAAAATCATTTCTTATCCAATAGAAAAAAGAAAGAAATGAAAAAATCCAGAGCAGGTGGCGATTTCGTAATATGGTGGGAACATCGGGGCTGCTTCCTGGGACGACTCCCCCCAACGAAAAAGAAAACGCGGAGGAGACACGAAGATCACGTGCACCCCCACAAAAATCACGAACCCAATCAAATAAAACCGACCTTAAAAAAAGTCACGATTCGCCCGTGAACCCCCGCCCCCCGGCCCCCACATTTCCGGTGATTTCCAGGAGGGAATCCCCGCCGCCACGTCACCCTCGCCCCCGGGGCGGGAAGGGGACAAATCCAATCCCTCCGCCCCCAACCAACCAACCCACCCGCTCGCCCTCGCGATCTCGCCACGTGTCGGCACGCGGGCCGTTCCTTCTCCCCCTCTCTCTCCCTCCGCGTTTTCCACACGAAGTCAAAGTTCGCGTGTCCTCCGCTTTGCCAAAAGTCGAGGGAGGGACCGGATAGTTTTGGGTACATCGACCGTGTGAAAGTGAAGGAACAATTTTGCTTCCCCAGCAAGGCTCCCACCCCCCATTTTTTAATTTCCCCATTTCAGTACGTCGCCTTAGTTTCAAATTTTAAAAAAGAAAAATTGTTTTTCTTTCGGGCCGGCTGTTTTCTCAATAAAGTCTCGTGACGCGAACTTGGGTACATTCTAAAGCCCAGGCCATACGACCCTATCGCGAATCTCCATCATCCCGAGAGGAGAATAATAGCGGTTAGTATTAGTCACAACCGTGCGAAAGCGAAGGGACGATTTTGCTTCGCTAGCAAGGCTCGTACCCCGATTTTTAATTCCCCAGTCCTGTACATTGCCGTCGTTTTAAATTGATAAAAAAAAGTTTTTTTTTTTTTTTTCTGACAGGTTGTTTTCGCAATAAAACCTCGTGACGCGAGCCTGGGTATGTTCAGAAGATCGGGCCATAGGATCGTATCGGAAAGCTCTGTCGTCTCGAGGGAAGAAAATGATGGCATATGCCTTTCTTGTCAAATGTAGGGTCCAAGCGAGCTTCTATTAGAAAATTGCTCTCGAGCAATACGGTGCCGTCCGATGAGCAATGCTGAAAGTAATAGTACCCTAGGTAAATTGATTCACGCAATGATGCATAGTGATGTTAATAGCTGATAGGGAGTAGCTCGCTTTTCTCACTCCCCTGCTTGACTCTATGGACAATGGAGATGCATGTTTACACCATTGACAATGGGGTTCTTAAGTAATTTGGTTTTCACATTATCAACTGACATTATTTTTAATCGGGATGACTTTTCACAAGAATCAACACCTTCATACACGGTTATGGTGCAAACCTGAAAGGGACGTGGTAACAAATGAAATTTATATAATAAATAATTAAAGTACAGTGCTCCTTAATGACACGACATCATGATTAGAAAATCTGATTCCGATACGCCGACATGTCCTGATTTTCAGTGGACATAGTCCAACTATGATCATCAAAGTCCATTTTGTTCTCTTTCGGGTGCACGCTTTATGTGCGCCATTTTGCTTCTCAACATCATTCATGATTTCATATGGTAAATAGCCAAAAGAAAAAAAAAATAAAAATGACCGACTCAATTTCTAGAAAGCCGTCCGCATCCTCCTCGCCCGTCATGCGTTGGCCGAATGCGATTGGATGGGAGGCGAGTGCATCTCGGGCCAGCGTGCTCCCGAGCCGCAGACGATCTCCCCCCCCCCGAGCGACGGCCGTCGCTGTCACCGGCTTTTTCCGCACGCGCGCCAAGCTGCAGTTGGGGCAAAAAGAGTAACGTGCGCTTTGCCGTGCCGCTCTGATTTTTCCAAGGCGGGGTAAAAAAATAGAAAAATGGACTATAAAGAAAAGCAAAAGGAGAAGCGCGTGGGGCACACCCGACCGACCCCGCATCACGTCGGCCTCAACCTCCACCCGCAACACGGCACCCCCAAACGCCCACTAACGGCGGTTAACGGCCATTCGGATTCGGACGTGGATAGTCGCAGGCCAGACGTGAAATTACATTACCACCCCCACCTCCCTCCTCGGCTTGGATAGGATGCAATCGCGTCGACCCGATATCATGCCGAAATCTTAGCTCGCTCAAACTCAAATCGTGTCCTATTGGACGTTAAATTTTTATAGACAAGCTCGATTGAACTCGACTATAATTTAATTAAGCTACTGGTGAATTACAACTCGAGCTTAATTAAGTTCGGTGATTTTTCTTTACATCTATAAGTGCGTGTATGGTCATACATGTAATGTTGGACTAGGTGGATTCATAGATTTACTCATCTATTTTTGTAACTAGTAATTTCCAGTGAAAAAATCAATAGAAACTTGACGAGATCAGGAAGCCTCCTAAGTTAATCTCATCAGGTTTTGTATTGATCAACTTGAACGCAAGCTTAATAAGAAATCTGAGTACCTCCGACTCGAAACTCAACTCTAAATCAGGCGAGCGATCTTGACCAATCATCAAACCATATTCAAGCTAATTGCAAATAATTTGACTTACTTCCATCCCTATAATTTTGAAGTAGGATAATCTCATCTATTGACTTTAATCTCAAAGTGTCAAATTTCACGAGTCATTTACCAAGGAAGATGAAAGAGGAGTTGTAAAATTATTTTTAAAAGGGCAAAAGTCACAAAAAAATCCTAAACTTTGCTCACTGTAACATATTTATCTTGAATTTTTTTTTATGACATAAAAAACTCCAAACTTATATTCATATAATATACTGACTTCAAATTTATATGGTATCACATATTTATCAGAAGTCAGCAAGTACATTTTTTTCTTCAGCAATATGTTTGGTTTCAAAATAATATTTTAAAAACCATTTAACCATCGAAGCAGTTGGGAGTTTGGAACTTGCTTCTGTTTAAACTTTGTCATCTAAGAGAAATATGCTATGTCTAATTTGACCAAGAAAGACTACTTTAGTAATAGGAGTTCTTTTATGTCTTCTATGCTCATCCACATCAATGGGGGCATGTATTTTAGATCACAAAGGAAAAGTTGGCTAAGCTCTTTCTAGAGATTTGGATAACACTAAAAATCCCAAAAAATTTTGGCGACACAAAAACCCCGGATTTTTTTTTTTGTAACACAAAACACCACACGAAAAAATATTTGAGGTTTAAGTTTAGGGTAAATATGTTACACATATAAAAAAATTAAGGTTTTTGATGTCACAGAAAAATTTGAGACAAATGTGTCACAATAAGCAAAGTTTTGAATTTTAATGTCACAAAAAATAATTTAAAGTAAATGTATCTCGAAGTAATGTTTGTTTCCCTTTTTAAAAACGAAATAATTGAATGCACAAAAAATATGGAGATTCAATCGTCAAACCCAATAAATAATTCATAATGGCCATTTCGTTTTCATTTATAAAAATGTATCTCGAAGTAATGTTTGTTTCCCTTTTTAAAAACGAAATAATTGAATGCACAAAAAATATGGAGATTCAATCGTCAAACCCAATAAATAATTCATAATGGCCATTTCGTTTTCATTTATAAAAAAATCGTATTAATTTTTATTTTATTTTGGATCCTACTACTATAACGTAACAAACTATATTCATTTAAAAGAAAATTCAAAAGGGCCTGTGCTGTTACATCGGCAAACTCAAAAGGGCAGTTCCGTAAATTCGACGGAAGGAGGCCAACCGCCGACGGCGTCAACTCGGGACAAAAGGACCACGTGTTTTTTGCAGTTCTCCACAAAAAGCACGAACGCGCACCCCCCAACAAAGACCAGACATATTTAAAAAAATATGAAAAAAGTATTTTCCAAAAACACAAATTAAAAATTAAAAAAAAAAAAAACCGACGCGAAAGATAATAATAAAAAAGGCATTGAAGAAGACCTAGGAAGCTACGAGGAACCTGTCCTTCCCCCACCCCAAAATAAAAATAATAAATATATTCAATAAAAAAATGAAATAAAGAAAAGAAAAGAAAAAAAGAGGCCTCCCACATATTCCTCGTGCTTCTTACTACTCAACCAACAACACTCCTTCCTTCCCCCAATAAATCACGTCCTTTAACATCCCCTCTCTATTCCTTCTTCTCCATCTCCATCCCATCTCCATCTCTCTGCATCTCTCTGCCTCTGCATCTCTCACGGCATCGCAGGACACGACCCCGACCCCGACCGCCCTCGAAACTCTCCCTCCCCCTCCTCCATTCTGGGCTTTTCCTGTCCGGGAGTTCGCGTGCCGTTCTGGGTTCCCGTCGGATTATTCTTCTTCGCCTCGGCAGGACAGGAGGATGTCGTCGACGACCGCCTCGTCGGAGCTCTCCGATTCCGGCAGGCCCGCCAGGTCGCCGGAGAAGCCCGCCATCAACTTCTCCCAGACGTGCAGCCTGCTCAGCCAGTACCTGAAGGAGAAGGGCCCCCTCGGCGATCTCCCCCTCGGTGCGTTTGCATTATAACTCGTTCGTCGTCCTCGTCCTCGTCCTCGTCCGTCCGTTCGTTCCCCCGCGTCGTCGAAAATGGTCGTTTTGCATACGGATGTTCCTCGTGGGAAACGAAATCGAAAATGGGTTTCGAATCCTTTCTTTTTTCCGTTTATTTTTGGGTCGAAAAATCCTTTCTTTTTTTTTTTTTTTTTGTTATCTTGATTCGACGCCATCCTCTTCGTTTTCTCGTGCTGCGTTCGTGCGTCTTTCCACCTGCAAAAGTTTTTCGGTTCTTTTGTGCATTTATGTCTAATGCGTCGTCGTGTTGCGGTGGCGGTTTTCGATTAATGCGATGACAATGATTTTTTTCTCTTCGGATTTTTTATTATCCAACCACCCTCTCCTCCTCCGACAAACACTCGCGCTTTGAATTTGCCTTCCGACGATTTAGGCAAAAACGTGAAGAAAGTGCCTCCCGATTGCGTTCGCGTTCTGTTGAGATTATCCCTCTTCCGTTGGCTACAGAACCGGGCCTTGGGTTTCGCACCGAACGTGCCCTGGACCTGTATAAATTCGTCCTCGGTAGAGAGGTTTTTCATGAAGTTTATAGGACGAGGTCTTGTCGAGTGCGAGAGTGTGCGAGGGCGAGATCGAGATGAATTATTTTCTGACGTATCGACATTATTACTATGCAGGTGCGCCCGAGATGTTCCGCCGGGCTGCGGCAGCGAACCCAGTGAACTTCGCGGCGGCGGCGGCGGCGCCTCGTCCGCCGGTCAAGTCCATGAATTTGTTCCCTCAGCAAGCCGGGTTCGGCGGCTCCTCCACGAAGGAAGACGTCACCAAAGCTGCTGCTGATTCGACGTGAGTTGCAATTCACCTTCTCTTGTAGAAACTCCATATTAACATGATAATGAAGTGATAAACATGCGTGGGACGAGTACCGTTTGCTGAATAGTGATTTGCTTGGCGAAGAAGCTTGTGCTCGAATGAATCTAATGATTAGTTTATTTAAAGCAAAGCAATAAGGAGGTTGCCCATGTTTCCGAGTCATTCGACATTCTTTACTTCAAGCAAATGCAAAGTCCTCTTCCTTGATTCATGGAGGGACATGGGTAGAGATATTTGTGGAACCTACTGTTCAATTTATCGAAAAAAATTCTATTTTTTATCGTGTCGATAATTTTGG
Organism: Eucalyptus sp. ANBG9806169; assembly: GCA_014182395.1. Lineage (NCBI taxonomy): Eukaryota > Viridiplantae > Streptophyta > Magnoliopsida > Myrtales > Myrtaceae > Eucalyptus > Eucalyptus sp. ANBG9806169. The sequence goes on along the minus strand of CM024575.1, from coordinate 49,188,406 downwards.
AAATCGTTTTTATGTGCTACAGTGAGGCCAAACCTGCTGCTAAGGAGCCGGAAGCCGCGCAGATGACCATCTTCTATGCTGGACAAGTCATCGTGTTCAACGATTTTCCGGCCGACAAGGCGAAGGAGGTCATGCTCATGGCAAGCAAGGGAAGCTCCCGCAGTTGCTCCCCGCCGGGCACTCCCAATCTGGCCCACCCGGCAAATGCTTATGCCCCTGAAACCGTCAAAAACCGGGTCGATCCGGGCCCGAGCCGTGGGCTCCCCCCGCATCATCCGGCTAATAACATTATCCAAGCGTGCATCGCCGGCCTCCCTGAGCCAACCGGTTCAGGTAAATGAACCACTCTCTTTTGGACCGTACGGCTTGATTTCCGTCGATTACGGAAGAACTTCGGATCCTTATCGAGCCGTCCGCTGATGTTTCGTGTTCCCTGTAACTGCAGATCTGCCCATCGCCCGGAGAAACTCGCTCCACCGCTTCCTGGAGAAGAGAAAAGATAGGTAGGCATTCCGATACCGTCGGACCATCGCGATCTTTGATGTTGTTTTCCATCTTCGAATCGATTGATGATCTTGTCTTCCTGGTTGCATTTTCACAGGATAACAGCAAGAGCACCATACCCAACAGCCGCCTCAGCTGCAGCTCCTTCCAAGCCCGCTGCTGAGAACAAGCCATGGCTCACTCTAGCTGCTCAATCACAGTAGTTTGAGCAATATTACTTTTATTATTATCATTATTATTAGTTATTAATTTTAGCAATTATTAAGTTTTGTTAATGATGAATTTCCTTAGCTCCAGTGCCCTTTTTTGTTCTTTTGAACTCTTGGCTCCATTGACCATTGAGCCAGTAAGCTAATTAGGCCTAACTGTCCTTCAAATTCTACCATTATTTTGTAATTAACTCCAGCAGCCCTCTTTTAATTACTACAATTACTACTCAACTGTTTCTGCTTCGCAATTCTCCCCTCTTTCTTTGGCCTGCCTTGATTCGTGCCAAGTTACTTTTTCCGTTCGTGTCTCGACCCGGTGAATCCAGCGGATTGAACTTTTTATGAGCATGAAAGACGAGTTGGATCTATCTTAATATGAATAGCATCACGTTCGAATCGGGACAAGCGCCCCTACATTGACACGCATGACCAAATCGGAATCAAATATATTTGCGGAAGACACCGAATCCGTGGATTGGAAAAACCCTCACGCGTCTTTGAAAGTTGAGCACGAGACTGTCCATTTCAAGAACGTAATATGAAATCAGAAGATTCAAACAGGGCGGACAAGTATTTTTGTGTGGTCCATAAACTTTGAAAGAGCGGGTCAATAAGTGGGAGGAGGTTAGGTGCCCTAAAGAAAGGAAAGAAGAATAAAGTGAAGCCTAATTTCGAGAATCCTTTCAAAATTTGGGCACATGGTTCACGTCTCTGTCCCGTCTTTGGTATGTATTGAAAATTCTATGTCTTCTTAGGACAGCATAGGTGTAGGGTGGACACATGACATGTTTTAAATGGTGGTAGGGTCGACACGATTTGACCGAATCCATTCCTATCTTGTGACTTTAGTGAAACGGAATGCATGTGTGTGTTTTTTCTTTTTCTTTTTTTTGTATTTTTATGAATGTGGGTATTTTTTTTTTCCCTCTCGGTGGATCCTGTTGCTTTTCTTTTCCTTTTTCCCCTTGGTCCTGTGGTGGGCGAGGTGACCAATGGTGGCGAGAGTTTTAGAGTGTGTTTGTTTGTGTTCTTTTTTTTTTGTTCATGAACACAATTTTTATTTTTTTATTCGGTGAACAAAAAGATAAAGAAACGCGTTTGTTTACATTTTTTTGTTTAAATATATATTTTTTTGTTAAAACAAATTTGGACAAAAACAAGAAATAAGAAAAACTTGTTTTTTGTTTTCGGAATACTTTCGAGAAACAATTTTTCTCTCTCCTAGTTTTTTCTTCTTTTCTTTTCTTTTTTTTTTCTTTGGCCGATGGCCTCGGCCATGGCCGGCAACCCCGGCGATCGGCCGTCGAGCCGGCGACCTCGCTGGCCTGGGCGGCGAGGCCGCCGGCCCTCGTCAGCGGTCGCCGGCCATGGCCGAGGCCGACAACCGGCCAAAAGGAAGAAAGAAAAATAAAATAAAAATATTTAAAAATTAAAAGAAATAAAAAAAAAAATACACAAGTTTACCAAACGTGTTTTTGTTCTTTTTCTATTCTAGGGACAATTTTACCAAACGCGTTCTTCTAGTAAAAAATTGTTTCTCGGAACAGAAATAATTTTTTTCTATTTCTGTTCCCTAGAACAATTTTTTAACAGAAACATTACCAAACGCACCCTTAGTATCTCTTTAGGTTATCGGTGGAAGCGTTGTTTTGGTTCAATTTTGATTGTTCTTTCTTTGGAGGCAAGATGGGATAGAGCATGATTTTGGTTTTTTGGGGTCTTGGGTTTTGCTATTTGCATATGCCTTGTTTTGTTCTTTACATCAATTGGAATGGGTTCTCCTATTTGAGGAGCAAATGCATGTTGTTCTCCCCATGCTTCTTTTTTTTTTGCAGGCGTAGCATGCGTAGAATATAGTGGCGATTAAATTGAAAAGTCTGTAGTCAAGTTGATGCAACAACCAAGGGTGCCTACAAAAGCGAATGTGAAATTTCAAGCTCGATTCTTGGTGGGTATGACTTTTTGGGACAAGGAACAGGGAAGTAAATGATTGTTGAGTTATCTAACCTCTAGATGACTTGTCTTTGACAAAATAAAAATGATAATAGTTGATGTGAAATTTTGTGAGACCACCGTAGTTACTCTAAAAGTTTGAACTGTTAGATAAGTATGTTGTTTGATATTTAAATATTCAAATAGGCAGCCTATGAAGTGGCCCGACATATCAAAAGAAAGTCGTTAGACTCTTTGAGCTTTTGTTATGATCGTGAACACTTAGTCGTAGATTTGATGGATCACATGACGATTAAATATAGAAAACTTAACCCTTCGATGTGAGCATAATCATAGACTTGACAAGTCATGGTTGTTGAATTCTCGAACTTAGTGCAGATGATTTGTCTTTTGACAAGATCGTAGTGGCCTGACATATCACATGATGATAACATTGAAAAAGTTACAAAAATTATCCGAATGGTGACGGTAAATATATGATTTCCTAAAATCACCGACAATTGTTATAAAAATTAAAACTATTATATGAATACGTGATTTGATATTTAAATATTATAACAGTTAGCTTACAAAGTGGCCTAACAAAAAATAAAAAGAAGATTGTCAACTCTTTGAGTTTTTCTTATGATCATGAATACTTAATAATAGATTTTATGAATCACGTGAACACCAAATATGGAAAACCTATCTTTTCGATATAAAGGCGTGATTATGGGTTTGACAAATTGTGGTTGTTGAATTCTTGGACCTCTCAATGTAGATGATTTGCCTTCGACAAGATCTGAAACATGATAATTAGTTGACGAAGTGGCCTGACATATAACATCAAAAAAGGAAAAGAAAAATAGTTCAATCTTGAAGTTTCTCTTGCGCTCGTGGAGGCTTTTATCATGGATTTCGCGAGTCACGAGGCCGTAAAATATGGAAAATATATCTGTTCGATGTGATTCCACATTGATGAAACTGGAAACTTACGGTCAGATAATTTCTTCCACTTAAAGCATGTCGACGCACGAAGTATAATCCCAATCTGCTCGCAAAAGTAAAGCTGGCCTGTCTAGCCGCCCATGTTTTCCACATGCGTTAATGTCGCTCTCGAATTTTCTACATTACTTTAGTTGTTTTTCTTCCTTGTCAGTGATCATTATGCTCGGGAAAAAAAATGATCATTATGCTTTTATACAAAGTTGGAAGGTAACTTACGCTAAGCGTGGCAGGTTAATTACGACTACAAGTCACCAACCTCAGTCACTGAAAAGATTGGTGTCGATTCATCGTCAAAAGGAGCAAAGCTTCAATCAGTAGTCGTCAAGACAAATAAAAAGGTAATTAGGAAGCTTCGTTATTGGAAAAGTTGCGGAGGTTGTTCGTCTAATATAATAATTGGCAGGCAATCGGGCAGGTTCAACCCAAAAAATAGAACTGAATTGACCTTACTTGACTTATTATAGGCTAGTTCACTAGGGGACTGGTTTAGTATTCCGGTAAAAAAATTGAAGAACCGGCCTTGATCAATTCAGTTCTCGATTTTGTACCGAGAACCATAAGTGTAAGGTCGGCTTTGAACTAAATTTTAAGTCTCTTAAACACTTCCTTATATCTCACTTTCTTATTAGGTCCCATGTTAATTTGTTTTGTGCGGAATTTTACATTACAACTGCAAAATGGATTTGCTTGATTCACGGACGGAGAAATGACGAAACTAAAGAAAGGTAGGTTCCGCATAAAGCTAGTCCACATCTTTGATCTTAAAAAGTTGAATTAGCAATATTAACGGAAAAGAAAAATTGGGCTATTGCAAAAATTAATAATAATAATTCAGCAATTATCGAAGAACATCAAAGGAATTGGGAGATTACGGATTTCAAAAGTTAAACCCTTAATTTTTTAATCAAAAAAGAAAGTTAAATCTTAAACCCATTCAAACTTTGGTACCACTTAACTATACATGATTATGATTTATTTCTGTGTCTTTTGAAATTAAAAACAATTTGGAAATGAAATTATTTCTTTTAATATAGGTGAGAAAGATGGCTCGAATACGTTGAGAATGGAATTTTAAATATCATTTGTAAGTCATAGGCTCCATTTCTTTCGTTAAAAAAAAAAATGAATGATTTGGAAAATATTTTCTTAAAGATAATTACTTGTAATCATTATTTTCGTGCAATACAAATAATCAAAATCCAAATAATATATTTGGATGAATTTAACAGAAACATAACGAATACAAATAGAGTTATAGGCATGATTTTCAACCGTAAGAAGCTGAAATAAGATAACTATATGACAACGCTGACTAACGAGGCGATGGCACGCTAAATAACATCGACAAAAGCAAGCCTTTCGATCTCTTAGGCGTGGCGAGACAGATGAATCATAACCCAAACACAGGCGACGTCGGGGCAGGAAGAAATCGCCGTCGCATCGCAGTTTTTAGCTTGGACCTTCGGCTTCCGAAGTAATGATCAAGTAGAAAATTTTGCCAAGTTTGGACCGGGCTTGTTCATCATCATGTGAAACGTCATTTCACACAACCTTGCGTTGCACTGGGCAAATTCATCGCAAAAATGGGGTGAAACTTCGCAAGGGCTCATCTCAACCTCTTTCTTAATTCCCAATCAAGTTGGCCAGTTTGACATGTTCTGCACTTGAGGCTTTTGAGGTTTTCAAGCAAAATCACATTCTCGCAACATCACTTCCGGAAGGGTTTTCACGTCAACTCGCGAATCGAACCTCAAATCCTGCGTTTCTCGAGCCAAGAGGTGTCGACGGAGTAGGGTCTGCTTTTGCTCTATGCATTTCTTCGGAATTTTAGGGCCTGGTGACTGGTCGAGGCTCTCGCCAGAGCCCGACATGAGCGGGTCTAAGCCGACCGGGGCACTCACATCTGGCTAGCACGGACCAACCGGCCTGAATGGAAGGATTTCGCGATGGTCTCATTTAATGAAACGGGCGGGCCTCTTGAGCGGGCCATGGTCCATCAGTGATCGACTGGATGGTATTGTCCGAAAGTCTTGGACTTGATAACTTCGTGGGTGGTTCCGTGCTGCGTTTTGATTCGACTGGGACGAGGTCATTACGCGTTCCAAATAAGTGAAAGCTAAATAAACCTGAAGTTATAATGAGTCGCTAATCTGGACCAAACCGTATGTTAAGTTCCGTTCTCTTGCGTGTTGTTGTATCGGACTTGGAATCTTCGAATTAAGATTTTCGAACTCCATGTGAGAAAATTACCAAAAAAATTTAAAATCTATCGTATGGAAGTGACGATTTACTAATTTAGTAATAAATATTTACATTTGGCCAGTTTAGTACTCAACTTTTACGATTTGCCAATGTTGTCTTTTAAACCAATTTTAACTAGAAATTGCTAACGTACGTCAGTCGTCCAAGATTACGACCGACTTTGACATTGACAATTCTTGCAACCAAATTAAAAGGTTTTAAATTGAATTAGTATCGGTATAATATGAATTTCCCCAATTCCATGTAGTTGCTTGATTTGAAATGATTTGAAATTGTTGAGAAAGAGAGCTAATGTCATCTATACCGCTCTATATAATTGTATAAAGTACAATGGGCCTCATTTTCAGAATGTTATAAATATGTCTCCTCATCAAATATTGTCAACTATACCATTCTATTAAAAAAAAAAAAAAAAGAGCAATTCTTTGGTTAATTTAATACTCGGGGGCGAGGTAGCCTTCACTAGTTGAAAACTTTTTTTAGGGTGCGTTTAGTAATATTTCGTTTAAAAATTGTTCCAGTGAACGAAATAGAAAAAAAGTGTTTACATTCCGGGAACAATTTTTGAACAAAAAAAAGCGTTTGGTAAACTTGTTTCGGTAATAAAAAATGAACAAAAACACATTTGGTAAATTTGTATTCTTTTTTATTTCTTTTAATTTTTTTATTTTCTTTTTTTCTTCTTTTGGCCGGTCGCTGGCCTCGGCCATGGCCGGCGATCGGCCGACGAGGGCCGGCGGCCTCGCCAAATCCGGCGAGCTCGAGCTCGCCCGGCCTTGCCTCGAGCTTGCCCGGATCCGGCGAGGCTCGGGCTCGTGGGTGGCTAGGCGAGCTCGGGCTCGCTAAACCGGGCGAGCCCGAGCTCGCCCAGCCAAGGCGACGCTCGGCCTCGCCTGGGGCCGACGACGCCCCGACAAGGTCGCCAACCCTCGACGCCGGAGAGGATGACGGTGGAGAAGCCGGATGGTCTTGAGACAGAGGCGGCTATCGGCGCCGGAGAGTGGGAGGCGCCGAAGAAGACGACGGTAGAGAAGATGCAAGAGGAGAGGCGGTGTTCGAAGGGAGCAAGAAATAGAAAAGAAATTTGTTCCTTTTTTGTTCTTCAAATGTGTTTTGAAATAAGAAACAATTTTTTTTGTTTTTATTTTACATTCCACATTTGTTTTCGGGAACAAAAAAACAAAAAGGAACAAAAAATGCACCCAAACGCGTTTTATTCCTTTTTGTTCCCTTAAAAAAAAAAAATAGAAAAAGTGTTTAGAAACAGAAAAAAGAAATAAAAACAAACGCAACCTTATTGACTTTCGTACATAGAGAAAATTTCAAATAATGATCTAAAGTGTTGTCTTTTTCTTAAATAATGATATGAAGTGAACATTGTTTCAAATAAATGGCTCAAAGTGTTCATATTTTTCAAATGAGGGCTTGAAATAGACTTTTTTTTTTCAAGTAAGAGTCTAAAGTGACCATATCAATCTCAATGAAAGGTTTACACTCACTATTTGGTAAAGGGCAATTTCTTCTTTTAATTTTTAATTTTTGTTCCTTTTTTCTTTCTTTTCCTACTTTGTTTCTTTCCATAAAAAAGCAAACTAAAAAAATTAAAACTTAAAAAGAAATAAAAGAAAGAACACACATGAGATAGATGGCTCCCTCTTGCCTGTGGTTGCCACCCTATTGCCTAGTGCCCCCAAACCTGGGCGGCAAGATCTAAGGGTCATGGGCTAGGGTGGGTGATCCTTGCGTAGATATGGGAGAGGGTGAGGGTCACTACTCTCTCCTATTTTTGGTAAGGGCCTGTTGGCTATCACCTCTAGTTGGCGATGGTCGTCAACCCTTGCCCAAGCGCTGATGACTCGGCCAGCCATTATCGTTGCTCCATCAGCGATGGAGTGGCAACCATAGGCAAGAGGGAGCCCTTTGGCTTGTATTTTTGTTTTTTTAATAAAATTTTTAACCTATTTAAATTAAAATTATGTTTGGACGAAAATATCTGTGATCGGTTGAAATTTTTTGCCTGCTGGCGAGGCTCGACCCTTATTTAAAATAATCATATTTACTTTAAGCTATTCTTTGAGACTAAGGGTGCGTTTGGTAACATTTCGTTTAAAAATTGGACGAAATAGAAAAAAGTGTTTTTATTCCGGGAAATAATTTTTGAACAAAAAACGCATTTGGTAAACGGTTGAAACACGTTTGGTAAATTTGTATTCTTTTTTTTTTTTTCTTTTAATTTTTTATATTTTCTTTTTCTTTTTCTTTTTTTCTTTTTTTCTTCTTGGCCGGTCGCCGGCCTCGCCCGGCCATGGCAGGCGACGGCCGACCGACGGGCCGGCGGCCTCGCCCAGCCACGGCGAGGCTCGCCTTGGCTCGCCCAGATCCGGCGAGCCCGAGCTCGACCAACCACGGCGGCTCGGCTTCGCCGGGCCACCGCCGAGCGACGCCGGCTTGGAGGTGGCCCGGCGAGGCCTAGCCTCGCCAAGGGCCGGCGACGCTCGGCCTCGCCCGGGGCTGGCGACGCCCGACAAGGTCGCCCGGCCCTCTTTGGCCGGTCGCGGCCATGGCCGAGGCCGGTGACCGACCAAAGAAAAAGAGAAAAAAAAAAAAAAAAAAGAGAGAAAATGTGTTTCTAAATTTTGTTCTTGAAACAAAAAACAATTTTTTTTTTTGTTTCTTGTTTAAGGAACAAAAAATAATTTTGGAAAAAAACGCACACAAACGTTTATTCCTTTTTGTTCCCAAGAACAAAAAAAAAAAAGTTGTTTAAAAACAGAAAAAAGAAATGAAAACAAACGCAGCCTAATATAACCACCTCATACCCTTATCTTAAATAAGGTCCATTTCGGACCATTATTTGAGAAAATGAGAGTACTTCGGGCTCTTAGAGTGTATTTGGTAACGTTTCTGTTAAAAAATTATTCTAGGGAAGAGAGATAGAAAAAATTATTTACGTTCCGGGAAACAATTTTTGAACAAGAACGCGTTTGGTAAACTTGTTCTTGGAATAGAAAAGAACAGGAACACGTTTGATAAACTTGTATAATTTTTTTGTTTCTTTTAATTTTTTAATATTTTTATTTTATTTTTCCTTTTTTATTTTTTTATTTTTCCTTCCTTTTGGCCGATCCCGGCCTCGACCATGGCCGGCGACCGGCCGACGAGGGCCGACGGCCGAGCCTCGCCGGGCCGGCGACGCCCGGCGAGGTTGCTGGCCCTCGATGGCGTTGCCGGCACTCAACAACCGATTGCCGGCCATGGCCGAGGCCGATGACCAGCCAAAGAAAAAAGAAGAAGAAAAGAAAGAAAGAAAATAATAGGAGAGAGAAACATTATTTTTCAAAAGTGTTATAGGAACAAGAAACAAGTTTTTTTGTTTCTTGTTTTTGTTCCAAATGTGTTCCCGGGAACAAAAAAATAAATTTAGAACAAAAATGCAAATAAACGCATTTCTGTTCTTTTTTTGTTCCTCGGAATAAAAAAAACATGAATTTTGTTTATCAACAGAAAAAATGAACACAAACATGCAGGCCCTTATTTGAAATTTTCCCTCCATATCCACAAATCCATCAATGATGATGTAGCTCAATTTAAATTTGTCTCATCTTGCCCAATCACAAGCAAAATGATAATACATGTCATCACGTAAAAAGTACAACGATACGTATTAAGAATCTACAAAGATGATCTCGAATGCAGCATAGCTAACTTGAAAAGCTAGAATCGACATATAATTGCACCTCCTCTTAAATTTGGGCTTCCTTTCTCTAGTCTTGAAACCTCCACTTGAAATTCTTATCACTTGAATTTCTGTGTCTTCATCTTCGATACGCAGTCAAGAATCAAGAGTGTCTTAAGTAATACAGGAAAAATGTTAGCACTAGAGCAACATAATTAAAGAAGATAAATTGAATATACTCTCGACAGCTTTAGGCCGACACCTGATTAACTTTTCACTAGAATCTTCTTCTTTTTCTTCTGGAATTTCTTGCTCAAGTTCTAGATTTTCTTCTAGATCTTCCAACTCTGGATCCTTTTTGTTGTAACAGAACTGGTAAACGAGTGTCAATCTCTATTGGACCCCTAATTCTGAGTGCCGTTGATACAATTGGAGGACCAAGATCGAGAGGATATTCCAGCATTGCTTTGTCTTTCTTAGTTGCTTGAGTTGATTGAAAATGACACTGTCTTATACGATTGAAAACAATCATGATGGCCTCTTCATAAGGGCTCTCAAATGTGAAGGAGATCCACTAGTTAGCATACTCTGTTATAACTCTTGGAGAAGGTTGACAAGATTCAAAGTTTGGAAAGAATCGACCTCGCACTGTCGTAGTTATTCGAGAGCAACAGACAAAAGGCTCATTCTTCTGGAAATATTACTTCTTTTTATTCATCAAGTGATATTTTATAGAGTAAGCAATCAGCATTTGTATACTCTAATAGAGACTAAATTGCCCGGCACAGTACTGTAGGAGTAAACTTCAAATTCATAGTAGAATCTTCCTTTTTTGCAGAGCCATATTGGAAGATCAACTAGAGTAAGGACACTTAACCATAATTCATCAAAGTTATCTAGGTAATCAATGCTCGCATAAAAAAGGTAATAGAACTCGGGAGTATCTTAAGGAAAGAGTTCAACATGATCATGGTCAAAGTTTAGTATCTCCCGAAGGAAGTAAACAGACAAGGAAGTGTCATCAGGAGCTTTCCTAGGGGATAGGATAAGTAGTTAATAGCCCTGTCTATGGGGTTTTGGCATATATGACTAAGTGTTCACGATCATAACAAAAACTCAAAGATATGAAGGCGTAGTCATAGACTTGACAAATCGTGGTTGTTGAATTCTTGAACCTTAGTGTAGGTGATTTGTCTTTGATAAGATCGGAGTGGCTTTACATATCACACGACAATAACATTGAAAAAGTTACAAAAAAGATTTGATTGGTGACAGTAAATATATGATTTCGTAAAATCGTTGTCAATTGTTTTAAAAGTTTAAATTATTAAATGAATACGTGATTTAATATTTAAATATTGAGAAAATGTCACAAACAGTCCCTAAACTTCTACTTAATGTGTAATCTCATCCCTAGACTCTTAATTTGTTCAATTTGGTCCCTGAATTATTAATAAATGTCCGATCTAGTCCCTAACTATTTGAAAATTAACCAATTTCATCCTTCCGTTAGTTGAAATTAACGAAATTGGCTTACATGGTTTTTAGTCTCTTAAATATAAAATAAAAAAGGACATGTGGAATATCCACATTTAAATTACCTTTAAAACAAGTCAAATTGTGGCCATTATCCAAAAAATAGATACATACTGTCAGAAGACCAAGAAGGGCACCGAGAAAGAGATAGAAACAATGTAGGAGGAGAAAATTCTTTGTATTCAGTATGTGTTACATTGTATGTACGAGAAGTATTTAATTGCAAAGAAAAGGATCAATAAAGGAAAATTAATATTCCTCTATATTTCTAATCCAAAATTAGACAGGATTCTCTAACTATTAACATATATATATAAATGTATATATGATTTGGTGAATCATATATTCCAACACTCCCCCTCAAGCTGGTGGCTTGTAAATATCCAAGATACCAAGCTTGCTTAAAAGATATGCATGTTGTCTTTGACAAAGTGGCTTAGTAAATATGTCCGCCGGTTGCTCTGAAGTCCTGATTCCTCTTGTCTCAATAATTCCTTCTTGAATTTTTCCCGAGTAAAGTGGCAATCGACTTCTATGTGCTTTGTCCTCTCATGCAATACAGGATTTGCGGCAAGCTTTAATGCTGAATCATTGTCACAAAAAAGTGTAGTTGGTCCTTCAATTGTCGCCCCGAGATCTTGAAGTAAACCCCTTAGCCAAACTATCTCACAAACAGTTTTGGCCATGGATCGATATTCAGCTTCTGCTGAAGATAGGGATACAGTAGATTGCTTCTTCGTCTTCCATGAAAGTAACGATTCTCCAAACTTGATGCAATAACCGGTGATAGATCTCCTGCTCATGGGACATGTGGCATAATCTGAATCACAATAAGCCATCATTTTCATGTTACATTTTCGAGAGAGGAGTATCCCCAAACCCGGACAAGTCTTCAAGTACTTCACAATCTTCAAGGCTGCATTCATATGAGATTGCTTGACTGTGCATAAATTGACTAAGAGTCCGACCTTTGCATAGCAAATGTCCGGGTCTAGTCATGGTCAGATATATAAGTTTTCCTACCAGCCTCTGGTATCCCGATGGATCTCTCAACAATGGATCATCAGAAGAAGAGGATATACCAGAATCATAGTCGACAGATGTCAGCCTAGCGTTTTGCTCAATAGGAATAATGGCTGGTCTACAACCTGATAATCCTGTTTCTGATATGATTTCCAATATGAATTTCCTCTGACTAAGGGAAATTCCCTGATCTGAACAAGCTATCTCAATTCCAAGAAAATACTTAGGTGGCCCTAGATCTTTGATATGGAAAGTGGAATGCGAGATATTCTTTAAGTTTCTTCACGGCCAGAATCATCATTACCCATGATAAGTATGTCATCAACATAAATCATCAAATAAATAGATGACATACCTTTTGTCCAGTGAATAAGGCATAGTCATATTTGGATCTGTTTAAATCCAGCAGCCATAAGTGCATTGGTGAATTTGGCATACCACTGTCGAGAGGCTTGCTTCGGTCCATAAAGAGATTTACGGAGACGACACACCTTAGACTCCCCCTGTCTCCGTAATCCTGGTGGAAGGTCCATATAGATTTCCTCATCCAGATCACCATGTAAGAAAGCATTATGTACATCCATTTGATGTAATGGCCAATCACGAAAAGCAGCGACAGATAGAAAAGATCGAACTGTGACATCCTTTGCAACAGGCGAAAAAGTTTCATGGTAGTCAAAACCTTCTCGCTGTGTAAAGCCTTTGGCTACCAACCTAGGCTTATATCTCTCCACAGAACCATCTGCCCTGTATTTGATCTTGTAAACCCACTTGCATCCAATAGGTTTTCGATGAGTTGGCATTGGTACAATATCCCAAGTATGATTTTCCGTTAAAGCATGAAATTCAGCCTCCATGGCTTTTTGCCAACGAAGATCATCTTTGGCCTCATTATAACTAGAAGGTTCTCGTTCTTCAGAAACACGGCTCATGCAACATAAATGTTCTGCTGATAGCCTATCAAATGAGATGTAAGAAGAGATAGGATAACGAGTACCTGGTGACTTTGAGGAACCACATATATAATCCTTTGTCCAAGATGGTGGACGGGCTGTACGACTAGAACGCCGTGGAAGTTCATGTGGCGATGGAGATGATTCTTCTTCAGCAGGAGTGGATTCTGGAGATTCAGTGAGATCAGCTGATTCTTCTATATGAGACTCTGCATTTGAGTGACTCCCAGAAGTCTCAATAGGTAGTGTAGGTGATCCACCAATTGGTTCTAGGAGAGGAGTAGCAAGAATGGTATCTCCCGGATAAATATCTTCTTCAAATAAGAATCTTGAATTCCCCGATTTCTCATTTTCAGTTGAAGAGACACGATTTTGGAAAGGGTACGTATTCTCATGAAAGATAACATCTCTACTGATGAAAAAATCTCCTGTAGATGGATCATAAACCCGATAACCCTTTTGCAAAGTGGAATATCCCATGAATATACATTCATTAGCTCGTGGTGCCATCTTATCCCCGTGTCCCTCTTTTGTAGTAGCATAGCAAAGACATCCAAAATTCTCCGAGATGATTCAGATTCGGCTTCTTTCCATACAACATTTCAAATGGCGTCTTTCCTTTCAGAATGCGTGAAGGCATACGATTAATCAAATATGCCGCTGTGACTACACAATCCCCCCAAAATTCTCGGGAATAGATGCTTGGAACTTTAGGGCACGTGCTACTTCCAAGAGATGACGATGTTTTCTCTCAACAACACCATTTTGCTGTGGTGTATAGGTACATGAACTTTCGTGCAAGATTCCATTCATTGAAAATAAAGAAGCACATTCATTATTGAAGAACTCCCTTCCATTATCAGTTCTAACCCGACGGATTGTTTTTCCAAATTGAGTTTTGGATAAGGTAAGGAATGCTCTTAAATGAGTAAAGACTTGATTCTTGGATTGCATGAGAAATATCCATGTTGCACGAGAGAAATCATCAACAATTGTGAGGAAAAAACGAGACCCATCATGGTGCATAGTGTGATAAGGTCCCCAAACATCAGCATGAATCAAGGAAAAAATACTATCTTTCGGGAATCACTATTTGGAAAGGTAGCACGTGTTTGCTTAGCCAAAGGGCGAGATAGGACATTGGGGACAAGGGAAGAAGGCACTATGTCCCAATCTTTTATGATGAAGAGAATTTTTGTCATTGATAACATTGTTACACAATGATTTATTGAATTCAACAGACGACAAATTAAAACTTCTTTGGGAAAATCCATCCAAAAATAGAGCCCTTGATAAGCTTTACCCAAGCCCATCGGTTGCCGTCGAAGGGCCCGAAAGAAACAATTATCTGGAGTGAATAGGACATGACATGAATTTTCTTCAGAAGCTCGATTAACTGATACTAGGTTGAATTGGAAGTCAGGCACATAAAGTACATTTTCAAGAGTAATAAGAGGACTAAGATTCACAGTGCCAGTCATGACAACTTGTGCGGAATATCCATTTGGAAGCTGTACTGATATAGGAAAGGATAATTTCTGGATCTTGGAAAATAAATCCTTATCACATACTACGTGATCACTAGCACCAGAATCTATAATCCATGTTTTCTTCGAAATTAAGTTCATCAAGCAATAAGATGTACCTGTGAAACTTCCAGCCTTATCAGATGCATCCAACCTTTTAAAAACCTGCATCAATTCTTGATATTGCTCTTGTGAAATTGATTTTTCTGCTGGTTGCCTCAGTACCTGAAAAACTTGTGAAGATTTTCCTCGCTCTTTTTCTCCAGGTTTCCCATGTAATTTCCAACAATTCTCAATGGTATCATGCGGACGTTTACAATAGTCGCAATATAATTTACCTTTTCCCTTTTGAAAATTAGATTTCACCGTTGGAAAAAATCTGTTGTTGTTGGGCTGGAAAATTTGGGCTGAAGTGGGCCCTTGGGCTGAAGTGGGCCCGTACGTCCCTTCCTGCGCATTGGGCTGGAAGCCTCGCGGGCCACTTTCGCGCAATTGATTCCTCCCTCGCAGCCCATCGCCTTCATGCGGCCCGTCTACGCCAGCGAAGGCGCCTCGTGGGCCGTCCGAGAAGGGCCCAGGCATTGAATAGCCTGAGCCGTCCGATTGATCAGCAAAATCCGGGCCATCCACCTGCTCGTTTAAAAACGAATTAGGGTTTCGCCCCCCCGCATTCGCCCCCCTTCCTCCTCCGAATCTAGGGTTTCTCTGTGGGGGGCGATAATGGCCTCTCGCGGCCAGGGCCATCGCCTCACTTCCTCGTCCAGAAATCGCCGTCCTCTGTTGGCTTTCTTCCTGGACGGCGAGCTGGTAGATCCAGCCAAGGTTTGGCATGGGATCCATTGTGAGGATCTGGGACCGAAACAAAAGGTATGTTTCGTTCAAAATCAGGAGAAAACGGATCGATTTCTCTCTGTCACGCATGCTTCTGTATTGATGGAGAATTGGTTCGGGCCAAGTGAACTTTTCTTCGGCCGATTCCATTTCATTCCATAGTGCCGATTTGTTGTAAATCGTCGCGACATTCATGTTTCCCTGTTTCAGATCTGAAATCTGCTGTGTTATGGAAAAGATTTTGATTTGATCCATCTTTCCATACATCTCCTTAATGTTGTCCCATATTTCCTTCGTATCTTCTGTCGGAGGAAGCCCCGCTGATACTTCGGTTGAGATACAGTTCCCAATCCATGTCCTCACGAGCTGATTGCACTTTTTCCAAAACCGAGCCATTCGCTCGTCGGTTGGAACGGGAACTGTTCCATCCATAAAGCCCTCTTTGTCCTTTGTTACCGTGGCGCGTCGGAGTTCTCGCGACCAAGTCGAGTAATTCTCCGCGTCAATTGCCGACCGATCGGTTTCACCTCCCGGTCCATCGGCATTTGTGGTGTACGGAGGGTCGCGGCTCCGCCGTCCTCCCAGCAAGGATCGGGTAAGGAAAGAAATTTGGTGAAAAATTCGGAAAGGTATTCGCCCCGTATTTGCTCCGTTTTTCTCGACCCGTATTGAAATTCGGATAGGGATTCGTTCCCCGATTCGCCAAATCCGCCCGTGCTCGCCCGGCCGACGGTAGAGCCCGCCCCACCTTGTTGGTTGGTGCGCCTCCGTCGGTTCGTATGTTCCCTTGATATATCGGCCGTGATGTATGTGGGTTTACCCCCATGGATCCATGGATATGGCATCCACGGTAAGGATGGCCCGAATAGGGCTGCCCTGCATTGTCGAGCCGGTTCTTTGCCATTGTACATGGGGAGAATTGCTTTGATTGAATTGTTGTTCTCGCCACACTTGTCACAATAATCGAACTGGGTTGTGAGTACTGTGGAGTCTCTTCTCTTGCTGGCTGCTCTTACGGAATTGAGGTGAGAGCCTCCGATTTGCTCATTGTAAGAATTTTGATATGGAAAAGAGTTGATTTCTTTTGGCAACTGTTTTGCAGGTTACAGTTCCTCAAGGTAATCAAGAATGGTTGATGCGGAAGCTATGCCAGAATCGGTGGAGGCTCTGATACCATGTCAGAAGACCAAGAAGGGCACCGAGAAAGAGATAGAAACAATGTAGGAGGAGAAAATTCTTTGTATTCGGTATGTGTTACATTGTATGTACGAGAAGTATTTAATTGCAAAGAAAAGGATCAATAAAGGAAAATTAATATTCCTCTATATTTCTAATCCAAAATTAGACAGATTCTCTAACTATTAACATATATATATAAATGTATATATGATTTGGTGAATCATATATTCCAACACATACCACTTCTTCTCTCTACTTTTGTGATCAATGCTCTCATTTCTAGCTGACCCTTAATTTTTTTTCCTTTTTTAAAGATATATATTGACTCATAATTCTAGTAATCCAACTTAGTTCCACATCATCACTTAACGGTTTGAACAAACGGAAGGACTAGATGGAACATTTGTTAATAGTTCATGGACCAAATTGAGCAAATCGAAAGCTCAGGGATAAAATTGAACATTAGATAAAATTCATAGACCATTTGTGACATTTTTCCTTAAATATTCTTACAATTAGCTTACAAAGTGGCCTATTAAAAGATAAAAAGAAGATTGTCGACTTTTTGAGTTTTTCTTATGATCGTGAATGCTTAATCATAGATTTGATGAATCACGTGAACATCAAATATAGAAAACCTATCTTTTCGATATAAAGGCGTGATTATGGGTTTGACGAATTGTGGTTGTTGAATTCTTGGACCTCAATGTAGACGATTTGCCTTCGACAAGATCTAAAACATGATAATTAGTTGACGAAGTGGCCAGACATATAACATCAAAAAAGGAAAAGAAAAATAGTCGAATCTTGAAGTTTCTCTTACGCTCGTGGAGGCTTTATCATGGATTTCGCCAGGAGGCTGTAAAATATGGAAAATATATCTGTTCGATGTGAATCCACATTGATGAAACTGGAAACTTACAGTCTGATAATTTCTTCCACTTAAAGCAAGTTAAGTTGACGCACGAAGTATAATCCCAATCTGCTCCCAAAAGTAAAGCTGGCCTGTCTAGCCGCCCATGTTTTCCACATGCGTTAATGTCGCTCTCGAATTTTCTACATTACTTTAGTTGTTTTACTTCCTTGTCAGTGATCATTATGCTTTTGTACAAAGTTGGAAGGTAACTTACGCTAAGTGTGGCTGGTTAATTGCGACTACAAGTCACCAACCTCAGTCACTAAAAAGATTGGTGTCGATTCATCGTCAAAAGAAGCAAGCTTCACTCAGTACTCGTCAAGACAAATGAAAAGGTAATTAGGAAGCTTCGTTATTGGAAAAGTTGGGTAGGTTGTTCGTCGAATAAAAAAATGGGCAGGCAATCGGGCAGGTTCAACCCAAAAAAATCGAACTGAATTGACCTTACTTGACTTATTAAAGGCTAGTTCACTCGGGGATTAGTTTAGTATTCCAGTAAAAAAATTAAAGAACTGGTTCAGTTCTCGATTTTGTATCGAGAACCATCAGTGTGAGGCTTTGAACTAAATTTTAAGTCTCTTAAACACTTCCTCATATCTCACTTTCTTATTTGGTCCAATGTTAATTTGTTTTGTGGGGAATTTTACTTTACAACTACAAAATAGATTTGCTTGATTCACGGACGGAGAAATGACGAAACTAAAGAAAGGTAGGTTCGGCATAAAGCTAGTCCACATCTTTGATCTTAAAAAGTTGAATTAGCAATACTAATGGAAAAGAAAAATTGGGCTATTGCAAAAAATAAAAATAATAATAATTCAGCAATTATCGAAGAACATAAAAGGAATTGGGAGATTACGGATTTCAAAAGTTAAACGCTTAATTTTTTAATCAAAAAAGAAAGTTAAACCTTAAACCCATTCGAACTTTGGTACCACTGAACTATACGTGATTATGATTTCTTTTTGTGTCTTTTGAAATTAAAAACCATTCGGAAATGAAATTATTTCTTTTAATATAGGTGAGAAAGATGGCTCAAATATGTCGAGAATGGAATTTTAAGTATCATTTGTAAGTCAAAGGCTCCATTTCTTTTTAAAAAAAAAAAAAGAAGAGAGAATGATTTGAAAAATATTTTCTTAAAAATAATTACTTATAATCATTATTTTCGTGCAATACAAGTAATCATTTTTATATAAAAATTCCATATTTTTTATTTTGATGAATTCAACAGAAACATAACAAATACAAATAGAGTTATGGGCATGATTTTCAACCGTGACGAGCTGAAATAAGATAATTATATGACAATGTAAGATGTCTTGGGCGTGGCGAGACGAGATGAACCATAACCCCAACATAGGCAACACGCCGGGGCCGGGAGAAATCGCCGTTGCGTGGTGGTCCCTCGCTTGGACCTTCTGCTTCCGAAATAACCATCAAATAGAAATATGCAAAAGTATGAATTTTGCCAAGTTTGGGCCGGGCTTCTTCATCGTCATGTGAAATGTCATTTCACACAACCTCAAGCCCGTTCTCTCTTAATATGAAAAAGGCCCTCCACCAACCTTGCATTGCAGTGGGCAAATTCATCGCAAAAATGGGCTGAAACTTGGCAAGGGCTCATCTCAACCTCTTTCTTAATTCCCAATCAGGTTGGCCAGTCTGACATGTTCTGCACTTGAGGCTTTTGAGGTTTTCAAGCAAAATCACATTCTCGCAACATCACTTCCGGAAGGGTTTTCACGTCAACTCGCGAATCGAACCTCAAATCCTGCGTTTCTCGAGCCAAGAGGTGTCGACGGAGTAGGGTCTGCTTTTGCTCTATGCATTTCTTCGGAATTTTAGGGCCTGGTGACCGATCGAGGCTCTCGCCAGAGCCCGACATGGGCGGGTCTAACCGGACCGGGGCACTCGCATCTGGCTAATACGGACCAACCGGCCTGAATGGAAGGATTTCGCAATGGTCTCATTTAATGAAACGGGCGGGCCTCTTGAGCGGGCCATGGTCCATCAGTGATCGACTGGATGGTATTTGTCCGAAAGTCTTGGACTTTGTAACTTCGTGGGTGGTTCCGTGCTGCGTTTTGATTCGATTGGGACGAAGTCACTACACGTTCCAAATCAGTGAAAACTTAAATAAACATGAAGTTATGATGGGTCACTAATCTGGACCAAACCGTATGTAATGTTCAGTTCTCTTTGTGCTGTCAGTATGGGACTTGGAAATCTTCGAATTAAGATTTTCAAACTCCATATGAGAAAATTACCAATTTAAAAAAAAAAAAATCTATCATATGAAAGTGACGACTTACCAATTTAGTAATAAATATTTACATTTGGCCAGTTTAGTTCTCAACTTTCCGACGATTTACCAATATTGTCTTTCAAACCAATTTTAACTAGAAATGGCTAACATACATCAGTCGTCCAAGATTACGATCGACTCTGACATTGACAATTTTTGCAATTAAATTAAAAATTTTAAGATTGAATTAGTATCGGTAAAAAATGAATCTCCCCAATTCCATGGAGTCGCTTGATTTGAAATAGTTGAGAAAGAGTGCTAATGTCATCTATACCGCTCTATATAACTGTATAAAGTACAATGGGCTTCATTTTCAAAAAGTTCTTAAATATGTCTCCTCATCAAATATTGTCAACTATACCATTTTATTAAAAAAAAGAAGAAGCAATTCTCTGGTTACTTTAATACTCGGGGGTGAGGTAGCCTTCGCAAGTTGAAAATTTATTGACTTCGGTATCCAGGGAAAATTCTAAATAAAAGTTTAGAGTGCCATCATTTTCTTAAATAAAAACATGAAATGAACATTGTTTCAAATAATAATTTGAAATGCTCATATTTTTAAATGAGGGCTTGAAATGAACTTTTTTTTTTTCAAATAAGGGTTTAAAGTGACCATATTAGTTTCAATGAAAGGTTTATACTCACCTTTTGATAAAGGGCAATTTCATCTTTTAATTTTTAATTTTTTCCCTTTTTTCTTTCCATAAAAAACAAACTAAAAAAATTAAAACTTAAAAAGGAAAAGAAAAAAAAGAACACACGGGAGGGATGGCTCCCTCTTATGTCACGGCCCAAAGGAAGGGCCGACCTAAGAGGGTTGTAAACGACGGCTGTGACTCATGCTTGGAACGAGTGACCCTCGATGTCCTTGAGTCCTAAGATTTTTTTGAGTGTTTTAGAATACTATTGGGGGCGGGCAATATGGTAAATGTATAGTCTTATAATAAATGCGGATAGATGGTAGTTGAGGAGATACGATCTCTATTGTTAGATCGATAAGAGACCTACGAATACAATTTGTCCTATACTTGTATATTTAAGAGTCTCCTCATTCATAGGTGAAATACAAGTTCAAAGTTTCTTTCTCTAGAGTTTATCTCTCTAAAAAGATCAAAGGTTGCTTGAGAGAAATCCTAATGCCGCATGGGTTCGAGAACACTAGATCGATCGATAGTTCCCATACTTAGGCGGCGAGATCTAGGGGTCATGGGCTAGGGCGAGGACGCTTGCCTGGATATGGGAGAGGGTGAGGGTCGCTGCTCTCTCCCATTTATGGTAAGGGCCCGTTGGCCATCACGTTTGGTTAATGATGGCCGTCGACCCTTTCCCAAGCCAGCTGGCCATTGCTCCACCAACGATGGGGTGGCAACCATAAGTAGGAGGGAGCCCTTTGGCTTATATTTTTGTTTTTTGTAATAAAATTTTTAACCTATTTAAATTAAAATTATGTTAGGACGAAAATATCTTTGATCATTTGAAATTTTTGTCGAGATCAGGCCCGTTATTTAAAACAATCATATCTACTTCAAGCCATTCTTTGAGACTAATATAATCACTTCATATCCTTATTGAAATATAGTCTATTTCAGACTCTTATATGAGAAAATGAGAATAGTGTAGACTCTTATTTAGAATTTTCCCTCTATATCCACAAATTTGTCAATGATGATGTAGCTCAATTCAAATTTGTCTCGTCCTACCCAATCACAAGCAAAATGATAACACATGTCATCACATAAAACGATAGGTTTTAAGAATCTACAAACATGATCTTGAATGCAGCATAGCTAACTCGAAAAGCTAAAGTCGAGATATAATTGCACCTCCTCTTGAATTTGGGCTTCCTTTCTCTAGTCTCGAAACGTCCACTTGAATTTCTTATCACTTGACAACCAAACTAGTACAAATTTAGCCTTGATTAGTTTCTATTAAATTTTATTGTCAAATTACTAAGTTGGATAATATACGATGGTATACTAGTTTAAGTTTTTACCTTTTATTTTTCTTAGGTGTACTAGTTTGTAGTGGCCAAAAACTAGTATGTTATAAATTTGTAACAAGTGTACCAATTTGGGATTTTTCGCAGAATTAACTTTTTCTTAAGTAAAAAAGAAACTAGCACTATATCAAATTGAACTTATATTATTTTGCTATGGATACAAATAAACATTAAGGATACTGTACAAACACATGAGGTGTATAATCAATCTAAGAGTATTCCCATGATAGATTTATCATAAATTAATTTTTTAACTATAAAAAATCTCAAACTGATATATTTATGATAAAAAAATTCCAAAATTGTATATTTGTGGCAAATTTATCATGCATTAATTTCCATTAAATTGAATTAATAATAATAATATGCGGAAAAACCACGAAATGAAATATTCCCCACCCCAATCGGAAGGTGGAGATTTGAACAACTTGTTAAATGAATAATAAATGAAAACCACAAATCGGTACACTTATAACAAACGAAAGGTAAAATGCTAAATTTTTTCACTTATAATGTAACTTAACAATTTGATCATAAAATTCAACGAAAATTAATTAATGGCAAATTTATTATATGTTTATTGGGATATATCAGTTTAGGTTTTTCTTGTGGCATTACCTCAACTTACAAATAAAATAAAATAAATAAATAAATGAAGAAAAAAAAAAAAAAAAAAAGATACAGAGAGAAAAGCCCCTATATAAATGCGCAGGAGCAGAGGACGCCATTGCTTTCGCCATCGTCCTCTCTCTTCCTCTGCTCCCTGCGATCGATCTCCTTTTTTTTTCTTTTCTTTTTCCCTCTCTTTTTTTTCGAGGGTTTTCTTCCATTTTCTTCTTTCCCCCCCTTTTCTCCTCCTCCTCCTGCTCCATCTCCTTCTTCCTTTTCTTTTCGAATTTTCCTCTTTCTTTTTTTCTTTTTCCCTTCCTCCCCCTTCGTTTTTCGTTCGATCTTCGTCTTCCTCCCCGCATCTCCTGCGACACCGAACCCTAGGGGCTGGAATTTTCATTTTTATTTTTGCTTCGTGGTTTTTTTTTTTTTGGTTGCATAAAAAGATCATCGGGGGGATTCGGAGAAGATGCAGCAGCAGAGGCTCCTCAAGCAGCACGCGATGATGCAGCAGTCGCTCTACCATCACGGCCTCCTGGCTGCTCCGCAGGTACTTTCTTTCTTTCCCCTTGATTTTCTTGATTTTCTTGATTTTTGGGTGCCGGTGGGTTTCGTTTTGCTTTGATTTTCTTGATTTTCGGTGCGGGGAGCTGGGCCGATGGGGCTGCGGCTGCGGCGATGGCGCGGCATTTTAGGTTTTTGCTTTCCGATGAATTCTTTTTGTGGAATGAGTCTGAGAGTGTAATGCGCGGGGTGGGTGTGGTGATTTGGGTTGTCGTTCTCTTTCGTCCGGTTGTTGATCAATTCGAGTTCTTGCCGTGCGAGAAGCTTCTGTATGATAGCCTGTTTTTGGTTGGATGATCGAATTGCTTGTGGGGTCGGCCAGGAAAGACTAATTTGTGTGATGGGTGTTGGAATTTCGTCCTTTTGTTTGGTTTGTCTTCTTAAATTTCAAAGCTTTAGTGTGGATGGAAATGCTTGTGATATCTGTCTTGTAGTTTAGCATTACAGAATGACTTATACAACCGGCTATGCCGAGCTACTCTTGTCATTTCAGTGCAACTGCAAGATGCTTTTTCTTTTATTGGATTTTTTTTTTTGGGGGAGGGGGGTTGTGGTTCTGTGGTTTGCGATTGCACCGGATATAAATGTGATATTGAGGTTAAACGTTCAAGTGTCATCTTAATTAATTCTTCATTCAGGCATGTGAGCGGGAGCGCCACTTTGTGCTTGGACTTTGTATGGTTGAGTCTAGTGTCATTTTCCCTCTTTTTATGATCCTGGATTTTTTACATTTGGTCTTTTAGCAGATAGAGCCTATCTTGAGCGGAAATCTGCCACCCGGGTTTGACTCGACTTCATGCCGCAGTGTGTGAGTGTCTGTTTTTCTTATTTCCTTTAGTAGCTTCTTAGCTCTTCTTTTCTGCTTTTCAGCTTTTGTTTCATCTCATTAAGTCTTTCGGCATCTTTTGGGTGGGTGCTACACTTGTTTGTGCCCTTAAATGGATTTGGTTATGCAGCTTTCTGTCTCATTTAATCTGATGATCTATTGCAGATATGTTGGAAACATCCACCCCCAGGTCACAGAACCCCTACTTCAAGAGGTTTTTTCAAGCACTGGTCCTATTGAAGGATGCAAGCTTATTAGAAAAGAGAAGGTGAGTTTTCATTTTTCCATCCTGGTGGCCACATTTGCAACTTGAGGATGTTAAGAAGCAGACTTGCATAGGTTCCCTGGGGACTCCTTCAGAGGAGTTGAACCCAAAGTAGTCCAAAGCACAAAGGGCATATGCCTAGGTGTAAAAACGAGGCGAGGTGATGGCTTTCACCTCTATGTCTAGAGGAGGTTCCCTTAACAAGGTGCATGCCCTTCTCGCCTAAGCCATCAGGTGCATGGGGTGCAAGGTGCTTGCCTGATGCAAATTGTATGGAAACCTAAGGAGTCTTTCTTTTGAGAGAGATTTATCCTTCTCTTTCCAAAGATAGACAGGAAAAGGGACTCCAAAAAAATTAATAGAATAAAGTAATTTTTAAACCTAGAAGACGTTGGTGTTTGACTTTGTTTTCTTTTAAGTTGTATGACATTATAATGTTCGTGTTACTGTTCACTCCATCTCTTTGGCTAAGTGCACCATTTTTTGCACACTATCTACACTTTAGGTATAGTTTGTATTATAATGTGTAAAGTTTATTCTTGTTTGACACTATTACTGCTAAAAAGTTTTGCTTTATAGTGCCTTGCTCCGCTCGGACTTGCACTTTTCCTTCCCCTTTTCATTTTAGCCATTTTAGGGTCCCAGCACCTTAACTGCACTTTTGCCTTTGACTACACTGGTTGTGCCTCGATTTGGTTCTGGAGAATTGTCTGGAATTTGTGTTATGGGTAGTGGCCATTGCTTTACTTTTGTATTTATTTATTGATGGAGCTTTTCACGGTTTGATTTGTTGGTAGTGGCCCGTTGTATTGATTTTTGGTTTTAATTGTTGTACTTTTGTAGTCATCATATGGTTTTGTGGACTACTTTGATAGAAGATCTGCTGCTCTTGCCATTGTGACTCTCAATGGAAGGCATTTGTAAGTCCAGAAAGAAATAAAGCCCACTTTGTTTGTTTTCTTTTTCCTTGTATGTTGATGATTTGCTGGCAGGTTTGGACAACCAATCAAAGTCAACTGGGCATATGCTAGCAGTCAGAGAGAGGACACATCTGGTATGTAGTATAATGAATATGTCCTGTACTTAGTATGTCCATAGCATAGGGCCCTGCAGATGGGTAGTATGTTTCTTGCATGCACGTGATGGGTGTCCTCTTTCAATGCAGGTCACTTTAATGTATTTGTTGGTGATTTGAGCCCAGAGGTTACAGATGCGACATTGTTTGCTTGCTTCTCTGTCTATACAAGCTGTTCGTAAGCTCCCTGCTTTGCTCTTTTATATGTTCTTTTGCATGTTTGCAATCTTTTGGTGATTTCGAATGGGAAGATATCCACATATGTGGCCTACAATTGAAATAATGTTGTATGTATATTGACGTTACGACGTTACTCAACTTTTTGCAGAGATGCAAGGGTCATGTGGGATCAAAAGACTGGGCGTTCCAGAGGATTTGGTTTTGTCTCGTTTCGTAATCAGCAGGTACATAGTTCAATTTCTTTGGTAATGTTGCTTTTGCTCTACAAATATACTCCATCCTTTTGAAAAGGTGTACTTTCTAATCATGGTGTAATGTTATTTATATATGATTTGACACTTTGTTTGTGAACAGGATGCTCAGAGTGCAATAAATGATTTGAATGGTATGTGAATTCCTTTCCAATTCTTTTGTATCATTCAAATTTATTTTTTGCTCTGGCTCATTTGTAAAATTTGTGATTGTTTTGAGGAAATATTTGAGGGGTTAGACCTTTTTGATATTTCTTTATGGGAAGAGTAAATTTTTTTTTTTTTTTTCGTACGATCATGGACTCATTTATATTTTTAGTCTTATGTTATCTAGATATGGCTTTAATTAGCATCTCTTCCTTTAATAAATTGAGTGTTAAAACTTTAGTTCTGGAATTTGTAGGGTAGTTGGGGGGAATGAAAATAAGTCTCAATATTGTTGGTAGTTGACTGGCATTTATGGTATTGACATTCGATTCATTCTCAGGTATTCACTGATGGCAAAGCATCAAATGTATATGATTGATTGATATACTCAATGACAAAATGCCTTATCGCTTCTTTTATTCATACTAGTGGAATGGTGGAGGGAGGGATGAAGGAGCATTTAATGATTCTTTGCTTTTGACTATTATGAAAATCACTTTGGAAAGTCAAACTGATGGTCTGTATATTGTTCTATCTTATACTTAACAGAATTACCCACATTAATAGCAGGTTTGATTCCAACATTGAATAGATCGGTTGTACATGCGATTCATTTTTAGTTCTTTGTTTCTACTTTCTATTCAATGCAATTCATCCATTTTAATATTGCAGGAAAGTGGCTTGGAAGTCGTCAAATACGTTGTAACTGGGCAACAAAGGGTGCTAATTCTGGTGATGATAAACAGAGTGATGCCAAAAGTGTGGTCGAGCTAACAACTGGAACATCAGGTAACTTTTTTGGATGGTGTGTATAATTTTTTAGATTTTATACAATACCTTTATCAATATTTATTATGGGTGGATATAGCAAATCCTGAGATCTTGATAGCAATGTTGGGATTGGTGTGGTTACACAGAAGTATGAGTCATTTAGAATCTGATAGACACTGGGTGTCAATTTGTGGTGCTTAATAAGCTGTTTATGATTTGGTTCTGCTGCATGGCCGAGTCAAACATTTGTCATTCTCCCCCTCCACCAAACCACTAGGCCTGATGCCTTTTTAAGTTTGTCATGTTACTTTCCAAGTGCGAGGTGGTAAGTATTTTTTTGATTTATTTTTTTTCCTTTTTCATTCTCCTTCCACCATGCAGATGATGGTCAAGAGAGGAATAGTGATGATGCTCCAGAGAACAATCCCCAATATACAACTGTTTATGTTGGCAATCTTGCTCCTGAGGCAAGGATTTGGTCCCTTTTTCTTAGACCATTTTAAGTTTTTTGTCTTGTCTTTTCCCCCTCTTTTCTTGGTGATCCATTGCCATTAGCTACATCTTTTTGATCTTTCTCTTGCTTGTCTTTTTGTGTCTTTGGATAGAAAGCATTTTATTTTGTTTGTGGCTAAGACCTCATATTGGTCCAGATTCATTTTGCTCATGTTTATATCAAAATTTTCTGTTAGTAGGCTTATTCATATCAATGAAGTTCATCTAGTGTAGAACATCTTACCTCATGGTGATGACAGAACTAAAGGCAGTCAAAGGTTTTAGAAACTGACTCATCTTCTGAGTTTTGCTTTGATTTCTTGGTCTAACTTGTGAGATATTGATTTCAGTTGTCTTTGATTGCCGATTGGATGGCAAATGTCATGATTCACTAGATCTGTCAAACTAGAGGGTACTAGAGCTAAATCATCTCCTTTTTAATTTTGCTTTAACCTCATATTGGTGATTTTGCAGGTTACTTCAGCTGATCTGCATCGGCATTTTCATGCCCTTGGTGCTGGGGTCATAGAAGATGTGCGGGTGCAACGCGACAAAGGTTTTGGGTTTGTTAGGTACAGCACACATGCTGAAGCTGCACTGGCCATACAGATGGGAAATGCTCGCATTCTCTGTGGTAAACCAATCAAGGTATTTAGATATAAAAGTTAGCTTTAAATTTGGTATATTCTGTACTTTTCCTATGCTTAAAATTTTCTGGTAGGATAAATCAGCATCTCATTCCAACACTCGAACTATAAATCGGCATCTCATTCCAACACTCGAACTACTGTTAGCCTTTCTCCAAAAAAAAAAAAAAAAAAAAAAAACTACCACTCGCCCATTTCATGGGTCCAAGTGTTTCTTATTCTACAGCTGGATAAGTTGTTGAGGCCCATCTCATATGCAAGTTGTACATTCATCAAAAACGTTTTCAAGAGATAGAAAGATTTCAGTCTTTGAAGAATAGGAGCACTGCTATGATTGAGAAGGCAAGAATTGAAGAATAGGACCATGTTTGTTGGGGGCTGCTGATGACATTGGAGGCATCCCCAAAGTAAGGAAAGCTAGTTTCCTTGCATACATCAGTACATTTAGCTTCTTCATTGGTGGACCTGTCCTTATTATCATCTGCAATATCGTACTGAGTTGAATGACAACTGGAATCTACTATCCAACTGCCTTTCTTGGCCCAATTTTATCTAATGTGACAACCATAATGGGTATGGACGGTATTTCAGAGATGGGGACAGAGATTGGTTTGCTTGTTATTGCACTTTGCTTCTGTTGCCTGACTTCTGATTGTGGAGCAATTATATGTTGTCGCTATGCTTGACATGAATGATGGTTTGATTAATTGGCCTCTATTCATTGCAGTGCTCCTGGGGTAACAAACCAACTCCACCGGGAACAAGTTCCACTCCTCTTCCACCACCAGCTATTGCACACATACCAGGCTTTTCTGCCGCTGATCTGGCTGTTTATGAACGGCAAATGGCTCTGAGCAAGATGGGCAGCATGCAAGCCCTTATGCACCCTCAGGGTCAACACATGCTCAAACAGGCAGCCATGGGAATGGGTGCTGCTGGAGCCAGTCAGGCAATCTATGATGGCGGGTTTCCGAGTGTGGCGACTACCCAGCAGCTTATGTATTACCATTAGATTATGAGATGGGATTCTCCCCCTACTGTATAATGATCTGGAAGCAGAAATAAGTCTTGGAAGAACGAAGAAGAACAACTGTTCGGCATTTTACTTTGTTAATACCGTATTTGCTACTTGTAGGATTTAGATTGCTTTAACTTATGTTTCGCTATGATTGTTCGACTGTTGTGATCGTCTGTGCTATTAGCTCTGGCTTTGGTACTTTAATTTTAAAGTTAAATGCTTGGGTTCGGCTTTATCTGATTTGAGCTGGCGTGCAACTTCCAAGTGAACTTTTACTCTGATTTACTGCTAAATTCCAAAATCACTGGTGGATCAAAAGTTGTTCTCTCTTTTTTGGCTGGAGGTGGATCGAAGTTGTTTATGTTCCTTTTTTTTTTTACTGGTCCTATTTTACTCCTTCTCTAAGTCTCTCTCAAACTTTTTTGCCTGCCAGGCGTGAGTTATAATTTACACTTGAAACTAAATTGTTCCCATCCTAATCCTATGATAAGATGGGTTCTCTAACTTTCAATCTTTCAAACTTCAGGCTTAAGTCATAATTAACATTTGAAACTAAATTGCTCCTATCCCAATCCTGTGATCGGGCTTAAGTCATAATTCACATTTGAAACTAAATTGCCTCAATCCCATGATAATCCCAAATTGCTTCAATCCATGATAAGGTGAGGATTTGAACCTCTCACCTTCCTTTTTCATACTCCGTTTTCGATCTCATACTCCGTTTTCGATCACAATCACACAATTGCAATGCATTCTAGACAGCCAAGTCTGGGCAAAAACAGAGTGCTTATTTTTAGTGGCCCTTTAGATCAATTGTGATTCATCACTCTTGAGGAACAACACCCCTAATCGAGTATCTTGACAATGTCCGACTCCGCATGGATGAATATCGCTTCCACACGAGTCGACGATGCTCGAGATTTTTCTCGAAAATGTCATTTTATCTTTTTATCTTTTGGAGTCCGAGAGATCAGGAGCGATCTTATCTGAATCGTCATGAACTGGAAATTTCTTCAGGTGTTTGAAGGTGTCATTGCACCTAAAATTCACATCGAGACGGACGACTGCATCAAATTGGGTATGAACCCGCATCAGGAGCGAAGTAGATAAGAGGGGGACCCCCAGACGATGTTTTGTATTTCTTCTTGGGAGCCCCTGGTGTTTCATTACAGGACTTGGAGCTCTCACTCTTCCCTTACATCCGAGCAAAAATTTTTCTTCCTCTCTTTGGTCTCTCTTCTCAAAAAGCAAAGCTAAAGATAAAAATTTCTCTTGTATGGTCATATATTATTATGCCGTGAATATGTACGCGGGTCGTTCCATCTTCTGGGTCCGTGCGCTAGAGTGCCTCGATCCCGGTCGAGAAGATCCGGCCCTTCGTGTACGGCGAGCTCGAGAGGTCGGCGGCTTTCGATGCCTCGTTCCTGCATTTCCGCTCTCTCCGCTCTTTCCGCTCGTCCGTCGTTATCTGGCTCGACCTGCAGTCGGCGCTGCAGAACGCTTTCTCTCCCCTGCCCATCAAAAGAATTGGTCATTCATTGCTCTCGAAATCGAACACTAAGATCGGAGAAGCGAGAGAGAGAGAGAGAGAGAGAGAGAGAGAGAGACGGTGGATCTGTGGCAGTACCTGTACATGTAGATGTCCACGCCGTCGAGCTTCTTCTGGCACCAGTGACAAGAACTGAGGAAGTCCAGAAACGGATAGACCGGAGCACCTTCTGCTTCTCCTCCTTCGCTCGCGACCCTCGACGCCGGCTCTCTCGAAACGCCGTAATCGGCGGCGGGGCAAGACCTCTCGCGCTCGCCCGGGCAATCTAGACCTCCGTCGTAGTACACCTTGGTGAAGGACCTGCCGTTTCCGTGGCAAGTCACGTACGTGTAGTTCTCCAGGCAATCCATCTCCACGCCGTCGAAGACACCACCACCTCCTCCTCCGACGAACCCAGCACACCCCTTCTTGCCCTTCCCGCCGGCGGCGGCGGCGGCGGCGGAAGCCCCCCGCGGGCTGCACACGCAGCGCCTCCCCGGGACCTGGCCGGACCGCTCGAGGGCCGCCACGATGCCGAGCCCGACGCCGCCGAGGTCGTAGCCCCGGGGGCCCCTCGGCGACCGGGGCGACTGGAGCTTGAGGTCCAGCGGGGTCCTGGGGCTGCCGCCGCCGGCGGCTGCCAGGTCGGGGTGCGGCCCGGCCCGGCCGCCGGGGATCAGCAGGTCCGACAGCTTCCCCATGAACGGCCTCTTGCCCAACATGGCTTTAGGCTTATTATGCCTTCTTCTTTCTTTTTATCTTTTTCGATTTCGTCGAGGATCTTTTCTAGATCGTGGAGGAGACTAGAGAAACTGAAGACGTTCGATGCTCCAAACGAGGAGCAAAGAGAGAAGCGTGTTCGGGAAGCCTTTGGAAACTCGCTCGAATATATGATGGAGGGGAGTGGTTTAGACGGAGCCCACTGGTTTGCGGAAAGAAACCATTCCTGACTCTTTATAATAATAGAACCCAATAAATCAAATTTTGCTTTTTTTTTTTAATATTCATAAAAAAATGATTTTTTTTTTTTTTTTTGGTGGAAATCATTGCCGATGGTCTTTATAATAATACCCAATAAATCGATTTCGCTTTTTTAAAAAAAAAAAAAAATGCTTTTTTAGTAAAAAGGTCACTTGTCGGTGGGGCCCGGGATTTTACAATGTCTGTGTCCAATGATTGGGACGTTCGTAGGGGGGAGGAGGGATTTGACCCGTCGGGTGGGGGCCCAGCGCGCGCGCGCACAGGGGGAAGATGCCAAATAGATCGTGACCGTCCGTCCGGGGGACGCGTGGCGTGGATCTGGCGGCGGGCTGGGGGAGGGATGGAATGATTGCCTGAGCCACTACGGAGTTTAAGCCCACTGAAATCGTGGGGCCCGCTTAATTAGAGGGTTTTTTTTTTATGGAAAAAGAAAGGAGGTGGGGCCCAATGTGCTAGCTTGTGACCACTACTGGGGTGTCGCTTTTGTGATGTGATTTTCTCAACCCCTTTAATCAACACTTTTGAAAGGGATGTTTTTTAATCTGATTTATTTCCTAAATTGTCTTTCATCACAACTGAGGACACAAATAGTCTCTAAATGCTAATAAAGTAATCTTTGGACTTTAAATTTATTCCCTGATTTTTTTTTTCCACATATTCAATTTAATTCATGAATTATAAGAAAATATCTGATATTATTCTCTTTTTTTTTTTTGTGAAAAAGTAATAAATTATATAAAGTTTGAAACCAACTATACAAGAAAAGGTCATGGCACCAAAAAACCTACACTCAAGTTTGCCATATCAGACTCAAAAAGAACAAAACTCAAATCGAGTCAAAGGGTGCCACGGCATAAAAGAGAAGCCTGACAGCAGCAGAAGAACAGCCCACACAAGACACCAGGAAAACAAAGAAGCCAATGCAGTGGCAGTCATCAATAATAGGGGTGATCGGGTCCAAAGTGGGTAGGATCAGACCCTGACCCCCGTACTCCGATCCCGTTATAACCGATTCCTCTTTTTCTGACCCTATACCCGACCCCGTTTGTATTGGACCAGTATGACCCGACTCACCATGTTTTTCCGATCCGATTCCAGAGTCAACCTGTTTCCATGGGAACTTTTTTTGCAATCTTTCGATATCCTATACGACTTTGAATTTTATATTAATAAGCGAGAAAATAACGTAATCCTCCTAATTTATATTGAAACATTAAGCACGGTAATAAATTAATACATGAACATTTGGAATAAACGAAAAATTAAAGATCCATAGGGCTAATTATAATAAATAAAATCATAAGGCAAAAAATTAACATCAAACATTGGTATAATATTAGTCTTATTCCCACAACTACTATATGAAGCTACTCATTTATTCAAGCATAACTCTTTCTACAAAAGAGAAATTTGGCGAGCCAATCCATGTGATACACAAGAATTTGATGGCGACAAACACCGTCCGTCCATCAAACGGTGCGAGAGGGAGCCGCTGAGTGAGGGAAGCAAGTGAGGAAGATGAATAACAAAGGAGAAGTGCCATGCGTGTTTGAGAGAGCCAAGAGAAAAAATATCATATGATTGCGAGAGTAAAAATAGAAATCAGAGAGAAAAAAAAAATGTTTTGGACCTCTACTTACAAAACCAGTCCAGGAACCGGTTCCAAAACCGCTCCAAGAACCGGTTTCCGGGTGAGTAATCACTTGAACCCTGTTCCCGGACCGATTTAAACCGGTTCCGAATTTTGGGAACCTATTCTCGGACCGGTTTCAATGGGAACCGGTTCCCGATCCTATTTTCCGGGTGGGCCGGTCCAAGAACAGGGTATATCCGGTCCGGTTGCACACCCCTAATCAATAATGGAAAAATGAGTATACCTTGGTAGAACCTATATTTTAAAGTTTTTTTTTTTCTTTTTCTTCTGTCTCTCACGAATTGAGGTCCACTTATTTCAATTACTTGAAAAGGGTATATGCTATCGCGAGTAATTCTATGGCCTTCAGAAAGTATCGTGACCTTTGAATGTCTCGTCGCAACATTGAAATGCAATCGATCATGGTCATTAAATAGATGTCATCGTGAATGATGGCGATCCTTTCGCTTTTTCCATCCGATAGGGAGAAAGCCCATGAGACACTGTACCTCCTCGGCTTCGTAGAACCACTCCCTTGCTACTGTGGCATCTCTTTCATATGATTAAAGATGGGGATTTTGAGGTGGGGGAGATGTTAAATTTTCTCGTGTCCTTTGCTTTACCCTTTGCGTGATTGTATTTGCTCTTCACTCTTTTTCCTTTTGGCCATTTTCTATTAGGCGTGGGAGGAGGGAAAGAGGCTTTTCCTTTTTCCCCATTTTTCCCTTTTGGGAGCATGAAAGTAAGAGCCCTTTCTTACAATCCACATGAATGAATTGCCCTTTGTTGGGATTAGAGAAGAAAAGGGAATGCTTTGATTTTAGTTTGGGCCAGTGCCCTTTATCTTTTGACATTTAATTTTAACGTCAAATGTTCGACTTTTTGTTTTTCCCCTGATGGGGCTATTTTCATTCCCTTTTCGATTAAAACACTTATGCTTTTGAATTCATTGACCAAAATTAATGATCTATTTTTTTTTTTTTTTCTGATATGGATGGAATATAATGAATTAGAGCCACTTTGAGGTTCCCTATGAAATGAGACATGTAACGAAGTCACTACAAAGAAGTTCCGGGAGTTACGAAGGAAACTTCGAGCTCATATTGGTTACGAGTTGAGAACGGGAAATTGAACTCTCTGAGATTGAATTTCCGTTGTTCCTCGGTAGCTCAATGGTAGAGCGGTTTGCAAATAAAATTAACTCATCTATGATTTCCCTTTGAATCAGATTGGTAAAAGAAAATTTTTGATAATTGTTCATGAGCTTGACATGTAAATTAATATCAATATAAAAATTGTCTTTTCAAAGGAGCATCATGTTTCAAAGTTGAAAAACAAATTATCTTTATTCGATCATGAATTCATTGATTTTGGTGGCGGTATGAGGTTGTTGGTTTGAGTTGATTAGACTTTATTCATTGATACTTTTATTTAAGTGATATGTGATTTTGATGGAGAGCCAAGCCTTGCAATTTCCTTATAACTCTTTTCATGGTAAACCGATAATAAAAGTTTATTCTTGATCTTTTCTCATCCTTTTCGTTCTTTTTATCCTATTTAAACTTTAAGATTTTACAAATATAAATTCGAAAAATATAATTTCTAAATTGAGTTTCTAAGTAGTACATCTTAACTGGTTTCTTTGCCATTATGAAGGAAGAAGTAAATTATTATCTTAAAAGGAACACTTTCTAAGTAAACCAAGACAAGAAAGTAGCACTTCATAGATCATAATTGCCTAAAAAATATCGTATTATATATCAATACATGCTAAACCAAAGTTGAAGGCTAATTTTGTCGATCAATTTGAAACTGTGTTTTTTAGCATAAAATGATAAAAAAAAAAAATCAGTGTGAAATATCTCCACCCCTTTTAGAAATGTGTTAAAAATCAATATTCAAGATCATATTAAAAATTTCGAAATTTCTTATGAATTGAAATACCATTTTCTATCCTGATTGTAATATTCAAATATGACTTACTGAGTCGCTTATATAGTTCATACTATAGCCCAAATGAAGGATCCTAAATCATCGAACAAGCTCATCTAAACAACCTCGACATGTGAGAATCTATATAATAGGAAGAGTAACATTAGACATTCCGAGATTAATTTACAAAATTGATATGTAAAATGGTGCGACAAATTACAACTTGACCATTATAAATCTTGATAAGAGCACGTCCTATTCTTTATTTTTATTTTTCGATAGTTTTGGCAAACAAGTCCTTGGGGTCCCAGTACTGTTGATAATGGTGATCATTGACTAGACGAGAAATAGACATCAAAATTCGCTCTGGCTTTGATTTTAGCATTGATGATTAAATCAATCAATGTTTGTCAATTCGTCTGAGTCCTTTAACAGGTGGCTATCGATCATTTCAATTTTCCCTATTTTCCCATTTTTTTATTAGGTGATAAGAAAGAAAAGGAGCTTTCTTTTTTCTTTTTAGTGTCAAGAAAGTAAATAGCTCCTGTACCATCCACATGAATCAATTCGCTTTTGTCGGTATTTTTGAGGAAAAATTGCAGAGAGCTCCAATTTCCAATGCCGAGAAAACTCGTTGTCGTTTCGTGAACCACTGAATGAGAATGTCCATCTTAAATAAGCAAATATCTGATCGATAATATGCTTCGGTAGCTTCGTGAATTCTACAAAACACAAGCCAAAGCAGGAACTGCTTGTCGAACATAACTCGGCGGATCCCGAACGGGCTTCCAATCTCTGAAAGGATTTGCTATAGCTACTCGATCTTGATCGAACGGGTTTGGATCGCTCCCTGTCGTTTTGAACATCGATACCCACAAACGACAGATACAATTGTGATGGCAATTGAGGGACATTTGAGTCATTTCGATCAATTCAAGCGGGGAATAATGTCCAAACTGAATTATTATCGAAATTGTTGCTTTCGGATTGGGCCCCCGACCTGGGAGCCCAGGTTGCTCTCAACAAGGACCTCACGTGACAGTCGGCACCCGTCCGGAATCCGATGCTAGTCCGAGGACGGTGTCATGTGAGCCCGAGCTAGCCCGTTGGACCGGGCAAAGAGATGTTGACAACATCCTTCCCCCATTGAATGTGCAATGAATTATTCATAGGTGTCAAAGAAGCTGACGCAAATTTATAGTTTTTGAGAAGTGAATCGTGTCCGACGTCAAACAAGATTTCATTCGAGTATTTGTAATTTGATCGACACAAAACCATCAAGTGCCGCATACTCTCAAATTACCCATTTTTTCTTGTTCTTAAATAAATAATGGAAAGCTCATCGAACACGTTATTAGATAGTCGTCATTAACGTATACCGTGCCGCGATGATGTGGTGCTCGAGGAGCACCTAAATATTAATTGAATTTTGTCGAGACCCATTTTAGAGATGTACACATTATTTCAGAATGGAAATGGAGGCCCTTTAGTGGAAAGATGATGTTCGGTCAGCATGATTAAGCACTTGGGCTAAGAAGTTGTTCAAAATGGACGCCACCCGGAAGTTGCAAACCAAGTATGTATGACCCAAATTCTTGGTAAGTTGCAGCTTGCATATTCCATCTTGTCGTTGTCTTTAGTAGGAAATTAGGGCTATTACCAAATTATTGCATCTTGTAGCAGCAAATGGTTATATTTTTCAAAGAAGCCCAGCCCAGATCCTGTGAACCGACGAGAGAACGGCTGGGCTGGGCTTTATCCATGGCTAAGAAAGGTTAAGTAGGTACACCAGCAAGATCGGGACCGGGACCGGCACCACGACAATGCGATGTATTAGTATTACCTTGAACGGAGTTGATTTTTCTTTTTGTTCGGACAGGGTAGAGTGAAGCTTTAGTATGTCATGCAATATTTTGAATTGATACTAGTTGTAAAGGTAAAGAATGACTCGGCCGAATTGGAAAATGAACGATGTATCTTTGTTCACAATTTATGATGAAATCAAACTTTGCAAAGCATAAGGTGAGGGGTAGCTTGGTACTTGCATGAGTGGCCTAAAATGTTTGCTGCATCGATGTCCCGATAAGAAAATGAAATCATTTCTTCTGGTTTTGATTACTGTGAGCGTGAAGAATGCCACCTCTGAGAGATTCTGCTTTTTCCTTTAGGACTTCAGATGAGATGTGGATGCGAAACCGGCTACTACCAAGACCGCTAATGCTTAGTACCAGCTTCTTCTGTTAGCAGTGTTTAAGGTTGCATTAGTGGAGTTTGTAACGTGGCAAATGCCCTTCAAACATATTGCCATGTTTTATATCTCAGCTCCTGTAAACAGATGAAAATGAAAGATTTAGTTAAGTACTCATTATGCAGGTTAATTCTTGAACTTCTAAACTAGCGCATCGTCCAACTGAAATTGATAATCAAATAACACTCTTTCACAGAAGAGAATTGATAGTAAGTGTGACGTGACGAGGTTTATTGTACCCAAGTAACGACTGAGGCGATTCCTCAACTCATCCAGTGCAGTTAGAAATTTTTCTTGCTGCTATCTAGTTCAGATACAGCCCTATACTTAGTAAGCGTCATTGCATAATTTGATCCTCACCTCATGGTCATGTTAATCAGCCAAATATAGGTGTTCGTTTTTGCATTAGCTTGCCGTTCCCAGTACTGTTATAGCTAGATGATAGTGCCAGCTCCTGAAGCATTTGTGTTTGCCTAGAATTTGACAATAACCGGAGTTAAAATGGGAAAGAATTGTCCAGTCCGGTTTCTTGTACAAGAAACCAGTGAATCTGAAAACTTCGACAAAACTATTGCTTTACTATATAGCACTGTTTTTCTGGCAGTTTTTGGTCTTAGGCCTAACAGAAATGGCATGATGACAATATCGGCAATGATGCAACTAATTATCTGTATAGAACTTTCCTTTACAGATTTTGATGTTTTATGTATTGTACATTAGGTAAGAGTTCTTGCTAATCGCATTGGAAAATGATTTATGCTATTGAAGCGGCTAAAAGGAAAGTTTTCTAGCTAATAAATTCCTCTAGAGTTTGTTCAAGAGTCACGCTTCTCACTGCAATTTTTGGCAGTTCTGCCGTCCACCGATGTCACGATAGATGAAAACTACTTTCCTAGTTAATGGCTGAGTCTTGGCACATTTATGATTCGTCTCCTACTTTGTGGGCAGCTCGATTCAGCTCTCTCATCAATATGCTATGGGGGATTTGTCGGCAAAACCATAGTTTTATAAGGTAAGAACAGCTGCAACTGAGCAGAATCAGGATCAACAGTGGAGCTTTGTCACTTCAGAATTATTCAGAGACTTGCAATCAGTTGGAAAAGGCTTGTCAGCTCCTTCATGAAAGTTAGATTCTTCTGGTTTAGAAGTGGCCTAAAATATTTGCAGCATCGATGTCCCAATAAGAAAATGTAAGTCATTTCTTCTGGTTTAGATTACTTGAACTTGGACAATGCCACCTCTGAGATTCCGTTTTTTTCCTTTACACTATAGGCGAGATGTGGATGTGAAAAGTGACTCGCATCAAGACACCTAATACTTAGTATTGGCTCTTCTGTTAGCATTGTTTAAAATTGTAATACTGGAGCTTATAACGTGGCAAAAGCAGAGAAGTTTTGTATGTTGCCCTTCAAACATATTGCCATGTTTGTTATCTCAGCTTCTGTAACCGGATGAAAATGAATGATTTAGTAAAGTAGTCATTATGCAGGTGTATTCTGAAACCTATAAACTCGTGCACAATCCAACTGAAATTGATAGCCAAATAACATTCTTTCACTGATAGGAATTGATAGTAAGTGTGATGTGACCAGGTTTTTTGTACGCGAGTCACGACAACTGAGGCGATTCCTCACTCCATCTTGTTCAGTTCGGATTATTCTAACTGCTATCTAGCTCAGATACAGCCATATAATGTGAGCCCTCATTGCATAATGTGATGCCCCATATGAATACAGAAGTCATGTCTTTCATGGTTACGTTTATCAGCCAAATATAGGTGTTCGATTTTGCATTAGCCCGCCGTTCACTGTACTGATGTAGCAAGACGACAGTACAGCTTCTGAAGCCTTTGTCTTGAATTTGACAGTAGCCCAGGGTTAAAACGGGGAAGAAATGTCCAGTCAGGTTTCTTGTAAATCCAAAAACTTCGAAGAAAACTGTGGCTTTACTCGGAAGCACCGTCCGTTTGGCAGTTTTTTGGTCTCAAGCCTAGAAGAAATGACATGATGACTATATCGGCAATGACGTAATTGATAACCTATATAGAACCTTCCATTACAGATTTTGATGCAATATGTATTGCACTTTACAAAAGAGTTTTTACCAATCGCATCAGAATGTAATCAACACTACTGAAGCTGGTAAAAGGAAAGTTTTCTTGCTAGCAAATTCCTCTAGAGTTTGCTCAAGAGCTACACTTTCTCACAACAAATTTTTGCAGTTCGGTCGTCCACTGATGTCATGATAGTTGAATAACTACTTTCCTTGTAAATGGCTGAGTCTTGGCTCATTTATGGTTCGTCTCCTACTTTGTGGGCTGCTTGGTTCAGATCTCTCATTACTATGCCACCGGGGATTTGTCGGCAAAACCATGGTTTTATGAGGTAAGAACAGCTGAAACTGAGCATAATCAGGAGCGCCCGTTGAGCTTTTGTCACTTCAGAATTGTTCCCAGATTTGCCATCAGTTGGAAAGAATTTGTCAGTCCCCTCATGAAGATTGGATTCAATGGCCAGGACAAGAAGCTGTATAATCCCAATTCTTGCGTTAGAACATCAAACTTGGAAGGAGTTCAGGGCTCTGGAAAGATGACAATCACGACATTATACAAATCATACTTCTG
This sequence comes from Eucalyptus sp. ANBG9806169, assembly GCA_014182395.1. Taxonomy (NCBI): domain Eukaryota; kingdom Viridiplantae; phylum Streptophyta; class Magnoliopsida; order Myrtales; family Myrtaceae; genus Eucalyptus; species Eucalyptus sp. ANBG9806169. The sequence goes on along the minus strand of CM024575.1, from coordinate 49,148,754 downwards.
CATGTAAATTCCTGGGAAGACATCATCGACACGTGAGGTTGCTGTCAATTTGAGCACATTCCGGGCCTCTTGGTGCTGGTGGAGTTGAGAGCATGGGCAAAGGCGTCGGTCACCGGTTAGAGCATTGGGGCCCTTCTGGCTTTCTGTCCCGCCATGCCAAAGCATGCACCAATGGGTGCAGTTACCATGGTCAATACACATCTAACAGATGCTCGACAAACTGCGACACTGCAATGCAAGGATTGTGGTACTAGTACCACTCATCAGTTTTGTTTGCAATATACCTTGTGACGGTTCGTCTATTTGGTCATAGTGTGTTCATTTTTTATTTGTCACGTACTTGTCCCGAGATCATTCATAGGAAATGGTAGACAAAACACTGATTATGTTCGAGAAATGGGTGGCGGTCCTATCTGAGACAAGTTTCAGGCCGTTCACGATAGGAACAGTGAGCTCATACAATCATGAAGTAAATACATTATAATTTTAGGTTCATCGTACATCTACATATAGTGTTATCATGATCTACAAGAGTCATATTGAGTTGCATCAGGAGTAACTTTAGCATGAGCTTTTGAGTTTTGGAATATTTCCTGTCCATCAATCTGCTGATCCACCGACGTTAAGCACGAAGTATCTGTGAGACAGTTTCGTATGTCAATATGTCATCCGACATTGCGATCCTTGATACAAGGGCAAATACTTCGAGTTGATTCCAGGATGTTGGATCTCATACATACACTGTTGTTTCTGGGTCGATCAACACAATAATCACTACAAGCGGATGACTCAAGTTTTTTTAATTTCCCAGAGAAAAAAATCATCGAGCAAGGTGACAGTCGAGCAATTCCCCTCGAGCTTGCAACACGAGAACCGCATACAATTCATTATAGACTCTCTTACGCTTGGCTCGTTGACATGCATGTAAATCTCATAATAAGACCAGAGGAAAAAGCATGCACAAGCGCAAGCCGTGGTCACCATCCCTTGTGAGTAAGCAAGCGGCATATCGCGGTGCCCCTGCCCGTTCTTGATTATCATGCGACTAGACTTTCCTTGGTCATCGACGATCGAAAGGGAGAAAGCGAGAACCTTGCCTCAGGCAATCGAACATGCTCGTCACGAGTTGAATATCACTTTCGATTCAATGCTTATTATTTTGATCTGCTGTCTGTTCAAGGGTCGAGATGGTTATAGCAGCCGAAATGATCAGATTAGCTTCACGGTCCACAGACTTGACCAACAGAATTGAGTTCATCTGTCCCCTGTCAACTGAAATACAATGGACTGAACCGAACCAACAAAAGCTACGTCTTTTTACACCCTATAAAGTTAGTTCTTGTCGTCTGTATCATCCTGAAGTGGATGATGACCCCACAAAATCTAGTCCATCAAAAGAATTATAGAAAAAAGAAAAAGAAAAAGAAAAGAAAAGAGAGAAATGATCGGCCAGGCTTCTTCCTTCAGTCCACTTCAGATACGCCACGGGAAGCTGTCTGAAGCCAGTAGAGTATCGAGATTCAGCCCCGCGCTCTCCACGCTCGGGAACTGCATGTCGTAGAAAACGTCGGGAGCCTCCTCCACGCCCGGGAACTTCCCGAGATCGGGCTCGCCGGAAACCGGATACGAATCATCCAGAAAATCCAGGAACGACAGGTCCATGTTCAGGTCGCTCTCGGTCGTCATCACGCTGCTCGCCTCCGAGGCCGACAGCGAAGGCGACGGGGCCGGCGATCCGGGTCCGGGCACCTCGGCCCGGGCCGGCAACGCCACGGCCCCGAAGTTGGCGTAGCTCGCCGCGGCCGACTGGATCTCATCGGGGGAGAGGGACGCCGCGCCGGGGATCTCCGGGCGGACGCCGGGGAAGTTGAGCTTCGCGGCGGGGCGGCCGAGGCAGAAGGCCGCGGCGTCGAAGGCGCGGGCCGCCTTCTCGGCGGTGTCGTAGGAGCCGAGCCAGATCCTCTCGCGGCTGTTGGGCAGGCGGATCTCGGAGACCCACCTGCCCCACTTCCTCTTCCGCACCCCCCTGAACTTCAGCTCGCTCCTCGCTCCCTCCCCCTCCCTCACCGCCGTTTCCTTGGCTGCGCTGCGCTTCGTCATTCCGCTTCTTCCCTCGAGTCAAGATTCGATTTTGACGATCCGGGTTGACTTGTTCTCGGATGGGTCGAACTGGGATGGAGTTCGATTCTCGAGAACGTTGTTGGGTAGGTGTTGTGCAGATATGATTCAGGGAGCATTTTTGCGGCTCTTTATATAGGGTGTCCATGAGAGAGAGAGATGAGGAAAGATAGTGAGCTGTGTCCAGTGTTTGCGTGGGGGGAGGTCAAACCTGCGCGTTCCCCTGTTCCTTCTAGAACTAAAAAGGAGACGAAAAGGAAAGCGAGCGGCATAGGGGAGTGCTACGTCAGAGATTACTTCAGCAAATTGCCTGGTCCACTCAGTTTTACGCGGTTGGCCTTTTCGGGGACTGAGGTTGCGCTCCAAATGCGCCCATGCGAAAGGCCAAATTCTCATATCCAACCCTTCCCCCCAACCCAAACAACAACAAAAAAAAAAAAAGAAGAAGAAGAAAAAAAGGAGTTGGGTTGGGATGTGTCGCACTCGCGGCTGAAATGTTCGGTTTAAATTGCCATGCATGGTATCGGCTCGGGAGGCATTATAATGATAATATCACGAGTCGTTACGATGTGTTTACTAAAGTTCTTTTTATATTTTTTTTTCTGTAAATAAAACCCTAAGGCTACGTTTGGTAATTGAGATAAAATTCGGGATATGATATGATTTATCTTATCTTACGTTTGGTGCTCGTTCAGGACAGGATAAAGTCGGATATAATGGGGATATAGACAGGATAAAATTATCCCATGAGGATGGTAGGATAAATGTGGATAGGATTTCTAATATCCATACTAAGAAAGTTATTTTTCTTGAATAACAAACTTATTAAATTAACAAAATTGAAATTATATTTCAATATAAATAATATTTTAATTCTAATTTAAATAATAAAAAATAATAAATAATAAAATTTTATTTTTAATTAATCTTATTTTAATTTATATATTCAAATTTTTAATTCTATCTTATAATAAACATTCAATCTATAAATTAAATATTTATATTTATATATATTTTAGGTATTTTTATATTTTAGGTATGTTAGTACAGTTTACTATTTGATAAAATTTTATTAAAGAATGATGAAATGGGGAAAAATAAATAATAATGAAAATAATATAAAAAAAGAGGAAAAATAAAATAAAAAATAAACAAAAAAATTAAGGAATAGTGTTGCGAGAGATTTTCACCATCTCCAAGGTTTACTCCATCGCGAAGCGCGCATGGAGGTTTCTGGGTACAAAAAAAAAAACATTTAGGTTCATTTATAATGATATGCCGTTTATATATAAAAAAAAATATATATAATATGATGTGAATATATCCGACTTTAATATTGCGATTCTTCAAACAATAGACGGGATATAAAAAAATCTCAGGATTTCATATCCTATCCCGATTAGAAATTCGGGTGGCCAAACCTAGCCTAAGCTTCCGTACATGGCTTTAGCTTTTCCTTTTTTAACCTGAGAATTCGAAGTAGTAGGAACGTTACTCGAATGGGCCGAGGTATTTTCCCGTGCAATGAAATTCTCCAAAATATCGGTGTGGGTTTGGCATGGGGATCCTTGACCCTGATCCTATAAGTTGATCGTATCGCGGCAACTTATGATATGCGGCTTCCAAGCTCAGTTTAAGTTTAACGTGCACATTACGGAATATATCAACTTTTTTCCTATTATAAAGTCCAAATAAATGTGTTCTTCTAATATTAGACGGAATCAATTCATCTCGACGAATCTGAAAAATCACTATGGTAATTTCTATTCCTTCTTCGTTCGATTTTACACACATTCACCACACTATACATTTTCCCCGGAAGTGAATATGCATATAAGGTTATTTCGGTGATGATGTGGTCGAATCTGGTTCAAGTGTCCGAGACAACTGCCAAACGAGGTAATCAAATGCCCTAATTTGAAATTCGGATTAAATTCGGATTACGATTTAGGAAGATGGCAAAAAGCCAGCTTTGTCTGGACCAGGCAGCAAGACATTCCTTTTCTGTGATCAGTAGCTGTTGTCTGATTTTAGTGGTGATAAGCACAAGCAAGAAAAAGATGGAAAGCCCAGCCATTTTTTAGTCAAATGGAGAGCCAAGAAAGGTCATAAAACCGAAGAAGTGCTGGCTTCCTGGAAACAAGTGGCAAGTCTCCTTCAAAGGAAAAAAAAAAAGTCAAAAAAAAAGAGGCTGCGTCACCATCCTCATCAGCATCAAGTTTCTGGTAAACCCAATTTGGCAAGTAGAAAAGTAGGTCATTGTGTGCGTCATCAGAGGAAGTAGAAAAGTAGGTCATTGTGTGCGTCAGCAGAGGACTCTTAAAAAATTGCGTCGTTTAAAAATTGAGATACACTGAACTCACATACATCTAGTTGGCATGCACTTAAACAATGTTTTATGTCGTGTGAAATTTGGCGTGATTTATTAAAACTGAAATACACTGGACTTACATGCATTCGGATGTAGCTAAAATGTTTGGATTCGGTATGATTTATTATTTACGAGTCTCATTAGAAATTTGCATAATACATCGGACTCACTTGCATCCGATTGCACCTAAAATCTATATCATGCAAGAATTTAGCGTGACTTATTATTCAAATATTATAATGCTTTCCCGAACACTGAACGTGGAAATTTAAAATCACATTAACCTTGCGAGTTTACCCATAAATCCGTTCCTTAACCGGCGATCCGGCTGCTGAGATCATTACTATTTCGGTCATTGATTAGTCAATGCAGCTCCAGGTCCGTGTACCGCGAAAAGAGAGCGGATGAGCACACGCGCAGAGGCGATTTCAAAGTCAACCTAAGGAAGATTGGGAAAAAGTTGCAGAACCCATCGTCACCTCCTTCATCAGCAAAACACACTCGTGCGTCCCAGTGAACTCGCTGGTCAAAACTCCATTCCAGTCAAACGTCAACATCCGGACAACGTCATCAGTGAGCTCTCCCTCCCCCTCTCTCTGTCCACTGAGTCAACCTCAATTTTCGTAATAGAAACTCCAAAACTTTTGTTATTTTATGAACAGCTACATTTTCAGATGTGATATGCGAGTATTATTTTTAATTTTTGACAATTAGCATGTGGGAATTTCGAAATTCCTCTTCTTGTTTTTTGGTGATCGGAAGGATTTCTAATTGAGCATGTTTAAGTCGAGGTACTATTCGTTACTACCAATGTTGTGGTTTTTGCTAGATTCAACTATTAAAAAATTTGAAGGAACGTGAGCAAATTACCTGTCGCTGTAAGAGGCGGGTTGAACATGCGAATTAAATAGGTCGCGTGTTGTGAAAGATCTATAAGTTCAATGCCATTTGTGATGATTGCATTTGGAGTATACAGAAACGGAAGTAGCATATACTTAGTTGGCATCTAACCGGTTTGTCGATTATTGAAGAGCCTTTTACATCACCTATACTTGAAACTTGACCATTATGGTGGCAATTATCATGTTTAATTAACACATACACTTTTGGAAATTTTTAAAGCTAGCCCATTTAATAACAGTTAATCGCCCTTTTTTTTTTGGGATATACGGCATGAAAAGAAAATTATTAAAACGTCCCTTTCGGAAGACAAAGCACCAAAGAGGGAACTAATTTCTTTTGGGTTAAGTTTTATTAATTTTATTAATCATATTATTGTTTTGGTTGCCGAGAAATTTCACATTTGTAAAATTATTATTATTAGTTTTGCCGAGAATTAATATAATTTTTTTCCAGTCCTCATTTTTAAAAAATTTTCCCCGAGTGCATATTGTGGGCCTGATCCAAAACCTAATGCAAGGCCATTTCTCAGTTGACTTTTGAATCTTGGCTTGTTGTCGGATCATAAGGCCCATACTTGTCGGTACTAAGTTTTCGATCCTCGTGTTGGGCTTTTGGGCTTTTGCTCAGATTTTACATTTGACTTTTGATTTTCGGCTTTCTAAATCCAATGCTTGATGTGTAATTTTAATTATTTTTCCCCTATACATATTGAAAATCTTAAAGCGTGATTTAGTATTTAAAGTCACCTAAATTTTTTTCATTTTTGCACATATTTATTATGGGTTTTGTGAATAAGTGCCCATAGAGCACTAATTCAATTTACTAAAGATGGAAAAGGCACCTCTCACGATACTATTGAGATATAGGTAATTACAACTTTTAATAAAGACACTCACCTCAAACAGATTTTAAATTTTCAAAGAAAATTTAATAAGATTAAACAAGTGCACAAGTTCCATTCTTTAACATATTTCATTTAAAAGTCCATCAAGATTGAATATTAAAGAATGCCATGCATTTATACAGTGCAAAATCATTTTTGTATGTATATTCAAGATTAAGAATCTTTGCCACTTGATAAGATCATTCCATAATGGTCTACTAGCATGTCACAATTACAAATACGTATACACCATTATTATTATATAAATATAGGCAGCCATTATTTCCACCTAATGTATTACTAAATCCACTTCTTTTTAAATAGTTGATCGGTATATCCTTCAAATTAAAAGAGACTTCTAATTGTTTTCTCTCTATCTTCTTCTCATGAAAAGATCTTGCTCAGCCTCATTCAAGTGGATGCTTTTGTCACAACTTGAGGTGTGTATATATATATAGCCACCATGCCAAGATTGCCACTGGATTCAATCATCGCCACTCTTCACATTTCTCTCCCCTATCCTTACACGCACCTCTCTCTCTCTCTCTCTCTCTCTCTCTCTCTCTCTCTCTTTCACACACACACACACACACACACACTAATGCCCTCTGTGTCCCGCACTTGGCAATAGCCACAACCTCAAATCGGCATTAATTCGAGACCGCAAAAGCCCTTAATTCGATTTGGGGCTTCGAATGAGCTTGAGTTGAGATTGCCGTGGCACAAGGTTGAAGATAGAGGCAAGGAGGAGAGGTGGTCGAGGGCGAAGGCATCAATATGAAGAGAGAGATAGACACAACAAATTGGATATGAGGTAGAGGAGGAATGGTCACGTTGTAACAGTAGAGACAAATAACGATAGAGTGACACGTGCAATGGTGAGGACTTACGTAAGCCAAGATGATGGTGGTGGTGGTAGGCTCGGCATGGGGTAGGGCGGGAGCAAGCCCATTTAATGTATGGAGGCGTTAAGGTAGTCTAATAATTGTTATAGGAGGTCAATGAAATTCTCTTATGCCCCTCTTTACTCTCTTGTTCAAGGAAAAAAAAAACACACAACAGACACTTGAAGTTGCACCATAAGTATAAACTAAGGGAAAATTTCAAAAAGGGCTTGAAGTGTCAACATTTTTTCAAATAAGAACCCGAAGTGGATATTATTTTAAATAAATGTTTGAAGTGGCTAAAGCGTCTTAAATAAGGGTCTAAAGTGGTTAAATCATCTCAAATAAAGACTTTTGGTTGGCCTTAACTATTCCGACCATCGAAGAAGGGGTATTTTAGTCAAAAAAATTCTGATAGTATTTTTTAAATTTTTTGTTTTTTTGTTTTTTTGTTTTTCTCTTCTTCCCTTCGTTGGCATTGGTAGAAGTTGCCGGACTTAGGCGAGGAATGCTCTTACTAGATCTGGGGAGGGACAAAGCTTGCCATCATTGAGTGAGGATGACTCTTGCCTAGTGTGGCAAGGGCAAGGGGTACCCTTGCCCACGTCGAGTGACCCTCGCTTGGGCGGGCGAGAAACCAAATCTGGCAAGGGTGAGGGCAGCCCTCACCTGGGCAGGCAAAGGTGGCCCTCACTTGGCCTCGCTTGCCCAGCCTAGGCGAGGAAACCCTCGCCCAATTTGGTGAGGGTAGCACTTGCCCAACACCACTCCGATTGCCCTTGCTTAAGACCAATGACCTTTGCCATGTTCTGTAGAGGGAAGAAGAGAAAAGAAGGAAAAAAAGAAAAAAGAAAAAGGAAAAAGGAAAATTAGAAATATATTTAAACAATTAAAAGACTAAAATGCCTTTCAGCCAGTGAGGTTAGGCCTTTTTTTAAGACTGATATGATTACTTCAGGCACTTATTTAAAATAAGTATTATTTCAGGCTCTTATTTAAAATAAGGTCCACTTTAAGTCATTGTTTGAGAAAATTAGAGCACTTTCGGTCCTTGTTTGGAATTTTGCCTAAACTATACCAATGAGGGACTTTACCAAAAAAAGTATACGGGAGGGAGAGTGAGATGATTTTAGCAATTAGTGGGGGTTGAAAATAGTGGTCGCTCAAGGCTCTGTTCGTTTCATTGAAAACAATACTTGCAAAATATTTTCCAAATTTTTCACCGTTTAGTTCACGGAAAATAATTGGCAAAAGAAAACATTTTCCACAAATAGAAAGAACACCATCAAAAGTAGGGAAAATGTATTCCACTTTTCCATCCTCTTTCTTTCTCCTCTAGATCAAGTACTTTCTTGTACTAAACACCTTTTTCTTTTTCTTTTTTCTTTTTAAAAAAATTCGAAATTTTAATTTTTTGTTTTTCATGTTGCTTCTTCCCCAGTCAGTTGTCGACCATGGCGGTAGTCGACCACTAGCCATAGGTGAGCTTGAGCCTCACCAAAGGTCAATAAGGTCGAGCTCGTCAGAGCCTCATCAATCTCTAGCAAGGCTTGAGCTTACCCAAAAGGCCTTGGGTAAGCTTGTGTTGCATCAGATCTAGTGAGTCGGGTGAGGCTAGAGCCTCATCCTAGGTTGCCAAGACCTTGCCAACCTTTGGTGAGCTTAGGCGAGGCAGAACCTCGTCACAAACTAATGGTTGGCAATCGTCGTGGTTGGCGATCGATCGAGGAAGGAGTAAAAAGAAAAAAGAAAAAGTAATTAAAACATTCGAATTCTTTTGTAATTTTCCCAAAAAATCAAATCAGATATTAAGCGAAGGAAAATATTTTCTAATTCATTTTCAAATTTCAGCTGAACACTGAAAAATATTGTCTTCTTCTTAAAAAATGGCTTCATTGAAAACATTTTTGGAAATCGATACACTTTCTGAGAAACTAATAGAGCCTAAGTGTTATGTGATTTGATTTAAGAGATAAGTACATTGCAAGTCTTAAAACTTGTCAGTAAAATGCAATTGAGTTCTAAAACTTTAAAAAAAAATTCAATTTAGTTCTAAAATTTGTTACAAAAATGCAATTGAATCTTAAAATTTTTAAAAAATGCAATTAAGTTCTAAAACTTGTTGAATTAGCCCAATTAAGTCCTTCCATTGATTGATTTTTTTGAAAGTTTTAAAACTCGACTGTACCTTTGTCACAAGTTTAAAGACTTGATTGTATTTTATAAAAATTTAGGACTTGATTGCACTTTCAAGACAAATTTTAAGACTTAATTATATTTTTTGAAAATTTTTAAAGTCAATTGCAGTTTCATGATAAATTTTAAGACTTTCAATATACTCATGTGATTCAAAGTAGGAGGGGATACTCGTATCAAGATAGATGGAATAGTGACAAAAGAAATAGGAAGGGGGCGTGGGAGCGTGGGGCTCGCTCAAATTCTGGTGAAAATTCTAGAAGTCTCTCTTGTCATCTTTTTAATAAAACCTCTCATCCCCAACTCCCCGGTCTTGGCTATTTTTGTCTTGAAACTTCCATCATCACCTGCTTGTGGCTGCGGAAAGAATTGCAAATAGCAAAATGAAGCCAGGATTGTCCTTGTCTAGATTAAGAAAATGGTCACTCATTTGAAAAAACTCATCCAAAGTTAAAAACAAACCTAAAAGAGCCACAGCCCAAAAAATGAGCTTTGCATCTTACATACACTCAAATTCCTTTGATGTAATTTTTTTAATGAATTTGTTTATTTGTATCTTTTACGTTATTCTCACGTGAAAATGTAAAAAGTTATAGCCATTGTTTTTTTTTTTTTTTCAATTTTAAAAATATTAAAATAAAAAACTTAATTGGATCACACCAAAGAGCTTTATAAATATGTGTTTATCAAGTAGTTTTGCATTTCCCCAAAGCCCTAAGCTAAAGGCCTTTGCATTTGGCCGAAGGCTTTTTACAAGCACCGGACTAAACAAAGCCTTAATCAAAGAGGACTTGACCCAAAAAAGTATAGAGGAGGGAGAGTGAGATCCTCCCACGAGGCGATATAGCAAGGACAATAAAAAGATTAGATTTTTATTTTGAAAAGTACATTGTTGGCTTATTACATAGGAGTGATTTTAGCAATAAGTGGGGTGACTGTAGCAATTATCTAAAGCTGTATTCGGTCCACTGAAAACAACTTTCAGGGAATATTTTTCCAATTTTTCGCTATTCAATTCATAGAAAATAAACTAGTTGAAGATAACATTTTCCGCCAATGGAAAGAACGCCATCAAAAGTAGGGAAAATGTTTTTCATTTTTCCATTCTCTATCTTTCACCTCTATATCAAGTACTCTCTTTCACCAAATACTTTTTTCCCTTTATTTTTATTTTTTCTTTTCTAAAAAATCTCATTTTTAATTAATTGATTTTTGTTTTATCATTTTGCTTCCTCTTTGTCAGTTGTCGACCATAGCGGCAGTCGACCACTAGCCATAGACAAGCTTGAGTCTCTCCATAGGCCGATAAGGTCAAGCTCGCTAGAGCGTCACCAACCTTTACAAGGCCTGAGCTTGCCCAAACGGCCTTAGCCGAACTCGAGTCGCACTAAGTCTGGCAAGTTGGGCAAGGCTCAAGCTTCACCCGAGGTTGCCAAAGCCTTGCCAACCTTTGGTAATCTCGGGCAAGGTAGAACCTTGCCACAAGCCGAGGCCAACCATCATTGTGGTTGGCGATCAATTGAGGAAGAAGTGAAAAGAAAAATAAAAATAAAAATAAAATCGATTTTTTTAGTAATTTTCCCTACAAAATCAAATCATATATCGAACAACAGAAATATATTTTCCAGTTCATTCTTAGATTTCGGTCAAACATTAGAAAGTATTGTACCTTGAAATCATTTTCCAAAATTGTCACACTTACCGCAAAATCAACGGAGCCTAAGTGTTATCGTGTTTTGATTTAAGAGATAAATGCATTAAAAGTTCTAAAACTTGTCAGTAAAATGCAATTGAGTCCTCAAATTTTTAAAAAGTTTAATTTAGTCTTAAAACTTGTTAAGAAAGTGCAATTGAGTACTAAAATTTCTAAAAATTGCAATAAAATCCTAAAACTTGTCAAATTAGTCCAATTAAGTCCATCCATTGATTGCACATTTTAAAATTTTTAAAACTCAATTGTACTTTTGTGATAAATTTAGACTTGATTACACTTTTTAAAAATTTAGGACTTGATTACATTTTCAAGACAAATTTTAAGATTTAATTACACTTTTCGAAATTTTTTAGACTCAATTACACTTTCGGAATATATTTTAAGGCTTTTAAGGGTACTCATTCCTTGATTTAAAGTAGAAGGGGACGTTCGTACCATACTCATCACCATCAAGTTTCTAGTAAACCCAATTTGGTAAGTAGAAAAGTAGGTCATTGCATACGTCAGCATGGAACTCTTGAGGAACTTACGTGATTTAAAAACTGAAGCACACTAGATTCATGTGCATTCAATTGCACCAAAAATGTTTTTTGTCATGTGAGATTTGGTGCGAATTACTATTTAAGAGTCTTATTAGGAATTCACGTGATTTAAAAACCAAAATACATTTGACTCACATACATTCGATTGCACCTAAAATGTTTTCTGTCGTGTGAGAATTTAACATGATTCATTAATTAAATATTCTAACACTTTTCCTCAAACTAAGTGTAGAAATTTAAAATCACATTAACCTTGTGAGTTTACGTAAGGTTTGGAATCAAGGACACAATTGAACGCCGAAATACTGATCCTTAGGCAATGTGGAAAACTAAATGCACTCACCTGTGCAGTCAATGTACACACAAGTTTGTTCCTTAACTGGCGACCGGGCTCCGAGATTATTAGTATTTTGTCATTGATCAGTCAATGCAGCTTCGGGTCAGTGGACCATGAAGCACTCGTGCAGAGGCGACTTCCAAGTCAACCTAAAGAAATTGTAAAGGAGTTTCGAAACGCATCGTCACCTCCTTCATCAGCAAAAGACACTCGTGCGTTCCACTCAACTCGCTGGTTAAAACAACATCGACTCAAACGTCAACATCCGGACAACGTCATCGGTGATCTATATCCCCCCACCCAAAACCTCTTTTTTTTTTTTTTTCTCTCTCGTTCCACTAGGGATGTGCATGGTCCGGGCGGACGGTTCTCGACCTAGAACCGGGAACCGCCCGCTAAGGACCGTTTCCGAAAAATTGGAACTGTGATCCACCCGTTTGTTGCATGGATTCACCCGGGAATCAGACCATCGGTCCGGTCCGGTTCCCGGGTGGATCCATGGAACCGATCTTGACGTGAAACAATTTTGGTTTTCAATATAGAACGATTACGTGACATCAAAGCAAGCCAAAGAAAGAAAAACCAAATTTAAGTATGTGGAGATGCGGACGACGAGAGAAGTAAACGCAGCGAAATGGCGATAGGATTAGGAGTCGAAGACGAAGGGAGTGAGATGAGATCTAGGGTTTCTTTTAGTAATTTTTTTTTTTTAATATTAAAAAGGTTCCGGTCCGGTCCGGGTGGGCGGGCGGGTGGATCCGCCCATGGGCCCGGGAACCGGACCGGTACCCACCGGTTCCCATAAATTGGAACCGGGAACCGGACCGTTTCCCTCAAGAATTGCCGGTTCCGAGCAGTTCCGGTCCGGTTCCGGACGGTCCGGGCGGTTCCCGGGTATTTTGCACACCCCTACTGTCTACTGCGTCAGCCTCAATTTTCATAATAAAAACTCCTGGAATTTTATTTTCCATACCGAATGAACAGAAACATTTCCAAATGGGATATGCGAGTATTATGTTTGATTTTGCCAATTAGCATGTGGGGATTTCTAAATTCTTCTCTTTTTCTTCTGTGGGTCAGAAGGATTTCTAATTAAGTACGTTTAAGTTGATGTACAGTTACTACCAATAGTTTTACTAGATTCGGCGATTACAAGATTTGTAAGAATGTGGGAAATCGCCCGTCACTGTGTGAGGCGGATCGAACATGCGAATTAAATGGGCCGCACGCCACAAAAGATCTATAAGTGCCACGAAAGATCTATATGTTCGATGCCATTCATAATGATTGCATTTGGAGTATACGTAAAATAGAAGTAGCATCTGGCAAGTTTGTTGATCATTAAAGACCCTTTTACATCATATAGACTCGAAAACTTGACCATTACGGTGACAATTATCGTGTTTAATTAACATGTACATTTTTGGAAATTTGTAAAGCTAGCCCATTTAAAACTGGTAATTACCGTTTTCGGGTTAAATTTTATTAATCATATTATTGTTTTTGCAGCAGAGAAATTTCACATTTTCTTTGTATAATTATTTCAAAGTATAATTTTTTTCCCGTCCTTATTTTTTTTTTTTAATTTTGTCCGACAGCATATTGTGGGCCTGATCCAAAATCTAACGCA